>OY754331.1:64557622-65815348 GCA_963573305.1 Pyrrhosoma nymphula | reverse complement strand
AGTGGCCGTGATAGCAGCAGGATCGGGAGTGCATTGTATGAGTTTTTCATAGAAAATTAGTTTAAAAATATAAAAATAACAATGTTGGGATATCCTCTGTAACAGTGACTAATCCGGCAGGACAACATATCCGGTGCTATGTTGTGGACAAAAGACTTGAACATCTGGTTCACATAAACTCTTGATTTGAGATGGCTTGGTGGTGCAAACTGGCTAACACATCTGACCAGTAAGAGTTTCAGGTTCGAATCTCTGTGAAGTCAAATGATTTTTTTCACTGCAAATTTCATCCTTATGGAGTGTAAAAATTACTTTAGTATTCAATACCTGTACTGGCTGTACCAGAAATATTAAAATATTGCCTTTTTAGGTAAAATCATGCTAGTTAAGCAGTTAACTATGGCATGCACAAAAACCCATGTGCATGACTGCACACTAAACCAACCGTGCATTTTGCAGTGTTATCGGTTTTTAGATTGATTTTTTCTTAAACATTTATTTAAATCGGCATCTTGGCTTACCAAATTCAATTGCTATGGAGAGTTGTCATTACTTATTGAAGTAATTTATGATAATATCAATCTTCCTTAGATGTTTATAAAATTCTTGTAAGCAAAAAAAGTTACCTTCACCAGCATGTCAAATTTCTTTAAAGTTACATATTATTTCCTTTAATTAAGTCCACACTTTTACACCCTTCATGGCTGTCAAACTGCATTGCAATAAGCACATGTTTACCCTCATTAAAATTTAAAATAAAAATGATTTGCAAGTATCTCCAATGAAATTAACTGGGCATTAGGTTACTAATTAACCTGATAACTCATTTTTAGTTCCTTAGTCTTTATCCATACTGTTTATTGAGGCCTTTCACTTCCTATTTTCATGTAGAGAGACCCTGTTTTCTCAATCATACATTGGTAATGTTTTGAGCAGCAAAATTAGTGCAGATTTATTTTTAGGATAATGTCAGGGACTAATAGCCCAGGTATTACCTTGGTGGAGTCACCCACAAGGACAATTATATGCAAAAATTCCACAGGGGTAAAAATATTTCGCTAAGACCTGGAAGCCTTTAAAGCCCACAAAATCTATGGCTAAACTGGCTGAAGCACTCGGCTTCACATCAAGGGATCTGGGCCCAAGTCCCGGTCGAGAGGAATTTTTAAAAATAGTGTTAATTTCAATTCACAATGAGATTCTCCAATAAAATGTTGTAAAAATACTTAAATCCTGTAATCTTGCAGCAGCGATTGATGCTGCCTTTGTACTTTTTATAAATATTCCCTTTCTCATTGAGGGAAGTGGCAAATTCATTCAAAATTTAAAATGGATGATTTTATAAAATATTACATAGGTGTATACATAATATTGGTTTTTTGCTTAGAGATGGACTTGGTTGACATTTTCGTCGGTGGTGGCGCAACCAACCATTTATCAATCTGGAATTGGTTGCATGTACTGTGCAGTTGGCAAGAACCTAAGGAGTGGTTCCGAATGCCTGTTCAAGGGTTTTAAACTAGAAAAATTATAAATTTTTGTTTGAGAACTTAATAAAACTCCATGGGGATGAAAATATGTGATGGCATAATGGCCACTTATGATATATTTTAACGATGTAAACAACAGAAGCCCTTTGAGTGACTGCATGCTGTAGCATTTGGAGTGATAGAGGAGTTAGGGGAACACGTTTCATGGCCCACTGCTTAGGACACCAGACACTCTGCAAAATACCCCACCACTAATGATTATCTCTGCATCACTCTATGAAATTTGACTCCACCTGCTGACAGTGCATTGGCTTTCGTAAAGAGAATCTCAAAATTCAAAAATTCCTGATAATTATGGAAAAACTAATGAGATATGGTGCTGGGTTCTTTGTTGGATTTACTGTTTGGCATGACTACGTGAGCCAAATGAGGCACAGGGATTTGAAAAATGCCTGTGCCAATGCCAAGAGAAAAGTTCAGCTAGTGTGTCAGTTATAAGTTAAATTTAAAATTTTAATCCAAATTTTAGTGAGAGTCAAAGATATGAGATGGGTGGAACTTCTTCTGATTTCACATTCATTTTTCATCAAAGAGGTCCTTTATCACCCTCTCAACAGAACGTATGTTGCATAGGTGTATAAGAATGCTTATTTAGTTTCATCAAGGTTCATTGTCATCTACTGCTTTTTCTTATAATAATTAATAACTGACACAATTGCTGAAATTTGAATTTCTAAACCTGTAAGGCCTGTATAATTGTGGGATGATTGAAGAAGAGTGGAGTCCAATTTCTGTCATACTGGCATAGATGTAGCAGTGTAAAAATGCTGAAATTCTGTCTTAAGTTGGTACCTAGAAGATTAGGGCTCTCAGTGCAAACTCTCTCCATAAATATTATACATGGATTGAAGAAATATTCTTTGTAGACATATTTTCCTATTATGCTGCAACCCAACTTACATTCTCATCAAGCCTTTGAATTGTCCCTTGGTCTCAGCAAGGGTTTACATACTATGATCCATAATGCCCAAGTTAATTTTTTATGGTCACTAGCAGACTTAATACAGAGTCACTAACAGATTATATCAGCATCATAGGCATTCCAACATTTGAATGATAGGTCCTTGGCAACCCTGCCTATTGATTTCTATGCTAGGGTGTGAAGATACAGGTCTTCCGGGTTTTCCTCTGTGTTGGTCCATCTTCTTTGGATGACAGTTTTGCCGGCATTGCAGTCGGCTTCTTCAGGTCAGTGCATTCTTTTGGCTGCTTTATATACCTGACCTGAAGAAGCCGACTGCAACGTCAGCAAAACTGTCGTCTGAAGAAGATGGACCAACGAGGAGGAAAACCCAGAAGGCCGGTATATTCACATCCATCAACCTGGGGAAGCCTACACAAGGATTCCATCACAGGGTTTCTACTAACTATATGTTCACAACTTTTAGAATGGAATAGGTACCTTAGAGTATTAAATAAGAAACAAACCAGCCTGTAGGTTGCCAATTATCTGTTGTAAAACTTTTTGTTGCAGTAACACTATTCAGAAACCTCAATAATATGAAGAGACGAGGAAAACTACATTTATAAACACATTCATCCATTACTTAAAGAAAACTTTTAAGAGAGACATAAATCTATTGCTATTTCATTAGAAGGGATAAAAAATTATTGTGATATATTATCATATTGATTGGAAAACTTTTGGTTTCCTCTCCATTACATGTAGATCTGTAAAATATTCCAGCAACTGCATCTTACTTGTAGCTAATACCTTACATGATTTCATTTCTCAGCTGAGTATGGCATCACTCGTCATACCACTCCTCATATAATGAGCTAGCACATATGTGTCTCACCTCCCTGGTAACATAACTCCTCCCTTTAATCAGTTACCTTATAAGGTTCATAAGCTTTCCATTGCCTTTATTAGTTCCACCGACCTCAAATTTCATTTCTTCCCTCACAATGAATAGAGAAAAATATAATTGGTTTTCAGAACTGAGGATATTTTCATTAAGGGATGTAATTTCATAATGTTTTGAATATTATTTCACTCAATCATTGTACCATGTAAAATAACAAGTCTGCCAAGTCTTTTATTCTGTATTTTTGCATGTAAATTATAAAACTCTTAGAACCAGGGATGGGTCAGTTCAACTTTTTTACAGTTCCAGTTCAGTTGTTAGCTTTGGTTCCCAGTTCCTGTTAGGTTATTAACTTCGTTTCTTGGTTATGGTTGATTCATAGTGGTTCTGAATTTAACATTTTCCTTGCTTGGCTCGAGTTAAAATGGCAAGATAAGCATACTGTGTTTAATTACCGTGCATACATACAATAACATACCAATTTAAGTCTATTTTATTGCATACATAAAAGCATATAATGTGCAGCAACATGAGACTTAGGACTATGTCAGATTTACCAATGATTAATGATGGATGAATTGCACATCCTTGTAACAGAATTTAATATCCTTAGCCTAAATTTGGCACATTTAGGCCATCTTTGTCATTATATTTTGTGAAGTTTTTGGATTCTTTGAGGACACTGTTGGGCTTTTACCATGAAATATTATTTTGTGTTTCTTTTGTACATGTATTTTCAGGTTACACATGAGCTTACTTCCTCCATTGGAAATAATAGATGCAGTAGGACTCCCATATCCACAGTAGATACCTTCCAAGGATAATCGGGAATGCAGTTTTTCCATGACTTCAATGCAGTCAGATAATCAACCACGCCAGGGAAATAGGTACCTTCCCAATATTTTTACTTTTCATTCTTTTGAAATTCAAGCTATTTTTGGAGCATATTATGAGAAATTTTATTTGAATTGGTTACACATAAACTGCAAGCAACACGCTGTTTTTTTCTTATGTTACTTAGAGGGACAAGGGCAAGAAATTCAATTTGCCTTTTCCCTCATTCTTGTGGAAAGGCAAGGAAGAGTAGATGCAGGTTTAGATCATTAAAGTGTGGAATTTAGATTGATTATCTGTTTTGTTCTCCACCACCTCACTAATGGAGTATTCAGTCTTGTTTTAAATTTCCGCAACTTCAGCAGCTTTTTTTGTTTACTTCTGAATTTAAGTGGAATTCACACTTATTTCTTGATAATGAGCCCTTCATGCCTTCTCATCACTTTTCCTGTACTGCTGTCACCACTTTTATGTTTGGGAGCCAGCTTAAAAAAATAAATGGTAACTGTCACAACTCACAATGCGGCAGCTACCTACCCTGGATACAGTGAATGCTCGAGGCCTACTTATGCAAATTTCCATGACCACTAAGATATTCCATAGCTGTTAATGACATTAGTTGTGACTAGGGTAGTAGCTGAGGAAAGAGTGTGATGAGACACTCAAAAAGGACTTGGGTATTAGGTTTTACTGTGTAGAATGGTGTATTTGAACTTTAGGATCGATTATTTTGGCAAGTTTTCTCTTCTAATTTCCAAGCCGAGTGATTTGTGGATACAGAGGTCATATAAACAGAATCTACATGCATCATTACCGTATTTTCAAAGTATTTTTTTCAACAAATCTTGGAAATCGACTCGAAATCTTGGGAATCATATTTAAAATTAATGTGTATTCCTTTTCATGAGTAAAAATTGTTACTTTGTTGGAAAATTTATGCCCTAAAAGAAGACATTTCAACAAGTTTTAATGCACAGACACTACATTCAGGGTTCAATATTTAATTGATGTTATTTTTCCACCAAGGATTCCGGTGCCAATTATTTTTCATTTTGGTTCTGGTTAAAAGCTCAAGAACTGCTGGAACCAAGAACCTAAGAACCGAACAAACCCATCCCCATAAAAAGCATAGCTTAATGTTATTATAAAGAAATTACAACATAGTGACGTCCTGAATTTTTACCTCATCCTTGTGGCAGAACTAGCCATAAGAAATGGCCATCATGATTTAAAAATTTATAACATTTTACCTGAGATCATTAGAAAAATAAATAAATTATTGATAGGTTAGCCAGCTATAATTTTATTTTTCTTTCAGGGAAATTTTATTGAGGTAAAATATTTTGCCAGCATCACTTTTCTTAATTACCTACCAACTCCTTCTATGCACCAAGGAGGTGTGACAGAATATAAGTTGCAACATTAGCTGCTAGAATATACTAAACTATGAGCAATGTAGGAATTAAAATAGACATCAGTAAACCTTCTCTGCACACATTTTGTTTATAACCAGTGGCGTACGGATCCCCACCAGGGTTTAGGGTTTAAACCTCCCCAAAACATGTTTACCTGAATTCATTTTTGTTCGTTTACCTGAACTAGCATTTAGAATTTTGCTTATTGGGCTGAAAAATATAGTTGAATTGTCTTCACAAAAAGAGAATGTTAATTTAATTGCTGTTTTAGTGAATAATAATCTAAATATCATTTGATGATGATGCACATAAATACCTATTAATGAAACCGCCCAGAAGTCAAAACCCCCCCAGAAGTCAATCCTGTGTATGCCACTGTTTATAACTACATAATAAGGACTGATAATGAGGCCCACATCTAGGGCCGAGTCTAGACCACTGTGCCAGTTATCACTTAGTGAAAATGCCTACAACATAGTAGAAATTGGCACAAATGGCATAGACATTTCCACTAGGCGTACGTACACTCTTTTGAGGTGGAAACTTGATTTTTTACACATAAACTGCCAACAATTTCCACCTATCTTTTAAGCAGAATTTTGGAATGGACTATTTTCATCATATTTCAGTTCATAAAACCAATTCATTCCAAGTATAAATATGTACATAAAATATCCATGCGGGTAAAAAATACTTTTTATTTTCCACTTTTTATTTTATACTGATCTAACCAGTTTCAGTGGTTTCACATCATTATCAAAGACCTACATACTTATTTTTAGCAGGTAATATATTTTATCCTCATGATGAGGGTATTTCACTAATTTTAAGTTAAATTGCCATCAGTTGATTCTTACATATAAAATTGTTAGTCATGATAAAATCTATACTCACTCACGGGGTATTCCAAGAGTGCAGCCTCCATGTCCTTGGCGACCTACCAACATATTGTAAACTGAAAATTAACAAGTTTAAATTTCAAAGACAGAAAATGAGAGGCCCAATCTAGTACACCGACCACATTTCCTGTCTTTTGAAACACATCAAATTTGGGAAGCAATAATGTACATGGAGTGTTCATATCCATAGTTTATATGTAGGTATCATTCTACTCATATATTTTATCATAAATTTTATGCTGGGTAATTTTGAAGTTATCCCTGAAGAACAGGAATAAAGTCCAATTCCTACTTTGGGATTTTAAAAACTATGGCATTGACGTATGTACTTGTATATGGTCACTCAAGCCTAGATTGGCGCATTGGCAGTATTGTTTCCCAAAATGTAGGTATGAAATATGATGAAAAACAAAGCAGGAAATAAGTTTGAAATTCTAAAGTTGGGCCTCTTCTCTGTAAGTTTTGTAGCTACAAAACAGACAAGTACTTATACGTCTCCTCTTTCATCCAAATTTTGCTCTGCTGTAACACACTATTCCCATGCATATAATATCACAGTTACAACACAAAATATATATTTGGCTGACCGCAGCCATTATTTCAACCTTCATTTCGTTATAAGAATTACAAATTGGTAATATTATTGATCCCAGTTTAAGTCACTAAAACAAGTAATGATAATAAAGACACAAGTACCTAACCGTTATAAGAAGTATTATAGATGAGAATATTGAGGTAACATGTTTATGGATAATATACTGTGAAAGTGATTATTTTTTCCTATTTTAAATTATGTAATTGGTATTAAATGTTCTGGGTCTGTTAGGGTTTGTTAGTTAGGCAATTTCAGCAAAATGGTAGAATATTTGTAAAGAAAAATCTTTCTTTTTAATATACTTTCACAGTTTTGAAATTCCAAAAGAAAGGGATCACTTCAATGTGATATGAGTGTGCACTCATACGAGGTTTCATAAAGATAAGTCAAATTTAATTTATAAATTGGAACCATTGCCGCTTGATCAGTTGCAAAAAAATATATGTACATAAATAAACTATGTACATATTCACTCACCAGTCTCATAAAATGAATTACTCAAGAACATTTTTCAAAGCATTTGTATCTATTCTATTTTTTTTAAAGAAACACAATTCAGCATTATCCATATGAGTCTAATAATGCCAGTTGTAATCAGATTTTTATGGAAATTTTATTGACGATCTTGTTTACAAAAATATTTTATTTGGGATTTATGTACATGGGACTTGTTTTTAGTTCTTAACACACATGCTGCTGTACAAAGAGCAACTGTAGAATTTTTAAATAATGTGATTAGGTACATTCTTCTAGGAGTGTCTCAAGTTTTGAAGCCATGCTGCTACATAAGATGCTCGAGACTTCCCAACCACTGGTACTGTAAATAATTAACATAAAGTTCTCAATCATGAATTATATGTTGGTGTTGCTCATAAGAAAATCTTGAGAATAATAATTTTGATAGGTATTCCAACTTTTTCATTTAACATTTATTCAATAATTATAGTTTATAACCTAAGATTTCAATAGGGAATCATTTACCGAGAATATATTGGCAGTCATAATAAGAATTATAACATACGTGAATTGGTTTATAATTAACGTGTTAGGAAATGAATACTAGAATAGGTATCAAAAACTCATGGTTTTGATACTAGTGAATAAATAAAAGTTACTTTATTTTCTACTCAGAATTTAAAATTTTTATTAAATTAGGCCAGTGATTACTCATGGAAACTTTTAAATATTGATGTAATGCATCCCATCTTTTTGATAAGGCAATTATTTGAGCTTTTTTAATAGTGACCATTTAATTCTTAATTTTATATTAAGGGTTCTGAGCCAAATCACATTTTCTTTAAATACAGGGAAACTTTAAAACCTGTAAAAACTTAATGGTTTTAATGTCATTAGCATATCGCAGGTATGTACAAACTAAAAAAAGTCTACACCATACACTTGCAGCCCCTGAAATGCCTATTAGATGATTATCTATTGATGCTTCCATCAACTCTTTTGGGTGTAATTTATTGATCACACCAAGAATAAAGCAACAATTGTATTATGATTTATTGAGTGAGTTAACCTCTTTAGTGGAATGACAGGAAATGGTCTGGACCCATCTCTCCTTCCCTTCCCATTATATCCCAGAAATTTTCCATTCTTCATGAAGTGAGTACAATGATCTGTTTGTTTTAAAAACCTGCCCTGTGAAGTGCTGCTTGGTAATACTGTTGATGCCACTGAAGAGGCTAAAGTCACTATAGATTCATAAAAAATAAGGATTTCTTAAACTTAAGCCAACTTCATTAGTTTTTAATGCCCTGGAAAATAATTATGTACCTACCAACTTTAAGAGCAGTTATCCAAGGGTAAAACAAAAAGTGAAACATGATCTACCAAAACATTCCATATCACAGTCTTCAGTAGAGAATTCAAAAAATTACCTGATGTAAAAGTGAAAGCAAAAACGGGAATTCTTTCTAAATGGTGGATGATGAAAAAGATGACAACTTGAACCAATGAAAGGAAAACAGGTATCTTTCTCTGATGCTAGACGATGAAAAATATGGATGAAAGTGTAGTATGTTTCTATGCCTGCATTATTCAAGACTGTAGCATTCTGAGCATTAAAATTATGCAATCGACAAATTTGGAAAGCCATGCTTCACACTACAGTAAATGGACCCATGGGGAAAAGCCCACTTGAATTTGAGTACATAATAAACATGCATTCAAATTTCAAACAATTTTTTCAGTGGAGACTATCCAGTTCATTGGATTGCCTGATAATATTACTTTAAAATGTTTGCATTGATAGTTTAAATTACTATAAACGAAGCAAAAATCATCAGTGACAAAATACATGTAAGCGAGAATAACTCAAAGTGTACATTTCAGCTAAAAACACTGACCAAAGTCCTTTTCTTGTGTACAAGTTATGGGGAATAAAATGAGCAAATTTTCCTTGTTTTGAGATGTAACAAGTGAATTACTGAAAGTTCTTATGCTTATATTAACAAAAATGGGTAATCTTTTCAGGCTTAACTTTGTGGAAGTTGGTAACATCCATGATAGAAAACAACTTAGTTTTAATCCACAAAATTTATTGAATACGACCCGGGTTTCAGCAACTTACATTTTGTGTTACCTGAAGATGGCACAAAATGTAAGTTGTTGAAACCCGGGTCGTATTCAATAAATTGTGTGGATTAAAACTAAGTTGTTTTCTATCACGGATAACAAAAATGGGACTGGAGGAAGTCAATGGTATAACGAAGTTGATAGAAAAGATTTTTAGTTTTTTTCAATATCCACTAAGAGGTAGATATCAATTCTTTATCAATATTGTCTGTCTTGGTACAATAGACCTTCTCTAATCCAGACCCCTGCACCATTCGGACAGGCCTATGGTAGTGGTTCATTATAGGATCCTGAGATGGCATCCCTACCGCAAAATCCCAAATTATTTCCTGGACTAATATCTTCGGTTGATATGGTTGGCTTGTGACTAAAATAGAATGCCTATAGATTGCTTTTCCTATGCATGCTTACTACAGCAAATGTCTGCAAGAATTGAAGAGGTGCAAGGAGGTGAAAATGCATGAGAGAAATTCGTGTGGGGTATTACCAGGAGAACTATGTAATTCTAATCATTCTCTTCGCTTCTATTATGTATTTGTTCTTCATCCCTTTGGATTGGGGGATTATCATTCGAATGTTTTTTAGATATTACCGTTGAAATCAAATTTGTAAAGGTTTTCATATAGATTTACGGAGTTTCTTCGAAACATTACGGCCTAATTACCAAATAACTAATCGAAGAAAGTAGCATTTTTTCTGTTTCCGGAAAATGACCTCTGATGTCATTTCATCCATCAATCAAAGGCCCATGGTTCGATTCTCGGTGGAGATGGACACTTTTTCAAAGTATTTTCTAAACCTTTATACTGTTGTATTTCCGGCAGAAGTGGACGTCTTCACAAAGCCTTTATAAGGCATCTTTTAGAGTGTATCGGGAAGAAGGGATGGATGAAATGACATCACGACATGTTATGGGGAGGTTGCCCATCCATTCAACTTTAGACTGCTATGTCTCTGGCAATTTTTGGAATCTTTAAAAGATGATCTGCAAATGATCATTTGTCATGGTCCACTGCACGATAAAGTAAAAAGTAAAAATCCTGATAAACCGCCATCGGATGTTCTTCACATGGGGCACCAGTGGTTCTTGGGGTATGGAATACCCCCTAGGAAAAGGGTTTGTGAGTCTCATACCTGAAATTCGTAACAAACTATGTGCAAAATGGCGTGTTATAGGTGGTTTGTAAGCAAAAGTTTGCCTTTTAAGAAGAGCAAGTTTTTACTGAATGCATATTTTCCTTTTAGATTACCACTAAGTCTCGACTAATTCCAAAATTATTTTGATTTACATTCATATTTAGCTCGTAATTTAAAATACAGTTTTAGTTTATGTGAAATTTTACTGGATTTAAAGTAAAATAACCAAAACTCCAATAGCAAAAAAGCAACAAAACAATTTAGGCTTTTAATTTGTCTATGACAGAGAAATACGCCGGGTTTTTGGGGGGAGTAATTGCCCATACTGCTGTCCCCCACTTGGGGCCGCCGATGGCTCTTCATCACTGTTAAAAAGTTTTAATGCATACATTAAATAATACTTATTCCATGTCATTCAGAGGCATTATTCACTTCACCACGATCATGGGAAGAAGGAAAGTGTCCTGAAATTCATTTGCTGTGGCTCCATGTATGGCTGAGCAAGATGCGCTTTGGCTTCTATACTTCCGTTTTACATGGATATCATTCCAACCAAATTTCAACCCCCCTTACAGAAACAGCTAAAATTTAAAAAAAACTGGCTGAAGTCTAACTATGTTTTCCTCTGTGTGGAAGTAAAAACTTCTCATGGTCACTCCAAAATGATTTCCACACGGGAAATTCATTGTCATTTTCTGTAGTTATCATGCATTTACAAAGAGCAATGGCTCAAAGTTGAACAAAATCAACGAAAACATCCACATTAAATTTTTACTTGAAACCTATGGATTCAAGCTCCTCTTGGAGTTCACTTATGGAATTAAAATATATTTTGTCAAATAAAATCATTTATTGTCTTTACATGAAATTAATTCATGCTTAATTCGAATAATATTATCGTTTGATATCTGTAACAAAAATATAGGAATTTTGTGGTTATTTTTACATTTTGCGGTAAAAAAATTTAATTGTGGACCAATATAAGATAAACTATTTATATCACGAGACTCTATAAACAAGGTCAGTAAGTGTATCTTGTTTCCTTTAAATCGCCCTTTAACTGCCACGATAACTTGGATACCTGCGAAGCATAATAGGCTGAGAATTGGCACAGCAAAGTCATAGGTGTGTGGTTTAATTTCCATTCCAGGTAGGCTTCTCCACATATATGTTCTGAATGCCTACCTATTTTCGCTTGGTACATATTTTTTTACAATAGAATTATTTTACGCTGGAAATATGCTGAAATATTGACCTCAGCGATTCATGTTATTCAGTGATTCAGCTTGTGGCTGCAGGTACACTATTGTAAGTTGAAATCTGTGAAAAATTTCTCAATTAATACATTTTCTAAGACATTAGGTTTTGCTACCATAATATACCCACTGAAATGTTTTGTGGAGTTTTACCCTTAGCCAAAAATGGAATTTCCAGAGGCATACAGCCTTGGCTTTGATGACTCCAAATTTTATTTAAATGATTTAACAGGTGAGAAAACTTGAAACTAAGAAATATATATCATCGCAAGTACATAAATATATGTATTCAAAATAGGTTCAGAATTCTTTGTAATCATAAATAGTTTTGGGCCTATTTTTTACCATTTTAGACATACTTACTCTAAATTTTGAAGTCAAACAATGCATATCAATGTATTGTAAAGGAAGTTGTAAATCGTGGAACAAGCAGAGCATACTTATTAATAGGGAAAAAATTCATGGAAATTCGCTAAAAGGAGAACTTTATGCAGGTTGCATATTCACATAGGTATTACGGTCTCATGCATGCCTAACATGCACTTTTATAGATCTACCAAGAGGCAAATGGCAAATGCTCAGCTTAAGTAGATGCAAAATTCAATTACTCCAAATGCTTTGCTTTTGAAATTGTGTCATACATGCTCCTATAACAGCTGGCATGGGAAAGTATGTTTATCAATTATTTTTCACTCAGTTATACATTGGGAGACTATTTGATAGCCAACCACTTTGGAATAGGCTTGGCTGGCATGATGGAGAACATCGTAATATGTGGTGTGATATTTATTTTTTATGTTTTTTTAGTAAGACCTACGTAAGTGCAACTTTACATCTCCAGAAGACATGGAGATGGATTATTAACAAAAAAAAATTATTACTACCTACCACATATGCTTAGTGGCAGTAATTGGACTGCTAATATTCCTGCGCTGACAACTTATCAAGATGAAAATGAATTTCATCAATATTTCATCCCAATATTAAAAAAAGATTAACCTTCTAAATGTTCAGCATATTTTGGATTTTAGGCCTAGATGGCAAATCACTACTTTCTTGTTTACTAAGTTCAAGTGTTGCAGTATTTGATTGACTTCAGGATGCTAATCAGAATTTGAAACTTGTAGCATAAATGTTGATAATGTATTTTTTCAATTTAGTTTTTGGGTAGGTAAGTAGGTACATACCTACTTCTTCAAATCCATGAGATTCCGCAAGACACCATCTTAAATAAAACAGTAAAATTACTGGGTATCAAATTTATCATTCAGGGAACATCCAGGAACACAAGTAATGGAGCCTTCCAAGTTGGATTGATAAATTAATTATTGATTGACATATTCTTTGGACAAAGTCATGGGTGAATGTTTTGGTTTGATTGAAATTACAAAAATTCCTAATGTTATAGGCTTTGCATTTCATCCAAAACAGTAGGTGTTTAACATCACCACTGTCTTAAATACTGCTTACAGAGTAAGCCATGAGTAATCACATTTCATGAAAACATACATTCATTCACCATTTGCTTGAAAAAATACAGCACACAAAACATTTTGTTATACAGCTTGTCTTCTTTTAACAACTTGGCTGGAGATGATGAGCATATTTGTGATGACACATTTCCTATAAATATGGGTGTGACAAGTATTCACCATGCAGTTTTATTTCTATTTCCAAGGAATATTTTTTAGCAGATATTAGGTACATTTTTTGTAGAAATAATTTCTTGAGCCATTGAAAATCATTTGGATATTCATAAATTAAAAATTTTTAATATCCATCCCCCAAAAGGAATGCTCTTCAGGAACAGTGAACTCTACAGTGAAGTGGTTAATTACCTGTGCCCTTAAGAGAAAAATATCTTGACACCAATTCTCATGAGAAACAGAAGATAAGCAACTTTTTGGTATAAGAATTTATGCATATAGCTATGCATATCATATTATTTTTGGAGGAAGGTCTGAAATGAACTTTCAATTAACCAATGAATTAGAAGAAATGCTGATGAAATACTTGGTAGGACAAAACACACATTGCCTCTGCAGATTCAACGCAAGCACACAAATGATCTGATTTTTAAAATTATTTTTAGAAACTACCTAATGTCATCTGAAAATAAACAGGGCCGACACATGTTTTCCCATTTCACTGAGTATATATATAGGTACCTACTTCTTTTTGTACTTGGGAAACCCTCAGATTTTAATTTTCCACCTTTCACTTTCAACAGCAAACAAATCTCCACAGATACTTACTATAAAAAATGGGAAACATTGAGCCATAATATGCTCCTTACAGAACTGAAATTAAATTTACATGAAATTTTATGAAACTGCCACAATACTTCATGACTGCTTGTATTTTGTATTGCAGGTAAAAATAGAAATTAAAATTTAAGTACTGATGGATCTTGAGTATGGAACTTGCCATACTTAATGGTATTTAGGGATGCTTGGCACTATTTTGGCATTGGAAATACCATGTATCTTCAGGTATAAGTCAATGTAAATATAATTTGAAATCTTCTTTTTGGGCCAAAAATGTCGGTTAAAATAAGTGATTCGATTATAAGGCAAGATCAATCTCCTCGTTTCGTGATTAAAAAAACAAGCCATTAAATTCATAAGCATGAATTTTGAATAGAAGAACAATAAACACTGAAAAAAGAAAGACAAACTTTCAATAAACTTATCTCTAATATCATTAGCTGCCACTAAATCAGCAGTGTAGATGCTTATAGCATCTTTCGATGTGATTGTCAGCATTATTGTGTATTGAGGCAGTTATGTCATTGTTGTCATCTTGAATGAGGGTATCACCTTCCACATTATCCGCCGTGACCATCGCATCCACACGCATGTGGCATAAAAAGTAGCCATGAAAAGAAGTGTAAACTCCGGGGGTTTTGTGTATCATACAAGTGATATAGTATACGATGAGATATCCTAACATCTGCTGAAGAGGATAAAGAAAGCAAAGTTAGATGAGACAAGTTATGGATTTGTATTTGCCGGAAGAGAAGGATATTTCCAAATATGTACTTGGGTCTCAGAAAATAAGATATAAAACTGGATTCATGAAGCTAGTGGCAAGTCTGAATTGACTCAGCTGGCCATTTGAGTGCATGCGGTGTATCAAGAAGGATAAAATCCGGGTGAGTCCAGATTTGGTGACGAGAAGTTGACATGCTTTTATTTCATCTCATTATTGAGTCCGATATTCAGAACATTAAATGCCATTTTTCTAAAAGTTATTTTCACCAATGGCATACCAAAAATTTGCAACATATCAATCAATATATTTACGGAGTTTTTCAACTCCAGCATTGCTCGTAGCTTTAATCTGAAAATCCTATATTTTTGGGTTTGCTATGCAATATTTGTTCAATACAACTAGCCTCATTGAATGAATTAATATTGCAAAGCAGAAATACCAGTGTATTTGGACATGGTAGGTCCTTATACGAAATTTTGTGCATAAATCTAATGCATTTCTCGGCAAATTTTCTTTGTGGCTAAAGAATAATAGAGACACTTATGGTTTCATGCAGCTGATACTCAGAAATATTGACCCTGAAAAAGTCACCTAATTTTGTGACGACTAGAATTCGAAGGTCGATTTTCATTGGCCGAAAAAAAGGAAGAAATTTCTTGACCTATACCTACCCGAGTTGATACAGTACACTAAAGGAAAGTGAGACAGATGACTCATCACTCCATTAAATATAAATACAGATTTCACAGGGAAAAAACAGCAACAGAACCTCATTATTGGTGACCCTACTAATAACATTCTTCATATACAATTGTAATTCAGAAATGCATATCCCAACATCCACATTTAACAATATCACTTCAACAACATCTAACAGTAAAATGGACAAACACTCAGCAATTTAATGCAGGAGAACACACCTCACATCATATCATTCATCCCCAAATTCCTTCATAATTTTTCGCTATGTTATGAAAACAGACTAGCAAAAAGAGTTCATTGTAATGCTCACCATATGCAATGGGAGGATAATTATGTGTGCATCATTTGGTATAAAAAATATTGTCACAATCATATTTCAAACTTGAAAATGTCCACAAGCTTGAACATGGCTTCAAAAAAATAACTTTTGCAGTGACTGCAAGCAGAACAAATCTTCAAAAAATTCATTACGGTCAATTGTTTTCACAACACAGTGAGATGGTGGAAATGATGGTTGAACTCCTCTCACACAGATACTTCAGGACCTGGCTGGTACCAAATTATAGAAAATTCTCAATTAGTGTTGTTTTAGAAATAATGTTAGAAGATTTGACTGCACCCATATAATAACTAAAGTAAACTATTGGGAAGATGTTCTGCAATTTTTAAAAACCAAGAATTCACAGGGAAAAATCATGTATACACTCCTAACATTGCTTCAATGAAATACCTACTGCTTTTATAGCCTGCTCCAAGTCTTTAATATGCAATTCATATGAAGGTAGCAAAGGGAATGTTAAAGCTATACATTTAGCAACTTAATAATTTCTGCTAGGTACCCAAATGATTGAGTTTTTTCCTTGATTTTTTTACATTCCTTCATGGATAGCTGTAACATTTGTCCCTCCTGTAGTGAATGCTGCTGAAGATATCTTATAGGGATCTCTACATAAGCCCACTATGAAATCTTCTAAATGTGAAGAGTAAGAATATAAAACCAGTGGCCAGTGCATAATTTGATTCAAAATATATAATTTGAAATATCAGCGTCTCTTTTGAAATTGATTTAATCTTGAAAATTCACGGCAAGATCTAACCTAAATTGTGTTTTAACTTCATATTTTGGTGGATGTGCATATTCCAGATGTGTGTTTGCATGTAAGGACAGCATTTTTAATATTTGAGTATTCTCAAGTTGTTTCTGAAGATGTTTCCCAGCCCATCAGGTGCATTTTTTTTTCTCAAAACTGCGTCCACAAATCGGCGTGTGTTATTGGTCGAGAGTAAAGTTATGTCCTGAATTCAATTACATATTGTCATGGAATTTCACTATCTCTCTACATTCAATGCAGACTACATTTGGGTGGCAAGCAAGAGGTGCACTCTCCGTCATTTGTTTCTGGGTTTCTACGAAACAGTTGCTATTACATAGGTATTGGAAAATAACTACATACATATACCATTTTCTTCCTTTTAGTCATGAATATTGAACTATGTTGATTATTATCTTTTTCTTTTAAAACCTAACTTTAAAAATCACTGCGTATTATGGGCTGGGAAATATGGTATGGTCACTGGTAACAAAATTCCATTTTCTTCATAATACAGTCTCTTATACCATGTAGGAGATTCAGTCGACTGATTTCAGCATGAATGCCTTCTATGTGACTATAATCAACAGATGAAAAGATGTGCATATATCTTACCCATCCACAATTATTTTGCAAGTGCAAAGAAGATTAACAACAGAAATAAGGAATAGTTATGATTTCGCTATCAGTGAAAATGGCTATAGTGATGTGGTTGCTGCCATTTCTTACTCCTATCCCCTGGATTTTTCATCCTTTGAGACATTCATTATGTGAAGTCTTGTAATTACTATGCACCAAAACTATGGCCGTGTTCCATTTCACGTAGGGTGCACCCTAAGCTCTGCGCCCTTGTGCTCTTTTATGCTCTACGTTCTTATCTGCTCTTTTCAGCAGGTGGCGCCAGAGTCTTCCATTGGCAGATTTGACAACTATGAATAATTGATGTACGCATTCCGTGGTCACTTGAGTTGGTTGAACTTTTGTTGAATACGTTCGATATAGCATGTATTGACGAATGCTTGAAAGCTGTTTTGATGATAATTTAGAAGGTGATACGTCCGTCAAATACGGACAAAAGAGATTTTCCTGCCCTTCCCCAGCATGCGTTGGCGTTGGGCCAACTGTTGGTTGAACGCTGTGACTGAGGCATTATTGTTATTAATTCGGGAAATGAGACAATGAGTTGTTGCATTATTATTGTATAAAAATATCTATTGTAGTCCATTTAGGTATTTAATTCATCGTATTAAAGCACATGCTAACTCATTGAACTTAAAACCGAGAGAGTCAATGGTGAACTGAACTGAAATCAGATGGCTATTTCCTTCCGCTTTTATATTCTATCTCTAGTCGACAAAACTACACCAAAACTGAAAAGGATAGTATCTACAGATTCAGTTATATCTATTGGATATACTTCAATGGGAAAATAAGCTGGAATTCAATAAATTATTAAGAAATATACCATTTGAGGCAATATTTCCATTATTTAACCTTATAAGGTAAGCTTATAAGCTTCACTCGCCATCCCCTAATAACGAAATATCTCTCACAAAATAAATCTATTCTCACTATTTTCTCTATATTCACACTCACAATGTACCACATCCGCATATGCAAATCACAGGTTAATGAAAACCAAGCAATTCCCAGTTAACTAAATCACAGGCTATAGCCTGTGGAGTGACCAATAAGTTTCATTACATTGTAATTGTTAAAATATCTATCTTAAGTCATATGTAGCCATAAAGCCTATGTGATTGGTTCCCATAACGTCCCAACATAGCGGAAACCCATAACACACAAGACAGCTTCCGAGGAAGGACGTTTTAAAATAACAAATACTTAACTTACCAATAAATTAATCCCTGCCTCACCAAAGAAAACTAATGTACTTCCCAAGAAATATGGTATAAGAGAATAATATGTTTCACATGAAACATATTATTCTCTTATACCATATGGCAACTTCCCACCATATATTCCAGCACTTATAATTTCTTGCTAAAATTAAAGATAAAACTTTTTAGAATATTTACATGGAAAAATAAACGATACACAAATATTCATAAAATGTATTGTTTAATTAGCATTCATAATAAGAAGTAATCTTCTTCTCTGCTTCCATTCCGCAGTATAAGCATAAAAAAACTCTTAATTATAGCTGTTACAGCCCTGATCTAGCGTAGCTCAATGGTTTAGGGTGCATAAGGGAGCATGTTGGACTCTTTCCTGCCATACGGCCTTGTGCTCTTCTCAACATTCACCCTACGGAATGGAACAGAACTCCGTGACGTCACGACAGAGAACTGACGATTGTAAAGAGGGATAAGGGTGTGAAGGGCGCATAATAGTGAAATGGAACACAGCCTATAAGAGTTTTGTAGTTCTATTGATTTCATAGGATTTACGAGGATGGAGTATAGTTTCATCACCTCTTATAACGACAACCATATTTTGATGCAGCAAATCCATTTTTCTGTTCCCAGTACCCCACCAACACGCTAACATTAGAAAAATGTTGGTATAACGTTCGAACCAACATGGTTTGAAGCACATTAATGCCCAGCCATCCGAACGTTTCCTTCTCGTTAGGACAAAACCGTTTGAGGATAACGTCAAAATAAAGTTGCTGAAAAGCATGAATATAACTTTTTACGCATGTATCAATTCACTTATCTCTTGAGTTAACTCATCACTTGATTCTTTATTCATGTAAGAATCTGAGATTAAAGATCCAGAGGAAGTTCAGGGTGGCCACTAGTTTGCTGACCTAAATTTACAGTTTACCAAGGTCATATTCTTTCTGTGTTCTTTCACTTTATTCATTTACATGTTTTTATTTTATTTTCATCAATTTGCAACACTTGAGAAATCAAGTGCAAAAAAATGAGTAAATAAAATGTTGCTATACAAAGTTGTACATGGTCAACAAAATATTTTACCATCCCTTGGCCTGACGCACAGAAACTCCAACATCCAGCACCACACTTCACTCAAAATACACATGCATTTAAAATCGAAGTTCAAAAGCTAGAAATCACAGACCCCACAGAGGGAAGTAACACATCAGCTAGCTAAGACAGATCCCGGAGCTGTGAACGCCGAAGGAGAAGTGAGCCTGCGAAAATTCATGGAAATTCCCAGCCAGGGACGAGTTGAAATGGTTACACGGATGGTAACAGGGCACATGTCCCGTTATCTCTTTGAATTTCAAGCTGGCCATGCCAAAGTCAAGTCAAACGGATGCCTAAATTTTTATTCATTCATACACAATGTCTTCAAAGTTAATAAATTTTTAAGTACAGGTCAGCTTCTCACACCGACAGCTCAACAACAAAAGAAAGAATTCCATAGTTTGCTCATTTGCAAAACTGCAGCTGCGATGAGTCGGTGATTCAGACCGAAGGTGACCTAAGTCTGGTGGAAAGCTACGAGGCCCCGGACCAGCCCTCTTTGCGAATCGACGGAGGTTCGCGGCAAACGTTATTTTTGCATTTCTCTCAAACCACTTGACACGGCTCCAGAATTTGGCCATTAGGGTGGTTAGGAAATCAAACAAGAGTGGCACGTGCTAACCTAAACACATTGTACTAATGTTTTTCTAACGCTAGTGTGTTGGTGGAGTAAATTTGCAACATCAAGTTTTATACTTAGCTTCAATAAAAAAAACATCTCTCCAATATTCACAGGCATTCAACTTTTCACATTTTAAAACTAATAGATGCATGATACCTTCAATTTTCATTAAATTAAATCAAGCAAAGAATTACATATTTTTCTTGGGGTTAAGGTTTTCTGTTCAATTTGACCAATGAAAATTCACATCATCTTTAACTTATTCAGCTGTGTACATATTTGAAAACCATATCGATAGCTTTATCATATAAACATATTAACTGATTAAATTTTACCTTACAATCCCATTCCAAACATACAAGAGAATCATTTATAATGATGTGCTGTCAGGTCTTGGATGCAGTAGATTTTTTTGGATTTCTCATATTTGCAATCAATCTCAATTCTTTATAATGAATAGTCAAATTACCTTAACTTTACATCATAATCAATTGTTTTATTACAACAGCCATCACAACTGGGATGAGGGTGGGAGGGAGAAGACTCAAGATTATGTGAATGAGAGGGTGGTCGAAAAGTTCCCAAAATCATTCATTCATGCACAGAGATCCACCACACCAATTTACCACCACAGAAAGTGATATTAGTTTTTAATGTAGTAAGACAGACGTGCTGTTATTCTTGATCTGTGCTTTTTGAAGGACATTCCTCATGTGAAGTAGGTGAACTAAATCAAATCCAAAGGAGGTGCATGGACATTTACGAGTTAGTATTATCATGCTATGGCTGGCAAACAATGTTGGCCAAACCATCAGAGATGACAAAACCCAAAGAGTTCTTTTGTATAATGTGCATAGGAGCTAAAGTTCAGTCCAAAGACACGAATGTATATAAATGATCATGGCAGGGTCGTGGGCCTAGAATTTAATTGGAGGAAATTTTAGAAGAAGATTTGGGACCACAATTGGTGTGGAGAGAGACAACTCCTTTGAATAGGCGTATCCAGGGGGGTTTTAAGGGTTGTAACCTCCCCCATTGATAAAAAAAAACGTAAAAATGATGTGTTTAACACATGCTTATAGTACACCTATAGATCACCTTCCATAGCATAATAGAAAACCTTCAAAACGTCATTTTAAGATGCATTTTTTTCAAAATTCCCGGACCCCCCGTTTCACATGGGGGGCATTTCATACCCCCTTCCCCCCTTCAGAAGTGTCTGAAGGGGGGAAGGGGGGACGTGATCCCCCTTCAGACACTTCTAAATACACCTATAGATGCTCCTTTGGTACTATTTAAGGTGGTAAAAAGCCAAACAGGCCTAATGAAAGGCAGATAAAATTAAGCCTGCTGGAACTTTGTTCCAATAGTTTTAGAGGGAAAAAGACAATTATAATTGTGGTTACTGCAAACCAGAGCAGATCAGGTGCATTTGCAAATACATACTCTGACAGATAGAATGGCATGAGATTTTTGATTGGGTTGTGTAGTTTTATGAAGGTCTAAAGAACTTTCATGATGAGAAACAGTGGCCAGCCATTTATGTTCAATGATGACTAAATGCCTGTGATCAATGCACAAGTTCATGGTGGCAGACATTTGAAATATTCTGTACTCCCCTTGCATACAAAAGTTTCAATTCTTGAGAGGATAAATTAAAAATTGATGGAATGTTTGTACCAAAATCAGAAGTTGAAGTATCATGGATAGGTAAATAGTTCAGATGGGAATCTAAAATTTTTAATGAATTACTTACATGTTTTTAAAGAATTTCATGAACATTTTCTTATGTTAAAACATAAAAAAAATTTCATTCCAAAGAGTCACACTCTTTAGCCAATAAAGCCCATTTTAATCACTTATCATCCCATAAAGAAGTGTCATTTCAATTAACATGAAATACCTCTGCAGCCCAGAAGCCACCTACATAGCCTGTATAGTCAAATTGGAGCACTCATTTGGGCACTTGGGCAGGTAATGAAAGAAGAATAACATCATCAGTGATTCAACCCGAAGGTTGGTTTGGATAGTTGAGGGTAGAGCTCATCCCGGACTAAGCCACAGGCGTGTGAATTTTACACATTCGGGGTAGGGGGGCCAGTTCCTTTTCCCTGGGCCACCTCGCACTCCGAGGATTTTTTTTTGTTCGGAGGCGTCCAAAGGCTTCACCCAGATTTGAACCCGGGACCCTTCAATCAGTAGCCTAGCACTCTAACCACTAGGCCACCACGCTCCCCCGAAAGAAGAATATCATACACATATACATAGGTACGATATTGGTAGAATTAATATTCCTAGTAGAAATGGCTTAGTCAATCAAAATAATCTCAATGCATTGCTACATTATCTTCTCGAGTGTCCATCCTAATTGAAACTAAACTATATTAAACTTAATATAATAACTAAACACCAATTTACATGGAAATATGCTTCAAGAATCATGTAACACCATTTTTTTGTTCTCTTCACGGGTAGGGCACAGCCTTTAGCCAGCAATGCACTCATGAAATACTTGGAAACGTTATGTTAACTTGGGGAAAATTATGTCATAATCCTAAACGGCTTAAATGAATCAATTGTGGTAGAAAATGTTATAAACTATCCATATTGCATCCCCTACTTTCTTCCTACTAAGGATTAGCATTTCTATTTTTCCCTCTGGCTTGTAATGAATGCAAGAATTACGAAATGTTTGTATTTTGCACCAGCTTTAATACTTCTTTCAATTAGTGTCCTTCCAAGAAAAAATTGACTTCTTTCAAAAGGAATGAAATGTGATCTCCATTTTAGCATTATCTCTGCAATAAAATTTGTCACTTAAGAATGGGGTTCATGCCAAACTAAATGTAAACTGGCTAGGCTTGAATATACATGCATGCAAAATAAGCAATCATGAGGCACTACATGTAATTTTAAAATATATATGCTTACACATAAAAATAGAAGAGACATATGGAACTGTAAATATTTCTGTAATTTCACACGTGCTACTTTTTGTAGTCATAGGTACTTCTTTAGGAGAATTTGGGTTAGCTACAGAAAAGATAAGTTAAAAGCCCAATGCAAGAATTTCATCACAACAGTAGAGGGTATCCAAGAGTGATGTGATGTCACATCAGTTTATTCACCCAATGCACATGCAATGTGCTACTGTCATTCCTCAATACTGATAGAGTAACAGCAAATGAAAGGACAAGCAAAAAGTAGTGAGTGTTAGTAGATAATTGTGAGTGATGAATAGAAAATTGGTGAGCCAGAAATGATGATAAACTTAGTATAAGGGAAGTCATTTTCCTGTGGGTTAGGAAAGTACAATGTTGTAGCTTCTTTCTACTTATTCAAATGGAAAAAGAGTTGAAAACTATAACTAATAATGCTCCAAGTTGATTCACTTAAAAAGAAAATTAAATGGATCAGGAGAACAATACATCAAGAGATAAGATTTAAAAAATAAAAAAGATTTTCATCAAGTCTTACTCTTTCGATCTGAATTCTTTTGATGCCTCAAGAATGCTCTTCTACCGAAATATGATGCTACTGCTGCCAGGAGAAGGAAGGAGATTCCAACTAGTACACCAACCATTATCGCTTTCATACGTCTGTATGGAGGGACGTGAAGCACAAATCGAGAGCTTGCTGATAGGGCATCACCTGGTCCAATTGCAACAACTTGAAAGTGGTACGTTTGGTCCTCCTCAAGCCCTTGCACTAGAAGCATTTAAAAAGATACCCAGTAAGATTAAAAATATCACAAATATTAGAAATCAGGATAAATGGTATACACAGTGGCATACGGACGGGGGTTTTTAGGATTTAAACCCCCCCCCCCCCCAAACATGTTTAACTGAATTCATTTTCGTTTGTTTACTTGAACTAGCATTTAGAATTTAGCTTATTGGGCTGAAAAATATAGTTGAATTGTCTTCACGAAAAGAGAATGTTAATTTATTATTGCTTTAGTGAATAATAATATAACTATCATTTTATGATGATGCGCATAAATATTAATGAAACCCCCTCCCAGAAGCCAACCCCCCCTCCAGAAGTCACCCTGTGTATGCCGCTGGGTATACAGTACATAATGCAGCAACTTTCATAATACATCCAGTAAGCCCTCGATTATCCATGTGTGGATTATCTGGTTTGTGGATTATCTGGTTTGTGGATTATCCGTGCAACACTCTACTCTCTACACCTCAAAATTTTGACATTCAAGTGGTCAATACAAAAATAAAAGTTTAAAAACTTAGATATTCATAAAAATGTTCTAAAAGAACTGTATTTTTGCCCGGTTACGCCCTTGTGGATATTTTAAATGAACCAATTGACAGTTTGTGGGCAAAACCTCTGCGCTGACAGTGGTTCCTGATTATTTCTGGGAAAAAAGTGTCTTAAATATCATCAATTACGATAATTCAAATTCAATTAACTCATTGAAACAAATTTATGACACATGGCTTGATTTTAAATACAACGTAGAGACCTGAAAAATGTTATTATATCATGTATTTTCAACAATCTTAACACTCTTTGATTTTACATACTGCCTCTTTTTTGGTCCCTCCAATAATGTAAAATCAAGATTTTACTGTAATTACACACTACCCTGTGTTAGGATATTACTGTCCTACAAGTCCTACATTTATAGTCTCTGGCGCAAGGCCACATGCTCTGGGAGCTATGCTGTTCCGATGGCATCATGACAATATTTTTCTCAAGTAATCACTGACTTCAATTGCTGTTTCATTTCATTATAAATTATCCACTAATCAATGCAGATACCTATGTACTAACCTAAAAATGATGTGTCTGCGGTTTCTGCTTTTCCAATCACTTGTTCTTGTGATCCTTGTGCCCATCGAAGAGTATAGACAAGTTGGGTGGGGGCTTCTTGGACATCTGCTGTGTTCGGTTCAGGAGGCTGCCATGAAACTAAGTATCCTTCACTGTGTACTGTAACAGTCACATTTTTTGGAGGCCCCATCACTTCTGAGAATCCTAATGATTGAAAAATACACAAATACATATTATCAGTCTATTAAATGCTTCAATTTTCCATTCTCTTAATAAATATGGATATGTATCCCAAAGAAAAAGATTAGCAGTCCCTATGAAATAATAATATACATGTTTTAATATTAAAAATGCATCTACAGAAAGTCCTCAACACACATCTGAGATTTGTGCTAGAATGTGCAACATTATTCAGCATTGATTGGAGCACAGCTTTTTTGCCCACTATTCAGAATTTACTGAGTCTTTGACTGGTTATTATTCAGCCGAGCATTATTTACTGAGAATCTAAGGAATAGAGAGAAAATGCAGAAAGCAGTGATTAATTAATTTAAATTAAACCGCAAATTTTGGAAATTTTTCAAACCTTTCACCAGACTTGCAACATAAGAGTAATTATGTACTCCAATCATTTGGAGAAATTCCCTTGCTTTTGCTAAACTGGAAATCTATTTCCTCATTAATCCTTTCAAAATATTAATTATGATCAGAAATAACAATAAATTATGCATTAATAACATGAAGAAAAATAAGTGTGTTTTAAAAGGGTACACTTTCTTGAATTTGTATTTTAAGTATTAAATAATAGTCAATAGTGTTTAGATCCAACTAATGGGCACTTACCAAATGGACCTGAGAAATCATTAAGAATTCTGTTGGATGAATTGGCTGAATGAGGAGAAGTACCTGGAAAAAAACAAAGACTATTGATTTTTGCATGAAGAAGAAGGGATATCATGTTTGCACTCCATGGCATTGTCAGTTGTCCAGCAACCAATCACAATCTGAGTTCACTTGACTTTTTCTTGCGACATACTAATAGGAATATTCACTGGGAAGCCCTATCTGCATCCTCAATAATAAGTTTTTCTTTCATTTCATTATAACATAAAGTAAGGATCCTTGATTGATGGAGAGCAGTCTAAGCAATTTAGAATCGGAAGAGGTCAATGACAAGGAGATGTTATTTTGACATTACTTTTTAATCTTGTCCTGGGGAAAGCTGTACACTGTAGTGGCAACAGTAGTATTGCATGCAGAAGCTCCAAGGAGAAATTGGTGCATGATAGGGAATGAAAACAACAGAGGAATGCCACTGACACAATAAATTTCAGCTCTGCCACAGACAGAAGCTGGAGGTTCCCGAGTCATTGGCCTAGCATCAGTTATACAAAGGTTGCCCAAAAACTTAGTCTGAAACTAGCTCTAGAAAAATTTTCTTGGTGTGATTTTCTACTAGCATTAGAATACATTGTATTTAACATGAGTTAAAAAAATGTTGAGAGTTTCGAAAAACAGAGAAAATAAGAATATATGTGTGTCCTTCAAACATACACCACCTTTTGTTCTCACTCGGATCGCCTTGCTGAACATGCCATCACCATGCACATCTTGGCTAAGGACCATCATATCATATGTAGTGCCAGGGTTTAAATTAGGAACCACAGCCTCACGTATTCCCACTGATAGTATTTTCAGGGTCTTCCATTCTGATGAATCCTCACGACGATACCTGTTGAAATAAAGTCGAGCTTACAATCGATATGGTTACATACCTGCTAGGGGTACTGTTTAAAAAATTATCATTCAATCATTTACAAATGCTTTCCACTCCCCGAAAGTTTAAAAATAATAATGCTCTAACAAAGGGAAACTTCAATTATTAAAAAACACTGAAAATTATTTTCATTTTTCACGAAAATTTACGTTTCTGGGATTTGTCTAAAAAAAGGCCTACACCACGAACATGTTAATGAAGCTTCCTTTTGGAATTCCATTTTATATTATTATGCATTTACTCCTACAGTGACAAAATACTTTGGAAGAATAGGTACTTGCGTGTGATTAAGGAATTAATATAAGTATATCAATATAGCCTCATTAATCCTGTAGGTACCACTGAACTAATAACACCAACGAAAATTTTGGATCAATTTGACTTTTGAATTAAAGTAATTTTCATTGAAAAATAAATAGGGTAGATGATAAAATACCATTGCAAAAAAGCTGCATCACTAATTAACACCCCTTAAATTGACGACACATTACAGATGGCTCACGAGTTTACTTGTGTTTTGAACACCACTTGTTATGTATGAGTCACAAATACACTTTTTTTGATTACTTTATATTTTTACATTTAGCTTATAATTTTATTGAGATTATAGTCTGTAAAAGAAGTTAGTAATTTCATATTTGCATTGCAAGTTATTGCCTCAGTGCATCTCTTGATTTTTTACTCAAATGTTGAAAGTTGCAGATTAATATTACAAAAAGGCCAAGGGATATGAACTATTTGATAGGTAGTTTATTGCAGAATAGCAGCTAGGGAAACACACAGCCACAGGGGAAAGTCAGAAAAATAATGTCTGATCTTCAATGAGTTACAAGGGCCAAAATGATGGGAAACAGCAGATAAATTTTAAATTTATATAAAATAAATATGTAAATTTATCCAAAAAGAAATGATTATTTAAGGCTACAAATTGATTACAGTAAATATTTTCTATTTTTTATTCATTCAAACATGGACTACCTTAAGATTGATCTCCAAATACATACTAGGAAAAAGAAATGGTTGTTCCGCTTACCATACACTATATTCCTGCTTTGGTTTCCTATATCCTGGAACCCATCTTAAAGATATTGTTGTGAGGGTGCTATTGGCTGTTAAGTTATATGGAGCTCTGGGAGCCACATTTTCTATCATAAGCTCAGCCTCTGCTGTGATTGTGGATGCCTCGTTGCTTGCCACGCATTGGTAAAATCCCCTGTCCTCCTTCTGAACGTTCACAATGGTCAGGTTTCCACCCGATATCGATGACCTTGAGTGAGGAATAAGGGCTCCATCCTTCTGAAGTAGACCATGAAGATCAAGCCCATGGTGTGAGCGTGCATAACAAAATAAAAAGTGGTCCACTCATAAAGTATCTGCCTTGGTAGCTGAACATGGCGTCGTGTGTGATCTTCAAAAATCACAGTGGCCTAGGGTCTTTTTTCTAAGGGATTTAAATTCTTTCTCTTGTTATTTCCATACAGTCAGATCGAGTAAAATTAGCAGCTGAAGCTATGATGGAATAAAATTAAAAAGCTACTGGAAAAAATCATCAAATGACACTCAATTTTACTCTTGAATGTGAAAATAATCTGAAGGATCTGGTACCTACTTTCTCGGCATGTGATGAATTTGAATTTATCTCGGAATTTCCACTGTGTCAGGTGTTTGACTGCTGTTGACATTTGAATGGCTGACACTGCCATCGTTCTCAGGGTAACATCAACCCAGGTTGGCAGTGTCAGCCATTGAGTCTGGCATTTAGGCAGTGTTGACAGCAGCCTGACCCAGTAAAAATCCTATCATAAATTCACATTGCAAATAATCTCTTTTCAGTTGAGATGAAATAAAATGGTCTTTTTTAAATTTGTCGATTTGGCCAAACTTCAGTGCAACCACTCATCTGGTGGGATAGAATTGATCATATTTCCCAGCCTAAAAGATGCACTGTGAATTTTTGGGTAAGATTTTAGAAGAAACAAACATGTGATAGTATAAAATTTGATAGTTAATCTCTAAGAATAGCTACTGAATATAAGTTATTCTTCATAGATTCCCCGAAAAAATGAATGATTGAGAACCTTTAGTTTACTGCCACAACAGTCTGTGGTGAAAATAGAGAGATGTGGACCTCCAACAGGAATGCAAAATCAAATGTATGAAAACATATAGAATTATATTCAACCCATGAGATGCAGACTGATTTTAAAATGCATTTTTGAGTAAAAAAAAGTGCATCTTGGGGGCCATAAAATATGGTACAAAGTTCCCCCATGCAAAACTCTTAAATTCTTCATGCATGATGAGATGACTGCATTGAAGACTCAGACTTGAAACTTGTGACAAGCAGTAGTACGAACTTTCCATTTAGAGAGAAACTGACAACAATATGTTTAATCAGAAGGATTATTGGCATAAAATTAAAAGGAGGTACAGTGAAAACTGTCTATAACAGACCCTGTATACAGCAGAAACTTGTCCATTACGGAAAATTCTCTTGGTCCTGACCTGCGACATAAGAATTCCCATATAATTGAACCTGCATGTAACGGAACCTGCTCAACTCGGCAACGGAACGATTTTTGTTCTAAGACCGAAACCTTTCACCTGTGTATTACGGAATTGCAATTTTCACTCGAACACACTTACGGATTGCCACACTAAGTCTTCCCTGAATTGAATTTTTAAGGATAACTTCAAGGAGGCGAATGCGTATGAGAGAGTTGAATAGAAGGAAATGCCACTACCTGTTGGTAGAGGAACACGGTAGGGGGCCTCGATGGTTGACGAAAATGTTTTCATCCTCCTGTCCTTCTCGCGCTTCTGTCATTTTTATCTCGATTGCTAGGCACCGTGGGACGCCCAGGTTGGTGCAAGTTCCTGAGAATAGCTGATCCTTGAACTGGGGGGTCTTTTCATGCTGTTATTGTCTTGGTTGTTACGACTTATCTTGCTCACTACGCACCTGATTTTCCTGGTCCTTTTTTTCTTCTCCCACATTTCCTCCCCCATCCTTCCCTTCCCCCTTTTCTCAGCCATTACACCCGTTCATCATAGGCCAACTGTCATTCACACCCACCCAGTAGACCAATCAACGTGCCTACGCAAGCCTTTCCCCTGACCCTCTCCCACATTTTCCCCTTTATTGAGTCACATAAATTCGCACTCGTCACGAATAAGTTCATCTCTTGGTGTCCGCAGTGAATACCTCTAGTGGTGTAAGTGGATCTATAACGAGAGTAAAATTGATGATATCAGGCCTAACCTCGTTGAAAACAAAGAGAGTAAAATGTCTAAGAGAAACGTATTGAGTTTGCAGGAAAAAATTGCCAACATAGAACTCATCGAAATTTCGATTTTCTTAAGAAGTCAGTGCAACGCAAAAGAGGTGCAAAATAAATTCAAATGTGGAAAAACGCAGGTGTAGAGCACGTCGAAGAATGAAGAAGTGCTACGCGCTGAATAGCTAAAGGTTGGTGTTAGCGTGAATATATTTATGATTTCATTCATATCGTAATGATTCTTATGATGAACTAAATCATTGATATTGGAAAAGAAATCATCCCCAGGTGTACTGAAAATTTACTTTATCTTACACTAACACTTTTCTCTTCGATCTCGAAATAGGAAAATGTTAAATAAATTGACATTAATTAACTGTGACTTATTTGTAAATGTTTTTTTTAATGCTTCAAAGTGCCATTCATGTGATTTATAGTGAAAATTTTAATGAAATATGAACGCAAAATAGTGAATCATTGGTAATTAAACATTTTCAGAAAAAATAATCAATTTATGAGTTATTGACTGTCTTTTTCTTTACTTTGATTCATACTTTTACATGCAATCTTCAAGCTGAAAGATCTTCCATAAATATCGGACCCTTCTACCCTAGTAGCACATAAATATTTTTAAAACATTGAAAAAAAAGATTTTTTAAAAATTGTGAAAAAATTGAGAAATGTTATGAAAACATTGTCAAAACCTTTCAAAAACGTTTTGCTGCACCATCTAACATTTTTCACACAATCTTTTAACAACTTTGTAAAATGTTTTTAAAATATTATATTAAACATTGTTAAAATATTTTATAAATATTTTAACGATGTTTAAAAAAAAAATTTAAAATTAGTTTAACAATGTTTAAAAAATATTTTAACAATGTTTCTAGGTTTAACAACAATGTAACAATGTTTAATAACTATAGCCTTAATTTCAACCTAACATTCTAGATCATTCCTGCTCATGACATATATGGATAGTCAATCTCGCATATGCCTACGTCATATACTACTCACAACTAAAGTAACGCTGTGTCGCCTGACCTGGGTTGGTTTTTTGTCCCTCCAGCCGTAAGCGATCCGAGAAAGTTGTATATATACGGCCATTCCCGTGCGTAAATGTGTTCGCGAGAACTAACTTTTAAATGTCAATGCCGTGATAGTTTGAGGAAACGTACCATTCAATCACGATAACAGTTTTCAGGTATTAATTTATTGAAACCTATGTTGCCACCTTAAATGAATATAAAGTCAATATTAATTAGAATAAATAATATTTTTCCAATTGCCACACGTTTTTTACAATTCAATGAAGACGTAACTTAATTGCGGAAATGTTACGAACGTGAATATACATGTATAATCAATGTTACGAATGTGGAAATGAGAAAACTGATGAATGTACCAATAAAAGCATAACAGTAATTTAGTGTGCAGCGGAAATTAATTACAAAAAGCTATCAATGATAAGTTGCAGAACCCAAGTCTCTCCGATTCGTTTCAAAGCTTCCCATTTATGCCTAATTTTCGGTCGAAGAATGAACCACAGGCTAAACATATTACTATGTATCAAGAATATATTTCATGAAATATATTCATATAATTATAAGAGTTTTTTAAAATTATTTCAACATAATTTCTAAATAATTTTTAATTTGTTTAAAATAGTTTTAAAAATATTTTAAAATCATTTTTAAAATATTTTTTAAAAATATGGGGAAATGTTTGAGTTCCTATTGTCAAATTACTATAGGAATAGGGCATTTTCACTAGGGAGGTACTAATAAAAATACTATAATAGTGACTTATCAATACGTACTGTTTGTACTAATGAAATGTATTACAGTAATAATTATTATTGTACTTATTTTGGGGGAGTATAATAAAATACTATAACAAATTAACAAATAAATAAACGTAAAAAGCTAGTGATTATAATGAAAAAATAAGTTTAAATAGCAGGCATAACATTATTAACGTAAATTAACGAGTATTATTTTATATTTTATGCGATGATATATACAGTTGTTTTGGCCTGTATTAACAACAATTCGAAACATTTTTAAAACATTGTAAAACATTTTTTTGCAATATTTAATTTAATTTAATAATTGCATTCTTTAAAATATGTTTAAAACATTGCCAAAATATTAAGTTTAAAAAGTTTTTTGTAATGTTGAAAAATATTTTTAAAAGATTGCTAATATATTTTTGTGCTACTAGGGTAGTTGGGTATTTCAGATATTGGTTAAAGTATACATTATATGCGAGTTAATAAGAATACATTTCAAGGCACTCAAATCTTTTTCCTCTATCAGGTTCAAATTTGAACTCTAAAAGAAAAATAAGAAAAACTGGGAACGAAGAATAAACAAATTAATTTGGGAGTGGTTAGTTCAGACGAGATAAAAAACATACCACTATTGGGACTAATGGTCCAAGCGCAAGCGAAAGTGTTTGCTGTGAAATTAGGGAATACAGAGTTTAAAGCATCTGATGGCTGTCTAGAAAGTTATCGAGATCGTCATAATATTGTGTGGAACACTATGTGCGGAGAGGCAAATGGCAGTAGTTTCCAATTGGAAATTGAAAATTTAAGATTTGGTTAAAAAATATCATCCACGGTATATTTTTAACCATGGCAAAACATGACTGTTTTTCCGTGCGATCCCTACTAAAACTTTGTCTATTAAAGGTGAAATAAGTGGTTGTGGTAAATACTCCAAAGAGTGAGTTGCCGTTTTTATTTGCGGAAACATGGAGGGAGATATGGAAAAGCCACTTGTAGTTGGCAAAGCCGCACGACTCAGATGTTTTAAAATTTTATACATTGGAGAACTTCCACATTGTGATCTGACGACACAACTCCAAGGCTTGGAACACGACTAAGATAATGGAGGACTGGTTGTTTTCTTTCAAACAGAAAATGAAATCAACCGAACGAGAGGTAATTCTTTTCTTGGACAATGCCACGTGTCATCCTCATCTAAATCTATCAAATGTGAAACTTGCGTGGTTCCCAGCGAATACCGTAAGCATCTCTCATCCCGTGGATCAGGGGGTTATTTGTAACGTGAAAGTTCATTACAGAAAGTTTTTGATGCAATCTCTTTTACTGCTGTGGAGTCAACTGACAAAATTAGTGAAGTGGCTAAATCAATAACAGTTCTGGATGCCATAAATTGGTTGACCAGAGCAATAAATAGTGTCAAAAGTGAAAGTGTCACAAAATATTTCTGCAGAGCTGGCTTGTTTTCTGTGATGGAGACATAATCAACGAACATATCAGTGATTCAAATGCAGATATTTATGACCTTGCTTCTACGTATTATGGAGTGTGATGTAATGAGAGTGACAAACTTTGCATAGATAGACGAAAACTTAGCGATCACTTCTGGTGATTTTAATAATGATTTCCTAGTATGCGAAAGTGCATTGAGGATGATGGGGAGAACGATATCATAGAGTAAGTATACTTACTCTATAACGATATTGAAGAAAACAAAAGAGAAGAAAAGGATGTGATTACAAGAATAAACAATTATAAAGAGGTTATTCAGAGAATGGAAGAAGTTAAAAATTTTGTCTCAACAATAACGACGTTGGCCTACTAAGTTTGGTAAATGACTGTAAAAATTAGGCAGATAAAAGACATATGTGCAGCGAGAAAATTAAACAGTCCATTATAACAAAATCAAAACAAACTTTGTAAATTTTACAAAGGTTTTTATTCACTACGACCGGTTTCGTCGCATAAGCGACATCTTCAGGGGGCTTACAGTTACACGATGAAACCGGTCGTAGTGAAAGTAAAATTTACAAAGTTTATTTTGATTTTGTTATAATGGAATTTTACAAAGTAACGCCTGAGAGTATCGAGTTCAGTCCAATATAAGTTATTTCTTTGTGTGTACGATCCAACGGCAATGTTGTCCATATGTGTATTTTAATATGTGAATACATTGCTGAAACAGTTGATTTCTCTTAAAGAATATTTATCCCTATGCAGTGCTTCAAACCTGTATATGACGGTAACTTGTCCACAACGGAAAATTTTTACGGCACTGTGCGATTCCGCTATAGGCAGTTTTCACTGTATATTGTTTAAGTAATATAAAAAATTATTAAAGGAGATTTTTAAAAAATGCTTCCAGGATGTTATTTTACTTTGAATGTGGATGCAGACTTGAGTTTATATGCATAAAACATTATGGAAGTAATTGTCATCAAACAATAATTTTAAATGAACTTATTGCTGTGTTTAAGGAACAAAAGATCTCCCAAATTGTTATGAAATGGAGACGAATTGTGGCTCCGGTCAAACATATCTATGGACATTTGAGGAAGAGTTCAGGAGTTAGTTCATCAGCCCTTGTTTAAAACAGTACCAGTGATAGTTAGTAGTAGATGTTCACTTATTCAAAGGGAATACAAAAATGTAGACAAATATGATGAAAAATGGTCTACAGAAGAAATCAAAAGCTCCTTTAAAAAAAACTGATATCATCAAGAAAATACTGGAAATATAGGATTTCAAGAATTATGGTATTTAAAGGAGAAGTAATGCAAATAAGCAGTATTGATGGTACAACTGAGAATACTGTGAGAAGGTAGTTTTGTCATGCAAAAGTAATTCCTAAAAAAGGACAATTATAAATACTATCGCACTGTCACAAAAAGTCTTCTCTCAGGAGAACAGCTAGGCTGAATAGCATGCATTAGCCATAAACTAATGCTAACTCGTGGTATTTGATGCATGCAGGAAAATATTGCACTAAATGAAACATTGGCCACCAACAAGGCATATTTACTTAGTCAATCAGCCATCAGCTTCAAATCTGACCAGCAGATGCTCCTCTAAAAAGCAATGCATATCCACCTCATTGGAAACGGGCAGTTCACGCACCAGGTGCCAACCCTATCAATTCTAATGATTTTCATTAATATATCAAATACCTATCTTTAGCGAGTTTTAACATTCTTAAACATTTGATTTTATAGTTTAAAAAAATGATATTGAAATTACTATACATAGCCCCACAGCAATTCTTATTCAACTATTTTAAGATGATTAGGTCTCCGGGAACTAATAAAATGGGAGATCAAATCCAAGTCAGAAACAGGTACATAATCTCAAAGTACCCATATCAAATAAAATCTTGGTTTGATTTCTTCAAGATTTTTTCTGTGATTGCTGATTGCAGACATTACTTATCATTTTCAAAAAGGCATTTATGTTTTTTCAAGTGAGAACTAAATGATGACTCATGACAGTGGTGCCCACAAAAGGGGGCCATTGCGCACACTGCATCATGAAAATAATTTGTGGGTGGGGGGGACCAGAATTTCAGGAAATTTGGGAGGGGGGTTAAGTAAAAATTTTATTTTAATTTTCCCTTGACTTCAATAGCATCAGTAAAGTTTATAGAGTTTGAGAGGTTGATGCCAAAATGGCATCCTTCCCTGAATACCATAGGGCAACAGAGTGATGGAAGAGCCCTTCAGGGTGTTCAAACAAGGGATCAACTATCATTTAGGCCATTGGTATCCTCAACAATGCATGTTTGAAATCCGGAAGTACATAGATGATACTAAAATCATGATATAGCTCTGTCAATTCATGCTGTGATGAAAGGCTCTCTAATCATCAATACCACACCTCATCATATAAATCATGTCACAATGTTTCTTGAACCAAAGTGCTGGAGGTCATTAATAATATGTAATAATCATGTAACAAAGGAAATGGTTGTTGGTGTAGTTTGGTGGAATTTATCCATTAGATACTGAAGAATTAAAATAACTTCATTAACTCCTCTAGTATTTATTATCATGACCTGGGTTTCAACACTTGGTGCCATCTTCAGGGCCCTGAAGATGACACCAAGAGTTGAAACCCAGGTCGTGATAATAAATACTAGTGGAGTTAACGAAATTATTTTATTTCTTCCATAATAATCATGTATTTATTCTCCGAGTGATGGAATGCCCAGGAGATTCTCAAGGGTGCCCGAGGTAGAAAGCATGTGATGAATCACCTCAAATAGGATTTCTCAATAAAAACTAAAGTGAGGAGGTAATATAACATTTTGAGCAGAATTTATAATTGTTACCCAGCAGTCCCACAGCCCCTAGCAAGCCCCTTCGTCAAAGATGGTATTTATAGTCAAATTTCCACCAGGGGCGGATTAAGGTCGTTGTTTTGAGGGGGGCGGATTTTCACTACTTTCCGCGGCGCTTGGGGAGTATGCAATACCTCTCAACGAAACGGGGGTCCGGTCAGACCTCCCTCGGAAAGTTAAAAGAAATGAAGTGCTTGGAACGTAGTTTTGGTGTGGCTATACTATAAAGTAGATGTGATAAATTATTGAGTAAAGCTCTCTAATCACAGTTGAAAAACGTTTACAAACGATGTAAAGAATGCCATTCTTGTGAAGATGCAGGTCTCCCGGGTTTTACACCACATTCCAATTATATTTGCTGGTGAAATAAAAACTTCCATTGGAGAACCACCTTAATGGTTACCATATTTTCTATTTTCCCGGAGATTACGGGGGGGGGGGGGGGGGGGGGGGGCTCACCTCCCCCAAAATCCGCCCCTGATTTCCACCCCCAGCAGCCCCCTTAGCTTCTTCTAATTCTGGCAGGAGATGCATGCTCCACCAAGGGCCCCCTTATCGAAAAAAAATAACACAACATATAACTGAACTGACTCTAATGAACGTGCATAGCCTTAAATTAATAATTTCGAAGATTTGGTGTTAGTAAAACAACGGTAAGATTTGCTCTTAATTGATAAATATCTGATGGGATGCCAAGACTCATTCCAAGGATGTTTACATACACTCACAGCATATTTTTTCCCACTATTTCTTCTTCTTGTGGCAGGAAACTGCATCCGTTTTCTTACTTTCCACTATATCTTTATGCTTCTACACCAGGTCACACAAAATATTCTTCTCCACACCGTTGAAGCTATTTGCACATCGAGCGGCCATGTTAACAGTTTTCATGCTGCGTCTGGCTCTTTATTTATCCATATCCATGTTGATCACGAGCGTCACCACTGAAACATTTGAGCTCCGAATTCCATTTCCCGCCGTTTGTAGTCCTTAGTTACCAGATCTAACCCCCAACCATCCCCTACCTAGCAGCACATTTAATTTTGACTATAGGACGCACAATTCAAGGGGCTTGCTGGGTAGGGGATGGATAAGGGGACTGCTAGGTAACGACTATAATTTCGACCCTTAAACTTCATTTCTGAAGTCCTATGCTCCATATCCATAACGAAGATTGGGAAATAAGTTCACACTTTTCAGATACTATACGCAGTTCTATTATGGGTGGGTCACTACTTTCTTTGAATTTCCAAATATTTTTTTTTTCCTCTTTGGTTGATAGTCAACCGTGCCAAATTGCATCAACATCAAAAAATGCCTTATCATGTCATCATACAATTGTTTGTAGAAAATTTGTTGAAAATCAGATGAAACCTGGAAAACTCTTTCCACAGACTACTAATTTTTTTTGGAAACAATTACTCACCAGATAGGAAATGAATTATTGATAGTCATTTACTCTACAACATTGAATATATTGATTGCTGCACAAAAATTCCTCCTTTCATGAAGCCTTGGAAAGTTTAACAATTTTGACATGTTGGCATTCCCCTGAACACATTGGTAAACCAATCGAGGGCCCATGTGAAATTTCCTGCAAATTACAATTTTAAAGGTTTTAAGATGATGGATCTTTTGTTTAATCATATATTTCCTTGTAATAGGTATCAGAGATTCCTTTCTGGGGTAAAAATTTTCTTGTAGGAACATTAACTAGATGATATCAATGATAACTAGATAACTAGCATGATTTGCGTGACTTTACAAGAAATTTCACTCGTCCCTAACTAGGGCAACTTGCATGCCATGCGGCTGACCTACAATTTACTAAAACATTTTGAACTTTCAGGGGCTTCATGAAAGCTAGCATTTTTGCACAGAAAATTTACATTTGCAAGTATAATTACCAAGATTAGCAATGTATTTTCCGCTTGGTGAGTTATTTTTCTAAAGAAAATAGGAGTTATGCAGAAAGAACTGTCCAAATTTAGCCTGAATTCTGGCAAGTTTTCAGCATTCAATCACATCCAGGTTGGATAGACCATTTTTTAATTTTGACAGAATTTTGCATGGTTAACTAACACCCCAAAAGACAAATTTTCTGCCTGGAGTCCTTAAGGAATCCAAGAAAAGTGAAAATCAATGAACGTTGTATGTACAATATGGAAACTTATATACATACATATAATTTTAAAAGCATTTGCTACAAAATCAGCTGGAAAACTTTTCTCCATAAAAATTAATCATAATAATTTCATAAAATTCATGTCACATCACAACAAAAGACACTATGACTCAACTACCAAGGCGTAATATCATTCACTAGGCTATTGTTTACAGCTTGATACTCAGTAAGTATTAATTATGCATGGTAAATCAAATTTACTAAAAGTTTAATTTGATGACAATCACACTATGAAAAAGTAACTGGTAGAAAACAGTCAATAGAATACACCAAATATAAAGATTACATCATGCAAGAATTATTTTAGAAGTATGATATGCCAAATATTGTAATGGTATTCAATGATTGTTTCAAGAAAATTTAAAAAAATACTATTGGAAATCATGTCACCAATTACTAAATCTTTTCAACCACTTTTTATACATATTTACAACATTTCTCAACCTCTATGAAATCACTGTATGTACTTCTGGATGAAAATCTCATCACCCATGCCAGTGACTCCATAGAAGCCTTCTATGTGTGGACTACTTATATTTTTTTAAACTAAAGAGTCCTACCATGCAGTCTATGAGCTTGGACAAGTAAGTGGCAATTAAAAATAATGTACAATGCTATTGTAAAGGCTACATGCAATTTGACTTTAACCCTTTAAGGCCTGTCGGGACTCATAAGTCCCACATAACAAAAAGTGCCCTATTTTAAGTTTATTTTCATTTAGCCGTGAGGTTATGCTATATCCCGGTAGACCCGGGATATTTGTAATGTGTTTAGTTAACACTAGGGTGCAAGATTCCAAAAACTGCAAAAAGTGTGACAAAAGACGCGAAAATTTTGATTCAGGACTCAAAGGGTTAAAACTTTGAGATAAACCATGGCCATTTGTGGGCCTTGACATTTGATTAAGTGCTCAACTATATTCAGTGGCGTATGCAGGATTTCCTTCTGGGGAGGGGAGGGGATTCATGAATATTTGTGTACATCATCATAAAATTATATTTAGATTATTATTCACTGAAACAATAATTTAATTAGCATTCTCTTTTCGTGAAGACAATTCCACTATATTTTTCAGCCCAATAAGTAAAATTCTAAACGCTATTTCAGGTAAATGTATGAAAACGAATTCATATAAACTAGTTTTGGGGGGGGGGGGGTTTAAACCCTAAAAAAACCACACAACCCCCCACGACTCTGTACGCCACTGACTATATTCATTTACATGACTGATTGCCTTTTGATAAATACATTAGAAAATTACCACTAATGGCATGCCTCTTCATAAAACTGAAAAGGAATAAGGTAAAGAAATAAATTGAGAGTAGGTTGAATGCATGATAATTTTCCAAGGTCTTTAAAATATGTAAATGAATTTACAGCTTTTGATTTTGATCTCTACGATTGGCACCCCTCTACTAACCCTTGTCCAAGAAATGGCTGGTTTCCCAGTCGATGGAGGAGGAACACCAAGCTCAGCATCAGAGGTTAGGGCTGATTCGTCAACATCGTGCCTTGCATCGCAGGGCATACTCAGTGTCTCCCCAACCTTCCTCACGTAGAGATTATTTGGCTTGATTGTGAAAACTGGTGGTCTTGTGATTAATACTCTCATTGGTAAAGATGGGCCATCAGTTCCAAGCTCATTGTATGGAATACAAGTGTACATTCCTCCATGAGAACCATCTACCTATTGAAATAACAACGTCAGATTATATTCATGCCAAAGGATTTATACTCGTTGGAGCAGTAACGAGAATTTTTATTATGGTTTGGACTTAATATGGTACCTTATCAATAAACTATCGCATATGTATATTTGAGTGTAAGTCAGGACATTTCTAGCTTTTTTTGGCAGATGAATAACTACTTTTGATACTAGTAGCCAAGTAACTAAATTAAAGGTCAATATTTCAGCCTATGTCTACCATAGAATTATACTTTTTGCCTTAATGCATAGGAAATCAATCATATTTACCAAGAAATACTTAAGATTCTATGCTTTGTATAAGGGTCTTTTAGTTTCAAATACACTTTTGTTACCCTATCTTAAGGTCTAATTGTGAGGTGAGTCAAAACAGGATGGCAGGTAGTGGCGAGTCATCCCGCTCCTCGAAGTGCCGAATTTGGCAGCAATTAGAGAGAGTTTCTGACTGACCCTCCACGCTAAACAAGCTTCCACCCCCATTTCACCAGATATTGAAAATTCCGCAGCCCATGCCCCAAAACATTCTTTCCATCTAACTCTGCAATATTTATTCCTATAGTAAGAATATCTGATCGTGGAGGAAGTTTCTCAGGTGTTCGACCAGGTTAGAGGCTCCATGTCTGCTGTCGTTTCAATGAGCTAGTCGCTCTTCAAAATGTCGGCAGACATGGAGCCTCTAACCCGGTGGAACTCCTGAGAAGCCTTTGTTTAAGGGACTCGCTGGGAAAAACTCAGATCATTCATATGTAATTGTATTAAAAATTCAGTGTTACATATTATTTTATTTAATTCATCTTGCACCGCAAGGGACATCATTTCTCATCAACTCCCTATTGTGCTTCCAACTATCAAGCTATTGACATTACAGATCCAATAGCAAAAGAAGCGAAAAATGGTGCAGAAGATGATGATACTCTCAATTAAGATGAAGATGAGGGCATTACTGCATCATCTTGCAATAACAAGGGCAGTCACATCAAGGGATGCTATGGATATCTACATAGCCAATTACGCAGCAGCTAAAAAAATAAGCACAAATTTTATGGGAATTTTGAGTTTCATTTTTTCAATATTAGCTGTGATTTGTTATAATATACATTTCGATATGTGCTGTATATGTATGTACCTTTAGCTGGGAGCTTTGAATTTTTTTTCATTTTGGCTCATACTTGAGTCACAGATTATAGTATATATTTATGGCTGAAAAGAGGACTTCAACTCATACTTGAAGATATAGTAATGGTAAACTTTGAATGCATTTTAAAATGCAATGCAACAATTTGTAACTAAGATGTGCAAACTGCTCAAAATTTAAGTGAATCCAAGTTAAAAAAAAAATTCAATTTAAAACAATTAATTTCATCAGTCTAACAACCCTCATAATTTAAAAATTGGGATTCACGAATCCTTAAGAATAATGGTTATCCTTGCCTGTGTATAACAATGCAAACTGCAAGATACTTTTTAGAAAAAAATGTTAAAAATAAAAATCAAGCACTTTGATGTGGATGAAAAACTTAACATATTTACATAATAAAAAAAAGAAAGGACCAATGCCGCAAGTGTCATTCACCTTGTTGAAGTACAGGGATCCATTATGCATAAGAAACACTCCTTGCACATTGTATGGATCAAAAAGAAAACCATCCTTTTCCCAACGCAGGTATGTTAGTGGTGGATTGGCTCGGAAATGACAGTCTAAAAGGCCAGGCCGGCCATGGGGAAGATGCTGCTCACTAGGAGAGTAGATCACTTTTGCCTTGTCTGTAACGAAAACAAGAAATATATTTCAAGATGGGAAAAGGTGCTCATGGAAGTCTATTAAGATAACTGACCAATAATATTTTATATCGTTAAATGCATAAGTACCCATATTCTTAGAAAAAGCATTCACAATAGTGTATAAAAATTAATGTCAAATAATTAGCAGAATAGAAGGAAATTTGGCATGACTAGAAAAAGGGAAAATTTTTAAAATGTAAGGAAAAAATAAAAATTTGATGTCAGTGCAAAACATTTTTGTTTGAAGTACCTAGTGCATAAATGAAAAGACAACTTCAGACTTGCAAGAGTAACTTTTAATCCTTTGTTTTCCTAATTATATTCCTCAAACCATGGCAAGCTTTTGAACCTTAACCTTTAATAATGCCTTTAAATGTTCAGAACTCTTCTCAGCATTAAAACATCCTTACATACATTATGCATAACTTCAGCATTCTTAATGTGATGTTATGCATTTTATCTTACCCACATTTTACAACTAATTGTATTACCTTAGTAATAGACTTCATCCATCAGAGATTTCTTTCTGAGCACATGCATGCAGGATAAAATATGAACATAAAAGATTTGTAGACCTAGGCCAACTGATGAGGGGTATATAAATAAGCGAAGAATAAAAAATAATGTTTGAATTTCACATAAAAAAGCAAGATATGAATGACACACACCACTGTCTTCTACCTAAGTTAAACTTCCAAAATAATAAATCTCTTTATCAGGGATTCGAGGGGTTTGAAAATTTGTTAATAAATTAATAGTCAATGATAAAGCTCTCAAAGCACAATACATATACAATTGAGAGAAATATTCCTTGGCAAGCATAAAACATCCCACGTAGCACACTGCCACGAAAATGTGCCTTGAAGGCGCCTCGGAGGCACAAAAAAAAGGCACAGAAGGCACCTGTAATAGGCACATTGAAGGCACCTTTTAGGTGCCTTTTTCACGGAGCTAAGGTGCGCCTTCAAGGCGCCTTAAAAAGGCACCACTTTGAGGCACATTTTAGGCACTAGTAAGGCTTTTGTAAAAAGGGTTACAAGCATTAATATATCCTTACCAATCCCATGGCTCCTAAAATATTCAATAGAAAATGTGAGCCGGAAACCTAGCGGACGAAAACGTTCACGAGCCGGAATATCGTATTATCTCTCCACTGGCTTTGCTGCTGTCGCAATATAAAAATAAGATACTTTGCCATCAATGAATTTCACTGTTCTATTGTGCAATGGCATGATATAATACGTCGTATTATGATACCTCGTATCTACCTAATGCCTACCTGTATCGAATGTTTATCTAACCTACGACTCAACGCACCTAATCTCGCACCCACAATTGAAATACAGGTGTTGAGAAAGTCACTTCCGTGGATAAATGTGACTTCGAGAACTATAATCATTAAATGATTATTCCATGATAGTTTGAGGAAATGCAATAAAATCTTGATAAAAGTTTTTCCCCATTAATTAATGCCAGATAACTGTTATCCTATTTGGCCACATAGTATGAATATAAATGCAATATTACTTCGAATAAACAAAATTTTTCCAATTCCTGCACGTTAGCTTCAGCATGCTTTCAGAACTTCGGCAATATTCGCCTAATAACATAACATCAGCAGATGATGTTGGTCCAATTTAGGCTGCCCATATCGGGCCAACATCGGTAAAACGATGGCAATGAGGGGCCGATGTGCCAATCTGAAGCCGATATTGGGTCAATATTCAGTGCCAACATTCATGGCTACTTGGGTAGGTGCCTATAGTGGGCGCCTTTAAGGCACATGAAGTAGTCAGGTGCCCATTTTAGGCGCCTTTAAGGCGCATTTTCCAGCTAGTGTGCTACGTGGGATCTGAGAAAATTGAATAATTTATAAATCATGAAGGTTTTGTCATATTGTGATGGATTTTTAAATGCCAAATAAATTCTTGTGATCACTTTGGCACTCAATTTCTACATCATAGTCCCTCTCTCTGAGAAAAACAAAGTTGAAAATTTTGCATAGTTAAAAACTATCTAGATTTTTTCCGGTCAAATTCTTTTCCATGATCTGCAAAAAAAATTCAATGAATTTTTAAAACAGTTAGTAAGAAAGAATAATTATATGATTAAAATGAAACCAAAGTTTCCCTGACCTATTGAAAATTAAAATTTTAAGAAACTGCCCTTCCAAATTTTACTCTTTCCATTACTGACATAGGTATGCAAGGTTGCATTTTTTGATTCAAATATTACCTACCTACAGTTTACTTGTGCCTGGTTTCTTTAGTCCAACAACAGCAAATACTTATTTCTCTAAAGCAATCTAGATTAATTGTTATAAAATATATATGGTATAGACCTCATGTTTTTGTAGTCAATTGCACCCATTTTCCCCATGTTACAGTCTATATGTATGCCAAGGCAAACATGCATTACAAAGATGTTAAGGATTAAGTAATCCACTTATTAAGGTCTAAGAAGGGGTCAACATATGAAATGAATATATTCAAGCCCTATTAAGGTGATTGAGTTAGCCAATAAGGTGGCTGTGCTAGTAAAAAAAAACAAAGTTTTTGTGAATTTAACCTAAAATAAGGAAAATACTGCGCTGAGAGAGATGTTTAAGCTGTATTGTGTATGCCAGTAAATCATCAATTATATGTCTTATCCATTAGATGAGCTAATAAACTAAGATGCATCATAAACAGTCGCAGTTTCTCACAGGATCTAAACGAACTTTTGCCTCTGATTCACATACCATTACTTGGGTTAAATCTACATTAAAGAGAAACTATAGTATTCCTGTTGTGAAATAAGTGTATGAGTTCTAAGAAGAAGATTAATTTATCGGTAGGAATATGGGTTTCGTAAAAAAATCATTCATGGAAGCCAATTATGTAATAAATTGTTAGAATAGAAAAACTCAACTGGTTTTTCCATATGGAATAATATATTCTATACACATGGAATCACTGAGTGAGTAAGTTAAATTACATAAAGGATCAATTCCAAACTGTGCATTGAATCTCATCAACTCCAAAAGAAAGTGTTCTTCAGTCTTTTTCAACAACCTCTTCCCCACTCCTCATCTCCGTTGATGACATACTCATACATTTTTTCTCACCCGAAGTACACAGTACTCCCTTAATGTATGTATATATTTACCATCGCTTGCATTTATGTCATCCTTCTTCAACCTCTCTGATTATTTTCTTTATTAATTTTTCACCGAAATGGATTTCACTCACACTCCACATTAAGGTGAGCTCCAGCTGATTGCTTTTCCCCCATCTCATTCGTCACCTCACAGTTAAAATAGCCGGGATCGGCCATGTCTGTGGGTGATATGGTGAGGGAGCCATCTGACGAGATCCTTGAGCGTGCAGATAAACTTGGAAGCTCTGAGAACGGGATGCCGTCCTTGAACCATGTCACTGTGGCACCCTCCTCTTTGGTGACACATTTAAAGTGAGCTGATTCACCCTCCATTGTGGTCTGATTTATTGGTGGGATGGCCAGAAGTGTTCCACCTGAAAAGCAGCAACCAGTGCATGAAAATCACAAAGATTACTACCTTTTTTGATACAATATCCTCAGCTTCACTACTACATATATATTTTGTTTTGACTGTAATTTGTTTATAAAAATTATTATTACTGGGTATCCAATAATGCATCATGAATTATACTGTACATACTAAAGAATTTCTTGGAGGGAAAAAAACCATATTGTGAAATCTAAAATTTAAATTTTCAGCAACTAGCTATGTTCTAATCCTGTGTGAATTCTGTTATGTTTGTAATTTACCTACCTAGTTAATAATTCTTTATGACTAGTTATCCCTAATGATTCATTAATGTTTTGGATGAGCTCACCCATGTGCATATTTTTTATGATTAACTAAACTACAATCTATCTTTTAATTTTGAGCTTACAATGCTGGGAGATCTTTGATGAACCAGGCTAGACTTGCAGGCTTTGCAAGAAATTTCAGAAAATCACTCTTACCATGAACCTTAGAGACCTAGGGAAAAAACAGGTGATAAGAGTATCCTCGGATGACCTTTTTTCGCCTTGGTTCACCTTGGAACTCAACTTGAATTAGCTGGGTTACGGCTCACCTACCCTGTGATTACCTCACAGAAGGTATTTCGGTACATATACATTGAGTCTGGAGTGTAGCCTATACACATAGGGTGAAAAGTTGAAACCAATAACTTCCTTAAATTCACAAACTAATATGAAGTACCTACATACTTCCATTTTTGTTTCATCTTGTATCGCTTGTCTTTCCCCAAGTTTAGCAGTCACTCAACATTTTCTGCCCTGTGACTTGGCTATTGAAGTAAATTGCCAAGCAACAAATGAATGATATCACAAGAGTAAAATCTGAATAGTGAAGAGTACTAACGATATATTCAACACTTATATAAATAATATTTTTATTAATAATTTACGGTACATTTATTCCAAAGTTTGAGGTTATGAATGATAATGGGAAAAACGTGTGTATCAAATTAAGTTACAGTAAATAAATACTAAAATAAAAGAAAAAGATAGGAGGGAATCCTTGCAACTGGAAACACTGACAGATATTCCATTCCATCCACTGACAGACCTTCTCAGAGCATTCCTTTCTTAAAGGATTATACTATGGCAAAAAGATACCAAATGCTGTTGGTAATAACTTAATGCTCAGTGATGAAATGGAACAAAAAACAATCATTCATTCTCCAATCAGTTATTATTTCTTTATGCAAACCTGATAAGATAAAGATAAAAACTCCGGAGCATCTCAAGTCGAAGGAAGAATCATTGAAAACCTTTCACTCAGACTTCTCTGACTTTCATCATTATCTTAAAATCAGGCAACATCAATAAAAACCAAAAAAGTTAAAATTGCTAGCAGCATTTTAATGCACTTACCATCTACTGTGAGATGGAACCATGTACCATTTCTTCCTGTATTTGGCGTTCGGTTCGGGAAATATATTCTGCACTCATACCATCCTTGGTCTGATTCACGTATGCTGGTCAGGTTGACAGCACCTTTCCCATACCCTTGTTGGTTAACGCTTGGGTGGTACTGTTGTGAGTGATGATCCCACGCCACCCTGCTCACCCTTCCTGCGTAGTCTTCGGAGGCGGTCATGCTTCCATCGTACCATGAAAATACTGTGCTTCCCTACAATAAAATTTGCAAATGAACACAAATTTGATGAGGAGTTGGGAAACAAAAGACATAATTTTTTAAGGAATTCATTGACCCATGCAAAGTTTGACGACTTAAACTGAGTCATTTTAATGACAGTTTTGGCACTTACACTTGACCTTGAAAAATAATCAACTGTTTTCGATGAAGTATTCCAAGTCACAACATTGGAAGGAATGAAAATTATCTACTCACAAAAAAAACACAATTTTGAAATTCTCATTCCATAATCTAGTCTAAGCCATTGTTGCGAGAGAATAAACCCAAAGTTTTCGCTTAAGGATGTTCCATCGCAGCTGTGTCAGTCAAAAGAAATGCTAAAAATGTTTTATTTGATTGGTTTAAGTGACGCAAAAAAAACACAATTTTGAAATTCTCATTCCATAATCTAGTCTAAGCCATTGTTGCGAGAGAATAAACCCAAAGTTATTGCTTAAGGATGTTCCATCGCAGCTGTGTCAGTCAAAAGAAATGCTAAAAATGTTTTATTTGATTGGTTTAAAAAATCCTGCTTCCCCTGATGGCATGCATTAACCATTGAAAACCAAAATAAGGTGCAAAATTCGCAGTCAACTCCACATATATATTTTTTAAATAACACATTTTTATAGCCATAGCAGCTGACTGCAGTCCAATTTCTATGGAGTATCCACATTTTGTCGTCACTTTGCACAGTAATTAGCTAATAATTAAAAAGGTATGGTGGTAACATGCATCTTTTTTATTTTTAGCCAATTTTACAGGAGTTTTTTCTTCTTTTAAAGAGGTTTCCTTTAATATGGTATTTATAGATATTAGATAGAAAAATACTATGTCATTTTACAGTGTCATCATAATCGTTGTGAGGAGTACTCAACTAATGTGTTATGTTGCCTCATGCAGGAGAGTAAAGGCATTCACCAAAGTGGTTGATATTTTCTATGGCGAATTTCCTCTCTTTGGTTTGTATAAATGCTAGGTATCCCTTATCAATTCATGTAAAAAGGCACACCCACTGGAAATGCATATCTGCCTTGTTAGCTACAAGTGAAAAAGAAGCAGTGGCATAAAAACACTTGATAGCTCTCCTAGTCACCATTTTCACAGCTCTATACATTCACGGCACTCTGAGTTGGCCCAATTTGCTTGCCAACACCTTGTGACCTAAGCTTCCACGTAACCCTTGGAGGTCAAGGATGACGAGAGGGATCTGGGGACTCCACCATCGAATTTGGCACTCTTTTAAACTTATAATTCAACGCGTTGGTTGCCACGATTTGCTTGGCTACACCCGGTGACCTTTGACCCCTTGAGTTACTGTTGGAGGTCAGAGTATGTCAGCAGGGACGTTACCATCGACTTCGGTACCCTTTTAAACCTATGATTCGACACGTTTGTTGCCCTGCTTTGCTTGCCGACACCTCGTGAACTTTGACCCTTGCCTAACCCTTGGAGGTCAAGGGATGACAAGATGGACCTGGAGGCGTTACCATCGACTTTGGCACCCTTTTAAACCAATGATTCGACATGTTTGTTGCCCCGCTTTGCTTACCGATACCTCGTGACATTTGACCTTTGCCTAACCCTTGGAGGTCAAGGAACGACAAGAGGGACCTGGGGGCCTTACCATCGAATTTTGCACCCTTTTAAACCTATGATTCGACACTTTCGTTGCCCCGCTTTGCTTGCCGACACCTCGTGAACTTTGACCCTTGCCTAACCCTTGGAGTTCAAGGGATGACAAGATTGACCTGGAGGCGTTACCATCGACTTTGGCACCATTTTAAACCTATGATTCGACACTTTTGTTCCCTCGATTTGCTTTTTGCCACCCCTGTGACCTTGATTGTGCCCTTTCATGGGCACAGTTTGGTTTTTGGAAAACAAAAGTGGTTCCATCGTAATCCTTGTGCCCAAAAACCCTAGAATGAAAAAAGAAAAATTGAAAAAACATTTTGACTTTTTTGTTTCAAATTTTTTAACCTTTAAAGCTCATAAGGCAAAATGTTGATTTTGGATTGGACCCCAATTCTGGGGTCAAAATGTTGAATTTATAAAATTTTGCTCACACTTAACAAAACATAAGACCTTTTACTACCGTGGTGCCAAATTTCATTGATGTAGAAACAATGGAAATGTCTAAAATTTGAGGTCAAAAATGACACACGACCAATGACTGTATCACTCTGTATATTCTAGGCACGCGTGTCCTTTGGAGCTCGGAATTAAATGGAGTCCCATGACGTTGAGCGGATGGGATACCCGGAATACCTATCCAATCGTCAGGTGTTGTGGTCGTCCGCCTGGGATGTCTGATTGTGAGGGACTGCTTGACGCCTGTTGATGTATATATGGCCAGCATGCGATATCGCCACAGCAGTTGTTGTTCCGCATTGGCACGGGTAACGTGTGACCAGGCAATTTCGCTATCCTCTGTTAAATATACATTTCCCTGAACTGGTTGAGTTCTACCTTCATTAAACTCAACGCTACGAGACCACGATTGCTCTAACCTCGGAAGTGGGATTCGACCAACGTTGCTGACGAAGATTCGGTGGAGGAGGAAGTGATTGTATAGCAAGGCTGAGAGACTCGCCGAGATGAGATACCGCACGGGGAATCCTGATCCTCCAGCTGCATTCGTCCATCCAGTAGCGGCTGCCTACTGCCCTGACGAGAGCACCTTGGACGAGTTGATTGTCGCATTGAAGAGCTGCCGAGAACTCCGTTGCCGAGTCGCTACATTGCGGTAAGAGTCGCATATTATGTTTTGGGCCCCGTAAGGCGCTTGCATGAGCAATGGCAACCTTGTCATCAACCGCAGGAATACTTAGAATACACATGCCAATAGAATACCGGCATTTGCTCACAGAAAATATTTTGTTTTTAAGTTTCACGTGAATTTTCAAACTATTGCATGAGTTTGAATGAGTTTCATGAATCTCGTGAATTTCGCGATTAATTGGAGGATAATAACCGATTTATGACGAAATGCATCTGTTATTCGGTTGTCCGTACACCAATTCTCCAGTTTAATCGCCAATATGTACTATCACTTTCAAAAGTCGCTCCAAAAGGTGAGCGCGACCATCTCTGTGTTCTGCTGAAATCGAGCTTCACGTATTGCATACGCGTTCCATGACTTCTGGGGGTCAATTTTACTGCTACGACTAGCACATCTTGAGTTTGTTTTGTACTCGCTGAGAGACCCTCGCGTGACCTTCTCCCTCCGACAACGAATAGCCAAAACAATCCCATCCCCCCCCTCCCCCGCTCTCAAAAGAATTCGCCGGTGAAAGAACCCATGAAGCGTTTTTGGCTTTGGGCAGGGACTTATCGGTATTTCTTGTACGAGGAAGACGGCGAGAAATTTCCAGACTCTCCTCATGGCATGGGTTGCTGTGGCAAAATTCATTATTCCTGCGCAAAGTGGACAAATAGTAACCTCGTTTGCGTGCAGGGAAAATAGAAATTTATAAAATACTAGTAAATGCGTTGCCAAAATCCACTGGTGCAAAATCAGCTCGGAAGCTTTTCCCGACAATGAGAAAAAAATATATAATGTTAAGAGATCAGTATTTTTATTTCGCTGGAAAAAAATGTAATATGTAATAATGATAAATGTGCAAATATGTCCCCATAGTTGCACAGTTTAATTATAACGATATTGCGCAGTAAATTAAAACACCGTTGAGTAAAGTTTAAAAACCCAAGAATTCATAATAAACGCAATATCTCATGGCGTTCTTGCTTTTTCATTAATTATTTTCACGGAACGAAGATAATGGTCCCATACACCAGAGGTTTTGGAAAGCCCCAAACACACATATTAATTACTAATACAACGATTTTCCATTTTTTAACTGTCGCAAAATATATTGCTGTGATACGCAGACCGTTGAGAATTTCATGAACGACTAAAAGGGACAAATTGACGATGAACAAAGATGAGTAACTGATGGGAGTCATTTCATTCTCTTGCAATATGGAGTTGAGATTTATTCACTAATCAGTCCGAATTTCCCTCAAGATCAAGATTAGTGATCAGAACTACTAAATTATTTTTAAAAATAATCTGGACATAATGAAAGGAAACAATCCAAGCCTGGAAACATAAACCCTAAGCCTATTATTTGTGCCACAAAAATATCACAACTGCTTGTGACCGAAGTGACATTTACCATAGATTTTTTAAAGTATTCTCAGCCAATCAATGTTTTTCACAGTATGGCATTGCTCTGACAAGAATGCATTCAAACTGATTGCCTTGATGTTGGAAATAATGATTTACTAAACCAAACTATTTCTGCTATAGGATTATCCGATTTAAACAGTTTTAGAGTCCCTGATCCTCCTATCCTCCTCCACAGCAACTCTTTCGGCGTCAGCGCGCTTGAAAATGCAGCTTCTGCAGTGAAACAATCTACATCTACATACTACCCTGCTATCCACCACGTGGGCGTGTGGCAGGGGGTGTTAGGACACCATCCTTGTGAAGGTGTAAAGGAGAATGTTGGATATAGGGAGGTGCAAAAGTGAATCTCGTCCAAAGGAGAATAACAAAAGTTTATTAAAATGACGTCATAAGTTTAATGTCTTTCATTTCACAAAAAAATTAAGAATAGCCATATTAATTTGCATTACGTGACCATTGCATGACTGATTGATTTCATAGGTAGAGAGGCTAGTGGGGTTTCACAACGTCTCTAGAATATGTTGCCACCATAGTGAACATAGCTTCTAGGAAAATGAAGTTCGCCTAGAAATGGAGAGCTGAGTGATGGGTAGTCTTGCGGTGAATGAATCTTTTTATGTTTTTAGTAACCTCCTAAACACAGTCATATACACATTCGCTTCATTGGTTGCAGACCAATAAAAACAATGTAAGACAAATTACAGACTAATAGAAAAAAATTAAATTGAAACATGCCTTTGGTGTAATGTCGCTCGAAGTTGATTTCTAAATACGCAACGCGAACCCAAGCCTATTTCATCCAACACAAGTAATTACTGAAAATGATACTTTATACGATATTACCTAACAAGGGGTACCACCCTAATAAAGGATAAAACGAATGCAAAGTTATGGCGACTGAGGCTTAAAACGTGGATTATAATTTATCAGAAATGAATGTGATTATTTTTTAATGAGTTTTCCTTCAGTCGAGATATAACTACATTGATTTCTCGCTCTCAGAGAAGACATACACTCCATTAAAAAATGTCTACAATGAAAAATTACACAAATATAAAAAATAAAATTATGAAATAAGTAGCATAAAAGATTTTATAGTTATTAGAATGAAATATGTATATGCCTATAGAAATTAGGTATAGATTAGAATGGAATAGAAGTAATGGTTGGAAATTTAAGTTGACGTTCATTTTGCAGTGAAAATCAATGGGAATGAGTCAAGATTTGATGCAAGGTCAGAAATAAAAGTGAACTACTTCATTTGGGATAGTTATTTTTAGGATATTACGTAACAGAAATCTTAAATAAAATGCTCATTTTTCAGAGGACAACTTTAATGTTTTGTTATATCGCCATTATTTTCAATTACAGATCGTTATAGTTATTGCATTGACCCAACCAACTGTTCTATGACACGGGGACGTCGGCTTAAAGAATTCCAATCATCCCGAACGTGGGCTTCTGAAGCTTCCTCGGTTCTTTCTCTGTCGTAATGCCACTCATTCACAATGACACGCCACTCACTCTCAATAGGGGATTGGTCCAGGGTAAAACGCAAAGTCGAGACTTATCTTCAAAAAATTGCTTTGTGATGTTCGCTTTGTGGATCGGAAAGTTGTCCTGGACAAAAACCACCTCCTCACTCTCGGGAACGATTTCATCTAAGTAAGGCAGGAAATAAGAATGAGCCCTTAATATTTGAACATAGTCCACAGAATTCATCTTTGTGGGGGTTTTCACTAATGGTCCTGGTCCTGCTGCAGAAATTGCCCCCCAGAAACTCAGGCTGATGCGACCAGGATTTTGCGTTCTAATTTAATGCTCTGTGCTATAACTATGAAAGAAATTATCAAAGTGTTACTTCATTATAAAATTTGGCATTTAACTAATAACTTCACACGTCAAGTCATAAGAATTATTAAATTATATTTCTTGGACGCAAAAGTTCAACCTTCCCATCTTGGAACGAAGGTTTCCGCGGTGATGGTGGTTTGATCTCTGCATTTTCCGGGTTATCTTCCGCGTCAGCGTCTTCTTCACCTTCGACCTGAAGACGCTGGCAGGATAGCCAGCGAAACTGTTGTCAACATAGCCAACTGACGCGGAAGATAACCCGGAAAATGCAGAGATCTTCCCATCTTGGTTGCTTCGGAATGTTTTTTCGTCCGAAAATACACCAAGGTTAAGATTGGTCCATTTCAATACACCTTCTGGAAAAATCTAGTCGGTTTTCTCGCTGGATTTCGGTAATGGAGGGTTTCTTGGCGGCCTTGTGGTGCTTGATTCCGCCCTCTATAGCGCGGCGCTTTACTGTGCCGTAGCTGCAGTTAAGATTACTGCTTCTCCTCAAATCTTCAACACCACCGAAGGACAATGGATTCTGACGAATGGCCTCCCTTAAATGGCCCATCTTCTTGCTTGTTAGTGCACCTCGGACGTCCACTCTTCGGTTTTGATTCTAATTACTCGTCACCCTCCTCATTTCTCTTAAGCCACTTATACACAGCTTTTCGGTCTACGTTTAGGCGTGCCGCTATTTTTGACACAGTTTTCCCGCTCTCAAAAATTGAAACAATTTGCCCCCTCTGGGCTGCGCTTCAATGATTGTTGCCGCGATAATCCATTTCCTCGATATACCAAGAATACTCAAGCCTGCTACTCAATAAGAGTGAAAGACACCTAACTGGGAACCTTTCCTTTTTGCATTCTCCGCCTACCGTCGCCTACCACTTGGAGTAGGGGGAGTTGGGCAGCGATAGCGGGAGAAGGTCATACGAGGGTCTCCGTAGTGAGTGGAAATGAGTAAAATTGGCCCTTAGTAGTCGCTGAATGCATAGGCAATACCCGAAGTTCGAATTCAGCGAAATATTAAGTTGTCCGTGCTCACCGCGTGGATTGACTTTTGAAAGTGAAAGTACATGTCTGATTTGAATAATCCTTTGAGAGAACCTGTTTTTTTACGTTAAAAGTCAGAAATTAGTGCTTGTATCTCTACGCGGAAATGCAACAGATTTAATAGTTCCATCTTAGAGGCAGTGCAACGCCTTTTCGAACGTCAAAAGATTAATCATATGGTGTATAAATGCCGCCACCTAATAAGAGAAAAACAGATTCCGAAGAGTTTGGTCAATTCACCTCAAAATTCGCCAGTAGATCCAATGAGAGGGTATAAAACGACCGTTCTTTGCGAGATTTGCTTGACGAAGCACTTGGAGTAGTGTCGCACGAGAGTCAATTTCTTTGTTTCTTTTTCAAATATTAATTTTTCGAAGTAACATAATTCCCTGATTTGACTCGTTTCAATACGTGAGAAAATAAGTTACGTATTTTTAGAAACGTGTGCTGAATGCCCTGTCATCATTGAATAGCAGGGTAACTACCCTTTTGTGTGAAAGACTTCATGCTCTTAATGTATTGGAAGGAATAGGCACGGGAACAATCCTTACTGCTTGGAAAATATGGTTTTTATTAGTTACTGGGGCATCAGCTCAGATGCAAAGTGTATCAGTCTCCCAAAAATTTTATGCATGAATAATTGTATTATGGTTTAAATTGTCATAAATACTTCTCATACGAGTATTGTTACTGGTGATATTAGAACATGAACTGTGAAGAGAAATCGCAATGACTTAGTTTCCAGAATGTCTTATTGTTACCGGTGTCACGTTTTTTTCCTGGGTATTCCTTTTGGTTGCGAAAAAAACAAGTGCAAAGGTTTGTGAGTGACCGGAGATCTAATGGTTTAACCTCTGAAAGGATAAGTAATCACTTGAATGACTGCTCGTTGGCTAATCTTCCTTATCGCCAAGGTACATCAGAACTTCGGCTTGTTCGAGAAATGATTTACGATCGCCGAAAGAAAGGAAAGCCATCCGTGAATACCCTTCGCCTTTTGCCTGCGCAGTCATATTGAAAGTCTGGTTAGATAAAATTGTCATGTGGAATATGTGAGGATATTCAGGCATTAGACCACTGAACGGTTAACAGACCCGCAAGGCTCCACCGCAACCACCGCAACCTTCTTGTCGGAGGGGTTGAGTCCTCACCGGCTGATCCTTCGTTCACGAGCTCGGGTCTCACCTGAGTGGGTTTTCTCAAGCCGAGGCATGCGTGTTGACGTGATTCGGAACGAATTAAAAACAAGAAAGAACTGTATAGTCTTTATGTATCTCAAGAAAAGACGCTGATGTTGCTACGTACGTAAGTTGTGTGATTTGTGACGAATAAGCGTTGAAGTTGTTAGCGCCAGTCATTCTGCGGAGTATTGCAAGAAACAAATGAAGGTGGAAGAATATCGCTCGCGTTGGTGTTGCGGTTGGAGTTAATCGCCTCTCGACCCTCGGGCCCGGTTTTTGGTCGTGGTGGGGGAGAGTTTTTTTTCAAGGGACTTCGGATCCCGGCTTGCGTAGTATCGTTTGCCGAGTATCCTGGGGTATTGCTATTATTATTATTACGATTCTGAAACATTGGTAAAAATAATTCTTTCGAGTGTATCCCCTGATAATCAAGTTCATTATTCTCCTTAGTTCCATAGCAATTGTATCAACCTATACAAGGCATGACTTGCCTCACCGAGGAGCAAGCTGGCATATTTGTTTGAAGTGTTAATAACTTTGAAATTTAATGAGAAAGTTATTAACACTTCAAACAAAGAAATAAGCATAAGAAATTCTTGGTTAAAACTCGATAAGTTTTAAATTTCAATAGGGACTGTGGCCTCAAGGACAGCCATCAAAATTTCAATAGGGACTGTGGCCTCCAACTCAGCCACACGTGGGACCCTGCATTGAAGCGGAATAAAGATGCAATGACTACTCCTTCCACTCCTCCCCTTCCCATCCTTTGCCCTCCTTGAAACCCCTATATAAACTCCACCAACTCGTCAGATACCTCATTCCCTTTGATAAAGTGGCCAGCAATGGCCACGAAACGTCAGGTTTCACACCTGGTCATAGTACGCGGGGTACACCCGAAAAAAACAAACATACAAGCATAAGAAAGTTAATGATATTACATATGTTCAGTATCAGAGTACTAATACTCTCACAGTTCACTCTGTTAAATACGGTTACTAATCAAACTCAAGAAATCGAGATAGAATCTGAAAGGAAATTTCAGCATTAATTCTTTCGTTTGCGTCGTAATGATTTGATACACTAACAAGTGGAGGCCACATTTTATTCTAAGGAGTGGTTTACGAAAAAAATAAGTTAGCCTTGTAAAATTCGGAGATTTTAGTATCAGTTAAATATTTTATATTTAAATAATAGATTTTTTAGAGTTAGATAATACAGTTGCACCCATTTCATATACTTCTGGTTTCCTGAGCAAAATTCCAACGAGACCGCGATGCCTCTAGCACACGCATTAGCTGTTCAGCCCCACACTTTCATGCAAGGTATATTAGTATATTATATATTATGCTAGTGATCCTTCATTCCCCACACAATCCATCCCTTGACAACATCCCCAAATATCCGAGCATCCAACCATATGCCCGTGGGGTCCCAAGAAGCAATTCCAATGGTTTTTTTTTTCGAAAACAGAAATAAAGAGATAGATTAGAAAGAGTCCTCACCGCACCAACCAATTTCGTCCCCATTACTGAATAAAAATAATAATATTTTCACTCTCTCATGCCAACCGATTTTTGGTCGTGAGAGTAAGCGCGGAATGACGGCGGTAATCAATTTTGAAAATTTTTGTCCTCGTCTCAGCAGTGAGGTCTCGGGATATAGGATGCGAGCAGCTGGAAGCACTTGAGAACGCAAGTTCACTACTATAATGCGCGAAATCGAATGAAGCCAGCAGATGATAAGATAAAAAAATGCTGTTTTCCCCCATATTTGATCTATTCTCATGCCTAACACCATGTAACTTCAAGTTTAATTTGGGAACAGAATGGAGTGGAAAGGTCTGATTTAGTTGGTCATATCGATTAGAGGAGACGTTTTTCTACAAGTAGCTAGAATATGAATAAAATGAAATTGTATATATTTTACGGTAGGACCACCTTAAGAACTCAATTGTGCCGAGCACATCAGTTCTCTTTAACTTCTCAAGAAAATTTGAACGTTAAAAACAATAGTCCATAAGCCAGAGATGAGAAATTTACGTTTACTACATGAGTATATGCGGCTAGGAAATCAATCGTACGGCACTTTCTCCTGATTTTTTAAAAATAGTGAGTGGAAAGCATCTATCACTACGTTTACCAATCGATCTCAGATCGATCTGACTGGCTCAGCTCGGTACGGTAAACGGAGCGCGCTGGCCAGATCGATCTGAGAAGCGAGCCGAGTCAGCCCGCTTTCCCTAACCGGTCTGAGATCTCAGATCGATCCGAAGAGGCCGGAGCGTGGCGCTCATCGTTCTTCTTTTGGTTGCCGATGGTAAACAAAATATAATCGATATCATTTACGGCGTGACTTGTTGCAAGAAGGGAAATGAGAGAAGTGTGAGGCTGAAATATGCAAGAAATCTCAAAATAGTTCAAACTACTGAAATCGATAGTTCAATATCGATATTTTCAGACCGTGTTGGTAAACCAGGCGATCTGAGTTAGCTCCCTGCTGAACTTTGTAGCGCTATCGGGAGAAGGAGCAGATTTTCTCGCCGATAACACTCTTGAAAACACAAACTCTTTCCAAGCTCGGGTGAGAAAAATGAGGAAAACGAACGAAACACAAGTATTATCAATCATAAACTTAACTTATCAATATATTTTACAAATCACAAAATAGAACCAAACCAATTACAATAATTTACCCATAGGTCGAGTGCCAGGCGACCGTAATCAAAGTTTCCAGTCGGAAAATAGTTTAAGTTTAACAAGTACGAGAGGTTGAGCTTCTCTCTTAAGTACAAAAGTGACTTAGTCAGCAGGCTCACACAACGGTGTTACCCGGTCGGCGTCTCGGAAGCAATAGAGGGCGAGCTTAGACACGAGTCAGCTGAGGAGGGGGTCTGTCGACAAGGACGAAGGTGGAATGGGTAAGGTCAGGAGGTTGGCGATTGGTAGCCTTGGAGGGGAGGAAATAATGGGATGGGTGATAGATAGGGTGGCAGTTTTTAATTGGAGCGCCAGGAACTGTTTTCTGGCGTCGGCCGCAGAATACAGGATCACAGCCTTTTTGCCTTGGTCAGGATGACCGCATTTTTGGTATCCTTCCTCACTTTACTGGCTATAAAAGCGGGGCAGGACCTGGTGAGGGAAAGGTGCGGCGAAAGGTGCGGCGAAAGGTGCGGCGAAAGGTGCGGCGAAAGGTGTGGCAGAAGTCGTGGCAGAAGTCGCTGGCAGTAGTCGCTGCATTTTGTAGTCGTAGGCATTTTGGCCGTCGTTGGCGCACATGTCGTTAGCGCGCATGTCGTTCGGGCAAGTCCTTCGGCTAAGTCCGGAGGATAAACAGTCCGCAGAGGAGAAACTGTCCAAAGAGGAGAATTGCCCAAAAAACAGGGGGGAAAATGCCACATCCACTGGGGGAAATCAGGCACAGAATTGACTCCCGGATGAGGAATGATGATTGAATCAATGACACCTTTTTTCTTGCTAGAGGGACACTTTCACTGAATTCACAATGCCAGTTTATGGCTTAAGAGGCAATTTACTGAACAATATTGCCAAGATACTGAGCACACACACCCACAGACAAGAACCTCCTCTCCTTTCTGGACCACAAAGGTGGAACAGCTGATAATTCAGTGTAGAAGGATAATCACTAATAAACATCTTGAAGTTAATAACCCAGTTTAGTAACATTTCAGATTCATACAATCTTTCAGTATGACACTGGTTCACACAGCCATAGCCAACCATAGAGGGAGAGACACTCCTCGAAAGTTGCCAAGTGCAGGAAACATGAGAGCAGTATACCACAGCTGTGATTCCAGGCGACAGGTGAAGATTGCAGATAAACACATTAAACAATAGATTTTAAGTATTCAACAGCCTTCAAACAAATGATGAAAGTATATTCTGACTGTCACAAACATGGACCAGTAGAATGATATGATAGCATCTTTGATATCAATTATCATAAATAATTTGGATGTCCAGCTGGCAACATCCAACATATGAGAAATAAATCTAAGTAACATAAAAACCAACACCCAGTAGACGAAACATCTGACTCGTCAGGTGTAATGAATTAACTAGAAAGAGAATATTGCATAAGACAAAGCAAATATTCTTGAAGGCAGGATTATACAATTGTTCAATGAAAGTAGACTTGTATTCATTGAAAGTAATAGTATGCAATTGTGTGACATCAGTTAAATATACTTTAGAGAATTATAATAATCATACATATATACCAATATTATTTTATATTCAAAGCTCACCCTAGTAATAATAATATTATAGATAATTCAAGTATAACAATATCATTGTGTATTTCAAGTTCACCCTAGTATTAACAATATTAATGATAATTCAAGTATAACAATATCGGTCTGTATTCCAAGTTCACCCTAGTATTAATAATATTAATGATTATACAAAATTTGTGAGTGGATCCCCCATATTCATGAACCTTAAAAACTAATTACATGGTTTTATGCAACCACTTGGGTTGCACTGTTAAGCATAAACACAGTCATTGAAGAAGTTGGGTTGATAGAACGACTCAGAATGAGAGGTCAATCAATTTCATGGACCTTAAAACTAATTAAATGTTTTCGCACAACCAATTGGGTTGTACTGTTAAGCATTGATAACTCAATGAAGGAATTTGGGTTGATAGAAATGACTCAGGATAAGATTGGAGTCATTTTAATGACAAATTAGATTGATATCTCTCCAATGTCACTACCCATATGTAAGAAATTGTTTTCCATGAAAAAACAGCAAAAAATGGAAAATTAATTTGGGTAAGATGAGAGATTCAATCAGTTCTCGGGCCAGGTTAAGTCAAACGTGTTAGAAAAAGCTAATAAATAGAAAAATAATTTAGTGGCCACCGTCATGGATTATTCAATTCAAAATTTGTTGGGGGTTGGAACCCCAGACCAGCTAAGCATGATACAAGAGCTGGGTGCTGTTTGCGACAATCATTATAATTGCCGGGCGATGGGATCGCACCCCCCTACGCCAGATACATGACCTAACAACCCAATATTCAACATACATAACCTGACTACAGAAATTAGATAGCCAGGTAGAGACAGAAAATGATAATGTTTGCAATTACACAGTTAATCACCATAAAGAAAGCACTAATCACCCTGGGAGGACAATGATATAATCACTGTCGATGTCACACACATGAATCTTAACAGCCATTGACCCTCCGCAACTTATCTGGAAGCGAGTCACCTCGGGAATGTTCCTGGCTGTTCTCCCCACATCCCATTCCAATCAGACCATTCGTCCTCCAACTGATTTCACAAATTGCACACTTTGAGAGGAAGACAACATTAAGTATGGTGATCACTGTGTTCACATTATTAAGTATTTGTATAATAATATATTAATAGAATAGTACATATTGATCAACTAAAAGGCAGAAAATAACAGTGTGTTTAAATAGAATCATAGTATTTCATTGAGTTAATTTGAAAAATGCAATAGCCACACCATATTGAGCTAATGAGAATTCACAGAGTCACGATGATAAATTTTTAACTGAGAGACATGGCATATTTTTTCTTTATCATGTGATAGCTCAAGAACAACTGTTACAGGAGAGACAAATTTTTTAATAATGAAAGGACCTTCCCAAAGAGGCATTAGCTTGGCTGTTCTCTTGTCTGCCTTTGAGCTAATAGGATGATTTTTACAAAGAACTAAATCTCCAGGGGCAAAATTTACTGGAGAGTGGAGTTTGTTAAAAGCCTCCCCATGTTTTGCCCTTGCCTTTTTAAGATTGGCGACCACTTGTTGCAAGTAGGCTTTCCTCTGATCATCCTTAATTTTATCCTCGAACAGCTCAATAGGAATTGACCACTGATTTGTAAGAGGATGTGGCAGTTGTCTACCAAACATTATTTTGGCAGGAGATTGGCCAGTGCTACCATGTACAGCAGTATTGAAAGCAAAGTTTAGATCATAGAGGAAAAGGTCCCATGTAGAGTGAACATTGTTACATAAAATGGTCAAGGCAGATTTTAAATTTCGATGAAGTCTTTCGACTTGGTTAGCACAAGGGTAATATGGAGATGTGAAAACTTGTTTTATACCAAGTTGTAAACACATCTCCCTAAGCAGGTGTGACTTAAAAACTGAAGCATTATCAGAGACCAGATATTTTGGAAAACCAAACTTTGAGAAAACTCTTTGAGTGAGAACAGACACAACAGCACCAGCTGTAGCCTTTCGTACAGGCTCCAATATACAAAATTTAGAGAACCCATCAATCAGTGTTAAAATATACTGATTACTACCCTTTGTGGATGGGAACGGGCCGACAAAATCGATATAAATTCTTTCCCAGACATCAGAAGGGATGTTAGAAGATAACATGCCAGGCGAAGAACAATTTCTAGGTTTACATGTCTGACATAAGTGGCAATTTCTGACCATGTCAAAAATTTCCCTTTTCATATCCTTCCACCAATATTCCCTGCTAATTTTCTCATAAGTTTTGGACATTCCCAGGTGAGCGCCAAAACTAGAGCAATGAAAATATTGGAATATCATTGGTCGAAGCACGACAGGTAAAACAACCTTCCCTCTAAGAGTTCTTGAATTGCCAAAACATAGCAGCTGGTTCTTAACAAAATAATTTGCACAAGACAAGGGATCTTTCTGCAATTTCTGGAGAACATCCCTCAAAGTAGGATCTGACCTTTGATGGTCTCTAATATTAACAAATGATAAAGGAACATTATTCAATACACAAGCCATTGGTGGAAATAGATCATCACCAACTTTAGATGAATCAATATCACTAGCAACGTTATCACTAGACACAGGAACGACACGAGAAAGGCAATCAGCTACATTATTGGCAGTTCCCCGTACATGATGGATGGTGAACTTATAAGAAGAGAGTTTAAGAACCATTCTACCCAACTTTCCCAGCTGTTTGGGATGTGAAAATAACCAAGACAATGCTCCATTATCAGTATACAAATGAAAAGGTTTTACTTGAAGGTACACATTGAATTTCTCGACACCCCAACATATAGCCATACATTCCAACTCGTAAGTCGAAAACTTTCTTTCATGATCCAATAATGCTTTACTAGCGAATGCCACAGGTATGAAATCACCGTTTACTTTATGGTTTAACACTGCAGCTAATGCGAAGCTACTAGCGTCAACAAATAAGTGAAATTCATCCTCGAAACGAGGGAAAGACAGCACCGGGGGCTTAATCAAAGCTTGCTTTAACTGAATAAAAGCTTCATTCTCTGCCGTTGACCAGTGAAAGGGAACATTCTTACGTTTAAGGCGATTTAAAGGAATAGAAATTTCAGAATACCTTGGAATGAACTTGGAATAGAAACCACATAACCCCAGAAATCTCGCTACTTCCTTCAAACTCTTTGGAGCAGGGAAATTTTCGATTGGCTTAACTCTATCAGGATCAACTTGAAGTTTTCCATGGGATATCAAGTGGCCCAGGAAGGTGAGAGACGTAGTGCCAAGTTTAACCTTCTCCTCACATACAGTAAGTCCAGCCAAACGAAGTCTCTTAAGGACAGCATCGACGTGATTAATATGATCCCTGGAATTTTTTGAATAGATACACAAATCATCGATATAAGGATACACACAAGAATACTTTAGATCTCCCAGTACCTCGTTAATTAATCGAGTGAATACTTGGGGAGAATTGGCAAACCCAAATGGCAAACGAGTATATTGATATATCCCGAACGGTGTGACAAAAGCAGTATATTTCTTCGAATTTTCAGACAAAGGAATTTGGTGAAAAGCAGAATTAAGATCAAGTATGGTAAAGTATTTCGCGTCAGCTAAATATTGAAATGCATGTTCGACCGACGGAGTGGGATAACCGTCTATTTGAACCTGCTTATTAAGCTTACGATAATCCACAACTAACCTCTCCGTACCATCCTTCTTGGGAATTAAAAAGGCTGGAGAAGACCAATTTGAGTTAGAATTCTCAATAATTCCCTTGTCGAGCAGCGACTGCACATGTTTTTTCATGATCTGTGCCTTAACGGGAGATAAAGAGAACGGATGACTCCGAATCGGGTTACAGTCAGTTAATTCTATTTCGTAAGTCATAAGCGATGTGGTCCCCAAATCGTGGGTCATGACATCGGGATATTGCGACAACAAATATTTTAACTCACTTATCAAATTATCCGAAGATTTCGATTCATTTTCAATGAGAAAATGATTGCTGCAAGAATCTGTCGACCGACTGCTGCTTGGCACTTCGGGATACGCACTCGATGCGCAATTGTCAACTGAATAAGCGATAAAATTTAACTTAGTAGCGGGAGACGTTTCAAAAGAGACAGCTTTCGGATGAACAATCATATTGGATTTCCGAATAAAATCAAGGCCTAGAAGAATTGGAAATGGAATATTGGCTACATAAAATGTATGCTGCCAGGAAAATTTGTCGATTTGCACCTTAAGTTGGATCGACATCCTTAATTGAAACGGTTGACCAGAAACTGTCAATAGCTCGATAGAGTCGGAAGACTTTTGAGTTTTGCCACCGCGAATTTTAAGAGTTTTGAAGAACTTTTCGTCGCAAATAGAAACGGAACAACCAGTATCAATGAGGGCATTGCAAGAAACAGACTGAAGTTTTATCGGAAGAAGGGGCAAATTACTGTTACAATTTTGACGTACGCTCATGAAACTCACGGCTGGTTGGCGTGTTTCACGGGCTTTCTTCCGACATTCCCTTGCATGATGCCCAATTTTACGACAATACGAACAAATTATTTGCCTTGCGGCAACTGGGGAGACATTAGGAGAAATACTATGAAATGTATTGGCGTACTCGGCACAATCCATCAATTGCTTTGACGCCTGGGTTATGACAGAGTCTAGCTCCTCAAGGGTCGTGGGCTGGCGAGCAAACATTATAGCGGATTTCGTGAGAGGATTTAACCCTTGAATAATTAACCGAACGGTTTGGCACTCGGTGAACTCTAACGCCAACACTTGAATCGCGTTACGAACAGAACATACGAAATCATTAGGAGTTTCACGGGGGAACTGAAATCTCTTTACTTTAGTGGTAACAAGACGGTCAAACTCTCGATCACTTACAATTCTTCCCCAAACTCGTTTGGTAATTTCGGCCCACGAAAGATTCTGATTTAACATAGAGAGCCAAAACTGATGAGAACTAGCTGGCAGCTTGGTAATGACTAAATACAACAACGTAGACAAAGGAACTAGCGAAAGAGAGACGATTTCTGTCAGTTTCAACATGAAATTATACCAATTTTCTGTATTAGAAACCTCAAATGGTGGAAAATCAGCGATCAGCTGCTTCACTATGACCAGACCTTCAGACAGCGGCAGAACAGGTTGCATTGGAACTGGCGGTGCGACATGGGTTGGATTCTGCTCGTTCACCTGGCCTCGGGGAACCACGTTGGGTGTGGATTCCGCCGGAACACCAGAAGTTTCAAGTGTAAGCACAGATCCCCCATTAGATCTAGCACGCCTGTCCTCGGCCGTGGTCAAGTAAGCCCTTGCGTACTGATCGACTGAATCACCAGGCATACTGACGAAACTCCACTCAAATTGCCGGAAGATAAGACGAAAAAACTTCGTCACACAAGAATTCACACACTAAACTCCGACAGGAATTTACAATGACCTATTCTAGGGCCTCGAACTGGAAACCAGGAACACGAAATAAATTACGAAAAAGAAAACCCTTCCCTATTTAGATTGCCGTTAGCGGCAGAGACAAAACTTCCGTGAAGGAAGAAAATGAAATACCAGAAATAATGACGATCACAGATCCTCATACAACACTCACCAACTGCGTTGGAAAGACAGGAAAAGAATAACCACGCTCTGCTACCAGTTTGTAGCGCTATCGGGAGAAGGAGCAGATTTTCTCGCCGATAACACTCTTGAAAACACAAACTCTTTCCAAGCTCGGGTGAGAAAAATGAGGAAAACGAACGAAACACAAGTATTATCAATCATAAACTTAACTTATCAATATATTTTACAAATCACAAAATAGAACCAAACCAATTACAATAATTTACCCATAGGTCGAGTGCCAGGCGACCGTAATCAAAGTTTCCAGTCGGAAAATAGTTTAAGTTTAACAAGTACGAGAGGTTGAGCTTCTCTCTTAAGTACAAAAGTGACTTAGTCAGCAGGCTCACACAACGGTGTTACCCGGTCGGCGTCTCGGAAGCAATAGAGGGCGAGCTTAGACACGAGTCAGCTGAGGAGGGGGTCTGTCGACAAGGACGAAGGTGGAATGGGTAAGGTCAGGAGGTTGGCGATTGGTAGCCTTGGAGGGGAGGAAATAATGGGATGGGTGATAGATAGGGTGGCAGTTTTTAATTGGAGCGCCAGGAACTGTTTTCTGGCGTCGGCCGCAGAATACAGGATCACAGCCTTTTTGCCTTGGTCAGGATGACCGCATTTTTGGTATCCTTCCTCACTTTACTGGCTATAAAAGCGGGGCAGGACCTGGTGAGGGAAAGGTGCGGCGAAAGGTGCGGCGAAAGGTGTGGCAGAAGTCGTGGCAGAAGTCGCTGGCAGTAGTCGCTGCATTTTGTAGTCGTAGGCATTTTGGCCGTCGTTGGCGCACATGTCGTTGCGAACGACAATGCGCATTCCGAATTCCGAACGACATGCGCGCTAAGTCCTTCGGCTAAGTCCGGAGGATAAACAGTCCGCAGAGGAGAAACTGTCCAAAGAGGAGAATTGCCCAAAAAACAGGGGGGAAAATGCCACAACTTTCAGATCGGTCTGAACTCAGACCGATCTGAGATCGATTGGTAAACGTAGTGTATGATAACAATGCATTCTATATTTGATTGGAGAGTAGAATTCCCCGTCAATAACGCATGCTAATATATCCAAAGGTAGAGTTTCCGAGGTGATTGAAAAAAATCAGAACCAACAGATAATGAACGTGGTATCCTGCAAGCTGCTTCAAGTGTGAGTGGAATTGAGTGATTCCTCACCAGGAGTGCACTATTCGTTACACGCTATCATGACGCTTTTCGCAATTATACTAATTATTCTATGCGTATGCGTGAAGAGATTTCACTTACCACGCGTTTTTTAACTCTCATTTTACTCATGCGGGCTTCACTCATGTACACTCGATTCATACCTACATCACGGCGACCGTTAGTTAATAGCTCAGTCACGCTAACATGCAAAATGATTATGAAATCACAGTGCTGTTAAATTCAGAGTTGCTAGCATGCAAAAACTATTTAAAAATTACAGGCACATAAATTATAAAATTAACTAGCATTCCATGTAGTCATTGAAGGCTGGACAAAAATAAAATAAATAGATAAATAAAATATAAAAAATACAGGGAGTATTCTTGATGATCCCGTCGGATCTTTATTTCGTGAATGCGAAATTACGTACGTTACTCTTTTTGTTGGGAGATTCTTTTGTTTTGTTTGTCAGATAGAAAGTTGGAATGAAAGAAAGAAAATTACGCTATAGATAACATTTATTCATCGAAATCATTAGTACAAATGGCTAACCTATGAACAATTGGTCGATGGCAACTACTATTTTCTGATTTCCAACGTTCATTTTATATTTCTTGTGTTATTAACGTCTAACTCACGTTCTCAGCTCTCTGTAGACACCTCGATCACTAAAATCGACTCACTCGTTCCGGAGATACAACTGAACTGAGCGCGCGCCATTCCCACGCAAGCCCACGCGCAGCGCTGTGACGTCACCTCGCAACCACCCTCCGCTCGCGACCAAGTATTTCCGGCCGTAGAGGTCGAAACGGGCTATCCAGTCATAGTTTTAGATATTCTGTAATCCTAATAGTTTTTGCACACGAGGCCCTCGAAATTACACAATTATTGGTCGCGGCAAAACCTTACATGACTCCGAGAACGTACACCATAAGATGTTCAGTCGCATTCACATAAAAAACATCGCTAACTGTCGGCATCATTAAATTATGTGGCGGCGTCGATCGTGCCTATTGTGGTCCCTTATTAAACGCGGAAAAATTACATTTTGAGGTAGTTTGAGCGAGACATAACTTCACATAAAATTCGATGAATTTAGCCTCACTGCTACGAAAAATACCTCATTTTTCCAAGAATAACAAAATATCAGCCACTTAGCACTATATTTTTCGAGATAATTGCCACAAAATATTATCCTTGTCCACGGAAACTTCCATTGCAATCCTTCTTGAGTTATCTCTCATTCAAAGGAGTTCAAGGTAAGAAATATATATGGTCAGTTCAATATGTCCTATCGAGAATGTCCTCCTAGCTAAAACCGGAAGTATGAATAAAAGAAAGTCCTGCTGAACTTCTTAAAGAATTTTCAACAGAAAGTTGGAAAGAATTTTGACTACTTGTTCTGAGGAATTCCACTTAATGTGCTAACGAATTTCAACGGAGAATACTAAGGAATCCTAGTGGGAATCTTTACAAAAATGTTTCAATATTTTAGGAAAAGTTTTACCTCAGGAATTCCGTATTTATATTTGAAATAAGCAACACACAAGGATAAGGTTATTAAAATGACTTCTACCCAATGATATCTATAATTCAACTAAACAATGGCATACACTGACATGCCAAGTTGATGACTCAGTGGGACACGGAAGTTAATTTTTATATATTTAAAAATAGATTCTCTCTCTAACATAACACTTTATGTAACTGCTCACTGAAAATTGTATAATTTTTAAAATAAATAACTTTTGCATTAAATATCATATAAAATATTTGGCAGGTTTTGATCAACGGCTGCTTTGCAGGTGCAATGAAGCCATTGATCTTTGTGATTGAGCATTTACGGCACAAAATTTGAATTTTCACGAAATCTAAACGCGACTACCTACTTATAGTAAATGAATTAAAACGCGCAGATATACCTACCACAGTACCTTCATCGTATTAACCCGAATGAGTCATTTTCCTCAGTGCTTTCGTCATATTAACCCGACTGAGTCACCAATTTTTATTGGCTATGGCTTACAACAGGATGTTGAGGCATTATGCTAATCGAAGATCACTCATATGAACTTTTAAGGTACATTTTCGATAATTGGCTGACTCGATTAGGTCACGTGAATAATAATCTTGAACTTTATCGTACACGAAACATGAGAGAGAATGCTTGATGATGATGCAAGAGAAGCGGACGTCCCCGATATTACATTCGCAAAACCTTAGCCAGCACACTGTCGCCGTGAGCTCTCCATTGATTACTCTCACAGCGTGCATCGATGAGTAGGTACCTAAACCGAGCACATCAGTCATTTCGCGTCCTTGACCCAATTCGCTGACCAAGTCACTAAATAGGATCCTTCCAATCCGTCACTCATCATCAATTCCATGAAAACGTCCGGGATTCCAAAGGGGGTTGCTCCCGAGCGAAATCCCGGCATCCATCGACTTTTTTTCCCCTAACCCAGTTTGTGCGCTCCCGGAGTTTGCCCGCCAGATGGGTTCGAACAGCAGGGATTCCACGTAGGGCCTTGGTCGACGATGTGATTCAAACAAAAAAAACGTTAAAAAAAATCCATCATCACCAGCAGTAGGGATCAATCAGAAAACTGGTTTGCTGCAGCTCTCTTACTCCGCTCTCCTATACCAGCCAACCGCTTTATTCCCACACAGGTCTTCACTTTGAGGTCCATCAAAATTTGCCTGGTGTAATAAAGTTGGTTGGAGCGATTTTCGTTCATCTAAAGATTTGCGTCGAACTCTACATACGTGTTCTCATTAGTGATATCTATAGATAAAAGCGAAAAAAATTGCATCATATCAATTTAGTTTTTTGGTAATTCAATGCTATTTTTACACGTAGCCTTATGATACATGACATTTATTTCGTAATAATTCGATTACATATGTAGAGATTTCCTTCTACGCGAAAAAATACATTTTTGTTTTTTTATAATTGTTGCTAACAAACATTGAGGTTCTGACGTAGGCTTCCGCGGTGTTTCATGATAAAGTAATGCACACATCGCGGTGGAACACCGGAAGCCATTGAGCATTATGTTACTTAAACATCGAGGTGTTACGCCGAGTCAATGTTCAATATATATAATTTTTTTTTTTGTAATACCGCGGAAAAAATTTAGCCATAGCATGCTATAGTTGAGGAAAAAAATTATTCTTGCATCATTGCAATTACTGCCTTTGTGGTGCGTTCCGACGCATTGACACATGGACTCAAATTAATTTTGGAAGACTTGTTTTCGGCTTACTAAAAATGCTTACATTAAAAAAACTAAACTTACTTACACGCACTCAATGCATAAAAGATGCACTCAATGACCCACGATTACCGCTCCAGCCACCTTAGCTTTGGCGATATGCCTCTTTCCACTGTATCATTAAACCAAAGATATGCAATTTGTAAGGAACTGAATCCAACTGGGAAGGCATATGTGGCACAGGACATATGTAGCATGTAAAGGATAGTTTTATTAGTGTTACCATCTCCAATAAGTGTTACTATCTTTGGAGTAATAGCCTGCTTTGATAATAAATTGATGTCCTTGAAGTAGTGCAAAAATTTATGATTTTGGGAACAAAGGGTGCTTTCCAATCACCTTGCGTAGATTATCGCACATTTTATCAGATAAGAAAACACGCGCGAACTTTCAAGTCAACGGTTGGAACGGTCTACATTGAAGTATTTGCAAAATGACGGGACTATTTTCAACTTCTATGAAGAAGTGGTAAACTCGTCTCTCGTAAGATTTAACTCCAAATTTATATTTACATTTTCAATTAATCGTCACAATTACCTTTGACATTCTACTTATCATAGTTTTTCTAATGCTATCTACGTATTTCCCCGTCATTGCATGTTTCGTCTGCTTGCGCTCACGCTTACGCAGGCAAACTACAGCGAAGATGTGTTACAACCTGCTTTGCGCAGATGACGTCATAAATTTCATTGTAGCACGCTCTGTGCTAAACAGATAAAAATATTTTAGCACAGATATGCGATTGAAAAACACCCAGAAACTCAAATTTTAGGATAGAATGAAGCCTATACGAAAGTCGAATGCAATAATTTAAAACAACAGTATTTCAGCCATTTGGTTCGAAAAACCCAAAGCCTACACCATGAGTGCGAATAATTTATGAAACCTAAAATAAAGAGAAATCTGCATTGAATCCAATGCTTTTCCAATGGAAGTAAAATTTGGTTAAAAAACGGACTACGTAGTAGACCCTGAAGCTCTTGGGCCTTTCTAACATAATCTTTTTTTTATTCCTAAAGGTCCTAAGGAGCAGGTGTGCCTAATTTTTTTTTTAATCTTTCAAGGGGTTTGAAAGCCTTATCCCACAAAAACACAGAATTTTAGTTTTTATAGATAGAGATTCGTATTCTCCAATGAAAATGCCGTGCAAGTTACAGGAGAAAGTCGCTGTGATTCCCACGATAAGTGCGGCAACCATGACCCTCGCAACCAGTGTTACACATGCTCGCGGCTAGGTCAAGATTGGAGCGCATCAGTGGTGATTAAAAAAGTCAGTAAATCTCTCAGTCACGGACGTGACTTCACAACACAGGTCTGACATGGTTGGGTCATAAATAACTGCCGTTCTGGCCGGTTTCGTGGGTAATACCCTCGATAGATGTCGCATAAGCAACTAGTTTGAAGGGGTACGTTTTTTACGGTTTATGGGATGAATGAGCTGATGAAGACGCGCTTAAGTTTAGGTCACATATTTCGGAAAAATAAGACCTTTCCCAATGAATGAAAAAGCATTTTTACTCACTTTTCACGGCAGAATGGTGAAGCGATCTAATATTATCGTTCAAGCACAGGCATCGAGATGGACCAGACAAGGGCCGCGGGCTCGCAGAAATGCATACGTCACAAAGTAAGCACATAACTCTTACACTGTGGCTTCATTAAGGAAAATGAGCTGATATTTTGTGGCCCAGTTAGGGCCAGGCAACGCGGTGTATAAGCGTTATTGACAAGGATATTTATTAATTCGATAATTATTGAAAGCTTAAAACAATACGGCGACATTGTGTGATTCGGGACATCATCATGTTTATTGTTTTTGCACGTCTAACTATAAGATTCGTATTACGCATATTTCGACAAATTTTCTGAGGAAAATAGCTAATTGGCACTGAGTAAATACCGAGAGATCTAAAGCGACAGTGACTAAAATAATTTTTCTCGCAACCCGCGAAGTTCTTTCCAAGTTTCTCCTGGCCAGTCAATAGTTAAGTAGTGGCGAACAGTTAGGGAAATTGTTTTTTTTAATGAGGAAAGAAAACTTGGAAATAATGTTCAACGTGAGAAAAATGCCTCATTTTAATGTTTTTTTAATCTAATAAAAAATTCTAGCTCAATTTCAACGAAGGAAAAAGTGATATGCTTGGTGTTTGAGTAAGTCACTCTGTTATTAATAGACAAAGTAGTTTTGTAATATTTCCTTCCTATTTCCCTCACGTGAACGAGACATAAACAATATAAAAATGCGTCACCATTAAATATTTCGGGATTACAGCCTTTCTACTATTATCTTTAAAGCATAAGTACCTCCTTTTTAGGCTCATAAATGATTGCTTATGGCTAGGTCTAATTGAAGAGTACACAATTTCTCTTTGTTGCCACTTCCAACTCTACAATTAGTCGAACATCACTGAGTGCACGGCTTTGATTTCAAGCTTTGGGCACAAGGAACTGGCGTAGAACATGGTGGAAACTCTAAGGGCCGTATTTATAGTCGTTACCTAGCAGTCCCCTTATCCATCCCCTACCCAGCAGGCCCCTTGAATCGTGCGTCCTATGGTCAAAATTAAGGGAGCTGCTAGATAGAGGATGGTTGGGGGTTAGATCTGGTAACTAAGGACTACAAACGGCGGGAAATGGAATTCGTAGCTCAAATGTTTCAGTGGTGACGCTCGTGTTCAACATGGATACGAATAAATAAAGAGCCAGACGCAGCATGAAAACAGTTAAGATGGCCGCTCGACGTGCAAATAGAACAACGGTGTGGAGAAGAAGATTTTGCGTAACATGGTGTATAAGCATAAAGATATAGTGGAATGTAAGAAAACGGACGCAGTTTCCTGCCGCAAGAAGAAGAAATAGTTGGAAAAAATATTCTTCGAGTGTATATGAACAACCTTGGAATGAGTCTGGCGTCACATCAGATATTTATCGATTAAGAGCAAATCTCACCGTTGTTTTATTAACACCATATTTTCGAAATTATTATTTTAAGGCTATGCACGTTCATTAGAGTCAATTTAGTTATATCTGTTGTGTTCTTTTTTCGACAAGGGGACCCCTGGTGGAGCATGCATCTCCTGCCAGAATTAGGAGAGGCTAAGGGGGCTGCTGGGGGTGGAAATTTGACTATAAATACCGTTTTTGACGAAGGGGCCTGCTAGGGGCTGTGGGACTGCTGGGTAACGACTATAAATTCGGCCCTAAGTAATTGTTAAGCACTGTAGCCATGGATTTTACTGGAGTTATTCTGGTTAAAAAGATATTTCATCAGATGAATTTGAAGGAAAATTGGCAATCTCTCCAACACTTTGAGCTTTCTACATTAGGCTAAACGGCAGAGCGTCACCGGAAGCTCATTGCCGGCAGTCTTCAGGATAAATTTGGCCTTGAAATTGCCTATATAAGACGCAGGCAATCATAATTCGGTCAATATTTGTATAGGCCACTGTCCCCCTATGCCAAGACCAAATTTGACATTGTTTAGAAGATATTTCTTTTATCTTTATAATACGCTTTGAAACTGTATTAAAGAGGGGAGATGTAACGTTTTTCTTCGACCGATTATATTATCCATTTGCTTGTAAAGATATTGAAAAATTGTTTCATTAGGTCCCTTGTTTTTTATCTTAAGCTGTCTGTTAGTTATCAATTTCTCTTTCTCTGGTACCAGCCACAAGAAATGTTTTCCCTTACGCTCTACTTCCTTTTTTTTACCATGAATATATCTATCAAATGTTTCTTTTTTATAAATACATTCGTAACTAGCAACGTATGGTGTTTAACTGAAGGTAGCCTCTACACGGGCCAATCGCCTTCTACTTTATCCAACGTCCTCTTTGCACAGTATTATGCATATCTCGTGCCTGTAATAATACGACGTTATTATTATAGGCTTTTTTCGGGGGGAAAAATGCATCTGGTAGCCCCAGAAAATTAAGCAATTTATAAATTCGGACCGTGATGCCAAATTAATTTTTTTGCGTTAACCCACCCAGTTTGATTTTTATTATCTAATATCCTTAGTAAACGAGCTTTAATTCCTTTTTGGCGACAAAATATGGGCCACGTATGAAATTACACATTCTTGTTTACTAGACACGTTAAATAATGGTACTCATCCATAAGCTAATGGACCTTTTACATGGAACATGTAATCGTAGCTCAAGACCGTTACTAAATACGTTCTAACAATAAGACGTAAGACTAGTAGTAGTGAATGATATTCTCTATAGTACAGCAAACTGCCTACGGTGTTATAGTCATTTAACATTTGCTTGGAGGTAGCTATTTTTGCCGTTAATTATGTCTCTATTTTGTCAGTTGAGTGAGTATTCTCTCAGTTGTTAAGATACTTTAATGACCAGACGTCCAATGATGGTGCCCTAAATACAGGCTAGCCTTATAGGTTACATACGGCTACAGGGTATGCGGAAATGTTAGTTTTTTGTAGTTCTATTTAACATACATACATTTCTTATTATTTGCGGTGAAGTCGTGAAACTTCATGATATGTAACAATTATTCTTGTATTTTCAATCTTGGATCAATAAATACTTATTTTTTCTTTCATAAAAAAGTTGAAGAAGATCATGTGAGTCAGATTCAGTAGAGTTCTCAACGTGTCTTGAGAACATCACGAAGAGGATGGCTCCCGTTTGCCAATTGCGAAGAATAGCGATTTATTAAGCCGACCAATAAGAAGCTATCGGGATATTTACCTCCAGCGTCGAGGAAGTGAAATATAAAGGTGAAAACGAGTTATTTAAATCCAAGTCGTTTCCCATTGAGATGGATCGCCTACGACTACGAAATATTGCCTTGAACAATAAGCATTGCAATTTAAAACATTTGGACATTTATTGGAAATTGGACATTAGTGAATAAAAAATACATTTGGAAACTAGAGTAAAGAACTAAACTATTTGGATTTGGAAACTAGATTATTCTCATTGGTTGGATTGAAGATACGGCCCGATGGTTTAAGACACATCCTGTTCAATGTGAACTGGCATTTAAGGTAACGCCCTAACTGCTGAAGTTATGTCGCGCCTTCTACTCTGCTAGAAAATTCAGTAAACATTCTTTTAAAATATTTTTTTTCAGAATTACCCAATCATTTCTCTGGCCTTTCCGAAATATATTGAATCACTTTTTAAGGAATTTCTACTGAATATTGTAGCACTTTATGTAAGAATATTTAGCATATTCTGTAGGAATTCCTTTAAGTTGAATTCCTTTAAGTTCACACTTTTTGGCTGAACCTTTTTACTTAATTTATAACTACCATCATTGAGTTCACCATTGTAAAATTATCAGTAGGACATTTACAACTGACATTGTGTACCTACTGCTTATCTGAAACTCCTCCGAAAGAGAAATGAACGCGAAAAAGGTTTCGGTCGATTTCTCAAAACTTCCTATATTCTACCGAGAAATACTTCTGCTGAATTCTAAAACTACTAGGCGCTAGTTTTCTGGACAAATTCTTAGAAAAGGAACTGGTACAAAAGAAAACATGAAAATTTCCTTAGAATGTTTTATGTTCCACAGAACAGTCCTTGCGGAAATTTTTAGTAGGGTAACCTAAGACTTGAACGACTTAAACTTTCAGACATTCATGACCTCCATGCTTGAGGCAGGATTCGAACACACAATTGATTAGGGTACCAGGACGGCGCGTCAAAAACCTTGCTACTTCAGTCGGCAGGTCCGGAATGATTTTATTCTATGAGGTCCCAGGGCTTTATTCAATAAGGGCTCGATAAGATCAAACCTCGGAAAATCTGTGGATGTGACGCCAAAGGCCCTGACAAATGCAATTGACTCTTGAATTTGAAACTATTTGAAATTTTCGAGGTAGTGACGTCAAAATTTCGTCACTGACGTGATTCGGAAAAGTCGAGGCCATACAGAATATAGCCCCCCCTCAGGATTTTTCGAAATGGAGCTGACGGCACGGGGTATCCATGGATCCGTAGGACCTCTAAAAAAATCCAGTTACCACTAGCGTCACAAATGACGTTAACGACCCCTGAATCAAATGGCATAAAAGGTCTAAGGCAACTGTCAAATGAGTTAAGGGGGCCACGATCGCCACGTGGGTTGAATGGCGATGCAAAAGGACGAAATGAGACGACTCGGAAGCTTGAATGAAATTTAAGGAGATTGAATTGGAAGAAGGGGGAGGAGAGGTGGGGAAATTGGTGGAAAAACTGGAGCACAGCAATAGAGAGAGGAGTTTTACGAAATTCATGAGGGTATGAGCACACAGGATGACAACCATAATAGGCTCACATTTTTTTTTTTTCATTTTGCGAGCTTAATGAACGAGAGCGCACGAGAGTACAGCCGCGAGTGCAATACTCCCCCAAGTCCAGAATTTCGCAAATCGGACTATAAGCTCCGTGCACGGCGACTACTAGCACTTTGGCAAGAATTTGAGGAGTTCATGAACAAGAGAGATTAATAACATTGATGCAAAAGAGAGAATTTGTGTACTCCTTGGACATATTTTCATAGAAAAGAAGATTTTGTTTATTGCCTCTGCTATTACCAAACTAGCAGTTGTTTTCAAAGGCTCTAGTTTGAGATAATTATTGACGTGAATTCGGCTCTAGCAATGCAGAAGACAACATGGATTTAAGAAAGGAGTATTATTCTTTTCCCAACAGACCTCATGCATACTTTGACCCAAATGTGAGAAGTGCATAAGTAAGGGAGATTAATGGCAGTGCTAAGTAGATGAGTATCTGAACATTGAGGACACATTTTCATAGAAAACAAGTGGTCACTTCAACTGAGTCTCTCTGTTATAGGGGAAAACTAGAATATAGCATTTTTAGGCTGTATTTGGTGATTGCGAAGGGTAATCGTCAGTACTGTGCGGACTAGTGTAACAATGCACCAGGAAACATCGATGGAAGAATTGAATATTATTTTTTCCCCCAATATTCCGTATTTATACTTCGGAATTTCAAGGAGTGCATATGTAAGCGAGATTAGTGAGAGTGCTATAGGAGGTGAATTTATGAACATTGAGGACATATATTTATAGCGAAAAAGTGGTCATTTAATGAATCTTCTATTGACAAACTAGAAAACAGTAGTTATTAGGCTCTAGCTGGCGATTTCGAAGAGTAGTTGTAATTGCCGTGTGATCGGGTGTAGCAGTGTACCAGACAACATGGATGGAAGAATAAAATATAATTCCACACCGAATTGATTGTATGTGAAGTAAAGGCGCAGTGAATTATTGCAATCTCCATTCAAAAGATGCAGTATGAAGGTAAATCTGATTGAGCTCATATGAAGTATTTCATATGATCAACCCACCTGGCCTGGCGTAAGTGTAAGGAAGACTAATCATATCGCTGTGATAGAGTGAATTTGTGAACACTATTAGTGTTTTCATAGCAAGGAGGGTGTAGACTTTTGCGTTTGTTTTAGGAAATTGGAATACATTAGCATTTAGAATTTTGCTGGCGATAATGAACAGTAATTGTAATTACAGTGCGGTTTGAGTGCTGCAATACACTAGGAAACTAGGATCGAAGAAAGGGAATTTTATTTTCCGAAAAAGGCGTAGTATGAAAGAAGTAAATGCGCAGTATATTAGGAAAGTTAATAAGCGAAAGTAATAAGTAGGTTAACCTTATAGAGTTCATATTAAGCATCATATTTACATGATTACCGAGGCTCAAATGTAAACAGCCATTTATCATAGAATTTGCCGGAATACCGTATACACCCATCCAACGCTTTAAGAGGTAAAATTCAAATGGTATTTGTAATGGCAATCGTAAAGATTGAAATTTTTCACGTGTAAATTAAAGAACCATGCTCACTTCTCGAGTATTTTCTGCTTCAATTATAACCTATCGGTCAGCCCGTTCATCAAGGTTCACCGACGATTTATGGTTCATGGAACCCATGGTTGATAAAGATTAAGAATAAGTTGCGCCTATAAGTTTCAATCCCCTCGCTGAGATTCAACAACTAAATAGTTTAGAGAAAAGGGAAAAATTATTTTGAGCAGTTTAAAATACGTTTCGTATATAAAACGTAAAAGACAAAACTTGGTGTCACTCTATGGTGAAGAACATGACATCAGGGAGAGGAAAGCATGTAAGAGAGGTGGGACAAGGGGACCGAGGATCCCTCAGGAGGTCCATAATGGATCCCTGTGGTACTTCTGCCTGCTCATCAACGCTTGAATCACCCTCATTAACCTCAGAATCTCCGCTGTAGAGTACCATCAAGTTTCCCAATGACTATAACTTATTTTACAATGCATACTTTCGATTGAAAACATTAAGCAAGCTGCTTAAAATTCCTCCTTAAGTCATTCATTCATTCGTGTGTCCACTCCGCTACCATACCATTCAGCTACTTCATTCCTACATAATTATTTTTGACGCCTTTCATAATTTACCTGATGTGTTCCGCTCTTGATCTTCCTCTGTAATTTTTCCCATACACCTCTCCCAATTATTGTTTTCATTAGGCTGTTGTGTCGCAAACTGTGTCCGTTAGGTTTGTCTCTTCTTCTCCAAGTTTTTATTGTACTTTTCTCCTCTATAACTCCTCGCAGGAATTCTCTTCGTTGGTGGTTCTCTCCGTCCATTTCATCTTCATCATTTTTTGATAACAGCACATCTCCATTGCATCCAATCCTCTTTTCATTGCAGCTGTTATTGCCATGCCCAATTATGTTTTGATACACTGCTTCCTCACTTTCAGGCTTGTATTACTAGCTGTTAGCAGACTTTTCTTCGGGTAGAATGCATTCTTGCTTAGACTGTTCTGCTCACAGTATCTTTCTTGATTCTTCCATCGCCGGTGATCCTGCATTCCATATAGCTACATTCTTCCACTTTCTTGAGTTTAAAATGTTTTTTCATAGGTTCTAGGTTCGAAAAATGCATTTGACCAATGTATTTTGACAGAGGGAGACCGGCTTAAGGTATTTGGATCAAGATTTTATGGTAGTGATAATAGAGACCGTGTTCAAATTTCATTTTTTAATTTAAGCAACTGTAGGAAGAATGAAGCAATTATTGCAACAATAGTGACGCAAAAACTTAATGTTAAGTTACTGAAATTCTCCGTTATTAACTAAATATACATGTGGTATAAGGTTTTAACTTGACTCATTTTTTGCACGCCTGAACGCTCCAACTCCTTCACAACTGAAGATTTGTTTCTCGATTCTACAAAAAATTACATCGGTGAGCAATTGATTATTTTTGGTAGATATTTGAGAAAGCATTCAAACTACTCGCTGTTCAACTTCTCACAAGATCAATGCATAAGAAATTCCTCATTGGTTTTAAATAATGTCTCTCTGGACAGCATACCCGTACCAATTTCCGATGGAAAATGGGAATATTTTGGGCAAACATATCAAAATGCATGATGGCAATTGGCTGATATTTTGCCATAATCTACATATACGAAGCACCGTGCAAGCCACCACTAGGGTGTGTGGCACGGGGTGATTCCACACCAGACATGCAGCACGCGTCCCAGTTCAAATCAGGCCCTCGCACGTTCCCCCGGCCTCAAGGCGCAGATCAATAAGCAGTCAGGAGAACAGTGCGCAATCAAACCAAAAACTGGAGGAGTGCTACGTAGACGAACATTCAAACATGTAGTTCTTACACTCGTAAGAGACAACTACTAGTTAATATTACTAATACCATTAATATTAGAATAATACGAGATACTACTTTATGCAGAAAACAAAGTTATGCCGGGAATTTCAAGGGGGTTGAGGTGTTAGTAATGATGCTATGTTATTAAACACAAGTGAAAAGTCTACTCCACCTAGTGAGGGTGGGAGTTTCATGTGGTTGATCTATCGTAACTATTATGATCCCTTATTGCATGCGAATAAATTACATTTTAAATCAATCGGTTCTGCAGTCTATTTCCTTTATCTTATTCCTGTGATCGTTAGTACCGTAATACGATGGCTCTAGGTTCTTTGGAAAGATGAGATAATTTTCCGTTTGGTGAAGTCAAAAAAAACAAATTTTATGCGAAGTGATATATTCCTCAAAAATACCTAAACGTTCGACTAGACTACGAGCATTGGGAGGCGAAGCGGCCGATGATGATCTCGGTGGAACGATGCTGTAGGAGGGAGATTGTGACGAAGGAGACAGAGGGAAGGAGGTCATCAACGGCTCACAGTGGGAGAGAGAGAGAGAGACTTAATATGCTTTAATTTACAAATGGCCTTCCCCCCCCGCACCGCACCACAGATACTCCTGCCTGTGGGGAGAGAGAGGCAGAGCCTCTGGCGGGAGCCCATTTCCGCCTCCTACGCTCTCTCGAGCAAGCGTCTTCCAACACCCAGGCGGCCCAACAAACGAACGCGGCCCACGCCGCGCCGGCATCTCACACCGCTCCAAAACTTAACGACCACGACGCCCGTCGATTTTAAATCCATATCACGCCAGTGATGACTCGAGGAAAGGCAGTGGGGCAACGGCCTTACCTCGTTGGAAACATCTAGCCACCTCCAGGGTGTGTGGCACGGACTGATTCCACTTACTGACATGCGATATTCGATCCAGTAACATGAGAGATCATTGACTGTAGAGAGATAGATTGTCAGGTTTAAAAGGCTATTTTTTCCAGCTACGAGTAGGGACCAGTTTAGTTATGGTTTATGCGGCCTATAATGTTAATGGTAAAGAATGGTAGAGTTGCCATCAGGATCCTTGTCATTTATTAGGTACATTTTCAATTTCCAATTTCTATATATAATTTCTATGCGTTATCTATTAAAAACTAATATAATGTGCCAAATATGCAGATCATTCCAGGAAGATATAATAAAAGAGCACCTTTTCCCTACCTTGGAAGCCGACTGCTGCGCCGTTCCCATAGAATGACCAAATTTTGACTTCGATTATCACAGTAGTTTGCTAATACCTCAAAAAATAAGGCGGTGGGATGCATCTATTTTATTTTTAATCAATTTCCCGAGAGTTTTCGCTTCCAATAAACAGTTTTCTGTGAAATTGGCACATGCATTAGATAGAGAAATACTATTTTCCACGTGTTTCTCCTAAATGTCGCATCTAGCATCATGCAATTTGAAGTTCAATTTGCGAGAGAAATAGCGAAATGTTTTTCTATTAGTACCCAGAATATTAATAAAATGACATTTCATGGTGGAACCACCTTAAGTGTAGCACGTAGAAAGAAAATCTGTATTAGAAGGGCCCAGAGTCCCAAGGACCCCAGTTACTGCGGGCGATAATCGATAAATTCAATGCATATTTACAAGTATATCTTGAATGCCTATTCTCAAAGTAGCTCTCATAGGGGCACTGCATGATATGAGAGAACACTTACGCAGTAAATGATACACATAAAGGAATTAAACGTGCATGAATATTTACGTGCAGCGAATAGTAATGGTAATAATGCCTCTGTTGCTACAACAAACACAGCGTTGTTTATTATCGTTTAATACTCTGATGTATTACACGTAGTGGAACCTTCTGCCTCTCATTACGATTGCAAACTGATTTTTAGATCAATTCCTACATCATAAACGTTACGAATAATTAAAATATGTTTAAAAGTGTTAGGTGCATTTAATTTACATTCACTCAATCATCGAGTTGCCTATTCAAGACTCTAACTCGCCGCTGTTTCCCCTACTTGGACTTAAAAATATATCCATCATAATGCCTATTAGAAAAACGGGTAACCTTTCGAAAAAGTCTTCTAAAGCAAGAGGAATGTCTTCTTTGCGAGAAAATGAATCGTTGCAAGAAAAACAAAGGTTAGATTTGGATGCTCATAGACATGCCTACCAGGGATTTCATGAGCATCTCCCCGTGGTGTTTCTCGAGTTAAGCTAAGAACCGCACAAATTTCATCCTTACCCTACCTACGGACGGGTAACCAGCTATAAATCTAGTTCAGATATTGACCCATCTGTTTCGAAACTTCAATCTGTTTTAAGATGGCGGAAATTATATAGACGTCACTACATGCTTCTTATCCGATAGAAAAACGGGAATTCGGCGCAATGGACGGCATCCGTGCATTAAAATCGACAAGTGCACTAAGAATCACCATAGATTTTTTATTTAGCGACCGAAACCAATGATTATGGCTACCCTTTACGCCGAAGGCGCTGTCCGGGTGATGGAGGGTTCATAGGTCAAATAAACATGGCTGTTACTGCAAATGCTTCTTTTGACGTTCTCAACCACTGGATTGTAACCTACTCTCCTATCCTGATTAAGATATTCAACGCACATATCAACGTTGAATTGCGGTACATACTTAATTAAGGTATTGAATGCAAATATATTTATGTACACAATAGAATCGATCAAGCTGTTAATCACTCAGAAGTCGGCCAGAAGGACGAGGTGACCATCTATCAACCTGGGTGCTATTTAAGTAGTATTTAGTCTGCGTGGCCCATTTTTTGTTTTCCGTGCATGAAAGAGAACCTGGAAAACCGTAGCGTGTCTACCACAACGAACACAACATACAAGCTAGGTTACGAACTCCTCAAATGACCACGCTGACAGTATTTTTCAGGCTTTGTGGTTTTCTTACAAAATAAGTTAATAGACTTTCACACCCGTTGAATTTCAACGGCTACCTTCCGCTATATATTATATAAAAGGCTACGCGTACGCACCCATGATTCCGGTGCTAAGCGTAGTGATTCAGATGTGCGCCAATTGACGGTAGTTGAGCTCCCATACACGTTCTTCACTATCTGACACATGGCGGGGACGAATACATTTTTCAAAACATGTACTCGTATCATTAAAAATAAATAAATTTCAAATCATAGCAACGTTTTTTCAAGGATATTTTTAAGTTATTTCATTTATTATATATTAATGTATAAACCACATATAAATGTATACATATTTAATCATTTACTCTATTCAATACTATCACATTTACTGTATAAAAGGCTACGCGTACGTATGTATGATTCAGTTGCTAGGCGTTAGTGATTCAGGTGTGCGCCAAAAATGGAAAGCGAGCTCCCAGGTACGTTCTCCAATAACTGTCGCATGGCGCGGTCGTAAGTATGCGTTTTTAAAAATACACAAATGGGAAAATGCTTAGTAACAGCTCTGTCTGCTTCACCAAAAATGTTGCATGCAAAGAAATCTCTGACATTTAGATATTATATATTGCTTACCATAGCGAAATATATTGTTTTCATTAAAAATTAAAAACCACACATTAGTTTCTATTTAATTATTTAATTTATTTGCCACTTTTTCGCTATTAAGCCAATATTATAGCCAGTTTCAACAGACTTTTCAACTAGTTTACAAATAACTTTTGACTGACGGACACGGGCGCACACTGTCGAACAATGAATTGGGGCTCCGACGTGGACTAATCGGAACCACGATGAAGTGGAAAAGAGCTCTCTGCCTGAATCCATTCATGAAAGTCCTCCTTCCCCTCCCCCCGCCGGACCGTCCTCATCCCGCCTCGCCTCTCGTGAGGCGCCACGCCACAATTACAGCGGACGCTCAGAGCACTGCCCGCCTCGCGCGGATGGAGTGTTTTGACATCTCTCCTCCCGTTGAGTTGACCGCAGAAGCTCTCGACGCGGATGCGACTCACATGCGCGAGTCCTCAAGTGTACACGCGGGCGAATGGGAGAGGAGAGTGGAGTGGTCGAGGGCTGTGGCGTACCCATAGGGGGTACATGGGGTCCGGATCCCCCCCAGAAATTTTGAATGCATTAAAAAAAACACGTTTTAAGCCGTGTTTACACGATGCATTTACCCGCGCAAGAACGTGGCTGGACAGATGCGTGAACACATTCGCCAAATTAGAACAGGGGCTATTTTCTGTCCACGCATTCACGCATTTGCGCAATTTTGAGTGTTTACACGGTGAAATTTTGATGGTGATTGTGTTCACGCATCTACCCGCGCGGGTAAATGCAACGTGTAAACACGGCTTAAGAATAAATTTACATTTTTTTTTTCATTTAACGAAGAATGTTGATTTCACTTATTCTTTATTTTAGCGTGGGTTTACAATGGCAAAGTTTACTGCATTTCCGCAAGTTTCTTCTGCAAGTTTCTACCGCAAGAGCCTGCGGGCTTCTTCTTCTTCGTCTTCTGTGCCTATTTCCCACATCTCTTGGGATCGGCCCTCCAGGTCCTTCTTCGCCACTCTATTCGTTGCCGCGTCTTTCCAAGTTGTAGGTCCACTTTCTTCATATCTTTAGTAATTGTCCCGATCCAGGTCGTCGGTGAGCGGCCTGGACATTTTTTGGGTTGTTCTATGTTTATAACACTCTTTGTCATATGTTCCTCGTTACGCCTCATGACGTGTCTATAACAGCGCAGACGATTTTCTCCAAGTTTGTCAGTTATGTTAGCTACCTTGAATGTTCCTCGTATGTGCTCTCTACTAACTTAGTCTTTAAGGGTCACACCCCCGGACCATCGTAACATCTTCATTTATGTAACATGGAGTTATTGTTCCTCTGACCGCCGCATAGCCTATCATTCGGACCCATAGAGTAGGGATGGTCTTATTGCTCTCTTATATACATTTTCCTTGACTTCTATTGGCATCTTGGCATCGATTAAAATTCCGGTTAGTGATCTCCACTTCAGAACTTCAGTCTGCGGGGAATTTTACTCTGAGGAAAAATATTTCACGAGTTAGTGCAGAGCCGGATCGGTTGCCGTTTACAGTGGCAACAATACGCTGCTGCAAGCGACTTTCCGGAACTTAAAATATAAGTTCTGCAAACGGACTTGCAGAGCCGTTCACACTCGCGTTTACGTCGAAAGTCGCTTGGTGCAAGTAACTTGGCCTATTAACTTGTCAGTGTTAACCCATAGTGAAACAATTTTTTCAATCGATATGTTAGCAATATTCAAACAAAAAACAATGGGTTTCGCATTATTTCATAAATGTGAATCGCTAAAATCTTAAAAAATCAGTTGTTGCCCTGAACTCACAATGGGGGTGTTTACTCGGGACCAAAATTGCTATTTTATTCACGAAATTGTTATATGGAAACAAAAAAAAGAGTTTAAGTGAAAAAAATCAATCTTCTAACCGTAGCCATTAACTCATAAATTGAAAATTAAAATACGCAAAAGGTGACGCCCATCGAATGAGCTGCGCGGAGACCTTCTACGTCATCCACCTCCCCTCGTTGGCTGTTTTTGGGAGTGGAGTGGGGGGGGGGGGGTGGAGTTGGGGAGGGGTGTAGTTTTATCGGAGAAGTCCCAACACACCCATTCCAGTGAAAGGGTTAAGAACATCAGTTTTCCGTCGCTTATAACTCGAGAACTTGGTGACGGATCGAAAAATGGAAAAATACGGGTCTTTTTATTTTACAAACTCTTATCAGATTCGGCAATGAAAACAAAATGCCATTACCCTATCGCGCAGATATGATTCCCTTTATCTGGATTTTCCGGAGCTATCCGAAATTCTAAGCACACGTTTTTAGTCAGTAACTGCACGTAAATGTAAGGTCACGCCCAGGGGCGGAGTGGCCAGGGCGGGAAGGAGGGAATTTCCGCCCGGGCCCCGGGCCACGCACTAGGTTTCGGGCTCGGGTTCGAATCCTCGCCACCATAGTGACGTTTCGTTTTCACCTCAGCGTAAAAAATGTCCTCTTAAAGCTTGTTCTAGCTAACTTTCCGTTTAAAATACTGAATCTGAAGCAGCAAATAATTTTTGATGTGAACTTTCAAGTATAAAATAAAACGTTAGTACTCATAAAAAGGGAGGAATCAGGCGAGATGTTGTGGAATATGAACATAATAAGAACTAAGACGATGCAATTTTCCACAGATAAAATTTTTAATCGACCCGGGTTTCGATGCACTGCATCATCATCATGTACATAAATTTGGAAATCAAGGTATATATACAAGAGAAGGTGGGTGAGGGAGGTTAGGAAAGTGCAGGGAGGGAGTGGGGGAGGGGAAAAATTTCAAGGGGGGGAGGGAGTTTTATTTACACAAGAAAAACGTTAACATTTTAACGTTAACGTTAATTTTGTCTGTGGAAAATTGCATCGTCTTAGTTCTTATTAGTACTCATCCCTATTCACTATTGTTCTTTCTCTCTTACAATTAATTTTCCCTGCCTTATTCATGGCTAGCACCCCTACCACGCGCCCTTACGGCGCAAATTGGGGCATAATCCCTAAAATCTGGCCAAAATATGAAAATATTGCGGTATTGTTATGAAAATTTGCATGCATACGTATTTTGAGGTAGCTGAAAACAAGTCTGAAGTTACAATCGCAAAAACATATAATCCGACAAAGCCGTGGCAACTCGCAGGGTAGCATGAAATTTATATAAATCTCCATTTCCAGCACCATGTGAGGAAGGAAATTTATTCCATTCTCTTACCTCCTTGTTCCACCGGAGGATGTACGGGATGGCTATATCTTGCGGGAACTCCACTTGGCAGTTGAATATAACACTCTCTCCGACGGACGATGTTAGGAATGTGGGCTGCTTCTCATCGTCCATGAGCGCCGACGATGGTCCTGGATGGTTGGGAAGAGAAGATGCTCGTTTTAATGCACGTCGATTAACAGTTATGGGGGCGTTTACCATTTTTTAAATTGCTGAATCTGATAGAGTTTGTAAAATAAAAAGACACGTATTTTTCTGTTTTTCGATCCGTCACCTATTTCTCGAGTTATAAGCGACGAAAAACTGATGTTCTTAACCCTTTCGCTGGAATGGGTGTGGTGGGACTTTTTACGTCATCCCTTCATCCACAGCTCCTTCGCCCAATCAAAATCCTCCCGTCCCCAAATCCACCCCCACTCCACTCCCAAAAACAGCCAACGAGGGGAGGTGGATGACGTAGAAGGTCTCAGTGCAGCTCATTCGATGGGCGTCACCTTTTGCGTATTTTAATTTTCAATTTATGAGTTAATGGCTACGGTTAGAAGATTGATTTTTACACTTTTACTCATTTTTTGTTTCCATCTAACGATTTCGCGAATAAAATAGTAATTTTGGTTCCGAGTAAACGCCCTCATTTAAGCTATTAAATGCACAGTCGGCCATATTAAATAGATCATTAATGCGTTGACAACCATAGGTATTGGCAGACGAAGTTTCGAGTTGCCTTAATTATTCATCTAAAAAACGCAAAATATAAAAAAGACTCCATTTTTGGGACAATGTAGGACTCCAAACAATTAGGGACAGATTGCGCGCAATAATTAGGTATGTTAGGTGGATTATTTTTTCGAGAATATAAAACTGCCATAACTTTCGTGTGCCAATACGCCAAATACTTTGTCCTTTAATCTATGTGTATGGAGGAATTCGCCAACGGTCGGTCGAACAAATATTTATGTATGAGATCGATAGCTATGGGTTCCATAGTAATATGGACCTCTTTACTAAATTCGGGTGGCTAAAACATATCTACCAATTTCGTAACTAACCCATCTATGGTTTTTACTTCGAATCTTTGGTGTAATATCCCACAAAAAATTAAAATTTGCTTAATTTTCCTTTTAAATTTCTAGTGCACAATATAAATAACATTGCATTAGATAGTAAAGTAGTCGTTTTTCACTTATTCGAAGCTTGCCTTTCAAGGCGATGAAGTGAGCGCAGATCGGAATACAACAAAACGATACACATAAGAGTGGTGAGAGCAAAAAGGCTAAATTGTTGTTAAAAGAAAGAAAATACGTTTAACACCTGCTTTCGAAAAGTTTTTACAGCAAGCTCGATGGATTTATTACTCTTTAATTAATGTTTTCCAATGCCGTATGCCTGAAATAATTATTTACTGTCAAGGTATTGAGAATCAACTTAAAAACATTAACCCTAACGAATCCCCTGGTCCCGATCGAATCTCTGCCCACGCAGGATAAACGCTCGCATCAAACATTGTACCATGCCTAGAGATAATATGAGATTGGCTACTGGTTCAGCGAGTTCAAATTTACGGTTTTTTGAGGTCAGAAATAGCCATTTTCAATTTTTCTTGGAATTATATGCAGAATCGTTTAAAATAATTTTTATTCATAATTTAACGGGAATCTGCGACACGTAAATCATTTACGTCGCGACATGACGCTGTTCTACGAATTTTAGTAAAAGGTGAGGTTTTACGACGTATTTTGAAATGGTTTTTAAAATTGTCAATCTGATTAAAACGTAAAGTGATTGAGTGAATTCTTTTTGTCCAAGAAATAAAAATCTTTGACTTAGATTCCTCCAATTCGTCATAGTCAGCTTTTTTTCCGGCGCTAACGGTGAAACATAAATCATAAAACGGAAAAAAATGTGAAATGTCAAAAGACTAAAATCGACAACAATCTGTCCCTTCAGTTACAGAAATTAATTTCCCGTTTTTTTCCCGGGTACTTTTCTGTTATTACCGATACTTTCACCTACAGTTTGGGGCATTTTCCATACGTAAAAATGGTGAAAAGAGGCAGTAATTGTAAGCAACCAGGATCTGCCCCGTTGCAGGGTGATAGTTACAGAGTATACTTGTATATGTACGCAGTGTTTTTCTGAAATTTATATTCTTGTATATACATAACGTTTATATGGATGCTTTAGTATACATTATAACTCAAGAACTCGGAAGTTATTTTCTTTTGATTTTCAAGTACCCATTAGAGTTTGGCATTAATCTGTTACTCATTAAAATCGGTGCCAAAAACATTAAATAATAATGTGGAACCTTTTCGCTTATTTGTCGCTCAAAAACGATATATTCCGATCGTAATTTTAAAATTTTTCTAAATTTCAGTGGCACGTCACTTTCATTTCCGGTGAATTGGGTTTCATTGACGGTGAGTTTCGGGTGCTACATTTGGCAGGAGAGTACCACTTATTGAGTGATTAAGGTAGCTTGAGTATGATTTTTCCTTAGTCATATTAGAGAACATATTTGATTTTTTCACTGCAGCAGATGTAAGAAGCACGAAGGAAATAGTGTACTATTATTGATGAAAAAAATTTGATTTAAATTACTGACATTCTCACTGATTAACCACTGAGTAAATATGCACACACAAGTTTTTAACTTGACTATTTTTTTCTCACCGCACGGTGAACACGTCTTCACAACAGAAGGTTTTTTTGCGATTCCGAAAAATCTACTGCGGTGAGTCAATTGTTAAAAAACGTTGAGAAAGCGTAAAAACTACACAAATTTAAATTTATGACAAGATACATTCGTTAGAAATCCTGGCGTTAGAAAATAAGTTGGACCAGCGAGCATCTATATATTTTTAAAAGCGATAATAAAGAAGACCCCAGTTAAAACCAACCTATCTCTCTCACACTAGAATAAAAACTTGAAAATGGTGCATAGTGCTGCAACCATGGTCGGTTATCTGAAAATTAAAAAAAGCGTGGAAACAATTAAGCCTTTTCTTACAAAAAGTTTTTTTGATTTTGCTTACTCATAGAAAAAAATAATTTTTTTATATATGAGCAACAAAATTCTGCCTTTCCACGCTACTTTTTTCGCTGACTGATCTTGAAATTACATGGTGTAAAATGCGAGAATTCCTAAAAAATGGGTCCAAATAATAATTCTCTATCTTATATAAATTCTAGTTCCGCGAAAAACTGCTTAAAGGTGGCTGGAACGATTTTTGTTTATGTACAGATTTGCGTGAAACTTTGCATGCGTGTCCTTATTAGTAATATCTATCGATAAAAATGAAAAAAACTGCATGCTACCGATTTGGTTTCCTGGTAATTCAATGATATTTTAACAACTACTCCTATGACACACGGCATATATTTTGAAACAGTTCGGTTACTCATGTACATATTTTCTCCTAAATGAGAAACAATAGGTTCCATATTATTATAATAGCTGATAACAAATATCAAGGTATCATGCCGAGTAAGAAAAGTGTATTTAGATATGATTTTCTCTTGAATTTCGAATTTCGCGCCGAAAATCCAAGTCAAAACAATGCTTTAATTAAGGCGAAAATTTGAAATATAACTCTTGCATCATATACATTACTGCATGTATAGTGATTTCCAACGTATAAACAGGTATACTTGAGTGAAATGTGGTCCAAGAATATTTTTTTCGACTTACTTGAAAAGTTATTAGAATGTGCCTTCAACGACTCACGATTACCGCTCCAGCCACCTTAAAGGAAGGAAACGCTCTCAGGGAATAGAATGGTAATGCAATATGGGCACCAATCAAACTTCGTTTTTGAGTCGTTAGCAAGTAAATACAGAAACTAAGTCAAAATGACTAAGACTGCTGGAAAAAGTGTTTATAAAAAATGCATCCATCGAAAAATGTGCATCTTTTGCATCTTAATTTTGTTTTAAATAGCTAGTGCATGTTATCAATGAAAGTAGTATTTTTTTAGCTATGCCCACGAATGATTTAATTAGGAATTTGGTTTGATTCACACAGTTGCGGCGAAACCTCCCTAAGAACATGAGGTGGCTATGGAAGCTTACCATTCAATGTGCTTGAAGTCATCGCAGAACGAAACTCATCAGAGCAATCGAACAACGATGAATGTGAGGATGAGCACAGGCGAAATTTTCGGTAACCTGCTGGACGGTAGCATTCCGTAGGTATGCAGTAGTCAAGACGGAATTATTGGTATATGGTTAACGAATTCGTACAAACTACACGATTAAAAATTGGAGCTTTTTTCCAGAGAGTGATTAAATAATTTACATCATCCATGCCTCGCACGTGTTCTGAAAACACATGTACAAAAGTTGCGAATACGATTGTCAACTTTCTTATCTTCTCTAGCGCAATCCAGCGCGCTTCAATAATGCTTTCATTCTGTTATGAAGTACGATGCGATCGATGTGAGAGAGATAGTTCGGTTGTTACTGAACTCTTTTTTATTCCAAGGTAGTGCTACGTTGACAAATATGCTAGCATAAAGTTCACGGGTTAACATTCTGCAAATGATTAGTATTACTAATACTTACAATGCATGGATACTGTGAGATAATCTTGTGTTGGTAGTGCCGAAACCATGGTCGGTCGTTAGAGATTATCAAAGTGTGGAAATAAACGAGTATTTTCTTACTCAACATGTTGAACGCTCAACATTGCCACCAAAAGACGCATGAAACATTTTCTGAAGTAGATAGAACATGAACTAAGTGACATTTAAGTCATTAAGCGGTGCTCTTATCCATCTTGGCCATCTTACCCCATTTACGCCGGAATTTGTTTTCATATCACATTGGGAAGGCCATAAAATAAAAGTGTTCGAATGCAGGAATTTTGATAGCTTACGGGTTCCGCTTCGTCCGTCTATCTTGATAGCGATGAAGTTTCTAGTCCGTTGATGGGATCGAGATCGAATCCGAATCTGGAGATGTGTCTTGCAATGGATTGCAATCAAGATAGTCACACGCAGCGGAACCAGGAAGCCATCCAAACTCTTGCACTTCAGCGCTGCGAAAGCTTCCAGCGGAAAAGTATTTGATTGCATCGACCAAATATTTCGCTTTCTAAATGAAAAAAATATGTAAGGGATATTGTTACAAAATCTACATTATGAGAATTTGAAAAATGCAGTGATCAGGGAAATTTAGAACAAGAAATGTTTGTTGTGATCATGTGATCACGCTAAGCGTTAAATGGTTTAGGTAACTAGTTTGAATGAGAAATTTCTCTATTCATAATGAAGAAGATATTCGAATTTTATTTTTCAATTTCAGTAGCGGTCAGAAGCATCAAGCAAGCATAGTAGTATTAATGGCGTGATAACTCTATTTTATGTGAATGTAATCTTCGGTAACTAACTAAATATACCTAAAAAAGGCTTTAACTTGACTCATTTGTTTGTTTCACGCCATACATTCACGGAACATTCCTTCACAACTGAAGGTTAATTTGCGATTAAGTAAAAAGCATTAATGTGAGCTATACATTTATTTTGTACGGAGTCAAGAAAGCTCAAGGAGAAGACAGCGTTATAGTTCTAACGTGATACTTTTTTCAGAAGTTCATTTTTTTAATGAAGTCTGTCTGGAGCGCACATCCGTACCCGTTTCCATGGAAAATGCTAGTATTTTTTGGCTAATGTCTCAATAGTTAGTACGGTAAGTAGCTGACATTTTGATACCATTAAAGAGATTGTATATGTTTCATTATAATGAGGCCATATTCATTGAGTTTTATGATAAGAGGTATCTCGCTAAGACTACCTTAAAGAATGGAAGAAATGTTCTCATTGGCTTGTTTGACAAGACGAGCCGCTTGCACCTGGAGTTTATATCACCCTTATATTCTTATTTTATTCCCATACACACCAAAGAGAGTGTGAAATCCGCCATGGAGGAAAATCATTTGTCTTGACCGTGGTGAGAACCTGGATATCCCAATGTTTTTTGGGCTTGTTGTCTCCAGTCCACATTTTACTGAAATGTAAACCTCGATGAAATTCGTCGTAAAATAAAAATGGCTTTGAGGAGTAACTGGCTGACCTGGCTGGCTAACACCTGACCGAAAAATGGGATATCCGGGTTCGAATCCCGGTCGAGTCAAAAAGATTTTGTTCGTGGTAAATTTCTCCCTCTTTGGTGTATATCCTTGCACCCGTGGTCGTGACCGCGTACCACATAATTTCTGCAACCGCAGCGAATGGAACGTTCTCCTCAAATGTTCAGTGTTAACCGGCCTTCGGTCTTCCAAGCCCTACCGCATCGATGCCGTTCGGTGGTCACCGGAAGTGAGGGATATTACCGCTTAAGGTTTCGCCACCCCGGACCGCGCGGAAGTCCTCGCGAAGTGGGTAACGAAGACAGACGGCCAAACGACTTGGTTCGCGAGCGCGCACTCGCAGATGATCGCCCGAAGGATGGGGGTCCAGACGCGGCATCTCGCCTCCTCGGGCCGAGCCACCGACGACGGCGGCCGGCCGCCTTCACAGGAAGGGCGCCCTTAAGAAGAGGAGGAGGCTGCCAGTGGGAATGTGACCGAATATTTCCGGGGGACAAACTTGACACACGTCACCGCCAATCAGGGCGGAGGAGGACGGGAGAAGAAAGGGTCTCCGAAAAGTCTCCATTCATAGGGACGAGGCGACAATTACGGAATCGGTGATGGCATGGCGGGTCAAATGGGCGAGTGAGGTGGTCACCTCGGGAGCCGAATGAAGCGATGCTCCGAAGCGGGACACGCTTCCTCTCTCAAAAGAGACGCGAAGAAAAGCCCAATACTGTTTGGAGGGTGCTCGGATCAAGGTTCCGTGTCCTATAGGGTTGTGTACTAATTTTATTTTATTTTTGTAATCGAAATTTTATGCCTCAAAAAAACTACTCAGGGTATTCGGTGGTAATATTTGAAAGATAAAGTTAGGTATAAATTGCTCAATAAGGGCATATCTGGCTGTGCGCTGAAAATGGCATGCCGCCATGTTGGATTTCATTTTGGCGTCTTTAGGCAGTAAACACCATACCTATATTGCTTAAAACGCACACTAAACTTCTTAATCGATCAAGAAAGGCGTATAAATCACTCGAGTAGGGCATATAAATCACTCAAGAAGGCATATTTGGCTGTGCACTGAAAAACGCATGCCGTCATGTGGCTTTCATTTTGGCGTTACTAGGCAGTAAACACGTATGTATATCACTTAAAACACACATAAAACCTCTTATTATCACGCACGCGTATAGAAAATATTGACGATCTATTACTTACGCGTTTGTCTTAACTTATATAACAACGGAAATGCTCTATCTTATCCCTTGTTTCAGGAACTCCGTTGCCTTGTAACCAGTTTTGGACTATTACTACAACTATGCTCGTCCCAGCCGCTGTTCACTTTTCTTGAAGCCATTACCTAAGAGACCGGTTAATCTATTTGCCTTTTCTGTGAGTGGCAGGTCCCAGCAGCTGCGTTGCTAATTATGGTAAACGAACACGTATACATACATTTTACATCGTAGAGACGTCATCGAATATGGTACCCCTGTTTTAGAGCTTGTTATCTCCAGAAAATTGCGCTAATTTTTCAGGCTAACCAAATTTGTCACAAATTCAAAATGACGCTTAATTGAGTTATTATACGTTAAATTTCAAGTTACAGCCTTAATTTCTAGTAAATTAATCATTGATTTACAACCTTATTGTTGCGAATATTGCAAAATATTCGCTCATCATGCATAGCAGAAAGATTCGATTAATCTATTGGCTACATAAATGGTCTCGTAACTTATTTGGCCTGATGAAATGAAGTTAAATACTTATGATTTCCATAACTAATCAAGATGGTGGATGTGCGATGCACTTCTTGGAATCTTAATCCCTTGATAAAAGAGTTATCATGCGGCGATGGGCGAGTTTATTTACTCAGGCTGACTATTAACAATGTACTTTTGTTATTTTTCGAAACCTTACATAAACACACATGACTTTTACTGAGCGGAATGAGAGTAGGCCAAACTTCCGAAGCAATGGCTACTGGGAGATAAGTTACGAAAGGGAAAGTTCCTGCGACCCTTACTCTGTAATTAGGTCCGTAACTTTATGGATTTCATAACTGTCGATCCCATAGCTAAATATTCGGGCAAACGGCAATTAGAGTATAAACTATACACACATACCTCAGTTGAACACTAACTACCGTATATATCTTCGAGTATAAGACAAATTATTATTTCCCGCCGAAAATATCGACTTATATCCTAGACTAGAGAATAAGTCAAAATGAAAATTTTGCCTCATCTATAAGATTTACCACTAAAACAGTAAATCGCTCAAGGCACCAAAACAAGTTTATTTCTTGAATATTATTGCATTTCAACATTCTTTCTTGTTCCTTGTGTTGTTTTCTTTTTCGTTAATGCTCAATGTGATAGTTTCATATTTATTTTTTGTCACGAGTGCACTGTTAAATGGTAGTATTGCTTTATGTTAGCTACTTTCTTCAAATATGTTTATAAATAAGTTGAATAAAACTAAAGGTATGCTGAAACAAAGCGCAACATATATATATGCAAATCGCAAGTCGAATTTCACAGAAAAATAGGCGTAGTACGCTACTTCTGCTGCATAATCGGTCGTGCAGTAGTCTATAGCGTCTCTAGACGGGATTTCCAGCGTTTTTGCGTAATGAGTGAGGTACATCATCGTCTAGATTGAGGGTGGCATTATGTTTCGCACCATGCGTAGCTTTTGCTTTTGCACCTGGAGTGTTAACAGTGCCACAGTTGGTAGAACTGGAGACCAAGCGATCGGCCGATGTCACATGATGCGTGTTTTCGGGGCTAGACGGGACAATAACACCGAAGTGCGCTTTTGAAGCATGTTAGGAATAGAATTTTCGGCTCGGCGTTCTAAATTTAGGTAAAATTATATTGAAATATATTTTTTTAGAATATTGAATTGCGCGTGACACCTTGAAATTTGTTATAAACAATTATAATTATAATTAACGTATTAATTCGCGTTTAAAAGAATATCTGGGAATATGTAAGCGAATTATTACGATATATATGTCATGTTCCATAAGGCTACGTGTTAACATGCATTGAATTACCAACAAACTAAATCGGTATGATGTAATGTTTTCACTTTATCTATAGATATAACCAATGAGAACACGTATGCAAAGTTTCAGGCATGACTGTGCATAAACATCGCTGCAACTACCATAAAAATACGCATAATCAAAACGTTGGCAACTTGGTATATGAATGGAGCTTTTTTGGACCAAAACCTCAACAATTTCTGTATTATCCATTTTCCGGCCGAAGGGACCATTTGTTCCCACATAAAATTAAGTACCGTTTGACGAATGGGAACCTTAGGGAACACTTGGCTACGCTAGTTTAAATTAAATATGTACCCGGAAAAAAAATCCGGCCAACGTAACAGGACCGTCTGTGAGAATTTTAATTCCGTCTTTTAAAGGCTAAGGATTTGATCAGTGTGGTCAACGATATAAGTTAATTTCGATTTTCGAGTGCATTTCAAACCCCACTTATTCTGGTGGGAAAATGTTTCCTGTATTATATTTTACCTATGGTATAGGTATACGGTATATTGCACATGCCTCGCAATGAAACTTTGAAGCCGGTGTCTGATGGTAAATTTTTTCGTAAATTTACTATGGAATAATTCATGAAAATTCTAAAAATCACAGTGCGCATGCGCGTGTCAATATTCTGTGAATATCTGTAAATTAGGTAACACTCTAAATTCTTCACGAAATACGACCAATTATTGGTTTTTCTGTGCGCATGCGTTTCGACCATACCCTTGCCAGACACTACTTCAGAAGACTACTTGAGAAGAAATCGTCATTGAAGTACACCATATTTACAAACTTTTGTCATCAGGTAGACAGCGTATATTTGGGCGAATTGTTGATTCTATTTCATTGTATCGCAGAAACAGAACTATTTTGTGTTGACATCTGTTATTAAATCACCTCTTGTGATTTGATCAAAAAATTACGAATAAATAATACAAGTTCTTTTTTAACTTTGTGGTATTCCATATTAGATGATTTAATGGTAACTTTTACAAAAACTACAACGTAAAACACACACACACGACCCGGGTTTCAACGCTTTAGCGTCATCTTCAGGTGAAGATGACGCTAAAGCGTTGAAACCCGGGTCGTGTGTGTGTGTGTGTTTTACGTTGTGGTTTTTGTAAAAGTTACCATTAAATCATCTAAAAAATTACGCATTATTGTCAGGGTTTACGCATTACTATTGTGTTGGTATTTCTTTGCGCATTTTTGTGAGCCAACATGTTTTTTCGTGCGAGTATTTCAGTTTATACCCTAGGCTATAATTGTTTCCTTGTAACTACTACACTTTGGTTCGCAGGCTCTGTGGAAAAAACTCTTCGCTATTTGTTCTTTTCGTAACGATTATGCACTCTAGATTTATTCACTACAAAAAATTCTCGTCAAGACCGAGAGCCGGTCAGCACCCAATTCATGAATGTTTTCTGCTCGTGTGACATCAAGGCACGCATGTTCAAGAAACTTGTTTCATTCGTATGAATTTGATGAATAAATTTACGATAAGATGTTACGTGTGACAAGGGCTTTAGTACAGTAGCGGCTATTAGAAAGAATCTTGACCGCAAGAGAGGGCCAAACATTATAGTATATAGGCATTGCTGATCGCTAGGTTGACATTTGCGAGGCCCACATCTGACATTCTTTGTTCGCCCGACGGCTGTAACAAGGCGTTCAAAAGCCGTTTTAAGTTCCCCTGCGCACTTGTCCAATGGAATTTAAAAATTTTCTGAAACAAATCGGCTGCTAAAAAAAAACATGTAAGTGTTCACCAATCTTGATTCGACCTACACCCATCCTGTAACCCAGAAAGGCACCCTCGAAAGGTCACGCATTGAGAGATGAATGAGATGGAATTGGGCTAATTTATTCTGAAAACTCGGGAAAGTTTTATGAACTGAATGATGACACTTGTAAAAAAAAACACACGCAGCAATTCCACCTGTCAAAATATATACATGCTCACACACTCTTATGCTCGAAACCGCGGAATGCTCTTCCCCTCCGCGAGCACGTGTCCCACTAGATGACAAAAGTGGAACCTTTTTGAAGAGCACTGAGCACTCACTGATTGGCATTCGTCCTCTCTCTCTCTCTATCTCATCATCCCAATCTTTACAGCATCTGTTCATGCCGCCAGCCTATCGTGGACGCCATGACTTCCTCTTTGCTTCGGCGAACCGACTTCATAACCGGCTGCGGACGTCAACGGTATACGCACGTGGATACCCATATGCACGTCACTACTGTTCCTAATCCGTGAACATGTACAGTCGGACTTCGATTAGTTAATGCAAAGAACAAAAACGAAATTTCTATCAAGTTATCGAAAATTCGACCCACAGAGTTTCGACATAACGAAGTTCAAAAGTATGTAGTGACTGCAGTTGCAATTAAACTCAAGCAAATAACGCAATTAGGATGACTCCACCGTGAGTTGACTCATGGTGAAGTGAGATGTCATTTTGTTTATATTCTGGTTACCAACAGAAAAGTGCTTTCTTTGCTGAATGTGAACAACAATAATCTACCTTTCCACGCAATTTGAACTTTAAAGTATATGTTGTTAAATGAAATAACTGGTGAAGCATGTACAAACGTAATATTTTTCTCTATAAAGATAAATGCCATTCTCGTGAAAAATTGTTTGTAAGAAGGGAATGCTCGCGAGGTATGAAATGGCAATGAAATGTAGGTCCCTCACCATCTTCATCTACGATATACCGTGCAAGTCTATCAATTCGAGCATAAAATAAAATCATGCGAAACATTTAAAGAAGGATGAGGTGATAGTAATAATGATAAGTATTGATTAATCACAAGTATAAAATCTAGTCTACCAAGCAGCACTCAATCTCTTCTTCATGTCTCGACAGGTATGAAAACGGCACTGGACGAGGATTTTATGCTAATTGAGATATTAATAAATAATGGATCCACCGTGAGTTGACTGAAATGTCATTTTATTCATATTCTGACTACTCAGAAGACAAACGTGTCCTTTGATTGATGTGAACGACAGAATTATGCCTTTCGTTGTTTTTTCGCCATCTGAACTTGAAATTGCATTATATTAAATGGATCAAAAGTGGCGGCAAATGAGTATTTTTTAATAGAGACAGAATTTTCAATGTTCCTCTGGTAAAATAGATTTATGCCGACTTATGTTCCGATGTACTACATCATCATCAGGTGATCAGATCTGATGACGATGCAGCACATCGAAACTTAGGTCGGAATAACTCTATTTTACCAATGGAAAATTGTAAATTCTGTATCCTTTGTTTTGACATTCCACCACATCACGCCTGATTTTTCTCTTTTTGTAGTATTTGTCTATCTTTTCATAACGCCATATTCGCAAAAAAATGCATACAGGAAGCGATTTCTTCCGGGTAATTTAATGGTTATCAAATTTTGGCATTTGGGCATTTAATTTTATTTATGATAAATTAGTACATTACTGCTTTAATTGAAGTCTAAATGCGTTAACTCAATAGAAATGGCGCTGCAGTCGATTTAATTGGCAAGAAAAAGTGTTAATTAAAAAATATATTCGTCAGAAAAGCTATATAGTTCGTGCCTTAATTTTGTTTTCTAATTGCTAAGGTATGTCATCAGTGTAAGTAGTATTTTTAAAACAATACAAACAAATTGGTGGAATTCAGTATTTGTTTTGACTCACACAGGTTCAATGGAACTTCCTTAAGGATGAAGGATTATAAAAGTTGCACCAATTTTATCATAGTTGCGGTTCTCGTGGAAAAAGTATCCGTGAACAAATTTCTACTTTTCAAAATGGCTTCAAACCAATTAATACATTTGAAAAAGTATTGGTTTAAGCGCAGGAGTACGCGTAAAATTGTAAATACTCGAAAATGTATCGTATTGGAAAATCGTGTGGGATTTTTTTTTTCAAAATCTGATTTAAGAAGCGACGCATATCAGTAAATACAATAGTAAGAAAAAAATCTCCAAATATCCGTAGTTTCCTTTTGATTAAAGGTCCATGGCATTTATTACGGGAAAATGGATTAACTAGTTGAGATGGGCGTTGTAATGGACTACTTTGGCTGGATACAAATAATCTACTGAGACATGTACTTAAGACCTGTGTTCCGTGAAGAAAATCAATGTCGGGTGCTCTAGCTAGTTGGATTGGCTACAAGAATATTCTCATCTCAACGCATTCAACTAGTTTGCAAATACCGGTCAACCTCGCAGGTATTTAACTGAAAAGAAGATATCAGGATAGTGAAGAGGTCAAGAAAACTTTTTATTCACTTTCACAAATCTCTGTACGTATTACTCTGCCAATTATAGGGGGTTGTTTCGTAATCTCACCTATTTAATGACTCTTTGCGGGAAGGCGGGAGATCCGTTTCGCTCTCTTTATGATCGGCTCACGATCGGCCAAGGTCCGATGGTGGCTCCATTTCACATTCCGAGCGACAGGTGAGATGTAACTATTGAAATGCTGAGCCTAATGAAATGAATCTAGAGTCGAAAGATACGGATCAAGAGTCGAAAGAGCGGATGAATCAAATAAATAGACCGGCAGTTCACCGCTTGAGAGGCGAAGATGGTCACGCTGCCTGGGTGGAGGAGTTGAACTACGAAAAATGGCGTAATTTTCCACATTTTATGACGTATTCTCATTTAAGTGAGATTACAAAATAACCCCCCTGAGGGAATGCTTTCCTTTTAATCCAGCTTCTTTTATAGTGTACGTAATGGTGTTATAAGATTCCAGAAATCAATGAATTTTCAAGTAATTCTTTGGCGTTCGTACATATTGCAGGATAACATCTTCTATACGCTACGGGTCGTATATAGCAAGAAGATGCAGGACGTACTGGTTTTAAAATGTCACTTTTCCGTGAACTATAAGAGCTGATAACCATAATAGTTGCTATTTAAACATTAAAATTAGATTCTGCGATAGGTACAATGCGACCTGTTGTGCTACCATTTGAACTCTATGGTCTTCATTATTATGCATCCACCTTTGTTCCCCTCCCTCTTATACCATTCAATCCCTTATCATAAATCTTCTTCGTTATACGACTCTCATCCACCCTCTAGAAATGGCCTAACAAACGAAGCACGTCCCTTTCATATATGTTTATTAATATAGTTTCTTTCTTTCCGTCGTGACTTCAGTGGCTCTCAAAAGTAAGAACATTTGGATTACTCCATAAGCTCAGCTTCCTTTTCCGACTGGACGTTACCAACCAAACTTCAACTGCATTGCCAGCACATTTGTGACGACAGAACTAGAGAAGTTAGAACGTATTGGCGATTTCCTGATGATACAACTTCAATGCGGCGTGGGAGGCCCATTGGTGGAGTGGGCCGTGAAGGCGAGAACGGTGGCGATGGTTGGTGGCGCTGCAGTCGCTGCGGGGGGGAAACAAGCCCCACTCAGCGGACAAAGGAAATAACGACAGCGCAATTCACATTGAATGCTTCACGAGAGGAGGGAGAGAGATGGAGAAACGATGAGGGGGGGAGTGGACTAATGTAAGAGGACAACATCCCAGTTCATCCACTGCATCTGCGTGCTAACCAAGGCTCATCTAAGGTATGCCTCAATCTACTCCCTTTGGCGATCTTTAAGTAGATTAATTTGAAGACCATAGAGTTCAAATGGTAGCACAACAGGTCGCATTTTAAACTTAATGCCATATATTGTTACGCCATAAGCTTTCTGAAAGCAACGTGGAAGAATTAAAATTTACGAAAGGAAAACGGCAATGCTGTGCTTTGTCGCCCATGCTCATCAATATTTACATTGAAAACGCAATGATTTTTAAGAAGAAAAATAAAAAAAGTGAGTTAACGAGTATGGTGAATAAATGAGCAGTATGAAAAGATCTGTGGAGAGAAACAATCTAATTTTTAATGCAAATTAAACAAAAATAATGGTTTGTGGAAAAAATGAAGAAGATTAGGTCACCAGAGACACAAAGTAAAAAAATAGCTAATGGAAGATTTTGGTTCCTGGGAAGAAGAATCACCCTTTATGGAAGAAGCAAGAAGGCAGTTAAAAGAGTTGCGCAAGCAAATCAGCCATGCTATCTGAAAAAGAGTCTCTGAATCACAGCTGGAGATATAAGCTTGGAAATAGCACATCTTCAAAACGTATGCGTGAAATACGATCTTGTGTGGCAGTGATGGCAGCGGGCTAAAGATGATTGGAGGCCATGGAAATCTTCATATAAATAATATTTTAATAGCCACCTCTAGAGTATGTGACAGGGGGTATTTTCGCCAACGCGCACTACAATATGTAATGAAACTACGGCATAAATGCATTGGAAAAAACTTGCAAGTACTTGCCAGGAGGTGAAATTTCAACAATATCCACGACAATGTATGCTAACAACGCGAAAGAAACAACGAGTATAAATGTATTTTGCAACAGCTTAAATTCACGGAGATACAAGAGTTATACAGGAAGTATGTTAGACGTACTGAGTACTGCGTATAAGATAAATTAACAAGCATTAGAGAGCAAATCAAATAATTAGCTTCACTACCTATCAACATATCTCATTATAAAGTCTCAGTGGCAGCTATTATGGTATCATGTGATGTTATACAAAAATAATGAACATCAAATGGCCTTCAAAAAAACACCACTGAAGACCTACGAAGAATACGTGTAAGAAAAAAATTGTATGAAATGAAAAGCCAGCGAAATAGAAAAAATAACTCATTGGGAACGTTTTTAGGCATAACAGGCTCTTGAAACAACAATATATAGTGAAATAAATGGGAAGTATTTCCGAGGAAGTCAGTGGGGTGTATGAGGCATTTCATGAGGGATGTTTTAATGAGGAGTAAGGAGGAGATAATCTGTAAGGAGAAGGGAACGGTGAGGCAGCAAAAGATTGATTGATTGAAGTTCGTATAGCGATGACGATTAACGATTAACGATTAAGCACGCTGCCTCTCTCGACACAAACATTAGGACAAGCTTAAAGTTACGAAGCGTCACAAACGATGGAACCTGAACCCCTTTGCTACACTTTTGAGGCTAAATACAACTATATAAATGAAAAGCGGAATGTGAGAGCGATGAAGTAAGATCTGGTGACGACATCTGTCAAGGTATTTTAGAGTATTTTACACGACGTAACATCCACCTCGACACACATCTGCCCTGATGACGATGCCTGAGTTGGACATCAAAACTTTGGTGAATATGGAGCCCTAAACACGGTGGGAAACCCGAGTAAAGTTCCTGCATTAGAGCGATGGTTGAGGCTAATGCCTTGTGGAATTCCATTTCGAAATTAAGAAAAACTTAGCGATTTCACTGAATGTATTATGTCGTTTTCACTAGTTTCTATTAGAATGTATTATATCTTTTTGACTACTATAGTAACCGCACTGCAGCATCTTCAGGAAACAAAGTGTTGTTTCTTGAATACGATGTATGTAGCAAAACTAGTTGAAAAAATAAAAATGAATTAGGTGGAATTTCAAATTTTTATTCAAGTTTCCCACAAAGTGAAATACGTTGCTTTTCACACTGTGTAATAGGTAATAGGAATAGGTAATTTCAAGCTCGAATTTCAACCTGGGGGCTAAGATCGCAGAGCTCAATGGCACCTATTCCTGGTCTCATAACCCAAGTATTGATGGAAAGTTTGTTTGACTCAATGTATGCAAGTTTCGAAGGATATTGCTTTATTTGTACATTCATATGTTTATTACACTGCTGCATATAACCAACATGTAGCTCTGAGAATATTCTGTAGAATTTTTAAAGTCAACCTCATACATTGGATCTGAAAACAGACGCCTGCTTTTAACTTTATTTTTCTCGAAAATTTTGGTCAGCGAAAATATTGCTTCAGGCAATCCCGTCCCGATTGTGACGACGGAGGACGCAGGAAACTGTGACAACCTCAGAGGCGGCAAAACTTTCTCTTTTCCGTCTGACCCGAGTCCAACTTTCGACCTAACATTCAACGATACGTTTCCCAAAATATACCCTGCGCTAAGCTGAATGTTACGGTATTTCCTAGGTCTACCTAATGAGCAGGCCCAAAAGTGCCTAGTTTCTTCCTTAGACCTCCAATTCTTTGCATGGAGGCGGTCTTCCAGCGATTGCTCGCGACAAATCAAAATGTCAACTCAATGGAAAGAAATGATAAATTCAATACAATATTTTCACATTAACGCACCATCCTTTTTTTAAAAAGAAGCACCTACGACTGACGATACAGATTGTTCAACGAACATAGGTATCTATTTTTAAGTAGATACAGCATCTATTTTGAGATATTTTTTCATCCCAATAAAACGAATCAAACGAAATTTCCAATCATTTAACCTGGAGTAATAAGCAAAAAAAAAATAAATTTTATGGGTGATAGATGACTTTGTCTTATCAACATTTTTTTACCTTGCATGAATATAGGACTACGGTCATTTGCCAACAGAAATGACGTGACTACGTCAAATTAATTTTTTTATTTACACTCACACCCATGCACTTTTTGAAAAAATGAGCAAATTATGGTAGAGTAGTGTTCATTGAATACAGTAAGGGGACTATTTTCATGAATTAAATATGAATAAAATACTTGACTTCCGTTTTACAACCCCTACAGGGATAGTTAAAACATTAGAGAAATTCAACCATTTTATTCACGTCTTTCACAAAATACCTATACTGTTTCCACCGTAGACAGGTCAAAACATAGAAACGTTTCAGAACAGGGCAAATGATGCAGATAATTTGTATTAATTTTTCCAACTAAAGGACCTAGTTACGGCGGCATAAATATCAAGCTAACGAACATAATCTATACTTGTCTAAACTATTTTTAGTAATTTGCGTGTAACCGTATCAATAAGGTAGGTTTTGGCATACATTAATGATGATTTTAATAGCTGAAAAATTGGTTCTCATTTCATTTGTACGCAAAAACAACACTTGGTCATGAAAAAAGTCAATAATTTACCCTCCATTCTCACATATCTATTTCTGAAATATTAAATTTATTTTATGGACAAAGCTGTAAGTAAATATATAACTCTGTTTACGAAAGCTAGTTAAGTAAATTATTTTAATAACGTAAAAAAATCCACGGTAGTTTGATGATGGGATCTTCTCAAAAATCGAACACAAGAAAATACACGCACCTTCGGTTCCATGGCGTTAAAGCAGTGAGGAAAGGTAAACTTATTTGAGTTAAATAAGTTTTTTAAAATGAGTAAAGCAAGTTAAGCGAGTAAACTTGTCTTTCAAGTGACGAAAAAAATCACGTACCTATTACGTTCGACAATGGGACCTTATTAACCCTCTTACTAAAAAAATAGTGCGGTGGGCCGATATATCGGCTCAAACGTAGGCTATTGTTTAAATCGCTATAATTTATAAAATGCTAATTGCATGTTGTTTGTTGTTTCTCTTATCAAAAATATGAACTCTCTGCTTTATATAACGTGTTTTTTTATTTTTTTTACTTTATATTTTAAATACTTTTCATAAAGTATGAATCTTACTGTAATTTGGACGTTGAACTGTTAATTGTGGGGAAGCACAGCCTCATCGTATGCTCATTTTTTTCGCTGAGTGGTCTTTCCACTATGAGAGCTTATCTGCAACCTCATGAATGGGTTATGATGAATCTGTTTTGATAAAAACTGCTAACTAAGACTTGGGCGATACGACGCTAATGAAACCATTACTTTGTTATCATGTTGGTTTCTGTTACCTTCCGTCCTAGGTAATCATATGGGCCCTTTGTAATAGGATTACATTGTCAGCATTCCTCTTTGTGATAGGGATTTTTTCTTATTCTGCCTTGAGATAGTTACTAGATTGTAGATAGTGTGCGAGGGACGCAGTGGGTTCTCTTTTGGCTTCGAAGATTTTTCCCTTGCGAGCGTGCGGTTGAATCAAGCGCGATTATAAGAAAATACGTACGTTTTTATTTTTGTGTTCGTTTTGGTTACCTGAAATGGCAACTAAAAAGACTGCGAAAGATATAGTGGATGAATAAATGGTGAATTACTTGTTATCGCTAAGTGATGACAATTGATCTGAGGAGTTTGACGAAAGCGAGCGTCTGAGTGACGATGTGAATTCGGATTCAGATGACTCTGACATTGTGACGCAGAAGAAAATGCCTAGAGTTATAGTGGAAAGTGACGAAGATGATGCAAGCAGTGACGTGACCGATGTAATTCTGCCACCGGAGTTCAACGTAATCTCTGAAGGCCATGACACTTGGAGTGCTAACGCCTTCAGTTACGCAGAAATACCGGGTCCCAATCATGCGCCATTACCGACTGCAGAACCCATAGCATTCTTCAGTTTGTTCTTCACCCCTGTGCTATGGAATTTGTTTACACAGGAATCCAACAGGTATGATGCACAGTTCCTCGTCGCCCATGAAACAATATCTCCTAGATCGAGAGTGAGGCAGTGGCGGGAAGTGACAGTGAACGAGATGAAAAGGTTCATCGCTATTTTGCTGGAGATGGGTGTAACTAAAAGGCCTACTATCTTTTCCTACTGGTCAAAAAATTCTCCCACCCATGGTTCGGTAAAATGATGTCTAGAGATCGCTTTCAATTGCTTCTGAGGGTTTTCCATCGAACAGATAATTCCAAACTTTTCCCACCTGTCAATGAAAAGTGCGACCCTTGTGCCAAATTTCAGCCCATTGTTGACCATGATAATCGCCTATTTCGCCATCATTAGTACCAACAGCACCAGAATACAACGTCAGTAAATGCGCGTAAATGCTTCGGGCGCTCCAGTGGGGTCCACGTTGAACCAACGTAAGAGAGTGACAAGGAACACCAAATTCATTTTGAATAATTATGACTCTTCAGTTCCAACTCCCTCAGCCATCATCGCCGAACTCGCCACAGCAATGATTTGACCCCCGTGGTTGTGTGTGGTGTCGGATGGAGGCGGGTGTGCAGGGGGGGGGGGCAGCTGGCAAGGAAGAGAGGAAGTCGCGACCGCCCTGATTATGCCCCTCTTCACCCTCCTCTCCTCCCGGCGAAAGGGTGATGGACCTCGTCGGTTCGGGTCCGACTGCGACGAGACGGTCCAACCGCCGTCCTGTGCGTCTGTCTGTCTACGCAGGAGATCGAGAGACAGAGCGGATTCTCAACTATAGGCGTAGCGAAACTTGGTGACACTCAGTTGCAAAGAGCATATCGCAAAGAGGATATCGCAAAGGAGAGGAAAAAGCATACAGGGGATGCGGTATTAAGCGTCCAAATCTTCCTCCGTAGGTCTCTCCGGAAGTCCCGCCATACCTTTGCCCCCTCATCAACGCCTTATTTACCTTCAGTGACCTTTAATTATCCCATGGTGAGTGCCATAAAGTTTTACTATACCTATACTGCCCGGGGAAAAATTCAATAAAATTTCCAATTCACTGCGGTTGCACAAATGATATGGTACCCATTGACGAGCATGGGTGCAAAGATATCTACGTCTACATAATACCGTACAAGCCACCTCAGCGGTGTATGGCAGGGGGTGAGTAATCACCAACGAGCCATACACTGTACTACTGAACACTAATAAAGTTAATGAATGAAATAATTTCTCGCTTTGAACATTCCACAATTTTTGATTTTTTCCGACCATGATTTCGAAGTACAATGTCATTTTCCCTTGAAAATGACATTGTGTGTCGAAACCATGGTCGGTAAAAATAAAATATTGTGGAATGTTCAAAGCGAGAAATTATTTCATGAGTCGTGTTTCCACAAAGTTAAGCCTGAAAATGTAACTTATATGAAATTAATGAAGATACTACCATTAGTGCTTTATCAAAAACCTACAAACACCTTTCATGAGGCTATATATCACTAGCATGCGCTACAATATACGTATATCACCAGTGCTAGAGAAACTATTTGCAGTAATGCATTTAGCAGCTACATAATTTGCACAGAGACACAAGAGTTATACAGGAATCATGCAAGATGACGTTGGTACTACGTATCAGAAAAGGATACAAGCATTTGGGAGCAAATCAACTAATTAACAGCACTAACTTTCTACAAACCTGGTTAAAAGCCACATTGGTAGCTTTTATGTTTTCTTATCGTTCGCGGGAAAAATGACATTTAAAACCTCTCCGTTCTGCAGTTCAGCTTACTAATTTTGTCCTCATGATCTGATCTACCGTAGTATGTCGGGGCTCTAAAATTCGTCAGAAAATTAATTGATTTGTAACTTACGTAAAATATTAAGTCTAAATTTCAATTGACTATCTGAAAGTGATTCCTGTCTCAGTTTCGTAGAAGGCATTTAACACAAACGAGATTATCATAACGGCCTTTTGTACATATCTCGCCCATATTCTTTGCACGTGCTTTAACTCAGTTTTTAAGCCTATCTCATAAGGATCCCAAACACTGGCAGCGTATCCCAAGTGGGGTTTAAAGTGGGAGAAGTAGCTGATTTCTCTACTTCATCGTCGAAATTGCCAAGTACTCTTTTAACAAACTTCAATCAAAGATTTGCTTGACCAGTAATTTCCCGAATAAGTTTCCCGATTTACACCAAAAAGGATGAAATTCGCCATGAATAAAATCATTGGACTGGAACGGAATTCGAATCCGGTTTTGAATCCCGGTCAATTCAAATGGTTTTTCCATGGCGAATATCGTCCTCTTTGGTATAGATCTTTGCACCCGTGCCCGTGAATGCGCACCATATCATTTTTGCAACCGCAGATAATAATTGGTAATTGTCAGAAGCTAGTAGTTCTAAAGCGAAAATTTTGGATTTATCCTGCGTGACAGTGGCTTATCAAGCATGAACATGTCTCCTGAGATAAAATGTTTATTGAAGACGAGAACATTTGAGGGCCTGAGAGTCAAAGTAATACAAGCGACATCAACACGAAAAACGATATAAGTGCATGTTTTCTAAGTTTATTCCGTCGGGTACCGTCAGGTAGCTACAGCAAAAGGAATACAAGTGTTCGAAAGTATGGTGCTGCGATCTAGCCGCCGAACACTTTATCTACTTTGCTTTTTGTCATTTCTTACCGGGGTAAAGTGATACAGGTGACTCTGGACGATGTTTGTCACTTTTATTACTTTGACTCTCAGGCCCTCATTTGTTTCGTAACGATCCCCGCTGAAATACGCCTTGAACCAAGATGTTTTGGTGGTCAGGAACTGGCTACCACACCTGACCAGCGATTTGGAGATCCTGGTTCGAATGGCTGCCAAAACACATAATTATTTCATGGCTAAGTTGTACTTCTTTGATGTATAAAATCTTGATACCCGAATTTTGAAAATCTGCGGTTGTATCTATCTCCATGACCCATTTAAGTAATGCGTAAGGCAATTTTGGCCGACATTTAACCCCTCCTTCACCCCATGTAAGACCACAGAAGATTTTATGAACCCTGCCCGTCAACTCTCCCGTCATCGGCTTTTGCTGTAATAAAAAACGAAAGCGCCACTTTGAAGTTTAATCATAAACAAACTACAAGTAAACTATAAGCTAATGCCATACATGCCAACTATAAGCATAAATGCCATAGCAAAAAGCTATGTAATAAAAAACGAAAGCGCGACTTTGAAGTTTAAGCATAAACTAACTACAAGTAAACTATAAGCTAATGCCATACATGCCAACTATAAGCATAAATGCCATAGTAAAAAGCTATGTAATAAAAAACGAAAGCGCCACTTTGAAGTTTAAGCATAAACTAACTACAAGTCAACTATAAGCTAATGCCATATATGCCAACTATAAGCATAAATGCCATAGCAAAAAGTAGTTACCGTCGGTATTAGTTCCAACATGGTTACAGTGACTTCCGGCGTCCCGTAAGGAAGCGTTATCCGCCCCGTTATTCCTCATTTATATAAACCACATTAGCTCTAGAGATAGTAGCAAAATTAGATTGCAGACAATGCTTTTATCTACCTAGAAATGGCCACAAATGCCGACTGAGAAGTTCTCTCATCGGACCACAACAACGTTGACTCGTGGTGTATTGAGTGGAGGCTCGAATTTAACCTTAGTGAATGCCTGCAGTACACTTCTTACGAAATAAATATCACCAACACCACACGACACCAGCACTATTTCTATAAAGTGGGAAAGGTAAATATAAAGGAGTTAGATTAAATCAAATACCTAGGAATCAACTTGAATTCAGACCTAGCGTGGGAGAAACACATACGAAGCATTTGCGGCTCTGCATTAAGGAAACTACGATTGATCAAGAGAGGAGTATGTAGTCCTTGGCTAAAAAAGTGAAAGAGCGATGCTAATTTTATCTTGCTAGTCCACATCTCGAATAACCGCGAGCATTTGGGACCCTCCACAGTAAGATTGAATTCGCAAATTAAATAAAATACAAAGGAAAGCCGCACTATTCGTTCAAAAGTGCTACGAGCAAACAGAAAGTGTTACACAGCTGAAGGAAGGACTAGGTTGGGATTTAGTTATTACTAGGTTGGGAATCGTTAGACACTCGGAGGGTTACATGATAGGCTTAGATTACTTGAAGAACTCAGATCAGTCGATTTTCAGCAAGGCACGGAAGATATTATTTTGACCCTGCGCTATATCTCTGGAGCAGATAGAAGCGACAAAATAAGATAGCGACTGATAAGTGACTGCCAAATTGATAGGTAAAAAGTGCCATTATAGATAAAACGAGACAATATTGATAAACCGCACCATTAGTGATTATAATAAAAAAACCTCATGAAACTAGCATAAAATAAATCTTTAGCATAAAATTCACCTCTGTCCTCTCCCTCCTCCTATTTCTTACCCTTTGATGGCTGGTGTCTTTACACCCCATGCCACACTCCTCTGAGGCGGCTCGGAGTGCAGTATGTTGATTGTATATGTATAAGCTTATGTATTACGAAATGGACTTCTTGAAACCAAGTTGCAGAAGATATAAATAAAAATATCAGAAATGAAACTAAGATTGATCATGACTGAATATGGCCACCGGAATCATAGAGGAGATGGAGAAGAAACAATTATTATGGTTTGAGCACGTAAAATGGATAAACAACACAAGATGGCCAACGGTAATTTTAGAATGAAAACCCACCGATGGCAGAAAAAGAGGGAGACCAAGAGGAATCGGAGGAATGATATTGACGAGGCAATGGCTTCAAATGGATTGGAAGCAATCGTGAGCCACAACATGATAGAATGGAGACTGGGGACGGAAAGGCCGCCAAAGGCCGTACAATCCGTGACATACATATATATCCCTCTATAGTCTATAATAACTACGTTTCACAATCGCTTGCGATTTCAAAACATTCAAATTCAATTTTTAAACCCCTCTGCTAATCTAACAGCAAGTATTTGGTACGTAATTTTACTCTTTATAAATACTGGCGAGTAATTTACGATTTTCATCTTTCACTCGCAGCACTTATATAACCAATTCGATAGTTTTGAGAACAGGTGACGAGACTATATCTCTAGCTTAAAGGGTAGAGTAGTAAGTAAAACGAGGCTTAGCAAAAGCTACCAATGAAAATGCGTGATCTCTACATCCCGATATTGCTTCCAATGAAGCATCCACCTCTTTTACTCAACGAAGCATCCTAAGATCAATGCAAAATCATAGGAGTTCCTGTGGCTCCTCTAGCCTATCACTCAAGGATACGTCTCTTTATAGAACGTCGTACGTAATTTATAGGCAAAGGAATTAGGTAGTCTATCGAATAATATAGGTTAAGATGATAATATGACTAATCTATTACTAATATTTTAGTTGGCCGACGGAACTAACGTCTTTACACGATTTCTTCCCTCAGCTCGCAATGCGTCTTCCTTCTCTTCACCTCATCCATAAAGCCTATTCTCTGTCATACCCTTTACCGCTTACCGAAAATCTTCCCTCTATCTCGGCCTAAAGCATCCCATCGTTCCTTATTACCAGCTTCATTCAATTGATGTTGTTCATTGGATAATTTATGGAGGTTTGTTCATGTCTTTTTTCAGAAACCCAACTTCCTTTTTCCGCCGACGTTTCGCCTTTTCATTAAGGCTTCTTCAGGGCTACAGTACAATGCAAGGACTACAGTTAATATTAATTATAATACTACAAATATAAAAAAGTTTTCCATCATAAATTTAGTACCTCAAAGGATTAACTTTCTTACTGCGACAATTGTAACACAAAAACAAACTCTTCCTCTTAGTAACAGAATCAACATCAAAAAACAAGACCAAAATGGAATACCAAGCTAAAATTAAAAAAAAAGAATAAAATAAGTGAAAATAAAAATATTTAAAATGAATAGTATAAAGCATGAAACTAACAATTGCAGATATTATAACTTCAAATTTCGAATGTATATAACATATTTTACGAATATGAAAAACATATTCGTATTGAAATTTCATACATTTTCCATTTTGGTTTTGTTTTTTATGTTGATTTTGTTACTAAGAGGAAGAGTTTTCTTTTGTGTTACACCATTGTCTTATCTTATTTTCGTAACTCTATTCTATCTTATTTTCGCGAAATGTTTGCAACGGGAATTACAAATGGAGTCGCAGGTTCGAATTTACCGCAAATTCCCCCGAAGTCACGTGGTTTCAGTTTTTTCCTCCGATCACGGCTACTGCGAAGCTCCGACGAGCTCTCTTCTTATATATAATCTGAGGTGTGAAAGCGTTATGTATGCCAAGGCAATACGAAACATGTATACCCAACCAGGGATCAGACTATGATTACGAAACTCCACTAATGAATAATGTATCCTCAGCATGATACTCCTCACAGTATCATCATGTATCAAAAGTTTCATTATAAATCCCGAAAATATTAAATGGAATGTGATATCACATTCAATTTAATATTTTCGGGAGGCATAGAAAGATATTAATGACACATGCAAAATTTTTCCACTGTTAACTGACATGAGATGCCAATCCCATGACCTATTTGAATTATTTCTTGTAACCATGAATATTGCATTTCTAATTGGATATTCGACGTTATTTTAACTTCACATCCATGAATTACTGATATGGAACAGAATACCAAAACTATGTTCCAACCGCAACATTCTGATTCACTGCTTTGGTCATTGACAACATCCAACCACTGGATATATCTCGCACGCAGTACGTCTTCAAAATTCAATGCTAAACCGCGACCTCTAAACAAACCTTTTGATCGTAATTTTACATTTTATCGTTGTCAATGTGCTCACATTTATATATTATGCTCAATACTAAAGATTATACATGAAGAAAGAAAATATTCCCGATAGTTTATTTAATTTTATGGAATGTACTAGACATTATGAACACTTTTCGAGCTAAAATGATTAAAAATTATCTAGGGAAAAATTGCATTTATTTTCTTACAATCTTATTTTTTATCATAAGCTATACTGACATTAATGCTTAGAGGAAAAAATATCTCTCATAGAACGTGGGGCGCGCTCAATGTTAACTAATGAAACGTCGTAATTTAAAATCACTTTAATAAATCATAAAATAAGATGATGTTCGTAATGAGTTTCCCATTCAAGATTCTAGGTATGTGAAATATAATAATAATAATGTATGCACCTGCATAGAACAGGCGGAATCACTAGTTACACGCATGCAGAAGGCAGTCATCCTGGGGTCACTCCGTCTACTGCGTACGCATTACCCGACAGCAGCGTAGCCACTCATCCGATGGGCGTCGGACGTGGCAACGATTACTGCCCAACCCCTCTCGAGTCTCCGGCCATTATGACGGCAATGAAACCTAATGCTTGCCGGAGACTCAGAGGGAAGTGTTACAACTGTAACAATTAAATAATAATAATAACCTTTACATACCTAACAGCCGAAGCCAATTACTAGGTATTTATTATATGGACGAGGACACACAACCATGCCCTCGGAGGCGTAAATTTCCTACCCAGACGGGATTCGAACCCGCGACCCTCGGTTTGGCAGGCTACAGCCATTCCATTTAAAGTGAGCCCAAATATGGAAAAAAATAAAAAAAAGCGTTTTGTTCTGCAATTTAAAATGTCGACTTAGCCTGGTTTAATGGAGCTTAATTAATCAAATATACTGAGCCATTACCAAAATTTGAAAGAAAAATTGAGTTTTACTCATAATGGAGAGCAGAAAGAGTAATTTGGTCACACACAGAAACTTACCATTTCACACCCGGAACTTATTAAAATATGTGTAACTAGAAAAATAATGCTTTTAGATACTTCTCCATTAGTTTAAACAAAAGAACAATTATTCTTGTCTTATTGATATTAATATCAATTTTTAGTGTTTAAGGTATTCTCAGAGTTTACAGGTTAAAGTAGTCAATGTTATTGAGTGTAATTTGTGTAAGTCACACCCGGAACCACAGTTTTATTTCAATGACAACGGGTGCTAGTTAATTTTTAAAATTGCAATTAAAGTTGTAAATTACCTTCTTCTATGGCTAACTAAATATGTACTCAAGTACATTTTAGTTGGAGTATTTGATGTGAAAATTAAAAATTAATCGCTCATAAGTCACACCCGGAGCCAATGGAATGGCTGGCGAGGATTTTACCCCGCCGCCAGCGAGTCTGGAGGTTTATGGAATATCATATCATTGGGGAGAATTTAATAGAGCCAATATTTTGCATAACTATGGAATGCCTTTAACTTTGTATGGTGCAGAAACGTGGACTGTGAGGAAAGAGGATGAGAATTGGTTAATTGCGTTCGAGATTTGGGTGTGGAAGAGAATGGAGAAAGTACGGTGGACGGAAAGGAAGACAAATGAGGAAGTGTATGGTGGGTGAGGAACATCTGGGGGAGATTTAGGAGAACGAAGAGTAGGTGGTTGGAAGAGGTAAGGAGGAGCAAAGGATTGCTGAAGGCCGTGATGGATGATGTTGGGTAAGCGGGGAAGAGGAAAACAGAGAATATCATTTCTGGACGCGACGAAGAGAGGTTGGATCTAAGCTGAGATGAAGAAAATGATTTCGTAAGTAGATAGTGGCTTGTGCCTGTGAAAGTCTCGAGGGTGTTTATTCTGCACTACTTAAGCCTATTTACCCTTACGTTATCTCTAATAATAAAATACCTACCTTTCAAATTCCGCCCACTGTAGCTTTGCATAACTATGGAATACCCTCCAGCCACCAAAATGGGTCAAAACGATAAGGATACTCAATTTATACGATGAATTCTACATCTGTCCATTAGGTTTAAATAATAATGCATTTGAGCACGATGCCTCTGCTACCTAAGTACATCCAAGTTAAGTCACTATTGAAGCTTATCCATGAGCCTTCGTAATATCATGACTTTAATATATCAATGTTGAACGCTATCTCCGCAATTTGTTTATTTTGATTTCTTTGGGAGTCGAAAAATAACTTATCTAACAATGACTTAGGTATAGTCCGCCCTTTTTTTCATCATTCGCTCTTGCACCGTTCAAAGCTTAAATATCACTCCTTCACTTTTTTCTTAGCGTTTTAGCACTTTTATCTGAATTCTTAAAAAACCTCTTTCGTAGAGGAAGTTCTACGGTGTCCATAGTTGTTTACTTTTGTACATTCAAATTTCTGGTCAAATAAACGAAGGGCTCCACTCACCCTCATCCTCCTACGCATTTGTAACTCAGCCTTCTTCTACTCTTAGATTGCTTAGATTGCTTGAACAATTGAGAATAGTTATCTTTCAGAACGACATGGAGAACATCATATTAGAACCCCACTTTATTTCCAGGTCCGACAGAAACGATAAATTAAGAGAGATATTTTGCCGAATGGATAGGTATGGGAATTCGTTTTTCTCCCGAACAATAAAGCGTTTCCTTTTTATATGTAAACGGCTGGTGTCCTAATACCCCCCGCCACACGCCTATTGAGGCGGCTTGCGGGGTAGTATGTAGATGTACTCTAGAGGGTCATTTCTTTCGTTTTAAAGGGGCTCTTCTCCACCAAAATTTAGACATAATGTAGTAGGGGAAATTCTAGTATAATTTTATACAGTTAAATACGCATTCACCATGGGAAGCGAATGGCAAATTAAAATTTCACTATGAGCTTCTTCATATTTCCGGGTTCTACCGCGTAGTTTGCTGTGTTGGTGACAACAGTTTCTGGTAGTGACAACAGTTTCAGAAACTGTTGTCACCAACACAGCAAACTACGCGGTAGAACCCGGAAATATGAAGAAGCTCATCGTAAACCACTGCGAAAACCTTCGTTCTTACATAAAATTTCACTATTTCAACTATAAAGATCAATGTTAATATTTTGTATGTTCCTTTGTTGTTGGGGTGAACATGTGATCAGGTCAAAGCATTTATCATTAGATAAACTAAAATAAATCACATCTGACTTTATCAAAGTTCTTCCACCATAAAATGATGAATGGCAACAGTATTAGCATTTCTTTAAAGTTTGAATGTGATAATATAAACATTTATGGCTCCTGGCATAATTTTCTTAAAAGTGATAGTTAATTCATGGTTTCACAACGACTCTATATGGAGAAAAAAAATTGGGCCTGTCCGGGATTTGAACCCGGGACCTCTCGCACCCGAAGCGAGAATCATACCCCTAGACCAACAGGCCATGCGAGTTGACGCGCTAAGTTGCTCGGAACACCTTGCTGGAAATATATGGATTGCCCCGTTCCGATACGCTAATTTACTTTAAAAAGATATATTTCCTCAGCGGAATTTCACCCTTCGCAACTGCAGGTGCACCTGCGGGTGAGAAATTCGTGCAAGAAGAAAGCAGTCTAATTGAAACTTAGATAATGGAATCCACAAACTTGCCCATTTGAGTAAATTATTGAAAAATAAAGTTCCCTAATACAAGGTCAGGTGCCTACATATGACTATAATTTAGGCATAATACATACATATAAACAGCAACAACATAATGGCTATATATAGCACCTGCTCTATATAGTACTCATATTTTAATCATAGCTAGAGGTCTCTCTTTTAATTATTCGTCCAAGAAAGGGAAAAATTCCGTCTGCGAAATTGTTCTAAATAGAAATTTGTAAACAAAGTTAGTTTCAGGTTACGTTTTTTTATTCTTCAATAATGGCTCTGTTCAGTGTTCCATCAGCAATTAACAGAAATGATTGATTCCATTAACTAAAATTTTAAATAGAGAGGTGATGGACTCACACAAAGACCATCTTCCTTCGTGATATTAGCCTAAAGTATTTTTCCCTCAAGTTAATTAATACCCGAACTCAATCGACTACCTTCCAATAATATAAAAATTCAAGGAGGTATCTTCCCGCACCCAATACGCAAAGATTCCGCATAAAAATCAAATGCGAAGTTTCGGAATCCCCGCGTACGGCATAAGACAAACCATAGTAAAATCGGGGACTAGAAATAGGAGATGAGATGTTAAAACTAAAATAATCTGCTTTATTATAATTTTTTAAGGTGAGCTGTTTTCGGTATTGTGGAAATGAATAAATAAATATACCCAAATATTGGGAAAAATGACAGAATATACAAAGGGTTTATGGCGGGACCGTAACTACCGCCGGGGTAAACGGGGCACAGCCCCGGTGCCCCCAAGACAAAGGGATGGTTTATTTTTGAAATATTTTTTTATTTGTGCGTAAACACGTCTTACACTAGCTGATAGTACAGGCGTATAGCAGATAGTTCAATCGCCTGCTTTGTGTTCTATCTTCGATCTTGTACTAATAAAGGGACCTCACCATCAAGTTTTACCCCGGGGCCTCAAAGTTTATAGTTACGGCCCTGGTTTATGGTAGATACGAGAAAAATGCATCCATATATCACACTTATGATGCAGGGATCCTTCAACACTTATATTTGAATATTCTGCCGTTTTTAACGCTCTCTGAACATGGAACATATTCACATTCCGCATTACAAAATTTACTATTTTGAACGCAAATGCTCAATCTGTATATTCTGCAGTTGTGGCATGAAATCATTAAAACAGGACAAGCACAATTTTCCCAACATCTTCCAAAAGTGTGACGAGTTAAAAGTCATTTGGCAGTACTCAAAATTCCAGAGAGTTGACGGGGTAATTCCTGCTACCATCCCACCCCATTAATTAACATTTGGGTGGAACTCGGCGTATTTGGTGGAAGTCTAGAGAGGCCGTGCAATGAATCTCTTTTTAAGGAAGCCCTGACAGCGTAGAAGAATCTGGATGTTTCCCAAGATTCCTGAAAACTGTTTTTTTCTTGAAATATTAAAAAAATGATACTGAACCAAACTGCCTCAAGCTGCATTCGCTTGGCGATGACTCCGAGGTCTGGCAAGTGTCATAGATGTCAACGTGGTATTCCAAGTCCGTCATTTCCCATGGATAACCCATAGTGACATTTTGATACCAGTCCGAAAACAAGCAAGAAACAGTTAGAGGAACAAACGGGGAGAAAGTATGAAAAAAGAATAGGAAAGAGACAAAAAGTAGATTCATTTTTATAAACTAGTTTGTTACTCAGCTTATATTTTATCCGCGAATTGAGCATGATTATTATCATTATTAATTAAATCCCAAGATTACAAGACTAAAGAAGGAAATTAAAATACTTTGCTTTTCTACAAATTTACTTTAATCGTCGACTAATTTCGATACACTGTATCATCTTCAAAGACTAGTGGTACAAAAAACACAGGTGCATAGTTATATACTGAATGGGTTGAGAGGGGGTGGGGAAGGGTATGGAAGCGGTTGGTAGGAACTTGTCGAAATTAGTGAATAGGCGGGGTGGGGAAGCGAGGGAAAGGAAAGTACGGCCCCACCTCCCCCTACTTTCCTTTCCCTCGCTTCCCCACCCCGCCTACCGCTTCCATACCCTTACCCACCCCCTCCTAACCCATTCAGTATATGACTATGCACCTATGTTTTTTGTACCACTAGTCTTTGAAGATGATACAGTGTATCGAAACTAGTCGACGATTAAAGTAAATTTGTAGAAAAGCAAAGTATTTTAATTTCCTTCTTTAGAATGGATTTCTACAAAGTAAAGGCCTCAACCATTAAGTGTATCATTACAAGACTAGGCTAAATACTTGAGATTATGAACTTATCGTTGTTATCAACACTTCACTCTGCTTGAAATGTCCGCCATGATTTTTTTTTTCTGAATGAATTAGTATCCCGTGGCATCGGTGAATCAATAGTACTAGCAATACAAGTAGTATTTTAACCCCTGCACTGTATGATAGCACATTCGCTAACGTTGCAACCACCTACTAAAAAAAATAGTTCCTGGTTTGGCACATTGTTTTCCTGACTGTTTTTGGTTCGCGCTTGGTGGTCAGGAGATCGTGCGGGGTCAGACCTTGAGCTGATACAAGTGTTGCGTGCCTGGTGTGTAATCACTTCGCACCACAAACTCTGGCGATGGTTTGCACGGTATTTCTTAGTTGTAGATGATGATTGGTCGTCTGCAGTCTTCCATTCTACCTTGTCCCCTACTATCTCCTTTATTGCAGTTGTAGCTTTTTCGTTTTATATCCCGGTTTAGCTGGCCCGTACACTTCTCCCATGGTCTTTCGTGTGCACGGTGACCTGTCAACTCATTTGGTAAATCCTAGTCTCTTAAGGTTGCTGGAGTGGTATCTTTGGGTCATTGAGTGCACATTGTAATAATTTTTTAAGTAAGTCGAGATAAAATTCTTGGACCACAATTCACTTGTTTATGAGGTGGAACTCACCACACAGGCATTAATTCAGATTACTAGAGAATAATATTTTAATAATTTTCTTTAAATTAAAGGATGTTATGCCAAGGGCTTATGGCGCGGTATTCGAAATTTACTCTTGTCATTGTCACTTAATTAACATTGATCACATTTATTTTCAATTCGGATATATATGCCAGTCAAGAATGTTTCTAGCATTTAACTCCAAAAAAGTTGTCTACGTTCCGGAATTTATGGATTAAGTTGAAAACCTCAGCTAACTTCGAAACAAACAATTTGATTGAAATTTGAGTTGTGCATACCTTTGCCGCAGTAAGGATGACCGGAAATCAACTTTGCATGGAACACATGTTTTAGTGAGAAAGATATCGCATGAAGAAGTAGTGCAAGGAAAAAGGAGAGAAACTATACGCGTGGATAATTTTCCGGGATTTCCTCCGCGTCGATACATCGGAGGAAATCCCGGAAAATGTGCTTATGAACAAATTTTTAGAAAGTACATTTAAAAATGTTTTACGTCATTGTATACGTGGTAAGTAACTAGCTTTTTCCTCGAATGGAACAGTATTTGTAGCGAAAACATTATGAAAAAAGTAGATGATTTCGAATGGGAGCGAAAACAACAAGAATGGGGAATCATGGGAAATGACGTCACTAGTCATACCTGAGAGCGGATGCTTTGGTGTGGTTGCTCTTTGTTATTATTCATCGGCCTTGCACCGTAAATACGCTTTAGCTACACGAGCTATGGCTTCTGCAACTGAAAACAGATGGTGCTTTGTACCGATGTGTAAACATACATCGAAAATCTCGCCTGATATGTTATTCATCACGGTCCCGAAGGATAAGAAAGAACGAGAGTCTTGGTTCAAATGCGCACTAAGAGAATCTGTCTCCTTCTTCGGTTCCATTTTGCTGTGTTGATCACTCCAACCAAAGTAAATTGTATATTAAATTGTACTATTTCTTAAAAAACTAAGTAAGTAATACTTAGTAATCTACCATCTAATTAGTAAACTTTAGGAATAATTCATGCTTATATGAAATTGTTTGTGAAGTATTTCGTCGTTCTTACGGAGTAGTTAAAATATGATTAGAGCACAGTTGGTGGATGAGTCGATTTGGTTGCTGGAAATGTATTATGTGTATGTTTTAATACTAATTTTTAATCTTTTACGTTCAGCTGGAAGAGGAAAAGAAAGTGTTACATTCTGAAAAATGGCAAATCACGTATAATCGCAAATGACATACAAAGATGGTATAAATAAGAAATCTCACATCCTTGAGGAATGCGGGATGTCATCCTAGTCAGTTTGTTCTACTTCCGTCGATTACTTAATTAAATCATCTATGAAGAAGGACACAAAAATGTTATAATTCACTCACTCCCCGATAGGGCGCTGATGAAAGAGAATGCAATTCAAAGCAAAAACTTCTTTGTTTGTTGAACTTTCTTCACCTATTTAAGGATTCAAGGTAAGAACCACAATAACATTCATTCTGACCACGTCTCCATTCGAGCACTTGCGGAAGCGAACTTGCCTCCCTCATTAGGGAAGTCAGCAGGGCAGGGCATTAACTGTGCGCAGTTTAAAGGTTAATTGTGCCCTCGTGATGGTCTAGTCGTTGGGTGCCGGGTCTGAAGGTATAGGGAGGGTGGGAAGGAGCGGGTTTGTGGGAGATGCAGTAGTGGTGAGGGTTGTGGTGGCAGTAGAAGGATACAGCAAGTCCTCGGATGCATGCATACCCCCCTCGCTGCAAACACCCTCCCCTTCCTCCTCCATCTTTGTCGCAAGCGTGCAGAGATCAACTCTCCATGGTGGCTTGCTCTCAAAAGACGCCCCCGCTGGCAATGCCTCGCTCTCGTAAGGGGTCATTCGGACGGTCATCTTCCCCCCTCCACCACCCCTGTCCCACCCCTGCCTCCTCCGCCAGTATGCCACTGGATGAGAGCTAGCGGTTGGGTGCTCTCTCAAATATCCGCGAACTGCCTCCTCCTCCCAATGGGGTTGATGGGAAAGAGAGGGGTAAGCGAGCGCAGTATCGCGTTTCCTCCGTTTCGCAGCGTGTGTGCTTTTTTTAAGGGCTTCAGATGAGCGGATGGGAATTAGTAACAACATGTGGGTGATGAGGGGAGAGAGACCGCGGTTTTTTTTTTCAAGGTTAGCCTACTACCAGCCGTGACGCTTAAGCTTGATGTTGCTCTCTTTTTTCGAATGCGGCAGAAGTGAATTGGCCGGCGTGTGATTTTGGCGGGCTCGCATTCTGACGCGACGCACGAAACGACGCGGTATTTGCATCAGGGTGGCTATTCGGGAATGTCGACATTCATATGAACGACGGGATTGTCGACATTCATTCATTGAGCTGTTCAATGAACGTCATCCTGACATTCATTGAACGGCTTAGTGACCCAATTTTGAGAGCCGTTGGCTCAGTTTTTTGGTCATCGCTACGAGTTGCTTTGTTTTTGCTGCAAATTGGCGCGCGATTTCGACATACATGGAAATTTAGGAATTTAGTGAGTTGGAGAATCTTACGACAGTGAAATTTGTAGAACATGTTTTTAGTAAGACGTGATTGAGGAAGCAAATATGTGAATGAATGAAATTTATGAATGAACGTCGATGCTTACTATTTCTGACACTGTCGCTCTTATTCAGTTCCATGGTAGAATTTTTTTTTTTTTGCTAATCGGTCTCAGCTAGTCAGTAACTATGAAACAAAATGATAACGGATTGAACTTTGGCACTGGTAACCTCCTGAATTGCCCGACTGACACTTGCTTGACTGAGGCCCAGGTTACTATCGCTTCCAGTCGATTTTTGATACGAACCCTGCCCAGAAAATGAAGGACACAAGAAACCTAAAAAATAGAAAATTTGACATGGAACATGGCTATGGGTAATTTGCTTAATTTCTTCACGTTTTTAATTCCACACACAGTTATTACGTTAATATCAATAGATATGGATACAGCTCGAAATGGCTCGGGAAAATATGACCTAATTTCTTCGGTGATGGCTCTCACCATGTCTTTTGACATACGGGTACATGCCCCAAAAAACGTTATCCGGCATTGCAATTGGATCAACACTGTCTCTTAAGGGGACGTCTATTAATTTTGTCAACAATTTTTTGTCAATTTTTACCTCCCCCCTTGTCAACAGTTGTCAAACTTTCATTGACCCCCCTAGTAAATTTATGTCAAACAATTTTAACCCCCCCACAGACTAACAATATGTTATTCGGCTGCCTTCAGTTGCTATTTAATAGAAGCCCATGGGTTAAAGCTATACTATTTATTTTTGACAATGTCTTATTGCAGTCTTTGAATTTACCAACAGCTTCCCTTAAAAATGAGTCAAATGAATGATATTACAATCTTTAATCTTTCCATCTATAATCTTTATATTAATAGCATATGTGTCTACTGTCAACTATCAAGTACATTGAATAAAAACAAAACACATATGATGATGCAATACTATAATATCTTACTTGGTAAGAACTCAACCGGTTAAAGATTTAAAAATAAATTACTGTAAAAGTAAAAGAGTAACATTGACGCTTTCGTAATTTTATCTTGAATTCCCCTCTTCCCCATGTCAACAATTGCCAGATATCTTCCAACCCCCTTCCACCTTTTCTGTTGAAATAATTAATGAACTAAGTGTATCATATTTGCTTTTGCTCCTCATTGCATTTTCCCTCAGTCTTTCTTGCTCTTCAACATTCCGAAGCCTCCGCACGATTCCCGTCTCCACTGTTCAATCATCCATGATACTGAAATTAATGCATACCTCATCCAAAAAAATTATGTCAACCGGTTTAATATCATAATCTACGAGTTGTAATAACGCGTAACACTTCATCCTGCTTAAACTATTTCGTAGCCAATTACGAAACGTATATTTTTGTATTTCATTTAAACCAGAGCAAACTATTACGTTACAATAAAAAGTAGGAATATAGCGTATAAGAGGCAAAAAGTTAAATGTGTAAATAAAATCCTCAGACACCAAAATAAATCACAGTTTAGAATAAAATATATAGGCTTTGAGAGATGAACAAATGTGATTACGGAAACATGATAAAATATTAAGAGTATACATTCAGTAAGTATACATTCAAAGGAAATAGGAAATTTAAACAAATTTATGATATTCTAAAAGTAGAAAATCTACCCGCAATTTGAAAATGTAGACAAAACTAGAAAAAAAAACTAACTACAATTCGCTAAAAAGCAGGGGGAGGGAAATTTCCGACGCGACGCTGGCGACGTTCCGACACCACAATAGCGGTCGACATGGAAGCTTGGTGACGAAAGTTTGAGCCGTTCTGTGAGCTATGAGCTGGATGGCGAATCAGTGACGTAGAATTGTCGACATTTGATGACGTCAATTCAGATTGTTGACATTCCCGAATAGCCCCCCAGATGGCATCTCTCGGACATTTGACAATGTTGCACCTTCATATTTTTGTTCATTTTGGACTGTTCGCTAATTTTCTGCCAGGAAACGACCGACTGTGGTCTCTGGTCATTTTTGGGAACCAAAGTTTTCGGAGTGGTAAAGGTTAGAGATTCATAAGACGCATCGATGATTATGGTCATTTGCGCCATTTACATGTGGGAAAAGATTCAAAAGTTTTAAAAAAATAGCAAAATGGGTATTTCCCAAGAAATGTTTTGACGAGGGTGTAGGGTATTAGTGCACTGGTGAATGCTTGTGACTACAAAGTCAAAGCTGTAAGGTGTGGTCTTGGAGAAGTAGAAGGAAACATAGCGAAATAGTTTTATAAATAACTCTGCAGTATTATAAACAAGCGTGTACATCTGCTTGGCCCTCAGCGGCGGAGCAAAAATGGCACTCCGCACGTTTGAGAACAGGACACTTTTACTTAGAACCCACTACGTTGCGATGACTACAATCCTTATCCGAGGAAGGTGCTGAATTCTTGTCAGATAATCTCTGTCGGAGGTTCCTTCGATTTGTTTTTGTAGTAGTTAGTGGACGAGTTTTACGAGTTCCAGCTTCTAAGATTTTATCGTCTCAGCCTTGACCGTGATCCTAAGATAGGAACAAAATCCATGCCCTTGGCAGAATAAGATCCTGCGATCTTCCAGTTACTGGGTGGTTACCGCTTTTATAGCTATCGTGAAAGGCTTGCGGTGAGTAGACTCTCATAAGAGAGGTGACTGAATGTTGAGGACATTTGCTTGGGATTTAGTGTTGGAAATTGATTAGATTTTCGAAGGATGGAGAATCACCTCATCTGTTTTACAACATGCGAAATATTCGAAAACGATCGCATCGAGCTGTTATTATTAGTAAGGTTAATAGACAGCAGTAGTCATTTGAGCAAGAATTAGCGAGTAGTTGTAGGAATAGTTAAAATTGGCTGCCTTTTCCAATGGTCTACCGATATTGGTGAACAACCACTAACCAGCTTTAAAAAGCAGACAGACTTACTCAAAATGCGTAGAAGAAAAGGAATGGGAAGCATGAGGCGCAGGTATCGTTAATTGGGTACCGCGTAGAGGTACCTATCTATTTACTATTTTGTACTTTCATTTATCACTTATTTATTTACAAATCTCATTCCTCATTCTTCCGGCTGCGGTTTACTCCAGCATAAAGGAATAGCGGAATGAAATTCTTTCTTTCAAACCAATATTTATTTCACTTATGCATTATAGGTTTCACCGAGGGATATCATCATTAGGTGTAAGAAAAATAGATATTTTACAGACTAAAAAGCGTAGTGTGCCATTTTATACTCAACCAATTCCATTTAGAGACTCCAGAGGCTACGAAAACCTCAGCATCAATGCACTGAAGACCTCAGGCCTGACTTGTAGGAAGGGCGTGACTGAAATAATAATCTTTGAATTGCCATTAAAATGCCATTCACCAGAAGCAAAATCATTTATAGAAACTAGTCACCAAACTAATTTTGATTGCAATATTACACATCCTCTTGATGCGGAATAGAAAATGGATTTATTAAAAAAGTAAAGACCGTAAAAACATTATACTTCCTTAATAAGGTTTGTTTGTTAGATTGAACGTAAATGTCAAATGCTGTATCCAATGAAGTAAAAATTGCGGTACACAAATGTGTACTCCTCCCCACTTTATTGCATGGTACTAAAACTAGAGTACCTATGCTAGGATAATCATGAGAGCAGGCTGAAGGCAGTGTGCATGGGGTATCTGAGAAGTGTTTACGTTAAAAGCTGAAGGGATAGTGTTAGGAATAAGTGGGTAGTGAAAGAATGTTGGATAGGTGCTCCGATAATGGACATGTATGAAAGGAATGTACTTCGTTGATTTGGCCGTGTAGAGAGAATGATTGATTGTCGAGTAATGGAGCAGGTTTAAGATAGAGAAGTGAATATTATGAGAGGAAGGGGTAGACCGAGAAAATCATGGATGAATATGATGAATAATACTCTTTAAGAGAAGTAATATTTGGAGCCAGAAAAGGAGAGCGTGTATGAAGCAACGTATGAGGGTAACTGAAGAAAATATGTATGCAATGATAGGGCAGTATGGAGGAAATTGTCAAAGCCGAATCAGCTTTACAGGCCTATCGCCGAGAATTAAGTTTTCGATTGTGTCTACTCCAAATGAGAACTGCTTAATAGGTATGCATGTAGGTATGTCAAATACTGTGGAGTTCAAACAATTATAAATAATCGCCGCTGATATCTCATCCCACCCCTCTTTTTTTCGACCATCTTCTATTGCAAAGACCTGCCCTTGACTTTAATATGTGCATTGGAAAGATTTAATGCTCTTCAGCGTGAATCCAAAACCTCCATATTTAATTACCAAGAAAGCAAACCATGAAATGACCGAAATCGATGCTAATTCTTTATAAAAAAGTGTTGAAATACATCACAGACGTGAATGAGTTTACGCGTGAACGAGAAAGGTGCTTACTCTCCAGAAAGATAAGCCTGCAAGCCTCAAGCGGAAAAACCATTTCAAGACAAAAGATTCCATTCTCTTCTCCTTTGATCCCTGATTCCTTCCATTGTCTTGAAGGAAGTAAACGCTTCATGGAACCCCAGATTGCCTGAGCGTAGAATGGAGAAGATCCAAGGACGATTTTAAATGGATTAGAATAGCTTGTATAAAGGTATTTTTATACCATACCCAGATGTAATGATACAACTGCACAATTCGAAGGACACTTGGTCAGTTTGATCGAAGTTTTATTAGTAGTTATTGATAGAGGCGATTGTAATTGAAGTAGGTCGGATAGGTAAGTTGAGGAAGAATGGAGAATCGGCTAGCGTCTTCATATGTACTAGCTTCGAGGAACTTTCCTTGCACATACCTACCATTAAAAGTTATCATACCTAGCAATTTTTGTGGCGTTTTCCTCATTGCAAGGGTTATCAGATATAATAGAGCCTTAAAATATTTCCCACAACTTCAATCATATTTGCAGTGCTATCCACCACCATCGTTCGTTTTATGTCTTAGCTATTTATCCTTTGTTCTCCGGTTAATTTTACCCCAAAAAAACTGCAGTACACTCGGAATTAAATCCCAAAATAATTTCTTTTTGTTTGAAAACTACATATTAATATAAACATAAACATATGAATTCAAACTGTATTAATAGTTTGAGTTGCATTTCTTCTCTATTTCAATTTTTTTGATGCCCATCAAATATATATTTAAAAAAGAAAGCTGGATAACTTCAAATCACTATAGATTGAGTGAAACATGGCACCCCAGTTGCTAGTGTACATAATATTATCAAGCCACTCTTGGTTTATGTAGCTGAAACTTGGGAGTTCCATGTTTGACGTCGAGCGGAAAGACACCTATCCACCACACCAATGGTAGTGTTCGTCCGCCTGGGACGTTTAATTTTCAAGGACTACTTGACGCCAGTTCATGTACAGCTCTCGCGAAAGCTTATGGCGTTCGGATGCGCAGAAGACGACGTCGTGGAGGGGTAAATTTTGGTGGAAGGGGTAGGTAAAAGGGGCGTAGGGGAAAGGGAAGACATGGTATTTGTGCCATGCATGAGTGCATTTTAAAAAATGAAATTTGCTTGGCGCGGACGACACAAACGCCGCGCATCCAAACGCCATAAGCTTTTGCGAGAGCTGTACATAATAAACCTCTCCTTCCGATATCACCACAACAGATGTTTTCCCGCTTTGACACGGGCAACTCGAGACCAGACAATTTCGCTATTATATGCTAAATATTAGTTTCTTGAAACTGCTGAGTAGGTACTATATTCATTAAACTCGACGCTACAAGACCGCGATTCCTCTAACACACTGGACGCCAGTGTGAAAAGGGGTGTCCTTTCCAATATTTAGCCCTTTAGTTTAGTCTTTGATCATACTTCAGGAACACTAGAATATTTGCGTACTCCCAATCCCAGTTACTCAGATTACGTCGCCGACCCATCGATAAACAATTCTTAAAGTAATTTCCCCCAATGAGAAGAAGTTTTAGTGCTTTCGACTATATATAACTTTCAATGGTACTAACTTGCATTTTCACTCATCACAACAGATGCCCATGGTCCTATTTATATCGCTAATGATAGGTACTGAATAACCCAAGAATAGTAGGTAGTCCACAAGAAGAGCAATCTGCTGACTGACAAATATTTTTTGAGGATACCGGGACTAGCCACGGTATAACCTTTTACGGAGTCCCCCGCAAGTGCACATAAGTGCAATATTCCAGAGAGGAAAAATCATTCGCCTTGCCCGGGATTCGAACCCGGATCCCTCGACTTCGCGCTGAGTGCTTTAGCTACTGAGGCGTTCTCCTCCCCTGTGGATTTTTAATGATATGATTCCCTCCCTATTTCTTGTTTCTAAATTTCCTTCGTAGTACTAACATCACATCTATAACTCTTGTATCTTTGTGCGTTTTTGTAGTTGAAAAATACTCTAAAACCCATAGTTTCTATAGCATTGGAAGTATACCTTCAGTGTTGTGCATGTTGGCAAAATTTTACACCCTGATTCAATCGCAGGTTTTTGATTATGTATTAATTATCGTAGTTTAATTAACTTTGTTATATACTGCGATAGTGGGAGCGTGGTGGCCTAGTGGGTAGAGTGCTAGGCTACTGACCGATTCAAATCCGGGTGAAGCCTTTGGACGACAAAAAATCCTCTTGAGTTCGAGGTGAAAGAGTTCAGGGAAAGGAACTGGCCCCCCTACCCTGAATGTGTGAAATTCACACGCCTGTGGCTTAGTCCGGGTTGAGCTCTACCCTTAACTATCCAAACCAGCCTTCGGGTTGAATCACTGAGTGATATACTGCTATATAGTGCATGTTGGAAAAAAAACTCACCCCCTGCCACACGCCCTCGAAGTAGCTTACGGGGCATAATGTAGATGTGTCTTCATGTATGGGGGATGATGTACAAAAACGCTGAAGACCTAGACTTAACCCACTCAGTGTTTGACACTCGGATGGTTATTTTTTGAGTGCACTAGGAATTATGTGGGAGGGAGAAGGATGGAGGGAGTGTGTTTTTAATGGAGAGAGGAAAACAGAGTGGGATGTTTTGGGAAGTTTAGAATTAGAGGGAGAGTGGATAGTGTTTTCTTAATAAAAAAAGGGAAACAGAAGGCAGTGTTTTGGGGAACAGCGTGGAGCGGGCACACTAAGATCAAGGACAGAGTTGCAAAGGTCAGTAGTTAAATGGTGACGAGAAAGGCAAGAAATGGAATGAATGAAATGGGATAATGGTGGAGAACACTTGATATCGTAGATTTTGTTTAGCTAAGATGCATTCGGGGTACGATATTCTCTTGGCATTCAGCCATTTCCAGAAACAAATCCATGAATAACTTATTTTAATGCCATGTACAATATAGTAAGGTCAATAATGGAAATAAGAGGCGAACCGAAACACCTTATCAAAGCCACATAGATTTTTTATAAAAATACCTAAATCATATTTGATCCTGGAAAACATATTACTACAGAACCTACATAGAAACTATAAACCAAGGAGTAAGACAAGGATGTAGTACGTAACCAACATTTTTAAATCTATGTATAGATGACGTTTTAATAAAATCGATGGAGAGATCCTCTGAGTACTTACACACAATACTATTTACCGATGACGATTATAAGAGCTAGAGGAGATAAACTACCAATGGCCTTATACAAATTACAACAGCTGAGTACCACCGTGGTACTACGTATAACATGCAAATCACGATAAGAAAAACAATGGCATTTTTAGGAAGCATCCAACAAGAATAAAAATTGGCATCTAAAACCGATTAATAGAGAATATTCCCATTTCCAATATTTAAGATTCGACATACACTACGAAGAAGACAAATATATAAACAAAAGAAATTTATGTATTCCAGAGTATATGTGGAACAATAGGAAGAAATTTAAAAGTTAAATCAAAAAGAGAAACATGAATATGATTTTATTAAGTAATGGTAGTCCCCACTCTGCTGTATTGGATCGGAATGCAGGGAAACAAGACAAAAGGACCTAGAACAAATAGAAACATCGGATATAAAATTTCTCCGATGGGTAAAGCCGTACCAAAGTAGAGAGATTAAGGAATACATATGTTCGTTAAAGAAGACCAAGATGTGCGTACCACCCATTGCATATAAAATGGGAGAATACAAAGCAAAATTAAGGCCAAAGAACAGATGATGGAAGTTAAGTTGGAAGAGGCTTAGAGCCTAATCCTGGTATGAAAAAGAAGAAGCGCAATTTGGGGAATGGGTTGATACGATGGCTAGAGTATTGGCTTCTCGGGTTTGAATATCGGGAGTTGCAGAGATTTTTTCATCGAAATCCCGTTGCCCTTCCCAGGTGCATTGAGAAGAGCATTTTAAGTGCAGTACTCCGTTCGTAGGATGATACATTGAACTACCTGGAGTATTTCGATTTAAGTAGGCAAATACCGACGCCGGGTTTCCCTCCACCCTTCCTAATTATCCTTCTTACACCAGCCCACCCAAATATCATCATGGTGTAAATGAATGCAGTTGTCGGTCACCTCCCCAAATAACCAACCATCGCATGTTCAACAGTGGGGATATTATTTTGTAGTCCAGCTTTCACATTTTTGTCGGAAGAAGAGCATTAAAAAGCAGACTCAGGTGCTCTATAAATCTCCGAGGAATGTAGAATGGCCCTGGTTGAAGACAAGCCCAACGCTAAATCAGGCATAGCCAGTCAACATTGAAAAAAAAACTGCTTTATTGATGCGGATGCTATATTGACGGAGAAACGTTACGGGGTTATTTAATATCAAAATTGACGCGAAAGATTTTTTTGAACTTGCTAGCAATATCACGAAATTGTTTTGTAGTATTTCCTAGGAATACATAGGATATTAATAAGTCTAGGCCAAGAAGTTCTGCTGGTGAATGAGTACCTATTTCATGCAATAAAGAAAATCAGACCAGATATGGAATAAATCTGATGCCGATAGTTTTTAAAGAGAACAAAAAGCGCCAAAAACAATATTCAGTCATAAATGGGATGCAAACTACTGTACCTCTGAGAAAATAATAGTGGAGGAGGTACCTACGGTAAAGCAATTAGTCTTTCCTCAGAAAAAAGTCCTTCCTTCTGATTGGATTAAAAGGAGGATTTATTTCCTTGATCGGGGAAGATTGCATATTAAAGCTTGAAAAGGAAGGAAAATGAGTTAAGGATAGCATATTGTTGAAATAGGATACATTTTAATAACCTCCAACGAGGAAAATTTCTGTGTTAGAACTCACAAAAGAATATAACCCGGGTGATATCTGTCATTCAATTTGCTACAAGAGGGAAAGCGGAGTCATGTGGATTGATATATCTTTCCTCTTTATGTCTCCATCTGGATCCCAGATAGAGCGAGAAGGGCATCATCTTTTCAGCGGTGGAAGACTCGCTACCGTAATTACGTGAATCAGAAAAGCCGAATGAACCGAAGTTACGTCATGGCGATGCCGCGAGCAGAAGAACGAAGAACGGACGCGGCTAATGGAGATCTGCTCCTCCAGATGCCCCATCCTTTCCTCCTTTGCACCAATTTCGAGGCCGACCATCCCTTCGCGTTACTACACGCACGGATAAGCGCTTCGGTTCAAGGAGAGTCGTAAAGCGGGCAAGGGTGATGAAGAAATACGAACGTGATGAAAAAATTAACGGAGAGATGGGAGTCACGAGCGCATGATTTTGAGAAGATATCCACCGGACGCGACTTGATTGATCTCACCCACGGACTCAAATGTCCATCTGCATGCCTCTCCGAAGACATGAAATATATATTTTTAAATCCGAGCTTCTGTGGTTGGCTCGATCACTTACGTAGAAAATTACAGGGACACATTTAAAATGTCATCATTCGGCGCACGATTAAGGGACTAAAATTTCCCCCAAGAATCGAAATAAGGAAAACCTTTGCTCGTTCCACAATTAAATATTCATTGCTTGCGACGGATTTAGACACGGAGTATCATCTTCTGGCCTTTATAATTGTAGAACGTACAAATTTTTTCCTTATTTTGATTCGTAATGTAGGTGTGCCCCGAGTAACACCTGAAACCACAGCATGCCCCCAATAATGCCTCAGATGGATAGATGTCCCCAATACTATCTATGGTAACGATAGGTGGCGTTATTTTAATGCTTTTTTATATATTTCTTTTTCAATTTTCAATTTCTGTATGGGAATTTATTAATTTTAAGTTTCTTGCGTCTGTAATTTTGCGATATTTGCTTCATGCAAGCATGACTGAACTTGAACTAAAAATCCCCATGATGAATGAGCACAGCGTGCATCCTACCCGAGTGGTATGAAAGTTAGAGGGCGTATTCTATGTGGGATCTCTTTGCACATACGTTCCTTAACAGTACATTTGGTAGGAAAGCGAATGACACAGTGATAGTTTGTTTCAAAGGTTAGTGCATGCTTGGTGAGGGGTCAACCCCTGCCACACACCCTTAAGGTGGCTAGCAGGTAATAACGTAGAGGTAAATGTAGAAATGTCCAAAAGAACTAGAATAAAAATGCCATCCAACAGTTCCACATCCGGATAATACTAAAAACATAGATTTAAAATACTGAATACTAAAAAAATAGATAAAAATGTAACGGATTCGGCTGTTGAAGGAATCACACCCGAAAGTGAAGGGGGTGAATTTCTATGCCTGGTCGTAAGCAGACATAGCAGACTGAACAAATATGTGTTAGTGCAGAAGTTGCTTCCTCGGTAAACTCGGAAGACGGGGCGAAGAGAGGTGGAGCCGATAGTGCGTTTCCAAAAAACATAGTAAGGAGAAACGTGCAAGTCTCCTCGAAACAAGGGACAAAAAACGCAAAATGATAATGGAAAATTCACTAGCTTAAGAAGAGGATGATGTGGACTTATTTGTTAAACGTATTGCCAAACAGTTAAGAAACTCAGTTCAGATTTTATTACTCAAATAAAATTGCAAACTTTAACACTCGTTTCTAATTTTGAGAGTGAAATGAGAAGGCAAGAGGAGCGTCAGCTGCATAGTCCATCCTGTTCCACTAGTATTTCCACACCCTCCACATTGGCCAGTGAATTAAATCCGCTTAGTGGCAATTCTTTACCAACCTCACCAGTTTATACCAGTGCATATAACATTTATGAATGATTGGAAGCGAATTCTTTTTGTTTCCGTAATTCAGTATTTTTTGTTTAAATTTGAAATTTAATCTTTTATTTCCTGTATCCAAATTTTTTTTATGTACACAGATTTCTTTTCAGCAGCATACCATTCATTACCAACGTACCTCAAAGTAAGTGCAAGTTTTTCATCTGGCCTGACTGGGTAGAGATGTCTGTTGCAATTTGTCTTCCTTTTGTCGTTCTATATTAAACTTAAACTGAAATTAAACTGGGAGGGGTAAAAAAATCGCAAAATCGCTATCTTCACGCAAATGGTTTCCTATCAATGTGGAGGAGTATCTCTCCTTACTCATTGTTTTATGTATCCGTTGCTCAGCTTTTCTCTTAGAAAGAAATACTTTCTCCGCAACGCCATCGTCGTATTCTTCCTCACTAAATAAAAAAGGAGAAATACGCTTATTTTTCGCACACTGCTCATGCGCACGCAAACACAGCTTGAGAGTGCGAAGACTATTAACTAATAGATTCGGAACTTAATCGCAGTCGCTTGTAAGAAAACTCCTAGGCAACGGATTACCAGAGATGATCGCGGAGCGACGAACGTTGAAGGATGATCGCTGAGCGATGATCGCTACAGTCGCTCCTTGGAAAACGTGCCTTAAAGCGACGCGACATTGTGTCATCAGCAGCCATGAAGTCCGAATTTCAGTTTCCTACAGATCTCCACCCCATAATTAAATTTAATTAATTTCTACGTACATTCCACATGTATGTATTCTATCATCTCTCTTTGTCCGTAATTCTTCCCATCGTGTGATCTTTCGACTGCTGTTTTGAACAGTCTCTTATTCTATACTATTAAAAGAGCAAATCTTGTCTATATGTATATATATTTACGTATGCATGTATGTACATTTTATTTCGAGAACGGCTCCAACGATTTTGATAAAAATTAAATTAAAAAAGCTATTTGCCTAGGTCTTGACTCTGGGAAAACTCTTTTTTACAAGATATTAGCAAAAAAATTATTTTTGACATTTAAAAAGGCATACTCCATTTTTTTATACCATTGCTAAGGATTCAAATAAATTCACCAGCGTTTTTGTCGCCCTTTTCAAGGAAATCAAATGCCACCACCATTGTTGCATCAGAGGTTTTACGATTACGCGTTTGTGGCATTATGAGCCAGAGAAGTGAGTGGTTAGCGGGGATGCAACAACATGGTTTTTAACGACGCTCGAAACACGAATTTGCTCAGCACATGTGATTTCCTCATGAACTCGCCTGATTAAAAATTGCAATTCGATCGAAGATCGGCCCCCAGATATTGTCTGACAATGATCCCAATAAGTTAAAATCTTCTGCTTCACAGAGTTTTCATCGATGATCATTATTTTCTAACTCTTCGTATATCTCTTCCGAAAAAATGTTTTTCTCCAGAAAACCAATTTGTTGCTTGCATATTCAATACCCGTTCGCACTAATGTGACCACGATTTCACCGGATGCTAAGCGATTTTACGGAAGAATCGAGATGCTACTGGCAGACCAAATAGAAGCGAGTGTATTTACCGTGCCATTGGGATTCTTGTTCAATAGCATACCAATGACTACCTCTATCGGCCCTTAGTTTCATAGAAGGCCGTACTTTTACGTCTAAGTATTACATACAATCGACTTATAAGGCTTCATCTGTGTGTAAAACCGCCTTTTCTCGGAGGATGGGGGAATTGGGAGGCGGAGACGACACTGACCCATGCTGACCCCAGGATATGGTCTCCGATTGACGGGGTGTAATCCTAAATGACTCTCAATTTTAAGCCCGCCTATAATTGTCTTTTTTTAATAAATTACGGGTCATAATCCGCCTCAGGCAATAAAAGCGCGTCATTAGAGTAATTGGCTAATAAGATCAAATGCTATGTCTGGTAACAATCTGCTCGAAGTAAAGACGCACATTTCATAGCCAGTTTAATATCCGCAAGGATGTAAGAAAAAGTATTTTCGTCAACTGGTGACAAAAAAGGATAACACGAATCATCCATTTTCTAAGGCGTTCATGCATTCATGCCAGTACAATTCTATGATATGATGAATAGATTGTTGGGGAAAGGCAAATGTGGTCATTTCCCACCAGATTTTTGGAACTTTATTGTATCATGGCAGCGAAACTTTGAGATGCGGTGATTAGCATCAGAGTGGGCTAAATTCAGTGGGTATAGGGTATCCGAGAAGTGTTTTCGGTAAAATTAAAAGGTGGATATAATTATTTTTTAGGTAAAGAATGAGTGGTTGATGAATGAATGTGAAATGGATGCTCCAGTAATGGACATGAATGAAATGAGTGTGTTTATTTGGTTCGGCAATGCCAAGAGAATGGATGATAATCAAATACCAACTCAGGTTTATGATAGCGGAGTGATTGTTTTTTGAGGAAGGGGTATACTGAGAAAGTATATTGTGAATGCAGTGGAAGCTACTCCTTGGGGGAGTATTGGGAGTCAAAAGAACAGGAGGCTGTGCATGAAGCAGTGTATGAGTGTAATTGAAGCAAAATATGTATGCAAGGATACGGCAGTGTGGAGGAAACCGGTAAAGCAGAGCAGTTTCACAGGCCAATCACCGATAACCAAACTTCATTGACTGAGCCTAATCCGGAAGGGAAAAGCGTGATGTAGGTATATTCCGATCTAATTTTTAAATAATTAAACTTTTATAGAAACCATTTATTCATTAAATAAAATACACGACCCAGATTTCGATGATTAATCATCATTATCAGGCGTTTGTATTTATGTTTTGTTTAACATTAAACCATGCCGGGCACAGCTAGTGCTTTAATAAATTTAATTATCCTGCCTAGTATCTACCTAACGACATTGTATCTATCTCGAATTTTCAGCTACTTGACGGTTTTACGCGCATTTTCTCGCACCCGAAATCGAAGTGCCCGCGTCAAGTAAGCCGTATATACGTACCAGGCCACTTCCGAGCGTTTATGTAGTACATACAAACGCCTGATGATGATGATTACTCATGGAAACCCGGGTCGTGTATGATATTTGATGAAAAATTGGTTTCAGTAAAAGTTTAATTATTTAAAAATTACAATGATATACCACAAAGTTACACTAAAACAAGTTAATTTTATATTCGGATCGCTAGAAAATATGTCATTTGACTCCTCATGTTCGTATTGTGATATTATTTTATCGCATAGAGTATGTGTTATGAATAACTGCATATATGCACAAAGAAAAAGGTTTAGTGCACAGCGAATCGGAGATTAAAACATCATAAAATGCCTGAGGGTCCTTGCATTATCTCCCCTTTACTATTACCTGTTATGAATTATTTATCTTTTCCAATCGATCAGAGAGACAAGAGGGACATGGTACCATTTTGCCCTGGCATCGCAAAAGGTTTACTCCCAATTCGAATCGCATCAAGTATACCCAATTTTTTTAAACAGGATGTAAAATCAAGTCAGCAAATGGCGTATGAGATAATAACAATAATTGATGGCTGATGCTCAGAACCTCAAAAGGATCTTAAGCTACCACCTAAAACCGGTATATTACTGGATATCCCTACCGCATAACCTTGCTTTACGGATTAGAAGTCAGAGACATTCGTCTGCCCGTGAATTTACATGGCGTTTGTGGTTCATTGAGCGTTCATGTAATGGTTACGCAAACTACCTCACTGTTATTATTTGGGATGACAAAAGAAATGGGGATAAATGGTAGTAGCATTGGAAAAGATGATTACTAAGGAAAGGGGTCGGCCAAGGAAGTCACGGTTTACCGAATATTCTGTCGATATCGTAGAGATATTATTTATTATTATTATTTATTTATTGTTCTTATTTATTCTTTGGGTTATACAATACAATAGAGCTCATAATAGACAAATAACAAAAATTTATATGAGGAAAATATAGGGATGGGCGGATACATCATAGTGAAAATAACATGAGAATATAAAATAGAAGAAATAACAACAGAAGTCATACACTTTTGAGGGTTTGTATTTAGCGAAAAAATCTTTGCTTAAAAACAGACAAAGAGACAGAATCCTTCACATCCTTTGAAACACTGTTCCATAATCGTGCTCCGACCACAGAGAAGGATTTTTCATAAGTTGTCGTTCTGTGTTGGGGGGTGATGAGAAAATCAGGGGCCATTCTAGTCAAAATGTTGGACTTATTATTTCTGACAGAAAAAAATTGCTTCAGGTAACTAGGTTGTTCATTTTTGAAAAGACAGTGGAGGTATGTACCAAGCAAGTATTTTCTCTTGTTTTTTGCCTTTAACCATGCAAGACGGGTAAAATAAGGGGAAATATGATCATCCTTACTTATGTTGAAAATAAACCTAACGCACATATTTATTAGGCGTTGAAGCTTAGCATTGTGCTCTTCAGTTAGATCCTGATAAACCAGACAGCAATAATCGATGTGAGGGAAAATGAGCGTAGATACTAAATGCTTGCGAGTGTGAGGTGGCAGAAGGCCTTTTTGGGTTTTAAGCTGGTAGAGGACCATATTAACCTTATTACAGACGGCTTGCACATGATTCTTGCTCATCGTAGAGATATTGGTAACCTAAGGAACAAGAAAGCACGTGCCGATCGAAGCATGCGAGTGAGAAAGTGAAGTGCAAAAGGTTAGAGAAATAAAGACGGAGAGAGTAACCCACTCGTATTTACCTAGTTCTAAATCATATCATCTTCATCTAAGTAAACATGAACTTGTCTACGTAGAACTTTCTTAGTTTCTGCTTTGGCCTTTCATTGTTATCCTGACTGCTTTCTGGTCCTCGCCTATCGGTCGGGGGTGCGTGCCAGGTTCTGATTTGAACTTGGACGAGCGCTGCATGTCTCGCGTGGGATAACCCCGTGCCACACACTATGGTGGTGGCGTGCATGGTATTTCGTAGATTAAGGTGGCTGGAGCGATTTTTGTTAAAATACAGATTTGAGTGAAACTTTGCATACGTGTCCTTATTTGTAATATCTATCGATAAAAGTGAAAAAAACTGTATGCTACCGATTTGGTTTCCTGGCAATTCAATGATATTTTAACAAGTGCTCTTATGGCACACGGCATATATTGTGAAAAAAATCGATTACGTATATACAGATTATCTCTTAAATGCGAAATAAGAAGTTTCATATTATTATAATTGCTACTAAGAAATATCAAGGTATCATTCCGAGTAAAAATAGCGTATTTAGATATGATTTTCTCGTAAATTTCGAATTTCGCGCCGAAAATCCAAGTCAAAACAATACTTTAATTGAAGCAAATTTTTTAAATGTAACACTTGCATCATATTCACTACTGCATTTATGGTTATTTCCAACGTATAAACTTGTACTTGAGTGAAATGTGGTCCAAGAATATTTTTTTTTGACTTACTTGAAAAATTATTAGAATGTACCTTCAACGATTCACGATTACCGCTCCAGCCACCTTAAGATGCAAAGCCTGAAAACCAGCATAGAATTTTGTTGAAGAGTGTGAATCTTCACTCACTATGCACTACACTTGATTTGATTTACAAAACAGATATTTAAAAAAACAGCCAGCGTTAGCCTTTACAGTGATTGTATTATTTAATTTTTTTGGAGAATTGACGCGAAATAAAATATCTTGTATAGTAAAACAAGATATAAAATAGTCAGAGTGGCATAAAAAGGGGTTGTTTTTTTGCGTTGGTTAGAGTAATTTCAGAAGGGTAGGGAGAGGTCTTTGTAGAAGGGTGGGTGGATGAAAAGGTGTTGAACAATTCAAGGTGCAGGAGATGGCTGGGAGAGAGAAATACGGTTTTTTGTGTGTGTGGAGAAGGTGACTCTTGCGCAAGGCACGGGCGGGCATGTTTAGAGAGAAATGGGGGATGATGTCAGTCGATCGAAAGTTACCGTTTAGGGCAGAATGAAGAAAATAAGAGATCGGTGATGTTCTACATGGTGATTAAAGGAGTCATGGAAAGAACGGACATTATTTCAGCGCGGGGGAGGAAGAATTACGGAGGTGGGGCATGTGGCGACGGACAACGGTAGGATATAAAATTTAGGGGTCGTTAAAGAATTAAAAAATCGGTAGCACAGGCAGTGGAGTACATAGCGTTACATTATTCAAGAATTGGGGTAACGCAGCCGATGACAATGACTTTGAGGGTCAGTGATTTAGGTAAATCCGTTGAGCGTGCGCAGAGCAGACAAGGAATTATATTTTATTTTGCTGAGGTGCAGGACGGTAAACCAAAACAGGGTAAAATACTAAGAAAGAATAAGCAACTGCGTAGCAATACTGATTTAATAGGCAATGAATATTTGTAAAACAAGGGGGCATACGAAACAGCCGGAGATGAGTGTACTCCATGGTGCTTCACAGACAAAAAAAGAACGCGCTGAATTGGGAACACCTTCAGACTATGAATTTGATAGAATGAAAATACAGGAAAAATGGACGAAAAAATCCCACGAGGAAGACCAAGGGAAAAATTGAAATGAAAGCAAAACTTTTGAATTCCACAAAACCTTTTAATGAAACGCCCAGAACCTACTGCAGTGCGTGTTTCAATGGATGTTGAGTGCAATTACAAAGTCTATCTTTCATTCCGATGTGTACACAAAATTCCACTTATTGTTAGTTAAACCTGAGACCACGATTTTACCAAAGGAAAATTACCATGGACAATCGTAGAGAGAAGTAGGAATTAACTACAGGGAATTACATGAATTCGTATTACTATCCAGATATTGTAGAAAAATATGCAATGCTGAAGTTAACCAATGATAATGATGTCAATATTTGAGTAGTAAAAAATGCTTCAAGAATATGAGATATATATCATAGATAAGCTTTGTAAAATGACAATATTTAAATAATGGAAACGTGCTTGTAAAATAGAAAGCCTTTTACACACACGCTACAAAATGTGCTACCAGTATACCATCTCATCAATTCAGTCCTTATGACAGCTCTTCTGTAGAAGTCGTAGTATTAAAAGGTTTTCGGTTGCTCCGACAGATATTGGTCATTTCGCACCTCGCACAACCTACTGCTTAAAAAAGGTAGTTACATGTGTTGTGCTAGAGAAAATTCAGTGCCGAAGAAATACAATGCATGTTATTTAGGTTCAATTTGTTTTTTAAAAATCCAGTTTGTTAAAAAAAAAACACGCGGCACAGGCAATCAGGGTCATAGCCTAGAACGTATTCTAGATCACCGCCGATCCGTAGCGAGTCATGCAGTTCCCGGACTGAAATTGAACACTTAATCAGGAGTTGGTTCGCGGGGAGCAGCTCTTACAATCTTCAGCTCTTGTCATCACGACAAAAAGTGATGGAGGCATTTTTACAATGAGAGAAAAGAGATATCAATTGCGCTTATCCACACTTATGTTTTATTTTAACGACCCAGGTTTCGACGGGAAACCATCATTTACCAAAGGACATAGAGCGTGGATGAATACAACTGATAATTAATTTTCTTTAAAAGTGAAAATGAAAATATTCCACAAAAGTTAATCCTGAAACTATTTGTTCTGCATGATGGACGCAATTAAATTTTTTAAACATTCATATTTTTCATTTTATCATCCTAGTTTTGTGTTTACGATTTTTAACTACAACCAGCGTAAAAAAGGTTATATGTTGGCACAAGTCAAGAGTTAAGCGTGCTTGAAGGTGGTCGCTCAATATAATTCATACGCGAGAGGTAAGCTAAATACGGACGAGCTTTGCACGGTGGACACGATTCCGGAAATGCTGGGACGCGGGAGTAGATCCAGAGTTTCCCACCGGGGAACAGTGTTGTTCATCACAAAAGTTTCGAGGGCAAAATCTTCCATAGTATCGTGAATGAGCTTCACCCTGATTAAATACCCGAGGTCTCTCTCTTCCTAAAAGTCTATTTGCCGGGAAAACCTGAGATACTTCATTGCTGGCTGACAATGAGACGTAATAGCACAAGGAGGTGGAAATGAAATGGAGGAGGCATGGCCGAGAAAATTCAAGGGTGGAGGTGAAGCAAGAAAGAGGGGAGCATGGGAAGGATTTTATTGCCGTGCAGGTGTGGACTTCCAGTCACAAAACATCGCTTCATTTGTGGATTTTAACTTAGATTCAACGAAAATAAAACGCGATCACCGAAAATGTAAGCCGTTGATAGGCCTACACTATGCCGGCTGGAATGTTTGCATTGGGTTAAACAATTAAGTGAATGTCACCTCTATTGTTTCCTAACTTCCTCGTATATCTCTTACTAAAGTTCTTGGCGCAGACCTGCGCGGCAGGGAGGGGAAGTAGAAGTGATGCAGGTGAAGGGAAAGGATGGGGGGAAAGTGAGGTAGGCTAAGGGAGAGATAGTGAGAGAGATTTAGGTAGGGGAACCGTACTACTTGTCAGGCTAATAAGCATGTGCGGCAAATGGTTAAAATCGTAATTACCATCCATTGAGATGAAAGTCACCCATCGTTATGACTTTACCACGGACCCCATCATTAGGTCTCATTGTGAGGTCAGTGTAAACGGGACGGCAGGTAGCGTTGAGTTACCCCACTTTTATAAAAATTTGTTTTGGCAGCAATTACGAAAGTTTTCTGACTGACCCTCCATACTGAACCACCTTCCTCCCATGTTTGTGCAGGATTTTCAAAGTTACATAGCCCACGTCCCAAAATCGTCCACCTCCACCTCGACGCTTCCAAATGCATAAATCACTGACCTGAGGAGCAGGCAACCACCATCAGGAGAACACAAGCGGCGTCCTTGACCCCGTGGCGGCGTCGCGACGCTGACCCGGGCGACAACATCGCGTCCTCCTTAACACCTGGACGGGATTTTCCGGACGTGAACTGACCCCCCCACACAGACCAGAGCACACTACCCGTTGACCGCAGCACCCCCCCCTGAGAGTCCAAGGGAAACACTGCCCACAAGTCTCCGAAAAGTCACTCCTCTTTTAACTGGGCGAGAAAGCGAAAGTCCGACGGTTCAAATCCTGGAGAAGTGTTCCTGGAAAAATCTTCCTCTTCCGTATATCCCCACCAAAATAGGACAAGCGCGAACGGAATATAACTCCCTATTTAAACTTCTTCACTTAAATAAACTCGTCGTAAGGTTTCTGAGGGAATGAATGTTCGGCGTCGTGCAATCTCACCAACAACAGTACAGGAATAAGTGGAAGAGCCAACGAGGGGATGGAACGATGGGCCAGAGGTCGCACAGTGTGTCGCAGCGTTTGCATGTGTCCGTTTCGCGGGGTGACGCCGCGGGTTATGGTAGAGTGAGATGCGCAACTAACTGAATGGGGTCCACCCAAAGGTTCTATCAGATGGTCGCCGCACGGCTCCGCTGCTGTTGGTGCTGCCCCTCCTAACCCCCTTCCTCTTTCAGGATGTGAATCGCCAGGGCAGGAGGGGGGGAGGGACGGTAAGGGTGTTGGAGGGGGGGGAGTGTGGTAACGAAGGGGAGGGGGTGGAGGAGGGGGAGACGGGGGGCGGTCGGATGAAAGAACGGCGGGTGTGGAGGGGGAGGCGGTTGTCACGTGGGTTGGGGCAGTGGTAGCAACGCCAAGTCCTGTCGGGAAGAGCGTGGAAGGGATAATTTGGATTGTTAAGGAACCTCAAGGGTGGGGGGGGGGAAGGTTTAAGGAGGGTGGGTGGGGGTGGGGGAGAGGAGGGGGGGCCTGACGGAGTGGATAAAATCCCTAAGCCGCTTAATGAGCAGTATTTGGCATCCGGCGACGCATATCTACAGTTCTTCGAAAGAGATGTCCGTATCGGCAGGTGGAAGAGTCGTGAGTAATGTAGCGGCGAAGCATTCCCAAATCCGAGAGATATCACAGTCGATCATTTTGCTGTTTTCCAATATTCCCTTTAGAATTTCAGCACGGATTGAAATATTACATGCATGCCCAACACGCATTCCCTGTTTGGGGGTAGGCCCCGTCGAAAAAGTCGAATGTTCGGCCTGTAAAACTGACTCTCTTTCGATAACTTCTTCCTTACTGCTTTATCCTTGCTTACCTCCTTCACTTCCTCCAAATTCATGCATTACTTGCATGGTCTCTTGCTCTTAAGACTCTTAAAGTTCTCTCTCTTTAAGTGATTCTTCCACCACGAGCACTAATAGCTTTCTCGGTCAACCCTTTCGTCTTGCATCATTCACTCCTCCATCATAAATCTGTATAGGTAGTTATTCAACTGTCATCAGGGGCCCGGTTCTGATCTTCCACCAGTCAATGACTGGTGGAAAGTTCTTGTATGCTCCTATTCTGCTACATATTGTCTATTTAATTATATTGGGCATTCACATAGTGCGATTAAAGGTTTTAATATAACAATTTTCATAAAGCATAACGGATATTTATTTTTTAAAATATAGTATTGATGATGCAATTAGATAGTATAAAGCGAACTCAAAAACACCACTTACACAAAAATGTTCTTCTGACGAAATTCAGAAATCATCAATAAATTCAATATTGATATTGTTTTCATTATTTCCAATGTTCATTGACAGATTATTGTTATAATTAGATTAAATATTATTCAATATTCCTTTCCATACAACGTTTCTCGTTTGTCGAAGTTATTGAGTCAGGACGCTCTTGGGCAAATTGTTGCAAGGTTGATCCATCTTCAAAAGTTGTACGAGCTGCTTCCGCAAATTCGGGCCATTCAGGTAGCACGTCATTGTGATAAAGAAGTCTGATGATCCAAGTCGACGGACAAAGGCCATATTTTCTTCAAAATGTTCAGTGTAAAAACGTGTAAATCCAGGAAACGAAGAAGGCAAAATAATCCTTTCACCAAAATCAGCATTCTTTTTTCAGCCAATTCACTCAAAAATTGAATCGCTCTTGTACAGTTTTCTGCAAGTAACTTTTTAAAATTGCTTTACTCCATTGGATACTGTCATGTTCCTCTCTTATATAAGTATCAACCAGATATTGCTGAAAATGCCGACCACCGAAATGCAAAGCATTGAACTTCAAAAGGAGGAGATCAGGATTTCTTAGGTTGATGTCTGAAGGAAAATATTTGGCAAGTTGAGGTCTAAATGCTATTGGGTACTGAGCTAGTACAAATCGAGTCAAATTTTGATGACTGGTATAAGGTGTTCTTAAAGGAATATTAATGCAGAGAATCCAAAATTGCAAAATTTGGGTAATATAGTGGATAAGGGCCCAACACGAATGTCAATATTTTTCATGATAACTAAAGATTTCCCACGTTTAGTAATAATTAACTCTTTATCTGGAAAGCTTTGGCCAGCGTTGAGGGTAACAATGGCACAAATTTCATTCTGAAGGGGGTTATTAAACCTTCTGTGATCAACGGCAAAAAGCAGCTTAAAATAAGGCGGCTCTACACCTTCTGCAGCAGCGCGTGTATTAGCTTCTTCTTCTACTTCCCTATTATCATGAATCCAAGAGAAAACGGATTTTCAGATCTCAAAATATGTTCCAAGAGACTAATAAGATTCTCGCTGATACCATGATAAATAACATTGATTATGTGTGCACTAAGAGCATCCTGATTATCCAAATGTATAGCTGTCCATATTGAGGCCGTTCAAATTTTCCATCATCATTTTGAGAAGGGTGAGCTGCTACATTAGGTTTGTGATAAACTTGACCGCTAGCAATGCAACTATAAACTCATCGACCGTTGACTGTTCGATCGTCATCTACGGTGAATGAAGCCAATGCAAAACATAAATTCAAATTTCGAATCCTTTGATAAAAGTCATCAGAAAATGGATGGCGTCGAAGAAACGATCGCGCTAACTCGTTCAGAAATTCTGGATGTGGTAGATTTATCCTACCATGCAAGCAGCAGTCCCCAAACGAATCTCAACGAAGTCGATTTGACACACTTTCTTCGGGAAACTGCAATGCTCCAAAGTGAATACAAGCAACACTAAAAGGTTGCAAACTATGGTAAGAAATATCAGCCGTTGTAGCTGCCTTGTAGGAACTTATTCGGTTTAGCCGTAATGCTTGTTGTTGTCTTGAGTTTCTCCGGCATTCTTCTTCCAATCGTTGTTGATGATCATCATCAAACTCATCTGTACGCCTCTGAGCCGCTCGTTCACGCATGTCTTGAAGCCGCTAATTTTTTGTGAGTCTGATTCTTCTGTTCTTTGGTTATTTTGCCGTTTCCTTATCTTTTACAAACGTAGTTCCCTTTGTTTGATTGATTCTCTATTTCTCTGGATTCGTGCAATATCACATATCATTTCTAAATGTACTAGACAATCATCGGAAGACTCATATTCTTGCCTCATTTTTTCCTGATCGTTCCTCTCTTGAGAGTATGAATCATTTAGTTCAGTCATCCTTTCAGATAACCTATTTTTACATGTGGTTTTTGCTACCCGGCTTTTTCTTGATGATGTCATAAAATGTTCTTCATTTTTAGGAATTAAATTACTTGAGGTAACTCGTATTGCTTCATCAACTTGTTGTATTTGCTCCGGAATAAAATACTTTGAGGTATTGGGCATTGAGTCATCACTTTGTACCATTTGCTCCTGAAGTTCTCTTTCAGGTTGTTCTGTAGATCGGATCAATATTCTACAGCCCCTGGAGGACTCACGAAAACACTTTCAAAATTACGTGATCAATACCATTTACTATGTAGCAGCCATCAACCACATAATATGGAGAAGTTGGGTTGAAATTTTATTCCAACTAAAATTTCTAAGGACATCTGTAAAAGATATTTTTTTAAAGGATGCGTAAATATCTCAGGCATTAATTTCCATTCCATGCCTATGCTGTGGTTTCCAATAAACAACATATTCAGCTGTTAAATTAGTGCAAAAATATGATATTTTCGAGCTAATAACTAAAATTCCAGGAAACTGCGATGGGTATACGGAAATTGAATGCAAGAATTAAAACATTTGTTCTTTCATTTATCTAAAATTAACATTTTAAATTTGTAGCAGGAGTGTAAGCAATTAGACAAAGCAAATAAAAAACCTCTGTATAACAAAATTGAATAGCCTAGCCTTTTTACATATGTTAAAAATGCAAATTGTTTTGCCCGATATCTTGTAAAAAAGAGTTTTCCTACAGTCAAGACCTAGGTAAATCGCTTTTTCGTACCCTATAATAGTAAATTTGTAACTTTCATCAAAATCGTTAGAGCAGTTTTCGAAATAAAATTTACATCACACATATATATGTGCAAGATTTGCTCTTTTAATAGTATAGTATATATTTTTCACATTTATGAACAAATTATTATGAAAAGTGATAACGTATAGCTATAACGGTGGTGGGTATATATTGTACGCAAGGTAATCAATCATATGTTTAAAAAAGGTACACAGCTACCTCTCATTGTGACTCCTCCACATATCCTCCACAGTGACCAATTTACATGAAATAGACCCCTCCATGCCACAGTTACAAAATCGTCCACAGTGCATTTGCCACTAGCCCTCAACCAAACATATTTATTTTCAACGCGCGTCGGGCCACTGGGAGCTACGAACTCCAAGTGGCAGTATCAGAATACTTGACTTTAGGCAATCCAACCTCTAAGCTAATATCGCCCGATCTAACCTAAGACTATCTCTAAGATATAATTGCCTGTGATGGAATCCGCGGCCGGATGTGGTCAACGAAATAATCTTCGGCACTCTCAGCCACTGTTAGTTACTAAAATCCTTTTGTATCTCCAGATAATGACTACGTGCAATGAAACATTTAAAATTAAGTGTGGTTTGTGGGCCCTTGTACTTAATCTGTACTGAAGATTGAGGTTAATTCGATCAAATCATATAAGCAACTATAGAGACCAGAACAAAGGCAGCTGGACGGTAGAAAACCAAATGCAAACGAACCAGAGCTTATACATATAAAGTATTTCTCATTCGATATGGACGTCATCTCTGAAGGAATATGCAAACCATCCATGAAAAAACTTGGGGTTCATCAAACGGATTTTGGGAAAATGATATGAGCAGCCTAGAAAAGGGGTTTTATCTCAACGTCCTTAAGGCCGTGCTAATATTATGTATCGAGTGAACGAGACTAGTCGGAGAAAGAGTAAATATGCATTGCACTAGGTCCATCAAGAGATGATACTATCCAGAAAAATGCTGAAACACTTGGCTTTTAAATTACTTCTGCAGGAAAATATTGGTTAAAAAAATATCACGAAATAATTATTCTATTGCTTTGAATGCTTAAGCCTGGATCACACGGTCATTTTTCATTCTCGAGTCTAGGAATCATTTGATTAATTGTTTTTTAATGATAAAAAGGTGACAGCTTACACCACCATTTTCCTTATCACTCGGTCGTTTTTACTGTAACTGTGAGGATCAATTCCGTTATGTTTACAATCCTCATTTGATTGTAACTCGCAAGTAGGGTCACATTTCCTATTTGCTGCTGTGTACTTTGATTGGCTGCATTTTGATTCACGTAGCGTATTCAAGGAGGGAGAACAGGACGGTCACTGAGGTACGTTTTGCTCGGTGTATGTACGTCTATACGATTTTCTACCCGACTGCCTTTTTGTCCGCCGGTCATATGGTAGAAGTATCCCATGGTGGAAGGTAGAGTCGTGAAAACATGGCTCTGAGTATATTGAGTAGGAGTAGAAAATTGGTATTAAAATACCTTCTAGTTGAAGAGATAGAAGATGATGAACTTCTCCTAATGTATGGGAAAAAAGGGCTGGAAAACACCTTATGCTTGCATTGAGGAATGAAGAAGGATCATTTCAAAAGCTGATTGCAAACCATCTGCGTGAAGACAGCAAAAAACTTCCTCCGCAAGGTTCTTATCCTGTTCTTCGGAAAAATTGGGAGCCATGACGAAGAAGACACTACTTCCAAATCAAATAATCGTTTGCGACTACGATTATATTCACCCTCCAACCGTCGAATATTCAGAGCGCACGATCAACGTTAGCGACTCTAGCATCTGTCACTCGGAGCCAAACAGCACTTTCAAAAACACAGAAGTAGTTCTTAAAAAATCGTCGAACGATCATTGTTGAACCCTGGACCATCATCGTTGAGCGATAATCGCACATAGCAAAACGTACCTTTAACGATGGAAAAGGGGATAGGGATCCCTATCATTGCCGTTATCCCTGAAAATAATCCGAATGTCTCAAAGCCATCATTTATGTTATCGCTGCGGCTATCCCTGAACTTTACGTGAAAAATGAACGCGTGATTCAGGCTTTACGGTTATAAGGCTATAGGTATTTTTATAAGGTACTATCATATCGAAAAGAGAGTGATGTTCATATAATATTATAGTATATAATTGTATGGGGTATTTATGCAATAAGCTCTATTGAAGTTTGATTTAAATCAAATATTTAACCTTTAATAGATTACATCTCAATTAAATCTCAGTAGTCAAAGAAATAAACCAAAAATGCTCACTAATGTTTAATTAAAGTGAAGGTAAACCAAAAGTAACTGTGTCTACTGAAGTATTAATGGTGTGGTAGGATATTTTTTTGAGAAAGTAGCTCGCTACAAATATTTTTGTTGCTTACCCATGGCTAAGACCAAAAATTAAATAAAATCTATTTTAAAAACCACCCCACAAACTACTTCTTGGTTACATTTAACCTCTTTCACCCTGGCATACATTTACACAATATTAAGAGCCTCCTCATCCCTATCAAAAATCAGCATTTAATTTTTGAAGACGCAACGGAGGAAGGCAAATACTTACCACCAGGTGACTTTAAAATCAGCTACTTACCTAACTGCCATATTTCTGGACCGATGCTAACATCACCGACTGTTAAAAACACCTTTCTGTTATCGCCTTCCATTTATTTTTTTCATTTTCCATAACCACCCAAAACAGCTTTATGAACAGTAATTAACAAGTAAATAATGACAAGCATAAATTATCTGTAAAAGTGCTCCCTTAAAAAGATATTGAATTAAATTCAATAATTTTTGCAGTGATTTTTTTGTGCGGGGAGTGAGATAATTGTAGTGAAGAATATATTGCCGAAATGCCTAGACCCTCTTATTGAAATGTTAATGAATATAATGCATATACATATAATACATGCGTAATGTTTTTGGCTAGCTCCAACTCATGTATGATATAGATAAAATAGTTTTTTTAAATTATAGTTCACCCAGTAATTAAAATTTCATCATGTTAAAATTCCACGCAATTTCGCGTAAATTAGTATTTTTCTTTATAACGAGGCCAACTTCATCGAATTTTCTTTGAGGTGATATCCCGCTCATATTACCTACAGTTCGAGGACTTAACCTCATCGCCACTGGGGTCGGCAAAACTGTCGTTACAACCGCTGAAACAACCAATTTATTCACGGTTGACTTCGGCTATTTCGGTGGCAGTGCTCCATTTCGTCATATGACATAACCCGTGAGACATACGGTACTTTTCCGTTCCTCATCCTTATTGGACGAAAGCTCATGGGAGAGAGGCTGGGCGGCGTTGGATTCAATAGCGCAGTCAATAAAACTTTCAGCTGCGTGATGTGGGACGCATCCTGGGAAGACGCCAGCTCACTGCTAATCCCTTTGATGAAGCCGACGAATCATTCTGTAGAGCGATTTGTTTCGGTGGGGCTCAAGTGAGAAAGCTATGCAAAAGCTCCTCATAACATGCCACAACTTCCATCATTTTTGCGTTTCGTGCTTTTTTATTCCGCTATTATTTCCGCGATTTCAACTTCAAAATTTTATTTTAACGTCAAATTTTATTGTTAGCCGCCTCAAATATGTGCAACAAATATTTTATTCTTTAATTTGCATGATTTTTTACCAGCCGAACGCCATATCGGGTCGAGCGTATTGTTTTTAAGAAATTGAGACTTCAAATTAGCGACCGGCGACCTGGAAGAACGTAGAAGCACTCATTCGAATTATGCCTTTTTCAAATTTTCTTCCGCCATATTGTGTGTTATTTTGTTTTTGGTAATTCCGACATCACTTTTGTAATTGACGGGCTCTATAACTTATATACACCAGATTCCGCTTTGATTGAACAATGTTTTCGAACGACAGAATATTTTATCCTTATTTTAGGAAGTGAATTAAGACGCTTGTCATTTTCAATTTGAAAAATGAAATATTTTGCGTAGCAACTTGCTATAGCAACAATACTTATCTTTCAAATATATAAAACTACGCTAAAATGTTTTAATACTATTAAATTTGATATTGCTATCTATAACAACAGTCATTCATTCAAAGCATTTCCCTTTGTATAAATTAATTGAAAACTAGAAACATGTAGAAATGTATTTATTTATCGATAAATTCAAATAATTTTTGGAATAATAATGACTGATTATTGTATACCCATCCGGAATACGTCTCTCTCCATAGTTTCGGAGCGATTGCTGGTCAGGAAGTGGGTCAAATTTTGTTTACAAATTTGATCCCTGACCAATTGACAGACAAGTGAACCTATAATTAAAAGCGTGTTATAAAAAAACGTTTTATTGACTTCTGTGGGTCATATTAAGAGAATCGCATGCATAAGAATATGATATGTTCCAATGGATGGAGCATAGTTCTGTATGTTGTGAGAATCACACGGCCAACAGTCTGATTTCATCCGCGCAAACACACCATGATTCCCACAGAATGATATTGTAGAGGTGCTATATTTTCTTATCTTCGCACCATCTCAACTTCCCCGTTACATATCGCTGCGAATGAGGCCCGTATCGTCAGTCGTTTCCTCAAATCTCTCCTGCATGGAGGTAACCTCCTCCTTGAAGGACTTATTCACGTTCGACAGATGAATCCTCACCAAATCGCCCCTCTCCATCACAGAGGAGATGGCCTCCTCGATTTCTGTTCTCGGTCATGGACTAATCCGTTCCGAGATCCGCTCAGTTGATCAAACAAAGACGTAGCGTTTATAACATAACAGTCAACAATTTGCTGATGCAAATATCCTGACTTGAAAACATTTTGCTGGTTTGCTTATTAGTAAAAAATATTAATATAACTAAAATTGAAGTCCAAATTCTTACAATGTAGGCCAAGAGACTGTGATTGGTGAAGATGAATTTAATGGAAACGGGAACATGAACAAGGAAATCATCAATTTGTTTATTCGTAAAGCGAGGCATTATTTGTGACTGCGTTGGCTATGTAGTACCGTTATTTATGATGTGCTACAGGTTAATCATCACCTGTAAGTAATAATAATATTACCTGTGAGTTGTTTTCCTTTGCGCCACGACGAGTAGTCGTAAAATCGTGATGTATAAATGGATGATGTGATCGCTTATAAATAAAACCTGGGGGTTGTTTTGTAATCTCACCTTTTTAATAACCCTTTACGGGAAGGCGGGAGACCCGATTCGCTCTCTTAATGATCGGGTCTTGATCACCCAAGGCACGTGGAAATGATGGTGGCCCCATTTCACGTTCCCTATGACACGTGTGCCGGGTCTACACTAGCATCTTAAAGTCCACCTTAAGTGAGAAGTTCTTTCGGTGGTAATGTAGGGGTTCGCATCCCACTTTAAGGAGCCTTCAACTTAAGGAGACCAAGACCCCCAACTTAAGATTAGCGTAGTCAATTGTTCTCATGAAATATGGCCTTAAGCGCAATGCCGTCTACTTTTCTATTTACGGCTTACTCGTTATATAATGTAAATAAAGATTTTTCAACGATGCCGTTGCATCAATAACAAGAATATTATGTATTTGCGACCCCCTGGAACTATGCATTCGTAGAAAACATGTTTTTCGTTCACGATGCTCATCATGTCATGTTCGAAAATAGGTTCTAATTCGCCGAAACCTTTCGTGGATAAAGAAACTTCCAAATTAACAATATTTAGTTTGAGACCCAGACATCATTTACATCTTCACTGGTGGTATTAAAAACAAGAATGTCTAGATATCTGTTACTCTTAAGAACACAAATATTAAAAATATCTTGTATCCCACGATTTGTGGTACGTATTGCGCGAGTATGCTTCATACGTAATCGTGTTGGTTGATTGTTGCTCCCACTGTTATTCATTGATCGTTTGTCATAGCCAAATTGGCCTAGTGACATAATATTCCATCGTTAGTTTACGTATTAACTCTGCAATAACCACTTTACACTGTGAATAGCTTCTAGATAGTTGAACACTGCATTTCTGGCCGATATTTGTCTGCTAAAGGTAAATATTATAAATGTAATTCACAATTTCCGTGAAGGCAATTTGCGTAGCATGTCAGTTTAATTCACACGTTAAGATTCATATTGCATCGAATAGTCTGCACAGACAAGTACCTTAAATCTTCCTGCCTTAGGATAACATCTGAAGAATTCCTAACAGAGCATGTCTTCTGATGGATGGAGAATCAACAGCGTAATGTTTCTGATGATACATTTCTGAATAAATTCACCTCATATCCTAGTGTTTTATTAATTAGGTGCTGGTAGATGAGTCAATAAAACGTAATCCTACTCCTATTCTTTCAACCGAGATTTCGATGATAATATATACTTGAACTTCGGATGCTGAAGAATACCTGCATTTATACAATCAATTAGCTGTACATAGTTACAAATCAGTACTATAAGGAGCTAAAAATACCAGTTTTAAGCTCCTTGATCAGTAATTAAAACACTTCTCTTAAGCTCGTCATGTTAATCGTCAGTTGTTTAGTTTCATTGTTTTTCGTTCTTATTTCTGAGCAATCGTGACGCTGCAGTCGACTTAAGGCAGCCTTAAAGTGCATGTGTAGACAGCGTACCACACTTAATGTAAACCTTAAGTGAAGCCACTTAAGAAACATCTGGAGTGTAGACAAGGCAGTGGGATAGAAGTAATGAAAGGCGGAGGTAAATGAAACGGATGAAGAGTTGAGAGATACGGATCAAGAGTCGAAAGAGCCAGTGAGTTACGGGAAAGAGCTGGTGAGTCAAGGAAAATACCTGCAGATCACCACTCGAGAGCCGAAGAAGGGTTATGCCGCCTGGGTGGCGGAGTTAAACTGCGAATAATGACGTAATTTTCCGTATTATATGACGTATTCTCACTTAAGTGAGATTGAAAAATAACCCCAACTCTTGATCCGGTTATTACAAAAGTGAGGCCTGTATCACACCGTCGGGTGGAGTCTTCCTACCGCCGACGTTGAAACTCCGACCCCAGCGAATATGAAGTGGGAGTACGGAGAGTCACCGCCGGTTGCGTAACGCATCTTACGGGCAGTGAGACTCGATACGGCAGATGTAACGGTGGTATGAAAAATGACGTGATCTTTGTATGCGGAAATGGCATTTTCCAATGGTGAGTGGAACCAGCAGACGAATTCTGCGAAATGTTCGTTACCGACATGTATGTATGTAATGCGCGAATGGATTTGACAAGTTCTTAATTAAAATTTTCCTAGTTTTTTTATTTTTTGGGAATTAATAAGGACATGGCATCTTATTCTTTTTAACTCAAAGATCATATAATGAAAGTGGACAAATAGTCAGCTCTAAAATATATGCAAAACTTCGTTGTGTGATACCCGAGGTTTGTCTAGATTGAGAAAAAGTGTAATAACACATATACCAACATTAAAAATTTTAAAATATTAACATTATTAAAAATTAAGACCGAATATGTTACATTATTGACTGTGCTGGGTGAAGATAAAAGATGAATTTAATGAAAACTGGAACAGGAACTAGGTAATTATCCGTTTTTTTTGCAGACAGTTCCATGGTTTCCGGGTTTCACTGCGTTGGGTTATCTGGATGGTGATAACGCTTCGTAGCTAGTCGGCATTCGGACGTGTATTGGCTACGAAACAGATAACCCGACGAAGTGAAGCCCGGAAACCATGGAACTGCCTGCACTACAGCGATGCGAAAGCCTGAAGCAGAAATCCATTTTTTTTATTCGTCAAGCGATGCATTATTTGTGACTGCGTTGGCTATGTGGTACCGTTAGTGTTTGCTACTAGTAAATCGTCACCTGTAAGGTATTATTATCACAACCCGCAGGTTATTTGATTTATTCTCCATCATTATAATCTAATATTGAATAGTAACTTAAAAATCCCGTTTAGGCCCGGCCTAGAGGCATAGGTAGATTTCAAAGTTTTTCATATAGCTTCAGCTCATTTTTCTCACACCTTGCAGTAATGTTTAGTCGTGTCAAAATTGTTTGAGGGAAAAGTTGGTGATGGCCCAGTCACAAAAACTATGTAGACATTTTCCGGAAGTTGCACCATGGTAAAGATCATAATAGGTAGAAATCTACCTAAAACTAATCACAGGCTTGATCCTTATTTTTTCGCGATTCGAGTAGCTCTTGCACAGCTCAATTGATAGGACGTATTTATAATGAAAGAGTACGTATCACTTACGTTTTCATTAATAAATTAACCATTTACGCGATGTGGTACGCAAAGCGTAGGTCAGGATCAGATAAGACATAAAGCAAAATACAAACAACGTGTGGGTAGCATTACCGTTTGAATAACTTTGGTATACAGTGTATAGGCCACATTACGTTCATGTTAATTTAAAATATTCTTGATAATATTGAAAGAGAAAAAGTTTTCTCCTACCTGAAAGCTGCTGTTTGTAGAAAAACCACAAAAACGCAATGTCTTCATGATCGGTGGCGGCGACATACCACGTCTACTGCTTTTCGCTAAAGATAACATGGGCATTAGAATATGCGTATTTTTCTCTTGAAAAACCTGATCTCAGTCACAAAAAAATCTATCTAAACATAATTCCACCACATTTTTCCATCTCTCAAGTATTGCAAAGTCATTGAATCGTGGGGACTGTTTCAAATTTAATCCAATAAATATTCGAGGTGGTCATCATATAATTCCATTCTTCCGTTTATTGTAAACATTTTGGAGGAGACCTCCGCGCTTGTGGGCTGGCCCATGGTAGCCTCATTTCAGAGGTCCCCTCCGCCACCATTATGGAGGTGAGGACGACCTCAACTCGTCTCTCGAGGAAAAATCTCTCCTCCACTTGTAGGAGCTGAAGGAGGTCGAGGGTGGCGCCTTGAAGGAGCGACTGACGATACGGCCCTAAAAGTGTTATGCAATGTCACCCGTTGGAGGAGACAATTAATGTCACTTTTAAAACAAATTAATTTAAATCTATGACAATATTTTAGGAAACACTTGTTAATAATCATGCTTAAATAATATTTTAGTAGTGCTACGAGTACATTTCTTTCCAAAGTACTGATATGTACATTAAATACATAATTTTAATTCAAAAATACTCCCGAACAGTGATGGATAATATCCTCATTCTACGGCACTGCCTATACTAAATCCAAGATGAGAAATTTAGGGGAAACAGTGCAGCCATCCGATATTAACAGCATTATTAACAATCCAACGAAAGAAACGGTTGAGTTCCCTCATCCCAGAGAATCATTCGGAATGCTGTCTATTGATTTCTTTCTCAAAAATTGTTACATTCTAAAGTAGGATCCCTATGAATGCAGCGAAAACGAAAGTTGACAATTGGAATGCTGGGAACCAAAGGCAGATGATGGTCTGGAAGTTTTCCTTGATGAGTGATTGGCTGACGCACGCAGTCTTGAATCAACATTCATACGTTTATCCTATACCCTTAACGAAGCAATTATTGTATGCATGTAAAATTATTCTCAAAAATGGGTTAAACGGTTTTGATGAGACATCATAATTTAAGGATTGTTTTGGTACAAAAAATTCAGTCTGCTCTTCTGGAAAATATTTTAGGGGTTCGCTGAGTTTGAGCCAAGAAAATATTTATGGGAAGCATCATAAAAAGCATGGGAATCGCTAATTACTTCAAGGTAGAGTTTTTTTTAAATTTACTACTGTAAAGTATGATAATACGCATTTGAGACTGAGAGACGGAAACATTGCACGAGAAAGTTTCAATTTTATTTATCTTGCGTTCAAAGTTGGCTTACTTGTTTATACTCAACTGATTATAAAGAAAGAAACCTCATCTTTCCAACGATAACAAAATATCAGCCACTTACTATAAAATTTAACGAGATATTTTCCAAAAAAAACCAACCGTTTTCCATAGCAAGTTGAACGGGTATGCACTCCAACGGGTACGGGTATGCACTCCAAAGAAATTCAATCAAAAAATGAATAACTTCTTACGAATAGATCGTGCCAGAAAATTATGAAAAATGACATCTAATGTGCATGATGTTAGATATGTATGCCAAAATCTAGGATTAATCATGCATATTTTCACATACTTAAAAATGAATGAATGTCAGCTGTTTAGAAAACGTGGGTTTCTTCTCTGAGTGGCTGGAATATCATACCTCGGACGAGTAAAGAAGTGATATGTGATTTTGAAATGGCCCGATTATTCCAAGAGTAATAAGGATATAAGAATGGGACAGTGACCTTTCGGTAGTTGGCCTTTATGGGACTCTTCCTGCCACCCACACGTTTCTTAGTGACTTGCATGTTGTTATGGAGATGCGGAAAATTCTACAAGATAATGCCTCAAGAAATGAGGGAGCCTCAGTTTTATTTTTTTAACAAAAATTAAATTGATGCTTGACGCGTGATGCACATGTTAAAAATTAGCCTGAGGGATATCTTAGGTAATTCCGAAATAACGGAATTAAAAAATGAACGGACTTTTTGTCTGAACATACTACTGTTTTGACTACTGAAAAATTGGATTGTACGCCAATAAAATTATCACAACAGTATGAAGTAGTAAGAGCTTGCATTTATAAGAGTATTCATTTGGTGGCATCTTCTAGAAAAGAAAAACTTTCATAGAATCGATGTCATGTCCTGCAGTCCCGCACTCAGTAGGCTCACAAGATCAGCATTGGTTACTTTGTGAAAGTTCGATTAAAACAATAAAAAAATAGTTAACGCACGTAGTTTTACACAGTTCTCGCTATGACTACATATTTTAAATGGGTATCACAGTTGAATGCATAACTCTATGCTCTCAGCTGGTGCCAATAAGCTAAGCACATGGTGCGCCGAAATTTCGCGCTGGTCACTTTTTAAAATTAGTTTTTTAATGCGCGACCGGTTTAAGTGTGTTTACATCATTGCCAAGCCAACAGTTTGCGTTGTAAACAACGTAAATACACATTTTGTGGGAAGGTTGGTAGGAGGGGAAAATGAGGGGTGGAAGGGTTCACGGGGTGGGGAAGGGATGGAGGGAAAGGAGAAAAGGCTAAGTGGGTGAGGCTTCTAAATTAAGGGAATAATATGGAAAGTAAAGGGGAGTGGGATGAAACGTGTTTTGGTTCCTTAGGGGGGTTTTTATTGAGGCTATGATGAATTATTTAAAACTGTTTAAAAACGTCTAATTTTTCTCTTTTTCTTCTATGTGCAGTATTTTCGGCGTGAAGCTGCATTCATTGTCGGTTTCCAGGACGTATTTGGCAATCGTGGAGGTGTCATCTCCATTTCTCAGGCATCTTCTGTGTTCCTTCAACCGAGAGGTGAAACTCCATCCCGTATGACCCACATAAACTGCTGGACACGAATTGCAGTTTTTATTTGGTAAGTACTCCGATTTATTTAGTCTTTTCCACTTTGTATTTCGAATTGCCAAGTAGCTTCGATAAGGCTACAGCCTTCTTTCCGCCATTTTGTGTGCACTGCATAGCACAAGAAGGTTAGAAGTAAATGGAGGCGACAGGAGAGACCTCCCACCGTGGCAAAAATCCACCACCTCGGTAAGTTCTTGTGTGAATTTCAAATAGACGCTGTGGAGTACATTTGGAGTGTCTTCATTCGAAAGGTTGAGTCTTAAATCACATTTAACCGGGTTTTGCCTCAGTCTCCTCAAATTTCGCCTTTAAGCACCGCTCTCCAACAACTTGGATCTACCACGCCCACTATGCTCACAAACCTTCCCATCAACCCCCATTTCTTCCACCCGTTTCCCTGAGTCCTTGGGCAATCCAATCGCCACCATGTACTTCTAACCTCTTTGACACAGCAGATCATTCCGATGCTCGGTTTCCATCTCCTGCGATGCCCGCTAATATGCGCGAGGCGATTGGAAAGCGTCGGGAATCCTTAGGTTACCTAGGCAGGCACGTAGCCAGAAAGTTGCTTTGGGGGGTGGGGCTAAGTCTAGCTCAGAGCGTGAGTCCCCCTTGGCTAGTGGTTCCCTTGGCGAAAGGCAGTCACCGCACGGGAAAAAAATTTCGGGGGGGGGGGGGGGGGGGCTGAAGCCCCTAAAGCCCCCCCTGGCTACGTGCCTGTACCTAGGGAGATCTATTTGGATGTTTATACCAAAATGATAAGTGAGACATCTACTATAAACTATATCTAAGCTGTGATATTAAACCACATAAACTACACTTAAAATAAAAATCTCCCTCCAATTTCCCCCCTTCATTACGGTGTAGATTTACACATTATGATATGAGTTTTAGCCAGCTTTTTTCATTTTAACCCGCTGGGTAGCGGGATTGAAAAAGTAAATCAGGCAAAATATATCACCACTCTTAAACAAACATTACATGTCATTGGTGCACCTTTGAAATGGATGCAGGTTTTGCAGTGATCCTACAGGAGTGACTGCATAACGACGCACGATTTATACTGCATACCTGTTGATTGGTAAAACAACGAAAGCAATCAGGCCCGGCTTAAGACAAAATTTTAACCCGGGCGAGAGAGTATTCCGGTGACCCCCTTCCTCCCCCCCCCCCACTTATGAAACCTATTCACCAGTTAAGCGTAGTAAAAAAATATTTTTTCACAATCACGGCACCCCTTCCTTTGTGGCGCCCTGGGCAGTCACCCGTGTCGCCCAGGCTTTAAGCCGAGCCTGAAAGCAATATTGAAGATTTTATATGAACTCTGATAATATTTTCACATAGCCTAGCATCAATTAAGAATTACCATTGTAAATGATAAAATCATGGTGCATGTGAATTTCAACTGAGTATATGTTATGCCATTGATGCGAGTAAAACGATAATTTATGTAATACATTTTAAATTCCCAGGAAACATATGTTAAGGTGACATCGAGTTTATAAAAACGTCATTCTTAAATGATTAAACAGCACGATTTAATACTGACACTCGTAATGAAAGGCTTTTCACAAAGAGTGCGTTACGCCTGAATTGTTTATGGCAGGACTTTAAAAAGCTTAGCCATGAACATATTTGGGAGCACAGGTTGAAATGCAATGAAACAGCAACAAAATATTATGGATACCTAACGATGGACGAGGTTTTTAATTTGATACATTAAGTTCTCACTATTGCATTTAAATTCCAAATGCTTAATGTCACAGCTCTAATAATTCATTCGATTATAGAAATAGCATCTAAATAGGAACAAGGTCGCTTTAAATTATGACAATGTTTGTAAAATTTATTTTTACATGCAGGCTGAGTATTTTCTCAAGTAGAATGGTACAGGGCGTGAAATAGCACATCAGGACTGCAGTCTTGTACCTGGGAACGGAAATAGCGGAGAATTAATCAGATACATACATCTACGAAGTACCGTGCAATGCACCACTAAGGGTGTGTGGCACGGGGTGATTCCACACCAGGCATGCAGCACTCGTCCCAGGGCAAATCGGGACCTCGCACGTTCCCCCGGCCGCTAGGCGTAGACCAAAGAGTAGTCAGGAGAACAGTGCGCAGTCAAACCAGAAACTGAGAGAGTGCTACGTAAATGAGCATGCAAACATGCGTACTGGTAAAGAGACAACTAGAGGTTAATATTAATAATACTATTAATTTATGAATGCTACGAGATACTACTTCATGCAGAAAACAAAATAATGCCGGACATTTCAAGCGGGGTATAGTGTTGGTAATGATGTTATGTTATTAAACACAACTGAAAAGTCTACTCTCCCTTGTGAGGGTGGGAGTTGCATGTGATTGATCCATAGTGACTATTTTGGTTCCTTATTATACGCGGAAAAAATGACATTTTAAATCAATCGGTTTTGCAGTCTATTTCCTTTATCTTATTCCTGTAATCGTTTCTACCGTAGTACGTCGGCTCTAGGAAAATATGTTGAACGTCCTGCAAGAAATATTCTGCTTTAAACTTTCAAAAAAGATATATCCTATATTTATCCCTTTGATGAGTTAAGAGGTTCCCACCCTAATTGCTTCAACAATTCGGTAGCACTGCTATGTTTATCGTAACAACGTTTTACACATAGGTATACCAAATGAGTATGAATAAGGTAAAAACCCACTGCCCATGGCATGCGAAAGAAAAGTAATAGCCTTGTTCCAAAAACCACAAAGTCACGAGGATTTGGTGGTGAAGAGGAGCGTATATGATTACCACAGGTGTGTGCGTTTTGCAGACCCTAGAACAGGGTTGTCCAGCTTGCAAGGCCTCAAGGGCCACAACTTAACCTTTAATATGGTTGTGGGCCATATAGTAATAAATTATTATTTTTAAAAGTAACAATAAGAAAAAAAGTAAGGTTTTAAAAATACATTTCTGAATTTTTGTCTAATTACCTTTCGCGGACCACAATAAATGGCACCGCGGGCCTCCATTTGGACAACCCTGTCCTAGAAGCACCAAGGAATGCATCAGCTTTGCCAATACGTCATAGATTCGAGCAATCGTGAAAGCTAATAAGGTGGCGATAGATCAAAGGAACGTTCCGTATGACAAATTCTAATCAATATTAATTGAAAGCTCTCCCAACCCATGCAGTTTAATGCGTTCATTAATACAGTATGTTTCGGTTGTCTGATCAAGGATAATGCCTGAGAAAACTACGAAGCCTGGCAAATTAACGCGAAGGGAATGTAAGTAATTACGATCAATATCAATATGAGTCTCACACTAAAAGATAAGGACTTCGTACTCCAGTAAGCAAACATTAATATTTCCAGAAACATCGAGGAATAAATTACAAAAACTTAAATGAAATAGCTGCAGGAAATTTGAGTCGGAGTCTCGACCTCATTGAAGAGGGGCAGCGAAGTGAAAAAATAGCAGTTCGCTAACTCAGTTCACCTTTAATCCACTCATGCATGACAATACCTCTATGTTAACTTTCCACAAAGATTTAACGAATCCCCTTCTGATAAAGACAAGGTTTAGGGAATATAAGCCTTATCGCTTGATGATATGCTCGTATCCTGAAAGTTTGGAGGTCAGAATACCTCAAAAGAGTTAACTTTTGCTGATCCGTTGAACAGATTTTTTACTTTCGTCTATGCATATCTATACTTTCAATTATTAGCGTCAAAATATCATACATGTGCCATTTCATGATTTAGCCCTAATTCTAAAATGTCACACAAATTAAAAAGTTACTATCATATTCAAAATGTGATTCACCACGATCTGCAGTATTTGGTCTTTGCCTGAAAAAGAATGCCTTGGACGACTGAAGAAAAGAATTTGAAAGAGATTATAGCTTGATAGGTCATCACTCCCTTTTCTTATCGCACCATTCGTGATCGCAGGAACGTCATTTGCGATTGAGACTGAATTACCTTTTGCGAGTCATCAAACAAGCAATTTCCACTAACTTACAATTACGAAGGGAAAGGGTCGTTTCTCAAATACCGCAGCTACTAAAATTGCAGTCCAGATAAAGGAATAATGCCGAAGGCGAACATAATATGATGCTGATCGTAGCTTCTTCCTTAAACTGAACAAAAAGATACCAATTATGGATTATTGCACGCATGTTATTCAAGGAGCTAAAAATTGTTGGCGCAAATATGAGATGGGAATGGAAAAATTTGGGTTTAAATTGTTCAAATTGATCCTTCTGCTAGGAATATGCAATGATAAATTCCTCTTATGGAGTCCCAGTCCCATTCTATATTTCTCGCTCAATCCGAGAGAAAAAAAAACTTTGCCTTTGCTGTCGTTTTCCGAATCAAAAAATTCTTACCGCAACAATTTTCTGAATCTAATACGAGTCCTACGGGCAGGGCTGAAACCGCGTGTAAGAATTTAGACTCAAAATAATAGCTTCGCAAAGTCTTTCACACTTTACTGGTGGAATGCTAGCAGTATCATGGAAACTAACTGGAATTTTTCGCACGAAGGGGAAACGTCTTTCATTGGTTACTCGCTCTGTGACGTCCACCCGCCGTGATTTGGGAAAAAGGATATTACTTCAAAATGCATAACCTCTTATTCACATGAACGTTCTAGATCTCTAATCTAATTGTTTAGATGGGCTTCACCTATGGGGTAGCGATCGATGTCAGCGTATTTTGATCCAGCTTTGTTTGGATCGTAGACATTTAGTTTAAGACGCTGCTGATATTTCCCGCCCTCTGAAGATGAATTCAGTACGTTTGTAACATTGCCTACCTATGTGCTGTCATCTCCCCTCCGCTCCTCAGCCGATTCCTTCCCCACGAGCCTTCCCCTCGTTGTTATCGCTATTCGAACGTACATACGAATTCCACCATGTTTCGCTACAACTATAAAATCTCCACTTCAATGAAACATGCAAATCTTGGTTTGTACCCAGACGAAAGAAATTATATGTAAATCAGCTTACCACTATCGCGGCCGACTCCGATTATCTCTATAGAAGACCATGCCAGTATGTGAAGATCACTATTTCCCGCGCCCTTGTATGAAGGCGAACGCGACAGGTGGCTCTGTCGTCGGGGAGGGTGGAGGTGGCGGGGGCCTCGAGACTCCACTGTTGCGTGCGAAAGTGTCCAATTTGCTATCCGGGTTAAAGTAGTAGGTGGCCGGCGGACCGGCTGACAGCAGCCTCAGCTCCCAGGGCGCGGGGGCGGCGCTGGAGGACCCTGCAGACATCAGCAGAAGCACCACCAGCGAGACAGACAGAATAAGGGTGGGGTGTGAAGTCTTCATCCTGAAGCGATGAAAGGAAAAAAAACTACGGTGGTCACGTAAGCGCAATTCTTTGTCCCACTTCTTGTCGAAGTGCGAAGGGAAAGTCCCGGGTTGCATAACGAACTGAAGCACGAAGGAATATTTGAGGATTAACTGATGCGGATTCGCATGACCTTGGGGCTCATAAAAAAACCACGATGATTTCAAAAAAATACAGAATCGCGAGTGAATTTGTCCTGCCTAAACAAAGTGATAAGAAAGGACACCGAAATTTCAAACCTTATTAAATATTTTTTTTAACTTTATCAAATCCAAAGAAAAGGTCTACAGTTCCGAATAAATAAACAAATAAACCGAACAATTACAACAAAATTAGAAAAAAATATAAACTGAAAACTCAAAAACCTGAAGAAAAATGCCTCAGCCTGAATAAAGACACTATGTTGGAACATAAAATCACAACAAAATCTAGGATCCTTTAGAAGTCACCATGCTGGTCAAGATTTGGTGGAGTATAGAATGCAAAGACAAAGATGTGCACAGTAGGTCAATACTCGGCCCGGTGATTCTTACATAAAAATTACTTTATCCCTCTACTGCCAAGTCATTTCACTATAATAGCATGTGGTCAAAATCTCATGTTCTCTATTCTTGCCGCCCAAACTATTTCTAAAGCATCAATCAAGTTAATATTTAAAAAAATATGTCTAACTATAAGTACTCAACTAATTCAGACCTGACTTCGTGGACGATGTCGATGGCCACGAAGAGTGAAAACTTTTTACTCTTTTATTTAGGGGCATGACGCGTTTCACGGCACTGAATTATATACGGTCACGTTTCAAAGGAGTCTCCATTACGTACAGAGTCACAGAAATGTTAAATAAGCCACACCGCTTTGCTAAACCTGCGATAGAGACCAAAAATTTTCTTTGATCGTAAATATGCACCAAGTCAAAGAAGTCCAAGAAATGAGAAACAAAGGAATTAAGGTGACTGGAGAATACATTAACACGGTTCCTTTGGCTGATGACATAGCAGTCGAAGCAAAAAAACTGCAGGCATCCATGTACACATGCATTGAGTACTAAAGTAATACAAAATGAAGATTAATGTAAAAGAAAACAAAAATCCTACTATGTGGAAGAAAGAAGCTGAAGCCAGACTATACGCTAAAAGGAGATGCGCTCAAACAAGAAGAATCATTCACCTACCTTGGAAGCTACATGACATGATAAATGAAGTTCAATAGACATCAAGTAAAGAATAGATTTAGCCAGAAAAAAAGAAGTCATGTATAAAAAATACTATTGTATTCAAAGTAAGTAGGATTCCCGATAAGGAAGCAGCTTCTGGAAACTTTCATCTGAAGATTGGGGCTATATGGTTCAGAGGCATGGAGCATTGAAAAGATGGAGCAGAAAACAAAGAAGGCTTTCGGAACTTGGCGATGGAAGAGAATGATGAAAATAGATTGGACGGGCAGGATCAGAAACGAGGAAGTGTATAGTAGAATAGGGGAAGATAAAACCATGTGAAGCACTATGTAGGTGACATGGTCCAGATAGTTAGGTAACTGTTTGAGGCACAACGGATTTGTTAGGACCATAAGAGAAGGAAAAGCCCCGCGAGGAAGGTCTATGGACAAATACATTGGCTGGCTAAGATGCCATATGAATCAGATGAGGTACAAGGACATAAATGAGTTAAAGGTTTGAATGTACACTGATGATAATGCATCCAGAAATGATGGATTGGAAACATGATAAAGGAAAGACACAAGGAAAGTATAGGCATTGTGACCATTTCAACCCCCGGAATACGCACCAGCTTTGGGCTAGCAAGCCTCTTCAGAAAATACATAATTTAATATAAAATAATGTTCTTACTTCTGGAGAAGATTAAATCTGGTTCACTTTAGACATTTCAAGAGAAATATAACAGTTTACGTTTCATGGCACCACGATGCATATTTGCAGAGAAAAAGTAGGCTTATTAATTTAACAGCATGCCAAGAAGTATTAAAGTTAAAACTTGAAACTCTACAGACGTAATACTAAAGCTATGAGTCTCATTGTGTTAAATTTTCTACATCTAAATCTACAAAACACCCAGCTTTCCACCTAAATTATGTGTGGCAGGTGAGTAGTCACCAATATGCATTACACTTTACCCTATTAGAGTTAGTGTAACTGCGGCTATTGGCGCATTAGCATAAATCGCTAATGCATGTCAGGAGGCGATGCCTCACAAGCGTGCAGTACACAATAGGTATGCTACCATTGCTAGAGGGACCGGTAGTATTAATGTATTCTGCAACTACATAAATGGACAGAAATACAAGAGTTATACTGGAAACATTCATGGCGTGCTGATAGTATTAGGTAGGAGATATGAATACACGTGTTAGGGAGTAAATCAACTAACTAACTAGCTACACTACCTATCGACAAACCTAATTAAGATCCTCATAGGCAGCTGTTATGGTCTCTTATCGCTCGTGGTAAAAATGACATTTTAAATCTGTCCGTTCTGTAGTCTAGTTCCCTAATTTTATTCTTATGATTTAATCCACCGTAGTATGTCGGATTCCGTAAAATGGTACTAACGTCGTCAGAAAATAAATCGGTTTGGAACTTACATAATAGATTGCCTAAATTTTAATCGACGACGGTCTGAAAGCGATTCCTATCCCACTTGCTGCAAAAGGTCAGTAACACGAGATTGTCATTACTCGGTTTTTAAGCCAATTCCCATTCCTGGCAGCGTATTCCAATTGAAACCTAACACAATTTAATCTTTATCAAACGCTCTGCTTGGCTGTTAATAGATTTCAAAGTTGCGTATGGTGCCGTGTCGCTAAAAAAAAGGGGTTTATCTACACTAACAACAAAACCAAGATGAAAATTTGTTTGTAAAAATTATTCTACATAGGAATTGAATCGAATGCAAACTTATCTAAATGATGATGTACATAATGTGAAAATCCATTGAACCATGTCTCGGGGTTAAGGTTTTGACTAGAGCCTACAATATTTTACTGTGGACGAGATTATATACACAACGGCTGAACCCAATTTCCTCAACAAGATAAAACAACGCCATTATGGCAGAATCTGTATGACGCCAACAATTAACTGCAGGCTAAAGAGCAAACTATTTCTTGAAAATTGCACTCAAGTACAAAACAAGGTGTGAATGCATGTGGAGAAAAGAACAACTTTCATTGACTTACGCGGAGTCACTGGCGCGAAGATGCAGGCTGCGGGTTAAGAGGTTCGTCTTGAAATGACTCCAGCACCGGGAAATCCTCCTCTCAGCGTAAAGCAAGTTATTTTTTGCGCGGTCGGTTTTCAAGAGAAACAGGTTTTCAAACTCGAAACCTTTTGAGCTCATGATTCCACCCATATTGCCCCAATAGCGTTGTGAGGATGAGCGGTCTTTTAAAAACGAGACGACCTTCGCGAATTTCCTCGAATTCTGAAGCTTAAAACTACGTAAACTAAAATCATTGAAAGTCTGTCTCGAAGCAGTGTTGCAAATTACGTCAGCCGTCAGCGTACCATAGAAGTCTTCGACTGCGCGGTACCCTGCAAGCCTCCTCAAGGGTGTATGGCAGGTGGTGATTCCATACGAAGCATGCCCGAACCGTGAAACAGTCACCTTATAAAAAGCTATTTTACTGAATAAATATGTATTATGTTAAATTAAGTAACGTACGAGGGAGAGACTTCGTATGCACTGCGGTTATTAACCATAATTATACATATACGGAAGAGACACTGCAATTATGCATCACGGGGGCAATTAGACCGAGCTAAGTCATGCTTACTTGCTAAAATCATCAAACTATATAATTACCTAGCTAGTCTGTCAACCTGTAACGTTGCTAGGGGCGCTGCGATCGAGAATTCAATTTCATTGAAAGTTAAATTCATTTTTACCTTTTTTAAATATATATTATTCCAAAAATAGATCCAACTTAAAATAAATTCGTATTAGACTATTTATATCTTTTATCCCAATGGTTTGTGTTCTTGGTTCTAAAAATATAGATAAATAAATAAATATTATCAGAGATATGTGATGATATAGATCTAGTATCCATGATATGAATATATCTTGGTTACAATGTGGTTGAAAACATGTTTGTATGCCCATTATTGTTCTTAGGTGGTTTTGCCACAGAATATAAGTAAATATATTCATTATTATTTATTTATTTAAAACAACATATTGGTAAATTTAATGAAGAAATGGTAAATGTATTAAGTGAATAATATTAAAGTCACTAAATTAAAGGTAATTCGAGAAGATCTTAGTGTTTATTTTCACGTAAATATGTAGACAAGAGACTTTTTATGAAGGAATCCTTAAATGGATTCTTTAAGTTTTTACTATTTATATTTCATAAGACTTCCGAACTTCTGGTCGAGCGTTGCATCCAGATATAGGCAGGACTAATGTTCGCCACATTACGTCTTTTTTCTATGCATAAATTTTGCAGAGGAGGACGTCACTTTTGAGAGGTAATAATTAGTAATAACATATTTACAGGCACATCAAATGTAAAATAACTTAGCATCTCATGCTGAAAGCAAAAGAAATAATATAAACAACGCTACTTATCGTTACCCTACTACGCTACTTATCGTTACATTATTGACGGAATTAATCATTTATTACGTGGTCCCCAATCGTCCGAGGAAACAATGACCTTTTTAACCTCTCCGTCCTGCAATCTATTTCTCTAATTTTATACAAGTGAACGTACGGAGGTTAGTTTAAAGCGGAGTTTGGGAGAACGAACTTAGTTGCATCGGTTTTCAAAAATATGTTCCATAGGTCTACCGGTAAGTGACTCTTATAAAACTTAGTCAGGATCTTAAGGAGATATTTACATATATTGTATTTGGTGTTATATTTATTTATAACAAAAATATTAAATTAGACATTTCCCTGGTGGTAACATGCACTTTGTATAATATGAAAATCACATGAAACATGTGACTTTTAAAAGCATAAACAAAATCTAAGAAATGTACAAATTCAACAAATATATCATGCCAATTCAAATATATCTGAAACAAATCATTAGTAGATTGGCAATATAATGTTATTGGTCGGATTCTTGAGACATGTGTACCCCACTCCACTTTGTTTTTTCATTTTTTTTTATTTTGAACGTAAATTCCTTTTAAATTCTTTTCAGGTTTTAGTGAAAAGGTTAAAGATTTCTTGGCAAAGGAAGTGAATTTCATTAATCTACAATCCTGTTTAAAAAAAAAGAGTACTTTCCTGCATCTGTTTTTTTTAAAGCGCCTAATTAAATTAAAAATTATTTTAAATTATTTTAAAATTATGATAATTCTTACCAATTCTGGATGGTTTCTGAAGTCTGCCGCTTATATCATCCCACCCTTTGGCCATGGTATACGCCTTATAAAGATTTGTCAGTCTATTATATTCTCTCCCCCAAGCTATCCCAGCCCAGGATGTTGAACATTGCTGTCATCTTTCTTGTGCCAACATAGCACAAAATGGGCAGCTTTCCTTGGAACCTTTTCCACCTGTTTCACCAATCGTTTGTCTCATATAGGCCCCAAACACTCGTAGCAAATTACAGTGTTGGCCACACTGCCGTTTTGTACGCCAGTTCTTTCACTTTCTTTGATGTGTACCTAAAATTCCTAGTCATAAAATGTAGGCTTTAGAATGCCTTGGATGTAATTTTTTCAATATATTGCTGCCAACCTAGTTCTTTATTTAGTACTACTCCTACTAAAGTACTTAATTTTTTCCGTTATTGGTACGCCTTGTATAGAACATACAATTAGGTATATTACTCAACATTTACACTATTGTTTCTACAAAGGTGCATTTTTGTTTCTACATGCCCACTCCATTATTACATTCAAATAATTCTGAATATTTTTTTTTATAATCTTCGCTATCAACTCTCCGATACAGTATACAATCATCGGCAAATAGCCTTAATCAAATACCAAAATAACAAAAATTAAAAACAAAATAAAAGTCTATTTGATTGAATACCTTCCTAGAGGACATTTATAAACACTAGGAAGAGTAATGGCCCTACTTTGAGGAACATCGGATGTCACATCAAAGCATTATAGGAAACTATTTCCTTTTTTTCTCTCTGCTTACTATTTTTAAAATCTTTTACGCTAAAGACTATTCATTTTCAATACTCAAGAATTTCATTTTCCCAAGCAACTTATCATGTGGTACAACATAAAAATTTTTTTTTGTATATTTTGAATGTAGAATTATTTCTCTGTACACAATTAAACAGATAAAATATTTTACGGCCATTGGAGAAATATTTTATCTGTTTAATCTATAGAGGCCGTAGAGCTCATCTACCTTGATTCTGTACACAATTGATTTTTTCACGCCTAAAATTTATTATTTCGTCTTGTGTAAATACACGAGGAGTTGAATTACAGCGGGGATTTCATAGTCTCAATCTTGTCCCGATGAAGCCGTCTTATTTTCATTATTAAAAAAAAAATCCAAACTGTCATCATTAACATGGCAATTCATGAACGACGTTACCTTCTAAAAGCTAGAATAAGTTGTGATTTCAATGAATTTTGTCTCTAATAATGGCACAAGTATCTGTCGTGAATGAAATAGAAAGGTTTACAAAATATTTCCTTGGCTAAGTGGTGAAGCTTTGGGAACTCTAAATACAAGGATTTCAGCTGTTATAAAACAGAAACAAATACTACAGTGAAGTACATAGTGATATTATCTCTTTTTTCAGTTGTTTATCAATAATATTTTCCCACTTATACAGTGCATTTGTGGTGATAACATAAGGAAAATACATGTGAATCATTTTTGGGAATAGAGAAGTGAATTATTTCCTTAACGGGAGACAAAACGTTGAATCAACATGAACATCGATTGGATGATTGGTTTGTAACAGCTTTCCACTCCACTCACCTCTCCGCTAACCACTTCATTCCTACATAATTCTTCACTTTGACGTCCTTCTAAATTTTCCTGATATATTCCATTCGTCGTCTTCCTCTGTCATTCTTTCCATTTATTTATCGTCCTAATATAGTCTTCAATTGGTTGTTGAGTGGCAATATTTTTTCAATACGTTTGTCTCTCCTTCTTCACAGAGTTTTCAGCATATTTCATTAATCCTCAGCTCTTCGTAGGACTTCTTGGTTGGTGACGTCCTTCGTTATTTGCCTGATGTATTCCATTCTTTGTCTTCCTCTTGTCATTTTTCCCGTTCATTCAACCTTCCAATATTGCCTTCAATAGGTCTTTGAGTCACAAAATGTGTCCAATAAGTATCTTTCTCCTTCTTCGCAGGATTTTCATTGTACTTCATTACTCTAAAACTCTACGTAGGACTTCATGGTCGATAGTTACCTCCATTTGTTCTTCATCATTCTTCAGCAACAACTCATCCGCATTTATTCCAATCTCTTTTGCTCTGCAGCTGTTATTATCCAGGCTTCACAGCCATATTAGTCTTTTTTCATTGAAGTATTCTATCAGCTGATTGTTATGTTCTTAGAGAGCCCCCATCCGGCATCCCAATTTCTGAACATTGTCTCTTTTCCCTTCTAATTGTAAGAATGTCTTTCATCAGCTTTTTCTTTACATCTCTTCTCAGACCCCCCATAATCAATTCCCTTCTCTTCGAAAATGCTTCTTTAGCTAGCACAGTTCTGCATCTGATGTATCTACCACTGAACCCATTCTCCTCCAAAATACTACCGGGATACGTAAACTGCTCTGCTAGTTTCAATTCGCATTGAATCCAAGTTTTATATCATAGTTGAAACAACGAACTAATTGCAGTCATCAGTCTTATCCGACCCCTTACGAAGATTATGCAACACTTTAAACTCATCTCCTGTCATAACAAATTCATTAGGAGCGTAAGTCTTCCTAATACAAAAATTACCTTTAAATGTAAAAATACCACCACAGGATCACACACAATACATGAGAGCACATATAGTACATATAAATTTTCTAATCACTGAATTTCCATAATTGCACTGTCACTTAAGACAAACCTTCGTTTTATGAAGCCTTCGTTTCAATATTCTCGGCAAATATTACATCTCTTGCACAACCAACCGTTGCGCAAGAACCAAATTGAAAAATGAATTTTAGTGATACAGTCGGATAATTTGATTTTAATTCTTACAGCCAAATGAAAACGTTGATCGGTTCAAACTACAATCCAAAATGCACTTTCGCAGCGTTCTATGTTACTATTTATCATTGGTTTTTATGATGAGTTGTGAATAACTTGTGGTCCATAAAATGTGTATCATCAATAGTTTTGTAATCGTAAGGGATATTTCTAATATTCTTCTTAATTATATGCTTAAAATCACAAACCAAGAACACTGTGTAAGAACAAAACAATCCTTCGAACGTATTGCTCAATTGTGCATTCAATTATTTTCGAAGAATACCAACAACTCCACGGAAACCGGCACTAAACGAGGTAGCTGTACACATCGGTCATGATTACAGTATATACTCGCTTTGCTCCCTAGAACCCCCGCGACGACTCGCTTTGCTCGTCGTCGCCGTTTGGGGGCTTTGCCCCCAACGTCTGTGTGTGTTAAAAAAAAGTTGACTTTGGCAGCATGTTGCCAGCGAACTATAAGTGATAGAGAGTAAGGATAAGCATAAAGTTGTAGGCCTCGATGAGATCTTAAAAAAACACCCAATAGATTTAATATTCGACTGCTAGTTTAGAAGCTACAGTGGAAAAACCGAAAAATCCAAATTTGGCGCAATGTTTCCAGCAAACTATAAGGGTTAGAGAGAAATGGTTGGCATAAATGTTAAGACTTGATGAGATATAATAAAGCCGCCCAACTGCTTCGAGATCAGACTTACTTTATTAGCTACGAGACGTGAGGGAAAGAAACATTCGAAAATATCAGTCAATATCAGAAAATTTGCGTTTTAATAATTTGGAAACCTTGGTCGGGGCGTGCACAACATTGACCAAAGTTTCATCGCAATCGGATGAAAGGTATTGGAACGCATAGAACACGAGCGAACTAACAAACAAACATTATTCACTATACATTAGATTGTTTTCCATAGTTACATATACTGTTTTCATTAAATATAAAAAACGCACATTAATTTATATTTAATTATTTACTTTATTCATTACTTTTTGGCTATTTTGCCTATATTTTAGTCTCTCTCATCTGACTTTTCAATTAGCCTTCTAATAATAGTATATCTCTTTCATATTAATGCATAATTGAAAATAACACTGAAATTAGAAGGGTGACGGTTGTACACGTTCCAGATTGTTTTGAAGTGTTCAACCCGATTTTGAATTGCGAGTTATCCATAATTTTGCATTATGAAAACAAAACTTATTAAGCATGTGAGTTTTAAGCCTATCAAAAAAATTATATAGAGAGAGCATAACGATCGAATGAATTGTAATCATTGTGATAAGGAAAAGACGCAGATAGTAAATAAGAATATATTTTTAGTTATTGGATGATAAAAGAAACCAAAGTCATACAGAATACCGGTTTAAGAAAGGCCAATGGAACGGTCTAGGTGCATTATATTCATTTGTTGTTAAACTTTTACCAAGTAGGCGTAGTGAAAAACAAATATTTTATCCAACTGTTATTTAATGAAATATACTTCAAACGACCACTGTGTTTATTCTTTATGCATTAAATTTCCATGGAAAATGAAGCAAAGAGTTTTTAAACAGTTTAATCTGAAATGGAACTGGAGTTTTACTCGCAGATGAGCTTTTCCATAGTAGCACGAGCCTTTGCCTCATCGGGAGTCCAGACAAACCTGTTAACGGAGAGTAAACAGAATCAACACCAAGTATTTTATCTATTCAATGAATGACATATTCCATCGTAGGTTTCCGCGGCGTTCAGATGAATTATTCTGCATTTTCTGGTTTCCACCGCGTAGGTTGCTTTTTAGGACAACAGTTTCGCCCGTGTTCCAATGGGCATCTTCAGGTCGAAGTACCCGGGCATCATTTCGGCCGCGTTGATATAGGCCTTCTGTTTCCCTCCATGCTCTGTGATTGGCCATTTTCCTCCCGCCAAATCCTCTTCCATGCACTGGATAAGTGGTAACCATCTTCTCTGTTGAAGTTATCCTTTGCTTTGTTTATTTCTATGGCTTCTCTTATTCTTCTTCTTCTTCGTGGCTCTACAGCCCGGTGTGGGCCTTGGCCTGCTGCACTGTTGCTCTCCATATTTTCCTATCGGCAGTTTTCTCCCGCCAGCCTCTCACTCCCATCTTTCCCAGGTCACACAGCACTTGGTCCATCCATCTGCTCTTAGGTCTTCCCTGCCTTCTTCTGTCGAATAGCCTCCCTTTAACCATCCGTTTTGGTATCTCCTCACCTGACATTCTCTCGACATGTCCCAGCCATCGGATCCTCTGCGACTTAATGAACTTTACTATGTTCTTTCCTTCGATTAGCTGCTCTATTTCCTCATTATACCTTATCCTCCAGTCTCCCTGGTCATGTACTGGGCCATATATTCTACGGAGGATATGTCTTTCGAAGGTTCTAAGTCTTCCCTCATCTGCCATTGTCATTGTCCAAGTCTCTGAACAATACGTCACCACTGGCCGTAATAACGTCATGTAAAGTTTCATTTTCAGTGATCTACTTACTAATCTATTCTTGAATAATTTTAAATTGGCATAGAAAGACCTATTTCCAGCTTCAATTCGTTCCTGTATGTACCTCCTGAGGTTATTGTCGCTAGTTATTAATGTTCCAAGGTAATTAAAGCTGCTTACACCCTGAAAGGTGTCACCGTCAATTGTCAAGTCACAGGGCTCTCTTCGGTTCTGTACTGTTGACATCACCATGTACTTGGTTTTATTTATATTAATTTTAAGCCCTAATTTTTTGGATTCCCTTTTCAAAATCACATAATTTTGCTTATAGACAATAACCTCAGGAGGTGCATACAGGAACGAATTGAAGCTGGAAATAGGTCTTTCTATGCCAATTTAAAATTATTCAAGAATAGATTAGTAAGTAGATCACTGAAAATCACATAAGTCTACCAGTCTTCTTGCTGCGATTGCGATATCATCCGCGTATGCGCAGATCTGACTTGACTTCTCAAATATCGTTCCCTTCAAGTCTATAGCTTCTACTACCTTGTGGAGAGCCAGATTGAAGAGTACAGCTGACAGCCCATCACCCTGCTTAACTCCAGCATTGAACTTGAACTCTGCACTGACCCTATTCTGAACTTTTACTCTTGCTCTAGTTTCTCCCAGTGTGGTTCCCACCAACCTGACTACCTGACTAGTTTTGGTGGGATTTGGAGCTGGATCAGTGTCTTCATGAGCTCCGTGCGGTTTATACTATCGAATGCCTGTTGGAAGTCAATGAATAAAAAATGTATGTCTAAGTCATGCTCATAAAACTTTTCCATCATTTGTCTTAATGTAAAACTTTGGTCTGTTGTGCTCTTATTAGGTCGGAATCCACATTGGTATCTCCCTAGTATCCTTTCCGCGAATACTGTCAACCTCTTGTTTATCACTCCAGATAGAATCTTGTAGACTACGTTCAGCAGCGTGATACCTCTGTAGTTTCCACACAAGAGCTTGTCACCCTTTTTATGTATGGGGCATATTATACCTGTCTTCCATTTCTCTGGCATTACCTCATTCCGCCATATATTAGTGATTAGCTCATGGACTTTGGTTAGAAGTTCTTTACCGCCATATTTTAGCAGCTCAGCTACAATGCTGTCTTCTCCAGGGGAGCGGTTATTCTTCATTTTCCTGAGGGTTTCCTCCACCTCCTCTGTAGAGGGTTCGTAGGTCATTTCCTCGTTATCCCCAACTATTGCTTCTTCTCCCTCTAGATCATCACTCTCGGTCCCCTCCTCCTTGCTGAGGAGTTCCTGGAAATGCTCAGCCCATCTCTCAATCATTTTCTGCCCTTCATTAATAATATTTCCAGCCTTATCCTTACATCCTCCTAATCTGGGGACGTATCCAGTTTTCATTTTATTTACGGCTATGTAACATTGCCTTACTTCATTTTGTTCATGCAGCTCATCAATTTTTTCAATATTTCTTTTTAACATTTGTTTCTTTTTCTTTTTCATAATCTTGTCAGCCTTCTTTCTTAGCTCCTTGTACTCACTATAAATTTTTCTAGTTCTCCTTTGATTCATCCTTTTCCAAGCAGTATTTTTCTCCTCTAAAGCCATCTTACATTCCTCATCAAACCAATCTTTGCTCCGTGTCTTCCTTTCCTCTCCTAGCACCGTGTCTGCAGACTCCTTAATAGCTTGCTCGATTTGATTCCACTCATCCTCCACATCTACAGTCTCTTTGCCCTTCGCCAAGTTTCTCTTCATTTCATTTTGAAACTGGGTTACTACTTCTTTGTCTTTCAATAAATCTAGCCTCCACTTTTTCCTTTTCGGGATTTCTGCCCTTTTTAGAGCGACTACCCTTTCCCTCACTGTGACTTTAACTAGAAAGTGATCAGAGTCGCAATTTGGCCCTCTGCAGCTGCGGACATCTATGATTGATGATGCATGTCTGCCTTTTGTTAAAACATGGTCTGTCTGTGTGACAATTCCTGAGCCCGGGGCTGTCCATGTGCCCAGATGGATTCTTTTGTGTGGGAAACAGGTACTCTTAATTACTAAGTTATTTCTTGAGGCAAACTGTTCTAGGAGAACACCATTTTCATTGCTAGTCTGGTTTAGTGAGTAGCGTCCCGAGTTTTTGGAGCTGGCAGAATCCTGCCCTACTTGTGCATTAAAGTCCCCAGCAATTATAATTATATCATGATTTTGTATCCTTGACAGAAGTCTCTCCAATTCATCATAGAATTTGTCTTTCTCAAGTTCATCTTTGTCTTCCGTTGGAGCATGGGCTAATATTAGGGTAATGTTTCTAAATCTACCTTTAAACCTTGCCTTGAAAAGTCTTTCATTGATGGTTTCAAAATTCAACAAGCTTCTCCGCATTTTTGCATTCATTATTATTCCGGTCCCATACTGACCTGTCCTTCTCTCAGGCCCACTGTAGAGGAGGCTAAAATCAGGCTTGTCTATACGCCCCTGTCCTTGCCTCCTTATTTCCTGGAGTGCGACCACATCAATTCTAAATTTATTTAATTCCTGGGAAATTTCTTTCATTTTCCCAGGCTTAAGCATCGTCCTGACGTTCCAAGTTGCAAAAATGATATCCTTATTCATGTTCCTTTTCGGTTGCCATTGTCGTAATCCATTATTCCCGTCCAGTATCCGAGGCTTTTGTGCAGTTTCCGTAACGTTAAGTTTTTTTCCGGGGTGAGGTTGTTGGCTTCACGCTCAACCCCCGCTACATTGGAGGACCTTGGATTTTCCATTGGGATTTTCTGTTGGGGTTTACTCCCTTAGCCAAGTTGATCCGGTTATTAGGCGCCGGAAACTCGCCTTTCACCCTTCCACGATTAGCGTTACACAGGGGGTGCGACGAGGACGCTGTGGTTGGATTCGCTGGCAGAGCCTATACGAGACGGACGGAATTTCTCAGCATTTAATAAGGTCTTGGTCTCGGCACCCTCAACCTCACCGAGACCGCAATACCAGCATTACCCCCCGGCTTCTCTTATTAGCCTAGGATAATATCTTGGCTCTTCGGATACCAATTTGGCCTCGTCAAAATTAATTTTGATGCCAGGCTCGCTCCAGGCATGCTCAGTAATCGCCGACAAACTGAATTGCTTCTTTCTGGTGGCCCTTTCATGCTCCTCCAGGCGTGCCATCATGGACCTGTAACTACGAGACTACTTCGTCCTATTTTAATGGGAATTGTGTTTAAAGACTGGCGATCTGCATAATTAGAAATGCTTTTAAGCATCATCAAAATGCTATGCCACCTTGTGCTTGTGCTAGTTTGAATAGTGGGAGGGGGTAGCAAATGTTGTTGTTAGGAACTTGAAGCTCTTTCAGGTGTCTCAGTTGCTTCTCAGATTCAGAGTCACTTGAGTCGACATCTTCTAAATGTTCGGCGAGTTCTTCAAATTCTTCAATAGGAAAAAGCAATTCTTGCTGTTCTGCGGAAGAAGCTGCTTCAACACGTGGTGCCGTTTATCGAACATGCTTAACAATCCTTTTGCATTTTTTTCAAAATTTTGTATATTTCCCTGGTGTTTTCGTTGACATTTACGTTGACTAGTTTATTTATACCATGACCAAGTCAGAGGTGGTTATCAAATCCTAATAACTTTGCAGATCGTTTCATATTACCACCTGCATCCGTGACTAAATAAATCTCTTTTTGCTCTATTTTAAAACTACGCAACACTTTCAGAATTTCGAAACTGATTGCTTCACCACTGTGTTCCTAGGTAACATCTTTTGCAGCCAGTTTAAACTTGATGAGGGTCATGTCTTCAGAAATAAAATGATACGTACAAGCGATATAATTGAGCCGTCTGTATTTATCGATCCACATATCGGCAGTGAAGAAACCGAAACGAGGACTTTGCTTCGAAATGAAAGCATTTATTTACGCCAGCAGTCCAGAAAGTATCTGTCGGGAATGAAAAAGAAAGGTTTACAAAATATTCCCTCTCTAAGTGGTGAAGCTTTGGGAACTCTAAATACAAGGATTTCAGCTGTTATAAAACAGAAAAAATTACTAGGGTGAAGTACATAGAGTGATATTATTCCTATGTCTAATTTGGTGGTTCATTTATAGGGCAATTACAGAATATTACATTTCTTTTTTCAGTTGTTTATCAATAATATTTACTCACCTTGGATTTGTATGTTGATGTTTTAGGTTGTTTATTGTTTTTGTTTTGAAGGTTGCTATGTATCGTTGATAAAGGGAGGTGATTGTTAAAGAGTTTGGAAGAAAAGAGAAAGGACGTGGAATAAAGAGGGGCAATGCCCAACTGAGTTATAAGAAGTTTAATATTATTTGAGGGATCCCGACGTCACACTTCCTAACTAGCCGTAATTTCCCACAGTACGAAATAAAATAAGGAAATACTGCGATTGTTTACATTGGGTTGATAGGGATCATCTGATTCCATGTATCCAGGACGACAGTGGCGCCGCGGTTGGCAGCTTCAAAAAAGGTATCATTCCGAAGTTAGGAGTCTGTTATCCTTCAGTATCCATGGAAGAAATCTTAAATACTATCACCTTTATCCATAGCAAGAAATAGATTTTCAGTGCTCTCACTTTAAACCTTAAGGTACTAAATTAAGCATGAGCACAAACTTTTTTTATTTATTACATTATACATAAGGTGACCAACTTTTTTACACTGAAAAGGAGGACACAGATAAAAAAATATAAATATTGTAAATAAAAGAAACATTTCATTCATTGCAACAATAATACACTACATATAATATGATAAATGCATAATAAAAACATTTGTGACCGTTTATATTGTGATTATGCTTACATACATATTATTATTTAAATGAGTAATTTTCCATTGAATGAATATTTTTAATCAATGTATTATCTTCTAGCAATATATTGGAAATACCTGAACAAAAATTATCTTTCATATTGAATTTTACTGCAAGAGCTACAGCTAGAGTATCAACATTCCATTTCGATTTTTCACTTGCCCAATAATCATTAGCAATTAAAAAAAAACTCTTTCAACTGCTGCATTAGTTCTAGGGCAGTACAACATAAATTCAACAAGACAAATAAATGTTCACATTAAATATAAATATGTTTGAAATGGCTGAATATTTTCACCCATCTTTGATCAATTTCAACATGTTTTTCCCCATTCTACCTATTCATTTCAACATGTTGATTGCGTCTCGCCGCACTGTACCTACCCAGCCTTGACGAATCGTCATATCAAGTGTATATACGTCACATCACATGTAACGGACCGGCTTGGCATCGATCAAATACAGAGATTTACAGATTAGTCTTCAAATATCGAACAGGAGGACATGTAGGATGACACTTTTCGAGGGAGGACAGAACTTACAAAAGAAGGACCGTCCTCCCTAAAGGAGGACGGATGGTCACCTTAAATTTATACATATAATAACAGTTTTCTTATATTGTGTGATATAGCCCTAATGAGGCTAATATTAAATAGCTATTCCGGAATCTGAGCCGGAAAATTGAACTCTAAGCCCTTCCGTCAGTGCGGGGTTAAAACAAATCCACCGTGTCATCATAAAACTCACCTCATCTGAACTTTTTCTCGATAGCAGTTTTTAATGAAGCGTGAGGCCCACTTTATATTTTTTTATTTCGCGTATTAAATCTTTCTGTGTAGGGCCCCTCATGTAGCTCTCAGTTACCTGTCATCCCTCTCTTAAGTTTTCTACGTGACGACGGCTATCCATCATCAGCCTAACCCGACAAACCGATGAAGTGTGGACGAGGACATTGACCAGTTGCGGCGCCTGGCAGACATGGTGAGACGAGAGACGGAATGAAGTTGGGACCTAAGCCGGGCTTTATCGTCGTTAATTTCTTCGTTGTGGATGAAAGTGGGGTAGGCTTGATAAACGATTTCTCCTTGAAGTACGGGACAGAGGTCGTTGATTCAACCGGTTGCTGACCAAATGGCAGTCTCAAACTGCCAACGCCTGCTGGAACCGAATCCTCGATTGGGCGCCTATCCAAATTGCTGCCCGAGTGAAAGTCATAGACGGCTGGCGGACCAGCAGACAGCAACTTCAGAACCCAGGACGAGGGAGCAGCAGCACCGGGCCCTGTTGTCACCAATAGGAACACCAACGAGGTAGTCAAGGCAAAGTGTGAGGTTTTCATCCTGACGAAAACAAAGGAAAAGGTAAGTATACGATACTTTGTTACCCTGGTGAGCAATCACCCAGTGTCACACACACTGGAAGGTGGTTTACACGGTACTTCGTAGATATATAACTGCATTTGATCGACATGTACGAGTTACCTTGGGAGACAACTCAGGGGTGAGGCAGGGGGTGACTGCACAAAAAACAAGCTCTATGAGTCAAACACAATCTAATGCATCGACATCTACAAAATACCCTGCAAGCCAACACAAGAGAGTGTGGCAGGGAGTGAGTAGCCTCAAATTTGCATTGCAGTATACTCTATTAAATTTAATGCAACCATGGCTATTGAAGCATTAGCTTATAACACAAATTCTTGTCAGCAGGCAATGCCTCACAAGCATGCAGTACCAACACTATAGGTATGATACCAATGTTAGAGGGATTAGTTAGTAGATATTATTTCAAATTGTAACTACATAAATATAAATAATGTATTTTGCTACTACAGAAATCGACAGAGATACAAGAGTTGTACTGAAATCATACTCGGCGTGCTGTTATAAGTAGGCGGCATTTAAGGATATAAGTATTGGGGAATTAATCAACAAGGTAGTTACTCTACCTATCGACAATCCCAGATAAAAGCCTCATTGGCAGCTGAGATAAATGAAATTTCAAATCTGTCAATTCTGGATTCTATTTCCTTAATTTAAATTTCATGATCTGATTTACCGTTGTTTGTATTATGTGTAACATGTATTTCTCAAATGTGAATTATATCAGGGAAATTGATTTCAGAACGAAAAGGTTTAAAATTTCATTTTTCCCACGCACGAAAAGAGCCCATTGCCAGTTCCAATGAGAATGTTAGCGAGATTTTTAGCTTGGTAGTGTAGATATTATTTTATTTGCTTACTAATGCATGTATCCTTATTTGCTACCTGCTTTCAAAGAATATTTACATTTACAAAAAACATCCGTCGCGGTAAACGATCGTTGCAAACGAACAATGCCGCCTTTTGACATTTGTGCTCAATAAATAGAAAACTTGCTAATATTAGGGATGGGAAAAAATACCTGTACTCGGTAGTACCGATATTATTTGATTTCTAATCCGGTAGTACCGACCAGTATTTAAAATCGATACTACCGATGGTACCGGTACTAAAAATACCGGTATTTAGACCGCGTTTGCTGCTCATGGCTATCCGTCGCAAATTATTCACGTAATTGTAAATACGTATTCAAAGGCAAGAGGGTGAGGGTAAGGGTGCCTGATGATTTCACTTTCAAATAAAATATGTGTAAAACTCTGCCATTGCGTTTCCTTTTTGAGCTCCAGATGCACTTTATAGACTCCCTACCTAAAATTAAACGCCGTGTACCTGTAAAAAAATTATTAACGACCATTTGCGAGATAAAAAATTCATAAAACTATATGAAAAATAGGATTTGATGCCACTCGATAATGTGAATGGATAACAATAATAATAGCAGAAATAATTCATTCGAGATTTATTATTTATAGATAATACCAAGGTTTCACTACATTTATATACAACCTCTGATATGACACTACCATTCCGGTGGTAATGTGGTTTTTCCAAATTTTTTCCGACTGCATAAAATGCTTCTCGCACACCTTCTGGCCAGGTTGTGTGGCAAAATATTTACGAATTTTGACTCCCATTTTTCAGCGACATCAGATCACTAAAAACTTAAAATTAATTCACTTTCCCTTTTGCTGCTATAATAACTCTATGTCCACCTTGGGGCGATGCAACGATGCCCTGGCATAACTCCGTTCGATCACAAAAATATCGGCGATAATTAAGGATAAATAAATGGTTAAAATTGACGTGATTGACGTAATTTTTCACGGTCTGGCCAATTACTTACGCAGATTCACAATACTAAGGCTTCACAGGGTACTATTGAGGAGTAGATAATAGTGATGCCTCCTTTTGAAATAATTTGCTTTCGGTGATACTTGTGACGACATGATTTGCTTTAAGTGTCCAGTCCTTAAAGTTATAAGTCCGTGGGTTTGACGTATTCCGTTTGGAGAACAAACATAGGACCATTATTTTAATATCCTTCCCTCATCTCCTACTTATTGTTTCCCTCTTCTGGTGTCAATAATCCCTCTTCCCTTCCTTTTCCCTTCCATTTTGGACCAAAAAAACCATATAGACATATGACAGAAAGGTTGGGTTTTGTTGTACCTGATGATAGCTGCGTGACAGCTGAAAAACGTGCTGTGCGAAGTTAATCATGTTGACTGTTAAATATTCGGCTTTGGTTACAACAAGATGATGTTCTACCTTATTTTACATGATACTCTTGAGTTTATTCTTATGTAGAAGGATTAGTCTCAGAAATCGATCGAGTCCAAATCAGCGGCGATCAGCTTATTTCGTTCCGATAATCTTAGAAGTGTTACCAAATTGTTAAAGAAATTCTGGCGGTAATCTCTAATGGATAAAAAGGAAAAGAAAGGTTGTCTTTTTTTTAAGTTCGAAGTTAACGAATTTTTACCTGACGCTCAATAAATTTTGCTACACAAAACGTATTACAGTGGAAACCATCACAGGGTAGAATGAAGGAAATAGATAGCAGAACTGATAGATTTATAATGTATTTTTTTCGTTTACAGTAAGAGACCATGACACATGCGATAGAATATTTCTGTGAAAATCCTACCTTCATTAGGTGGAGTAGAATTTGTATTTGTGTTTAATTACATATCATCATTCCTAACTACTCACCCCGCTTGAAGTGTCCGGAATAAGTATCTCGTAGTATCATTATTACATAAAAAATTATTGATGATAAATAGTAGTTATATCTTAACCAATGTACTGTATTTTAGCAAGTTCATCTACGTAGTGCTCTATTTTCTTCTAGTTTGACCACGTATTGATCGCTTTACTGATTAATTAACGACACCTTGCGGACGGGGGAACATGCGAGGTTCTAATTTGAACTAGGACAGATGCTGCATATCTGGAGTGGAATCACCCCATGCCACACATCTAGAGGTGACTTACACAGTACTCCATAGATTTAAATACTTGTCCTAGTTCAAATTCGCATTTAGCACACTACCCCAGCAGCTAGACGAAAACCAGAAAGCAGTCGGGAGAACAATCTAAAGAAGTTCTAAGGTAGCGAACACGCAGTATACGGACTAACATACTTGTAATGATTAGTTTTACGAATACTTTTAATTCATTAATACTACAAGGTACTATTTCGTGTAGATTTTCACGTTATGCGAGAAATTTCTAGCGAGTTGGGACGATAGCAATAGTAGTACGTTATTAAAAACAAGTATAAAAACTTGGTAAAGACTCGTAGACTTGCTGTTATTAGGTGCATATCCCTGTGTTTTTATTCCTGCTGCTATTTGCTACACGTCACTTTCGGTCTTATGCCAATTTACGCAAGAAATAAGTCTATACTAGAGCCCATACTTTCATCTAAATGTGTAACGCCCTGTAAATAAAAACACACCGTTCAATGCAATATGCGAGTGAAATAGTTAAGAAACTGAATGATTAACATCATTAACATACTTACGTGTGAGTCGTACTGGGTATGAATATGTGAGTTGTCAGACGGAGGTTCTTCTAAGAACGAGACACGTGCAGAGCGCCTTTATAAAGGTGGTCCTCCACCGACTCATCTTTTAAATAAATACTCGAGAGCACCCTTGAGTTTTTCTCCTTAAGATACCTCTTGTAATGTCCTTATACGTATGAAAGGAAGGACATCCCAAATTATACAGCCTCCGCAGGCATTTATTGTTGTTGTCGGTCAATTCTCGAAATGTCCCATCCTTTCGTCCGGAATCACGAATGCAAAAAAGAAAAAGAACGAGACAATATTTGTATGTGATATACGCACGTTTGGTCGAAAATATTAAATCACATATATGCTATAGAGATATGTCCGGCATAATTTTGTTCTCTGAATGTATTAGTACGTAGTAGTAGTTCCTTAATATTAGCCTAATGATCTGATTATACCGTATTATGCCCGGTTTAATAAAAATTGATATTATTATTATCGGTTTTATAATGGTGCAGTGAATGTTTGTATTTTCGTCCAAGTAGCATTTACTCTTCTATTTTCTGATTTCACTGCGCATTTTTCTCCTGTCTGCAATTTGGTCGGCGCCAAGCGGCCGAGGGAACAAGCGAGGTTCTGATTTGAACTAGGACGAGTGCTGAATTCCTGTTTTGGAATCACCCCGTGCAACACATCCTAAATCTACAAAACACCCTGCAAGCCACCACAAGGGTGTGTGGCAGGGGGTGAGTAGTCACCAACTTGCATTACGGTATACCCTAATACAGTTAATTTAACTGCGACTATTGATGCATTACCATATATCGCTAATGTTTGTCAGGGCTCGATGAAGTTTGTAATTTTTTTGTATCTTCTAAACAATATTCATCTTTTAAATGCCTGAGAAGAATACTTGTGGCTATGCTTTTGCTATAACCTTTCACTTGGGCCTTGAAAAGTAAATAAATTATAAAATTAATAAACGCTGACCTTCATATTTAATTTACCCACTATGTGTTTCTTTCTACCACATGTGATAGTGGACGGTTAAAGGTATAATTTTGTACAATATTTTGAAGTTTCCTAGAGAACACACTATTGATATACAATATATGTATTCGTATACCTAATTCCATCATGATGAAATTCCAGACTAACAAGAATATTAAACAAAAGTAACATCTAAAACAAAACATCCTCGTCTTCATTTTTCGCATTTCGTAGGCAAACTGCACAAAATACTTGTTCACACAAAACAAATGTTCGTTTTCCGTTTCTTTCTACCGCTAGTTGACCAAATTCTGTCCAGCAATAATGTGTATGTTTTGTGGGCAGATTTTTCATAGGTGTTATGTAAATGAATTGTACTTTTGTTTTATATACATCAATATTAGTCGAAGTTACCACCATTGTTTACGACACGCAAAAGTGATGATGATTTACAGTTAGTATGGTACATAGCTCTGTATTATTTTTCCTGATGCTATTGGCCACACGGCACCTACTGCCTTATGCCGATTTATGCAGGAAATATATCTCCACTATATCCCATACATTTCAGCTAAATGTGTAATGCCCTGTATACTAAAATACACCGTTCGCTGCAATACACGAGTGACATTGATATGAAACTGCGTTATGATCATGCATACGTGTGAGTCGTATATGGCATGAAGATGTGAGTTTTTCAGTCGGAGGCTCCTCTAAGAACGAGGCACGTACAGGGAGTCTTTATAAAGGAGTTCCTCCCCCGGATCGTCATTTGAACAAATTCAAGGGCTCATCCCCGAGTTTTTTCTCCTTAAGGTGACTCGCGTAATGTCCTTGTACTTTTGAGTGGAAGTTCATCCATAAAAATACGACCTCCGCCGGCATTCGCTGTTGTTGACACTCAATTCCGGAAATCTTTTCATCAAGTATTACGAATGAAAACAGATAAAGATCAAGAGAATATTTTTTATGGAATGCGCACGTTTTGTCGAAAGTGTTTTATCACATGTTAGCCGTAGGGACGGATCAAATCTATTAATTACGTTAAAACACCGAAATATTTTAATAGAGCCAAAACCCGAGTTCGTGGTTGATTATAGCCTGCAAATAATGAGGAAATGTAATCAATTGCTCGCTTTTGATTAGGATCATTGTGATACAGAAAATGGTGAGACTACCCATAGATCGAAGAATAGCTGATGAACAGAAGACTTTGCACCTATTGAGTATGGATACGTGAATGTATCTTAATTTTATTTATATTGCTGAACAAACCACTTCTTTGGAATAAGATACAAGTAATAATCAGTACTGATAATAAACGGTACACCAATAAGTAGCAGTTGATTATAGTTGACTTTGCTGGTACAAAAATTCATGCTTAGCTTATCACCTCAAAATTGCCTCGCTTATAAGTTACCTTTAATGGCATACTCTCAAGCTGACAACCCCACCATATTTTTCGGACAACTGGCAGGAATTTTCACGATTGATTGGAGTGCAAATATTTATACGCCATGGGAGTGTATGGAGCATTGAATTCTTCCATCCTTGAGTCTGCTGGTCAATGACGTTATCTTTTCCGTTTTGATTGTCAATAGGAGAGAAAGCTCGCGAAGTCCTTGAATATTCAGGTGACCCTCCCCGCAACGCCAGTTGGGCATCATGGATGATATCACCAGCGACGGATTTAGGGGGCTGTTGAGGGGGTCGATGTGAAAAAATAATCAGCACCAATGTCCTCGGCACAAAAGCCGCGTTAAATATACTTAGGACCCCGAAATTGGTTGAAGAATAAATAATTTTACACACTTTAAAATAAACTTTAGTTTATCAAACACTTGGTTTATAAAAAAATGTGGAAAATTGCAGTGATTTTTTTCTTTGACCATGTCACGACTCCACAAAGTCACTTTACCTACCATCACGTTAACCTGAAAGTGGTGTATGTGCACTTAACCCTGGTTTTTTATTTTAGCCCTTTAATGTTTCCGCGAAGTATTTATATTCACATGTAAAAAGGAATACATGATAGATTTTAATTACATTTACAGCTCAACTAAGTGATAATAGACCACCTTACTAGGTTTTTTCTGCTTGTTTGTTGTCGACGCGCGCCGTCGCGACAATTCGCGACTTGCTTTTGCCCTCGCACCCGCCGCCGCCGCCCGCGTACGTTTGCTCAGTCAAGTTTATCACCGAGTGAATGTGTGCTCGTTTATTTTTTGCGTGTCGTAAACAATGGTGGTAACTTCGACTAATATTGATGTTTATAAAACAAAAATACAATACATTTACATAACACCTATGAAAAATCTGCCCACAAAACATACACATTATTTCTGACAGAATTTGGTCAACTAGCGGTAGAAAGAAACGGAAAACGAACATTTGTTTTGTGTGAACAAGTATTTTGTGCAGTTTGCCTACGAAATGCAAAAAATGAAGACGAGGATGTTTTGTCTTAGATGTTACTTTTGTTTAATATTCTTGTTAGTCTGGAATTTCATCATGATGGAATTAGGTATACGAGTACATATATTGTATATCAATAGTGTGTTCTCTAGGAAACTTCAAAATTTTGTACAAAATTATACCTTTAACCGTCCACTATCACATGTGGTAGAAAGAAACACACAGTGGGTAAATTAAATATGAAGGTAAGCGTTTATTAATTTTATAATTTATTTACTTTTCAATGCCCATGTGAAAGGTTACAGCAAAAGCAGAGCCACAAGTATTCTTCTCAGGCATTTAAAAGATGAATATTGTTTAGAAGATACACAAAAATTACAAACTTCGAAAATCAAAGAGTTTTTTCTCCGAGAACTCCGAAAACCAGTGGCAGATAGGGAAGTATTAAGAAGAATGATAAGTGGTCGCTGTCCAGAGATTTACCTCTTTAGTTTGCTATATCACTGATGCCATTTGATAGTGTGGACAACGATGCAATATTTGAATTTCTAAAAAAATGTAGCATCATTTTTTTCGATGCAGACTTGCCATCGAGGCACAATATAACACGAGAATGACGGGAAGATGTGTATAACAGTATGCGGACGTAAATAAATGCTTTTATAGCGAAGCAAAGTCTTCGCTTCGTTTTCTTCACTGCCGATATGTGGATCGATAAATACAGGCAGCTCAATTATATCGTTTGTACGTATCATTTCATTTCTGAAGACATGACCCTCATCAAGTTTACACTGGCTACAAAAGATGTTACCTAGGAACACAGTGGTGAAACAACAGTGACGAAATTCTGAAGGTGTTGCGTAGTTTTAAAATAGAACAAAAAGAGATTTATTTAGTCACCGATGCAGGTGGTAATATGAAACGAGCTGCAAAGTTATTAGGATTTGATAAACACCTCTGACTTGGTCATTCTATAAATAAACTAGTCAACGTAAATGGCATTGAAAACACCAAAGAAATATACAAAATTTAGAAAAAAATGCAAAAGGATTGTTTAGCAAGTTCGATAAAGGGCACCACGTGTTGAAGCCGCTGCATCCGCAGAACAGCAAGAACTGCTTTCTTCTATTGAAGAATTTGAAGAGCTCGCCGAAGTGTGGAAGATGTCGACTCAAGCGTGTCTGAATCTGAGAAGTAACTGAGACACCTGAAAGAGCTTCAAGTTCCAGCCAACACATGCCACCCCCTCACACTATTCAAACTAGCACAAGCACAAGATGGAATAGCATTTTGATGAAGCTTAAAATAATTTCTAATTATGCAAATCGCCAGCCTTTAAACATAATTCTCAATAAAATAGGACGAGGTGGTCTCGTATAACGAGATGCCGAATATGAATCCATTGAGGCTCCTATAATATTTCTTGACAGTTTTAAGATAATTAAAATCCACAGCTTCCGGTTCTACTTTGTAGAAACTTTTAATATCCCTTTCAATAAAGTTTTGTACTTTTCTACGCCTTTTATTTTTTTAAATTTTTATTTTTTTAATTGGTGAAACGCGTATTGCTTTTAAAAAATAAAGCAAGCAGAAAATGACAAAACTTTATTGAAATGAATTTTAAGAAACTTTTTGAAGTTCTAAATTCAGAAACTCAATCTACTATGAATCTGGCTCTAGTATTTCGCTCGGAAGTAAAAAGATTGCTTGAAGAAGCGAGCGATGATGAGCGATGAGCGTAAATCAATTCGCTGGACTTTGATAAAATATGTTTTGGTGATTTATAACGGAAGAAGTAGTCAAGTAAAAAATGAGTTTGAAAATCCGGGCCCCAAGCCATCCCAAGGGTGTATAGCAGGAGTGAGTATTTTACCATCTTGCACTCCGCTATTGCACAATAAAAACTTTAGAATATAAAATATGACCGTGTGATTTAAAATTATCTTATTTCAATACTAACCGGGTGTTGACGATCAGGAACCTGAAGACGATATTGAACGTCTAAACCCGGGTCTTATGTTAATGTGATATCAGAAAGTTATAGATTTTGATTCGATAAGGAAACAGAAGATTGGTTGAGAGAACACCACATCAATATAAGCCTACACGTATCGTGAAGCGAATTTTAACTAGGTCTGTTGATGGGTAGTATAGGTAGCTAATTACATGATTTGCTCTTTAATACTTGTTTCTTTATCTACTAGGGAGTACTAAAAGCACGTCCTGCGCTTTTCCTGAAAAGCAAGCACTTGTGTCTCTCCAGACTTTTGTAGCTGCAAAACATATAAGCACAAATAGTTACTCAAACATTGGTAGCATTTCTATAGCATAGTGCATGTTGGTAAAATTATCTACATCTACGAGGAGCGTTCCAATCCATCACTAGACATCAGCTACATCTCCCTTGTTTGACCGAACTTGGAATACGCTGTCAGTACGTGTGATCCTCAAGAGGTAGGCTTAAAAACCGAGTTAGAACGCGTTTAGCGAAGATCGGAAAGATACGTAAAAGGTGTTGATGATTATCAAGTAAGTTTCATTTACTTAAAACAGTAACTGGGATGTGAATCACTATCAGATCGTCCGCGTCGATAGAAATTTAATCTTCATCATTCTCGTAAGTTCCAGGCCGAACTGTTTATTGTCGACGTTACTAACATTTCATAAAACTGGACATATTACGGTATGATCAGATCATTAGAATAAAATAAGGGAACTACAATGCAGGACGGACAGATTTAAAACGGCATTTTTCCCGCGAACGATAAAAGGCCATACCACCTGCCAATGAGACTTAAACTCTAGTTTGTGGATAATTAGTGTAGCTAGTTAGCTGACTTACTCCCTCAAACTTGTATGCTAATCTACTACCCGGTGCTGACAGCACGCTGTGTATGCTTTCAGTACAACTCTTGTATATCTGCCGATTTATATAGTTGCATAATACATTAATACTAACGGTCCCTCAAACATTGGTAGCATACCTATAGTGTACTGCATCCTTGTGAGGCATCGTGTCCTAACAAACATTAGGGATATATGCTAATGCTTCAATGGTCGTTGTTAAATGAACTATAATAGGGTATACCGTAATGCAAGTTGGTGACTACTCACCTCCTGCCACACACCCTTGTGGTGGATTGCAGGGTGTTTTGTAGATTTAGGATGTGTTGCACGGGGTGACTCCAAACAGGAATTTAGCACTCGTCCTAGTTCAAATCAGAACCTCGCTTGTTCCCCCGGCCGCCTGGCGCCGACCAAATTGCAGGCAGGAGAAAAATGCGCGGGGAAATCAGAAACTAGAAGAGTAAATGCTACGTGGACGAAAATACAAACATGCACTACATCATTATAAAACCGAAAGTAATAATATCAATAAATTAAGACTACTACGTCCTAATACATTCAGAGAACAAAATTATGCCGGATATATCTCTACAGCATTTTTGTGATTTAATATATTCGACCAAACGTGCGTATTACACATACCAATATTATCTTGATCTTTTTCTTTTTTGCATTCGAGATTTCTGACGAAAGGATGGGACATTTCGAGAATTGACCGTCAACAACAATAAATGCCTGCGGAGGCCGTATAATTTGGGATGTCCTTCCTTTCATACGTATAAGGACATTACAAGAGGTATCTTAAGGAGAAAAACTCAAGGGTGCGCTCGAGTATTTATTTAAAAGATGAGTCGGTGGAGGACCACCTTTATAAAGGCGCTCTGCACGTGTCTCGTTCTTAGAAGAACCTCCGACTGACAACTCACATATTCATACCCAGTACGACTCACACGTAAGTATGTTAATGATGTTAATCATTCAGTTTCTTAACTATTTCACTCGCATTATTCAGTGAAAGTTTGTATGTACAGGGTGTTACACATATAGATGAAAGAATGGGCTCTAGTATAGACTTATTTCTTGCGTAAATTGGCATAAGACCGAAAGTGGCGTGTAGCAAATAGCAGCAGGAATAAAAACACAGGGATATGCACCTAATAACAGCAAGTCTACGAGTCTTTACCAAGTTTTTATACTTGTTTTTAATAACGTACCACTATTGCTATCGTCCCATCTCGCTAGAAATTATCTATCGCAACTATCACGATCCCTTATTTTACACGGTTAAAATACATAATAAATCTATCAATTCTGCTATTTATTTCCTTAATTCTATGCCTGTGATGGTTTCCACTGTAATACGTTTTCTTTAGCAAAATTTATTGAACGTCAGGTAAAAATTCGTTAACTTCGAACTTGCAAAAAAAGACATCCTTTCTTTTCCTTTTTATCCATCAGACATTCCCGCCATAATTTATTTAACTATTCGGTAACACTTCTAAGTTTATTGGAACAAAATAAGCTGGTCGCCTCTGATTTGAACTCGATCGATTTTTGAGACAAATTCTACTTCATAAGAATTAACTCAGCAATGTCAGGAAATATATGGTAGAACAGCATCTTGTTGTAACCAAAGCCGAATGTTTAACAGTCCACTTAATTAACTTCGCACAGCACGTTTTTCAGCTGTCACGCAGCTATCATCAGGCACAACCAAACCCAACCTTTCTGTCATATGTCTATATGATTTTTTGGTCCCAAATGGAAGGGAAAGGAAGGGAAGGGGGATTATTGACACCAGAAGAGGGAAACAATTAGTTGGAGATAAGGGAAGGATATTAAAATAATGGTCCTTTGTTTGTCCTCCTAACGGAGTACGTCAAACCCACGGACTTGGAACTTAAAGGACTGGGCACTTAACGCAAATCATGTCGTCGCAACTGTCACCTAATGCAAATTCTTTCAAAAGGCGGCAGCATTATTACTCCCAAATTATAGTCTGTGAAGCCCTAGTATGTTGAATCTGCGTCAGAAATTTGCCAAACCGTGAAAAATTACGTCAATCACGTCAATTTTAACCAATTATTTATCCTTAATTATCGCCGATATTTATGTGATCGAACGGAGTATGCTAGGGCATCGTTGCATCGCCCCGAGATGGGCATAATTATAGCAGCAAAGGGGAAGGTGAATAAGTTTTAGGTTTTTAGAGATCTGATGTCGCTGAAAAATGGGAGTCAATCCCTCGCAAAGATTTTACCATACAACCTGGCCAGAAGGTGTGCGAGAAGCATTTTATGCAGTCAGAAATAATTTGGAAAAATCACCATACCACCGGAATGTTATTGTCATATCAGAGGTTGTATATAAATGTGGTGAAACCTTGGTATTATCTATAAATAATAAATCTCGAATGAATTATCTCCATCGTCCAAGTCTCTACCTTGTGGAAGTTCATTTTATAGAAAATGAAAAAGAAAAACTGTTATATTCCACCAATTTATTTTCAGGAACAACTAGTTTCGACGCAGCGACGTCGTGGCAGCTGAAGATGACGCCGCTGCGTCGAAACTAGTTGTACCTGAAAATAAATTGGTGGAATATAACAAAGTTTTTCTTTTTCATTTACTCGAATGAATTATTTCTGCTATCATTATTGTTATCCATTCACATAATTCCAAGAGTGACAACAAATCATTTTTTTCTTATAGTTTTATGAAATTTTTATCTCGAAAATGGTCGTTAATAGTTTTTGTTATAGGCACACGGCGTTTAATTTTAGGTTGGGAGCCTATAAAGAGCATCTGGAGCTCAAAAAGGAAAGGCAATGGCAGGGTTCTATAGATATTTTATTCGCGACCGGTTTCGATACAAGGTATCAACGTCAGGCACCCTTACCGTCACCCTCTTGCCTTTGAATACGTATTTACAATCACGCGAACAGTTTGCGACGCGTAACCATGAGCAACAAACGCTATCTAAATACCGGTATTTTTAGTACCGGTACCATCGGTAGTATCAATTTTAAATACTGGTCAGTACTACCGGTTTAGAAAACAAATAATATCGGTACTACCGAATACCGCCCATCCCTAATATTAACAAGTTTTCTATTGATTACAAATGTCATAAGGCGCCATTATTCGCTGGTAACGATCATTTACCGTGGCAGATGTTTTCTGTAAATGTAAATGTACTTTGAAAGCAGGTAGTAGATAAGGATACAAGCATTAGTAAGCAAATAAAATAATATCTACACTACCAAGCTAAAAATCTCGCTAACACTCTCATCGGAACTTGCTATGGCCTCTTTTCGTTCGTGGGAACAATGACATTTTAAACCTTTTCGTTCTGCAAACAATTTCCCTGATATAATTTACATTTGTACAATTTACAATGCACAATACATTTACATCTAGCATAAACAACGGTAAATCAGATCATGAAATTAAAATTAAGAAATTAGAATCCAGAATTGACAGATTTAAAATATCATTTTTCTCATCTGTCAAAGAGGCTTTTATCTGGGATTGTCGATAGGTAGAGTAACTAGCTTGTTGATTTATTCCCCAATACTTATATCCTTAAATGCCGCCCAGTTATAACAGCACGCCGAGTATGATTTCAGTACAACTCTTGTATCTCTGTCGATTTATGTAGTTGCAAAATACATTATTTATATTTATTTACTTACAATTTGAATTAATACTAACGGTCCCTCTAACATTGGTATCATACCTATAGTGTTGGTACTGCATGCTTGTTCCCTGCTGACAAAACATGCCTGCTCCCTGCTGCTGCATTCCCTGCTGACAAAAATTTGTGTTATAAGCTAATGCTTCAATAGCCGTGGTTGCATTAAATTTAATAGAGTGTACTGCAATGCAAATTTGAGGCTACTCACTGCCTGCCACACTCTCTTGTGTTGGCTTGCAGGGTATTTTGTAGATGTAGACGAATTAGATATTGTGTTTGACCTATAGTGCTTGTTTTTTGTGGAGTCACCCCCTGCCTCACCCTTGAGTTGTCTCCCAAGGAACTCGTACATGTCGATTGAATGCATTTATATCTACGAAGTACCGTGTAAACAACCTTCCAGCGTGTGTGACACGGGGTGATTTCATACCAGGGATGCAACGTAGTCTCGTATACTTATTCTTTCCTTTGTTTGCGTCAGGATGAAAACCTCACAATTCGCCTTCGCCTGGACCGCCTCGTTGGCGTTCCTATTGGTGACAATAGGGCCCGGTTCTGCCGCTCCCTCGCCCTGGGTGCTGAAGCTGCTGTCTGCTGGACCGCCGGCCGTCTATGACTTTTACTCGGGAAGCAATTTGGATAGGCGCCCAATCGAGGATTCTGTGCCAGCAGGCGTTGGCAGTTTGAGACTGCCATTTGGTCAGCTACCGGTTGTAACAACGACCTCTGCCCCGTTCTTCAAGGCGCCACCGTTAATCCAGTTATTCAAGCAGACCCCACTTTCATTGAAGACGAATGATTTAACGGCGATAAAACTGGTCTCTCTTCCAAAAGACATCCTAGTGCCAGCCGAAGAGCCAATTAATTATGAAAGTCCCCACTTCATCGGAGTGTCGGGTTAGACTGATAATGGATGACCGTCGTCACGCGTTTACCTTAAGAGAGGGACAGCGGGTATTGGAGAGCTGAATTAGGGACCCAGCACAGAAAGATTTAATACGCGAAAAAAATACAAATGGGGCCGCACGCTTCATTAAAAACTGCTACCACCTAATAGAGAATGCAACACATCTGAAAGAAGGACAAAAGAGGGAGCCGATAGACTCAAAAGGCTACACTCTAGGCTTTGATGATGAATGATGATTTGAAAAATTCAGATGAGGCGACTTTTAGGATGACAAGGTGGATTTATTTTAATCCGGCACCATACAATCTCTACAACTAAGCTACTATGGTAGGTTTAATCACATGCATTAAATTAGAAAGAGAGATTGCTGTACGGGAAGGCTTAGAGTTTCATTTTTTTCGGGCTCAGATTAGGGACCACAATAGCTATTAACGAAGATGCCAAAAATGTAAATGACTACTGATTGGTAGCATGTTTTTTAAATCTCTATTGTTTTTCTGCCTTATATGTTAACATGCTTATTTATGTATCGTGGCTGTAATTTTTAATCGTTTACATATTTCGCATATTATGATGACTGAACTTTAACTAAAGGCCACAGTGGTACATGATCAGCATCCGTCCCGCATGGGTAGTGTTATTTTAGAAGACGCACGTAAAACCTCAACAGACGTGCATTAATCAGCAACGCATCAAGTAAAATTGGTAGTAATATCATTAAAGTGTATTTGACGGTTACTCCACGCCAGGTATCTACATCTACATATTATCCTGCAAGCGGCCGCGGAGCCGTGTGGCAGGGGTTGTTAGGACACTAGCCATGGAAAGGGGAGAATAATAGGGAAAAGGAGGGGAGGACAGAGGTGAAATGTGTGTTAACGATGCGTCTCAAGATGGTGTCAAGCGAGAAAAGAAGGAATTTTTGCATTTGTCATTTTGGCAGAGCATCTCTATTATTTTGACTCTCTTATCGGTTCTAGAGAAAAAGCTCGGGGATAAATTAATACTCTCCGTGTCGTACTGAAACTCAGAAATAGTATTAGGCTTAACTTTGTGGAAGTCACTGGCATTCACGATTAAAAATTACTTTGTTTGAATCCACACTTTTGTATCCTAACCGACCCGAGTTTCAGCAGCTATGTGCCATTATCAAGGTAAAAATGTTATCAGGTGGCCAGGTGTATATTACATGGTTGGGGATGAGAAAAAAGGAGAGTGGTGAGGGTTAGGAAGGGGGGGGGAGGAGTATGGAAGGTCGAGTCAATCACTGGTGTTTTAAGAAGGATGAATAACCACTGTGAAAACAAAGGAGACGATGGAGAATTAAATTACTTGCACCTCATCCTGTGGGTAAACACCGGAAGAAAAAATTGTATTCCTTCCCCTTCATTTGGAGTATTTAAGCTAAACTGAGCTAACTGTGTGGCGAATTATGCGGTGTGACAAATCGAAACAAGAACTCTGTCGAGAATGATTTTCAACTCAAAGGACAAGTACTCAGATTCAGACAGAAGTGGTGTGTATAAACTCAAGTGTGTGGACTGTGATATGGTGTATATCGGTCAAACAGGACTTAAATGTAAGGCCAGAGTCAATGAACACAGGAATTATTTTGTTAACGGAGGTGGAAATTCAAATTTCGTGGAACATTTGTGTACTTCTAAACATTTTAGTGATTTTGACCCTGGGATTTTGCATGTGACTGAAAAAGGTGCCAGGCTGGATTTTTTACAGCAATTTGAAATTTTTAATAGCCAGAATGTCTTATGTAATGACCATTTGTTTCACACCCATTCCCCCCTCCTTAAGATTAGACTTCCCCTTCCCAAAAACGTTAACAGTCCAGGGGCCCGATTCTGATCTTCCACCAGTGGAAGACTGGTGGAAAGTTCCACAATTCGTTCATTGAACGACTCTTGATCCGTTTAATGAACGGCTCGATGACCCACTCTGGAGAGTCGAACATCACAAACTTATGCCGATTTCCAACTTACCTCGAAACCGCGAACAAAAAAATGTCTACCTTCCGCACGCTTACTTCCGTCGGAAAGTTTCCACCGCGACACTAGCGCTGTTCCAGCAAGTGGATGACGGGTGGAAGGGGAGCTTGACTTTCCACCAGTCATTGAACGATGAACGATGTAGTGAACGATTCTCTGGTGGAAGGTGGAACATGTGACGTAGTGTCGGAAAGTCATGACGTTTTGGTGGAAACTAATGACGTTTTGGTGGAAAAGTTGAGCATCGGGAAAGCATCAGAATCAGGCCCCTGGTCACCTTATCCGTCCTCCACAGTGTTTAATTCATCCTCCTTAAAACACCAGTGTTCGACTCGACCTTTCATACTCCTCCCCCCCCCCCCCCACTTCCACCATTCTCACCTTCTCCCTCTCCTTTCTTCCCACAGTGGTTATTCATCCTTCTTCAAACACCAGTGATTGAGTCGACCTTCCATACTCCTCCCCCCCTTCCTCCAGTCTCCTCCCTCCCCTCCTCCTTTCTTCTCATCCTCAACCATATATATCCTCATACCTGACCACCTGATAATATTCTAACCTTGATAATGGTACATAGCCACTGAATCCTGGGTCGGTTAGAATGAAAAAGTGGATAAAACTAATGATATCAGGCCTGACCTCATGGAAATAATGGATATCCATGATGAGAAAATCACCTTTGTTATTTCCACAAAACTTGGTATGTTTTTCAAGCTTCAATTTTTTCATCATTTTCCTGATGGACAGGAGGTACTACATGTTGTGTGTGAGTGACGAGTGTTGTTTATTTAGTTAAAAGAAGTTTGTATTACCATTCGGCCATATAAACTCTAGATAATTTTGTTGGTTAGGCAGAAGAAATAGTTTTTACTTGTTTGTGTAAATTTTTAGTTGGACACTGTAATGACCGTGATTTTTAAAAAAGTGTGTGTATCAAAAGTATCTGGAATGCATTTCTCTTAATGTCTTCTGATTTGTGTGATTTGAATCCCAGCCCTTGGTGCCACACTTTATCGAAGACCTGTGCGACATCCAACTGAGCAGATTTTTTCTCTTCCAACACTTTCTCGATTACATGTGTAATCCTGTGCACTTGCTCTATCGTGGAATGTTTATTCCTTAATCCAAACTGATGATATGGTATGAGGTTTATTTCCTCTATCGGTGGCTTGAGCTTCTTCAGAATAAGTTTTTCAAACAATTTTGATATAACTGGTAGCAGAGAGATTGGAATTTCTGTAGGATTTTTCATCATTCGGTACCTTGTCCTGTTTCAGGATCATAATGAAGTCAGCTACCTTCCATTGGCTGGGTACGTACATGCTTCAACCTGATGGCAGCATTGAATAGTTGCTGCAATTTTTTAGTCTTCTCCGGCAGTTCCGTCAGGATTTTGTCTGTTATCAGTTCATATCCTGGTGCTTTTCAGGGATTCAAATTATGTTTTACTTCCTGTAGTGTTACCCTCTGTATATCCATTTTGTCGTTCTTCGGTATAAGGATAGCGCTTCCTTCTGCTGTTTACCTAGGAAATGGATAGAAGGTTTCTTAAAGGTGTCTTGCGAAGAGATCTGCCTTCTCTTTCGGACTTCTCGCCCATGTCCCATCATCCTGTCGCAAAGGGGACGATAGGATCTTTGGTCTTTTCATCCCTTTTGCTGCTTTCCACAACGAATAGCCAGTGTCCTTTTCCGCAGTGAGATTGCTGAGGTATATATGAAATCGCTCATCTTTGACCTTCCTTATTGATTCTTTGAGTTCATTACAAAGCGAGTTTAGGACTTTTTTGTTTTCCGGTGTACGAGCCCTCTGCCAAGTTTTTCGGGCATGTCCTTTTTTTAATGGCTCTTTTACCTCAGATCATCGGTAGATCAGATCATTTGAATAAAATTAGGGAACTAGAGTAGACAGGGTATTATGTAGATGTAGGATGTGTTGCACGGGGTGATTTTCACGTGAGAAATGCAGCACTCGTCCAATTTCGAATCAGAACCACGCACGCTCCCCCGGTCACTTTGCGCAGAGTAAATTGAGTCAGGAGAAACATTCGCGGTGAAATCAAATACTAGAAGAATGCTACATGGACGAAAATACAAACATGCACTTAACTATTATTAATATAGCGGATAGATAGATATAGCGGATAGTATTTGTGTAATATACATACGGAGACAAAATTATGCCGGACATGTCTCTACAGTTTATATGTGATTAAATATTTTCGACAAAACGTGCGTATTACAAATAAATATATTATCCTGATCTTTATCTTTTTGAATTCGTGATTCCTGAAGAAAGGATGGGACATTTCGAGAATCGAGTGTCAACAACAATGAATGCCATTGGACGTCGTTTGTTTTTGGGTGACCGTCCTCTCAAAAGTATATGGGCATTACGCAAGTCACCTTAAGGAGAAAAAACTCAAGGATGAGCTCGTGGATTCTTTTAAAAGATGAGTCGACGGAGGACCTCCTTTATAAAGACGTTCTGCACGTGCCTCGTTCTCAGAGGAGCCTCCGACTGACAACTCACATCTTCGTGCCGTATACGACTCACGCGTAAGTATGATGATAATTCAGTTTCATATCAGTTTCACTCGTGTATTGCAGCGGTGTATTTTAATATATAGAGCATTACGCATTCAACTGAAACTATGCGATGTAGTGGAGGTTTATTTATGTGTAAATCGGCATAAGGCCGGAGGTGCCGTGTGGCCACTAGACATAGGAAAATGAATAAAGTGCTATGTATGTACCACACTAATTGTAAATCTTGGAGTCTTTACCAGATTTATGGGAAGAATATATATATATATATATATATATATCATAGTTTATATATATATATATATATATATATATATATATATATATATATATATATATATATATATATATATATAAACTATGCCACAGGTGGGGCGGAATGAAATATAAACACATAAAAAAGAACACTCACACTAAAAGTTGATATTTCGGTTGCTCTAGAACCTTTCTCAAAGATAGACAGATACAGAATGATGGATAGGCAGGGAACAAGAGGTGGGGTGAGATGGGAGGAGAGAGGGGTAGGGAGGGAGAAGAGGGGAGGGGCGGGAGGGGGTCAGAGGAAGAGGGAAGGGCAAGGAGGGGAAGAGGCGGGAGGGGGTCAGAGGAGGAGAAAGGGATGTGGAAAGGAGAAAAGGGGAGGGGCGGGAGGGGATTGAAGGAGGGGAAAGGGGAGAAGGGGCGGGAGAGGTCAGTGAGCGCGATTTAATCCGGGCGGATTATGTGCGGAATAAAGCCAGATGCAGGCACTTTCTAGCGTACGCAATTGAAGGGGAGAGGCAGAGGGAGGGAGGGAAGCCAATACGCCTACACGGAAGCATTTATCAAAAATGAGATTGTGGGAGGAAGCATGGATCGGGATGGGGAAGGAGGCATTGGGCGAGGACGGCTTGCAGCTGGCTCGTTGGCCGGTCATTCTAACACTGAGGGCGTTAGTGGTGAGACCAATGTAGGTCTCACCACTAACGCCCTCAGTGTTAGAATGACCGGCCACCGAGCCAGCTGCAAGCCGTCCTCGCCCAATGCCTCCTTCCCCATCCCGATCCATGCTTCCTCCCACAATCTCATTTTTGATAAATGCTTCCGTGTAGGCGTATTGGCTTCCCTCCCTCCCTCTGCCTCTCCCCTTCAATTGCGTACGCTAGAAAGTGCCTGCATCTGGCTTTATTCCGCACATAATCCGCCCGGATTAAATCGCGCTCACTGACCTCTCCCGCCCCTTCTCCCCTTTCCCCTCCTTCAATCCCCTCCCGCCCCTCCCCTTTTCTCCTTTCCACATCCCTTTCTCCTCCTCTGACCCCCTCCCGCCTCTTCCCCTCCTTGCCCTTCCCTCTTCCTCTGACCCCCTCCCGCCCCTCCCCTCTTCTCCCTCCCTACCCCTCTCTCCTCCCATCTCACCCCACCTCTTGTTCCCTGCCTATCCATCATTCTGTATCTGTCTATCTTTGAGAAAGGTTCTAGAGCAACCGAAATATCAACTTTTAGTGTGAGTGTTCTTTTTTATGTGTTTATATTTAATTCCGCCCCACCTGTGGCATAGTTTATTTATATTATCGCGTGTGTGATTTTCCACGAACTCGTATATATATATATATATATATATATATATATATATATATATATATATATATATATATATATATATATATATATATATATATATATATAAACTACAAAAATATTGTCTATTCTGTCCGTCATAGCTGTAATGAGGAGAATTGTTCCTTTTCCAGAAATTGATTGCTAGACTTTCTTTCAAATTGAATTCTAGCTGTCACGCATCGTAAAGGTATAGCGAAACTTGGTGGCATTCGCCAGCGGAGAGTGTTAAGTTACTGAGGACGAATTAAGCGTTAATGAGCGGGCAGAGTTACCGAAGGGCTCACTGTCAGTTGAGGACTTCTAGAGATAACTCAAGCACTTTTATCCCTCCTATCTTGTACACTCTCCTCTTCGTACGTCATTTTCTGTACGAACGAGTGCTACCAAGTTTTGCTACACCTATACCACTCCTCAGATGCCTTTGCCTACGATTTGCCAGATGCTTACGATTATGGCTCACGGATTTCCCTATTCCCTTCAACGTTGTTTGCAAATAATCGAAGCTTACTGTCTGCAATTTAGCCGATATCACTAATGTATAAAAGGAACAAAAGTGGGCCTATCATACTATCTTGTGGGACTTTAGATGTGACTTTTACTTTGTTAGTGGTAGCGCCGTCTAATACAAGCAACCCTTTTTACTCGATTGCTTAAGAATTCTCTAATCCAAGAAATTAATTTGTCGACAAAACCGTAAAATTTTAATTGTTTCAGTAACTTTCTATAGGAATATTTATCGAAAGCCTTTTTCAAGTCAAGAAGAATTACGCCACCTGGAATGTTATATTCACCCTGGACTAAAATAGCATGGGCAAAACGTGCTAATTGAATTTCATAATATCCTCCCTTTATGAATCCGTGTTGCATTTTTATTTGCAAGTTCTGCGTATCAAGGCGGCTCATAACTGAACTAAAAATTATATGTTCAAGGACTTAACATGATATGAATGTGAGGGATATCGGTCGGCAATTTGATGGTTGTTCCCTTACAAACATGGGCGTGACGTCAAAATTTTCCACTCCTTGGGCACTACGTGTTCGTTGATGGATTTACTGATTATTACCTGGAGGTAAGGAGCTATTTCTGAAGCTAATTTTGTATATGCGTTGGACAGAATTTCTTCAGTAAGTTGGAAGGAATTTCCTTGGACACAGCGATATGAACAAATAATCTATTTATTGAGCACAAGTGTCAAAGACGCCATTGTCCGCTTACAACGATCTTTTACCGTGACGGATGTTTTCTGTACTTAAATGTAAATATACTTTGAAATCAAGTAGCTGATAAGGATGCAAGCATTAGTAAGCAAATGAAATAATTGGGTATTTTCCACGTACTTCAAACTATTGGTATTCCGATTCCTTTACTTGAACTTATTGCATTGGCTAAAAGTTTTCTAATCAAATTGTATGAATTTCGGTTTTAAAAGCTAAAGAAAGTTGAAGGTTACGAATTCTCCCGAGCACACTCCGAAAACAACCGAATGACCTGTGACGTCATTTTCGCTGTTTACGTATAGACCCAGGCGTTTTCTTATGCTTACGGTGGAAACTGGTGCGGTGAAATTAGTTTTGGACGTTTTTCTGTTTTTTATGTGACTTTAAATGGCATATGTAGATGGTGTTTTGTGCCACAATGTACTAATACATCGGTGAAAACACCGAACAAGAAATACATTCACGCAATTACGTCATTTAATGTTTTAAATGTCTTCCTTGGGTTCCTCAATATCCACCTACACAATGTATGCTTTACTTCGCACTTTGTATTCTGGACATATTCTTGCAATGACTGTTCACAGTGGTCTATCTCTCTTCACTTAGACGTATCCTAAAGCATCACCACCATAACTCTCAAGAGAATCTTTATAATAAAGCAACACTTAAATTAAACTTTGAATAGACATTTAGGAGATGAGAGTCTATTTTTAGGCATTTCTATAGCAGAGAAGCCACTTATAGAAACCCATACAAACACTCACAAATTAACGTCCTAAGTTTGTTAAGTATTTGTAGCGTAAATATTTGGCAAGTACTGTGCTATGTTGATATGTTGCTAAGGTACTGTTTGTTTACTTTTGCATGGACTGGTATGGACTTTGAGAAATAAAGAAGCATTATAATGATTAGAAGTGTATTGGAAAAAAAATTAAGCTCAAACACCAAATACATAATTGTATGCATTAAAATGATAAACAACAGTAATGACGATTTTACAAGCAAACTTTATTCTTTCATTTTGTGGACTTAAGCTCCACGAATTTCGTCAGCATTAAATCGGTCGTCCTTCTTCATAAAAACGTCTACCATAAACATATATACTTTGGGTAAATTATCTTATGTGGTTTTAATAAAACCATTACACGCCATTTCCTTTGTTTTCAATGAAAACTCTTTAAATATACTGTCTCTTCTACAGTTACTCACTTTCTCCCTCACATCCGTCTATCGCTCAGCGAAAATTTGAAATTTCGACTATTTTAATCTAAAATATCTCAATTAATATTGAATCAATTTTAAAACTATTTTCACTCCGCAAACTTGTTTGAGTTAAAGTAACATATAAAGATCCGTTCACTTAAATTTAAAATTTTGGAAAATACCCAATTATGTACACTATCAAGCGAAAAACCTAGCTAATAGTCTCATTGGAGTTCCCTGTGGTATCTTTTAGTGCGTGGGAAATTTTTAACATTTTCGTTCTGTAGTTAATTTCCCTGATTAAATTCTCATTAATAAAAACAACGGTAGATCAGATCATGAAAATAAAATTAAGGTAGTACATATACTGCATAAGGGACCGATTTGTAATGTCATTTTTCTCTGCTGCCAATGAGGCTTTTGTCTAGGATTGTCAATAGGTAGCTAGTTAATTGATTTACTCCCTAATACTTGTGTACTTAACTGCTTCCTAGTTCTAACAGCACACAGTGCATGTTTTTATCATAACGCTTTTCTCTCAATCCATTCATGTGGTTGCACAATACATAAATACTAACGGCCCCTCTAACATTCTACTTGTTCAGCGAAGAGTATTCCGAGTATAGGACCCGAGAATAGCTTAATTGAAGACAGCAATTTTTAAATGTATCCGAAAGGCATAATCGATTATCATGATGCAGTAGTTGTTTCAGTAGTTAATTGCCGTGGTTAAAAAAATAAAGATTCCAGAAGGTCACCATATTATTCGTATCACGGATTGAAACGTTTATTGACACAGAAATTTGGCTGAAGGACGATATTTTTTATCGTAAAATGTTTTCCAAATGGTTCAAAATTTACAGAAAAGTTTGGTCCAAACGAACCGGAGGCGGAGTATTTATAGCTGTAAAGAATACCATCGTCATCCAAGCGAAAATCATCCCAGATACCAGCCTAGAATCTGTATAGTGCTAAATTAGATGCCCTATATCGAAAACAATATTCGTGTGCGCGTACTACAGGCCACCTGACACAGACGTCACCACAATTTTAGAACTAGAAACAGAAATAAAGAGGAACACATTCAGGAATTCCGAAAGAAATTTAATCATAGAGGGAGATTTCAATACCCTCTCAATAGATTATAGGACCTACAGTTACATACCAGGGGCAAGAGACAGGGACATCTGCTAGTCCCTGCTGTACACTTTCTCATCAAATACCCTACATCAGGTAGCTACGACACCTAACAGAGGGGACAACATTCTTGATTTATTGGCAAAAATTATACCACAACAAGTAATTAAGGTTATCACTGTTGAGAACATTAATGAACATAGAGTATTTACCGCAAAGTTCTCTTTGAATATCATGAAAAGCTTTAAACAAAACTTTTGAGTTGCAAAATAGATACATATATACTAACGGTCCCTCTCCATTGGGAGTAAATCTTTAATGTAGTGCATGCTTGTGAGGCTTCGCCTCGTGACACGCATTAGAGATTTATGGTAATGCATAATTAGCCGCAGTTACACTAACTTTAGGGTATGGTGTAATCAGTGGCGGCGCCAAGGGGGGGCCAGGGTGGGCCCGGGCCCCCCAATATTCTCTTGGCCCCCCCACTGGCCCACCCAATCAAAATTCAGAACTAAAACTCCATTTAAAAAATTATTTTCTATACATATTATTTAACAAACTATCAATTATAAAGAAAAACTTTCAAATGAAGTAATTCTACAAGAAAAAAATTATCCGTTCGCTTGGTAATAATTAGAAGCCACTAGCAGAACTCTACTACGTCATCTAGGATTCATATGTTCCCGCTTTTCCTTACAGCAACTGGCAACATTGATTTAGCCGACTGTATGTCTGCTCACTGTTCTTGTTTGTGTCGCGTGTCTGCGTTTCAAAGTTTCATTAGGCCTACACTGTTTCTTTTCCAGTCGAGCCGCGTTGAAATGGTCCTTCTCGATGAACGGTGGGTGGAGCCCCCACCCCACCTCCCGGCCTTACCTCCCCTTCTTTACACTGGAGGAGAGGCAAACCGTGTTGCCAGTTATCCTCACTCCGGCGCGCTTAGGAAAACAGAAAGGCACAGAACTGGCCGTAGCGAAACCGTAATGAAAAGAGTTGGCAACTACAATGAAGTGACACTGGTAGGGGGTGCACGGAAATTTTCGCTCTCCGGAGACTCTCCGTTTCAAAGTTTTATTAGGCCTACACCGTTTCTTTTCGATCATCGTTGACAAAACGATCTAAATTTTGTGTTTGAATTGAAAGTATTCAACTATGGCAAAGCGTGGCAGCATTAAGGACTTTTTCATTGAAAGTGGTAGTCAAAAAAAGCTAAAACTGAAAGACACTAGTGACAATCTATCTGGACAACACATTGTGCATGGTGCTAGTGATAGAAAAGAAGGTAAGTTACTATTTTAGCTACTCAAATTATAGCTGATATGGATGATAAACTGCTGATTTTAATGTCAAACTATCGATATAGATGAAACTGGTTGCATTAAGATATTGGTCGGTGATTTTTTGTTTTTACCTAACCTATTTTCATGCGGAAAAGCTTTATGGGTTCATGCAAATATTCCGGTAATTATATAGATTAGTGCCACCAGTCAAATCTTTGTAATTCTTGTTCCTATGAATATTTTAGACAATTCTGAGCACTTTTTTCCTTGACTGTTTTTGTTGCTGAGTTTTTCATATAAAAATTGGCGTTTGAAAAAATAATATGTCACCACCATTATATGGGTTATTTTCCATTAAAAGGCATCAAATCAATTTTCCAGTGCTTGGGGGTGGGTTAGGTTAGGTTCAGGGGGGTCATTCTGTAACTCCAAACCGATCGGTACGGTAGGCTTTTCGTCAGGTGGGACGTCACACCGACGAGAGAGAGCCGCCGTGCGATTCTGTACGCACCCGATCGGTGCGCCGGCGAGCTCCAGTCGGTGGATCGCACCTACACGCAAGAGCTGTCGGTGCGGCGGAGAATGAGACGGTTTGCTTGAGAAACACCAAAACAAATTGATAATAAATTTGGATTTTTAGCCTGAAATGGGATATTTGATACTTGTAATAATGAATAAACATATATTCATGGATGTAATAGCGACGTAATTTGTTCTTAAGAAAGCAAATGCAAAAGTCGATGAAGGTGGTGAAGGATGAAGGTCATAAAGGTGATGATCTATAAGAGAAACTTCTACAGAACTAGAATTCCGTAGTATTGCATTGTATTCTCTTGGCTGTTAAAAATATTTTACTATTTGGCACTTACAATTGTACGTAAATAGCACCATATTTAGGCTATTCAGCATACTGTCACCAGAATATTTTTCATAATAATTGCCAAAAATTGTCCGCGGTGAATGCCTATTATTGCGGTTTGGCTATTCTTAAATGGATGATTCCCTTTGTTTGGGTTTGGGGAGTGAAGCCCTCCAAAACTTATAAACTGAACCTAACCTAACTAACCAATAACAATATGTCTATATATTTCGACATCAAGACTTTCAAATCGAAATCAGCTGTTTCTTGTTTACCGTGATTCTAGATAGCCAATTACCCAAAGAACTAACCAATAATTTAATTTTTCAAATGTAATTTTCTTTGTGAAAAATTCATCAGAGACAAGAACTTTAGAGGAAAAGAATTCTTAGAATTGTTTCAAATGGACATAGGAACAAATATTTTGAAGATTGGACTGGAGGCGCTGTGTAACTAATCTAGCATGATACCATTAACATTGATATACCTATTGATAGTTTGAAATCAGGTGCCAAATGTTGCTTGTCGACCATAATTTAGGTACCTAAAATAGTAATAAATTACTAATAAGAATTAATTCTGCTTTCAGAAACAGAAAGTGAAATTATAGTTTTTGAAGATGATTTGGATCATCATGAAACAGAAGATAACTGAAAAATTTGAAGAAGACATTCCCATAAGTAACATTTTACCTTCATCATCATCATCAAGTGCACAATGTGACATTGATCAGGTTGGATTAGGATTACAATCACCAAATGACATTGCTAAAAAACTAACTGATGACCCATTTCAGCCTTTTGTGAAACATTTCCCTTTCCGCCAGTTTGGTGATCGAAAACGGAATTTCCAGCCTTCATGGTACAAATGTCGACCATGGCTAGAGTACAGTATTTCTCATGATGCTGCATTCTGCTTCCCATGCAGATTTTTTAAAGCAAATTTTCAAGGACCTGGTATGAGAACAGAGTCTTTGAGCTTTGTTAATGAAGGGTTTGTCAATTGGAAAAAGCAATGGAATGAAATTCAGGATTGAAACAGCATGAATACAGTTTGTTACACAAAAAATGTATGGCATCATGGGAAGAATTTAAGGCTTTGAGAAAAAAATCTGGTCAAGATGCATCAATATCTACTATAATTGATAAAGTATATGCAGAAGAAGTTCAAGAGAACAGAGCTTATATTGAAACATTGGCTGATACATTAAGGTTTACAGCTTTGCAAGGAATTGCACAGAGGGGACATCGGGAAACCAAAGATGCAGAAAACAAGGGAAATTTTCTAGAACTTTTAGACCTAATCGCCAAACATAATAAAATTGTTAAAAAAAATTGGAATCTAGAAGTCACAAATACACTCACCATGACTTCCAAAATGAAATATTTCAAGCAATGGCTAACAAAGTTTTGGAAACCATAAAAGATGAAGTAAATCAAGCAATTCATTACTCGATTATGGTAGACGAATCCAAAGATCTTTCAAAAACAAAACAGCTTTCTATTGTCGTACGATTTTATTTGAATGGAGCAATTCATGAACGATTTTTAGGATTTCATGTTGCTAATAAATTGGATGCAAGAACACTTTTTGAAATAATAAAACTGAAACTTGCAAGCTGTGGAATTAATATCCATAAGTGTGTAGCACAAACCTATGATGGTGCCTCAGTGATGAGTGGTGCTTGTGCTGGAGTTCAGGCTCTTCTTTCATCTGAAGTACCACAAGCAATATACACTCATTGCATGAATTACCGATTAAATTTAGTAACAGTTGCTGTTTGTAAAGGGATAAAATCAGCAAACTATTTTTTCAACACCTTACAATCACTGTACATATTTATGAGTGGCTCATCAATACACTCCATATTCATGCAAGTGCAAAACGATTTGAAAATGAAAGTGACTCAACTAAAGAAACTCAGTGATACTCGTTGGACCTGTCAGTATGCTTCCTGTATAGCAATCAAATCAACACTGCCTGCCGTTGTTGTGACACTTAATAAGATTGAAAGTGAAAATAGTGATAGGGCTGCAGAAGCTTCAGGACTTCTTCAAAGGTTAAACTTTTCTTTCCTTTTCCACCTGAATCTTTTTTGTGTCATTTTGAGGGATACAAAAATACTTTCAGATTTTCTACAAAGTGAAAATTGTGATATGGTTCATGCTATAAACCTGGTGGCAGCTGTTAGAGAAAACATTGGATTGATGAGCCAATCTGAAGAAGATTTTCAAGCTATTTGGGATGCCAGCTTGGCTGATGGGAAGAAAATTGGGGTTGAAATTGAAATTCCATGTGATATTTCATTAGCAAACAGAAGAAAACAATTACCAAAATATTTATCTGACTACCTTCATGATTTCCATGATCAAGCCAATGATCTTCCAGTTTCACATTCAGATTTCATTAACAATGTGTTTAAAAATATCGTGAATAAAGTAGATGAAGAACTAAGCAAACGCTTCAGCCAGAATTCTGGAATATTGACAGGAATTGGCGCTCTTGATCCCAGCAGTGAAAATTTCTTAAATCTTCAATACCTTAGTCCATTAGCGGTCCATTATGCTTGTGATGTTACTTCTTTGGAGGCAGAAATAAAAATTCTTCGAAACCTATTGAAGAGACAACATCAAAAAACTGGAGTGAAGACAGAGAACCTTCCTTCTCTTCTAGCAGTTCTTGAACAATATAAACTAGCTCTACATGAGCTTCACAAGCTAGCAAAAATATCAATAACGATTCCAGCATCATCAGCATCTTGTGAAAGGACTTTCTCATGTATGAAGAGGGTAAAGTCCTACTTAAGAACTGCAATGAGTGATGAACGACTGAGCAATCTAGCTGTTTTGGCAATGGAGAGAGAACTCACCAAAAATCTTGACTTGGGGAACATAGTTGATGATTTTGCAGTGAGCCACAACAATAGAAGAATTAATCTATTTTGAACAAGGTAAACTTTTGGCTACCTATTCATTTCTTATATTTTTCATTGATGCTATGTATAAAAATTTTTACTTTATTTTATATATAAATTAAGCTTACTGTATTAGTCTATAGAACTGGAATTTTGAGCAGATTTCACCCTTTTGAGAACTTTTGGTTATTGGAGTAAATCTAAATACATTGATATATTTCAAATTGCAGTAAATGAGATTTGTTCAATTTTTATCATATTATCAAATGAAACGGAATATATTCAATCAGATATTAGAAATTTGGGCTATTAATTTCTGGCCCCCTGAATAATACCTTGGCCCACCCCTTGGCCCCCCCATTCATTGGTGGTCATCGCCGCCACTGGGTGTAATGTAGGTAACTACTACCCCCTGCCACACATCCTTGAGGTGCATTTCAGGGTATTTGTAGATGTAGATGAAACTAAGAAGAAAGTTTTTTTCTATTCGTTCCAGTGCCATCTCAAAAATTCTCTTCCCGACTCCCAAGAATCAAGCGTAAAATTAGACTTGGATGGTAGTTGGAAATCTTTTCTTTCGATCGTGTATTCGGAGATCAAAAAAATATCAAAAGTAAAGTTGTTGTAAAAAACACTGTTGAGGGCATTAGTGACCATAGAGTAGTTACCGCAAAATTATCTTTAATTATAATTAAAAGTTTTAAACAAAGAAGAAAGTTCTACATTTAAAAAAAATCCGATTTCAATGCGTTCAAGTCATCTAAAAAATTCTCTTCCCGACTTCCAGGAATCAAGCCTAAAGTTAGACACGGAAAGCTTTCCTTTCGAGCGTACATTCGGGGATCAGAAAATATATTCCAAGTAAAGTAAAAAAAGAGGGCAGCGAACCAAGATGGTACAATCCAGAAGTGCTAAAATCGATAAGACGACAGAGAGCATGCCACGCCAAGATGAAAAAACTCCGTACAGATTTGTCCACTGATGATCAAAATTTAGTAATTGAAAAATATAAATTCTCTAAAGCTACTACAAAGGAAGCGTTTTGGGATGCATTCATGGATTTTATAAGAAAAACATGAGGAGAACAGTAACAGCATAGCCCAAAAGCCTTTTGGTCATGCGTAAGGGAAGTTCAAAGCAAAAGATCAACAGTTCATCCACCACGAAACGAAAAGGGTGACTTACTAACAAGCAGTTCGGAAAAAGCCAATTTCTCAAACTCCTACTTTCGAAGTGTGTTCAATAAGTCATCACAGATTACATCGGTCACAGTGATGATCGTTTCCAGCCAAATATGCCGCATATCGAAATTTGCACTGACGGAATAGAAAACTGATTAAAATCCTTTAAGTCCAAATAAATCCCCAGGCCCTGAAAAAATTTCAGCACACGTGTACGGAGAATTAGCTTATGAAATAGCACCCTATTTGCAGAAAATATAAAGTAAATCTATCAATAAACACACAGTACCCAAGGACTGGAAAATTGCAATTGTCACTCCCATATTCAAAAGCGGTGATAAGTAACAGCCTCTTTCAAAGTCCTTGAGCATATAATTGTAAGTTCAGATATGAGCAGTAATGTGATTTAACGAAGTAAAAGTAATCGAATTACTTGTAACGATTACATTTTCGGTAATTTTTACTTGTAATCGATACATTTTTCAATGAGTGATTTTTACTGGTGTTCTACTTCAAAGCACGTTTGAGTAATCGTTACATTCGAGTAATCGTAAGTGAATATTTGAATACTTCGTTCATTGAACGCTTCGAGAAGTAGCTTTAACTACAATGTGCATTCTGAGCTGAGTCTCGGTTCTATATTTCATCCCGCGTCCACACTGACCACTTAAGTATGCACTTTAGTGTATTTTTCACTTAAGTACACCGAGTAGACGCCCTCTCATCACTTAAGTAACGGGTCCAATTAAGTGCTTGCTTTTTCGCTGAGCAATAGCCGGTTGTGAGGGTGAAAGTCAGTAACTGTAGAAGATCTACCGTATATTTAACGAGTTTTCATTTAAAACAAAGACTATGGCGTGCAATGGTTTTATTAAAACCACATAAGATAATTTACCCAAAGTGGATGTTTTTGGTAGGCGTTTTATGGAGAAGGACGAGCGATTTAATGCTGCGGAAATTCGTTGAGCTTTAGTCCAAAAAATGTAAGCATAAAGTTTTAAAATCGTCATTACTGTTTTATATCATTTTTTATACAAATAATTATGTATTTGGTGTATGAACATTATTAACTGTTTTTCCAATACACTCAATCATTATGATACTTCTTTCTTTATCGAAGTCCATATCAGTCCATGCAACAGTAAACAAACAGTATCTTAGTAACATATCAACATAACACAGTACTTGCCAAATGTTTGTGCTGCCAATACTCGACACACCTAAAAGGTTATTTTTTTATTTGCTAATTAGTGATTGTTTGTAGAGGGGGTTTCTAGAAGTGGCTTATCTGCTGTAGAAATGACTAAAAATAGATTCTCATCTCCTAAATGTCTATTGAAAGTTTAATTTAAGTGTTGATATATTATAAAGCTTCTCGTGAGAGTTATGGTGATAATGCTATAGGATACGTCAAAGTGAAGAGAGATGGACCACTGTGCACAATGTACAGTCATTGCAAGAATATGTCCATAACACAAAGTGCGAAGTAAAGCATACATTTTTACAGGTGGACATTGAGGAATCCAAGGAATCAATTCAATCATTCAATGTCGTGATTGCGTGAATAAATTTCTTTTTCGGTGTTTCAACCGATGTATTTGTACATTGTGGCACAAACACCATCTATATCCCTTAGATGCCATTTAAAAGCTCATCAAGAAACGGGAAAGCGTCCAAAACTAATTTCGCCGCACTTGTTTCTACCGTAAGCATAAGGAAACGCCTGTGTCTAAATGTAAACAGCGAAAATGACGTCACAGGCCATTCGGTTGTTTTCGGAGTGTGCTCGGGAGCATTCGTAACCTTCGACGTTCTTTAGCTTTTAAAACCGAAATTCATACAATTTGATAAGAAAATTTTTACCCAATGCAATAAGTTCAAGTAACTGAATCAGAATATCGATAGTTTGAAATACGTGGAAAATACCCAATTAGCGATTTTTGGTAATGCATCAATAGTCGCAGTTGAATTAAATTTAATAGAGTGTACTGCAATGCAAATTTGAGGCTACTCACCCCCTGCCACACTCTCTTGTCTTGGCTTGGAGGGTATTTTGTAGAAGTCGATGAATTAGATTGTGTGTTTGACCTATAGTGCTTGTTTTTTGTGGAGTCACCCCCTGCCTCTCCCTTGAGTTGTCTCCCAAGGTAACTCGGACAAGTCGATCAAATGCATTTATATCTACAAAGTACCGTGTAAACCACCTTCCAGTGTGTGTGACACGGGGTGATTTCACACCAGGGATGCAACGTAGTCTCGTATACTTATTCTTTCCTTTGTTTGCGTCAGGATGAAAACCTTACAATTCGTCTTCGCCTGGACCGCCTCGTTGGCGTTCCTATTGGTGACAATAGGGCCCGGTTCTGCCGCTCCCTCGCCCTGGGTGCTGAAGCTGCTGTCTGCTGGACCGCCGGCCGTCTATGACTTTTACTCGGACAGCAATTTGGATAGGCACCCAATGGAGGATTCGGTGCCAGCAGGCGTTGGCAGTTTGAGACTGCCATTCGGTCAGCTACCTGTTGTAACAACGACCTCTGCCCCGTTCTTCAAGGAGAAACCGTTTATCCAGCTATTCAAGCCTACCCCACTTACATTCACAACGAAGAAATTCACGACAAAGAAATTCACGACGCCCGTCTATCGTACCTACCCGTCTCCCACGTATCCCCGTCTGCCACCCATCACACCAGCACCACTCAACCTATTCAAACCGACCCCACCTACATTCACAACGAAGAAATTCACGTTGAAAGAGCCCGTCTTTCGTACCTACAACATCCCGTCTCCCACGTATCCTAGTCGGCTGCCACGCATCACAACTGAACCTCCAGCTCGTCCCCACATCATCGGTTTGTCGGGTTAGGCTGATGATGAATAACCGTCGCCACATGGTTAACTTAAGAGAGTAATGAAAGGTAACTGAGAGCTACATTAGGGACCCTACACAGAAAGATTTAATATGCGAAATTAAAAAAAAAACAAATTGGGCCGCACGCTTCATTAAAAACTGCTACCAGCTAATAGAGAGTGTAACGAATCCGACAGCACTGAATAAGGAGCGTATAAAGACTCAAGAGGCTACACGCTAGGCTTGTATGATAAATAATGACTTTAAAAAATTCAGATGAGGTGAGTTTCATGATGACACGGTGGATTTGTTTCAACCCCGCACAGACGAAAAGGCTTAGAGTTTAATTTTCCGGCTCAGATTTCGGAATAGCTATTTAATATTAGCATCATCAGGGCTATAGCAACTCAATATAAGAAAACAGTTATTATATGTTATAATGTTTTAATTATAAATAAGTTTATACTCATACTTAATTTAGTACCCTAAGATTAAAAGTGAGAGCATTGAAAATCTATTTCTTGCAATGGATATGGCGATGGTATTTAAGATTTTATCCATGGATACTGAAGGATAACAGACTCCTAACTTCGGAATAATGCCTTTTCTGAAGCTGCCAACCACTTATACTGTTGTACTGGATACATTCAATCAGATGATCCCAATCAACCCAATGTAAACAATTGCGGTATTTACTTTTTTATTTCGTGCTTTGGAAATTTACGGCTAGTTAGGAAGCAACTAATGGTTCTTTCCGTCAAATAATAATGTTAACCACGCACGATATATGAATTGAATAACAGAAAAACCTCTTCATTAACCTATCAACGATCACTCATTTCTTCCAAGTAACAAAATATCAATATCAACAAAAGAAAGCCAAAATGGAAGCACATTGCTAAAATTTACATTAAAAATAGTAGTAATTAAAAATGAATAGGATACATTATAAATATAACAAATTCGGATATAGGAATCTCACATTTTGAATATATATTACACATATTTTACAAATATACATAACATATTTGTACTGAAATCTTGGAGAACATAGAAATTAGTTTATAGAAACAATGGAAAATAGAACAATAGAAAAATATTAGTTTTGTGCTATGGACGATATCAGGTTATGGTATGTCTTGCTTAAGTTTTGAATATTTGCTCTATGGTTACAAGCTTCTGGATATTTCTTTCGTGGACCATTTCTTTGAAAAGTCTTTTTTGAAGGTTGAGTTCAAAATCTATTGGTTGAACTCACTTAAAGTTGAAATTGTGATTGTTTTCTAGAGCATAGTTAGCCTAAGCACAGGTCCCGGAATTGGTTTTTATTGAAGATTTCTGATTGCTAATTCTATTTTTAAGGCACTGAGAAGTTTGTGCCATACATATTTTGTCACATTCATGGCAAGATATGGAATAAATAATGCTGCTCTTTAAACCCTTGGTGGTTTAGCTCTTTAATTTTAAATAAACTGTCGTGTTTTATGTTATTTGTGCTTTAAAAGTTATTTTAAAACTGACATTTTTGAAAATTTTGGATGGTTGTTTAGATAATCCCTGAACATGGACAATGCTCATATAGTTGTTTGTGGTTCTGTGTTTTTTGAGCTGTCATGGGCTCATGATGGTTGGATTGTTGGAACAACTGATAGTTATTGGTTTAATTTATCCCTGCGCTATTTCTCTACTACCGATAGGAGTGACAAAATAATAAAGATACTCTGCCAAAATAGCAGAAAGAAATATTTAGTGGATTTAAATAGTGGTTAGTGGATTTTGAATTGTCATACTATGTATGGGTCGATTGCTACTACTTTATAAAATTGATTTTGTGAGTTTTCTCGTAAAAATTGTTTATAATAAAGATGTCTTTTATAATTTGCAAATTTTTATAGTGATATCGGGGTCACTTAGTTGTATGGCTCTATATTTCACGGCTTAAGGTAGTTTTTCTGTTTAAAGGGATGGCTGCTAGTAAAATTTAAAAATCTATTGGTTTTCATGACCTGCATATAGCAGTCAGTTGATATTGTTCCATCTAAGTACCGTTTTACAAAAGTATCCAGAAAAGGAAGTTGGTTGTCTTGTTCTATTTCAACGGTGAACTGAAGTTTGTGAATTTAATTAAAGTTTTTGACTGTGTTGTCATTGGTGTAAACTGTTGGATTTCTAGAATGAAGTCATCAACGTATTTTTATAAAAAAAGAATGGCTAATGATAGGTTTGGAATGACAGTATCCATAAGCTCATTCATCACTGTATCCGTAAGAATAGGAGCAACTGGGGAACCCATTGGTACTCCATCAACATATTGTAAATAACCTTTGTTACGCATAAGTGAAAGAGTTTCGTCAATTAATTTTTGTCAAGGGAGGTGTGATGAGGTATGGTATATCCCATTTAATGCTATTAAGTTTTTAACTAAATCTAAAGGAACATTGGTGAACAGGGATTTGTTATCTAGAGATATTAGTTTCCATCCTTGTGGGATGTTATGTGATTTTATTTTCTTGAGGAAATCAAATGAGTCCTGAACATTATATTTGCTGGTTGTTATGTGGCTCAATAAATTACAGATAGATACATTTCGCACATTCATAAGACGGACTATTTATAAAGCTGACAACTGGTATTAATGGATTATTTGGTTTGTGATCTTTTCGTAAACCATAAAGCTGTGGCACTGCCCCGTTATATTTTGTTAGTAAGTGTTTTATGTGCAAGACCTATTTTTTTAAAAGTTGTTTTTACCATATACTACATTTTTATTTTTTTCTGCTTAGTATGTTAACATGATGCTTATGCATCGTTACTGTAATTTGTAATCATTTACATATTTCGCATATTATGATGACTGAACTTTAACTAAAGGCCACAAAGGTACGTGAACAGTATCCATCCCGGATGGGTAGAGTGATGTTTTAGAAGACGTTCTGACACCTCATCACGGTTTGATTAATTAGCAACACATCAAGTAAAATCGGTAATAATATCATTTAAGTGTGTCTGACGGTTAGTTCACGCCTGTTATCTACGTCAACATTATCATGCGAGTCTCCGCGGAGCCGAGTGGCAGGGGGTGTTAGGACACCAGCCATGGAATGGGGAGGATAATAGGAAAAAGCAGGGGAGGACAGAGGTGAAATATGTGTTAACGATGTCTCTTAAGATGTCTCAAGCGAGGAAAGAAGGAATATTTCTTTCTGCTATTTTGGCAGAGTATCTTTATTATGTTGTCACCCCAATCGGTTCTAGAGAAATAGCGTAGGGATAAATTAACACTCTCCGTTTCATACTGAAACTCGCCTGATCTAAGTTTTTCAACTAGTCTTAGCCTAGCGAGTATCCTCCGAGTCTCTGACAGTTCCCAACCTAATCCACACAACATCTGTGTTACTATTTTTGGACTCTCATAACAGTTTTGAACAAAGTGTGCGGTTTGCCATTTTATATTGTTGATTTGGTGAATGAATTCGTTCTGTGGAGCGTCCCAAATGCTGGCGTCGTTCTCTGCATGTGGTTTAACCGGAGGAATGTAGCATTTCTATTCTCATTTTTCTTCCGAGAAATTTACTGCAATTCATATCAGATAATAAAAATTAATTATGCTTTGTAACTTCCAACCAGTTTATTGGAAAGTCCCGACTGGTCTCAACACTTGCGTGTTATTATCACGAGACTATACAAATATTTCCTCCAAACATGTTTCATGTTAATTTTTGAAATATGTTTCATTCTCGGATATTATCTCCTTGTTCCACTAAATCCACTCCCGAACCATTGAAGACATTCTTGCTATTCCCTTGAAAAATCCTGGTTTCTTTAATTCAACGCCGCAAATGTTTCGCATGCTTCCCCCTCGATACGTCTGAAGTCAAAGTAATTCCCAGGTGTTTGACTTCATCTGACTCCTTCATATTTACTCCTTCCACTTCGTTCGTAACTTCTTATAACTAACTTTCTAACCTTCGCGATTTTGTAACTTCTTCCGTAAGAAGTGTACGGCAGTGTCTTTACTAAGGTAAAGTCTCGGAATTTATGTATTTTGAATTGTTTGAATTTTATGTACCATTGTTAAATGGAACTAATTATGGCCTTAAGAAATCCCTGTTGACATGCATCTTGATACTACATTGCTTGATATGAGTGCCTGTGACTTTTATAGGTCTTGTACTTTTCATATCTGATGTAATGTTGTACATACATGATTATTAAGAACTGTACTGGAAATGAACTAAACGTACGCTCAATGAAAGACAGAGCAATACATAATGAAGAAAAGTGGAAAGAACATGTCATACATATGCCCCCAGATTGAATACCGAAGAATTCAATGGGCCCCTGGGTAAAAGAAGAGTTGGAAGACCAAGGCTGCGTTGGGGAGACGGGAAAAGGCCGTAACTAGTGCTACATCCTAAATGCTAAAAAGAAAAGGAGAAAAAGTATTATCAATAATTTCTCTAACATTATTAGCATACATATAGTGCAGTTAATCTTGATCAATATCACCTCCCGACAAGAAATAGTTTTTGCTAAAACATTAATAGCCGCAGTTTCATTAACCTTAGTAGGGCATGGGGTAGTGCATGTTGGAGATAACTCACCCCTTGCCACCCCTAGTAGTGGCTTGCAAGACATTATAATGATTTTAATGATAAATGAATGAATCACGAAGACAGCGCGACTCACCGAGGTCGCGGGTCACTGCGGTCGCCTCTCGGAGAATACGCCGGCCGTCGATACGTCATTCCGCGTACTCGAATGAACGTATGTCCAGCAAGGGAGGCGCTGGAGGACCGTTGCGAACGTACGCGTAATACGAATCCTCTATCGAGCGCCGATCCAGAGTACCCTCCTGGTTGAAGTCGTAGGTGGATGGCGATCCGGAAGACACCAGTTTCAGCACCCAGGGCGCGGGGGCGGCTGTGGAGGACTGAGCAGACACAGCAGGAGCGCCACCAGTGAGGCGGACCACAGTAATGCGAAGTGCGTTTTCATCCTGTAACATTGTGGTTCAAGAAAGTCAAATTCACCGTCATTCACGTTTTTTAGACCAAATCTATCATTTCCACGGTTTTGCTGGAGCTAAATGAAGAGTATTTCAAAATTACATTGGCAGTAAATTCTTCTCGGGATTTCAACCGGGTTATCTCCTCAATCTCCATCGCTGCCGACGTTTCCATGAAATCCTTTTTCATCGTCATCAGGGCCGATGATGCCAGTCTTGGGTGCCAGGCCTGGCCCAGAATCGGCCCTGATGGCGATGTAAAAGGATTTCATCGAAACGTCGGCAGTGATTACCAGGATGTAATCCCGAGAAGAATTTACCACCATTATTCGCCGGGAAAAAATGTAGTCATTCAAAATTACATTGTTCGTAATACGCATGATATAATAATTTTTTTGGAAGTATTTGGAAGGTAAAACCCTTTTGTTCCAATGAGTCACCGTTATTTTGATTAAAGTTACAATTTAAATGTTTTTTTAGGTTTTAATTTTCGGTCTAACGAAAACATAAAGAGCCTGAGTGCAGGTGCAGGCAGATGCAGGTGGTGATATGAAACGAGCTGCAAAGTTATTAGAAATTGATAACCACCTCTGCCTTGGTCATGCTCTAAATAAACTAGTCAACGTAAATGGCATCGAAAATACCAGAGAAATGTACAAAATTTTGAAAAAAATGCAAAAGGATTGTTAAACATGTTCGATAAAGGGCTCCACGTTTTGAAGCCGCTTCTTCCGCAGAACAGCAAGAATGGCTTTCTTCTATTGAAGAATTTGAGGAGCTCGCCGAATATTTGGAAGATGTCGACTCAAGCGACTCTGAATCTGAGTTTATGATGAGTCGTGAATAACTTGTGGTCCATGAAATATGTTACTCTTCAATAGTGTTGTAATTGTAAGGGATATTCTTATATTCTTCTTAATTATGCTAAAAGTCACAAACCAAGAAGGAAACAAACCTTCGAACTTATGGCTCAATTGTGCCTTCATTTGTTTTCGAAGAATTACCATCAACTCCACGGAAACCGGCACTAAACGAGGTAGCTGTTCAAGTACATATCGGTCATGATTACAGCATGTACTCGCTTTGCTCGCAAGGGGGCTCAGCTCCCGAGAACCCCCGCGACGGCTCGCTTTGCTCGTCGTCGCCGGTTGGGTGCTTCGCCCTCAACGTCTGTGTGTGTTAAAAAAAGTTGACTTTGGCACCATGTTGCCAGCGAACTATAAGTGATAGAGAGTAAGGATAAGCATAAAGTTGTAGGCCTCGATGAGATCTTAAAAAAACACCCAATAGATTTAAGATTCGAGAGCTAGTTTAGAAGCTACAGTGGAAAAACCGAAAAATCCAAATTTGGCGCAATGTTTCCAGCAAACTATAAGTGTTAGTGGTTGGCATAAATGTTAAGACTTGATGAGATCTAAAAATGCCGCCCAACAGATTCGAGATCAGACTTACTTTAGCAGCTACGAGACGTGAGGGAAAGAAACATTCGAAAATATCAGTCAATATCAGAAAATTTGCGTTTTAATAATTTGGAAACCTTGGTGGGCGCGTGCACAACATTGACCAAAGTTTCATCGCAATCGGATGAAAGGTATTGGTTAAGTTACCTTTAATGGCATACTCTCAAGCTGACAACCCCACCATATTTTTCGGACAACTGGCAGGAATTTTCACGATTGATTGGAGTACAAATATTTATACGCCATGGGAGTGTATGGAGCATTGAATTCTTGCCTCCTTGAGTCTGCTGGTCAATGACGTTATCTTTTCCGTTTTGATTGTCAAAAGGAGAGAAAGCTCGCGAAGTCCTTGAATTTTCAGGTGACCCTCCCCGCAACGCCAGTTGGGCAGCATGGGTGATGTCACCAGCGACGGATTAAGGGGGCTGCTGAGGGGGGTGGGGGCGGAAGTGAAAAAATAATCAGCACCATAGTCCTCGGCACAAAAGCCGCATTTAGTATACATAGAACCCCGAAATTGGTTGAAGAATAAATAATTTTGTAATTATACACACTTTTAAATAAACTTTATTTAGTTTACCAAACACATGGTGAATAAAAAAATGTGGAAAATTAGTGATTTTTTTCTTTGACCATGTCACGACTCCACAAAGTCACTTTGCCTACCTTCACGTTAACCTGAAAGTGGTGTTTGTGCACTTAACCCTGGTAATTTTTTTAAAATTTTAGGCCTTAAATGTTTCCGCGAAGTATTTATATTAACATGTAAAAAGGAATTAATGATAGATTTTAGTTAAATATACAGCTTAACTAAGTGATAATAGACCACCTTACTAGGGGTTTTCTGCTTGTTTGTAATATTACTTATCCTTGCCGCCCCTCCATATTATATGGGACTAGATATGAGCGCCGCGCCGTCGTCGCCGTGAGCTTGTGTCGACGCGCCGCGCCGTCGCGACAATTCGCGTCTTGCTTTTGCACTCCCACCCACGGCCCACCGCCGCCGCCCGCGTTCGCTCGCTCAGTCGAATATTTCACCGAGTGAACGTGTGCTCGTTTATTTTTTGCGTGTCGTAAACAATTGTGGTAACTTCGACTACTATTGATGTTTATAAAACAAAAATAAAAGACATTTACATAACACCTATGAAGAATCTGCCCACAAAGCATACACGTTTTTGCTGGACAGAATTTGGCCAACTAGCGGTTGAAAGAAACGGAAAACGAACAATTGTTTTGTGCGAACAAGTGTATTGTGCAGTTTGCCTACGAAATGTAAAAATTAAGACGAGGATGTTTTGTTTTATATTTTACTTTTGTTTAATGTTCTTGTTAATCTGGAATTTCATCAAGATGGTTTTAGGTATGCGAATTAATATTTTATATAATTTGCGTGTTCTCTAGGAAACTTCATAATTTTGTACAAAATTATACCTTTAACCGTCCACTATCACATATGGTACAAAGAAACACAGAGTGAGTAAATTAAATATGAAGGTAAGCGTTTATTAGTTTTTAAATTTATTTGCTTTTCAAGGCCCAAGTGAAAGGTTACAGCAAAGGCATTGCCACAAGTATTCTTCTCAGGCATTTAAAAGATGAACATTGTTTAGAAGGTTCACAAAAATTACAAAATTCGAATCTCAAAGAGTTCTCCGAAGAGAAACTCCTGGCTGGCGTACATAAATGCTTTCATTTCGAAGCAAAGTCCTCGTTTCGGTTTCTTCACTGCCGATATGTGTACCGATAAATACAGACGGCTCAATTATATCACTTGTACGTATCATTTTATTTCTGAAGACATGACCCTCATCAAGTTTACATTGGCTACAAAAGATGCTACTTAGGAACACATTGGTGAAACAACAGTGACGAAATTCTGAAGGTGTTGCGTTGTTTTAAAATAGAACAAAAAGAGATTTATTTAGTCACGGAAGCAGGTGGTAATATGAAACGAGCTGCAAACTTATTAGGATTTGATAACCACCTCTGACTTGGTCATGCTATAAATAAACTAGTCAACGTAAATGGCATCGAAAACACCAGAGAAATATACAAAATTAAAAAAAAAATGCAAAAGGATTGTTAAGCATGTTTGATACAGGGCAATACGTGTTGAAGCCGCTTCTTCCGCAGAACAGCAAGAATTGCTTTTTTCTATTGAAGAATTTGAAGAGCTCGCCGAACATGTGGAAGATGTAGACTCAAGCGACTCTGAATCTGAGAAGCAACTGAGGCACCTGAAAGAGCTTCAAGTTCCAGACAACATATGCTACCCCCTCCCACTATTCAAACTAGCACAAGCACAAGATGGCATAGCATTTTGATTATGCTTAAGATCATTTCTAATTATGCAAATCGCCAGCCTTTAAACACAATTCTCACAATTCTCAATAAAATAGGACGATGTGGTCTCGTTAACTTTTTTTAATTGGTGAAACGCGTAGTGTTTTAAAACAAAATTTAAAAAAATGTAGAAAAATACAAAACTTTGTTGAAATGAATTTTAAGAAAATTGTTTAAGTTCTAAGTTCAGAAACTCAACCTACTATGAATCTGGCTCTGGCTAGTATTTCGCTCGGAAGGAAAAAGATTGCCTAAAGAAGCAAGCGATGATGAGCCTTTCGTAATAGCTAGGCTCAAAAATAACATGTAAGAGGGCCTTAAATCCCGATTTACTTTAACAGATGTGGTTGTTGTGTCAACTCTGCTTGATTGTCGATTCCATGCCACTAATGAGGTTGATGAATAGATGCAAACAAAAGAATATTCTAAGGTTTATTTGGTATCATAAATGATCAGGAGCCGGTTGGCAACAGACGATATTCGTTAAAATCAATTTATTGATTCCGTTAAAACTTGGCCGAGTTCTTCTGCTAGTTCTTCAAAATTTCTACTTGATTTGGTGCGAAAACACAGCACCACTCAACGATATTCCGAGAGTGAAATAAAAATTAATTCTGGAAATATTTCAGTACAGCAAGTCCTGAAGATTTAGAGCCTTACGGTGGAGACGTTCTTCCATGGTGGAAAGACAGGAAAACCAGTATGTCAACATTATGTACTCTCGCACGCTAGATTTTGAATATATAAGCCATCAGCACAACGAGCGAGAGTTTTCCACAGCTGGACTCGTGATAACCGTGAAACGTTCTCGAAATAATCTTTTAAGGCTAAATAGGACAGTGTTTATCCATGACAATTATGGATTTTCCAAAGAATCCATAAACGAGTAAACGTAAAGCTCCTTTCTTTGGCGTAAATATATTAAAGTTACATTTAAACCTTACGTCTGATTCTATGTAAGTGCTGTAATTGAAATGAAGGTATGTTATTTTTCTTAGATAGAGCCTTGAAAGTATCAAAAAGCAAGCAACTCTCACTTAAATGATTATTTTGTGGTAAAAGTGAACTCTTAAAGAACGTTTGAAATTTTTGAATTGCCTAACAAATTATAATAAATACTTATGATTGTTTATGTTCGTCGTTTCTATATTAAAGGATTAACTTAAATATTTTGACATTGTTTTATGCAAATATTTTCTGTTTTTTATTTTATTTTACAGCTATGCACATACTGTTGCCATTGAAATTTATGCTAAGTTTCTCTAGATTAAGAATGGTATTATTCAACTGAAAATAGGTACTGAAATGATAATGTTTCAGTAAACGTGATATCTAATTGTCTATAAGACTGAAAAATTGCTATTTACAAATATAATATATTATTATGATTTCCGAACTTTATCGAAGAAAGAAGTTTGTTCTTTGTCATTGTAATGCAGACATCCTCTGTTTTTTAATTATAATTAAGTAAGTTACATTTTAGACTTTAAGACAGAATCAAATTACGCGCTTTTATTAATTAATGTTAAGTGAAGATAGAGATGTACCTGCATACTCACTTACAATGAGATGATTGATATGATAATTTTTAATTAAAAGTGTGATATGTTATTGTTAAAAAGATTGTGAAATTTAATGATTAACAATTACGATCATTCATGTCCTCCGTTCCTTTATTAAATAGTACAAAGCTTTGGTACCAACAATGTGGTTTTCTTTATGTGTTTGTTTATGAAATCGATCCCTGATAAAAAATCATCGGCCCACGGCCGCGCCGCCGCCGTGGAAATTATCAGACCACGCCTCCGCCGTGGATTGACCATCGGAGCTCATATCTATGTGGGAGTGATTCTCTACATTATGTTTTCATGAATTACACTGCTTTATGTTTCCAAAAATATAATTCACTATCTCGCATATAAAAAACGGAAATTCAAAACAAGTGTTTGCAAGTGCACTGCCATAAATGAGAACCAGAACCGAGAAATGAAGCTAAGAACCGAATTGGAACAAAAAAAAGTGGAACCAAAACATTGTCTATAATAATCATTAAATAAAGGATAAATGCTCCCGTAATTCCTGGTAGAATAGAAAAAACCAAGATCTTAATATCGCCGCTGGATATCATGGTGGTAAATAATTCGTTGATGGAAACGTATCTCTCTCTTAAAAAATCTGACAAAACGATGCCTTAAAAAAGGCGAGGTTTCCCAGTAGGCCTTCCATTTTAGGAGAAGTCTCATACGAATTTCTCAAATCTTTGCACCGAAGCCGGCTCATTCATACATTTGCATATACGTAATACCACAGATTAATACATACTAAAGATTATGATTACTCTACAGAAACCTTCTAGATTACTCTATGGTAATACCATGCAACTTCAAGGCTTTGTGACAGGGGGGAGTTTTGACCACCATATACTACATAATGCTCTTATAAGGTTAATAAAACTATATCCTCCTAGCTCAATTATTTCATATTTTAATGAGTGAAATAAAATTTTCTACGCCATAAAATTTTCTTTTATACATTTAATCCCATTTAAACACGATACTCACTCTGAGCTCGAACCACGGACAGCAACATATATAATATAATGACTGATTAATTTATTGGCATCCAGAATACCTCTCACTGCAAAATTTCATAGTGATTTCTGCTCAGAAAGTAGGTCAAATTTTGATAACATGTCTTTTCCCTGACAGACTGACCAGTCAAGCTAATTAAAAGCTTTTAAAAAACATCCTGTCGTGAACATTTAAACCACCATGCTTTCCCGACTCATACTTCATGGATTCAACCAAATTGCTTCTAGGAATCTGCTTTGACAGACGTAAATCACTCCGCTGGACTTTGATAAAATATGTTTTGGTGATTTATAACGGAAAAAGTAGTCAAGTAATAAATGAGTTTGAATATCCGGGCCCCAAGCCATCCCAAGGGTGTATAGCAGGAGTGAGTATTTTACCAACTTGCACTCCGCTATTGCACAATAAAAACTTAAGAGTATAAAATATGACCTTGTGATTTCAAATTATCTTATTTCAATACGACCCGGGTGTCGACGATCAGGAACCTGAAGATGCTGTTGAAAGTCGAAACCCGCGTCTTATGTAAATAAAATAATGTGAAATCAGAAAGTTTTAGATTTCATTCTATAAAGGAACAGAAGATTGGTTGAGAGAAAACCAGCGACAATATAAACCTACACGATTCGTAAAGCGAATTCTAACTAGGTCTGTTGATGGGTAGTATAGGTAGCTAATTACATGATTTGCTCTTTAATACTTGTTTTTTTATCTACTAGGCAGTACTAACTGCACGTCTTGCGCTTTTCCTGAAAAGCAAGCTCTTGTATCTCTCCATACTTTTGTAGCTGCAAAACATATAAGTACAAATAGTTACTCAAACATTGGTGGCATGTCTATAGCATAGTGCATGTTGGTAAAATTATCTACATCTACGAGGAGCGTTCCAATCCATCACTAGACATCAGCTACATCTCCCTTGTTAGACCGAACTTGGAATACGCTGTCAATACGTGTGATCCTCAAGAGGTAGGCTTAAAAACCGAGTTAGAACGCGTTCAGCGAATATCGGAAGAATACGTAAAAGGTGGTAATGATTATCTAGTAAGTTTTATTGACTTTTAACATTAACTGGGATGTGAATCACTATCAGACCGTCCGCGTCGGTAGATATATAACCTTAATCTTTCTTGTAAGTTTCAGGCCAAACTGTTTATTTTTGACGTCACTAACATTTTATAAAACCGGGCATATTACGGAATGATCAGATCATTAGAATAAAATTAGGGAACTACACTGCAGGACGGACAGATTTAAAACAGCATTTTTCCCTCGAGCAATAAAACACCATACCAGCTGCCAATGAAACTTTAACTCTAGGTTTGTGGATAAGTAGTGTAGCTAGTTAGCTGACTTACTCCCTTAAACTTGTTTAGCCTAATCTACTACTCGGTGCTGACAACACGCTGTGTATGCTTTCAGTTCAACTCTTGTATCTCTGCCGATTTATATAGTTGCAAAATACATTAATACTAACGGTCCCTCTAACATTGGTAGCATACCTATAGTGTACTTCATGCTTGTGAGGAATCGCGTCCTGACAAACATTAGCGATATATGCTAATGCATCAATAGTCGCAGTTAAATTAACTGTATTAGGGTATACCGTAATGCAAGTTTGTGACTACTCACCCCCTGCCACACACCCTTGTGGTGGCTTGCAGGGTGTTTTGTAGATTTAGGATGTGTTGCACGGGGTGACTCCAAACAGGAATTTAGCACTCGTCCTAGTTCTAATCAGAACCTCGCTTGTTCCCCCGGCCGCTTGACGCCGACCAAATTGCAGACAGGAGAAAAATGCGCGGTGAAATCAGAAACTATATGAGTGAGTGCTACGTGGACGAAAATACAAACATGCACTGCACCATTATAAAACCGATAGTAATACTATCAATAAATGAATACTACTACGTACTTTTACATTCAGAGAACAAAATTATGCCGGACATATCTCTACAGCATGTATGTGATTAAATTTTTTCGACCAAACGTGCGTATTACACATACAAAAATATAATCTTGATCTTTTTCTTTTTTGCATTCGTGATTCCTGACAAAAGGATGGGACATTTCGAGAATTGACTGTCAACAACAACGAATGCCTGCGGAGGCCGTATCATTTGGGATGTCCTTCCTTTCATAAGTATAAGGACATTATGTGAGGTATCTTAAGGAGAAAAACTCAAGGATGCGCTCGTGCATTCATTTCAAAGATGAGTCGGCAGATGACGTCCTTTATAAAGGCGCTCTGTACGTGTCTCGTTCTTAGAAGAACCTCCGACTGACAACTCATATCTTCATACCCAGTACGGCTCACACGTAAGTATGTTAATGGTGTTAATCATTCAGTTTCTTAACTATTTCACTCGCATATTGCTGTGAACGCTGTTTTTTATAATCAGGGTGTTACACATTAAGATGAAAGTATGGGCTCTAGCATATACTTATTTCTTGCGTGTGTTGCGAAGTGTGGCAAATAGCAGCAGGAATAAAAACACAGGGCTATGTACATACCTACTAACAGCAAGTGTATAAGTCTTTACCAGGTTTTGTACTTGTTTTTAATAACGTACCACTATTGCTATCGTCCCATCTTGCTATAAATTTCTCGCATAACGTGAATATCTACACGAAAAAGTTCCTTTTAGTATTAATGAATTAAAACTATTCGTAAAAGTAATCATTAGAAGTTTGTTAGTCCTTATACTGCGTGTTAGCTACCTTATAACTTCTTTAGATTGTTCTCCCGACTGCTTTCTGGTTTTCGTCTAGCTGTTGGGGTAGTGTGCGAAATGCGTATTTGAACTAGGACAAGTATTTAAATCTTTGGAGTACTGTGTTTATCACCTCAAGATGTGAGGCATGGGGTGATTCCACTTCAGGTATGCAGCATCTGTCCTAGTTCAAATTAGAACCTCGCATGTTCCCTCGGTCGCAAGGTGTCGTTAATTAAGCAGTAAAGCGATCAATACTTGGTCAAACTAGAAGAAAATAGAGCCCGACGTAGACGAACTTGCTAACAAGCAGTACACTGGTTAAGATATAACTACTATTTATCATCAATAATTTTTTTATATAATGATACTACGAGTTACTTATTCCGGATACTTCAAGCGGGGTGAGTAGTTAGGAATGATGATATGTTATGAAAGACAAGTACAAATTCTACTCCACCTAATGAAGGTAGGATTTTCACAGAAATATTCTATCGCAAGTGTCATGGTCCCTTATTGTACACCGAAAAAATACATTATAAATCTATCAGTTCTGCTATCCATTTCCTCAATTCTATGTCTGTTATGGTTTCCACTGTATTACGTTTTCTGTAGAAAAATTTACTAACGTCAGGTAAAAATTCGTCAACTTTGAACTTGTAAAAAGACAACCTTTCTTTTCCTTTCTATCCATTAGAGATTACGGCCATTATTTCTTTAACTATTTGGTAACACTTCTAAGTTTATCGGAAAAAAATAAGCTGATCGCCGCTGATTTGGACAAGATCGATTTCTGAGACCAATCCTACTTCACAAGAATAAACTCAACAGTATCGGGTAAGATATGGTAGAACAGCAGCATGTTGTAACCAAATCCGAATGTTTAACAGTCCACTTAATTAACTTCGCACAGCACGTTTTTCAGCTGTCACGCAGCTATCATCAGGTACCCAACCTTTCTGTCATATGTCTATGTGATTTTTTTGGTCCCAAATGGAAGGGAAAAGGAAGGGAAGGCGGATTATTGACACCAGAAGTGGGAAACAACAAGTAGGAAAGGAGGGAAGAATATTAAAATAATGGTCCTATGTTTGTTCTCCAAACGGAATACGTCAAACCCACGGACTTATAACTTTAAGGACTGGGCACTTAAAGCAAATCATGTCGTCGCAAGTGTCACCGAAAGCAAATTGTTTCAAAAAGTGTAAGCACTATTATCTACTCCCCATTAGTACCCTGTGCAGCCTTAGTATTGTGAATCTGCGTAAGTAATTGGCCAGATCGTGAAAAATTACGTCAATCATGGCATTTTTAATCATTTTTTTATCATTAATTATCGCCGATATTTTTGTGATCGAACGGAGTTATGCCTGGGTATCGTAGCATCGCCCCGAGATGGACATAGAGTTATTATAGCAGAAAAGGGGAAGGTGAATAAGTTTTAGGTTTTCAGTGATCTGATGTCGCTGAAAAATGGGAGTCAATCCTTCGTAAATATTTTGCCACACAACCTGGCCAGAAGGTGTGCGAGAAGCATTTTATGCAGTCGGAAATATTTTGGAAAAACCACCTTACCACCGGAATGGTAGTGTCATATCAGAGGTTGTATATAAATGTGGTGACACCTTGGTATTATCTATAAATAGTAAATCTCTAATGAATTATTTCTGCTATAATTATTGTTATCCATTCCTATAATTCATCGAGTGACAGCAATACATATTTTTCATATAGTTTTATGACATTTTTATCTCGCAAACGGTCGTTAATAATATTTTTTATAGGTACACGGCATTTAATTTTAGGTAGGGAGCCTATAAAGAGCATCTGGAGCTCAATAAGGAAAGGCAATGGCAGGGTTCTATAGATATTTTATTTGCGACTGGTTTCGATAAAGAGTGTCATCATCAGGCACCCTGACCCTCACCCTCTTACATTTGAATACGTATTTAGTAACACGTGAATAGTTTGCGACGCGTAGCCATGAGTAGAAAACGCTGTCTAAATGCCAGTATTTTTAGTACCGGTACCATCGGTAGTATCGATTTTAAATACTGGTCGGTAACACCGGATTAGAAAACAAATAATATTGGTACTACCAAATAGAGGTATTTTTTGCCCTTCCCTAATATTAACAATTTTTCGATTTATTTAGCAGGAATGTCAAAAGGCGGCATTGTTCGCTGGCAACGATCGTTTACCGCGACGGATGTTTTTGTAAATGTAAATATTCTTTGAAAGCAGGCAGCAGATTGGGATACAAGTTTTAGTAAGCAAATAAAATAATATCTACACTACCAAGCTAAAAATCTCGCTAACAGTCTCATTGGAATTTGCTATGGCCTCTTTTCGTGCGTGGGAAAAATGACATTTTAAACCTTTTCGTTCTGAAATCAATTTCCCTGATATAATTCACATTTGAGAAATACATGTTACATCTAATATAAACAACGGTAAATCAGATCATGAAATTTGAATTAAGGAATTAGAATCCAGAATTGACAGATTTTAAATTTCATTTTTCTCAGCTGCCAATGGGGGTTTTATCTGGGATTTTCGATAGGTAGAGTAACTAGCTAGTTGATTAATTCCCCAATACTTATATCCTTAACTGCCGCCTAGTTATAACAGCACGCCAAGTATGTTTGCAGTGCAGCTCTTGTATATCTGTCGATTTATGTAGTTGCAAAATACATTATTTATATTTATGTAGTTACAATTTGAAAACTAAATAATCCCTCAAACATTGGTATCATACCTATAGTGTTGGTACTGAATGCTTGTGAGGCATTCCCTGCTGACAAAAATTTGTGTTATAAACTAATGCTTCAATAGCCGTGGCTTCATTAATTTTAATAGAGTGTATTGCAATGCAAATTTGAGGCTATTCACCCCCTGCCACACTCCCTTGTGTTGGCTTGCAGGGTATTTTGTAGATGTCGATGCATGAATCATGGAGCTTGGTTTATGTGGAGTCACCCCCTGCCTCACCCTTGAGTTGTCTCCCAAGGTACCTCGTACATGTCGATCAAAAACATTTTTATCTACGAAGTACCGTGTAAACCACCTTCCAGCGTGTGTGACACGGGGTGATTTCACACCAGGGTAAAATAGTATCTTTTTCTTTGTTACTTACCTTTTCCTTTGTTTTCGTCAGGATGAAAACCTCACACTTTGCTTTGACTACCTCGTTGGTGTTCCTATTGGTGACAACAGGGCCCGGTGCTGCTGCTCCCTCGCCCTGGGTCCTGAAGTTACTGTCCGCTGGTCCGCCAGCCGTCTATGACTTTCACACAGACAGCAATTTGGATAGGCGCCCAATCGAGGATTCGTTGCCAGCAGGCGTTGGCAGTTTGAGACCGCCATTTGGTCAGCTACCGGTTGTAACAACGACCTCTGCCCAGTACTTCAAGGAGAAATCGTTTATCCAGCAATACAACCCTACCCCACTTTCATCCACAACGAAGAAATTCACAACAAAGAAATTCACGACGATAAAGCCCGTCTATCGCCCCGACTTCAACCCGTCTCCCACGTATCCCAGTCTGCCGCCACGCCCCACCATTGTACCTCCAGCTCCTTTCTACATCATCCGTACGAAGGGTTAGCCTGATGATGGATAACCTTCGCCACATGGTTAACTTAAGAGAGGAATGACAGGTAACTGAGAGCTACATGAGGGGCCCTGCACAGAAAGATTTAATATGCGAAATAAAAAAATACAAATTGGGCCGCATGCTTCATTAAAAACTGCTACCAGCTAATAGAGAGTTAAACGCATCCGACAGCACTGAATAAGGAACCGATAAACACTCAAGAGGCTACACGCTAGGCTTGTATGATAAATAATGGCTTAAAAAAATTCAGATGAGGTGAGTTTTATGATGACACGGTGGATTAGTTTTAACCCCGCACTGACGGAAAGGCTTAGAGTTCAATTTTCCGGCTCAGATTCCGGAATAGCTATTTAATATTAGCCTCATCAGGGCTATAGCAACACAATATAAGAAAAGAGTTATTATATGTTATAACTTTTAAATATAAAAAAGTTTATACTCATACTTAATTTAGTACCTTAAGATTATCTATTTCTTGCAATGGATAATGGCGATAGTATTTAAGATTTCTTCCATGGATACTGAAGGATAACAGACTCCTAACTTCGGAATGATACCTTTTTTGAAGCTGCCAACCGCGGCGCCACTGTCGTACTGGATGCATGGAATCAGATGATCCCTATCAACCCAATGTAAACAATCGCGGTATTTAATTTTTTTTATTTCGTAGTGTGGGAAATTACGGCTAGTTAGGAAGGAAATAATGGTTTTTCCGTCAAATAATCATATTAACCACGTACGATATATGAAATTAATAACAGAAAAACCCTTTCATTAATCTTTCATGGATAACTCATTTCTTCTTCGTAACAAAATATCAATACCAACAAAAGAAAGCCAAAATGGAAACACAATGCTAAAATTTGCATTAAAAATAATAGTAATTAAAAATGAATAGGATAAATTATAAATATAACAAATTCTGGTATCGGAATCTAACATTTTGAGTATTTATTACACATATTTTACAAATATACGTAACATATTTGTACAGACATTTTGGAGAACATAGAAATCAGTTTATTGCAACAATAGAAAAAATAACAAATAGAAAAATATTAGTTTTGTGCTATGGACGAGATCATGTAAAGTATAGTTTGCCTTAGCACAGGTCCCGGAATTTGTTTTTATTGAAGATTTATGATTGGTAATTCTATTTTCAAAGGTACTGTGAAGTTTGTGCTATGCATATTTTGTCATATTCATGGAAAGATATGGAATAAATAATGCTGCTCTTTAAACTCTTGTGGGTTTAGCTCTTTAATTTTAAATTAACTGTCCTGTTTTATGTTATTTGTGCTTTAAAAGTTATTTTAAAACTGATATTTTTTTAAATTTTGGATGGTTGTTCAGATAATCCCTGAACATAGATAATGCTTCAATAGTTGTTTGTGGTTCTGTTTTTTTAGAGCTGTCATGAGCTCATGATGGTTGGTTTATTGGAAAAACTGGTTATTGGTTAAATAGGGGTGGATTTTGAATTTTCATATTATTGTTCGGTAGCTACTACTTTATAAAATCGATTTTATGAGTTTTCTCGTAATAATTGTTTTTAATAAAAATATCTTCTATAATTTGAAAATTTTTATTGTGATATTCGGGGTCACTTAGTTTTATGGCTCTATAATTCGCGGCTTAAGGTAGTGTTTCTGTTGAAAGGGTTGGCAGCTAGTAAAATTTGAAAATTTATTGGTTTTCATGACCTGCTTATAGCAGTCAGTTGATGCTGTACTATCTAAGTTCCGTTTTACGAAAGTATCCAGAAAAGGAAGTTGGTTGTCTTGATCTATTTCAACGGTGAACTGAAGTTTGTGAAATTGGTTAAAGTTTTCGACTGTGTTGTCATTGGTGTAATCTGTTGGATTAGTAGAATAATGTCATCAACGTATTTGTATAAAAACAGAATAGCAAATGATAGGTTTGGAATGACAGTATCCATAAGTTCATTCATCACTGTATCCGTAAGAATAGGAGCAACTGGAGAATCCATTGGTACTCCATCAACAATTTCGGAAAATTCATCAACATATTGTAAATAACCTTTGTTACGCATAAGTGAAAGAGTTTCGTCAATTAATTTTTGTCAAGGGAGGTGTGATGAGGTATGGTATATCCCATTTAATGCTATTAAGTTTTTAACTAAATCTAAAGGAATATTGGTGAACAGGGATTTGATATCTAGAGGTATAAGTTTCCATCCTTGTGGGATGTTATGTGATTTCATTTTCTTGAGGAAATCAAATGAGTCCTGAACATTATATTTGCTGGATGTTATGAAGCTCAAAAAATTGCAGATACATTTCGCACATTCATAAGACCATGGAAAGGGGAGGATAATAGGAAAAAGCAGGGGAGGACAGAGTTGAAATGTGTGTTAACGATGCGTCTTAAGTTAGTGTCAAGCGAGGAAAGAAGGAAGATTTCTTTCTCCCATTTTGGCAGAGTACCTTTATTATTTTGTCTCCCCTATCGGTTCTGGAGAAATAGCGCAGGGATAAATTAACACTCTCCGATTCCTACTGAAACTCGCCTGATCTAAGTTTTTCAACTAGTCTTAGCCTAGCGAGTAGCTTCCGAGTCTCTGAAAGTTCCCAACCTAATCCATACAACATCTGTGTGACTATTTTTGAACGCTCATAACAGTTTTGAACAAAGTGTGCGGATTGCCATTGAATATAGTTGATTTGATGAATGAATTCGTTCTGTGGAGCGTCCCAAATGTTGGCGTCGTTCTCTGCATGTGGTTTAACCAGAGGAGTGTAGCATTTCTATTCTCATTTTTATTCAGAGATATTTATTGTTATTCATATTAGAGAATAAAAATTAATCACGCTTTGTAACTTCCACACAGTTTATTGGTAAGTCCCGACCGGTCTCAACACTTGCGTGTTATTATCAAGAGACAATACAAATCTTTCCTCCAAACATGTTTCATGTTAATTTTTGAAATATGTTTCATTCTCGGATATTAACTCCTTTTTCCACGAAATCAGCTCCCGAACCATTGAAGACATTCTTGCTATTCCCTTGAAAAATCCTGGTTTCTTTAATTCAACGCCGCAAATGTTTCGCATGCTTCCCCCTCGATGCGTCTGAAGTCAAAGTAATTCCCAGGTGTTTGACTTCATCTGACTCCTTTATATTTACCCCTTCCACTTTGTTTGTAAACTTCTTATAACTAACTTTCTAACCTTCGCGTTTTTGTAACTTCTTCCGTAAGAAGTGACCGGCAGTGTCTTTACTAAGGTAAAGTCTCGGAATTTACGTATTTTGAATTGTTTGAATTTCATGTACCATTGTAAAATGGAACTAATTATGGCCTCGAGAAATCCCTGTCAACGTGCATCTTGATACTTTCTTGCTTGATATGAGTGGCTGTGACTTAAATAGGTCTTTTACTTTTCATATTTGATGTAATGTTGTACATACATACATGATTATTAAGAACTGAACTGGAAATGAACTTAACGTACGCTCAATGAAAGACAGGGCAATACATAATGAAGAAAAATGGAAAGAACATGTCATACATATGTCCCTAGATTGAATATCGAAGAATGCAATGGGCCCCTGAGTAAAAGAAGAGTTGGAAGACCAAGGCTGCGTTGGGGAGACGGGAAAAGGCTGTAACTAGTGCTAAATCCTTGAAAAAGAGAAGGAGAAAAAGTATTATCAATAATTTCTCTAACATTATTAGCATACATATAGTGCAGTTAATCTTGATCAATATCACCTCCCGACAAGAAATAGTTTTTGCTAAAACATTAATAGCCCCAGTTTCATTAACTTTATTAGGGCATGGAGTAGTGCATGTTGGAGATAACTCGCCCCCTGCCACACACCCTAGTAGTGGCTTGCAAGTCACAATGAAGATTTTAATGATAAATGAATGAATCACGAAGACAGCGCGACTCACCGATGTCGCGGGTCACTGCGGTTGCCTCCCGGAGAATACGCCGGCCGTCGATACGTCATTCCGCGTACTCGAATGAACGTATGTCCAGCAAGGGAGGCGCTGGAGGACCGTTGCGAACGTACGCGTAATACGAATCCTCTATCGAGCGCCGATCCAGAGTACCCTCCTGGTTGAAGTCGTAGGTGGACGGCGATCCGGCAGACACCAGTTTCAGCACCCAGGGCGCGGGGGCGGCTGTGGAGGACTGAGCAGACACCAGCAGGAGCACCACCAGTGAGGCGGACCACAGGAATGCGAAGTGCGTTTTCATCCTGTAACATTGTGGTTCAAGAAAGTCAAATTCGCCGTCATTCACGTTTTTTTAGACCAAATCTATCATTTCCACGGTTTTGCTTCAAGCTAAATGAAGAGTAATTCAGAATTACATTGTTTGTAATAAGCATGATAAAATAGGAAAAGGATAAATTACTTAGCACTATTCCACTGGAAAAATATGATTTATTGGGTCGACATGTTTCACTGCACTGCAGCATTATCAGGACTGAATATAAGATAACCAATTCTGAATATACAGTCAAATGGGGAGGGAGACGGGAAAGGTAAGGAGGGTGGGGGTGGAGGGAGACGGCGTTGTATGAAACTTGGGTGTGCAAGTGGGAAGGAGTGAGTTGGAGGAGGGGGTGAGGGAAGGGGTGGGGTTTTTTTGGCTGAGCGTGGTTCTGAGGAGAGGAGGGGGTGGGGGAGAGGATGACTGACCGAAGGTGATGGGAGGGTTTGTTTGGGATTAACTGCGGGAGGTCGAGGTCTCCATTCCCCACTCCTGAAACATGTCGACTCAATAAATCAAATTTCTCCAGTGGAATAGTGCAAAGTAATTTATCCTTTTCCTATAATGGAATTCCACAACGTATCGGCCGCCACCAATATCTTCACATGATAAAATAATTTATTTGAAAATATTTGGAAGGTAAATCACTTTTGTTCCAATAAGTCAGCGTTATTTTCATTAAAATTTACAATTTAAATGTTTTTGTAGGTTTTAATTTTCGATCTGACGAAAACATAAAGAGCCTGAGTAAATTCCATGAAACCGACACTCGTTTAAAACTTGTCGACATAGGCGTATTTTTATACTGTAGACCTCCTCAACACATTGGCAAATTCTAATGCTGTGAAGAATTAAGAGGATCCGGCAATAAAATAGGAAGACAAATACATAGGAGCAGAATTAAATGGCTAGAAATAGCACATAGTAAAGCATTCACAGTAGACCACCTAGGCTCATTCTCAGGATGAAATAAAACTCATGTTTGCACCATCTTAAAATGAATGATGAATTTCGAAAAGGGCTCCTCTCAGATTTAAAAAAAATTCAGGTGGCAAAAAAACTGAATCTCTGTCAAACCATTTGAAGTAAGAGCACACTTTTTTTCTGAAAATCCTGCTGAAAACTTTAAGAAAAGCAGATCTGAGCTTTTCTCTCTCATAAAACATCTGTCCATACGAAAACATGAACAAAGAGAGAAAATGTCCAATCACAAAGATTTTCGAGATGAGCCCTTTTCGAAATTCATGATTCAAACATGATACAACGATTAAGGTCTTAAAAATACCCACGTTAAAGATTTACTCAATAAATTCAAGGCTAATTCAGGGATTTTTGACGGTTACCAAAATCCACGGTCAATTCACGATTATTTACGAATGAGGGGCAACCCTGTGTAATAGTAAAGAAAAAATATCAAAAATCATGACTTAAACGTTTCGCTGATCGCCGAATTTTTCGGAATATCTTCCGCGTGAGTAGGCTTTTAAGGCAACAGTTTCGCTGGCAATCCTGCCAATGTCTTCAGGCTGTAACGGCTGTCTCACACGCCTAGTCACTCGGAAGTAATACGTTTAAACGCAGATATTATTATCCTGGTGCCGCGAATCTTCTACGTAGTACTAAAAGCACTTATCTCATGCTTCCTGTATAACTCTTGTATCTCTGACTATTTATGTTGTTGAAAAATACCGTAGTTTTCTATAATATTGTTGGAAGCACTGTGGTACATGTTGACAAATTTCTACTCCTAACAGGTATTTGCAGGTTTTGTCATAATCTCGCACGTTTCCCCGCCCACTAGGTGCAGACCAAGAAGCAGTCAGGAGTACAATGCACGGTCAAACCAGAAACCAGGAGAGTGCTATGTAAACGACATGTTAACATGCAGCACACTGGTTAAGATTCAACAACTGATTAGTATTAGTAATACTATTAGGTTATGAATACTACAAGATACTAATTCATGCAGAATAGAAAGATATGCGGAACGTTTCAAGAGGGGGAAGGTGTTAGTAACTATAATCTGTCATTAAGCACAAGCACATAGTCTACTATAGGTGGGAATTTGATAGAACATATATGCATATTACATACATATACATGCATGAGTTTATGTACTGCTTTATCACTGACACACTACGCTAGGGTAAGCGAAATAAAATAGTAGTTCAAACTCACCTACGGGAGTAGAATCAGATGCTAAGATGTGACCACCGAGCCGCAAGATTCTACAGGAATGAATCCCACAGAAGAAGAACCTTCCATTAATAAAGGAATCGTCCTTTTTTTCGGCTGACCTTTGGAGAGAAACAGGTTCTCATCTTCTAAATCCAACGTAGCACGGCGAGGATGGACAACAGGAGTTGAAGGCCTTCGCGGTGTGTCACGCCGACAAATTTTCTTCCTCGTACATCACTCGCACATCACTTCCTCGTACATCTCTGTCTTGAAGGATCACTCGGTTCAAGTCCAACAGATGAACTCCCCATGATTATGTGCTCCTATTTTTTTTCCAAATGCTAGACTGAGAATTTTTTAATCCGGTTACCATGGCTACGCAACGGCTGAAGTGAGAGAAACTTGAGTTGCCGAGAGACCTGAAGCGTAAATCTGGCGTCGAATGATTCGAAATTACTGAAATTGAAAAGCCGAGGATATATTAGAGGGAAAACAATCATCCAAATAATCTAGACCCAGGGAAAAACAATAGTTAATGGCAGCGAAGCATGGTGGCAATCGGCCGCGTGAAGCGTTACTTCTACGAGGGGAAGGCAGTATAAGTAAAAGGTCGTTACGATTATTTCATTGATGTTACAAGCCTTCTGCAAAAACTAGGAAGGGAATTGATTTTAGATTGCGGGTTAATCTTTAGACTTGATCTCTTATATTAGTTTCAAGACGATCTGTATCTGACGAAGGAAAATGCATTTTAGAAATCCCGATACACAACGATGCACACTAGATTAGATCATAAGAGTAATATTAGGGAAATTGACAGCAAAACGTACGGGTTTAAAGCGTCACATTTCCCGCGCACAATAGGAGACCATAATAGTTGCCACTGAGACTTTACAAATAGTTTTTTCGATAGGTAATATAGCTTATAAGTTGATTTGCTCCCAAGTACTTGTTTTTTTCCTGCTACATAGTAATAACAGAACTTCTCGAATGCTTAGTGTAACACTTTTATATCTTTGTGCATTTATATAGTTGAAAAACGCATAAATGCTCATACTTTCTAAAACATTAGTATTATACAAATAATGTAGTGCATATTGGTGAAATTTCACCTCCTGACCGGTAATTGCGGTTGTTAAATGCTTAAATAGTCGTTGTTTCTTTAACTTTAGTTGGGTAGAATGTAGTGCATGCAGGTAAAAAATACTCTAGCCTTGCCACACACCCTTGAGGTAGCTTCCAGGGTAATATTAGGATGTAGAAGGCTCACGCGGAAGGAGTAGGCAGAGGAGCGGAGGGGAGCTTGAGTGAAAACAAAAACACATTCTTCACAAACTGTGTGGTATTCCACAACTAAATTTTTTACCGAGACTGAACTTTTACTAACCACAGAAAAACAACATTAAAAAAAAACGCCGCCAATCGGGTCATCATCACCGGTCATCAATCCAAAAATTGGTTAGCCTCAACTCCAATCTCTTCTCAGCTAACCGGTTCATTACTTCACTGTTCTTCATTTCATCGTCCTTCCTATTAATGGGATCAGTGCCATAAGTGACTAACATGCTAACACTAAACATCATCGCGGCTCTTCAAGGTAATGGTCAGAGAGCGATGGAATTTTCTTGAGTTTCCCCACGGGTCAGGAAAGCGGTTATTGACAAACGTTTCGATGGCTGTCTCTGTCGTAGTCTTCATCTATGAATATAATTCGTCCAATCACGGCCCATCCCGCTTCTCCATCGGCTCCCTAACCTGCGCCGCCTGGTTCATATACAGATTCCAAATGAGACGCCTGTCCCTCCAATCGATCCCTATTTTCTTCAAACACTCCCATTAATTTCTTCCAGTCCACCCTATCAAACGCCTTCTCAAAATCAACAAAGCAAGCAAAAATATCCTGTCCATACTCTAGGTTTCTTTCTACTAGCGTCCTCATCACCGCTATAGCGTCTCGCGTTCCCGTCCCTCTCCTAAACCCGAACTGGTCGTCACCCAGGTATTAGTCATTTTTCTTCTCTGCCCTTTTATTTATATTTCTCAGAACTAAACTGGGCCCGTGATATATTAAGCTTATTGCCATGTAGTCTTCACACGTTTTCGCCTTGCTATTCTTTGGTAACGGAATTGCCATTATCCCCACGAAGTTATCCGTCCACACTCCATCCTCATAATCCTACGAATAGGCGAAAATAGTTTTCCTCTTCCGTTCTTCCCCTTACTCTTTAGTTGTGTTGTATATTTCTACCGCATTATTTCTTTTCAATTCATCAAATATATAAAAATTTAATTTAAATATGTCAGGGATCTCTTGGGTTTAAATATTTCCTGTAGGGTTCCTTGAAGTACCTACTAGTCGAAAAACACTGATGTAGGCAGCACCCTGTTGAACAAGAGTGTTCATGACCGTAGTTCTATCATTCTCTTCGTGTAAATATGCATTCAAAATCAGGCCAAGTTGGGATTTAAGGCTAAAAAGTGATAGTGCGCCGCCTAAGAGTTGCCTAAGAAAAAAGTCCTTGAAAAGTTGGTTTTTCGGAAAAAGTATAAATATGTCAAGAGAAAAGTCCCATTAAGTCTCGGACAAAATTGGAAAAACAATGGAAAAGATTTGTCGTTAAAACCATAAAGGTCCCACTGTTATGAAAATTCCAAAGACTTTTTCCCGCACTCAAACTATTCCTATCGCCTCGAGAGATCGCCCCTTGAAATGTCTCACGAGAAATGTCTCACATCAATTTATTTTCTGAACGAATTAGTAGTGTGTTAACCCGTCTCCTGCATGTTAGTAAATGTTAGCACTCCCTTAAATCCGGTTGGGCCTTGCATCCTGACGATCCTGACTGATTTCTGGTTCTCGCCTACAAGCCGCGGGATTGTACGAGGTTTGAATTTGAAATAGGACAAGTATTGCATGTCTAGTGTGGAATCACCCCGTGTCACACACCCTGTAAATGGCTAGCACGGCATTCCATAGACGTAGACGTTGTAGAAAATCATACTGTGCTTGCCCCTCCACGGTTACGTGCATACAACTGAATCCCACTCGTTGATTTTCCTTTCCTGCGAGAAAAAACAGCAACTCATGCAAGTTTAGGGAGAAGAGGAAGCCGCTAGTTTTTTTTCGTTTCCATTCGGGACAACTTGAACTGTCAACACACAAATCACGAGTCTCTGAGTAGCTTTCCCCTTTTGGGCGTGACGCCGGGAAATTTTGGGAAATCCCGTTAGAGGGCGATTGTGTGCGACTAAAAAACGGCACAGATGAAACAATTGAGGCACGCGATTCGGAGGAGTCGGATGTTTACATCGCGCCGTTGTCATGGGGACGGGCGGTGAACCCGCGCTTCCGGCAACATTCGGGTCACCTTTAGGTGGCTGGAGTGGTAATCGTGCGCAATTGCCCCATATAGCACACACGGAGCATATTTAGTTGCAATCACGAGTAGAACATGTGATTTATCTGGTCGAAAAACCGCTTTTCAACGACTAAGAACGGTTGAAAAATGGTCAATATTCGGTTTACTGTCCGCCATTTCTGGTGTATATACGTGTATTGACCACAACCTAGTGCCTAATATGCAAATTCCCATGCAAATGTATGTTTACCAACGGAAAATAAACTGTTATTAGTATCATGACTGCTAGACAGCATTGCCAGCAAAATTCGCGGCTGATTCAGATTCATATTTGACCGAGAAAAAAAATTGCCGCCGGAGAGCCGCGAACCCTAGAACCTGACTCTTCCGATCTCACTTACGCCTTTACCCACTCGGCCACCAAGGTATTTGATTGAAAATTGTAATGCAAAGAAGTTATTTCCTCCGCATTCATGGCCAGACCAATATAAATTATTCCGTATTTGTGCTTGGCCTGGAGAGAAATACATATTTACAAATATTAGGTATTAAGAAATTAATGCCGATATTCACGTGTGCTTGAAAATGGCTGTCAGAATCATACGAAAGCAGATAGTATTATGGTGGAACATGATTTTATTTCTGGTTGGTTACAATTGTACCAAAATGCAACGTATGATCAAAAAAGGAAGTATTTATCGCATGGAAAAATCATCGTTTTTTGTAAAAAAATATATCCACCCATTGTGTACAAATAAGGTTTTCACGATTATCAGGATTACCGAATAGGCAAAGTTCTTTGGTAGATGCATATTGAATTAGCATATGTTACCTACATAGCTATATAACATATGTTATAACAGAGATATCTCTTCGTAACGGAACAATAGCGTATAGCTCATCTTTAATATACAGTTATTCCCATGGAAATGTGAAAAAAGGCAAAGTGGTATGTTGTACATTAATTAAATTCCATAAAATACAGAAGTCCACTCAGATAATTTGGACCAAAATTTACACTGAAAGAACACGTGTAAAAAAGGACTAATTTTGGAATTATCCCTTACCCTTACCAATGGTCCTAAATACACTTGATTAAATAAAGACGCAATTATTATTATTATGATTACCCCATATATCGACCGAGAGTACACGAGTATATTTCTCCCCGTGCTGTATGGGTTAGGGTTACATTAAAAAATGTCAAGTCTAAAAAAAGTCTGGGACCACATCTAATTAAAGTACATCAGTTTAAGTCACAGATGTTTGGGCTGCGGCTTTTAACCACTCTTCCCCTGCACCCCCTTTAAAAATTATAAAACATTGTATCTTGGTGACCTTCTACTCCTCCCATGTTTCCTCCCCCCGATTCACTTTCCTTCCTTTCCTCTCCCAATTTCCAACACCCTCTCTCCACACTCTTTACGTAAGGGGCGGGTATACTTCAAAAGAGAATACTTAAACCAAACGGACTTCTAATTATTACATCTTGTAATTGGACGGAAGAGTGATTGAGTGCCTCATTTTGCGGTGAAGGTTTATCTAAGGCGTTGCTTTACTGTTATGTTTTGCAATTGTTAACAGAAAGGGAACTAAGTCAGTTTGTCATTCCAATGCCTCATATTAATTTAGCATACATAATGTGATTAATTATTTGCGTCTTCTTTTGGGCATCTGTATTCTGTTGCATTGTAAGAAAACCAGGGTCCTGAATCATTTTTAGCACGAAAGGTAAGCTTAGGCTTTCCTGGCAACATTGACTGTATTTTCCCTTGTCTGATGTCACATGCCTCTGAGTTGCTGTTGGGACAAATTTTTCTACTGAGGGCCTCTCTATACTGTCCATCCTTACGTATCGCTTTCCAATGGTACTATTTCTCTTTCCCTCTCAAATTTCAATTCGATTGAATACCTGAATATTCTTCCATACTCATCTCTTGTCACGGGTCACTTTCATAATTTTTTTTTGCTGCTGTTGATTTTGTCCTCTTTTCACATTCTTCATTCGTATGTTCTTCAAAAACGTAGTTTATTGTCAATCATTTTTCAGGGTGCTCAAGTTTTAACTTGTCCTAATGGAAATGAATGTAGATGTAGTTGACTAATCGATTCATGGTTAAGATTGAGTTTCTAGGAGCCATAATTGATGTCAAAAGAGCTTCACTTTGCAGCATAGAACCTCAGGAAAAGGTTAACGTCGAAGTTAGGGAAAAAGACAATGAATAAATCAGATGAAAGAGGTAACATTTCAGACGGTCGTTCAGTGAGCAACACCAAGGAACTATTTCAGGAGGTATGACTGGCAATGATATGGAGTTCTATGAATAATGGGTAAGTTGGTTGATACTGCTTGCAAGCGTTCATATACGAAGCGAGGAAGTGAATGTAATTGCAGGCCAGCCGTAGAGCTTCCTCGACACCAAATTTGTTGGAATAAAACCTTGACCTACTTTTCATATGCCAACAATCTACATACTTATTGCTTTCTTAAAACATCAGGCTAAAAGTCAATTTTGTTGACCTAAGACTTGATTTAATAAAATAAAAATGTCGGAGACTATTCAATAATAAAATTTGCAAAATAAATTGTAAGGTTCGTGTTATTCACTCAAAGCCTTTGCTTAAATCCAGTGTCCCATGGTAAATTTTTTCGTAAATTTATTCATGAATACTCTCATAGTTACACTGCGCATGCGCAAGCCAATATTCGGCAAATTTCTGTAAATAAGAAAACTCTGTAAATTCTTCATGAAACTCGGTCACTGATCGGCTTTTCTGACACGATTTTCCGGCGCGACATCATAGTACATCGAGCGCGATTACGTGATAGCGCAGTATTAAGCGCAGTATCATGATACTTTATCGTGACGTTTATCGTGATATTTTATCGGCCACGATTACCTTATCGAGCGCATTATCACGATATTTTATCGGGCGTGATTGTTTTATCGAGCACAATATCACGATATTTTATCGACTGCAATATCACGATACTTTATCGACCGCAATATCACGATACTTTTTCGACCGCAATATCACGACATTTTATCGACCGCAATATCACAATATTTTATCGACCGCAATATCACCATATTTTATCGTGATATTATCGTGACATTTTACCGGGCGCGATTATTTATCGAGCGCAACTTCACGATAAAATATCGTGATATTAATTGTGATATTTTATCGAGCGCAATATCACGATATTTTTAGGTATCTAATATTTACCGTAATATTTTATTAGGGCGCAGCATCGTGATATTTATCGTTATATTTTATCGGGGCGCAATATCGTGATATTTATCGTGATGTTTTATCAGGCGTGATTAATTTATCGAGCGCAATATCACGATCTTTTATCGTGATATTTTAACTCTACGTGATATCGTGATTCTTTATCGGAACGTGATATTGCGGTTTTTATCGCGTGATATATCACAATATTTTGAGGCGCGATAACACTATATTTATCGTCACGAAATAAGTTGTCGTTTGATGCGCGATAAGACGATATTTATCGTTACGATATGAGTTATCGTTATCGCCAAGATACGATGTACTAAAATTATCATATCACGATATTGAATCACCAATATCGCCCAGGCCTAGTTTCGGCGACTCTGGGCTAGCGAACTGCTACATAGGGATTCTGACGTGTTCCATTGTGAGCAAGCATGTTTGTTCTTTCAATTCCTTCAGCTTATACGTATGGCTATAGTAATTCCCGGGTAATTATAGAAATATGTGCGTGCTATTTCATATCATGGCTTGTAGGTCCCGCAAAAATATCTTCTCTGATTGTACAGAGACCACACTATTGATGGCAGCACAAAAAGTTCTCTTCTCGGCCGTCAGCCGATCAGCGCCCAATTCATGAATTTTTCCTGCTCGTGTGACATGGGGTCCAACAGTTCACGAATCTCTTTTCATGAATATGAAATTCATGAATAAATTTACGAAACAATTTACCGTGGGACACCGGCTTAAGTCCTGTATAAATCATTTACCCCTTCTGGCCCCTCCGCCATAATCATTTTATTCACGCCCCACAGTTTCATTTTCAATAACAATATGATCCCTAATGCTGATATGACAGAAAAATCTTTGTTTCACTTATGTTTGTATATTTAGTAAAACCATGTAGCATTAAAAGTTTTTTTGAATTCTTATTCAATACTTTATAGTCATTAAGTTTTAATCAAGACTTTAACATAAATTTATCATACACTTTCTCTGTAAGAATGTAAATGATACCTTGTTTTACAATTTTTCACTTCTTCCCCCACTTTTACTACCTTGTTTGATTTTGACGAATTTTTGGAAGAGTAAGTGTTCAACGTTCCTCCAGAGGTCCATGTGGAGGCGAAGGACATCTTCCAACGGGGTGCTCCTGGTGATCCAAGGGTGTACGTTAGCCACATATCATATTCTTTGTTCCATTTTTTTCCATTTCTTCTTCTTCCTCGAAGGCATTTTTGCCTGTTCTTTATGATTATGTCTTTATTAACTGAGGTTGTGGGACTATCTCTTGCGTGGTCGACATATGCCCCTCTTTCCTAATGGTATTCGGTCCCTTGCGATCTAGACGATTATTGAGTCGTTCATTCTCGATATATGATAATTCCATTCTTCTTTCCTTTTGCATGTCCATTCTGTCATTGGAGGTATATTACATTGGTCTCTGATTTTTGCGTTAGAAATCCTATCTAATCTTGCCTTGTCCACTATTTTTCTCAGTAGAGTCATTTCTGTAGACTCCATTCTCTGTTTTGTTTTACTTTTTGTGCCGTAGTTACTATGGAACATGTCATTAGAGGTCTGATAACTGGTTTGTATATTCTTGTTTTGGCTTCTTTTGCTTCGTGTTTATTTTCAGTACTTTCATTATTTACTTTGGTTTGATATGGTAAATTTGAGAATTCTAACCGTCAAAATATTACTAAGGGCATGGTTATCTGGTAATATTTACAAAAAATCGTTGACATCTAGTTGTAAACACCGAGGTCTATTAGTACTGCGGTGATGGGCTGCCTAAAATGGATTTCTGTTTTTTTTCCGGCAAATGGATTTTATGTGGTTGAACATTTATCAAGTGAAGTTAAATGAATTCAGCAAGGGAGCACGAACTTTTGCCATGGAATTTCGATGTATATGTAGTGTAAAATTAGAAAGAAATCCCAGTGAAAAAAATTCAGCATTACCTACTTAGTGAAGTTCGATGTTACGTAGTATATTAAAGAAGTCTTCTCGGGTCTTCCATCGGGATAAGCTTTTTAGCACTGCCGACGTTTCGGAGTCTGACTCATATACTGGCACAAATTGAAAAATCCGCCATTTTTGAACACAGACAGCATAAATATGGACCACTACATGTATTTCCATGAGACTAAAGTGCTCGCCCACTCCTAGGGTTATTGAGATAGGATTATTAAGGAGGCCATTGGAATCCCACCAGAATGAAGGAATTTTAACCGAGACCATGGCTTTGCGGTGCATGGTAGCCGTTATTAAAACTTTTGGGGAAAAGACCCGCATTGGATGGGTTTAGCGGTTGAACTCACTGTGCATGCAGTAATGGAAATGGTACAAAAGTTATATTTTGCATTTTTCCTTTATGTCAGCATGATAAGACAAGTTTTCGACGCGGAATGCGAAATTATGGCGAAAAGTGCACTTAAATATGTTTTTATTTTTAATATTTGACTCGGCGTCATTCCGTGACATTTGTTAGCATCCATTATAATAATATGTGATGCATTTTACTCACATGAAGAAGATAATCTGTACACATGAAATCTAATTATTACAAAATATATACCATGTTCTATGATGCTACGCGTTAAAGTGGCATTGAATTGCAAAAAAAAAAATCAAGAAAATGCAATTTTTTTCATTTTTATCTACAGATATTACCAATAAAAATACGTATTTCCAGGATTTTCGCAAATCTATACACAGTCAAAAACCACCAAAACACTAACTGGGCTGCTCCAATATATGTTTTCCGTGCTTTCCATTCGCTCTAGTGTGCTGTTCACTTTGCAGAATAACTGGCGGAGTGGCTTTCCATTCGTTTCAGACCCTGCGCGCCAGACAGCTCATTTGAAAAAAATTGTATTAAATGCATTTTCTGTGCACTTCGTGAAAAACCAAGTCAAGCCAATGACTCAAATATGAATATTGAGCCAATTCATGAGAAGTTCGGACCAATTGAACAAAGTTACTCCGTCAAATTTTAAACTTGTGGCAATCGTATTACATGAATAAATAATTGAGAGCATTCCCGAGGTAGTAACAATGCCGATTTATGAGTTACATTCACGTAAATGGAACAGGGAAATTAATTTTTTGAAAAGTTTTAAAAATAAACTATTGCCAATGACCAAAATATAAATTTATATGCGTACCTACTAAGTTTCATGGTGATATGTTGTAAAACTTCGTCGTCATCGTTTCTCACAAAATTGTACCTCAGTCCAGCACCCTCTTGATAAAAGTGGAACTGATCAACCACGAGAATGCCGCCATCGGGTACTAACGAAGATCCTCGAAGTCAAAAAATACTCGCAAGAAGAACAAAAAACTGAATTAAAAGATCAGTGACTTCATCGCGACTGTGGTCTCGACGGACGCTAACTTTCGCACTGGTGCTCTAATTGCCCCTTAGTCAATTACAGCGCAAACAACACAGGCCTGAGCGAGGAATACAAATGGGCGTTTTACATGGGCGAACAGAGGGCTGATGAAAAGGGAGAGATTGAGAGAGAGAGAGGAAGGCAGAGTTATGACGTCACCGCACTCGGCGGAGTAAGACTAAAAAGAAAAAGGGCTAAATGCCCGAGATGATGCCACGACGAGAGGGCACGAGCGATGGGGTGTCTTTTAAAGAGGCGAGTTAGCGGGTGCCGAAATCAAGAAGCTGTGATGATGAAAAATGGTCCAAACGGACGGTAAGGAATTAAGAAAAGGGGAAGCTGGGTTGGTTAGCTTTGCAGAGACGGGCGGCATTTTGAACGCGCCCGGGAAACTCTGACTGCAGAGGTATGAATACGAGAACGAATCTATATCTACTAAGTACCGCGCAAGCCACCAATAGGGTGTAGCATGGGGTGATTCCACACCTGGCATGCAGCACTCGTCCCAGTTCAAATCGGGACCTCAAACGTTCCCCCGGCCGCTAAAGCAGACCGAAAAGCAGTCAGGAGTACTTCGTACAAATAACAGTGCGCAGTCAAACCAGAAACTGACAGTGCTGCGTAAATAGACATGCAAACATGCTGTACACTGGTAAAGAGACACCTAGTGGTTAATATAACTCATACTATTAATTAATTAATGCTACGATATACTACTTCATGCAGAGAACAAAAAAATGCTGGACATTTCAAGCGGGATACAGTAGTAATGATGATGTTATTCAACACAACAGAAAAGTCTACACAACCTAGTGAGGGTGGCATTTTCATATGATTGATCTATCACAACTATTATGATCCCTAATTGCACGCGCAAAAAATGACATTTGAAATCTATCAGTTCTGCAATCTATTTCCTTTATCTTATTCATGTGATCGTTTCTATCGTAGTACGTTGGCGTTAGCAAAATATGTCGAACGTCCGGATACCAATGTCAAGAGGGACCGTTAGTATTTATGTATGTTGCAACTACATAAACGGACATAGATTCAAGAGTTATACTGAAAACATGCACGGCGTGCAGTTAGTACTAGGTAGTAGATAAGGGTATAAGTATTAGGGAATAAATCAACTAAGTAGCTACCCTACCTATTGACAAACCTAGTTAACAGTTTTATTGGCAGCGGTTATGGTTTCCAATAGTTCGCGGAAAAAATGACATTTTAAACCTGTCCATTCTGCAGTCTAGTTCCCTAATTTTAATCTCATGATGTAATCTACCATAGTATGTCGGATTTCTTAAAATATTATTTACGCCGTCAGAGAATAAATCAGTTTGGAACTAACGTAATAGGTCAAGCATAATTTTAATCGACGGTCAGAAAGCGATTCCCATTCCAGTTTCTGCAAAAGGTCAGTAACACTAACGAGATTATCATAACGGCCTTTAACGTATCATTGCCTATCTTCTCTGCACGCGTTCTAACCCGGTTTTTAAGCCTAATTCATTAGGATCCCAAATACTGGCAGCGTATTTCAATTGGGGCCCAACAAGGGAGAATTAGCTGATTTTCCTAACTTTATCGTTGCACTTGCCAAGTACTCCGTTAACAAATCCCAATTTACCTGCATCTTTTAAGGTGAAACCGGTCGCAGTTTTGAAAATAAAGTGTGGAAAAGTACCAAGTTTTTTTTATTCAAAATGAATATCTATCACTTCCACGAAGTCAAGCCTGAAACAATCTAATTTATATTTTCGTACGTTTCTATAATTATTACAAATTAAAATGTATGGCCCATGTATTACACTACGGTATCACCAATCATTCTATGGTTGTATTTCATGTCCCACCCCTGTCACACACCCTTGAGGTGGCTTGCAGGGTATTCATATACATCTACAATTACATAATACACTGCAAGCCACCTCAATGGTGTGTGACAGGGGGTGAGTTGTCACCAGCATGAATTACACTATACTCTATTAAAGTTAGAGTTAACTACGAATTTTGAGGCATTAGTGAGCATTGCTTAAGCTTGTCCAAACCTCACAAGCATGCACTGCACCACAGGTATGCTACCAATGTGTGAGACAATGGTTGTATCAATGTATTTGCTACTACATAAATGGACAGAGATACAAGAGTTATACCGTAAATATGCACAGCGTGCTGTTTGTACTAGGTAGCAGATAAGAATACGTACATTAGGGAGTAAATCAACTAACGAGCTACACTAACTATCAACAAAACTAATTAAAAGTCTCATTGGCAGCTGTTATATTCTCTTATCGTTATCGGCAAAAATTACCTAACGGTTCAGCAGTCTAGTTCGCTAATTTTATTCTTATGATCTTATCTACCATAGTATGTCGGATTTCGTAAAATGTCATTAACGTCTCCAGAAAATTAATTTGTTTGTAACTTACTAATATTAAGTCCAAACTTAAATTGGCGGTCGGAAAGCTATTCCCATTCCAGTTGATGCAAAGAGTCAGTAACACGAACGAGATTATCTTAACAGTTTTCAACGTATCTCGCCGATCTTCACTGCACGCGTTCTTACCCGATTTTTGAGGATGCCTCATAAGGATCCCAAACTCTGGCAGGGTAATTGAAGTGGGGTCTAGCTAGGGAGAAGTAGCTGATTTCCTTATCATTATCCTTCTATCTTCCCTATCTTCCTAAATATCCATTTAACAAATACCAATTTAGGATTAGCGTGACCGTTTATTTCCCGAATATGTTTACTACACGAGAGATTATTAGCTAGTTTAACTCTGAGGTATTTAACCGATTCTACTGTTTCTAATTGGCTATTATGTATGCAATAGCTGAAATGGAGAGCTTATATTTTTCATAAATTCATTACTACTCATTTTTTTTTCACATTTAATTCTAGCTTCCACGCAATGCACCACTTTTTGATTTCCTCGAGGTTCCTCGTTAGCGTTACTATGTACTATTCAATGTATTTAGAGTATTCTACGCATCGTGAAGGTCTGAGTAGGAAAAATAAAACAGATGTCTGGGGTAGAATATTTTATGAATACACCCCTAATTTCTTCTAACACTGCTCCATTTTCTTATCCAGCCGTCGAAAAAAAATGCCCATCCTAGCAATGAAAAAGACATCCGAGGACTCATCAATGCCTTTCAAACTCCCTTTTGACGTCCCGACGAGTTTCGAGTCCATGTTTGGTGTTATCGAGGGGGTGGGGGTGGTTGGATGCCGCCGCAAACGCAGGGCTGCCGGCCCCACGAGAAAGGGCTCGAGGCGACTCGATGATAATTCCCTCCGCTACCCTTTGTGGCACTTGAGAATAAATGGACAAAAAGGAAGATTAAAAAAAACAAATGAAGGCAAAGGACCCCTAACCCCCATACGCCCACTAGGGCACGCGCTTCCTGTATCTCCGTGACTTCTCCACCATGGGTCCGAGATAGCTTTAATCGCTTCGAAATGGGGCTATCCCCATCGTATTCAAAAGGCAACTCATCCCATCACACACCACTGAGGTGGTTTCTTCAGCTGAAGAAAGCGAAGTACTCAGCCAGCGAGCGAAGCGAGTACTTCGCTTTACATGTATTATATATATATATATATATATATATATATATATATATATATATATATATATATATATATATATATATATATTCAATCGACGAAGTTCACACGTGGTGAAAATATACCCAATAAGGAGTCACAGGCGTGACAAGTAAAAACATAGTGACACAAACAAAAGAAACTCACACGAATGGTTGTTTAATTTTCGACAGCAATCAACTGTCTTCTTCCGAACTGGAGAGAGTACTCTCTCCAGTTCGGAAGAAGACAGTTGATTGCTGTCGAAAATTAAACAACCATTCGTGTGAGTTTCTTTTGTTTGTGTCACTATGTTTTTACTTGTCACGCCTGTGACTCCTTATTGGGTATATATATATAGTTAAAGCATTAAATATATATATATATATCTCCTCCCCCCCAGTCCCCTTCCCTTCTATTTTTCCGCCTCCCCCCTCTCCGAGGTAACAGATCACTAATTAGTTAGCCTCTTGTTGCCAACGATGGCGGCATGACCGCCGAAACGTCCCGTAAAAATTGTTTGTGAGTGTCATTTTATTTATTTCCATGTGATATATTTATATATAAAGTACCTAACCCTTAAATACTTGTATATAGGCCAGATAGACTTTAAGTTGCATTGCTACAAGTTAAAGCATTAAATCATTAATATTAGGACTTCGCACATACAGAATTCAGGCAAATAGATACCGCAATGCGTGTACATATTTATCCATCCTCCTAATTTATCACTGCTTGACTAATATACACCGTAATCTATGTTACATCATGCAATCCGCAACAAATGAGTGTGGCGGGTCCAGTCCAGAGGATAGCCAACGTTTTTGAGAAATTAAGGGACTTTAAGAATCTCTTAAACGTTTAGGAAACAGCCTAGGTTGTTTTTCTGAAGATGCTACAGGGTAGATTATCTAGTTGAAATAATAAAAAGTACATTCATTGGAATTGTTAAGTTTTTATTTAAACTTATCTTAGCTTCGCAGTGAAATCCCAACAAGTTTCTGCCACAGTCATCAGTCACGAACATTTTTGGGTTTATGTGAATGAACATACAGTTCTTATTCCCTCATGGAAACTCCCTATTTGCTTCCCACAAAAGCGATGTTAGTCATCATACACCAACTAAATAAGGATGGTATGATTCCATTTTGCAATGAAAAGTGTTCACCAGCAAGCCTCCTCACGTCCTGTTGCATTTTGCTAGAATATGAGTTATTTTTGCGTCGAAAATAATGAGTTTACACAGTCACAATACCCGCCAAGGAATTTGTATCCAAAAGGTGACATAACTAAAAAGGATTACATTTTACGTGGAGAATGATGGATATTTTTAGAATGAAATTCCATGCACGGGAATGAGATGGAGGCATCCCTTGGAAAAAAAATATAGATGACTATACACATAGGTCCTATAATCACTACAATAAGTGGTTCATAATTACCTCGGGGTTTTTGGAGGTATATTATTCAATAACTTTTACTGATAGAATAAAAAGTGGTTTCTCTGTAGATTAAGAAACTCTCCAAGTTTGAATTCGTTATAAGAGATATCGCTAGGTAGTAGTAGTTGTAGTGGTATTGAAACATGACGTACAACTGTGAACACAAAGCCTTTTGTGTCTCATGATAGAATTGACTGAATAAAAGTTGGTTGTGACCGTGCAACGAAGATTTCGTACGAAGTATCAAGCAGAAGTACCTACAGACTGGAAATTTCATCCATGGTACATGGAAAATTTATACATGGTTGCCTGTGCGATACTAAATTAACAGGCCCATCAGTTCAGTCTTTTTAACCTCGTGTGGGAAACATTTACCTGGAGTACTAATAAATCCACAAGTCGCATAAGTCGGGAATAGCAGATGTGGCAGCCGACCATGTGACTTTTTCTTATGGGGTTACATGAAAGATCCTACCTTTGTACCCCCTTTGTCACGTGATTTAGCACAAGTCCAAGAAAATATCGAACGTGCAGTCGCTGCTATTCGTCGTGATATGTCGCAAAAGTGTGGCAAGAACTCGAATTTAGGGTCGATGTTTGCCTCATCCCTAAGTGTTCAACTATAGAATATATATAACGTACATATGTGAAAAAACTCGAAGAATTACTTAATGTATGGATATGCTACTTTTGACTGTATGCGTAATAATTATTAAATAATAAACCTTCGAATCTCCGGAGGCAATTATGAATTGCCCTGTATAATACTTTAATCGAATTGGTGGAATAATAAACATAGAAGCTCATGAGAGTTACCATGTCATCTAAACGCGAAAAGGTCTGACCACTGCTAGATTTAAGGTCAACACAAAACTGTGATTAAATAAATCCAGCATTGAGTGTGCAGTCTTTTCCCGCAGGCATTAAACACCGAAAGAATTTTCAGCTGGCGAAGGGAAGAAAAGCGATTAATGAGGAAATGACGGAATGATTGAGGAAACAGTTGATAGGCGCCAATTAACGTGAACTTGATTTGCTTTTGACTCCATGCTGAAGCATCACTTAAATTCACTCCAAAGCAGACCATTGAGGCTTCAAACCAATGAATGCTCAACCTTCAAAGGTTCAGAATTATGATTTTATCACTGGTATTTCACCGAATCAAAGAAGTGGCCCAATTAATTGTATAAAACGCAAAATTTATTTTAAATCATAAATTGATCCGCCGATACTAAAGTTTTATTACTAACTGAATTTCCAGAAGTTTATTCCATGCAAAATGGCAATTAGAAAATTATTTCTTGCCTATATTTTCGCAGTACACATTTTTCTTGAGGGTTAGTAAGATAAGAATCTGCATACCTATAGGGACGCAAAATCAGTTAATAAAACAACAGCAATAACAGGAAATTCATAAATTATCGCATTTACGTTTGTATCTAATAACTAAATAAGAAGAATTTGAAAATATGAATTCTATTTCAAACAATAATGCCCAGGAAAAACGATATCTGAAGGACCAAATAAGCTAAAGAATGGTTAGAAATATTTTTGAGTAGCAAATATGCACCAAGCTTATGCATGTTTGGGTGGCCCATAGAATAGGCTTTTGTTTAGGGTAGCGGGCAGCTCAAAATAAGAGTTAACAGGATAAGTATTAGAGGAATATTTTTCCCGAGATGATTTCGACGAGCCGTTAAAAGAACGAAATCTCTGTAACACCAAGACAAAGGAGGTGAATTTAAAGAATGCCCTATCTTTCGACACCTACTCCCTTCGTTTTACATTCAATCCACCAATGTTTGCCAAATTTTACAAAGAAAGTAACACTAACAATTATTACAAGTTAGGTATCAAATGTCAATTTTAGTGTGGGGATGTTGTAGAGAGTCTCAGGCATAAAATCTACATCTACATAACACTCTGCAAGCCACCTCAAGGTGCGGCAGGGGATCAGTTATCATCAACATGCATTACACTTTACCCTGTTAAAGTTGATTTAACTACGACTATTGATGCATTATCAAAAACCTGCTAATACTGTCAGGAGGTGAAATTTCACTTGTATGTACCACATTATAGGTATGCTACCAATGTTAGAGGGACTGTTTGATTTATATTTTTTGCGACTACATAAATGCACAGAGATACAAGAGTTATACAAGAAGAGTTATGCAATACGTGATGTTAGTACTACGAAGCAGATAAGGGTACAAGGATGGAGCCAATCAACTAATTAGCTACACTATCTATCGACGAACCTAGTTAAAAGTATCATTGGCAACTGTTATGGTCTCCGATAGTTTGCGGGAAAAATGACGCTTTAAACCGGTCCGTTCTGAAGTCTATTTCCCTTATTTTTCTCTTGATGAAATCTACCATAGTATGCCGGGTCTCGGATTTAATTGACGCCGTGCGAAAGTAAATCGTTTTGGAACTTCGTATTGAACACTTTGAACGAACGTTAAACAGAAAACACAAAAATGTCCTATTGTAATTTTTTAAACAAGACAATGGTTTTTTATAAACTAACATCGTACCTTAAGGTGAACACCCACGGAAAATTAAAACGTTAAAATTTCAACACAAATACCCATTTACTAAATTATGGAAGTATTATTCTCATTTACATCCATCTTATTGCTTACGAACATAAACAGCGGTGCAACTGCAAACGACCTCAAGGTTGTATGGCAGACGGTGAGGGTTGTCTTTTAGCTTTGCGTTCGTGAAAACAATTATGAGTTCAAGGGATCGATTTGAACTCTATCGTTTTTATCTGATGTGCTACGTAATACTAACAGCACGTCTCGTATGCTTACTGCATAACTATTGTATTTCCTTTTATTTATGTAAATGAAAAATGCATAAATACTAATAGTGTTTATAATCATGTTAGTGAAAGTTCAGCACACATCCTTTACGTGGCTTGTAGAGTACTATGAAGATCTGCCATCTGTCCCTTATATTCCTACCATGCTCCGTTCCACGCATGGTAAAAATAGCGTCCTGTACAGTGCATTTTGACCACCATGGTAGAGGACAAATTTTCATTTCACTCACCACCTCAAAAATGTTCAAAATACGACCCATCAGCATGCCGGCCAACGTGGGCAGCCATCACCCAACAAACACAAGCAAAACCTCATTCTTTCTCCTTCACACCGGCGCTGCGGGCAGGGTCAAGGACTCCATGGAGGCAAATCCGACTGGAGGCTCCTGCATCCGCTCAATGTTGGATCGCGCACCGTGACCCATTCACTAAAGCCGCATTATACAAGAGGGTGCAAGCGTCGCTTTGCGGCCGGGAAGTGGAGTAGAAGCTGCCGGGAAAGCTGGAGAGTGACTGAGAGTTAAAGAGGAGTGAAATGATAATGGGTCTATTTTCGCGTCAGCCATGGAAAAAATTTTTATTTCTAAACAATGGGAGTTTTACGTGCCGAAAAACAGGACTAGGTGGAGGGAAGAGGGAGTGGGAGGAGGAACGTGGTCCTGCTCGTTGTTGCGTTTCACTTGCGCAACGCCATTGTGGCGGAGAGGAGGAATCTTTATCGATGGGCTCTCGGGGGAATCGTCCGGTGATTTAATCGCTTTCGCAGTTTATTTATTCTTTCCCGTTGCAATATTGCTGATGCCAAATTGCAGCGGGCTATGAAAGTGCTTTATGGGGTAGCTTCCGCGAGATTTTTCTCCACTCGTAGTCTTATTTAAATTCATCTACGTCTACGAAATACCATGCAAGCCACCACCAGGTTGTGTGGCACGAGGTGATCCCACTTAATCATGAATTTCCACAAAATCCACAAACTTCAGGATCCACAAAATTTATCCCGACCAAAGAGAAACTATTCAGGATTGATATTAATGTAATTGGCACCGTAAATTCTTGTTGTATACATGGGTCATTCCCCATCAATTCAACAAATGATGGTCCCTTAGGGTCTCTGATTTCGATCAAAACTGGAGCATTGGTAGGAAGTCACCTTAAATAAAATATTTTGGAACCATTATACAAAAAGAAATATGTTGTTAATGCGGTCCCTTAGGGTCTCTGATTTCGATCAAAACTGGAGCATTGGTAGGAAGTCACCTTAAATAAAATATTTTGGAACCACTATACAAAAAGAAATATGTTGTTAATGCGTACCTATGTATTTAAATGTTTTCAAATTTTTTGCCAAAAATCCGTGCCTTGAATCGTGTTTCTCCTTCTATCTCTGCTCCTTATTATAGTAGAGCAATGATGTATGACTCATATTACATCTTAGCCTTTTCAAGAGATATTGTGCTTAACTTAAACTGATTTTCATCAATTTCATTATATTTGTTGAATGTTCAATTTAAAAATAATTGGTTAATAACATTCCTCAATTTCTCCAACTTAGAATCAGCCGAAAATTTTTATCATAATCTGTATGTATTCCTCTAACTATCCTGAAAACATTTCCCATGGACATTCATAAATACACCTCGAAAAACTACAAAATATTTAAACTTTACTCCTGGAGTATGCATGCAGCAGACATGTAATACGGGCCTAAACTACTGTTATCTCCAGCTCGTTCATTAAATGTTATAAGGTATATCATAAGCTACCTACAGTTTATATTCCTCAACTATAATGCTGACTAAAAGAGGAAGGAATGAGGTTTTGTTTGTGTTTGTTGGGTGATGGCTGTCCAATGGACAGGGTCCATGCATGCTGTTGGGTCGTATTTTGAACATTTTGGAGGGAGTGAGAAAAATGAAAATTTGTCTTCTACCATGGTGGTCAAATTACACTATATACCTGGTAACCGAGCGTTGCTCGATGTTTATTTGGTGTACTAAGAACTTGTATCCTCCTATTCTGCTACTTATTGCCTATTTTAATTATATTGGGCATTTGCATAGTGCGATTAAAGGTTTTAAAAAAATGTATAAAGCATCACAGATAATTATTTTTTTAATATAGTAGTGATGATGTAATTAGGTAGTATAAAGCAAACTCAAAAACACCAGTAACACAAAAATGTTCTTCTAACGAAATTCATAAATTATCTATAAATTCAATATTTGCATTGTTTTCATTATTCCCAATGTTCATTGACAGATTATTGTTATTATTAGATTAAAAATTATTCAATATTTCTTTCCATACAACGTTTCATGTGCGTCAAAGTTATTGAGTCAGAACACTCTTGAGTAAATTGTTGCAAGGTTGATCCATCTTCAAAAGTTGTACGAGCTGCTTCCGCAAATTCGGGCCATTCAGGATTGCACGTCATTGTGATAAAGAAGTCGAGTGATCCAAGTCGACGGACAAACGCCATAGCTTCTTCAAAATGTTCAGTGTAAAAACGTGTAGACCCAGGAAACGAAGAGGGCAAAATAATCCTTTCACCAAAATCAGCATTCTTTTTTTCAGCCAATTCACTCAAAAATTGAATCGCTCTTGTACAGTTTTCTGCAAGTATTTTTTTTTAATTTGATTTAATCCATTGGATACTGACATGTTCCAGTCATATATAAGTACCAACCAGATATTGCTGAAATGCCGACCGCCGAAATGCAAAACTTTGAACTTCAAAAGGCGGAGATCAGGATTTCTTAGGTTGATGTCTGAAGGAAAATATTTGGCAAGTTGAGTTCTAAATGCTAATCAGTAATGAGCTAGTTCAAATCCAATCAAAATTTTGATGACTGGTATAAGGTGTTTTTAAATGAATATTAATTCAGAGAATCCAAAATTGCAAAATTTGGGTAAAATAGTGGATAAGTAAAGGGCCCAACACGACTGTCAATATTGTTCATGGTAACTAAAGGTTTACGAATATTTAAATATTAATCTGGAAAGCTTTGGCCGGCGTTGAGGGTAAAAATAGCACAAAGTTAATTCTGAAGGGGGATGTTAAAACTTCTATGATCAACGGCATCAGGTAATGCTAAAAGCAGCTTAACATAAGGCGGCTCTACACCTTCTGCAACCTCTACACGGCTGTGGATAGATCTACAAGGCGGCTCTACACCTGCGTCTATTAGGTTCTTCTTCTACTTCCCGCATTATCATGAATCCAAGAGCAAACGGACTTTCAGATCTCAAAATATGTTCCAAGAGACTAATAAGATTCTCGCTGATACCATGATTAATGTCATTGTTTATGTGTGCACTAAGGACATCCTAATTATCCAAATGTATATCTGTCCATATTGAGGCCGTTCAAATTTTCCATCATCATTTTATGTAGGGTGAGCTGCTACATTAAGTTTGTGATAAACTTGACCGCTAGCAATGTTCCTTTAAACTCATCGATCGTCATCTATAGTGAATGAAGCCATTGCAAAACATAAATTCAAATTTCGAATCCTTTCATAAAATTCATCAGAAAATGGATGACGTCGAAGAAACGATCGCGCTTACTCGTTCGGAAATTCTGGATGTGGTAGATCTATCCTACCATGCAAGCAGCAGTCCCCAAACGAATCTCAATGAATTCGATTTGACACACTTTCTTCGGGAAAATGCAATGCTCCATAATGAATACACTTACTTTACTTTACTTTACGCGATCAGGCCCAGAGGACCGCGCGATGATACAACTAAGGCCTTCCATTCTCTTCTGTCCTCTGCTATGTTCCGCCAGTTCGGCCAGGTTTCTAGCTGTTGCAAGTCTTCCCTTACTCCATCTATCCATCTCTTGCGAGGTCTCCCCACTGGTCTCCTTCCTTCTATTGTCATATCCATAGCCATCTTAGGAAATCTTTCGCCACTCATTCTAACCACATGTCCAGCCCATTCCAATCTCCTACTCCTTAACACTCCTATAATATTCGGTTCTTGATACAGATTGTACAATACTTCATTATGTCGTATTCTCCATTCTCCTGTTTCTAAATCAAGGACTGGACCAAAAAACTTCCTTAGTACTCTTCTTTCAAATATCGCTAATCGGTTCAGGTCTATTTTCCGTGTGCTCCATGATTGGCATCCATACAAGAGAACGGGACGGATCAGTTTTTTGTATAATCTTATTTTAAGTTCCCGGGAAACGCTTCTTGAGCTTAGTATTTTATTAAGTGCATAGAGGCTTCTATTTGTTGTTTGCAGTCTGGATTTTATTTCCGTTTCACTTGTGGAGTTTTCGGTCATAATGAATACAAGCAACACAAAAAGGTTGCAAACTTTGGTAAGAAATATCAGCCGTTGTGGCTGCCTTGTAGGAGCTTATTCGGTTTAGTCGTAATGCTTGTTGTCATCTTGAATTTCTCCGGCGTTCTTCTTCCAATCGTTGATGATGATGATCATAAAACTCTTCTTTACGTATCGGAGCCGCTTGTTCACGCTCGTTCGTCTTGAAGCCGCTAATTTTTTTGTGAGAGTCTGATTCTTCTGTTCTTTGGCTATTTTGCCGTTTCCTTATCATTCACAAACGTAGTTCCCTTTGTTCGTTTGATTCTTCACTTCTCTGGATTCGTGCAAGATCACATATCATTTCTAAATTAATAAATATATATATAGGAACGAAGCATGGTTTTCACGCCGTCCGGTGAAAATGCACAACCGAAGATTTTTTGCAATTCTATAAAAATTAATTCGGTATTTGATTTATTTATTAAAATAGTTGAGAATTAACACAAACTAAAAGCACTTGAACTTATGACGATATCTATGCGTTAGAAATTCCTCATTATTTAAATCAAGTTTCTCAGCAGTGCATACCTACTCGTATAATTTCCCATGAAAAATGGCTGGTACATTTTGAAAAATAACTCGAGAAGTATAGTGACAAATGGCTGATTTTTTGTTATCATTGGAAAGGTGAGATCGTTTTCTTCATAATGAGGCCAAAGTTTACGAATTTTATGTGACGTGATATTACGCTCAAACTATCATAACCCTCCCAGTTCCACGGAAATTTTTATGTTTATACCCTGAAGTTCCTAATGGTTTTTGGGTATTTTTCTATCGCTCTAAAAAATCACATTTTGTTCATTTTATAATTTTTTAATCCAAGGAAAATCATATTTATAGTAAAGTAACAAATTTTTCGATGGTTCAGCAATTTTTTTCTCCTGAAAATGTAAAATCCTTGTTGATAACTGGTCTGGACAATATGCCATTGTTGGCACTCTGGTGAACAGGCGCCAAACAACAATATACCTATCTTTCCATGACACTCAAAGGGTTAATTTCACGTCCTCACCTGCGAAATCAACAATGGTCGAAGGAAGAAGGAATTAAAAGCGGAGTGGGGTGAGGGGATTGGATAAGGAGATGATGAGAGGAAGGAACGAAAGAGCAGTCCCCTCCAGACCCCCTCCCCCCCAAGCCCTACCCCGCAAGGGGGAAAGGTGTGCCTCCCGCTGTCACCCATTGAAGCGCACTCAATGAGAGGAAAACATTTGCCTGGCAGGGATGAGTGGGAGGAGGAAGAGCTGGCCGTAATAGTAGCGTGCGCGGGCATTATGTCGGCGGCCTACGTGACGTCTGGAGGGTTAAGGCGGGGGCTTTGACGACTTTGAATGGGCATGCATGGAGTTAGGAGCCCGCACGTGTGTAGTCCAGCTCAGGCCTTGCACCCCTAATGCCTTGATAATTCATTTCCCATATTGCGAAAAGTAAAACCACCGGTACATCTACTAAATACCCTACAAGCCACCACAAGGGTGTGCGGCCGCGAGTGAGCTATCACCAACATGCACTAAACCTTGTTCTAATAAGGTTAATGAAACTACGACTATTAATGTAGTTGCAAATTCCATGTAAGTATGTAGTTGCAAAATATATAAATACTAACGGTCCCTCTACCATTGGTAGCGTATCTGCAGTGTAGTGTATGCTTGTGAGGCCTCGCCTCTTGACAAGCATTAGCGATTTATGCTAATGCATAATTAGTCGTAGTTACACTAACTTTAGGGTATAGTGTAATACATGTTGGTGACTACTCATCCCCTGCCACACACCCTTGAGGTGGCTTGCAGGGTATGTTGTAGATGTAGATGAAAGCATTAGCAAAACCTGCAAATACTTGACAGAGGCGAAATTTTATCGGCATGCACTAAACTATAGGTATGCTACCAATGTTAGGGAAGCTACTTATATTAATGTATTTAGCAACTACATAGACTACTGCCAGAGAAATAGGCCGTAGCGGTGCATGGCATCACATACAGTGATGACATCAACTTCGACGGAACGAAGTTGTTGTGCCGTTCCTCCTGCTATTGGGACCGACTGACCAAGGAAGCCATTGAGATCCGGATGAAGAAAAATAATTTTAATTGTGACTCGGGATTTTCCCAAAGCAAGACATGGCCGCCAATTCTGAAAGAAGTCCAACTCACGAGTGAAAATTTGGGCCAGAATTCTAACCAATCAGAAGACACGTGAATGAGAACCGGAGCTATGCATTGACCGTTTGAGGGCCGTTTTGAGCCCCGAAACGTCGGAAATGGAGCCTCTCACCTAGTTGGAAACCCGAGCAACCATAGTACAACATATGCTTAGAACTTCAGCAAAATATTTTATCTATATTTTTCCCTTCGATCAGTTAGAGATTCCCACTCTAATTTCTTCGGCATTTTGGTCTCACTGTGAAGCTTATCGTAACAAATTTTTACAAATCTTGATGCTCTCCGCTGTATTCGATCTATTTCTCAGACTAGACCTACTCCGTAAGGGTCTCATTTGCTAGCGGCATACTCCAAGTGAGCATGGTATAGTGTGATGCATATTGGTGACAGCTCACCCCGGCCAAACACACGTTTCTTAGCTTGCAGGGTAGTACGTAGAAGTAGACGGATGATCTTAACTAACGTGGTGAGCAAAAACGAAGCGTTCGGACTTCCCTGCATATGGTGCTGATCGGGTGGCGTGTGAGTGTGTGTACGTTGAGTATATTGGCGTCTGGCTTGAACTTCACCATTTAATCTCGATTTATGCAATGCCCCCGTGCGTGGAAAAGCCGTGAGAACGCAAGCGCTCGGCCGAGGAATATCCTCTCCCGTGGGAAACACGATCAAATGGGGGAAGGAAGCATTTCGGGAAGTGACGCATTCTCCCACCTGCGCCGCACCATCCCCAACCCCCTCCCACCTTCCCTCTCCCCTCCCCCCCCCCCCCCCGATTGCCCTCGGTGGAGGGACCGACTCCATTACTCCATAGCAGTTACTCCATTACATAATAATAACCAGTGGTTGAAACTACGTAAAAGAAGGAAAGTTCAAAAGGCAATATTCATGTATAAACTCATCATAAACAGAGCGCCTTCCTACTTATATGAAAATATAATTTTTAATAGTGATAGGGAGAAAATATTAACACAGAAAACTGAGGAACTATATGTCCCTCCTTTCCGTTCAAATATATATGGCAAATCCTTCTGTGTTACTTTATGCAAGCTATGGAACACACTCCTTGAGCAAGTGAAATCCATTAAGAACTTTGCACAGTTCAAATATAGGGTAACAATGTGGATACGTTCTCTGCCCGATGAATAAAAACTTAATTTATAATTTAATGTTCTACTAATGTCCTGTTTTTCTTCTTATATCATTGTATTCTGTACATATTTTAATATTTTTTATGCTCTGGTATTCTGTTAATGCTGTATGTATGTAATGCATTCTTTTAATTATCAAGTGATGTAAAATTGTAATTATAATCTGGTGTAACAAAAATAATTTTGGTGATGTTGGAAAGCTTGTTATGGCTCGATTGTAACTACTTAATAATTGCTTTTTTATCAATTTCCATGGGAAATATTTTACCCGAACAATAAATATTCTTTTCCATTCAATTCTATTAACTTTCCACTTGGTCATAATGGATAAAAACACTTAGTAATCTCTTCCACAGATTTATTTCTATGACACGACGCGTTTCACCATTCTGTGGCGTAATCATTTGCAAATGGTCTTCCGTTTCCTCTTGGATATTCTTCCCCTTTGCACATGATTATGCCACAGAGCGGTGGAACGCGTCGTGCCATAGAAATAAATCTGTGGAAGATTACTAAGTGTTTTTAAACATTATGCATATCGACAACTTCCACCAGTTCCAACCTGAAACTCTTGTGTCTATTGAAGGTCTCGCTTTGTCACTTTCATTTATTTATTTCTTAACATATTTATCAGTCGATAGTTATAGAGTTCTTGGTTCCCTAGTGATGTGTTGACAAAAAAGAGAGAGATTGTTGGAGGAGACCTATTTCAGCTGGATTATTAAAGTAATTTATCTCAATTAAAATATTAGTAAAATCTTCTCGGGTTTGCCACCGGGTAAGGCTTTTAAAGGCCAACGTTTCGACGAGTGACTCCCTCATCGTCATCAGGGCTGATTGTGAGACTGATTGCCGAGTTGATCCATGCCGGGGTTTTTATAGCTGGACAAGGGCGGTTGAAAACCCATTGTTGACCCTCGTTCAAGGCGGTTTGAATTTGAATTGTAACCGCGACCGTTTAATTTTACTGAGTTGCGGTCTCCATATTTGGCTGATGTACCGCCCAGAGTCTCGATTTAGCTTCTTCTCCTCCAAACTTATCTGGATAGCCGGTATGTGGACGATAATTTAGTCATTTGGCAACATGGACGGAATACACAGATGATTTTTTGAGTCACATGAATCAGCAGCATCCCAATATCCAATTTACTATGGAAGAGGAAACTAAAAACTGCCTTCCTTTTTTGGACATCCTAATTGAAAGGAAGCCTGATGGTACTCTTGGACGACGTGTGTACAGAAAACCAACTCACACTAACCTCTACTTAAATGAGAGAAGTCACCACCAACCCTCCCATAAGCAGGGTATCTTAACCACCTTGATACATCGGGCAAAAATGGTAGTAGGTGCAGATAGTCTTCCCTCTGAATTGGAACATCTGAAAACTACGTTCAAACGCAATGGATATGGTGACAGAGATTTTCACTTGTCCTTGAAAAGAACCGTTGGAATAAATATGCGACCGAAAAAAGATCATGAAAAGCCTTTGTCCTTTCCCACATTCCCTATATCTCCACTATCTCGGGAAAAATAGGAAGAATTAAAAAAAAAACTAGACCATAGACCTCCAGGGAAAATTCGAGATTGGCTCGTAAGAGTAAATACAACCTCGGCCTCAGAGTGCCTGGAGTATATAGCATCCCTTGTGAGTGTGGCCTCGCCTACATTGGAGAGACTGTGGAAACCAGAATTAATGAACACAAGAGGCATATAAGACTATTTCAACCCGAAAAACCGACCCTGGCGGAGCATAGTCTAGATTATGCGCACTCCATCAATTTTAACGGCACCAAAATCCTCTGCCCTTCAAATGGATACTGGAATCGTTCGATGAAAGAGGCTATCCAGATAAGTATGGAGAAGAGGCTGAATCGAGACTTTGGGCAGTACATCAGCCAAGTATGGAGACCGCTACTCAGTAAAATTAAACGGTCGCGGTCACAATTTAAATTCATACCTCCTTGAACGAGCCGGTCAACAATGGGTTTTCAACCGCCCTTGGCCAGCTATAAAAACCCGGCATGGACCAACTCGGCAATCAGTCTCAGCCCTGTTGACGATGAGGGAGTCACTCGTCGAAACGTTGGCCTTTAAAAGCCTTACCCGGTGGCAAACCCGAGAAGATTTTACTAATATTATTCGCCGGGAAAGCCTATGATCTTTTATAATTAAAATATTTGTTGCTCCTGATTTATAATTGGAATTTATTGCTGGACGACGTCATACATGCATATTTAGTTCATTACTGAGAATGTCATTCATATTAAACAATTTTTTCACCATTTATGACACAATATTTACTCCATTCTTCTTAGGGATTCTGTAATTAAAAAAATAACACCTGAATATCGTCTACGTTGTGGCTACTTGGGGAAATATCTCGTTCAAACTTTGATAATTGAAAACGCTGAGATAAATAAAATTCGAATTTTGTCTCCATTATGACTAGTAGGGAAATATCTCTCTCAAACAACCTTAAGCCGTTTTTATATAGCCGATATATTTTACATGCATACAATAATTATTTGCATAAGGGTATAGGACACACGCAAGAATGTTGACTCAAGACTGCGTGCTTCAGCCAATCACGCCTCACTCGTTCCATCTCGCTAAAACCACACTTTATTCACTGCACCGTACCCGCACCTACTACGACCTGCTCACTGCGGAACAGAAACAATTGTCCGACCCCCCGCCATCCAGAAAACCCTGGGAGAATGTGGAGAGCGTGTTCTTACCGCGAGCACATCAGGTGGCAATCGGACAACCACGTTAAGGCATGCTAATTGAAGGGGAGTGGAGGAGGAAAGGGTTTTCATTGGCAGCGGGAAGGAGGGGATACAGAGAGTCGAAGGAGCATGAACGAAAGAGTAGGTGGTCCCACTGCGGCATAAGGGTCCGGAGAAAGATACACCATCACCCCCTGGCGGGAGAGAATCGCAACATGCCCACGACGGGCGAGTATGGCATAACATCGACGGGGAGGGAGAGATTCAGTGGGTAGGGATGAGGTCTCATTTGCTAAAAGGCTAGCGGGGGGGAGGAGTTTGAGGGTTGGGAGGCAGGGATGACGGGGGGTGGGGGAGACACGGGCCGGAGGGTAAAGGGGATGCTAGCCATTGTTGGTCTCATTTCCTCATCAAGAGATAGGCGAGGTCAGCGGTGGTATTTTTTTTTAAGGTCGCACGCATACACACACAGCCCTCTGCTCTGCTCCGATGAGCTCTGCGGCGTGTATTCCTCCCTATTGCATGGGGAAAATGCACATCTTCCCCCCCCCCCCTGTCTCCGCCCCCCACCCCTCCCATCCCTTCCCACAATCCACTTCGCGCTCCTTTGAGCATCGCCGAGCAGCAGAATTAAATTCCGCACCACCAAAACGGTAATTCGGTTTCGCCATTATGAAACGCCGACGTCTGAGTGATTTATTTCCAGGCTCCGTCCTTTCTTTTTTTTATCTAGTGGTCACGACTGGAAAAAAAAGTCAGGTAGTTGGTGTGAGACGAGCAGATAAGGGGAAGGAGAGCAGAATGTGGTTATTTTTGGGTGGACGAAGAGAGAAAGGCAGATGACCAAATGGTTCGAGTGCTGCCTCAGGCGTGATCCCTCTGTATCTACGTGATACTTACCCCGCAAGTCGCCTCAAGGGTGTGTGGCAGGGGTGGATTATTTTTTACCAACATGTACTACACAAAAAAATATGAAATTTAATCTCATTCTATTACAGTCTTGTTTATTCCAAAGTATTATGCCAAAAATGTATGGATACAGAATGTCTGAAAAGTCTGCTACAATAAACGTTTGTTATTATTATCATTACACAATATTCCACTAAAGTTAAATAAATGACAGTTAGGAATTAATAATAAACGGCAAATACTTGTCGGTGGATGAAATTTCACCAACATTCACCACACTACAGGTATGCCACCAATGTTGCAAATACTTTTTTATTAATGCTTTTTGAAACCATGTAAATTTACAAATATTCAAGAATTGTACAGAAAACATGCAAGACGTGCTGCTAGTGCAACGTAGCAGATAAGGACACAATCATATCTGTAGTGTAGTGTATGCTTGTGAGGCTTCGCCTCTTGTCAAGCATTACCGATTTATGCTAATGCATAATTAGTCGTAGTTACACTAACTTTAGGGTATAGTGTAATGCATGTTGGTGACTACTCACCCCCTACAACACACCCCTGAGGTGGCTTGCAGGGTATTTTGTAGATGTACAAGCATTAGGGAGCAAATCAACCAATTAGCTTCAATACCTATCGACAAACCGTAGAGAGTTCAGGTCCAACCAACAATAGGTCAGTTCCCCCTGCCACACACCCTTGGGGTGGCTTGCTAGGTATTATGTAGATGTAGGTCCAACTCCATTCTGGACAAATTTATTCATTTTTCCCCTTTGGTATAATTGAGAAAACTGCAAACTTAGTAAGTTCTTGACTGGGACAGAAGACCTCTAAAGTGAGAAAACCTCAGAGCACGAGCGTATAGTTTGATAGTATTATTTAAAGTAAACTAAGGAAATGTGTTTTTTGAACTAGCAAAAATTTTCAATCGCCATTTTCTCAAATATATTTTTTGACATAAAACACTTGACGCAGAAACATACATATATTCTATACATATTACTGTACCTGATTGCCCTTTGCAATGAAACTGGTCGGAAACTCATGTCTCAATTGTGAAAAACATAAATTAATTATAGCGATCCAATACGCAATTCCTGTCATTACGTCTCAACTACTAAACCATAGACTCGATCACATGAATGAAATTAAGAGAGACATTCCGTAGGACCGAGAGGTTTAAAATGTCATTTTTCCGCGCATGATTAAGGACCACAAGAACTATGTTCGAGGCCCACAGTTATGTTAGTAGCAAGGATGTGTACAATCTTTTAATAGCATGACGCGTTTCACCAAAATACGGCATCATCAGGTACAGAATTTATTAATCCGTTTATTTTTGTTGTAGTTTCGGGGGGAGGAAAAATACTGAGATTCGGGTAAGGTTGGAAGAGGTAGAGTCCAGTAGAGAGGCAGGGAAGGAAAATTTCTTGAGGTAATATTGTCGGACTAATAATTCAAAGATTGTAGAAAAGTAATAAAGATTTTATTCAATTATGAATTTTAACGTTTAGAGAATCTGAAAAGTGAAGCCTGAGACAGTAAAGTTTAATTATTGTTATAGTTATTCAATACGTTTTGCAATCACTAAGTTGAGCAAACTAAAATAATACTTATGTGAAAACACACATTTAGAAATATACTTTTTCATTACACCACAAATTTTCACAAATAAAATATTGCTGCATTTCATTATAAACTGTGACAAATACAATGAACAAACGTCTGTGTAATGCATGAAAACTGTAAAAAATATTTAAGTTTCCTTGATATAAAGATAACCGATATATTTAACCAAAACATGTTTTATATGAATTTTTATCGTAATATTTCCGTAAACAAAGGTTATACATCGTTCCCTCAATCTTGTTCTTAATCTATAGTAAAGAAAATAGGCTGTTGAGAATACCCTTTCTGATAATTTCGAAGAATCGTGTTTAATCCTTTCAGGAGAGAAATGTCACAAGTTTTGTAATAGAAAATTCTGTGGTAAAATGACTAAATATGATGTCATGTTTTACAAATTTTACAGGTGAGTAATTTTAAAGCTAAGTAGGCTCTGAAAAATCAGAATCTCAAAGTTTACGTCTTAACTTTTTGTAATAGATGTAAAAAACCGTTGTTATATATTTTTAACTTTCCAAATCCAATGGTACTATTATCACTACGAATCAAACGGTATGCATAACTCAATTACGCATAATACGGACATATCATATTTTCCCATCTTACCACAGATTAATAATGTCTAGTTAAACACAAAATAACCCAAGTTAAATTTAAAGAAAAGGATTTCGGGACTTCTCGAAAAATTTAAATTGCTAAAATTCTAACGAGATGTCGGGAGATAAGACCCTAAGGGATAGACGGTCGCAACGGCGTTAACCTAAGCTCTAATGGGGTTTGAATTTGTTTGGTGACCAAAGTAATGGCTTCCCATTCCCTTTCGTTATAGCCCTATACACACGGGAACATTTATTGTGTCTGAATCAGACTGCAATCTTGTGCCCTGCCACGTTGGATGGGATGGCAGATCCCTATACATGGCTGGAGATGGAGAGCAATATTTTAACCGCGGTGTGTAAGTACACACGAAACCACATTCAATGGCCAAGTTACGGAAACGAGTAAGCGTGGGTGACTGCTTCACATCTACATCTACATCTACATATTACCCTGCGAGCCACCTCTAGGGTGTTTGGCAGGGGGTGACAAGTCACCAAAATGCAGCATGCAAGCGGACCGCCACATGCACACCGCACGGTCATGAATATTAAGGATACTAACCAATTCCATCATTAACTAAAAACCATCATACAGCATGCAAGAGAATCCCCACATGCACGCCACACATGTACGATGACACATAATTTTCTACATGCTACTTAAGAGGGCAATCTGCCTATGAAGCTAGAACATGCAAAACATGCTGTTAGAATCACCATAAAACACCGCAAACATGCTTTAAGAAATACATAAGTTAGTAAGCTACACTACCAGTCAACTAATCTATTTCTAAGTCCTTACACAGCCGTTATAGTCTCTTATCGCTCGCGGAAAAAACGACATTTTGAATCTATCTGTTCTACAGTCTATCTCTCTTATTTTATTTTTATGATCTAATCTACCATAGTACGTTGGCGGTCGTAAAATATGATCAACTTCGTCGGAAAATAAACTACTCTTGAATTTACATAATAGATTTAGTCTTGTTTTCAATCTACGGTCTGACAGTGATTCCCATCCGAGTTGTTCTAAGAGGTCAGTAACACTAACAAGACTATCGTAACGGCTTTTCACGTACCTGGCTGCTCTTCTCTGTACACGTTCTAACTCTGTTTTTAAGCCTGTTTCATGAGGATCCCAAACACTGGAAGCATATTCTAAATGGGGTCTAACGAGGGAGAAGTAGCTTATTTCTCTCACTTTGTCGTCGCACTTGCCTAGAATTCTTTTAACAAATCCCAATTTACGATTAGCTTGACCTGTTATTTCCCGAATATGTTTATTCCACGATAGATCATTATTGAGCCTAACTCCGAGATATTTTACGGATTCTACCGTCTCTAATTGGGTATCCTGAATGAAATAGCTCTGTTGTGGGGAGTTATTTTTCCCCCAGAATTTCATTACTACGCATTTTTTCAAATTTAACTCTAGCTGCCACGCATCGCACCATGCTTGGATTGCAGTAAGGTCGTTTGTTAGTTTATCCTTATCTTCACTGCTACGGATTTCCCTGTATACTACAGCGTCGTCTGCAAATAATCGAAGTTTACTGTCTATTATGTCACCAATATCGTTGATATAGAGTAGGAAGAGGAGTGGGCCTATGACACTACCCTGAGGGACGCCAGATGTGACTCTAACTTCGTTGGAGGCTACGCCGTCTAATACTACTCTTTGCACGCGATCGCTCAAAAGTTCTCTGATCCAGGAAATTACATCATCGTCTAGGCCGTATGATTTTAGTTTTACTAATAACTTATCGTGGGGCACTTTATCAAATGCTTTTTTGAAATCAAGAAAAATCGCGTCCACTGGAATGTTGTCCTCTCCGGAGACTAAAATATCGTGGGCAAACAGCGCTAACTGAGTTTCGCATGATCTACCTTTCCTGAATCCGTGTTGAGTTCTCATTAACAAGTTATGCGTGTCTAGGTGTTTCATTACTGAGCTGACAACAATGTGTTCAAGGATTTTGCATGAAATGGACGTTAAAGATATCGGTCTGTAATTACATGGCTGTTCCTTGTCTCCACTTTTGAATATGGGCGTTACATTGGCAATTTTCCAGTCATTTGGTACTCCGTGTTGCTTTATGGATTTTGTGAATATTAGCTGCAAGTAGGGGGCAATTTCTGACGCTAGTTCTTTATACACGCGAGAAGGGATTTCGTCTGGACCAGGTGACTTATTTGGACTGAGCAATTTCAATAAAATTTCTATTCCGTGAGCACTAATATCAAGGGGAGGCATCTTTCGTATGCAGTGATTATCAACCGCCACGGATGAATTCTCAGATGACTCGGTGAACACGCTCTTGAAGTAGGAATTTAATAAATTGGCTTTATCGGAACTGTTTGTTAACACATCTCCATTATAGTTTCTTAGCGAACAAACGGTGGATCTTTTACCTTGAACTTCCCTAACATAGGACCAAAATGCTTTTGGGTCATCCCGTAACTGCTCTACAAGTGTTTTCCTTTTAAAATTCGTGAATGCATTTCTGAACGCTTCCTTTGTAGCGGCTTTAGACAACTTATATTTATTAATTATTAACTCTCGATCACTAGGAGACACATCATGAATGATTTTTTTCATCTTAGCATGGCACGCTCTCTGTCGCCTTAACGATTTTCTGACTTCCGCGTCATACCATCTCGGTTCGCTACCTTCTTTTTTTATTTTACTAGGGATATATCTTTTGATTCCTGAATTTATGAGCGAAAGAAAAACTTTCCAAGTCCCTTCTACATTTAACTCCATTACTGATTTTTGAAACACGGGAAAAGCATTTTTCAGATTAGTCTTGAACCCATCAAAATCAGCCCTTTTAAATATGAAAACTTTTCGTTCTCGTTTAAAACTTTTTGCGATATTTAAAGAAAACTTAGCTGTTACTGCCCTATGATCACTGATTCCCTCGACGGTGCTCACATTTATTACCTGATGTGGTATATTTGTCGCTAACAAATCAAGAATATTTTCTCCTCTGTTAGGAGCGGAAGCTATTTGAAGCAATGCGTTTGATGAAAAAGCGTGCAGTAACGCCTCGCAGATGACTCTATCTCTCCCACCGGGTATGAAGCTATAGGTCTTCCAATCTATAGAGGGTAAGTTGAAATCTCCGCCTAATATCAGATTTCTATCAGGATATTTGGATACTATGCTGTTTATTTGGGTTTCAAAATCTAAAATTGATGTTATATCTGTGTTTGGTGGTCTATAGTACGAGCATACAAATATAGTTTTCGATTTAGGACATTTAATTGAACACCACACAGATTCAACGCTGGTCTCCGGTAAGGTTTCCGCTTGGCTGACAATTGAATTCTTTACAGTTTATTCTTTAATTGAATTTCACACATGAAATAGATGACGCACAGATTTTACTAGTGACAATTAGAGAAAGTAAATAAACTATGCATTATTCATTTGCCTGGAGAAAATTTGATATTATCATCATTTTAATTCATCGTTGTTCTTGTCATGCATTGTAACAGGGAGCACACTAGCTGATGACAAACCTGTGCATAAATACTCCTACGAGCAAATAAAATCACCCATGAAAAAATTGTTGTTTTTCTTACACTCGATGATCAATATTTAACACTTCCATTTCAAAATATTTCTCTTCTTACAACATTAATTCTCGACTCACAAACTTTTTTTTATTGGAAAGTACTCTTAACACATTTGCCCACGATGTTTAGTCTCGGGCGAAGATAACGTTCCAGTTGACGTCATTTTTTTTCTTCACTAAAAAAAGTCATTCGATAAAGTTTCCCATAAAAAGTTACTTATAAATAATCTTACGGGTTAGACCACAACGTAATTTCCTGGATTAGAGAATTATTAAGTAATGGCGTGCAAAGGGTTGTATTAGACGGCGCTATCCTTTATGAAGTAAAAGTCACATTGGGTGTCCCACAGGGGAGTGTAATATGCCAACTTCTGTTCCTTTTGTGCATACACGATATCGTTGAAGTAGTTGACAGTAAGCTTCGATTATTTGCAGATGACGCGGTAGTGTATAAGAAAATCCGTACCCTTATTGATAAGCAAGCGCTGACAAAGGACTACTGATCGTCGGACAAGTTAACGCGAACGGGCTATTTCCTATACCTAATACACGTAACACTGATTATCAAGACGTAGAAAATACTTGCATGAAAGGACGAACTCTCTTCTTAAGTCCGCAAATACTCGCGCCGTCTTGAAGCGAAGAGAGCAATCAACCGTCTCTGTTGAAGCTCTTCTTCTCAAGACAAGTCATGGCACTTTTTTTTCGAACAAAACAAACGCCTTATTGCGCTGAGTGGTTCTAAACACTGGCAAAAGGCATGGCTGAAACGGTTATGAGCTTCATGCGGTCAGAGGGAAGGAGAGTGATATCCGAGAGGGTGAGGGGGTCATGTTTACACTTGAAGGGGCAAGTTTAGGGAAGAAGAGAACCACATAGAAAGCACAAGAAATAGGACAAAGGAGCAGATAATTTCAATGGATTTATGGAACTTGGGAGTATTTATTCGAATTAAATCGAAAGAATGAAGGTAGAATGAAGTGTGAACTATGGATCCATTGAACTATGAAAAGGCGAGTTATAGAAAAGCACGTAATATTTTATCTAAAAAAATTCCCCTGGTTGTCGACTCGATACAATGACTATCTGATTGCTCATCGGGACGAGAGCTACTACTACTATTCTACTCGAATCACAGCTAGTGGTGAATGAAGTGGTAACCATGTAAAGTAAAATGAAGCGGTAACCACGGACCCATGGATCCATGGAAAGCGAGTTAAAGAAAGGCATGTGAAAATAGAGCTAAGCATAAATAAAAGAAGAGCTATTATCATTTCCAGAGAAAGGCAATCACAAGCGATTCCATTATATGTCTGCAGATGGCATGTGATTTTATTGTTCAATCGGAGATATTTACCGCTAGCCATATCCCGCTACCGCCCTGGCGCACTAAATGTCGCCGTCCTATCCTCCTACACTCAATGGCAAAAGTGACATCAACGGTCGATACCCTTCTTCAATAATACCCAACTGACAACCTATAGCCTCGTCATAGCTCAGAATATAATTCAAACAAGGACTCAGTACGAGGATATTCTGCGTAAACGGGCATACTTTCCAGCTGTTGGTATGGCTTGAAGGTTTCTACAGGGAATAGAATGGGAAGATCCACTAGCATAAGCCCCTATCATATAGGTTTCTTTGTAATTTATTATTAGTTTTGTTTGATCATGGTACTTGACATTGAATTAAGTCAAAAAAATACCAAACAATTATTCAGTGATGGTACCCAAATAATACATAGGTATTTGATATGAATAAGCATAAATACAATATAAAAGTTCCTTTATGCAAATCATCCTTTAGAAATTCTTACACTGTATAGTAGGCTTTACTAATTATAAATATCTCCCTGAAATTAACTTTGAAAATATTCAACGAAGTTATGGCCTTCATGTTATTGAGTAAAAGCGATAAAGGGTGCTTCTTTTCAAACTCTTGGCAGACCCATTTTCATATGCACGAAAATACTTACCCTGCAGTTTATTGTTTGTTAAGTTATCATTAAAGTACACAAAATAAATATCAAATGACAAGAGCAAAGTATAGGTATACAAGGAATATGAAAAAAATAAAATGGAGGTAGTATTTTCATGAGATTAGGAACCATCCAAAAATGAGTATAGGCTATAAAATGCTTCATTTATTATAAAAGTCTTCAGGGACTTTTTGAATTGTGTGATTGGGAATATACTTTTTATATCCGGAGGAACATGGGCGCCCATAAAAGGGGGCAGGGGGGGCCGTGACCCCCCCCCCCCCCTTAAGCCTCCCGGGAAAAATGAAAAAGGGAAGGGAAAATTTAATTTATGTACTGTTTTTGCCGGACTAAATTAAAATTTTAGTAACAAATGTATAAAATTGTCTCATTAGATGTCCCAATAATGTACTCCTGTGACCTCAAATTTACTAACATTTCTGGAAGAGGGCTCCTCGGACCCCCCTAATTATACCATTGTCTTGGCCTCCCCCCCTCGAAAATATTGTATGGGCGCTCATGTTTCCTTCGGGCTTGATCGAACGAAGACAGCGACGGACGCCATTTTACCCTATGCCTCATCATATGAAATATTTACGGTGACGAGATATGGCTTGGGGGTTTTTCGCAACCTAACTCCAAACCCAAATTCCTTTGGATAGTACGCATCGTGACGTTTTGAGTTATCTTCCCCTCCCGCGCCCATCCTTCGAGGCGGCCCCCTCCCCTCCTTTTCACTCTCGCTGCCCGGCTGCTTGCAGTCGCGAACGTCGTCAGCTTGAGGTGTGACATCGAGGAGTTCGATGACTTGCCTGTCAGAAATTGACTTCCCATGGACGAAGTATCTCCACAGCAGATGATTACCAGGGACTCGATTGTTAATGAGTAAGTTGTGAGTGGCCATTATGACCTATAAATTACAATTACCTGCCTCACTAATGGATTGCACTAATTTAATGCGTTAGCTGTATGCGATAAGACGTGAAATGCGATTTAGTTGACCGCGGTTACATCTATCCCCTGGCTAGAAATCCCTCTGTATATCAGTGATAAAACTCAATAATTGGGTTACGATGATTATGTGCATAGTGTCGTTCCTCGAAAACGTCAGAATAAATTGTTTTGGAGCAGTTTACGAGGTTTGACGTGATGTTCAACGAGTGATTGATGCTTTGCCCTATTCTTTTGACTCATGTTATCGTCTCCTTTTCTGCGAACACTTGATTGAATGATTGCGTTGTCTAAGTGGCGAGTGGTATATTATTCGTTCATTATTCGAGTTATCCATCAAATAAATCCAGAAAAACAGGTTTTGAACGCAAATTTATTTTTAGTTAATTTACTAGTGATTCGAGTGATAGGTGGTTTTGCAGTTTCTGCGGAGAATTTCAGGCTCAACTTAATAAAATAAACAGTCGTTGAGCTATTAGTTAGTTTAAAGTTACCCGGTAGATTACCATAGCTACTTAAATAATAATAATTTGGAAATGTGGGTCGGTGTTGCCCACCTCCTTGGCTCAATTTATATTTGTATCCCCGTACACAGTATTTTTTACCTCTCCCCCCTCCCCCAAATTTCCTGAAATCCCCCCTCACACCAAATTATAATTATGATGCACTTTTCGTCATGACCCCCTAATGCGACCATCTGTCCTGAAACCTATTGATACTGGATGCATGAATGTGTGGGGCAGATATTACTACTTCTTTCTTAAAAGTTTTTGTGCCGAAAACAAGTATAATGTGTAGAATAAATTTAATTTTTTCTAGCCGTCAATGCGACATTTCGTTTCATCCATCTCATTTGTACAACTTAGTATGTGCAAACTGAACGTAGAGCAAAAGGGTAGCTTGTGGTGGAGTTCCCTCATCTGGGTCCCAAGGCACAGGCCCAGCTTAAGGCCCTGATAAGACTGCCCGGGGCGCCGCAAAGGAATGAGCGCCGTGATTGTGAAAAAATAGTTTTACTATAGCGTTTAACTGGTGAATGGGTTTGATAAGCTTGATAAGTTTGAGATGGGTTTGATGGGTGAGGCTCCGGAATACTCTCACCCGGGTAAAGCTTTGTTTTAATCCGGCCCTGCCAAGGCACGTAGACCTTTCTAAATCTACATGTTATCCTGCGAGCCACCTCTAGGGTGTTTGGCAGGGGGTGACAAGTCACCAAAATGCATCATGCAAGCGGACCGCCACATGCACACCGCACGGTCATGCATATTAAGGATACTAACCAATTCCATCATTAACTAAAAACCATCATGCAGAATGCAAGAGAATCCCCACATGCACGCCACACATGTACGATGACACATAATATTCTACATGCTACTTAAGAGGGCATTTTTTGGGCTATTTGGGCCATTATTTTGTACCTTTTTGGGCCATTGTCCCATCCATTTTGAGGTTTTACCTCTGCAGGCCTATACCTATGCTTGTGGCCTATCTATATACTTTCTATGAGGAAATCCGTTGTCCTTTAATTTGCGTGGGAGGTGCGTACTAAGGTATTTCCTTACCTGGGCGTTAAGGTGCTTAGACCTCTAGTTGGTCCATTGTGCTATCTACCTTATTGAGTTTTAACCATGGCGACCCTTAACCTTCCCGAAGCCTAGAAAGTCTCCAATGGGTACTTACCATGTCGTTTGGTCTTGCAATGGGCATACTCGGGTACAGATTCCAGAGGTCTAGTGATTGATAGACATTCATATAGTTGTAGTAGTACGAGGAGAATTCTTCCGGAACGCTCCCAATTTATTTTCACAAATAAAATTTTTACATTTGAGGGTTTCTTTAAATTTACCCTTTTATACTCGTTTTAATCTTTTTTTGTTTCTTATTTTAATGTTTTGGTATAAAATTTTAACAAAAGTTTTTTCTTTTGCTCGTTTCTGCTTCTAGGCAGCTCCTCCCCGCTCCGTTGTCCCTTCAGCTCAGCTGTTCTCCCGCTACTCGCTGTTCTTCGCCCGCTGTTCTTTTGTCCCCCTGCCTTGGCTGAACTCCATCTACTTCATACTCCTGGGCTGTCCTCCGGCTGCTCTCTACTCCTTGGCTTCTCATCGGCTGCTCTTCTGCGGTCCACTTCTCCTCAGCTGTTCCATTCGATTTCTCAGCTGGTCCTCTACTCTCCAACGTCTTTATAGGATGGGGATTCTTCATACTCTTCTTACCATCTACTATCTTCAATTCTTTCTGTGTGAAGGTGATTCATTGCTCAGTATTGGCCGGTTAACAGTTCCACTATTGTTCTTAAGATTAATTAATTTGCTTTATTTAATGATCGGAGGTTTTTTGCATGAACAAATTTTGGTCCATCAATTAATCTCCTTGCATGCATCAAGCCTTGAATTGAGTGCCATATCTTGCTAAAAAAAACTAGCAATACTAGTAAGTTGTTTGGCTGTAGCCCACCCATTAATCTCAGACTACATGATTAAAGGTATTTGGTTCACTGTTGGCTCTGTACCAAAGGGATAACTGTGAACTTCTCTTTTTCCTAGCTCATCTGTCATTTCATTTTCAGTAATGCCTTCATGTCCAAGTACCTTAGTCTAATGGAAAGTCTGCAGCAGCACGCCCAGTTAAGTAACTCTCTATTTAGTTTGTTTGTCGAAAGTTTTATCAATTTGTCTACGGACATCTGGTCAATGTGATAACAGTTATGCAACAATGTGATAATGTTATCATCCAGCATTTGGTTATAAAAAGTATGAATTTGAAGATGTCATGTTCAAGTAATCGAGTGAAAGAATGTGCCTAATTTAATGGGAATATGCAATCAGAAATACACATTGCAGGGGGCTTGGGTTTTAGAACTGCTAGAATAATTGTTCCTGCTGCTTTGCATAAAGATACAGATGTTACCAAAGGCTGTCAGAGGTCATCAGGGGTTCATTGATTCAAAATAATTTCTCCATAGTAAACAAAAATAAACTTGCGCAAAATTGGACTAGTCTATTTAAAGGTTCATATTCGTAATTTATTAAAAGACATCCTTATTACTTTTATATAATCTAATTTAGTAATCAATAATGCATTGTGCTATTACATGATTGTAAAAAATATGAAGTAGGTTTTTCACATAGAAATGATACAAACATTCATAACTTTTACAAAGTGAAGCCTGCAAAAGTAAAGTTTAGTCTATATAAATTTTTGGTAAGTCTCGATGCTATGATCTTCATTTCCTAATAGTTATCATAAATCCTCATCTCAAAGGGAATACATTTCAGTTAATTCATATTTTTTTAGTGGTTAGACAATATATTTAAAAATATGTTTAATTTTAAAAGAGTAAACATTACTATCATCAAAACATTCTAATTTGGGTCGAGAAGAAAGTGCATATCCCATTCTTGCTTCTTTCCATCATAGAGCCACTACTATACCTAACTAAACTGCTTTCATCATCGAAATTTATGGACCATCACTTAAGATATAATTTTCAATTTATGTAAAAACTTTGCAACCACGGTGTCAACTCATTGTCAACATTTTTGGGCCATCCGTTAACATTTAATCATGCAATTTTTTGTAAAAAGTTGGAGCCATAAATTGTAAATTTAAAGATTGCAAAGGGCATGAAGATATGTGCATGAAAACATATATGCAAGTAGGAGAACAAAAGAATTGGCAGCATGAAAGACTGGGGATGATGTTCATTTAAAAAATCTCTGTATGATCAAGAAGCCGAAATAAAAGCTGTTATGGATACCTGTCATGTCGTCTTAAGACTGTGGCAGGAAGTCTGTTGTGAAGATCGCAATCTTTGTGGGAGCATATGGGTAATATTTTTCAAAGTACTCTTTGGATGCCTAATGCTGCATATTTGGTTGAAACTCCAATTCCTAAGGCACTGTGGGAAAGTAGCAATGATAGCATATGGGTAGGTCAGAGTGAGGAACGAGATATAATTATTACACCCCAGACTGTTAGGCCAAGGTCTGGTAGTCTTGTTAAGCCCTCTCGGAGATACTCTGAATTTCCTTGATGGTTTGCTCTCTATATATTTTGCCTTTTTTCATAGCCATATAATTTATGGTATTGAGCTCTGGGGGCATGCTCCTGCTACAAAACAAACCTACAAAAAAGGCAATCATATTTATTTCTAATTCCCACCCCAGGGAGAAGTGTAAACCCCTCTTTAGGCATCTTGGAGTCATGACTCAGTATGGATTATTTCCCAGGAACTGCGTTCGATTAATGACTTTTGTGACTCAATTTTTCTTTCAATAGTGAACATGATATAAGTAGAAAAGAGATTGTAACTGTTTCCGAGGTTATGCAAAAAATATTTGATATGACCTTTCTGCGGAGCAACATATTATATTGAAGGGGGGGAGGAAGTATAAGATTCCAGCACAAAAAATATCAATGAAATGAAATGAAAACTATTTCTTTTCCCACCTCATGTTTATTTCAATTGAAGGAATTGAAAATATTCGGATGATATTCATTGTATACATATAAAGCAAAGAATATTTCTACACCAAGCCAATTTATTTTCTGTCGCCAGAACATTTGCATCTGGTCGAAGGCAGAGCCGGCCTACAAACTCCAGACCATTTATTTATATTTTCTCATATTTCCCTTCAGTATAACATGTTGCTCCAAAGGTCAAAGAAACTATTTTTTACATAAACTCGGAAACAGTTACCATCTCTTTTCTACATATATCATGTCCACTATTGAAAGAAAAATTGAGTCACAAAAGTCATTAATCGAACGCAGTTCCTGGGAAATTTGAAGTGCATGCATCTCTGTATGTTAAAAAGTAATAATCCGCCTTGCGGAAGAGGGACGACCAATCGACGCTCATCCTATTCACGGAAATATCCTTGTATTTTAAAAATCTAAACATATTAGGCCTGTCGGCATGCGAAACCTCTTATCGGCCGAACAAGAATGCCGAAATTAGCTTGGAAACTCTCCCATGGGCTTGATTGAAAATAGGCTGAAAATTAAAAAATATTGTTGTTAATGCCATAAATGTATGGGATTGGGCAATGGACAGTGACTCCGTAAAATATAAGAAAGAAAAAAAATTGATAAGACTAGGATTCGAATCCGCGCCACAATACGTGAATTATAGGTCCAGCGCCTCCAACGACTACTACACGGTTTCAATTGGTAGACATTGGTGTAGTAAAGAATTTATAAGGAGGGGCATTCTTTAGTTGCGATTTTTTTCTCGAACTAAGGCCCTAATGGAAGAAAGCCGTGACACTTTCTCCGCATTTTCTCTATAGTTTCAGAAAATAACTGCGTCATTTGGATCCCTAACATCACTCACGCGATGTCTCCTTGTAAGATAGTGGGATTCCCTGCATCATTCCCCATCTTATCTTGGCCTGTTCCAAGTCGTCATCGGCTACCCTTAACGTTCGTGCAGACATTCCTAATAGGTCGTCTGTTTCTTAAATCTACCGCTATTCTTCAGCTCTTCCTCAATTTACGTCCTATTCAGTCTATAAAACTCTCTCTCGTACTCTAAGAAGCAATTTAAAACATCTTGGGCATATTCTAGGCTTCTTTTTATTAGTCTTATTCAGTGGTGAACATCCCCCCAGCCTCAATGGATCATCTCCTCCATGTATACAATATTTTTTTCATCCCCACCCCCCAAAATGTTATTAAATCGTGGGTTCCCCCTCCCAAATTATTTTTATGACGAATTTTGTGTCATTGCCCCCCTTTTGTGGGCACCACTGGTCTTATTCTATATTTTCCACCTCTTGAAATCATAAACACTACATGTGTCTGTTTTAGAAGCCCCTTATAATTTTGTTCGTGTGTTCTCTCAAGTGTTCATATATCTACTCACCTTGGGAAATAAGTCGTGCAGTATACAGGCCTTTATGAAGAGCAGTTATCAGCTCAGGACGGATGCAGTGAATGTGGAGCTTCGTAACAACTCCATGGAGAGAATACTCCTACTTTTCCTTTTCACGACTTCCAACGTGTACCTAGCCTAGTTATTCGCATCTCCAGCAGTGCCAGAATCCTCTTGATAAGTTGTTTTGGGTGCAGTATGCAAAACTGTCGTCTTATAATTTTTTGTCCCTTCCTCCTTTCTTATGTTATCGTTTCATTTTATTTTCAGATCTTCCATCAAAAGCAGGCGTCAAAGGCTCCGATTCTCCCTATGCGCCGCATATCTTATCCCTTGGGATCCACGTATCGGAAATGGTAATAAAATTACCTACTATACTGTTGAATTTGCTTTACCGAGTGATTTGGGAAAGTAAATGGTAATCAACTGTAATGTGATGGCAATTCTTTTAGGCCTGGTCCAGAGATGAGAGGAGCAGCAGACTTGTCAGTGGAAGACAAACCGTCGCCAACTGGTGGTGATGATATGCTGTGAGGCATCGTTGAAATTGCTCTGGGAAAGAGTGGATGGTTTCAAGCAGGAGCATACCTCCTCAAGCACTGCGGTCATTTGCCATTCTCCCCCTGCTTGATTCCTGATGGAGCCTCTAGTTCTAATCTTTTTAAGACACTAGAACATTGGAGAGGAAGGTACAGGTGTAGTATACAGGCCTTTATGAAGAGCAGTTATCTGCTCAGGACGGATGCAGTGAATGTGGAGCTTCGTAACAACTCCATGGACCTCTTAACAAAAGCTTGAAGATGCTACACTGTTGATACCATTGTATAAGTTGGTGGTATTATGATTAGAATTTCATGGTCGGGGAGAAATTGGTGCTTTGTATGGAATTCTCTCGACTGTTGTACTGGGTCAGGCTGCCTGAGGCTGATCTTCGGAAACTTCGGCAATGGGAAACCTGACCCTGAGTAACACCCGAGATAAAGCCTATGTGCATCCACCAGGAAAGCTAACGGCCCTTCATGAAAGTCAGGCAAAATTCCTTGCGATGTCAGTGTAATGTTGAGAGGAGAGGTCATGAAATTAAGTTTCTTTTACCGAATTCTGTATGCACTCAGTATCACCTCAGGGTTTGGATTTTTTTCTTTTGAGTTATTTCACTTAAGTCCTGATTAAATAAGTTTGTAACTGAATTTCATTTTGAGGTATGTGCACAGTGCCAAGGAGTTAAATTTCTCCTCCAAGTAACTTTTATGGCTTCTCCCCAAACCCCAAGCCTAAAACCTCAGTGTATACAATGGCCGTGCGTCAGAAAATTATCAACTTTTGCCTCCCGTAAGAATTATAGTTAGTTTACATATGTCTCTTGGGAGAACTTGGGTGAAATGCCGTTAGTTGCACATGTTCAGTTATTGCTACATTCTTTGGAAATACTAATTACAAAACATAATTGCTTTAAATCTTTTAATAGGAAGTTTTTGAAATTTCTAAGTTAGAAAATCAATTTTTTAATACTGCACCATTTGCTTTATTTTTCTTCATAATGTGTTTTTTTCATATTTTTTAATTTTTAGTTCATTTAAAAGGACACATTTACGTGTCATTGGGAACTACAATTTTCTGATCTGCCGAGATGTAAATGCATTCCCTTGATTTTTATTGTATCATAAAGCTACTTTTCTGAATATCTGAAACTTTTTGAGCAGATAACACAATAAATGGATATTTTGTGGAAATAATGGTGCCTCATTTGAAATCGTTATTTATACCGTCAGTAATAATTCTCCCGTCAAATATTCAGCACATACACACAGTATAATCTACCTCGTCCAAATTTAATAAAACCTATGTTGATATATCAGGAATTCCACTTTTACTGTGTTTGATCTTACAAAAAATATAGTAAGACATTCTGTAAATATCTAAAAGCTTAGCGTTATGACCCTGGCATGGAAATTCTAAGTACACCACGAGACTGAAGTAAATGAATGTACAGGCAAACTTAAAATTCAGGCAAATGTCTTTATTTTCTCTTAGGTCACCTAGAACGATTGGTTTCTTTGTTGAGACATGACTGATTGTCCTGTCCTGATTTTTCAGTTTCAATTTATTCTTAGAGGGCGGGTTTTAATATTCATAATTTTTTTATATTTTACTTATTTATTGGTTTTATCAGCCCTATTTTCCTTCTATGCATACTTGATTCATGTCGAGTGGAAAACAAATAAAGATTATCTTCCAAATTGTCCGCTTTTCGACTGTTATTTTTGGTTAATTGCATTGAGGCTTAAATCTCCAGTCATTCAATCGCCTTAGAACTGCCAATCACAGTACATGGCTAAAGAGAAGATAGAGAAAAAAATAGAAGGTAAGCTGTCAGACGAGTGTAATAATTTAGTAAACCATTTAAATATTTTGAGGTGTGTAGGTGAGTCATGATCAGGTCGTTTATTTTAAACTCTTCAGTTGTTAACTCTCATTCTGGGAATTAGTTGACATTTAATTCTAAAATTTTCATGCTAGCTTACATCGGTGATTCGTATTTTGTTGGAAATAAAATCAAAGTTAGCTCACAGCGCGATAGTGCAGAGTGGCGGAATTGGCGAATAAATGATTTAAAAAATTGAATTTTAAATTCTCATCGGTGTCTTTTCAAAACTTACGCAATCGAGATATGCGAAGAACCATTTTAGATGTCTGAATTACTCTAGGATGTCCCATTGCTACTCGTAATCAGAGTCGTGTGTTAACTGAGAGATGATAATATTTGGTCATTGCCGTGTTCTCTATTACTCAGGGAATTTCTTCCGGCAGCTTATTTAGGGCTTTAGTAGACTTAAAAAATTATTTCCCCTCTTATCTTTCTACTTACATTTTAACAAAGAAATTGTTTGCATCTCTCTTGCATTGTGTTGGCATGGTGAGGTCTTAATGTATTTTATCCATTTATTATTATTCCGCTGCCGGACTATTCATCCGTTTGCGACAAGTGTCCGTTAACAATGTAAACCATAATTTTAAATACTAACTGGAGAAAATCTTGTATTCAATTGTAGAATTAACATCTTGGTCCTGAAAAAAAGGTACTTTCCTGCTACGTCTTCGCAAGTGGACTACGTCACGGAATTACGAAATTTATAAAGCATAGATATGGATTCTATATCGCCATTGTGAAATGTTAAAAAGTGTGTTGTGCATCAATGTATATTAATCCATAAAAATTACATATTTTCGCGTTGTATACGAACTGATAAAATAAAAAAATATTGAGGAAAAATTGTTACTTTATTCACGGCTGGGTTGGTGTATCCAAGGGAGAATGCAGTAATGTGAGAGTGATATTCAGCTGTCTTTGGCTTTCCGTGTCACGAAGGAAGGAGAGAATTGAAACAAGTTCTCTCTGGTTGTAATGTAACTCTATTCACTCAGTAGGTAGCTAATCATTTTAAAGAGACTTATTAACACTGACATTATATTTGGATAATCACAGAGGCATAAGAATAGCATAGTTCTGAAAAGGCCTCCGTAATCAGCCTAAATCGAATGGAATTATGACAGTTTTTTGTTTATATATTTCAACTGTCGAAAGCGATTCCGAAAAAGGGGTCCATGAAGGGGTCATTAAATTCGGAAAATCGAATTTCCCGCGTTCGTCATCCGGTGAGCCAAATTTTTATAATGATTTCGCGAAAAGTGAAGGCACTTTCCATCTGTTGGTCAAGTTCTACACTAGCTGTCTCCGGGAGGTGCTTTTGCGAATTATTAAATGCGGACGCCATCTATTGATCAATTTTTGAACTAGGATTCTCCCCAAGAATCCCCCCACCCCCGGAATTTTTATAATAAATGCATTTCCAGGTTTTAATATTGTGTTCAGGACGACGTGAGACGCCCAGAAAACCTTTAATTGTCGATCATTTTTTGTAAAAATGCCGATTTTTTTTCCGGGCGCCCGGCCGGCCCGCCGGGAAAAAATTGGCATTTTTACAAAAAATGGTCGACAATTAAAGGTTTTCTGGACGTCTCACGTCGTCCTGAACACATTGTAAAAACCTCTGGAGAACATTTTCTATAAATTGCTAATTTAAAAAAAAAAATTCGAGAAAAAAAAAATTTGCCGGCAAAAGTATTCGATGTAACATGCTCTACATTCTCACCAACTGCTCCCGCCTCTTATCCCCCAGGCTACCGGGGTTCTTGTTGAAAGTGGTCTCAGAACTTGTACTTAAATTTAAAAGTTGGGGACTTTGTCATTTTTCTGAAAATTTTGGTCGACGGGAGCCGAAAAGCCGTCCGAGGTTCTCGAGGCAGGCCAACCCCTTGCAACCTCCTCTCTCTGTGAGGGAGGCTCTGGACTTAGAATAATTTTGTGCTCTGGGGATTTCGAGAATCGTTTGCAATGACAGCCAGATGAGAGGCTCTTCTTTCTGAAGAGACACCGCTCTCGAGGCCGGACGCTTGGATCGTTCGGTGGACTGGTCGCGAAAGAGAGCCATTTAACTGATTTCATTACAAGACGTTAAGGAGCATAAGGAAGGAAGGAGACATACCACGGTGAAGGTTGAGTATCATTTCTTTTATTTCTGAACCAGACTTGGTGAGATACAGCCTCCGACCAAGGTTCAGGGAAGTATTATTAAACGCAAAACTTGGTGGCACTTGACAGTAGTCCCCTTGTTCCTCCACCCTCAATTTCTTCTCGGCTCTGAGTCCCTGCTTTTTAAGGAAACAGTGGTACCATCGCAGAACTTGGTGGCACTTGACATTAGTCCCCTTGTTCCTCAACCCTCAATTTCCTCTCGGCTCCGCTTTTTAAGGAACCAGTGGCACCATCGCAGAAGTTGGTGGCACTTGACAGTAGTCCCCTTGTTCCTCCACCCTCAATTTCCTCTTGTCTCTGAGGCCCTGCTTTCTAAGGAACATGTGGCACATCGCAGAACTTGGTGGCACATGCCAAATTCTACCACTCGTTTTTCCGACATTCTGACCAGCTGTATAATATTATAATTTTATTGGTGGTAGTTCAAAGATATATTTTAGGCCATAGGAAATTTTTAAGAGGACTCGAGTGAAGTTTATTTTCCAAAATCTTTGAATGAATGCAAAGTTCAAGAGAATGCACAGTGTAACCAAAGAATGTACTTAATTTTATGAATAAAAATTGGTCAAATTTCAAACAGGAATCTTAAATTTAAAGGAATTATCACTAATGTTGAAAATGCCAAAATTTGGATATCTGCATTCTTTTTACTCTTCACCATTCGTAACACAATGAGGAACTCTTCACCATTCGTAACACAATGAGGAAAAATTACATTACCCAGGGGTAAATTAAAATTTACAGATAATTTCTTTTAATTTAATTTTTAATGGTTGAATAGAACATTAATACATTGAGAAAGGAGTCCCAGAAGGATCCAGGATAGTTGTTCACAATTGAATATATTTTTACTTCATATTCAGAGATATCCAAGATTTGGGTAAGCCAAGGTTTGCCCAAAGGCTATGCCCTCCAGCATCAGTAAGCAGCTGCTGTCCAGCAATCACAGGAATCACCCTTGGTGCCAATTTGTTTGGATTCCAGTCCACCAACTTGCACCATTTGTCCTTTTCCCAAAAGAGATTTGGGAAAATCTGATATGAAAATCAAATGAAAAAGCATTAGTTTGAGTGTCTAGAAATTAATATCCTCTTAACTAGGAATTTATGTAATGACAATGCTACAATCCAATTTCTTTCATTTAATATAATGAACTTCATGAACAGCTGCTGATTAGAACACTTCGAGTACACATCAAGCACAGTTCCTGAACAGTTTACATTTTTAATTATTTCATGAACAGCTGCTGAAAGATCAGGCCAATAAGTTCACCCAAACAACCACTACTGCTGCTACACAGTTCATGTAAAAACTAAGCAGCCATTCAACAGGGCTTTACACCCTTCCCAAATGTCCTCAATTAAGTACTCTGGACAAACCAAATTAGTACAAATTCAATGATAAACCTAAGTTAATGAATCTATATACCTACATACTGACAACTACTCACAAGGTAGAAGATATGGCGACTACAAGAAACAATAATGGAAGATCGGGGACAGACGAGTTTTATCGAATGGCCAATTATTGTCCGATGGTCACCAAATTTAGGATTTAGTACTTATTTCACATTCTAAACAATACCAGATACGGACGAGATGGATCCAAAAAAAATTTAAATATGATTAATACGGTACTTATCTTGATATGGGATGGGCAACATTTACGTAACGGCAACCATCACAGAAGACAAAAGAAGATCGAAATAAACATGCTGCTAGGTGACAATAACCACCATTCTATTCGAGGGATATCGCATAAAGGCAAGGAAGAAACTAAAAAGTGGGAAATTTTGATATTTTCACCCCCGGTCAACAAGGTTACGGGCCTGTGGAGTGAAACAGGGGTGTTGGGGTGTGATGGTATGCAGCCTCAATATGAGCAATTGTGAACAAGAAAATTACAGTTTTCAGCAAAAAAGTAGGAGCAGCAGGCTTGTAAAACTGCATATTTTCTAGAAAAAAATATCCCTCGAGCAGAATGGTGATTATAGGCGTAAATGTAGGAGCAGCGGGCTTGTAGAACCACGTATTTTCTAGAAAAAAATATCCCTCGACCAGAATGGTGATTATAGGTATAAATGTAGGAGCAGCAGGCATGTAGAACTGTGTATTTTCTAGAAAAATATCCCTTGAGCACTGAACTGTCCACATGTTTATAGTTGGTAGTAATCAATAGATGCCGCCTAGCAGCATGTTGATTTCGATCGTCTTTTGTCGTCTGTGATGGTTGCCGTAGCGTACAAGTTACCCATCCCAATTCAAGATAAGTACCGTATTTATCATACTTAAATTTTTATTGGATCCATCTCGTCTGTATCTAGTATTGTTTAGAATGTGAAATAAGTTCTAAATCCTAAATTTAGTGAACATCGGACAATTGGCTATTCGATATAACTCATCTGTTACCGGAAGATCCAGGTAGGAAAAACCCAACAATGATGCAGAATTGGCCATTGGTAGTTGGGGAAAGGAGGAGTAAGGACAGAAATGAAGGGGGAGAATATGGCCCATACACAGGAAATGTCTGTGCTCAGAAGATGGTAGAATTTTGCAGGAAAAATAAATTAATACATATTAGTGAGTATAATATAATAAAAATAGAATTAAAATGGTTATGACATCAGCAGAGGCAAAGGCAACCATGGAAAAGGCTGGGAAGGTTAAGCATAAAATATATTATAATATGTTCAGGCAGAAGTTAAGCAACAGATTCAAAACTTAATTCATCTTAAGAGAAGACAAAGATTCTGATCATAATCTAGGGCATACTTCTGAAATATGATGTTAGATTCAAAATTCCAAGTAAAAATAAAGTTGGACAAGATAGCTCTCATCTTTATCATATGATTTAAAATTCCTTCAGCAGGCACAGCCAGCCAGATATAAAAAATGGGTAGCAACATGAAATTATAATATCAAGTAGCAAAGATTTTAGGAGAACTGGAAGGAGACATTAGAAGGAGCACGAAGCTAGTAAATAAGGCATTCAACAATTGGTACCATGAGTTACAACGTGAAGAAAAGAAAGAATATAACATGAATTGTAGCACTGCAAGGAGCAATAAAATGAACTCTTTGGAAAGAGAAGATTAGGCTGCAGACTTTCAAGACACACATTACAAAATATGGGGAGGGGGATGGAGCAGGTGTGGTAGACTGAAAGGAAGACAAATGACGAAGTGCTCGACATCGTGAGTGAGGAAAGGAAACTGCTGGAAGAGATTAGGAGGCAGAGCAGGTGGTTTAAACAAGTAATGAGGGGTTAGGGGGTGCTAAAGGCCACGACACTTTGGCGAATATGGTAGGCAGAGCTGGCATCACCACTTAGTTTCTCAGCTATCTAAGATAATTTTCATACTTGAGTCTTAATAATTATCATTATCTGGACTCGCTTCTAAAGTTAGAATGACTTCAGATTTGGAATATGATAGTGGCTCATAATTAAAGGATTAAAATTTATTGTCAAGTGACCTTTCCCTTTAGAGCAACTTTCATCAATCTTAAGATTGGTTTATTCTTTGAAACAATTTCTCACTGTCAATTTTGAACTTTTTTACTCTTATTTACTTCTTAACTTTTATTTTTCTTCCCACTAAAATATTGCAGGGAGTGCCAAAATGTATCAAGAAGGAGGTGCATAAGGCAGCCCTAGCCCAAGGAAATGGAGCAGTGGTTCTAGCAACAGTTGAAAAATGAAACCAATTTAAAAGTTTCCAAATAAATCTAAAATTTAAGGATTGTTTTAAGGCTTCAAAAAATTGTATGCGAGAGGAAACTTCAAAAAAGTCTGAGGAAAGGAGGCTTGAGGGAGAAATTCAAAGGAGTGCTCAGAAGTGGCTGGAGGAAGTGTGGACCTGGGAAAAAACAACATGCTGAAGAGGGCGAAAGAGCAAAGAAAGTTGGGTTAGCTTGAGAGAGGGATGAGAAGAATCGTGAGTTCCGATAATATCAAAGGGGAAAAAAGATATGAAGTTTTGAATAGGGATTATATAAAGTTTTATCTTTACATAGAAAATATCACAGAATGATCCCTGCGGCAATGGAAATAAATGGCAAGCCGAGAAGACAGTTTGGTAGAATACCAGTGATATTCATTTTTACTAGCCGAAGAGATCCTTGATACAGTGAAATCGCTTAGGGCTATATGAGAATGATAAATAGGTACCTCTCGAGGTAATTGAGGGATTACCAATCTTAGTCTGTTTAAGATAATAGTGCAGTTGACACTTATAAATGTAACAAAACAGTAAACATGTTCAATGCCTTCAGGTAAAGTGAATTAATTACATGACCGAAGAATCCAAGATGCTGACTTTTGCTTTATCATATGATCATGAATCAAGTGTTTACTTTTCATTACATTCTAATCCAAATAAGTATAAATCATCAAATCATTTATGTATTTTAAATATTGTTTGTTGTCGTTAGTTATTAGTCATTTTTGCCGCCATGATAACACAGCTTAATTTTTATTTTACAGTACACATTCATGGAACTGGGATTTAAACTAGTCTCTACTAATTTCCATAAAAGTTTTCATTATCTAGTTTCAAGAGTTTCTAAATGTTTAATCATGAAACGATTGGAAACAGTAAACATGAAACAGTAACAGTTTAATCATGAAACAGTAAACATGTTCAATGTGTTCTGGGGAAGTGAATAGTATGTAAAACCGCTCAAATAGTATATAAAGTTGGCCATCCACTTCTTCCACCTTCTCCTGAACAGCTACTACCTTTACAAGAAATCCCAACCCAGATCCTCTGTATGACTTTCGGTTATTAGTTATCTTCTTTTGCCAGTAATTATTCACCCTTACCCTTCAGTCCCTTCCAGAGGAAAAGGCATTTCCTTCAATCCTTCCCAACAGATGACTAATCAAAAAGGATTAGAACAGTGCAAAAATAGTTCAAAGAACGCCAGAAGATGGGGATACGTAAAGACAATTTATTTTTGCCCTGTTTGCGAGGGACACCCTCCCCTCCAAATTTATCCGTGCTCCGTTATTTATAAGGGTATAATATATGGGTATAAAAATATGAATATTTCAATAAAATGTAAAGATGGAAAGAAGGTAGTTAAGTTATCGTAAGCTACTTGTAAAACACCTATATTATTTTTTTTAATTTGGTAATTTTTAAAAATAAGTTTGTAATTTTAATGCACATATGTAGTGGCTGCAACTGTTGTTAATGTGTAAAGTATTATTTATATTTTATATAATTTTTAATAAATACTCAAAATTAAAATTAGTAAATGAAATTTTTTTCAATAAAACTTCATAATTAGATATCATGAACTTCCCATAAACATTGAAAAATGAAGTCAAAGGTTAAAACCTATTACGAACCATCTCCTTGAAAGCGTACAATACGTCGATTAAGCACATCGGCATAACGTCCATCTGGCCGGCAGAAAAGTTTGCTCAGAATATTGCAACGAAAAGTAGTTAAGTAAAAAAATTTAGATCGATACACGATTAACCGGTATGGGTATGAAATAATGAATTCGTACTGTATGGCAATGATGAAAAGTTTTGGGGTATTTTCCCATACTTAAAGTGAAGAGAAAAAAAGAAATTTTGGAAGCGAAAAAATAATTTCAAGGGAAGGAATACTACCGAGCATAACACACACCAGGTTCTAACGAACGGCTGACGACATGAATTCACGTCATTTTAAAAACTTTTTTTTAATTAATTTTTTTAAAGATTTTTTAAAATTAATGAAGAATATACCTATGTTTCTGAAGTAACGAATCAGTAAAAACACCAAAAAAAGGCATTCAGCCAGGGGGAAGACTTGACAAATAATGGGTCAGCGTTGAAAGGGTCAAGGGTTAACCCTGAAGACAATGGCAGACTACGACATTGAAACGTCGGTGCAGTTTAACACCATTACCCGGCTGGAAACCCGAAAACTATTCATCATGAATCAGGTGTTTAATTTTCATTACATTCTAATCTTAATCACTATAAATCATCATATCATAATAATTTAAATATTGTTTGCTGTTGTCGTTAGTTATCAGTCATATTTTTGCCGCCATGATGACACTGCTTAATTTTTATTTTACAGTATACATTGATGGAACTGGGATTTTAACTAGTCTCTGCCAATAACCATTAAAGTTTTTATTATCTAGTTTGAAGAGTTTCTACATGTTTAATCATGAAATGATTGGCATTTGATAGAATAAAATGGCATTGAAAAAATTAATTGAAAATAGTCTTGTTGGAATGAGTATCAGCAACACTATCTCATGCCTGTACTATACATAGGCATTTTCATGCTGGTACCCTATTGGTGGTTGGTTTGAATGGTCAACTGAGCCATTATCTTGGAAGGACTTTAGATGAAGTGGGAGATTGTCACAAAGGTCTTGAGAATCTCTGAAGGCCAGGTGAGAAAGAGATGGTCCTAAACACCTTCAGAAATATCATCATACAAATTGAACAAAATATTAATACACAAGACTACTCATATATCACACTGGCAAAAGTGACCAATAAATGTGTCTCAGGGACTCCTTGGGAGGAACCCCACCAAATGTTACACAAATACCATACGACAAAACCAACCACCAGCTTAAAACAATTGCTACTTTTTGTCCACCGATTTCCATGAATATCAGCGATATAATCAATTTTACCTTCATAGGTTAAGAAATCAGATCCAATATGGTCAGATTGCATTTCATGATAACACTTTCCCCAGCAACTAACCCCTGCAGACAGGTCCTGACGGTGGGAAGACGACTGAACAGCAGCACAGCAGGAAAACCTCAGAAAGCCCTGAAAGTACATAACAAATAATGATCAGCAGGATGCACTGAATACCTAGGCCTTAACTTAATAATTTACTGCCAGATTGTACACGTTGACTCTTTCATCAATAAGACAATGTGATCGGTAGCTGAAGCACTATCGGGAGAAGGGAATAGTTTTTCTCGCCAATAACACCCATAAAAACAAACTCTTTCCAAGCTCGGGTGAGACAATTGAGGACATTGAACGAAACAAGTATCAACAATCAATAACTGAACTATCGATATATATCACACATAAAACCAACCAAGTTACAAGCAATTTACCCACAGGTCAAGTGCCAGGCGACCGTTATGACAGTTTTCACTCAGAAAATGACTAAAATAAAAGTACGACAGGTTGAGCTCTCCAAGTACAAAAATGACAAAGTCAGCAGGATCACACAACGCTGTTACTCGGTAGCCGTCTCGACTGCAAAGGAGAGCGTTCTCAGCGATGAGTCAGGTAAGGAGGGGGTCTGTCGACAAGGATGAGGTGGAATGGGTAAGCTCAGGATATAGGTGATTGGTAGCCTTGGAGGGGAGGAAATAATGGGATGGGTTATAGATAGGGCAGCAGTTTTTAATTGGAGTGCCAGGAACTGTGTTCTTGCTTCGGCCGCAGAATACAGGATCACAGCCTTGGTCAGAATGACCACATTTTTGGAATCCTTCCTCACTTTGGGGGCTATAAAAGCAATGCATGACCTGGTGAGGCAATGGTGCGGCTAAAGGTGTGGTTAAAGGCGTGGCTAGGCTAGAGGCATGGCTGGAGGCGTGGCATAAGTCGTGGCATAAGTCACGGCAGAAGACACTGGCAGGAGTCTTTGGAGTTGTTTTGCATTTTGGAATCGTAAGCATTTTGGCCGTCGTTGGCGCACATATCGTTAGCGCGCATGACGGGGGACTCCTCAGGCAAGTCCTTCAGCGAAGTCTGGAGGGTTAACAGTCTGCAGAGGAGAAACTGTCCAAAGAGGGGAATTTGGCAAAAAAAAAATACTTAAATAAAAAGGTGAGGGGGTGTATGAAAAATTCCACATCCACTGGGGGAAATCAGCACAGAATTAACTCCCAGATGGGGAAAAATGATTGATTCAATGACACCTGATGTTGCAAGAGGGTCTCTTTCACTGGATTCATAATGCCAATGTATGGCTTAAGAGGCAATTAATTGAACAATATTGCCATGATACTGAGCACACACAGACAAGGAACCCTGTCTCCTTTCTGGACCACAGAGGTGGAACAGCTGATCACCCAGTGTAGAAGGATAATCACTAATAAACATTTTGAAGTTATTCACCCGGTTTAGTACAATTTCAAATTCATACAATCTTTGAGAATGTCATTTGTTCACACAGCCATGACCAACCATTGAGGGTTGCCACTCCTCGAAGGCTGCCAAAATATGTACATTGAAACAAATACACAGTTTACCACAGCTGTGATTCCAAGCGACATGTGAAGATTGCAGATAAACACGTTAAAACATTGATTTCAAAATATTCAACAGCCTTAATTTGAATTATATCATCAAACAAATGATTAGTGTTTTCTCACTGTCACAAATATGCACCAATAGGATGATAGCATCTTTGATATCAATTATCATAAATGAACTGGATGTCCAACTGGCAACATCCCACGAAATGAGAAATAATGCAAACAAACAACCAACACCCAGTAGACGAACATCTGACTCGTCAGGTGTAATGAATTTACTAGAATAAGAATAGTGCACTAAACAACAAATATTCTTTGAAGGCAATATTATACCATTGTTCATTTGAAGTATGAAAGAAGCTTCATAGTTATTGAAAGTAATACTATGTAATTATGTTTTACCAGGTAAATATACTTCAGATAGGTCATTATAATAATAATAATACAAATATACAAATATTATTCCATTATTCCAAGTACCATAGTATTAATAATATTAATGATCATACAAGAATATTCTTGAGTGGATCCCCCTACAAACCGTATTCATGAACATTAAAAACTAGTTACATGGTTTAATGCAACAACTTTGGTTGCACTGTAAAGCATTGACAAAGTTAATGAAGAAAGTTGGGTTGATTGAACGACTCAGAATGAGAGGGCAATCAAATTCATGAACCTTAAAACTAATTAAATAGTTTCACACAACCACCTGGGCTGTACTGTTAAGCATTGACACAGTCAATGAACGAATTTGGGTTGATAGAAACGACTCAGAATAAGATTGGAGTAATTTCAATAACAAATTAGATTGATATATCTCCAATGTCACAACCCATATGTAACAAGTTTGTTCTCCATGAAACAGCAAAAATGGAAAATTAAGTTGTGTGAGATGAGAGATTCAATCAGTTCTAGGGCCAGGTTAAGCCAAATGTGTTAGAAAAAGCTAATTAAGAGAAAAATAATTTACTGGCCACCGTCATGGATAATTGAAGTACAAAATTGTTGGAGGTTGAAACCCCAGGCCAGCTAAGCAGAATGCTAATGATGGGTGCGAACTGCGGCAATCATGATGATTGCCGGGCGATGGGCTCGCACCCCCTACGCCAGAAACATGACATTACAACCCATAAATCACAATAACATGACCTGACTACAGAAACTAAGTAGCCAGGCAGTGAAAGATAAATGATACTCTTTGCAGTAACACAGTTAATCACCATAAAAATGTACTAATCACCCTGGGAGGACAATGGTATAATCACTGTCGTTGTCACACACATGAATGAATCTTAACAGCCATTGACCCTCAGCGACTTATCTGGAAGCAAGTCACCTCAGGAATGCTCCTGACTGTTCTACCCCCATCGCCCTCCAATCACACCTATTCGTCCTCCAACAGATTTCACAATTTACACACAGAGAAAGACAAAACTATACGTATGGTGATCACTGTATTAACATTATTAAGTATTAGTATTAACTGTAGGTAGTATTAGTATTCTCTGCCGTTGATCCGAGAAAGGGAACATTCTTACGTTTACGGCGATTTAAAAGGAATAGAAATTTCAGAATACCTTGGAATGAACTTTGAATAAAAACCACATAACCCCAGAAATCTCGCCAACTCCTTCAAATTCCTCGGTTCCGGGATTTTTTTTCGATTGGCTTAACTCTGTCAGGATCAACTTGAAGTTTTCCATTGGATATCAAGTGTCCCAGGTAGGTGAGAGACGAAGTACCAAGTTAAACCTCCTCACATACAGTAAATCCAGACAAACTAAGTCTCTAAAGGACAACACCGACGTGGTTAATATGATCCCTGGAATGTTTTGAATAGATACACACATCAATGTACGGATAAACACATGAATACTTTAGATCCCCAAGTACCTCGCTAATTAAGCGAGTGAAGACTTTGGGTGAATTGGCAAATCCAAATGACAATCGAGTAGGTATATTGATATATCCCGAACGGAGTCACAAATGCAGTATATTTCTTTGAGTTTTCAGGCAAAGGAATTTGGTGGAATGCAGAATTAAGATTAAGTATAGTGAAGTATTTTGCGTCAGCTAAATACTGAAATGCATGTTCAACTGACGGCGTGGGATACCCGTCTATTTTAACTTGCTTATTAAGTTTACGATAATCCAAGACTAACCTCTCAGTACCATCCTTCTTTAGAATTAAAAATGCTGGAGAAGACCAATTTGAGTGAGACATTTCAATAATCCCCTTGTCGAGCAGCGACTGCACATGTTTCTTCATTATCTGTGCTTAAACAGGAGATAAAGAAAACTGATGACTCAGAATCGGGCAGTTAATTCTATTTCGTAAATCATAAGCGATGTGGTTCCCAAATCGTGGGTCATGACATCGGGATATTGCGACAACAAATATTTTAACTCACTGATCAAATTATCCGAAGATTTCAATCCATTTTCAACGAGCAAAGAAATCCCAGAAGAATCTGTCGACGCTGTCGACTGACTGCCGCTCGGCACTTCGGGATGCGCACTCGATGCGCAATTGTAAATTGAATGACATAAAATTTAACTTTGTAGCGGGAGACGTTTAAAAAGAAACTGCTTTCGGATGAACAATCATATTGGATTTACGAATAAAATCAAGGCCTAGAAGAATTGGAAATGGATTGTTGGCTACATAAAATGTATGCTGCCACGAAAATTTGTCGATTAGAACCTTAAGTTGAATCGACATCTTTAATCGAAAAGGTTGACCAGAAACAGTTAATAGTTCGATAGAATCGGAAGACAAGATTTGAGACCGCGAATTTTAAGTCTTGAACTTTTCGTCGCAAATCGAAACAGAATAACCAGTATCAATGAGGGCATTGCAAGAAACAGAGTGCAGTTTTATCGGAAGAAGGGGCAAATTTCTATTACAATTTTGACGTACGCTCATGAAACACGGCTGGTTTGAGTGATTCACGGGCTTTCTTCCAACATTCCCTTGCATGATGCCCAATTTTACGTCAATAAGAACAAATTATTTGCCTCGAGACAACAGAGGAGACAGAAGGAGAAATACTATGAAATAAGTTGGCGTACTCGGAACAATCCATTAATTGCTTTGACGCCTGGGTTATGACAGAGTCTAGCTCATCAAAGGTAGTGGGCTGGTGATCAAACATTATAGCGGATTTAGTGAGAGGATTTAGCCCTTGAATAATTAAACGGAAGGTTTGACACTCAGTATACTCCAACGCCAACACTTGAATCGCATTACGAACAGAACATTAGAAATCATTAGGAGTGTCATGAGGGAATTGAAACCTCTTTACCTTAGCGGCCACAAGACGGTCAAACTCTCGATCACTTACAACTCTAGGCCAAATTAGTTTGGTAATTTCGGCCCACGAAAGATTCTGATTTAAAATAGAGAGCCAAAACTGATGAGAGCTAGCGGGCAGCTTGGCGATGACTAAATACAACAACGCAGACAAAGGAACCAGCGAAAGAGGGAATTTCTGCAAGTTTCAACAGGAAATTATACCAATTTTCTGTATTAGACACCTCGAATTGTGGAAATTCAGCGATCACCTGCTTCACTATGACCAGACCTTCGGACAGCGGCAGAACTGGTTGCACTGGGACTGGTAGTGCGACATGGGTTGGGTTTTGCTCGTGCACCTGGCTTCGGGAAACCACGTTGGGTGTAGATTCTGCCGAAACACCAGAATTTTCAAGTGCGATCCCATATCCCCCATTAGATCTAGCACGTGTCCTCGGCCGTGGTCAAGTAAGCCCTTGCGTACTGATCGACTGAATGACCGGGCATACTGTCGATAATTCAAAATGCCAGAAAAAATACAAATACTTTGTCACGCACAGAATTAACACTACAAAACTCCGACAGGATTTACAATAACCAATTCTAGGGCTTCAAACTGGAAACCAGGAACACGAAATAAATTACTAAAAACACGAACCTTCCCTATTTAGGTTGACGTTCAGTCGCAGGAACAAACTTCCGTGAATGAAGAAAATGAAATACAAGAAAATAATGACGATCACAGATCCTCGTACAACACTCACCAACTGCGTTGAAAAGACAGCAAAATAACCAACCACGCTCTGCTACCACTTCGAAGCGCTATCGGGAGAAGGGAATAGTTTTTCTCGCCGTTAACACCCGTAAAAACAAACACTCTCCAAGCTCGGGTGAGACAATTGAGGAATTTGAACGAAACAAGTATTATCAATCAATAACTAAACTAACAATATATTTCACACATAAAACCAACCAAGTTACAAGCAATTTATCCACAGGTCGAGTGCCAGGCGACCGTTATGAGAGTTTCGACTCAGAAAATGATTAAAATATACAAGTACGAGAGATTGAGCTTCTCTCAAAGTAGAAAAATGACAAAGTCAGCAGGATCACACAACGTTGTTACTCGGTCGCCGTCTCGACTGCAAAAGAGAGGGATCTCAGCGATGAGTCAGGTGAGGAGGGGGTCTATCGACAAGGACGAGGTGGAATGGGTATGGTCAGGAGGTTGGCGATTGGTAGCCTTGGAGGGGAGGAAATAATGGGATGGGTGATAGATAGGGCGGCAGTTTTCAATTGGAGCGCCATGAACTGTTTTCTGGCTTCGATCGCAGAAAACAAGATCACAGCCTTTGTGCCTTGGTCATCATGACCGCATTTTTGGAATCCTTCCTCACTTAAGGGGCTATATAAACGATGCGGGACCTGGCGAGGGAAAGGTGTGGCGGAAGTTGCTGGCAGGAGTCGCTACATTTTGGAGTCGTATGCAATTTGGCCGTCGTTGGCGCCCCAGTGTCGAGCTCGATCTCCACATTCCTCAATGGAAACGTTCTCATGCCATTCATTAGATTTGTTAGAAGCTTTAACATTCACATCAACTGAGTTGACATGCAGCTTGATCGAATCACATGACGATACGTCAGAATCGGTGTCGTACACGTTAACTTTTGTCGCCCGCCACACTTGGCATGACACTGCCAAGTGATTAAGCAGACCACACTAAGCACACCTCTTTCCATACGCTGGGCACTCACATGTGCCATGCGTTGTCTGACACCGATTGCAGCGAAATTCTCTTTTCCCTTCGCACGTTCCACCAGTCAAGTCATCGCACCCCTCGATGTCAAACCTCCAGCTGACGACGTTCGCGACTTCAAGCAGGTGGGTGACGAGAGAGAAAAGGAACGGAGGGGGCTGCCTTGAAGGAGGGGCGCGGGAGGCGGAGGGAGAGCAAAGAGAACTCCTCAAAACGTCACGATCCGTACGATCCAAAGGAATTTGGGATTGGAGTTTGTTTGAGGGTTTGGAGTGAGGTTGCGAAAGACCCCCAAAGCAATATCTCGCCACCGTAAATATTTCATGTGATGAGACAATATAAATGGCGTCCGACGCTGTCTTCGTTCGACCAACCCCGAAGGACACATGGACGCCCATACAAAATTTTCCAGGGGGGGGGCAAGACAATGGTATAATAAGGGGGGTCCGAGGAGCCCTCTACCAGAAATTATAGTAACTTTGAAGTCACAGGAGATTTTTGGAACATCTAATGTGAATGACAATTTAAACATTAGTTACTAAAATTTTAATTTAATTCTGCAAAAATAATACATAAATTAAATTTTCCCTTCCCTTTTTTATTTTGCCCGGGAGGCTAGGGGGCCCCCCTGCCCCCGTGTATGGGCAGGGACTTTGTAATCCCACATATATTTTTTAGAAATGACATGAAACCTGAATGGAATGAACGTGGAATGAAATTTGAAACCTGATGATGACGTACGACATCAAAACCTAGGTCGTTTTTCTAATAAATAATTTGTGGAATAATTTATAAAAACAATTTGTGGACTTATCCAATATTTCTAATAAATATTTGTCACTTGTAGCAAACTTGCCACACGCCACCAGCAAGTGAAAATCAAGTCTAGTACAAACTTGCAACAGACGTGCATGGTGTCTTGCAGCCAACTTGCTACACACCGTCAAAGCAAGGAAAGTCTAGCAAGTGAAAATCAAACCTAGTGCAAACTTACGCACTATCTGGGTCTGAAGTGGTTTCAGCTCGGGGTTGAGTGGCAAGAAAAAGCCTGAAATGTCTGAATGAGTCTACAAAAGAAAGATAGAGAAAGTAAATGCTGACTCAAATGTACACTCATGAAATGGATTCCGTTTAAACGATAAAACAAAATGTTCAAGGAAGGTACACAAAGACATCAGCTCAAATTAAGAAACCTAATCAGTGGTCCATCCCATTTAGCAAGAATTATATTCAAGCTTCTCTAAACCAAGGCAATAGTGCCCACTAAGAATCAAGAAAGCAAAATCATTTCACTGAAATAATCTCCAACTGTAATTCTTCAGCACTTTAAAAGAGCTAGTTTACGATGAGCTTGCCAACAATCAGTATCCTACCCCTAATAGCCATTTTTCTTGGGATAACTTTGCCACAGTCAAGATGAAATTCTCTATGAAAGAATGATCATCAACAGGAGCCTAGATATTAAAACAAGAATTCATTTAGTAAGTCTGTGAAAGTACATTCATAGGCATACCTTTAAAATTATACGATACCATGTGATAATGAACATCTTAATATTTTTTACCTAGCAGCACCATTTGTAGGAACTTTCAAAAAGCCTACCAATCAGCTGGCAAAATACTCATAATAATCACTACTATTCTGCATTACTAGAGTTTTACGACAGCTTATGAAATGAGAGTAATTCTACATCTACATACTACTCCGCAAGCCGCCTCAATAGGCGTGTGGCGGGTGGTGATAGGACACCAGCCGTTTACATCTAAATTGGAAACGCTCTAATGAAATTACACCTAGCATTTATTAAAGTCCCTTATTGTTCGGGGGAAAAACGAATTCCCATACCTATCCGTTCGGCAAAATATCTCTCTTAATTTATCGTTTTTGTCGGACCTGGAAATATAGTGGGGTTCTAATATGATGTTCTCCGTGTCGCTCTGAAAGATATCTTTTCTTAATTGTTCAAGCAATCTAAGCCTAGCGCGCAGCCTCCGAGTCTCTAGCGGTTCCCAGCCTAATTCGTTTAACATCTGTGTAACGCTGTCTGTACGCCCGTAGCAGTTTTTGACGAATCGTGCAGCTTTCCTTTGTATTTTATTAAGTTCCTAGATTAAGTCTTTTTGCACCGGATCCCATATGCTCACTGCATATTCAAGGTGTGGCCGGACGAGTGCGAAATAGCACCTCTCTATTACTTTTTCATCCGAAAATCTTCCCACAATACGCTTGACGAATCCTAGCTTCTTCAGAGCTCTGCCACAAATATTTCTTATATTAACTAATTGCTGATGATGTGGGACCAATTGGTAAAGGGGCAAAGTTTACATTTATGACAAAACCAGTGACAGTCATTGACGGTACTGTTAGTCTATTAGCCATCAGGGAAAGAGCTTGATCTCATATTTGGTCTAGTGTGAGAGTAAACTTAAAAGCAGCACTGTTTGAAAAGCCAGAAAATCAGGAGACATGGGAGTAGCCAGAAGACTACCTCAGCACACCAATCAATTAATTAATTAACGACATACTGATATTACCACAAGTAGCAGACATTAGAATTATAGCCAACTACCTTCTGGCATAAAAAAATTGGTACACAGATTTTTAAATGTAAAAAAACATCTGCTATGAAATATAGGCATCTCACATCAAATAGGCATTGCCAAAATTTAACTAACACACAAAAATCATTCCCTGATGACATTAAAATCATGGCACTGCATGAAATAGCGCAAACCATAATTCAGCAAAAATCAAATAATACAGAAGCTCTAATTGTGATAGACTGTTCCATTGAGTATTTCTATTAATTCAAAATTCTAGACAATTTCGGAAATATTGGTTGTGACTGCTTACGAAGCCTACAAAGAATGGCTTAGGGACGAATCTACATGATTCAAGACAATGATATCTGCTTCCATAAGTCAGGCACTCAAGATATTTTGAACTGTACTAATACATAAAGGATACAGGAAAACATTTGCAGTGTTGTATTAAAGAAACTAGGGTTTATTAACTGAATAGTTTGGAAGGTTCTCCAATGAAAAATTGAAAGAAAGCTGCTACTTAATTCTGGTTAGGTCATATATCGAATACCCTGTTAGCATTTGGGACCCTAAACAAAAAAATTTCATAACTGAAGTAAATTAAACTCAAAGGAACCCGCACGCTTCGTCAACAACTGCTACGAACAAACTGTACGACACAGAGGAGATTATGACTCAAAGCTGATAGAGGTGACTAAAGAAGAAGAATTACAATGCCAAACTGAGAGGTACAATAACTGCTTTCCATGCACCATTAGTGTTTATACACTTCAAGTGCAAGGATAGAAGGTTTGACGTAATAAGCTCAGTACTATCATTGCAATGAGAAATGATGTTAGTAATCCACCATCTGCATACCTCATGCACCACCCATAACCTTTGAAAGTGACTTCATTTGTCTCCATTGACCTTATTTATTAAATTCTGATAATTTTCACAATTATCATGCAGTTATCATTGAAAGTAGGCTAGAAGCAATTGGTGATAATGTAACACATTTATGTAATGTCATGTCTTTGTCATAAAAATTATCCTCTATCAGTTGGACTCACCTACCCTTGATGGTGCAAATGACCCAAGCTGTCAGCCTGAGTTCTGCATTAGGTGTACTCAATGTGGCTGGACCCCATTTTTTTCTCTGTTGCAAGTAAGTCCAAGTATGCCCTTTTAAACATTACCCAAGTACCAAAGTGGTCTCGTACTCACCAGGCAGACTAGAGTTGACTTACATGTAATAAGCCTGCATTTCTTAAAATGCAGTACAAACTGAATTTTATCTAGTCCGAACCGGTCCAACTTAGAAAGAAGAAACTTCAATCCCTTGGTGGTAGCCTAGTGTGTGAAGTGTACTCATGCGACCACTGCATTCCTAGCCAGTCAGTCCAGCATCGTTCGCTAGCAACTTTAAAGTCCAATGGAGTCGCACCTGATGCAGAAGTCTGCCATCAGCCACCCAATCTTTTAACTCAAACTAATCTTCTGATGGTTGACCAAGAGAGGAGTGATTTTTAACTGCATGGTAATGCCAGAATAAGCAAATAGGTTTAAAGGTTTGACTTACAGGAGTCAAGTAAAATTTTATTTAATGCTTACTTTCTACATAAATCATATTTATCAGAGTGAGCTTAATTTTTCCATTACTTTAAGTACATAATTTGGGGGGGTTGCATTATTCCTTTTTCCTCTGGCCACATTACTTCTGTACTGTTTTATTCCAGTACCCTAAGGTTTAATACTATGGTCAGTCACAGCCCTATTTTGCTAAGCCTCAATTATCATGAAGGCATTCAGTTTTATTGTTATTTTTTACTGTTTAGGACCCAATGGCACAAGACCCAAAACCATGAATAAATATGGGAAAATGAAATAATATGGCTGCCATATTATTTCTCGTACATGGAACAACATACAGGGAGTTAATGTAGCTGTACATAATTATACATCTTGACTTTTGCATAAGAAAAATAATATGGTCTTTAAAGATGCCTTGATCAATTCTCAAATCCATTTTTGTAGAATGTAATCAATAAGCATTAACTGATAATTTTTATTGTACAATCCTTTATTGCTATCTGATCTCTGCTCCATGCAGAACTATTCTCCTAACTACTTTTTTATAACATCCTTAAAAAAGGTCTTTTCATCACGTCTTTCACTAGCAAAGTTCCCCTCGTAATACCCTTAATACTATATTACTACCTTTCTGTGCCATGAACCCATCTTCAACTCTTCCTTTCCTTATTCTAATTCTCTTTTCAGTTCATTACATCCATCTACCTCCTTTGGTCCAACCCATTCATTTCCTACATTCCCAGCCTTATGCTTTCAAGTTGTGATCTTCAACATCCCATTATCTCTAAATTGTACCTTACATACTACAGTAGATAATAGAAGTAGATAATCCGGATGAGTTCACAACCAATTTCAGTGCATTGCAAATGGTATTAATTGAGGGAGTTTGCTCAACGACACCTGGTCCCTTTACTCCTCTTTAATTATCATGGGTTGCCTGGGCCCCACGTTTTTCTCTTAAAGTCTTACAAATATCTCCATAGCCACTAAAAATTCACCCTCAAAAATTTAGAAGGGCCCAGGGAAAATTATTTTATACTTTTTAGTCATTTTCAAAACGTGGTATGTTAATTTTTTTTTAAATTTAATTAATTATTCCTTTTCACCCACATCTGCAACACTTGGAACACATTGTCATCCTCTCCAGCCTTCTTGTAGAGGAGCCCATATCGAGTATTCAGGCAGCTGACAAAATTTGCAAAATCTTTCGGCCTTATTCCTTTATCGCAATTAACCTATCCAGTGCTAAGCTTCATCTCAGAGAGCGCTCACCATAGCGTGCACACTTTCGTTGTTGGTATTTAAACTCCTGCTTTTTAAAATGCATATATGCGTACATAGCGCTAATAACACTGCTCCCCCCAAATGCATATATGCGTGCATAGCACTGAAAGGGTTAAAGAGGAGAGCAGTTGACAAGTAAATTAAATTAAAGATTTACCCAATTTGTCGATGGAAGCAAAGGAAACACTCATACATAGATTCTATTTCCTTTGTTTCTCTTGACAATTTATCTCACAGCAATTACCATTATTCTAAGCAATGCATCTATTTATAAGGCTACCTTGGCAATCCTATGTTTCTAATAACATATTTACTCAGTACATTACTTACTTCTCTTTCAACATTATTCCCTCAACCACTACTACCCTCAGCACCTTTTCCATTAACTGCTTCCTCTATCCACCTACACTACTGCCTATTTTTTTGAGGACATCTCATTACATCTTAAGTATAGCATGCCAATATGCCCCCTTGTCTGTCAAAACATTTCTTAAAGGTCCTTTGTTTTTCATAGTCATTATTCCAAAGGCCTCTATCCATTTTTATCCTTCAATTCAACTCAGGGTTTTAGAAATACTTCATGCTTCACATGAAAGACCAAGTAAAGTATATCATCTAAAGCAAGTCCAATCAATTAAGGTTGTACCCTCCCCTCTCACCCCTCCCATCCCATTTCTTTTGTGTGCATGAGTTGACTGAAAGCTTTGAATACAGTCCTTTGGTTTACTGAATGTCTAATGCTTTGGTAACTATAAATATGACTTATGCACTGCTACTTCTAATTCTACTTAACGGTCCTATGATTCCATCATCCTTTCCTCAGTGTGTGAGTTGAATAATGCACATTGTTGTAACAAATGAATAACAGGTAGATGGCGCGCAGGCAGTGCCCCGAATGTACATACTGTATTGTCGGGCAGTCATTAAAGTGGGAGTTGTCCAAGCAGCTGGTTGTCGTTTAATTTGCCATACCAATCCCCGGATACCACATGGTGGCAGCGGTAAAAAAATACCGAGAACGTGCTTTTGTCGTTTGCCTCTTGTCGTAATGGCTTTCAATAATCAATTTGAGGCATCTGCCCAGGGATCGCCAATGGACTGGCACGGAAACCTCGCCACGAACTGGGAGATTTTTAAAGAAAAGTTCTCAATTTACGTAGAAGCTTTTCTTAGTGATAAGGCAACAGATAAGAGGAAAGTGGCACTTCTCCTGCACTATATGGGAGAGATGGGACACTAAATATTTAAGTCATTTGACCTGGGTGAATCAGATCGTGTGATCTTGAATACTGTGTTGGCAAAGTTTGATACATATTTTATTCCCGCAAAAAATGTGACTTACGAAAATCATAGGTTCTTTAACAGACATCAGCTTCAGAATGAATCGTACGGGAGTTATATGGCAGCTTAGAGGAATCTGAGTGCATCTTGCGCGCTAGGCTCGTTACGAGACGAGCTAATCAGAGACAGATTTGTCAGTGGAATCCTGGACAAGGAGGCCAAAGCGTGTTTGTTGAGAACATCAGATCTCACCATTAATAAAGAATTGAGTATATGCCAGGCTAAAGTGGTGGCAGATTTGAGAGCTGATACCCTACAAGTTAAGCAAGAAGAGATCCAGGTAAAAGAAGAACTGGTAGAAGTAGATGTCCTGGAAAAGAAGCACGATGAACGAACCAGGGGAGACCGAGGTAGATGATGGTTAGGAAGACCATCTCCCAGCAGCTTTTCGACGGTAACCGGTTTCAACATGCAAGCAGAGGTCTTCCCTCACAGCTGAGGAATTGCAGTAGGTGTGGACTATCTCATGAAATTAATAGATGTCCAGCATTTGGTAAGCGCTGTCTCAAGTGTCACTTGCCTAATCATTTTGCCAGTGTTTGTAAAAGTGTGATACCAAGAGAAGTAAATGAAATCAATTTCAAAAGAGAACATTTAATTAGTGATGATGAATCAGATAACGAAAATTTTTTGATCAGTGTGATCAGTAATATTGGCAACAAGATTATGTGGACTGAGACTCTTTTGATTAATAACTTCACTGTACAAGTAAAAGTTGACACTGGTGCTGAATGTAATATTATGGTGCTCAGTCAGTTTGTTAATTTAAAAGTAAACCAGCAAGCAATTAAGCAAACTAATGTCTCCATTACATCGTTTACCAATGGTAAAGTAAATGTGGTCGGTTACTGTGTTTTAAGTTGCATATTTAAAGGGTACACCTACCAATTGAAATTCTATGTTGTTAATGGTGATTGTGCTAATATTATTGGCTTGCAGAGTTGTATAATGTTAGGTTTAGTGGCTATTACTGGTGTGGATAATGGTAGTTTTCATAATGAGATAGATAAAACAAAAATAACGGAACGGATTAATACAATTGAGGTTGAAAGTGAATACTTGGAGTTATTTGATGGGGGACTAGGTCTTATTCCTGTCACCATTCATATAAAAGTTGATCCATTAATTAAACCAGTGGTTATTCCACCGAAAAAAATCCCTTTTTCATTGCATGAAAAACTTAAAATTGAATTGAATAGGATGCAAGATTTAGGAGTCATTGAACCGGTGACCACACCTACTGATTGGGTTAGTCAGCTTGTGATTGTGCAGAAGAAAAATGGCAATATTAGAATCTGTCTAGACCCAAAACCTCTAAACCGAGCAATAAAAAGGTCACATATTCAGTTTCCCACTTTTGAGGAAATATCTTTCAAACTTAGGGGTGCCAGGTATTTCACAAAACTTAATGCAAACTCTGGATTTTGGATGCTCCCATTGGATGAATATAGTTCTCAGTTATGCACATTCCAGGCAGAACCCTTCAGCCGCTGGAAATTTAAACGTCTTCCCTTTGGTCTTAATTGTGCCCCAGAATTATTTCATAGAATTGTGTAACAAATTTTTGAAAATATTGAAGGGGTGGTCACATTTCAAGATGATGTATTATGTTATGCAGACTCTTTGCAGAAACTAAAAAAAACTGTCTCTCTAGTTCTGCAAAGGGCAAAGGAAAATGGATTCAAATTTAATAAAAATAAATGTCAATTTAATACAACTGAGGTAAAATATCTTGGTCACAAATTTAATGCTGAAGGTGTTAGGGTTGATTATGAAAGAACAAAAGCCATTAGTAACATGGAACCCCCTAGGAATAAAAAGGGTCTACAGAGGAGACTAGGAATGTTTAATTATGTTTCTAGATTCATACCAAACTTCTCAGAAAGTACTAAACCACTGAGGGAACTTCTAAAAAATGATTCAGTATTTGAGTGGAATGGTGCATTGAATGAGTGTTTTGAACAATTGAAAAGTAAGCTAATTAAAGCCCCTGTATTGGCCTACTACAATCCCAATGAGCCCTTAACGTTGTCTGTGGATGCTAGTCAGTATGGGCTACGTGCGGTATTGATTCAAAACAATAGGCCTATAGCATATGCTTCAATGGCACTTACTAGACCCAGGCAAGGTATGCTCAAATTGAGAAATAAATGCTAAGTATATTATTTGGGTGTGAGAAGTTTAAGCAATTTGTCTTTGGCAGATGGGTAAAGGTGGAGACTGATCATACACCATTGGTCTCAATTTTTAGGAAGCCACTAGATAAAATACCAGTACGTTTACAGAGAATGATACTTCAACTTCAACCTTTCGCATTGGAGGTTTCCTATAAGCCGGGAAAATTACTATATATTGCAGACACATTATCAAGGGACATTAGTGCTCATAGTGTGGATGAGCAGTTTGACTTTGATAAGGATATAGAATTGCAATTGAATATGTTAATCAATGATTTTCCTATGACTGAGAATAACTGGGAATTGATAAAAACAAAAACCATTGATGACGCGGTGTTAACAGGGTTAAAGAACAAAATAAGATTTGGTTGGCCCAGGTATAAGAAAGTATTAAGTGATGAGTTGAAGCCATTCTTTGATTTTAAAGGTGAGCTTAGTATTATTCCATTCCATTCAAGTATTCTACCTGCTGATTGGTAGGTTCTTGGACAGTCCCCATTCTGTATCCCAACCTAATAGAAATTGTCTTGCTTTCCCTCATAAGGATGGCCCATTATTAGATCCCTCTTCAATTCTTCAAATCTTCTACCTCCTCTCATTTCGTCCAGAATTCCTATCCTCTTCCTTCCTCTTCCACGCTTCCCCAGTGTTCTCCCCTCCATCACTCTTTTCAACATGCCCGCTCCTCTCAAAACCTCCTCCATCCATCTCTTCTGCCTTCTCCGAACCTCTGCCACAAGCTTCCTCACCTCTCCGACCATATCCAATACCTCCTCGTTCGTCTTTCTCGCCATCCAACTAACCTTCTCCATCCTTCTCCAAACCCACATCTCAAACGCCTAGAGTCTACGCACATCCTCCCTTCGCAATGACCAAGTTTCCGACCCATATATCGCCACGCTCCATATTAAAGTTTTCACCAGCCTCTTCTTTATGTCTCTTCTCAGACCCCCCCTCATCAATTCCCTTCTCTTCGAAAATGCTGCTTTAGCAAGCGCAATTCTGCATCTGATGTCCTTACCACTAAACCCATTCGTCTCCAAAATACTACCCAGATACGTAAATTGCTCGACCTGCTCTATCTTCTGCCCTCCTACCCTTATATTCAGCCCTGTGATTGATCTTCATCCCATACTTTTCGCACTGCACCTCTAATGCAGTCACCATTGACTGCAACCCCTTGGCCGACTGACTAACCAATGCTTGATCATCTCCAAATCTCACTGATTTTATCAGCTCCCCTCCTACCTTTATTCCTACCTACTCCTCCCCCCATGCCTCCCTAACCATTTCTTCTGAATACACGTTAAAAAGCAACGGCGATAGTGGGCACCCTTGCCGCACTCACCATCCTATTGTGGCCCATCCAGATTCTCCATTGGCTACCCTAACCTGCGCAGTCTGATTTATATACAAATTTCGAATCAGACGCCTGTCCCTCCAAACGACCCCTAATTTCTTCAACACTACCATTAATTTCTTCCATTTCGCCCGATCAAACGCCTTCTCGAAATCTAAGAAGCATGCAAAAACATCCTGCCGATACTCTAGGTTTCTTTCTACTAGCGTCCTCATCACCGCTATAGCGTCTCGCGTTCCCGTCGCTCTCCTAAACTCGAACTGGTCATCACCCAGGTATTCATTTGCCTTCTTCTCTAGCCTTCTGTTTATAATTCTCAGAACTACTTTGGCTGCGTGGGATATTAAGCTTATTGTCCTATAGTCTTTGCACGTTTTTGCCTTACTCTTCTTTGGTATAGGAATTAGTACAGTCTTCGCGAAGTCTTCCGGCCACACTCCATCATCATAAATCCTACGAATAAGCGCAAAAAGTTTTCCTCTTCCGTTCTTCCCCATTCTCTTTAAAAACTCTGCAGGTATGCCATCTATTCCCACCGCTTTATTCCTTTTCATGTCTCGTAGAGCTCTTACGATTTCGCTATCAAAGATACTTGGTCCGATGCCATCTCTGTCGATATCGTCTTCCCTCTCTATATCTAACCTATTGGGCCTTATTTCTTTACCATACAGCTCTTCAACATACTCCTTCCACCTCTCCTGGATCTCTCTCGGTTCTACGATCACCTTTCCCGTCTTGTCTGTTATCGTTTTAATTCCCCTTCCCTTATTACCACCCGTCAGTTCCTTTACTGTTCCAAGTATGTTATCTCATATTATAGAATAATATTTAGAGGTGTGCTTGAGGGTACACCTGGCGCCCTTTATAAAATTTAAACTAAAGTATTCACCCACTCCTCTATACCTGGGTTGAGATCATATATCAGAGCTAGGGCCGGTATTGGGTTTTACGAAACACGTGGTGGCTAACCTCACCAAAGTGGGTTATATCCCCTTCCACTCCCCTTCTCTCTCCCCCCATTTTCAGCTGCAAGGAGCACTTCTAAACCCCCTCAACCCCCATAGCCCTCCATCCATTGTCCATTCATAAACCCACCTGAGATTTCCACTGGCATCTTTTCCTTTCCAGTTCCTAATTCCACACCCTTTTTTGAACCTTTGTTTTGGCATATCTTGGCCTACTTTATTAGCCCTTAAGTCACAGACATTCTGCTGTGGCTTTTAACCACTCTTCCACACTCCCCCCTTTAAATAAAAAAATGAAAACATTTTTAAGCATTCTTTTCTAAAAATATAAAAATTTTATTTAAAAAATCTAAAGAAAAATAAATTCCTTAATGTCCTACTAAAAAAGAAAAATCAATATTTTCTCAAGCGAATGAAAATTTAGCCTAGTACTGGAAATAATTAAATTCAATTCGAGGAAATTAGCCACACAATGACATGACCACAACGAAAAGCATTGGGGGCTCTTTCATATTTGATATCAAGATAAATTCATTAAATATGAAGATTTTGGTATTCAATGGAATAGAGAGCTTCAATATACAATATCTAGAAAGTCTTAAATGAACTAAAGTTAAGGTGTGAAATATAAATAATAATAATATTTTAGTTGACATTTAACAGAAGTACACTGCAATAGTCATCGTCATAAAACATAAAAAAACACATGAATCTGGTAATTAAAATTTGATTTCAGAGGTATTACTCTCAACAAATTACTGTAATGAATAAAATGCTTTATACAAGAGCCAGTGATAGATAATCGTTTTAAATCTTGGCAGGCTGACAAGCCTGGCCTCTTTGCAATGGGTAGCATATTAAAAAAATGTAGTTTTATTACATTAAATGATTCAGTACTTTTTGATAATCTACAGTGGGGGACTACTAAATTGTCCCTTATCCTAGTGCAATGATGATGAACATTGACTTCTGTTACTAGTGAGCTCAGGTTTTCCTTTACCTCACATACACACTTATAAATATAGTGACCATAAAGGGTCATAATACCCAATCAGATAAAAAGTGGTTTACAATGCTCCATGGAGTTTGCACCAGAAATAATCCTAAAAGCCCTTTTTTGCATCATGAAAACAACTTTTGAGTTTCAAGTGTGACCCCATAATTCAATGCCATAGGTCAGGTGACAATGGAAGAAGGCAAAATAAATTTGCCGCTGGCGGTCAATGGGTAGTAGGAGTTTTAGTTTCCGTAGTAAGTTGCTTTGGAAAGCTTAACAATAGTGGCGGATACATGAGAATCCCACTTCAGTTTGGGGTCAAGTTTAAAGCCAAGCAACATGAGATTTTGCTCATGGTTTGTTCGTGGGCTAAGAGAAAATAAGGCCATTTGTGTTTTATCATTGTTTAAAGCCCATATGCTGAGAACCAATTTTGTGGTACTGAAAACATGGAATTAGATATAATGTTTGGTTTGGACAGGTCTTTTACACTTTGAATAAAAGTATGGTATCATCAGCATACAGTAAAGACATGCATGGGACATTTCTAGGGAGGTCATTTATCATTATTAAAAACAGCAAAGGACCAAGGACAGAACCCTGAGGGACACCATATTCAAGTTTTACAGGTGAAGACTGATTCTTGTTATGCACGCACACTGGGAATGATCTGACAGATAAGATTCATGGAGTTTTAATTCGATATTCCTGATACCATAGTGCTGTAACTTCTGAATTAGAATTGGATGAGAGACACAATCAAATGCCTTACTAAGATCACATGCTGTTAATGCAACTGAAGATTTATCTTCAAAAGAATCTAAAATAACATCAACAACATGCCGGATTGCTGAAGTGGTTGAGAAACCTTTGCGAAAACCAAACTGTGATTGGGAGAAAATATTGTTCCTATTAAAGTACTCATTAAGTTGGGACTTACTAATTATAATTTCCAGTATTTTACCAAAAATTGGAATAATTGATACTGGCCTGACACTAGAAGGAAAGCTTTTGTCACCCTTCTTATAGATAGGGATAGTTTTAGAGACTTTTAGGGCCTTAGGGAAAACACCCGATTGGAAACAAGAATTGAAAATAATTGATAGGGGTTCATCAATAATAAAGCAAATTTCACTAACTAGTTTACTTGATAAGCCGTAAATATCTTTACAATTGGACTTATTTAGCTTTTTAATAATCTTTCTGATATCCCAAGGTGTTATCCATTTCCATCTGAAGGGGAGGAGGGTCATAGAGAGATTATTAAGAAACTGTGAGGCCGTTTCTGGTATACTGTCGGTTTTGAGACCAGCTCATTTATAGAATTAATAAAAAACTGGTTTAAATTATCGGGCTTAAATGGAAGTTGAGACTCTGACTTTGACTTCCCAATTTCCTTGTTAACAACTTGCCAGGCAGCCTTGACCTGGTTGTCAGCATCACTAATAAATTTAATATTAGCAGACAGTTTAGCACTGTTTATTTTACTTATATATACCTTCTTAGTCCTGTGCCAAGCATTTTTGTCCACTTCAGTTCCAGTAACTTTGTAAGTAGAATATGATGAAATTAATTGAGTTCTCAGACTTGATAGCTCAGGGCTAAACCATGTTTTGGACTGTTTGCAAAAATTGGAAGGAAGTAGTTTTTTAGGGAAGCAATGTTCAAAGAAGAGCATGAATGTTTCGAAAAAACAAGAGAAATTACAATTTCCATCTGAGCTTGCCAACACAGCCATATGACATTAGAAAGGACTTTAAAGTTTGAGATACCCACACTAATAATTGGTCGCACAAGAGTGGAACAACTCTGGTTATGAGGTTTATTAATGTGAGTTTGCAATATAGATGTAAATTCCAAACCAAGATGATCTGATATACCTACATTAATGACACTGACTTTAAAATGTTCAGGGGGTACATTTGTGATAATATTATCTAGGCAGGAATTTAACCTGGTAGGCTCTGTATTAGTGCAACATAAATTAAATGATAGAAGAAGCGAGGAAAACAAAACTGTATCCTTATCAGCAAAACGAATGTCCATGCTCAGATCACCACAAATTATTATATCCAATTGATACTTTGACAACATCACCAAAAATTGTTCAAAATAGTCACAGAACATTTGAACGTCACCATAAGGTGATCGATATGCACAAGCAATAATAGCATTTGACTCCTTCACTTTTATAGCACATACCTCACACTGCAACTCAATGCAGAAATTGCTAACATCGATTTTTTTTGCTTCCATATTACTTGCTACAAATATAGCAGTGCCACCGTTTTTTGCAACTTTACGGCAAGAGTAACCTATGACACTGTACCCATCTATGCTATATAAGTTCATCTCATTCTCGCGGAGCCAATGCTCGGTAATACATAAGATACTATATTTCACAGGGCTGATAGCAGCTTCAAGAGCATACAATTTATTTCTAATGCACTGAACATTGAGGCATAAAATAGTAGGCACACCTAGTCATTTCGTCTTGGGTTTACTAACACCAGTCAGGCTTCTTGTAACCATAATATTTACATTTGAATTGAAAAATGAGATCGCACCCCATGCTTTTCGTTGTGGTATTGTCATTCTTGACATAGCATGGTTTGGCGAAATAATCGTGAGGCTAATAAAATCACTTGCACGGTGCACTACTATAATACATTGGCTATAGCAAAATATGTTTTTGTCAGTGTCAGAGAATAAATTGGTTTGGAACTAGTCATAAAATATTAAGTCTAAATTTTAATTATCGGTCTGATTGCGATTCCCATCCCAGTTGCTGCAAAAGGTCAGTAACAATAATGAGATTATCATAACAGCCTTTAAAATGAAATGAAAATTCATACACAGTAGAAATAGAAGAAAATTACTCTTGCCTAAATAGTGGAATGGAACAATGACAATAAAGCCAATAGCATATTCAATATCCACTCTACTAATTAATTCCAGACAATTGTTTCAGAAACGCAACGATCAGTTGCTGACACCAATTTCTATAATAAATTCCAGTGCGGATACTTACAAACTGTTATTTTATTATGAAGTATATGATAAAAAGCAGCACAGTATTATAATATCAATTGAAGTTATACTCGACGATACAAAGCACTGCAATAAGCGCACTACGAAAAATTATTTACCAGCTGAGGAACCACTAGATTCAAAAAGTTAGTCCAGATCTTGTCGTAGTTACACTAACTTTAGAGTATATAAGTGTAATGCATGCTGGTGACTACTCACCCCCTGCCACACACCCTCGACAAAGAAAGGATGTGAAGAAAGCACGGTGGAACTAAAATTTTTACTACATGTATAGAGGTACAGTTGTTTGGAGTGCATCGTTGTGTGGCTCATATAGAACAAATTTCTTCATATCCAACACTCCTTACGTGACAGAAATGAGAACAAGTCAGGTTCAATGCAAAACCATTAAAGGCCTAATCAACGAAACACTACCATCACTCATCATCAGACTCACCATAAGCATGCTGAAATATGGACGACTCGTACATCGAACCTTCAGCAGAGATGCAGAGTGTGACCTGGTGGAGAACCCGAATAAACTTCACCAACATGCTGAAATGTTGATGGCTCCAATTTGCTGGCCGTAAAGTTGCACTAATTTCAGCTTTTCCCTCTCCAACATGGACTCCCCTCCTCCTGTGAATTAGTAAAGAGAAGTAAAAGTGAGACCTTAAGGGTGAGATGATATTTCATAAGAGTTGAAATAAAGTAATCCTACTCAGCCTATGAGGTCACATCCAGAACAATATCTCTCAACCAGGACATAGAGAAAACAACGGGAATTACATCTACATGTACAAAATACTCTGCAAGCCACCTCGAGGGTGTGTGGCAGGGGGTGAGTAGTCACAAACATGCATTACACTATACCCTACATCTACAAAATACCCTGCAAGTATGGTCATAGCTAGGGGGAGCAAGGGCCCACCCAAGAAACGTCGACAGTACTGAAGAAATATACTGTTTCCATTATTTTTATCTTGTGAATAAGATTCAATACCATTCCTGGTAAACACAATTATACATATTATGTGTCTACTATTAAGTTAGTTGATCTCTAATCGGATTTGTGAAATTGAAGCCTTGCGGTGGATGATCAGCTTGACGGCTGCCCTGTTAAAATATGTTTTGTTTATGTTGGTCACAAATAGCAGTTGTGATGCATATTTCGTTTTTCTTTTGTTGTTGTTATGCTATTTTAATTGTTGTCTTGAGTCTATAATAAACTGCCATTAGAAAGTATGCCTGTGCTTATCTTTATTATATAAAGATAGAAAGTTAGATAGTCACTGGCTAGTCTTAAAAATAAGTTTTCTAACAGATTATGAGACTTAGTGGCGTGGTGCGTGTGTGTTGAGACTCAAGAATAGATAGAATAGAAAAGTAGTGTAAAAGAAAGAAAGCCGTTTTTTCACCAACTCAAGAATAGATAGAATAGAATAGTCGAGTGAAAGAAAGACAGCCGTTTTTTTTTCACCAAGATAAGTAAGATGGCGGAAGACGAATTGGTAAGGAGATTCGTAAAGTTAGACAAGTTAAATTATTTTTCATGGTCGCTTAGAGTGAGGTCCGTGTTGCGGCAAAGAAATTGTTGGGATGCTGTCCAACCGGGATTCAACGACCGTGCCGAAACTGATGACACGCTATCCATGACGCCAGAAGAAGAGAAGAAGAACGACCGAGCCCTATCTCTGTTACTCCTGACCCTCACCGAGAAGACTATAGAATACATTGGTTCATGCTCCACTGCTCAGTACGTGTGGGTCAAGTTGGAAAAATTGACACTAAAGCAGGCCCAATCAATCAGACGTTGCTCATCCGGGAGTTATCGAGCATCAGGAAAGGGGAAGATGAACCCATGGAGGACTATTTTTCAAGATTTTTTAACGTTAATAGAAGATTGAAATCTACAGAAGCAGAGTTCAGTGATAAAGTAATAGCAAGATTCATCATCGGAGGGCTACCCCTGGAAAGGTATGAAGTGCTCATCACCACGATGGATCAGGGGGAGGCTATTGACCTAGAAGAAGTGATGGCGAGACTACTAGCTGAAGAAGCAAGAAGGGAATCTCATAGGACTCTTGAAAAGCTAGAGAAAATTAAACAAGATGAAGCCACTGCCCTGTCATTACGTTTTAAAAGAAGTACTACCATCGACAAGAAAGGCCAAAATGATTACAACAAAAGCAGTAAGTCAAGGGCAGCAAATTATCGAGTTGTCTGTTTTGCTTGCAAAGAACCCGGTCATATTGCCAGAAGCTGTCCTTATTATGAAACCAATGATAAGGACGATAAGGAGCGTTATAAGAAGAAATATTTCCATCATAACAGAAGAGACTACAAAAACAACAACCGTCACAAGACTGCAAGAGCAGCTGAGCGTGATTCAGATACTAGTTCATCCAAAGAGAGCAGCAGTGATTCAGATGAAGAAAGACCAAAGAAAGTGAAGGGAAGTGCGGCAAAAGTCTCAGCTAAAGTAGTCAGAAGTAAGGCACTCATTGCTGGAATGTCGGTTTCAGGAAAGGAAAATTTAGTGTACATTGATGGTGGAGTAAGTGACTATCTAACACCACATGAACACTTAATTCAAGATCTGGACAGAAATTATGGCGGAAGAGTAAAAATTGCAAAGGGGACCAAATTAAAAGTGACAGGAAGAGGAAGCATGACTCTGAAGCTAACCAAAGACTCAGGAGATTTCCAGATAATGCTGAAGAAAGTATATCTAGTCCCAGATCTAGATAGTATTCTCATCTCTGAAAGAAGACTTGAAGAAAAGGGATTCAAGCTTGTAACTGAAAAGGGAGTGAAAGAAGTTTATGATGGAGAGGAAATGTTTATGAGGGGTTTCTGAAACAAACATGCCAAAATGTATGAGGTGAAGTGTGATTATGCCTTGGTTGATGGGCAAAAGATCATGTTTGTTGGTAAATCAAAAAAGGACCTACATGGAAGAGAAAAGATGACTGCCACCAAGTGTGTCACTGCAGAATTGTGGCATGAAAGATTTGGACATCTGAAAAATTTGCCTAAAGTATGTGAAGTGAAGAAAACTCCGTCCAAATGTGAGGTGTGCTTAGAAGGCAAATTAAAGAAGAAACCATTTAAACCAAGTGAGTCACAAGCTGGAGCAGTGTTAGAATTGGTTCATTCAGACTTGATTGGACCATTGCCAGTGAAATCTCTTGGTGGATCAAAATACATAATTACATTTCTTGACGATCACTCTAGATATGCAGAGGCGATTCCTATCAAAAGGAAGAGCGAAGTTGCCCATGAATTCCAGAAATTCCATGTTAGAAGTGAGAGATACCATGACAAGAAGCTGAAGACACTAATGTCAGATAACGGAGGTGAATATATAGCAGGTCATTTGAAAGAATATTTAGAAGAAAAGGGAACTGAGCACAGTTTTTCTATTGCTGGAACGCCAGAGCAAAATGGCCGTGCAGAACAATTAAATCTGACCTTATTTGACATCCTCAGGTGCTTGCTAATGAAATCCAGCCTACCACCTGCATTCTGGGGTGAAGCTGTCACCTATGCTGCACATTTGAGAAACAGATGTCAGACCACAGTTTTAGGAGGAAAGCTTGTATCCCTTGAACTGCGGGACGGACGTGAGCTCACAGCCAAGGATGTAGAAGACATCAAAGTCTTTGGCTGTGAAGCCTGGGCTGTCACAAATGACAATAACAAACTTGGGCCAAGAGGTGTGAAGTGCGTTTTTGTTGGACTGCAGTCAGGTAAAAAGGGTTTCAAGCCCTATGAACTCAAGAGGAGAACCATGATCATTTCAAGAAATGTCCGATTCTTTGAAGACTCCTTCCCCTTCAAACAGACGAAACCCCAACACCATCACAATAGTGCTAAATAGTTTTCTAGAGGTATTTAACCTAAATGACATGGAGGAAGAAGAAAACAATGGCAACAACTACCAAGATGGCAATTCTCATTCCCGACCGGTATCCCCCATAACTACACCAGAATTATTCGATCAGCAAGAAGAACCTCATCACTCAGATCAGGACATAAATGAAAACATGCCGCTCAGAAGATCCAAGAGAGTACACAGGAAGTGGCATAAATGTGATGGAACTTGCTGCTCTGTCAAAATCAAAATAAGTGAAAGGGTTAAGGATCCTATCAATATTACAGAAGCACTCAGAGGACCTCGGAGTAAAAATTGGAAAGAAGCTATGGATCGAGAAATGCAAAAACTAGAAAGCATTAAAGCATGGAACACAGTGGAGAGACCATTTGATCGAAATGTCATCAGCTGTAAATGGATCTACAAGACCAAATATGACAATGAAGGAAACATATCAAGTTATCAGGCAAGGTTAGTGGCCAGAGGCTTCACACAAATTCGAGGTGAAGACTTCTTCAACACCTATAGCCCAGTGATCAAGAAAACAACTCTCAGATGTATGCTAGCCATAGCTGCAGAGAAAAAGTGGGAAATACATCATATGGATGTTGATGCTGCCTACCTAAACAGTAAACTCAAGGAAGAAGTGTATATGGAGCTGCCACCAGGTTATTTTGTGAGTCAAAACCCCTCAAGCTTTGTGTGCAGGCTGAAAAGGTCAACATGTGGATTACACCAATCTAGGAAAAATTGGAACGAAGATCTTAATGAAGCCATGGAAAATATGGGATTGAAAAGGTCATACAACGATCCCTGCTTGTATACAACACACGACAAAAACTTAACAGTGGGTGTTTATGTGGATGACTTCTATATTTCTGGAACTGATGAAATTATTAAAATATTCAAGAAAATGCTCAGCCAGAAATTTTCCATCAAAGACCTGGGAGAAGCGAAAAACATCCTATCCATCAGGCTGGAGAGAGGGAAAAATGGTGAAGTGTACTTGGACCAAACCCTACATTGAAGAAATGCTGCATAAATTCAAGATGGAGAAGGCAGATGGAGTCACCGTGTAACTGCCATCATCTCAAGGCCAAAATAGCGATGAAGATCAACCATTCAATGAAGTGCTGTATGGAGAGGCCACAGGGTCATTGCTGCATCTGTCAAATAATGCAAGACCTGATATTGCATATGTAGTGAACCGATTGTGTCAAAAGAACAAGAATCCCTCGAGAAGAGACTGGAATGAGATAAAATATCTGTTGAGATATTTAAAGGGTACCAAACATCTAAAACTAGTCTAACAGAGGGGAGGAAACCAACTGGAGGGGTATGTGGATGCTGACTGGGCGAATGACCGGATCGACAGAAAATCCATCTCTGGTTTCTGCTTGATCTTGGCAGGAGGAGCTGTCAGTTGGCGCAGCAAGAAGCAGTCGTCAATCAGCTTGTCCACAGTTCAGGCTGAGTATATAGCCTTGAGTGACACGTGCAAAGAAGTCACTTGGATTTGTGGACTGTTTCGAGATCTTGGTTTTGCAGACCTAGCTGTTAAACCAATCACCATACATGCTGACAACCAAGGTGCGATCAACATAGATGAAAACTGTTGTGTCTGAACGATCAAAACATATTGATGTCAAGTACCATCACATCAGAGAGATGATTAAGGAGGAAACATCCAGCTCAAGTATATTAATACCAAGAAAAATCTTGCTGACATTTTTACTAATGTATTGAATGCTAAAAATAACCAAATGTACTGCCAAAGTTTAGGGCTTATTTTATCACCTTGAAATGTTATAAGATTAATATTATTTGTGGATTTGCTTATTTACATATTGTGCTAAACCTTAATCTCACTTATGTTTAGTATTAATTAATTATAATGTTGATACATTCCTTATTTAGACTGAGGTGAGTGATTTAAATACTTGCCATATTATTTATTTAATTGCTTTATGCATATCTTTCTAGTTCATGTTTTATTTTGATTTTGCTCCATTGCAGGGGAGGTTTATTTATTTATGTCATTTTCATATTATTTTTTCTCTTCTCTTTGGAGTATTGTTAAATTCAATTTATAGTTGTTTTTACTTTATTAAACCAGCATGTATTCATTTTTTTTGTTTGTGCCCAACAAGGGGAGGTGTTAAAATATGTTTTGTTTATGTTGGTCACAAATAGCAGTTGTGATGCATATTTCGTTTTTCTTTTGTTGTTGTTATGCTATTTTTAATTGTTGTCTTGAGTCTATAATAAACTGCCATTAGAAAGTATGCCTGTGCTTATCTTTATAATTATATAAAGATTAATTATAATTATATAAAGATAGAAAGTTAGATAGTCACTGGCCAGTCTTAAGAATAAGTTTTCTAACATGCCCCCCTAGGAAAAATCCCTAGCTACGCCAATACCTGCAAGGCACCTCAAGGGTGTGTGACAGGGAGTGTGTGTGATACTCCATTGGTTTTACTATATGTATATTTGTTGCTTGCAATTAAATTGTAGACTTTGAAATGAATTCCTCGTTTTTCACTGTGCAATTACAAATTTTAAACAAAACACTTCCATCAAAATTAACGGATTTAATGCATAAACCAATTCCAATGCAAAATATCTTGACTGATATCTTGAAATTAAGATATCAGATAATATTGATGATAGAATTTCGCTATAAAAAATGTAAACGCTCACCAAAAAACAAGGAGTTCAATTCTGATTTTATGTCTTTTGAGAAAGTAACTAATATTTATTTAGCAAAATCACAAAATTAACAATAATATGACCGCGGACCCTTGACATAAAGAAGGTGCTAGTACGACGAAGGGTCCAGGTACCTGCTCCCGGATTCCGAGGGAAAGGCCTGACGGGCCTGACCCCCGCTGCGTTGGGTCCCGAAACGTAGAAGCTGTGTAGAGGTCCTATACAGGAACTGGTAATGGTAATCTACATCTACAAAATACCCTGCAAGCCACCTCAGGGTTTCCCACGAACTATAGTTCGTGGGAAAAATGACATATTAAATCTGTCAGTTCTGCAGTCTAGTTCCCTAATTTTATTCTCATGATCTGATCTACCGTAGTATGTCGGATATCGTCAAATATTATCAACGTCGTCAGAGAAAGAAAGGTTTAGAACTTACATAATACATTGAGTCTAAATTTTAATCGAATGTCGGACAGCGTTTCCCATCCCAGTTGATGCAAAAGGTCAGTAACACTAACGAGATTATCGTAACGGCCTTTAACGTATCTTACCGATCTTCGCTGCACGCGTTCTAACTCAGTTTCCAAGCCTATCTCATAAGGATCCCAAATACTGGCAGCATATTCCAAGTGGGGTCTAACGAGAGAGAAGTATCTCATTTCCCTAACTTTATCGTCGAACTTGCCAAGTGCTCTTTTAAAAAATCTCAATTTACGATTAGCTTGACCGGTAATTTCTCGAATATGTTTACTCCACGAGAGAACATTAGTCAGTTTAACTCCGAGGTATTTAACCGATTCTACGGTCTTTAATTTGCTGTTGTTTACAAGGAGCGTTTTTCCGTTTCCAAAAATTCACAACAACGTATTTTTTCAGGTTTAATTCTAGATATGCCACGCATCGCACCACTCCTGTATTGCCTCGAGTTCCTTAGTTAGCGCTTCCTTATTATTAAGGATACGAATTTCTCTATACACCACTGCGTGTCTGCAAATAATCTAAGCTCACTGTCAACTGTTTCACCGATGTCGTTTATGTACAAAAGGAACAGAAGAAGGCCTATGACACTTCCCTGTGGGACACCCGATGTGACTTTTACTTCATTAGATATAGCGCCATCTAATACAACACTTTGCACTCGATTGCTTAAGAATTCTCTAATCCAGGAAATTACGTCGTCGTCTAACCATAGGATTTTAATTTCATGAGTAGCTTACTGTGGGAAACTTTATCAAATGCCTTTTTTAAGTCAAGAAAAATTGAATGAACTGGAACGTTATGTTCATCCGAGACTAAAATATCGTGGGCAAAAAGTGCTAATTGAGTTACGCAAGATCCTCCCTTTCTGAATCCGTGTTGCGTTTTTGTTATCAAGTTCTCTATATCGAGGTGTCTCATAACTGAACTTACAATTATATGTTCAAGGACTTTGCAAGAGATAGATGTGAGAGATATCGGTCTGTAGTTCGATGGCTGTTCCTTATCACCGCTTTTGAATAAGGGAGTGACATTTGCGATTTTCCAGTCCATGGGTACTTTGTGTTCGTTGATGGATTTACTAAATATATTCTACAAGTAGGGTGCTATTTCACAAGCTAATTCTCTATACATGCGAGCAGGAATTTCTTCAGGGCCTGGGGATTTATTTGGACTAATAGATTTTTGCAAGTTTTCTATACCGTGAGTGTAAATATCGATAGGCGGCATAGTTTGCTGTAAGTAATCATTTATCTTTACGGATGTAATCTGTGATGACTTGGTGAACACACTTTGAAAGTAGGATTTTATCAAGTTGGCTCTGTCCGAACTGCTTGTTAATAAAACGCCATTTTCGTTTCGTAGTGGAATAACTGCTGATCTATTGCCCTGAACTTCCCTTACGTGTGACATAAATGCCTTTGGGTTGTCCTGTAACTGTTCTACTGATGTTTTTCTTTTAAAATCCATTATTGCATTCCAAAATGCTTCCTTCGTAGTGGCTTTAGATAATTTGTATTTTTCAATTATTAAAGTTTGATCACAAGTGGACAAATCTCTACGGAGTTTTTTCATCTTGGCGTGGCATACTCTCTGACGTCTTTACGATTGCATCACCTCTGCAATGTACCATCATGGTTCGCTGCCCTCTTTTTTTACTTTACTTGGAATGTATTTTCTAAACCCCGAATGTACGATCGAAAGGAAAGCCTTCCAACTACCCTCCGTGTCTCACTTTACGCTTGATTCCTGGAAGTCGGGAAGAGAATTTTTTAGATGACTCTTGAACGCATTGAAATCGGCTTTTTTTAAATGTAGAACTTTCTTCTCTGTTTAAAACTTTCAATTATAATCAAAGAGAACTTTGCGGCAACTAATCCATGGTCACTAATGCCCTCAACAGTGTTTACCTTAATTACTTGCTGCGGTATATTTGTTGCCAATAAATCAAGAATGTTGTCCCCTTTGTTAGGCGTCGTAGCTATCTGACGTAGGGCATTTGATGAGAACGTGTACAGCAGGGACTCGCATATATCTTTGTCTCTTCCCCCTGATATGTAACTGTAGGTCCTCCAATCTATAGAGGGCGTATTGAAATCTCCACCTATGATTAAATTTCTTTCGGTGTTCCTGGATGTGATGTCCTTTATTTGTGTTTCGAGCTCTAAAATTGAGGTGACGTCGGTGTTAGGTGGTCTATAGTATACGTACATAAATATTGTTTTTGATTTAGGGCATCTAATAGAGCACAATACAGATTCTAGGCTGGTATCTGGGACGATTTCCGCTTGTCTGACAATGGTTTTCTTTACAGCTATAAATACTCCGCCTCCGGTTCGGTTGGACCAATATTTTCTGTAAACAATAGACAAAAGGAGGTGAGAGAGGAAAGAGTAGTATGATATGCTAACGATGTGTCTCATATTAGTGTCACGCTGTTTTTGTTACAACCACTACAGGCGTATTGAAAGAAAGAATTTTTGTACCGCTCAGTTTGGCAGTGACTCGAAAGTCAGTGTAGCTCTTAGTAGTAGTAGTACTCCCTAATACTTTAATCCTTATCTGTTACCTAGTTCTAACAGCACGCCATGCATATTTTCAACAAAACTCTTGAGTATCTGTCCATTTGCGTAGTTGCAAAATACATATATATTAACGGTCCCTCTCCATTGTGATCATATCTGTAGTGTAGTGCATGCTTTTGAGGCTTCGCCACGTGACAAGCATTAGCAATTTATGCTAATGCATAATTAGTCGCAGTTACACTAACTTTAGGGTATAGTGTAATGCATGTTGTTGACTACTCACCCCCTGCCACACACCCCTGAAGTGGCTTGCAGGGTATTTTGTAGATGTAGATAGATGTATCTCACTTACTTTGTCTATTGCTCAAAATTCTCCGCGTTTCATGACATCTTACAGCATGTTTTGCATGTTCTAGCTTCATAGGCAGATTGCCCTCTTAAGTAGCATGTAGAATATTATGTGTCATCGTACATGCTTACGGAGTTTTATGGTGTTTCTTACAGCATGTGTGTGTTTGTGTTTCTTACAGCACCCCCTGTGTTTCTTACAGCATGTTTTGCATGTTCTAGCTTCATAGGCAGATTGACCTCTTAAGTAGCATGTAGAATATTATGTGTCATCGTACATGTGTGGCGTGCATGTGGGGATTCTCTTGCATGCTGCATGATGGTTTTTAGTTAATGATGGAATTGGTTAGTATCCTTAATATTCATGACCGTGCGGTGTGCATGTGGCGGTCCGCTTGCATGCTGCATTTTGGTGACTTGTCACCCCCTGCCAAACACCCTAGAGGTGGCTCGCAGGGTAATATGTAGATGTAGATGTGTGGCGTGCATGTGGGGATTCTCTTGCATGCTGCATGATGGTTTTTAGTTAATGATGGAATTGGTTAGTATCCTTAATATTCATGACCGTGCGGTGTGCATGTGGCGGTCCGCTTGCATGCTGCATTTTGGTGACTTATCACCCCCTGCCAAACACCCTAGAGGTGGCTCGCTGGGTAATATGTAGATGTAGATGTTAGTGAACATCCCAATGTCTAAAACTAATTTTGAAAACGAATTGTTCACGATAAAATCAATTGTGAGAAACAATGGATATAAGGAGCAACTCATTTATAAGTTGTACCGTAATAAACCAAATAAATTGGCAGTAAAAGACATTTATAAATCTCAACCGCGGCAAGAATGTACAGAAAATGGCATACAATCTATATATTGATGTCATTACACGTAATACACCCCCCTGCCACACACCCTTGAGTTGACTTGCAAGGTATTTTGTAGATGTAGATGTAAAATTTGCAAGAAGCTACCGAAAGACAAGATTAAAGTGGCCAATTACAACAAGTTGAACCCGAAGAACCAACTTTACCACACCAAGGACAAAATACAAAATAAACAGAAAAGTGGAGTTTAAAATCTACGATGCTATTGTGAAGCGGTGTACGTTGAGAAAACAGTCCGAAAAATTTGAAGAAAGAGTGAAAGAACGCCAAGCCTGTGTCGGAAACAATAAACCAACGTCACAAATTGACAAACATTTAATAGAGAACAACCATTCCAGTGACTTTGAAAAGTGTTGCACGTGGAAAAGAAAGGATATAAATTAGACGCATTGGAGCAGTTAGAAATTATAAATTGTATACGCTCCAAGCAGAATATTGTTAACGACTTTTTGTACACCTACCACTCACCCCTCCCAAATCTCCCGTTCCCCCTCCAAAACCTCCTATTCATCCTAACGGCCCAGATGGTATAAACCCTTCCCTTTCACTTCACCCCCTACCTTGACCGCCAAATATGCATAGAGCATTATGGTTTGTTTTTGTATAACTAAGGTCCCCTCCCCCACCCTCCACATTCCTTCACCTCGAGAAGAGTGCTCCCTACAGTGCTCCTCTTCCCCTCTTTTCCCTCTAGCACGCGATGCCTCCCTGAACCAATTCCAAACACTGCCTCCACCTTGCCCCCTTCCCTCGAACCCACCCACCCCCACCTGAGTACAGTGTATAAACAAGGTGCTCTGTAGAGCCTTCACCTGATGATGACGTTGTAGTAGGTCGAAAGCCGGGTCGTGTTAATAAATTGATCATTGTGGATCCACAAAGTTAAACGTTTTTCATTTTCATAATGAATAAGTTCCATTAAGTTACGCCTGAAACTATGCTAGTTATATTTTGTCTCTTCTATCGTTACAAAAAGACCTAGATGCAATAAATGAATGGTGCAATACTTGGCAGTTGGAATTGAATTTTAAAAAGTACGTTGTTATGAATTTTTGGAAAAAGAATAACTCGGTCAACGAAACGTACACAATTATTCAAACAGACTTATCAAATTTAGAGTCAGTTAAATACTTAGGTGTGAGCCTTACTCAGGACCTGTCTTGGGGGAAACACGTCCGGGAAATCTGCGGACAGGCTAGTCGCAAACTAGGATTTATCAAAAGAATATTAGGAAAATGCGACGAGAAGGTTAAAGAGCGAAGTTATTTTTCACTCGTGAGACCTCACTTGGAGTATGCCGCTAGCATATGGAAGAAATTCGTAGCTTTAATGATAAGGAAGCGCTAACTAACGACCTCGAGGCAATACAGGAGTGGTGCGATGCGTGGCAGCTAGAATTAAACCTGAAAAAATACGTTGTTGTGAATTTTTGGAAACGGAAAAACGCTCCTTGTAACAGCTATTGCATAAACAATATAAAATTAGAGATCGTAGAATCGGTACCTCGGAGTTAAACTGACTAATGATCTATCGTGGAGTAAACATATTGAGAAATTACCGGTCAAGCTAATCGTAAATTGGGATTTGTTAAAAGAGTACTTGGCAAGTGCGACGATAAAGTTAGGGAAATCAGCTACTTCTCCCTCGTTAGACCCTACTTAGAATATGCTGCCAGTATATGGGATCCTTATGAGATAGGCTTCGAATGATAATCTCGTTAGTGTTACTGACCTTTTGCAGCAACTGGGATGGAAGTTCCAGTTGATGCAATTTTTTTTACTTTAAAAAAGCATATGATAAAGTTTCCCACAGTAAGCTACTCATGAAATTAAAATCCTACGGTTAGACGACGACGTAATTTTCTGGATTAGAGAATTCTTAAGCAATCGAGTGCAAAGGGTTGTATAAAGATATTGTTGTAAAGTTTACAGAAAAGATAGGTCCAACCGAACCGGAGGCGGAGTATTTATAGCTGTAAAGAAAACCATAGTCAGCCGAGCGGAAACCGTCCCAGATACCAGCATAGAATCTGTATGGTGCTCTATTAGATGCCCTAAATCAAAAACAATATTCGTGTGCGCATACTACAGGCCACCTAACACCGACGTCACCTCAATTTTAGAACTCGAAGCACAAATAAAGAACATCACATCCAGGAACACCGAAAGAAATTTAATCATAGGTGGAGATTTCAATACGCCCTCTATAGATTGGAGGACCTACAGTTACATATCAGGGGGGAGAGACAAAGATATATGCGAGTCCCTGCTGCACACGTTCTCATCCAATGCCCTACATCAGATAGCTACGACACCTAACAGAGGGGACAACATTCTTGATTTATTGGCAACAAATATACCGCAACAAGTAATTAAGGTAAACACTGTTGAGGGCATTAGTGACCATAGAGTAGTTACCGCAAAGTTCTCCTTGAGTTTCATTAAAAGTTTTAAAGAAAGAAGAAAATTCTACATTTTTAAAAAAGCCGATTTCAATGCGTTTAAGAGTCATCTAAAAAATTCTCTTCCCGAATTCCAGGAATCAAGCTTAAAGTTAGACACTGAGGGTAGTTGGAAAGCTTTTCTTTCGATTGTACATTCAGGGATCAGAAAATACATTCCAAGTAAAGTAAAAAAAGAGGGCAGCGAACCAAGATGGTACAATGCAGAAGTGAGAAAATCCTTAAGACGTCAGAGAGTATGCCACGCCAAGATGAAAAAACTCCGTAGAGATTTGTCCTCTAGTGATCAAAATTTAATATTTGAAAAATACAAATTGTCTAAAGCCACTACAAAGGAAGCCTTTCGGAATGCATTCATGGATTTTAAAAGAAAAACATTAGGAGAGCAATTACAGGACAACCCAAAGGCATTTTGGTCCTACGTAAGGGAAGTTCAAGGCAATAGATCAACAGTTATTCCACTACGAAACGAAAATGGCGAATTATTAACAAGCAGTTCGGACAAGGCCAACTTATTAAATTCTTATTTTCAAAGTGTGTTCACCAAGTCAACGCAGAGTACATCCGTAAAGTTAAATGATCACTTCCAGCAAAAGATGCCGCCTATCGACATCTGCACTCACGGAATAGAAAACTTGCTAAAATCTATAAGTGCAAATAAATCCCCAGGTCCTGAAGAAATTCCTGCCCGCGTGTATAGAGAATTAGCTTGTGAAATAGCACCCTACTTGCAGAATATATTTAGTAAATCCATCAACGAACACGAAGTACCCATGGACTGGAAAATTGCAAATGTCACTCCCATATTCAAAAGCGGTGATAAGGAACAGCCATCGAACTACAGACCGATATCTCTCACATCTATCTCTTGCAAAGTCCTTGAACATATAATTGTTAGTTCAGTTATGAGACACCTCGATATAGAAAACTTGTTAACAAAAACACAACACGGATTCAGAAAGGGAAGATCTTGCGAAACTCAATTAGCACTTTTTGCTCACGATATTTTAGTCTCGGGTGAACATAACGCTCCAGTTGATGCAATTTTTCTTGACTTTAAAAAGGCATTTGATAAAGTTTCCCACATTAAGCTACTCATGAAATTAAAATCCTACGGGTTAGACGACGACGTAGTTTCCTGGATTAGAGAATTCTTAAGTAATCGCGTGCAAAGGGTTGTATTAGATGGCGCTATCTCTAATGAAGTAAAAGTCACATCGGGTGTCCCACAGGGAAGTGTCATAGGCCCGCTTCTGTTCCTTTTGTACATAAACGACATCGGTGACAAAGTTGACAGTAAGATTAGATTATTTGCTGACGACGCAGTGATGTATAGAGAAATTCGTAGCTTTAATGACAAGGAAGCGCTAACTAAGGACCTCGAGGCAATACAAGAGTGGTGCGATGCGTGGCAGCTAGAATTAAGCCTGAAAAAATGCGTTGTTGTAAATTTTTGGAAACGGAAAAACGCTCCTTGTAACAGCTATTGTATTAACAACATAAAACTAGACACCGTAGAATCGGTTAAGTACCTCGGAGTTAAACTGACTAATGATCTATCGTGGAGTAAACATATTCGAGAAATTACCGGTCAAGCTAATCGTAAATTGGGATTTGTTAAAAGAGTACTTGGCAAGTGCGACGATAAAGTTAGGGAAATCAGCTACTTCTCCCTCGTTAGACCCCACTTAGAATATGCCGCCAGTATTTGGGATCCTTATGAGATAGGCTTGGAAACTGAGTTAGAACGCGTGCAGCGAAGATCGGCAAGATATGTTAAAGGCCGTTATGATAATCTCGTTAGTGTTACTGACCTTTTGCAGCAACTGGGATGGGAAAAGCTTTCAGACCGTCGATTAAAATTTAGACTAAATCTATTATGTAAGTTCCAAACCGGTCTATTCTCTGACGACGTTGATAATATTTTACGAAATCCGACATACTACGGTAGATCAGATCATGAGAGTAAAATTAGGGAACTAGACTGCAGAACGGATAGATTTAAGATGTCATTTTTCCCACGAACGATAAGGGACCATAATAGCTGCCATGAGACTTTTATCTAGGTTTGTCGTTAGGTAGTGTAGCTCTTAGTAGTTGTAGTACTCCTAATACTTGAATCCTTATCTGTTACCTAGTACATACTAACAGCACGCCTAGCATGTTTTCTACATGGGTCTTGAGTCCCTGTCCATCTGTGTAGTTGTAGAATGCATGTATATTGAGGTCACTCCATTTTGATGACATCTGTAGTGTAGTGTTGCATGCTTGTGAGGCTTCGCCTCATGACAAGCATTGGCGATTTATGCTGGTGCATAATTAGTCGTAGTTACACTAACTTTAGTGTATAGTGTAATGCATGTTGGTGAATACTCGCCCCCTGCCACACACCCCTGAGGTGGCTTGCAGGGTATTTTGTAGATGTAGATGTAGATGTATTTGATGGCGCTATCTCTAATAAAGTAAATGTCACATCGGGTGTCCCACAGGGAAGTGTCTTAGGCCCACTTCTGTTCCTTTTGCACATAAACGACATCGGTGAAACAGTTGACAGTGAGCTTAGATTATTTGCAGACACACAGTGGTGTATAGAGAAATCGTAGCCTTAATTATAAGGAAGCGCTAACTAAGGACCTCGAGGCAATACAGGAGTGGTGCGATGCGTGACATCTAGAATTAAACCTGAAAAAATACGTTGTTGTGAATTTTTGGAAACGGAAAAACGCACCTTGTAAACAACAGCAAATTAGAGACCGTAGAATCGGTTAAATACCTCGGAGTTAAACTGACTAATGTTCTCTTGTGGAGTGTTGCATGCTTGTGAGGCTTCGCCTCGTGACAAGCATTAGCGATTTATGCTAATGCATAATTAGTCGTAGTTACACTAACTTTAGGGTATAGTGTAATGCATGTTGGTGATTACTCACCCCCTGCCACACACCCCTGAGGTGGCTTGCAGGGTATTTTGTAGATGTAGATGTAGATGTAAACATATTCGAGAAATTTCCGGTCAAGCTAATCGTAAATTGGGATTTGTTAAAAGAGTACTTGGCAAGTGCGACGATAAAGTTAGGGAAATCAGCTACTTCTCCCTCGTTAGACCCCACTTAGAATATGCCGCCAGTATAAGGGATCCTTATGAGATAGGCTTGGAAACTGAGTTAGAACGCGTGCAGCGAAGATCGGCAAGATACGTTAAAGGCCGTTACGATAATCTCGTTAGTGTTACTGACCTTTTGCATCAACTGGGATGGGAAACGCTTTCAGACCGTCGATAAAAATTTAGACTCAATCTATTTTGTGAGTTCTAAACCGGTCTATTTTCTGACGACGTAGATAACACACACAGCCACACACCCTTGAGGTGGCTTGCAGGGTATTTTGTAGATGTAGATAACTTTTTATGAAATCCGACGTACCTCGGTAGATCAGATCATGAGAATATAATTAGGGAACTACTTAGACTGCAGAACGGACAGATTTAAAATATCATTTTTCCCACGAACTATAAGGGACCATAACTGCGCCCAATGAGACTTTTATCTAGGTTTGTCGATAGGTAGTGTTGCTCTTAGTAGTAGTAATACTCCCTAATACTTGAATCCTTATCTGTTACCTAGTACTAACAGCACGCCTTGCATGTATTTTATTTACGTATTTTCCGCCGTAGGATTTTAATTTCATGAGTAGATTACTGTGGGAAACTTTATCAAATGCCTATTCAAAGTCAAGATAAATTGCATAAACTGGAACGTTATGTTCACCCGAGACTAAAATATCGTGGGTAAAAAGTGCTAACTGAGTTTCGAAAGATCTTCCCTTTCTGAATCCGTGTTCCGTTTTTGAAAACAAGTTCTGCATATTGAGGTGTCTCATAACTGAACTTACAATTATATGTCCAAGGACTTTGTAAGAGATAGATGTGATAGATATCGGTCTGTAGTTCGATGGCTGTTCCTTATCACCGCTTTTGAATATGGGAGTGACATTTGCGATTTTCCAGTCCATGGGTACTTTGTGTTCGTTGATGGATTTAATAAATATATTCTGCAAGTAGGGTGCTATTTCACAAGATAATTCTCTATACGCTCTAGCTAATTCTCTTGCTTCTGATTTGTTCTGGGACGAGTGCTACATGCCTGGTGTGGAATCACCCCGTGCCACACACCCTAGTGGTGGCTTACACGGTACATCGTAGATGTAGATGTTTTATACATAAGTCTCGAGTCTCTGTCCATTTGTGTATTTGCAAAGTACATATATATTAACAGTCCCTCTCCATTGTGAGCATATCTGTAGTGTAGTGCATGCTTGTGAGGCGTCGTCTCGTGACAAGCATTAGCGATTAATGCTAATGCATAATTAGTCATAATTACACTAACTTTAGTGTATAGTGTAATGTATGTTGGTGAATACTCACCTCCATATACACATTCATATATGCTAACAGTCCCTCTAACATTTTATGTCCCCCATTTCCCAGTTCTCCATACACGCCACCGGGATCGCCCGAGCCCGCCGGGACGGAAGGCTGCCGGGTCTCGGAAGGCAGTTGTGACGTTATTACAGATTATTATTTTAGGCCGGCATTATAATCTGTCCGCTCTGTAGTCTAGTTCCCTAATTTTATTCTCATGTTCTGATCTACCGTAGTATGTCGGATGTCGTAAAATATTATCAAAGTCGTGAGAGAATAGATCGGTTTGGAACTTACATAAAATATTTACTCTAAATTTTAATTAACGGTCTGAAAACGTTTCCCACCCCAGTTGCTGCAGAAGGTCAGTAACACGAACGAGATTATCATAACGGGCATTAACGTATCTAGCCGATCTTCGCTGCTATCGATAGGTGGCATTGGCGACTGCAAATTTTCATTTACCGTGACGGATGTAATCTACATCTACATATTACCCTGCGAGCCACCTCTAGGGTGTTTGGCAGGGGGTGACAAGTCACCAAAATGCAGCATGCAAGCGGACCGCCACATGCACACCGCACGGTCATGAATATTAAGGATACTAACCAATTCCATCATTAACTAAAAACCATCATGCAGCATGCAAGAGAATCCCCACATGCACGCCACAGATGTACGATGACACATAATATTCTACATGCTACTTAAGAGGGCAATCTGCCTATGAAGCTAGAACATGCTGTAAGAAACACCATAAAACTCCGTAAACATGCTTTAAGAAATACATAAGTTAGTAAGCTACACTACCAGTCAACTAATCTATTTCTAAGTCCTTACACAGCCGTTATAGTCTCTTATCGCTCGCGGAAAAAACGACATTTTAAATCTATCTGTTCTACAGTCTATCTCTCTTATTTTATTTTTATGATCTAATCTACCATAGTATGTTGGCGGTCGTAAAATATGATCAACTTCGTCGGAAAATAAACTACTCTTGAATTTACATAATAGATTTAGTCTTGTTTTCAATCTACGGTCTGACAGTGATTCCCATCCGAGTTGTTCTAAGAGGTCAGTAACACTAACAAGATTATCGTAACGGCTTTTCACGTACCTGGCTGCTCTTCTCTGTACACGTTCTAACTCTGTTTTTAAGCCTGTTTCATGAGGATCCCAAACACTGGAAGCATATTCTAAATGGGGTCTAACGAGGGAGAAGTAGCTCATTTCTCTCACTTTGTCGTCGCACTTGCCTAGAATTCTTTTAACAAATCCCAATTTACGATTAGCTTGACCTGTTATTTCCCGAATATGTTTATTCCACGATAGATCATTATTGAGCCTAACTCCGAGATATTTTACGGATTCTACCGTCTCTAATTGGGTATCCTGAATGAAATAGCTCTAATGTAAGAGAAACAATTGCACTTTTCCACAAATTGGTTTATTGCGTACAACGCGTTTCGGCTCACAGAGCCATCATCAGGTACAAGACCTGAGACAAGTCTTGTACCTGATGATGGCTCTGTGAGCCGAAACGCGTTGTACGCAATAAACCAATTTGTGGAAAAGTGCAATTGTTTCTCTTACATTATGAAGAACTTCCACGATATCTCTCCTGAATCTGTTGAATTTATTTGAAATAGCTCTGTTGTGGGGAGTTATTTTTCCCCCAGAATTTCATTACTACCCATTTTTTCAAATTTAACTCTAGCTGCCACGCATCGCACCATGCTTGGATTGCAGTAAGGTCGTTCGTTAGTTTATCCTTATCTTCACTGCTACGGATTTCTCTGTATACTACAGCGTCGTCTGCAAATAATCGAAGTTTACTGTCTATTATTTCACCAATATCGTTGATATAGAGTAGGAAGAGGAGTGGGCCTATGACACTACCCTGAGGAACGCCAGAAGTGACTCTAACTTCGTTGGAGGCTATGCCGTCTAATACTACTCTTTGCACGCGATCGCTCAAAAGTTCTCTGATCCAGGAAATTACATCATCGTCTAGGCCGTATGATTTTAGTTTTACTAATAACTTTCCGTGGGGCACTTTATCAAATGCTTTTTTGAAATCAAGAAAAATCGCGTCCACTGGAATGTTGTCCTCTCCAGAGACTAATGTATCGTGGGCAAACAGCGCTAACTGAGTTTCGCAAAAATTAATGTGTGATGACTTAGTGACACTTTGAAAGTAGGAGTTTAATGAATTGGATTTTTCCAACAAATATACTGATCATATTTGTGGTATATTTAACCCCGTCCAAATACTTCGTAGTTAAAAAAGGTTTGAGTGATTTTTCGTATATTTTTTGCCAAACATTAATTAAACATCTCTTGCGCGTTACAGTATTTTATATAAGTGAAATACAGTGAAAAAGTTCTCCCTGAGTGATGCCGGACATCTACCCCTGCCACACACCCCTATAGGTGGCTTGCAGGTTATTTTGTAGATGTATTATGTGGATGAAGACACCCTAGTGGTGGCTTTCACGGTACTTCGTAAATGTAGATTTCAGAAACTTATCCATACACTTGAGAATGACCGCTATATTTCACCGGGCATGTATTCAATTGCCATGCTGCAATGCGCTGCCGTTAATGTTGAATTATTTGGTATTTCTTCAACATACACCAAAACTAGGGGTCTCATATTGAATAACGACATTAGAGGTTGGACCATTAGGGGGCGGTATCACCAGCAAGCCAATCAGGTCCCGTGAAAGGGCAAAAATCCCTTTCACTTTTCCTTGAAAAGAGTGGGGGGGGAGGGGGGGGTTGACCGTTGTTATTTAAGAGAGTTGTCACTTTTGGGTGTCAGTTCAAAATCGTCTCAGTCAGTGCTTTTGCATTCTGTAGAGTACACGACCATCGGACCAAGGATAAGAGTTGTGCGGTTGAGCTGCTTCAAGCGCGTTCGCGATGACTATCAGTTCTAGATCCAGAAACGATTCTACCCAAGGATATTACGACGTTATCGGGAATCTCCCCCCGGAGATGGGATCTTATATACTCAGGTAAATTCCATTTCCTTCCCGCTTCCAAATTTTAAGGAACAGCAAAACTCTTGTATCTCCGCGCACTTAAGCGCTCGCAAGTTACATAAATACCTACTCATAGTTTCTGCAACATTGGTATCTTGTATGACATACATTCATTTTTATGAAATTTCACCTCCTGACCAGTATTCAAAGTCCTGCATTACAGGTAATATATTCATATATCACAATACAATTGTATATTTTAGGGTCACTACTAATTAGAAAGAGCAATTTTTATCTGAGTTTCCTGCATAACTCTTATATCTTTGTGTATTTATGCAGTTGAAAAATACGCTAATGTAGTTTCTTTATAATTTATAGGATACCTACATATTGTGGTGCATATTGGAGAAATTTCATCCCCTTAAAAATATGTTTGAAGCACTTGCTGATTTCTGCTAATTCATTAATAGTCGCAGTTTTCTTTTTTATCTCTTTGACTATTTATGGTAAAGTGTAGTTCATGTAGAGTATAGTGTAATGCATGTTGGTGACTACTCACCCCCTGCCACACACCCCTGAGGTGGCTTTCAGGGTATTTTGTAAATGTAGATGTAGACATCCCCCCTGCCACACACTTGAGGTGGCATGCAGGGTATATCTACATCTACAAAATACCCTGCAAGCCACCTCAGGGGTGTGTGGCAGGGGGTGAGTAATCACCAACATGCATTATACTATACCCTAGAGTTAGTATCGTGGATATAGGTGGAATATATCGGTGGAATATAATAGGTGGAATAGATATCGTGGATGTAGGTGGAAGTTTCCTGAGATTTAACCCCGAGGACGGCTTTCTAGTGGGCAAACACGGAAGCTAAACTCAAACCATTACGTATAAAGCAAGAGTATGTACAGATAATGGAAGGCTTTAGCGTACCTGCCTAAAATATGACGAATTAAAGCCATAGGTTGAGGTCCGCTAGAGATTCGGGAAACTTAACGCCAACCTAATATCACTAGAGAAATTTTGATCACGTCAGCTCGACAGGGAGGATCTTATTTTAACCCAGAACTACTGATTCTTCAAACCACTTCAGTAAGACGATTCACACCTTCACGGCAATGATATTCGCATTTCTTCTTCACTTTATTCATATCCTTTCTTCCACAGAATGGTTGACGCAGAGACTCTGCTTTCGGGCGCAGGAGTTTGCAGACAGTGGAGGACTTTGGTTCGCTCTGATCCTGTTCTGCGTACTCGAGTCCGCGAGCATTGCAGACGAAAGAGGACCAGAGAGAGGAAACTTTATGCTTTGAGGTGCAGCCGCAGGGTTCACCCGTACGCTGCCGCAAGTGACCAAGGGACTTCATCCGTACCATTCGCAGGTAACACGTCATTTCACTTTTCATGGTTGGGTTGGCACAGGCAAGGGTGGCTTATAGTGACAGCGAATCATGGTGGCATTGGTTCGGTATATTAAATTTTTAAACTCGGTAGAACCTACAGTGCTTCTGCAAAAAAGGACCATGAGAGTGATTGTGGAAAAGGATCGCTTCAAATCTTCCTTTCCTCTATTCACTAACCTAAGGTTGCTCTCACTGATGCACTTGTAAGTATGTTTATTAAGTGTGAGACTTTTTTATTTGAGTGGTAACAAAATCACAGTATGGAACAAGGAACTTAGTCATCCTACGAAGGACATTGGTACCCTTGCCCTAACTAGAGGCACTCTTCAAACGAAGTTTTATATAATTTTTCCAAATATTTTACATTATCTTTGGCCAAATATATTTGATATTATACCTATTGACTGTAAAAAGGGTATAAGTCTAACTTCTTTTCTCATGTAAAAATTTGGCTATTTACCAGTATGCATTTAGAAGACAATTTGTTAACATGTATACATAGATTCACTTCGTTGGTCTATCTTGTTATTATGCCCCAATGGATGGGGAAATTTATATGATAGTAACCTCAACAAAGGTTATTTACTTTGAGGTTACCTAAAGCTCCCTATTAATTTTTCTGTTTCTCCAGCGTCTTATTTGGGAGTAATAACAAATTATTGCTATTAAATTGCGCAGATGGCCCTTCTCGGCGGAAGAGTCCATTGCCTACTAACTAGCACTGCAAGTGGGAGCAAGTTAGTCTCCGCGTTTGACCGCCAGGGTTCCCAAGGTCGCGAAACTTCGCTGTCAACACCAGAATGCACAATCTGTTGTTCCTATCAACTGTCTCGCCCTGAAACGCATTGTTGATGGTTTCCCGCCCTGTAGAGTTAAATAAAGTAAAGTTAGCAGCGGTGCGGTGTCTACCATGCGCTTTCCTCATGATTACGTGTCCCCCCCCACGGGCCTTCCCCTCCTTAAAATCGGGCTTCCTTGCAGGCGTCTACCACCTAGTTTCGCTACCACTATACCACTAGGGCGACTACCTGGAGCGCCGCCTCAAGGGGGGCGCTAAATCAAGGTTAAACCCTTAAAAATAAAGGTTTTAAAATTATTTATAGTGAAATAGTGCATTTACAAATGACAACATTACTATCTACTATTGAGGAATTATTGTAAAAAGAACTTGTTAAAGTAAAAAGAAATGTTATGACAAGAACGTGCGGTAACATTTTGTTTGGGGTGCCATATATGGGGGAGCCAATAATTGGCCTCGCCACTGTAAAAAGAAATTCTTGTACCATTTCAGGACTAGGGCTTTGCCAGATGATGCAATTATAATCAAATAAGCACAGATGAGATGTAAATATAATGATAGTTTCAGCAGTATGAGCAGAAGTCATTATTTTTTTACTTTTTCAAAAGGATTCCACCATCAAGTTTCTACATTCTGTCATGAGCCCAATCAGGAAATAAGTCAAAACCATGGCTTTATTCCTAAGTTTAGAAGTACCCGAGCTCCTAAGCACATGGGGATCTGGTGATTATTGAGACCAGCATTGGTTATTGTAAGAACTGATGAAGCGGCACTCCAGACCTCTCTGGCTGAAATTAAGCCTTGGTCAAAATCTGGGAACTGATTCTTAGCCTTACCTATCTTTCCCCTGGGGTATTATATTATCTTTGCATTGTTTATCCAGGCCTAGTGTAAATTATAGGAGGAACATGTAGCGTGTACGCATAAATTCCATAAATATGTATGTAAATTGTACATATATTGTTTTTCAATCAAATTACAAACTGGCTAACCATTCAAACAATTTTCCTTGGAGGAGGAATAACTAACTGGCTTTGAATCAGGGGAAGACTGCTGTGCCCTACATTTTACTGAGCTTTAAGGTAGTTTGAGCGAAAAATCACTTCACCTGGAATTTGATGAATTTGGCCTCACTTCAAAGAAAAAACTCTCATCTTTCCAGTGATATCAAAATATCAACCTCTTGCCGAACTACTTTTAGAGAAATTTGCCTGAAAAGGTAGGCTGTTTTACATGTGATAGATTATGGCTATGCGCTCCAGAGGGAGAATAATTAAAAAATTAGGAACTTCTAGCACCTAGATTTTGTCAAAAACTAACAGTGTGTATATTGCATGTTTTCTCAACTATTTATAAAAATAATCTATTGCTCAGCACAGTAATTTTTACAGAATCGCAAAAAAACCTGCTGTTTTGAAGGGTTTTCAGCCGTACGGTGGGAAAAAATGAGTCAAGTTAAAAACTGATGTAGCTTTATTTATTTAATTACTGAGTATTTTGGTCATTTATAACTATATCTTTGCACCATTAATACTTCAATATTTATTTCATACTTCTTCAAGATGCTTAAATAAAAAAATAAAATTTGGATATGGTCTCCATTATGACTAGGGAACTATCTCGCTCAAACCACCTTAACAGGGCTTATCCCAACAATCATATTGTCATTCAACCTGCCAGCTCCTTCCTTGAGCAAGACGCTACAGAGCACCATTAATGCATGAAATTGCTAGTGGAATTCATGTAGAAATAAATGAAAATGATATTTGTTCTTAATCTATTTGAAGAAGCTTACTGAGATATCTAGTACCTCATTTGGTACGCAAGGTAGTACAAAATTAAAGAAGTAAGCATGAATAATCAATTTCAAATTTAATGCTTCCTGCAAAACTTTGTAATGTATTTTTAATGTGAATTTGTATTATGAGTCTTAAACTGAAAGTGTAGAGGAAAAGCCAAGTATAATACCACATCTCAGTCTGATAAATTTACCTCCACAAAGTCTACATTTACTGAGTACCCTGCAAGCCATCTCCAGGGTTTTTTTTGCATTCGAGGAGGGTACTCATAGTGGTGCTGAATTCATAAGCCATTACCATTTGTTCTGGTGCTCAATGACAAGATAATTTTCATGTCAAACAATAATATTTTCATTTCAAAAATGTTTTAATATTTTTACAGGAATGGAAACAGATGTTGAGGCCAGTATTCAAAGAGGATCCATTTTTAGGAGGGGACTGCTAAGGGCAAGAAAGGTCTTCAGACGTGGTGAGTACTCTACAAGACATAGCACTTTAATTTTCATCTTCTTCCTCCAACATTCTTTATGCTTTGAATTGATCAATTTTACAGTTGTGGCTGTTCGAAATAGACACCAGCCGTAAGTGGAAATAATGGAGAAAGGATGAACTACAAGATCTCCTTACTGCTATCTGAAGAGAGGTCAACTGATATCCAGGCAATCAGAACTACTGCTGTCAGCCCGACCAGAGGTCAATTAGTGATGAAGATATGCATGGGTTACACCTGGCAACTGGAACCCATTCTTGATTTCATTTGGGTTATGAACAACCTTCATTCTCATGATAGGAATAACTACTGTGATACTTTTTAAAATTGCTGTGACTCTAAGCTAGAAGTATGCTCAAATGAAAACTGTGGCAATTTGACTTATGTTATTTATACTTAACTTATATTGACTTATATTATTTGATAATTACCATTTACTCATTTTTATTTAATAAATTATTGATAAATGCAATCTACTATGTACTAATTGACTCACTGGATTTCACCTACCTCATTAACCCTTTGGCTGTGTCAAAAGATTGTGCGTAGGTTCTAGAAATTTGCCTATTATCCATAAAAAATGAGAGTATTACTGTCATTACTATAACATAGTACTGTCTTTTGAACTTTTTCAATATCTCCAAAGAAAGATAACTCAAACTAAATATGAAAGAGAAAAACCCCAGCCATAGAAGCTGACCTAAGCAACGTTATAAGAGTTGCTCAGTAAATTGAACTCACAATGCTGAGTATGGTACTAAGATAACCCACTGCAGCCGCAGGTAATTTTCTAATTGCAACCAAATAAAACATAACCATACACCTTTAGCTTAACTTTTATAAACAACCTCCTGATTTTTTCCCAGTTTAAAAACCAGATATTGACCAATTTTCGGGGCATCAAAATATGGTAACCCTACTTTACGAGGCACTCAAACTGGCAGCCAGTGATAAAACAAGGGGTACATCAAATATCCATTGAGTGGTTGCAAAGTCTCCTTAGAAATGCAAATCTCTCTCTACCTTCTTATATGATGATAGAGGCTATTTCATTAGTTAAAAGAAAATTGTAAGTATACTAAGAAAATATTGTTGTTTACATGGTTTTAAAGAATTATATTCAGATGATATTTATTCAGACTTGATGAGGATGATATATTATCCAACATTGCTACATTGACTAAAATACCTACGATAGTTGAATTTTGGTAACCCGTGTCATACATTATTGTGCCAATGTAAGGAATATGTAAAAAAAACTCACTTTTGTTGACTTTCCTCCGTAGAATCTATACAATCATTGAGAGTTGGTCAAAATCCTCAGGTATGAATTTTCAACGAAAAGATCACTCCTTTAGGTGAACATTCACCTTCCATGTAACATGTTACCTACAGTGGAAACAAAGGACATACTGCAAATAATTAAGCCAATTACAGTTAATCCTCATTTTGTATGCACCAGCAAGCATATGAGTGAGAAAAAATTATTAGGACAAGAGAAATACAATTGGAATCACAGGACAAAGAGTCTCTTGGCACAGATTGACCTTGGACCTTGTCAAGTATGCACCCAATGTTTCAACTCAATAGGCTCACACTGGCACAAAATGAAATACTCGTAACACGTTAGAAAACAAAGAAAGCTGAATGGAGGATCTGCATCATATTTTTCCAAAAATATGGTCATACTAGCCCAGGCACTTAAACTATTTTCATTCACTACACTCGCTCTAGAAATGACATACATAGCCAACAATATTCATACAATCTATGTCTGAAAGACCCATATCACTCCATTTCCACAGTTTACAGCTATATTCCAACAGAAATTTGCTCCATTTCCTCATCATCATGCTTCAAGTCCAATTAAAAAAAATTGTTAATACATAGGTAAATGTTATTGTATAAGTGAGAGTCTATATAATGATTTTCAATAATTTTATGCATATTTGTTCTCATTTTTCCTTAATTTAATTTTGTATGCATAATTTTAATGAAACTTGTGGATGTAATATCCCAATGTTATTAAATTATTATTATTCATTGGCTATTCAATCTTTAGATTGGTTGACAGCAGCCCTCCATACTTCCCTATCTAATTCTAGTTCCCGTACTCCCTGATAGTTCTCCTTGTGTACTTTCCCCTTAGTTTGGTCTATGCATTTATCCCTTGACCTTCTTCTTGGGACTTATCTCTCTATTTTTACTTCAATTATATTCCTCACAAATCCATTCTGCCTCTGAGTGTGCCCAATCCATTGGTTCTTCTTTTCTGTGTAGTATTCATTATGGTCCTCTCTTTCTAGACTCTTCTGTATACAAACTTCTTCATTTCTTATTTTTTACAAATACCTTTTTTTCATGATTCTAATATGTTTTTTCCCTGCCGGGCTTCCGAAGAAAAGTGGGTTCATCTTACAATCGGAAGCATATTCCATGACTTTTTTCCCATTTTGGATTTCCAAAAAAGGGGGGTCGTCTTATAATAGGGAATGTCTTACATTTGTGCAAATACAGTAGATGGTCAATCTCTATGTGTAGAGGTCAGTGGCGGATACATATGGGGGGCGCGCGCCCCCCCCTTGCGGGGCCGCCCGCATTGCCGCTCACGCTGCCCCCGCCAGTCAGCCCGCACGCTATTCGTTCGTGTCTTTCATCAGTCGACTCCGAGTCGAGTTATCGAGTAGTTGTACTTTCTTATTTAGCACGCGCGCGCGTCATCGTATTTTATACGTTTCTGTCAGGCACATAGATAGCTAACCTACGAGAAAAGTCGCAGCCATTCTAGTGATCTCGATACGTATTCTGTCTGGCATTTGTACGAGAAAAGACGCGAATATTCTACTGTTTGTATTTGTTCACACTCCTTAAAAGTCTGGAAGCAAACATTCTGGCACCGAATGTTCTCGAAACAACCGAGCTACATATATAAGGGAAGCAGAGTCGCTGCCAGGCGGTCAGTTTGAAAGCTACAATCGTCGCGATAACTTGCGCCGCCCCCCCCTTGAGTTTTTTCTGTATCCGCCACTGGTAGAGGTTAACTAAAAAAAGAGTAAATACAAATGATCCATCATGGACAAACAGTGGCCATATCTAAGGGGTGCAGGGGGCCATATTTGGGTAAAATGGCTCAAAAATGTGACAAAAACCAGTAGAGATGCCATGACTATGTGAGCAACTGCAGAAGTATTAGGCAGCCAGTAACCTGGAGGAGTAGGCAAGGGCCTTGCCATGGTTCCCTTCAGATCACCAATGTTATGCAACGTTGGGCCTGGATGGGGGTATGATGGGTGGCCCTCCTCCATACCTCTACCAGGCGTGGATGGAGAGGTGACACTCTCTCCAGACCTATACTGGGAGGCCGGAGGGAGATATACTCAGACTGGGAAGATTGGAGGGAGGACTCTCTCCATACCTACAAAGAGAAGTGTTGAAGGATGACAATTCCTCTGATTAATGATGATCAGCAGCTAGCCTGTCATCACGGCTGTTATACCGGGTGGAACGACTTCCCCGGGTGTAAATATGTGCTGTGCTGTCCGGTGCTGCCCTCTGTTGATCCCTGAGGGAACTATGTGCAGGAGGAGTTGCTCGCCAGGGTCACGGGATTCTGCGACGTCTGGAGCTGATAAGGGAGCTTGTACCCTAGAGACGCTCTTGCTGATGCTCCATATTGGAAAGTGTTCGGCCTTTGTATTGTGTTCCATTAAAGTTTGAAAAGTGAAATAAGAATCCCATTGCATTGAGTTCTTCTTTAAGATTACCGTTCCTGAAATTTTCCGTGACCTAAATTAATACTTACTAAAAGAAGGTTGGGGGAAGCCCCCTCCTTCATACCTCTGCCGTGGTGCTCTTGTCCCCTGTCTGCAAGTGGCAGGCAGGTTAAATGTGGGATGGCACAATGGACCAAGAGGTCTGAGTGCCAGGAGGGCTCCAGAAGGCCCTCGCCCACACTTACAATCAATCAATCAACCTGGAAGAGTAGGTCCTTCTTTACATGATTGAATTAGAGACCATGCAGGTCCCCAGGGAAATACCTACTCATCACACTGCAGGCGTGGGAAAAACAATGGCCTAAATGCAAGGGTACTGCACTGTGGAAAGCAACAAGAAACCACCAACCAACTACTGAATGAAATTATCCCTGAGTTTAGCAAGAATAAGAATGATACGTAACAGAAAATAAGGAAGCCACTGCGATAACACAGTAGGTACCTATGTGTTAGATTTATGTTTAGAGGCAAAAATCAATCATTTATGTCAGTAACCATGTAGTGATTGTTCTGCCATGGTGCGTTGTTTTGAATAAACAAATCTGTTCTTTTTTGTGCCGTCATAATGAAGTGACTTCCAGAAATTGTTTTAAGGACTATCAATCATGCGCAAAACAATTGAATTTCAAGTTAGTCCCCTACACGAAAGTAGTCGCCTTGACGTTCACACAATCATTATTTGAAATAAATTTTAACACATCACATAAAGACGAATATTGGACAAAAGTAAACATTAAAGTGGCAGACCGTTCTAAACAAAGAGGTGAAGTAAGTCATCAACTGCAAACTCCTTAAGTAGCAGCTAAACGTACAGAAGTTGGTGCAGAGAAGGTGGCTGCGATCAAATTGATGATGAGATGGATGCCATTAGCTGATTGGTAGTATTACACCGCCTTGTTTCCAGAAATTGGACAGAACTGATAACACCTCAATAAAATGAACTGTACTTTCAGCTACCTATTCAATTATTTCAGTTATTTTTTCACTTATTTTTAATCTTTTGTCAAGTAAACAAATTACTAAAAATACAATTGTATTTTTACTATCCATGTATTTGTACTATCCATTAATGGATTTGAATTGAATGCTAATTTTAGTTACATATTTGTAATATCTGATTTTTAGCCTGTATAGTTTCTCAATAACAATGAACTGTTCTTTCAGCTATGGAATTATTTTACTTATTTTGTCATTTTCTTATCAAGTAAACAAATTCTAATCACACAATGAGTGAAATACTAATTTTAGTTAAAACTTGGCAATGTTGAATTTTTTAGCCTGCTCTTTAAGCTATTCAATTATTTCACTTATTTATTCACTATTTTTATTAATTTTGTTATCAAGTAAGGTAATACGAAAACACAACCGATTTGAATTACTTTAGCTACAACTTGGAAATATTTGATTTTTTAGCAACAATTTGAGAATAGCAACGCACTGCTATTTTAGCCATTTAATTATTTCACTTACTTGTTCTCTTATCTTAAGTTATTTCTTATCAAGAAATCATAATATTGAATCCACAATGTTTCTACATGCTAAATTGTAGTTCCAACTTTGTAATATTTTATTTTCATAACAATTTCAGAATAACAAAATTGTATCTACAAAAGATGATACCACCATTTTGTCTTGACTTAATTTTATAAAAAACCATAGCAATACTTTAGATTAAATATAACTTTTTAAAAAATATTTTTGCAATTTTTAACCTAATTTACTTTACCATCCCTAGCCTTATACTTTCTAACCCATTTTTCTACATATGTATCACTATGCACTATACCTTGTAATACTGAGGCAACGAGTAGGGGACAGCAAAGTGCACTTTTTTCTTCGGATCTCCGATGGGTGTGATGGAAATTATGGGCACCCAGCCTAGAAAGATTAGACAAAAGAATTTTTTCAATATTCAAATTTTTCACACATCCGGATTTCGTTTGAAATTTCAGGTGTTTTCAGGTAGGCAACCCGCGCAACACTAGACGTTTATTCCCCTTTTTTCTTTCATGTAGCCTTGCAGGTGACCATCCGGCTACTGTGACTGAAATAGGTAAGTGAATATGGCAAAGAATTGCTATGTGTTAACTAACATGATTCCAGACTCAATATAACTCAATCTCCAGGCTTGTATTCATAAAGCGTGTGTACAGTTCTTCGCCCGCCCTACTCCTGTTAGTAGGATGACCCAGAACTCACCATGTGGAGGTGGTGTACCTTGAGGTCTTCCCATGCCAACCCACACAAAGGCATGTTTATGTCTCTATAGAATAGTGCTGCTTCTTCGTCTTAAATACCAGTATTGCAGTGCACGATGTTATCTTAGACCTGATGAAACCATCTCTTCTGTTGAAGCAGTGGCATAGCCAGATTTTGGGCCTAGGGGGGTAGAAAATATTTAGGGGACGCCGACTCATAAAATAACCAGTTAACTAAACTTTACAAATTTTATGTGATGTAATAGGCAGATGGGTTTGTACAAAATATAACAATTTACTACATATATTACACATTTATTTACACGTATTTGGGACTTAAAGAGTGGAAAAATACACAGACTTATGGTGCCTGAAATAATATGTTTTTGGTTGTTATGAAGCTCAAGTAGAAGGAAGATTGGTTTTTTCCTCGGAAAAAGTCTAGTGCAGATGTGGTGTGCTTTTATTTCAAGCATCAGAGTATGATCCGAGCATTTGTTGCACTCATTATGCCATCGTTTGTGATTTAAGCTCCATCATAGAACAGAAATTCAAGGGTGGCTCCACTGAGTATAAATCCGTAATATCACCGGAGAAATGGAAAGAATTATTATCTGCCTGTTTCAAAATGATAATAATGAAATATTTGAAAAGATTAAATAATTAAAATAACCTACAGTAAGTTGTGATTGGGTAAATGCAAGCTAAACTGAAGCATATACAACAAGATAAGTATGAAAAATTTACTAGTCAAAGGATTTCTTTCAATTAACTCTGTTTTCGAAAAGTCAGATAATAACGACGTTGGTGAAACACGTTCCACAGATTACTAGGGTAATTATTTTATCCAAGTTTTTGTAAACTCCAGTAACAAAGAATATTATCCTTGTTGGTGAAACTGGGACTTAGAAACAAAAATCTGATGTGCATCTCAAAAGGGAAGTTGAACCAGAAAAAACCTGTGGGAATGCAATTTTACACGCCTTTCTTGATCCTTTTAAGCAATTGAGTACTTTCTGGCAGAATATTTTTCTGTAAGACCTTGCAAGGTCAGATAAATTGAAATCCGACCAGTTTAAGTGGAAAAATACCTTTAACAATGCTATTTCAAATGCAACTCTTGATATTATGAAACAATTGAGCACTTGCTAGCAGAATATATTTCTTACACCCTTAGAGCGATTTCAGAGATGGAGAAATAATTTGAAGCCTGTGTAGAACAGCAGTTTAACCAGAAATAGCTTTTAAACTTCCAGAATTACTTCTCACATCATAGCAGGAGAGCCCCCATGTGCCCTGATGTTTGGTAGGCTACTTTACTCTCGTTTGTCCTTGGCTAAACCCAGTGTTGTGAGGGGCTAGCAATGACAGACAAAGATCCCAAACTCTGGCCTAGGGTGGATCAACTTTAAGGGTGCTACAGAAAGACCAATCAGTGATGGTAAAAGTGTATCCACAAAGGAAATTGAAGTGAGTGTGATGAATTATTAGGGATATGTTGGGATCGAGATTGGGACAATGCTGTGACCAAAGAAGGCAATGCGATTCACAGGCACATCAACCAGTTAAGGGTGAAGACAGAAGAAGATGGCCAGGATCAGCTGAGAACGGAATGCACAGAAGAGAGAGAAACCAGAAAGGAACACACCAGAGCCAGAACAAGAAAGGCCAGGGTATTGGGAGCCACTACAAGCCTGGTGACTCAAGGGCCTGGTAATGATAGAAGCCATTGCTATGAAAGAAGGTATCCCCAGATGCTTAGGAAAAAGAGGGACATGCTACATTTGTAAATATGCTTCAATTTCTTGAGATTGTCCAAACTTAGGTGAGACCTTTTGGGCTATGTTCTCTATTTTTCTCTAGAAGTGAATGTTCATTTTGTAAATTCCTAGCATTAGAACATATGGTTTCAGGGAATGGAGAATTGTGATATATGTTTAGTCTGTTTGTTTTGGTGACCATTGCATTTCATCTTGTATTTGTTTGGTTTTTCTGGTGCCAAACTGCATTGAGCTAAGTCAATACAGGTAGCACCTTGAAGAAAAATGGGTATAGTAGGAAAACCATTGAAGGAGAATTGTGCTGGTGAAAGAAGTATTCAGCTAAGGAGGGAACTGGTGACAGAGACAGTGCTAAAATGTATTCAAAAGCTTGGCAAAGACCTTAATAGGAAGTGCAGCCTGTAAGGTGCAGTGAGGAGAAAAAGAGGACAAGTAAAAGCTTCAGGCATTTGAGATGTGGGTGTAGTTAAGGATGAAGAAAGTGTGGTAGATGGAAAGAAAGATGATCAAGGAAACAAATGGTGTTTTTTATTGCAATTTGGGCCATCAGGGTCGCACCTATTTTTTATTAATTTATTTACCGAGGGATCAGTTACAGAAAAGAATAACTATAACATATACATATTAATGTCCCTCCTTCCCACGGGCCAAGGACGGGCAGTTATATGACCCATGTAATCCCATCCTGACCCTTTTCTCAGGATCCCAGGGGGTGGGCACCGGAACTTGTTGAGGGATAAGTGGGACTTTGAACACATTTTGAAAATTTGTTTATAGGCTTAATTGTTAAAAACAAATATGGAAATATTTTTTTCTAGCATTTTTCTGTTTAGTTTGATACCAAACACCAAAGAAATCCATTGATAATTGAGCCAAGCGCGAGCATAAGACAACTAACTTTTGAGACAACCATAGCCCATTGAGTGAGCAATCGGAAGAAAGGGTCGTACCTCATTGAGGTAGTATGCGATCCCTAAAGAGCGAGGGAAGGGAGTGGTTTGGGTAAAAAGGTGGATTCCCAAATGTCCACTGCTGGAAAGAAAGAGTTCGGGTCATAAAAATACGAAAGGACTGAGGGAGCACGTAGACAGAGAGGGTCAAACGTACAAGTATGTTTTTCCTGTAGTCACCGGTGCACACGTACATTTCCCGCAGCCTAAGGGTTAAATTGGTTTAGAGTGTGATTTGCGGTGCTGGTAATGATTCTAACAATTCTTTTTTGCATAATGAATATATCATCAAGGAAATGGGATGCCCCCCAGAACAAGATACTTTGTAGCACCCTAGTGTAGAATTATGCATAATATAGTTTCAATAAAACATCAATACTCATGGTGTGCCTCACTTGTCAAAATAGGAAACAGCACAAGCGGAGCTCACTTTTTAGTTTTCTTTGTAGGTAAGGAGAGGAATCTTCTGGATGAGATAATGAGGAGGTGGAGTAGGTGGTTGGAAGAGGTAATGAGGGTTAAAGGGAACATTGAAGGCTGTGATTGAGAGGAGGATGGGTAAATGGTGAATGGGTAAAAAGAGAAAAGTCTTCATGAATGGGATGAAGAGAGGTGTAGGACATACACTGAGATGAAGAAAGAAATTGAGTGAGGAGATAGGGGCCAACGCATATCAAATGTACACAGTGTGAGGACACCATGCACACAGTGTGAAGATACTGTGCGCAAAGTGTCATTACACTGTATTGTCACACAGTCTCTCTCGCTTTCTGCACGCTTTTGAGTCCCAATTTATGCTTTTATCACACTGTACTCACACTTTGGCCACTCTTCATGCTCTTGTCACATTCTATGCACACTATGTGTGTTCAGGCTCTTGGCACACTTCTGTCACGGTTTATTTTCACCAGGGAAGTTAGCAGTATACCTGCTCCAAACTTGACACGTTTGCTTAGAAAACCTGCAGAAGATATAGAATAACAAATCATGGTTGCAACAGACTTTAAAAGTGAACTTACTGCACAAGTCCAAAACAAACTTTCAGCAGACTTGCTAAGCAAACCTGCAGCAGACTTACGAAGCAAACTTGCAGCAAGTGCGCACAGTGGAGACTAGTAAGTTTGAAGAAAACCTTCTACAAACGTACAAGCTTGCACTGAAAGTTTGCGGCAAGTTATCCTGACTTGCATTACAAACTTACTGCAAGTTTACTTTGCTGTATGGGCTGTAAACAGTAGGTGAAATTTTTAGCAGGGCTACATCTTATAATCACGAGCAAACGAAACTAAAATTACCACCTGTTATGACAGGAATGGGAGGGATATTTATCACTACGTTTCCCACAAAGGGAACACCTATAGGTACACATATATGTAGGTATATGGGGAAATATAAAATTATCATGATAAAAAGAAATATAAAACTTAATAAATAAAGCAAAATGAGAGATTTGCAATACATGAAGCTTACCACAAATATTGACATTCTTTATTCAAATTAATACATGCAAGTAAATCGATCGAAGCAGCAAAACAAAATTACCATGAACATGCATATGTGTTCATGAAAATTACTATGACATAAAAACAGGAGAATATAGTAATTAAAATATCAGTAGCTTCATAACTACCTCAGTAAAGGATGATAACGTCCGTATTTGTGCATAAACTACGGCTTGAGCTTTTATATATGATTATCAGGAGTATTATATATTCATGATGCCTTTTAAAGAAAACAAAATGAACAGCGATTAACTTACAATAAGTTCAGTAGCACCAGGCCGGAAAGTTGATAGGACTTGGGGCAAGTTGACGCTTAGATTATTTCTTATCGAAAACCTACGAAAGGAAAAACTCTAATAAGTAAAGGATGTTCATTTTCTTTGTCCACGAAGTGATACAGTAACAATGGACCAACTCAAAATTACAGGATATCACCGTTTGAACTTCTTCAGTTGCAAAGTGCACACGTTTAGCCAATAGATGGAGGTACGGACCCCAAATGGGATGTTTTAACGGCGCACTGAACGAAAAAAAGTATTGGAGCGTGCTGACATCTGGCAGGCAATTATATAAGTAACTTCTCGGAAGAACACGCAAGTAGCACCCAAAGCCGCCAAAATTAAAAACAAAAATCCTTTCATCAGTCTTTGGGAGCTTCCTTCCTTATCAAGGAGTTGAAGTTCTGAACACATCGGCGAACTTTACCGCAGAGGAACGGCGATGAATGGAACGATGTGCGCTGGCGAAACGCTTGGTAACCTGCCGGTAAGGTTTGGGTGCACAGCAGTCACACCCGAATTTTTTGTTTTTGGTGTAAAATTTGTGTAAATTCTACGTATTATCCGTGATTTATCTCGTCGCAAAACTGATTCTACACATGTCAAAATGGTATGTAAGTGGAAATGGTATGCAAAATGGTATGTCAAAATGGTATATTTTGTCCATTAGCCGATATTTCTCGAGTAAACACGTGTATTAACAAGCAACGAATGATGGGGGCCATGTAGTTCAAATATTTTCACATATATGAAAGTCTAACTTATGCCACGGTGACATGCCTGTGAAAGTATTTCAAACTCTGAGGAAAAAAAAGTTTTCACAAAAAAAAAACAAAATAATTTACTTCACAGTAGCCACAAACCCTCAATCATTGAACCTTAGCCCACTCGTCAACCGTTACATATTAACCCTCAGGCGCAAAAACGCAAGTTAACCCAAAATGGCACATTTTTCATACCAACCTATGGCATGGTAAGAGTACTAATAAGTTAAGAGTACTGAATTGGAAATCAGTTATTTATGGCGCAATTATTTATTTTGCAATTCTGGCAAAATTACTGCAGTCAGCAAACGATTTATTTTTAAAAATAGTTGAGGATTAATGCAAATTACACTCTATAAAATTTCTGATGAGATCTGTACGTTATAAATTCCTCATTTTTTAAATAAAGTCTCCCTAAGGTGCCCACACGTACCATTTATCATGGAAATCGGCTGAAAATATTTTGGCAACTACCCTGAAAAATGAATTGGTAAGTGGCTGATATATTGGTACTTTTGGAAAAGGTGAGATATTTTTCTTTATGTTGCAATCTCACAATGCCAAACTCATTAAATTGTAGTCGAGATATCTCGCTCAAACTACCTTATTTACTCTAAAAACACAGTTTAATACAAAGTTGGGGAACGGGATGATATGCGAGGGATATAAGGGATGCGGGATCGAGAGAGGGCAGGTGAGCGGTTCAACTTGGGTGGCCCCAGGTCATTCGCCGCCCAATTGACGCTGAATTAAACTTACAAAAAAGTTTATAATGAAAATGTCCCAACGTGGAAGCGAATCTCTTCTTTTCACTTTCATCCCTAAGCGTTCACCCACCCACTAAACAACCAATTAGCGGGTGGTGGTAAGGATCACGGCGGAGACCGGGGAAGCAGGGGGGTGGGGTATGATACTCCCCCATTAACTTTCCCATCTTTCTCTCATTTTCAGCGCTCTCGCGGGCGGGCGCTCCAAGGATTCAACACCGGCGCAGAGGTGAGGTTGGAGCCGGTGCCAAGTCGCGATTACCTTGGCTTGACCTTTTGCGACCCACCTCTCCCTTCTCGACCGAAGAAAGCCGACCTCTTTCAGACTTTCACCTGCTCAGGTAGTTGCTAGTTCCTTCCTTCCTTCCACCTCACTCTCCCAGCAACCACTCGATCGAAATATTCAGTGCCTATTTATTTGAGGAACGTGGTTGGATATGATGTTCCGGAAGAGAATGGAATCTTATTCTTGGTTTCGGGGTTCAATTTGCACTCACGAGTAAAATCCACTCCTTCGAAACTCATCACCTCTCTTGTACGAGCATTGATTCCATATCGTAATGGGTTAGTTTGAATTGGGATTCGTCGTATGCTGGGATATGGTCTTGTGGTGACAAGGTGGTTGGGGGAGCATGTAGGGGGGGTGGAACTTGTAAGAACTCTCAGATTCACTGCTCCATTCATGTAACGAAAGAACCTCCGACCAGTAGGGAAATACATCTACATCTACAAAATACCCCGCAAGCCGCCTCAATAAGCGTGTGGCGGGGGGAGTTAGGACATCAGCCGTTTACATATAAAAAGGAAACGCTGTAATGAAAATACGCCTAGCATTTATTAAAGTCCCTTATTGTTCGGGGGAAAAACGAATTCCCAAACCTATCCGTTCGGCAAAATATCTCTCTTAATATATCGTTTGTGTCGGACTTGGAAATATAGTGGGGTTCTTATATGATGTTCTCCGTTTCGCTCTTAAAAATATCTCTTCTTAATTGCTCAAGTAATCTAAGCCTAGCGCGCAGCCTCCGAGTCTCTAGCGGCTCCCAGCCTAATTCGCTTAACATCTGTGTAACGTTGTCTGTACGCCCGTAGCAGTTTTTGACGAATCGCACAGCTTTCCTTTGTATTTTATTAAGTTCCCGAATTAAGTCTTTCTGCACCGGATCCCATATGCTCGCTGCATATTCAAGGTGTGGCCGGACGAGTGCGAAATAGCACCTCTCTTTTACTTTGTCATCTGAAAATCTTCCCACAATACGCTTGACGAATCCTAGCTTCTACAGAGCTCTGCCACAAATATTTCTTGTATGTGTACCCCACTATTGGTTCGAGGTTATCGTAACTCCCAGATACTTCACTTCATCTGTCACCTTTATGTTCACACCATCTAGTAGCAGTAGTAGTAGAAATAGTAGAAATATTATCTAGATATAGCCTAGCTATCCTTTTAAGGGCGTACCAAATAGCATTTGCTCCTCCTTAATAACGTGTTAAGGAAGAGAGACGAGATTAGGCAGCAGGCATTTGAGATCAGGTGCTTGGAGAAGAATGTAGAAAGTGCAGTCGACGGAAAGGAAGACAAACGAGGAAGAACCCAGCATGGTGGGTGATTAAACCTCTGGAAGAGATTAGGAGGAGGCAGAGTAGGTGGCAGGAAGTGGTAATGAGGGGCGATGGTTTGCTCACGGCCGTGATTAAGGGAAGGACGTTGGGCAAGTGGGGAAGAGAAGAAAGAGAATAGGTTTAACGGGCGGGGTGAAGAGAGGTAGGACGTATGCTTAGCTGAAGAAAGAAGTTGCGTAAGCAAATCGATGTCTGCACCTGTAAAAGTCTAAAGGATTTATATTCTCTTCCATTTAAACGTACCTTAACCGGTTGACTACCCTAATAATAATAATCATTAAGGGAACAATTTATTACGCAGTTTGAAACTTTCACCAAACCACCATGGGAAAATTAGAGGCGGTGTACAGTGACCGGAAGCTATACATTTGGCTGGGTTTACTAGTAAAAATAATATCACGCGAATTACAGGGTGACACGGAGGATATTATTTGAATCCCTCACTGAATCTATAGAACTGATAGAAGCGACAAAATGAGAGCGATTCATTGATGAAGTGTTGGTCACACAAATTCCCTCTTCCCATTCTTCATTAACTACTGCATGAAAGACAGAGCTAGACACTAAGACAACACTCCATTAACGTACAATTCACGTTTGCTCTCCCGTCTTCAAATTTATTTTACCTATTTTCTGTCGTCCTAACATTCTCACTGTATGAAGTATTCGTTTTTTCCCCGGCGAACGATGTTGATGGAAGTTTTCTCGGGTTTCCAACTGGGTCAGAAAGACCCGATCGGAAACAAAAAGAAAACATCATCAACATCCCCACTACGTGTCCCACCGGGACCACACAATGCAGTACTTAAGTAAATGAAGACAAGGCACGAATATATTTTATTTGCACAATGCACGTGAAAATTGTCTAACTTTGTAGGGTCTTTCAGTAACTTAAAGAGTTTTCTCAACTTGTCTTCAAGTTATGTATAACTAGTACAAAAATGTTCATCAAAAATAAAGCTGCGATCCTATTTTTCGCATTATGCACCAAGCTCGGAAAGAAATAAATGCTACATAGACTACGTATTTTTGAAGTATGCAACCGTTGATTTGTGAACTGTATCTCCATATAACATTGGGAATTAGACTCCATTAAAACGTTGGGAATGACTTAACGAGGAACTCTCATATTCCCCCTGAATGAATTGATTTCCCTCAAATTGCCATTTTACGTTGTGTTTTAACGATCAAATTGTTTATTCTCAGAGTACAGTGTACGGAGAATACATTTCACTTAATTAAATGCGCTATAAGGTCCCGAGACACGTGAATTATCAATATCCCGACTCGTAAATTAAGGTTTTTCGCGAAAATCTGAGATTTTGTTTGTCTGCCCTAAGAAAGTGATGGAATTTTCATCGAAATAGAACCGTGAGAAATACTTTCATTTCGGTAGTTTCGCCGGAAGTTTATCATTCAGAATGACACAGACTTATTTCATCATTCATTTGGTAATAGCAAATAGCATCTGCTTTATAACAGAAACAACGCCCGGGGATTTAATATTGCCAGATTCCGTTTATGGAAAGAGTCGAAAGCCTTAGCAATGAGGAAAAGCACATTTCCTGTTTGCTTAGGAGGTTCCACCGCTACTGGGCGAGACTTAACAAATAAGCTCGAACTTTTTGTTTCATTGGTTTTAAAGTCTTGCTTTCACTAAAGACAATCATTACTAGTAATTAAAAACTAAAATTATGGTACAAGATATGCTGATAAGTGGACGAATATGCATTTTCAACGAATCCTTTTTCTTATAGCCGTAGGAGCCGACTGCAGTGCTATTTTAATGGAATTACCACATTTTTACATAAAATATCGCATTATTTAATTAATATCTCAAAGCATAAGGAGGTAAGATATATTTACTATATTTTTATTCAATTTCTCGGGAGTTTTCGTGTCTTATTTACAGTTTTCCGCGAAAATGTTACCTATTTATTTTCTTATGAAAATAGATACCTATTATTTCTCACATTCTTTCATTTAGCACCATATAATCTCAAGTTCAATTTTCGAGAAAAATAGCGTGGAAAGGCACGATTTTGTTTTTTTTAATAAAACAAAGAACTTGAATATATATTTGAAATACAGAAAATATATTTGTAAAAGTAGCCAGAAGATGAATAGTTGGTATTTAAGTAACTTTATGATGGAACCACCTTAAGCGATTAAATAAGGGATAGGTATACGACGAAGGCACATGCTCCTTTTATCTCCATGGCTCTCTATATGGCGAGTTCAAACGCATAAAGAGATGACGCACTTAAATGAAATGTGGTCCAAGAATTTTTTTGCGACTTACTTCTGGCGCTTGCCATACACAAAGAACACTTTTCTTCGAAGGAATTTCTACAGAATCACCAAGCAATTTTAAAAATTCCATAACGCATTTCATAGAATTCCTTAAAACAATGCGTTGAAAATTCTTTATTACACTTTGAAGGAGATATTAAATTAGTTAGTCACTTCATTTTTAGCTTTTCTATTGAGTCTTTCATAGTGAAATCCTCGACACGACATAAGAAACTGACCATATTTAGTGCTATAATTCTAAATCTCCCCCGAAAGACATATTACTCGCTTAGGAATCCCGGGAGCTTCCGTGGATTTTTCAAGGCGTTCTATATTCTACTGAAACTATTATTAAAGAGCAAGACCCAGGTGATCATTTTCCGTACAACTCCTTAGAAAAGAAAGCGGTCATGCGGAAGGTGTCACAATTTCTTTAGGCTTCATCATATTCTACAGAATAGTTTGAACGGAATTTTTTTAGCAGGTTTTCACAACTGTGCAATTACCGTGAGATTCAGCGCATGCATTGCCCGCGCACACCCCACGTCCATCTTTTTATGACGAGAAATGCGTACGTGGGACACGAGTGACACTTGTAAAAGGGGTGGAAGATTGAAAAAGAAGGGAGAAAAACCTGCGCCGTAGCATTAAAGGCAAGGCCATCCTTTTAATGGGGGACTGTTCGGTCGGAGGGGGAGAAGTGAAACAATGGTTTCCCTACGGCGATACTCCCAAATCTCTCGTCGTGAATTTGAGAAGTGGACGCCGTGCTTCCCCTTCGCGGTCCTCCTTTGCCGCCTTGACGCACGCGTCTAGAATTCAGTTATGACCTCCGGACTGCAAGTCCCCTCCCCCCACACGTCACTTTCGTTGTCGAAATCAAAACTCGGCGGTGAGTGTCAAACCTCATCCTCCCCCATGCCACACTCCGTCCGACCCCCACCTCCTGACCGGAAGCCCAGGACGTCCCCGCCGGTGACCGGAAGCGACAGGACACCCGACACCGACCAAGCCTCCCCCCCCTTCCTCCTCTCCCCTCCCCACCCTATGTTCCCCCGCAACACAAAACACCCCTCCCCTCTTTTCCTGACTTGAGGAGGCAAGGGTTCTCCTCCACCTACTCCTCCCTCCACAATACCCTTTTTTCGACCTCCGGCCAGGGGTCCGTCGCCCGTATAACACAGGGTGAGTAGGTTGAGGACACCCTCTCTTCGAAAATCCTCATTTTTCTGTTTCTTCTCTTAAAGAGTGCCCGCATCCCAGTTCTCCTAGCTCCTCGGGGACACTCCAGGGGTCGTCGCCAAGGTTTTCGGAGATGGATGTGGGTGCGGGGAATGCTTGTCGGAAGTCTGCAGGAGTGAGGCCTGCGGAGGACTGTCATGGCGCTGGAGGATATTATATATGTACTAGGTTTTAAAAGGCGCCCGTGGCGCCCACTTATTCCAGGAAGAGATTGAAATTAAATGACACTTTATATCTCACATTAACTAACTTTGATATCGCACTAAATAAATATATCGCACTATCGCTTTGATATCGCACCAAATAAAGCTCACGTTAACTAACACATCAGTGACCCTACCCACTAAACCAAAACTCTCCGTTATCATCTAGTTTAACATAAAGGCTACGTCAATTTGCGGTCAACATTAACCAGTCAATATAAAACCGGCACTTAAGAGACAGGAAGAAAGATATAATAGCACTGTATGGTGAAAGAACTTGGCCAGTGCGGAAAGAGGATGTACGGAAACTCCTGGTTTTCTTTTTAAGAATCTGTAATCTCTTATAATAATCTGTTATACTTATGGCAAAGGTATATTTTTCCCAGCAAAATTTTGGGTATTCTACCGATAAACTTCCCTCTTCAACACCCTCTCCATCACTTCCCCTTCCCTTGACCTCTTTACCTCTCGCAACAAGTTCACCTCCCAACTTCAGCACCTTTCATTTTGATTGTCTCTTTTTGTGTAAATTTCTTTGTTCTATTTGTCAAATATTTTGTTTATATAATTTATTTTTTATAGAACCCAATGTAAACGCCTTAGTTGCTGTTCTTGGTGCTATATGAAATAAATATCGTGAGTTTATTCTCAGCACTAAAAAAATATATTCTTTCTGTTTATTTCTCACATGGCATGTGAATTGATGATTACCGTTGTGCAGTGGTCCTTGCTGAGGGTTGGGCTCGATAAGCACTTTCACTTGGCGGGAATTTCTCGAGCGAGAGAGTGCAACGTACGGTTGTCCGTGTGAGAATACTGCTGCTTAGAGTTAAAGTCCAAGGTGATCAAATGTGTGACCCTGCGACTTGTTGATTGTAATCCCATATGCCGGAATCACTGGAAATTGTCGTCGTCGCAAGATGAAAGAGAGCGTTGTCTCAGTCGGAGCCAAATCAGAAATGATTCTCCCTTTTAAGAAATGTCTTGCAAGCATTTGAACTACGGCATTTTAAAATTTAAGTGACTGTGGCATCATCTAATAACGGCATTTGAAAATTGAATTGACTGTGACTTCATTTTACAGCGTTCCTGAGTCAGTTAGTGAGCGACAAGGGCTTTCTTAATATAGATATTATATCAATGGGAAGCCCAAAAAATAAGACATTATATCAGAAAACGAGTCTGCTGACGACAAGTAACACAAGTCTGGGATTAAGGAAACACTTTACAAAAATTGCATTGGTAGTATGCTTTTTTATGGCAGTGAAGCCTGGACAGTAACAGCTGCAGAGAAAAATACATTGGAAGTAATGGATATGTAAAATTATCGAAGAATGATGAAGGGCAAATGGATACCAATGAAAAAGTCCTGCGAAGAGTTGAATAGGAAAGATGTTTACTGAAAAATCTGCGAACAAGTTGAGACAAACCTATTGGGCACATCTTGCAACACAACAGCCTACAGAAAACAATATTGGAAGGGAAGAATTACAGAGGAAGAAGTAGAATGGAATGCATCAGGAAAATTTTGAAGGACGTCGAAGTAAATAATTACGTAGAAATGAAGTGGTTGGTGGAGAGGAGAGTGGAGTGCTGCAGCGAACCAATCTTTGCATTGGTGAATACTGATATTTGGGTAATCCCGATGATGACCTTTGGGCATATGCACATTACTTGTATAGAATTTCCATAACCTTGCAAACACTTAAGACACTTAGGCTGAAAATCAGTAGCTTCCAATATTACAACCGTCAATTACTTCTTTGCGTTGTATACGTAAAAATATCCAATCAAAGAAGATATTCTATTAAGGTCCTTTTAAACGAGGCACTTTACTGAACAGTCTGGTGTGTGAATGGATGTGCAGTGAAAATTGCGTCGTGTTATGCGGAGACTTGCAAGAATAACTGTGCAAATGAATGAACGATAGATTAAAAAATAGCTCCAGTTTTAACTCCGTTCTCGCAACTTTTTAAGTCAATCAATTTGCATAATAAAGTGTCTTATGTAAAATTGCCTGTTGTTAGATTCAAATAAAGTGAGCCAAGGACTAGTATCTTTTCAGAACTTTATTTGGTTTCTCTGAGACTACAAGAGCTCTTTCCCAGGCCAGGGCTCATACAGCTATATATCGCCTCCAGACGAGGTAGCTCCTCTTCTCCAACTCAGGGCCGTAGCACACATTCCGCTGCGCCAGATAGTTCTCCCCTGATAAGGTATCATTCCGCTGTGATGTTCGTGCGTCCGCGCGGATTTCAATTCTTGCCGCTAACACGGCCATTCTGACGCAGTTACGCTCTCGGAACTGCTACAAGCCAATCTCTGAAAATACAAGTATTCATTTTAGCACAGTTTATAATGGACACAAAGCGAACTTACGTGCCCGTCGTTCTAATCAGCGATTTCCAGTTTATCAAGCTGTAACGAGTGCTGCTAGAACACACTTATAGTCATCAGAGCAGGCATGTCAAGGACCCTCGTTGGTCCCAAGGAACTTAGAGGCACACCTTTAAAAGAATGCATTAATGGGGCTATAAGACCCATACCACGAGGCACTCAAGACCTCGGAAAACAAAACACACACTGAGAACATTCCAACTACCTGCCTCAGGATAAACAAGACATTTGACAACCAAAACAAATAATCAGAGTGCTCATCTCTGTACTTAAGAGGCAATAGGTCCTCGTAATACCAACATAAGAGTGTACGTCTCCACGCTTCAAGGTATCAAATACCTTGGATTTCAACCATTAGAGTGCACGTCTCCACGCTTCAAGGTATCAAATACCTTGGATTTCCAACAAGAGTGTCCGTCTCCACGCTTCAAGGTATCAAATACCTTGGAATGCCAACAAGAGTGTCCGTCTCCACGCTTCAAGGTATCAAATACCTTGGAATGCCAACAAGAGTGTCCGTCTCCACGCTTCAAGGTATCAAATACCTTGGAATGCAAACAAGAGTGTCCGTCTCCACGCTTCAAGGTATCAAATACCTTGGAATGCCAACAAGAGTGTCCGTCTCCACGCTTCGAGGCACAAAGTACCTCGGAATTCAACCTTTAGAGTACGTCTCCACGCTTTAATGTACAAGGTACTTCAGAATACAATCAGAACTGTCCTTACCCATTATCAATGTGCACTCTCAAGGAGAGTGATGAGATCATTCATGTCAGTCGCCGCCGTCCAATCCTTCGGCCATGGTCGCAGCTGCTCCTTAGCTGCCTTAATGATCTTGTGCCAGCCGGCACCAACCCGCTTCAATCCATAGCGGCCCTCGCGTGTGACCTCCCGGATCTCGTAAGGTCCAAGAAACTCGAAGTCCGTCTTGCTCGCGTGAAGTTTACTCGCCCGGTGTAGCAGCACGAAGTCCCCAACTTGGTACTGCATGGTGTCACGCCTTTTGAAGTTCATTCCAGCGCTGGACGATTCGTCTGGCCGGAGTCGTTCGCTTACACGCCTCCTGTCAACATTCATATATCTGACAGGTGTTAAATCATGTGACAAATCATTTAAAGCAGCTTGTATAAGTGGGGTGGTAACTTCTATACCCATCAGTACCTGAAGCGGACAAACACCGCTTTTTGCAAAGTAGCGTTCAAGACCAACTGAATCCTCCACAGAACGCTCGGCCATTCTGCCATCAACCTCGTCTCGATTCTTATCAAGTTCATTATTGTTCTCAATCGAGGAAACAGAAAATGCAACAAAATCGAATTTATCGTTTTCTCTATTCCGATATGACATTGCTCGTCAAGAAATAAACGTAAGAGTCCAAGTCTACTTTGGCGGGGGACATAATAGCGTAATACTTTCCGCTTATCTTTCATAACCTGTTGGTGACAAAGCAATCCATCTTTCTCAACGTATTGGTTTGAGTCTAATTTTCCCTCGCGTAACTCAGAAAGCATCTGCTGAATTTCCGCGTTGCCTTTTTGTTCGATATGAAACCACGAATCGTGCCGACAAGTTCTAAATACGGAAACGGGATTACGGCTAAGGTAATCAATATGGCTTAGGCTAGAGCCTTTTCGGTAAATTATTTCAAAATTGAAATCCTGCATATATGTCCACCATTGGGCGATTCGAGGTTCAATATCTCGCTTATTTACAGTCGCTTTAACAGAGTTGCAATCGGTGACAATTAAAAATTTTATCCCTATCAGGTACACTCGAAAATGCTTAAGGGAATTAACTATGGCCAAAGTTTCTAATTCATAGGAATGATAGCTTCTGTGGGAGACGTACGTTTGCTGTAATACGCGACCACTTTGTTTTGCCCGTCGTATTTTTGCATAAGAATTCCTCCATACCCAATTGCACTCGCATCGGTATGCAGCTCAATAGGTAGGTTGTGGTCGAAGACCACCAGGAGAGGCTCTGCAGTCAAACAGCGGATTACGTAATTTTTAGTCTCCTCGTGCTCAACCGTCCAAATGAAACTTTCATTATTTTTAGTAAGTGCGTTAATGCATGCAGTACGACTCGCAAACTCGGGAATGAATTTTCGGAAGTATCCAGCTAATCCCATAAATTGACGGACTTGTTTTACATCCGTAGGACTAGGCAATTTAGTCAATGCGTTGACTTTCTTCTTACTTGGACGGATGCCTTCCTCGGAAATCTCATGTCCGAGATATTCAATTTTTGGCTGAAGAAATTTACATTTATTTATATTCAGCGAAAACCCAGCGGCTTTTAAAGCTTGCAAAACTTTTTCCAGGCATAGCAATCCCATTTCAACAGTCTCAGATGGAATGGGGATATCGTCCATATAGACGAGGGCAATGGTATGCTTTAGATTCCCCAAAGCAGCGTTAATTGACCTCTGAAACACGGCAGGTGCGTTTGCCAGGCCAAACGGCATGCGGAGATATTCAAAATGACCATCGGGGGTCACGAAAGCAGTCTTATGAATGGAATTCGGGTGTATGGGGATTTGATGAAACCCAGACGCCATATCAAGTGACGTGAAAAACTTCCCTCGCCCAAGTCTGTCTAACTGATCATCAATTCGTGGTAAAGGATATCTATCCTTCGCCGTGTGGGCATTTAACTCACGAAAGTCGACACACATTCGGTACGTCTCGTGTTTCTTTTTTACAAGGAAGATAGGACTAGCATATGGCGACGTACTCGCTCGAATGACGCGATTGAATAGCAAATTATTTATGGTTTTACGAACCTCCGCACGTTCGCTTGCGGACAGGTGATAAGGCCGTCGGTTAACAATGAAGTTATCAGTCAAATTGATCTCTAAGAAGGCATTATTCACAGTTGAAACAGCCGTTCCGGTGGTAACCATATCAGCGTAATTATTGAGAACAAGACTTATCTGAGAATAATGTTCTTTAGGCAAAATGAGGGTACCCAGTGTATCCTCCAAAACACGCATGACACCTGGGAGCTGTCGTCTTACTACTCGCGTCCCCTCGCAATCCGTGACGGTTGCAAGTCGCGTATCATTAAATAAATTACAGCCTATGATGACGTCATAATCGAGGCACGTGGGAGGGACTATCAGGAAAGTAAGTTTCGTGCTCTGTCCAGTAATTTCTACTGTGGCTTCAAAATTATATTTGGTCACAAGCCTCCCTCGAGTAATTCCCGTGTTGGGAAATTCGTGCCTCACTAGTTTAGGGGAGAAGGTGTCTAAAAAGGCATCGGGCATCAAGGATACATCTGCCCCCGTATCGATCAACCCCATATAGGTTTTACCGTCAACCTTTACTTTGGTGGGAACAACTGTTTTTTCGCAACTCACAAGGTTAATTTGGCTTCTACGCCTTTCTATCGAGGCTTTGAGATAGCAATCATCCCCAAAATGTCCCCGCTTATAACAAAAGTTACACTTTTTCGAATTACTCGTACTGTCAGCGCCCTTGGAAGAACTTGCTTGAGGAGGCGAACTCTAAATAGTTTTCCAATTAGTTTTTAAATGACAGGCGCTTTGCTTGTGCCCAATTCGTCCACAAAGATAACATTTTAAAGGGAATTTCTGTCTTTTAAATTCAAGTTTCGGCCCTTTAATAGCGCGAGCTGTAGTTCCCTCTCGACTAAGTTCATTGTAACCGCCGTCGACAACCTCGGCACGCGCTATATTTGGAATGGAGCTTAAGTAAGATATGAGATCAGAGACAGAGGTAAAATTGCGCATAGTAGCCGATTCTTGGATTTTCCCATCGCTAATACCATGCACAATTAATTCAATTTAAGTCCTCAGCTCCCCGTTGAGCTCTCAAGTTTTTAAGAAGGGCCAACTTCTTATGGGCATATGCAGTGAAAGTATTAAACTTCGAAGTATTACAAGCAGCGGCATCACAGAGCAAACGGCTAAGAATTTTTCACGTAGGAAAAAGCTCCAAAAATTCGGTTTTAAAGACGGGCCAGCTGCGGGCTGCTGGAGACCAGCTCTCGAACCATACCTTGCAATCACCAGTCAAGTAGCGCCCCACTCTTACAAGCATCTGCACGTCCGACCAGCAAAGTTCTTTCTTGATTTCTTCGATCTGCTGTAACCAACGATGAGCATCGTCAGTTTCTGGGTGAAATAGCGGAAGATCAGCATGCTCGGAAGTTCCTTGGCTGCTCTCAATCTTCCTCAATACTGCGGCGAGTAACTCCTCCATTCCTTCCGCAGCCAGAAACAATCAAGAATGTTCCTCCCACGTTGTCAGGAGCGTAGAGAGGAATCCCACTTCTGATGTTAGATTCAAATAAAGTGAGCCAAGGACTAGTATCTTTTCAGAACTTTATTTGGTTTCTCTGAGACTACAAGAGCTCTTTCCCAGGCCAGGGCTCATACAGCTATGTATCGCCTCCAGACGAGGTAGCTCCTCTTCTCCAACTCAGGGCCGTAGCACACATTCCGCTGCGCCAGATAGTTCTCCCCTGATAAGGTATCATTCCGCTGTGATGTTCGTGCGTCCGCGCGGATTTCAATTCTTGCCGCTAACACTGTAAAAGAAGTCGTCTAACACAAAGAAGTATGGAAATAAGAAAGCACTTCTTTCAAACAAAAGTATTGGAAATAAAAATTAATTGGAATATGGAAGATTATCATGGAAGAACGAGAGTGGATTGTTGTATGGTTGAGACTAAAATGAAGGCATGTATAGGAATAAAGCAGTTTTCTGAGAGAAAAGTTGAGTGGAGAGTTGCTGAGTGAAGAGCTAGAACAAATTGATTTTCGAGTTGATGACTGCTGATAATGAAGGACAATTGGAAGGGCGTTAAGTATGTTTACGTGAGAATGTTTATTTTGAAAGTTTCTTTGGAAAGAGGAGTAGGGTTTACGGTACAAAATCATGGAATGTTGTTGATGCTACACTATATAAGCTTGAAGTACATGGGGGCTAAGTGCATCAGATTGCTTTTCGTGAAGGTGCTCAGCTTGTCTGAGACAACCCTTCTGTAACCGAGCACAAGTTGGTTTTCATAGTTGAAGGTAGATAGATCTGACTTCTCACCATGCCCTTCTCCAGGTGGAATGGAGACGAATAAGAAGGATGTCCAGCTTTTCTCCCTATGCGGCTATTACATCTCACGAAACCATAACAATCCAAGGAAGTATATGTACTCAAAGATTACATCCTAAAATGAATTTGGACGCCCTCCAACCATAAGCCGAGCGATATCTGCCGCATACATAGTTAATGAAGGCAGGCATTTAAATTTAACCAATTCTGTATGTTCATAATCATTCATTGCATCCAAAGGACTCAGGAAGTGGTAATGTAGAGATTGTACTGGTAGGAGATCTTAACTAGTTGTATTCCAGTTATTTATTTTCTTCTTCTGAAATGGAAGCATCCCGAAATGGACGACTTCTCATCCTACCGATAAGCCTCGCCTGTTACTCCGTTCTCTTCCTCAATAGAGAACAACCATTAAAGACAGTCTTCCCGTTTCAGAACACCGCCAACGACCGTATCCGATGGACGTACTATGATCCGCCAGAACCGAACTGCTTACACAACAACGGAAAGAAGTTTTCGGAGGTGAATCGAGGGCCTAATTAATGACCAATGGAGAGGAAAAAAACCAAGTCAGTTACCGGATGGAAACCTTTATCAACGAGGTAGGGGTTTATATGTATGTACGAGGAAATAATTCCGCGACACGGTCCTTTCCTTTTTCCGGATGTAATAGCGCACCGATCGCCGACATGCGAGACTTCGCTTGCCTGCTAACATCAAAGAGGGGTCGTGCCTAATGTCCGTAAAATCATCGGCGGCTGGGACATTCTACGTAGAGAGAACTAAGCGGTCCACTGAAGAATAAGGTGGAATGAATGGTGCCGGCTATTGTATTGTATCCGAAGGGGTACGAATAAAAGCTTCACGGGGTCTCTTTCTTCGTTCGAACAAACACTCTCATGTCAGCGGCAAATGAGTTGCGATGGAATGAAGGAAGTAATACTCATGTCTCCGGATGCGTTCGTGAAAAGATATTTCCTCCTGTTCATCTGAGCGGTTTTAAGTATTATCGTGTATCGTAAACGGCCGATCGAATTCTGTGAGGTTAGCTGACTGCAGAAGTTCTTTTCCTCTTCCTCTTACGGTGTAGTAATTATCATTTCCTACATCTACTGTTTATTGAACCACGAACCCCAAGGCTTCCTTTATAAGGTATTTCCTTCTAGCAAGTTCCGAACAATACAATGACGTCTCGATGTTCGCCTAATCCACCTGATTCTCCATTTCACATATTTATCAATACGGACCTATCCTCTTTTACCTTAATTCACTGCATTTTTTATTTTACAACTTGGTATTATATTACCATGCATGAAATACAATAGATAGTACATCAGTTAATTGTGCTTTGAACGAGGCAGTGTGGGAAATTTCCTTCTATCGTTTTGTTCCTCCAACTCGGGATGCAATATCTATATTTCGAATGCTGAAAAAGTATTGTATGGATTCGAAAAGAAGGCACACAATAACTGCAAATTAACTTGAGCCATTAGAGCGTCAAACAGATTAAGATTAAGCGTTTGTTCGTGACATTTATTTTGATTTTATGCCATCAAGACAAGTTCAATCCTAGCTATCAGTATAAAGTTAAAAAAATGTGTCCTAAACAAATTTGAAGTTTTTAAAAGCTGTGGTATAAACTGATCTTCAATCGGTCTGTAATCAAGGAGCCCTTGAGTACCCGCGGTATAATTAATATTTACCAAGTTCTGTGATGCTATCAGACTGTAAAGGGGGGCGGGGGTGTTTAATCAAAGGTGGCGAGAAAAAGAAAGGGGGTGACAGGGAGTGCTGGAAGCAGGGTCCTGATCAAAAGGTGCTATGCATCCATGTACTAGGATGAATTTAGTATTTTTCTGTTGGATTTGAAATAAGTATTAATTCAATCATAACTGCTTAAACTTTATTTTTATAATAATCCGGAATTGTTTATGTACTCTATGATTTTAAAACTTACGGTTGGGGGACGTTGGGTATAGGTTTGTGGAGCAAAGTAGGAGGTTAGCTCGAAAACGTTTGGGAAACACTGGCGTTAACTCTGCCGACTGCAATGGCAGAATTGGCTTCAGGAATCAAGTGGAGTGTCCCCTTCATTTATTTTCTAACCTCCTTGGTTCCCGAGTGGCACCGGACGGTGTATAATCTCAGGAGACGCGGCAGATGTAATGGGCGGCGATGGAAGAATTGGGGCATTGGGGAGGAGAGGGAAGAACATCACAAAGCAAGCGACTCGTCTCTTGTAGAGCGAAGCTCGCGTGGAAGAGGGCGATCAAGGCGGTCATGGTCTGAGAATGGGTTGCGATCAGACGGCGCATTTAAAAGGAAATCTCGTATTATTTGCGAGATAGCGGTAACCACAGGTTTCAAACCGCAATGGTGCCATTTCAGGAGCACGAACAACGTAAACAGCTAGCTCATTTAGGCTGCAAATACCCTGCCTTTGGTTCTGATGCAGTATCCTTTGGTGAAATTTCGTGAAATCAACTGTGTGGAACCAAATTCTAGAAGTGCGTTTTTCGAATTTATTTTATTTCTTTGTCTCCTAAGTATTCTTTATTATCCTTGTTGAAACGCAAAATGTAGTTTCGTAAGGGTATCTTCGCCGCCAATTTTCATTGGGAGCGGATTTATTCCTAATTTAAATATTCTCCTTCCAAAAGATGCATATTTGTAGTGACTGTTTTCTAAGGTGAATAATTTTTTTATGTTGAATGACCTCACCGGTTTCATATGATGTATAAAGGTGCTGTGGTGGCATATCCTGTCAGATTACTCAAATAAGCTTATGTAATTATTGGCTATTCATACGATTGATTCAATGCTTCGAATAGGTGGAGCTGCGAGCGTTCATAAAGTAGAATGCTTATAAGTTTATATATTATCATTATAAATTTCACACGAATAAAAAATGTTTTAAATTTCCATTTATTGCGTTGTTTAAACAATTATAATTTTAAAACTATTGTTTTGCTTTTCTATTCAGAAACAGAGAGAAATGACTCGGAGATACTCATTATGAGAGTAGGTAGACTGTTCACTTGTTGGTAAAAAAATGTGCCCTTTCGGATAAATAAATTTATTTATGCCTCTCAAAAATGTAATTTTGGGATTTTAATTCCAATAAATTTAATTCAATTAAGATAATTTCTAACTAAGGAGTCATGTGGTACAATCACGAAGGGTTCGAGATTTTGGTGTATTTGAACCACTCGTAAAAATCTCACGCAGCCTTCCCGGTCGAGTTTTTCTCGCGAGAATATTGTTGATGGAGTTCAATATTGCTGTTAGAGACGCACTTAACAGGATATCAGAAACTTATCCATCCGAGTAGTTCAAATGCACCAAAATCTCGATACGTTCGTTGTTGTATGTACCACGTGACTTCTTAGTTACGTGATGGGGATTATCCCGAACGTTTCAAACACAACCCCCAGGGTTGAGCCGAAGGTCCCTCAGTATCATCGTCATCTATCGTCATGAATAAGGATGGGGGAATCTCCGAACACGTAGATATCAATGGAAATTAATGCTTCTAGAAAGGTTCACGGAATCCAAAATTATTGCTGACACGTAAAAGATCATTAGGCTTCCAATCTACAATAGTTTGCCACATTTCCCGCGAACGATAAGAGACCATTGCAGCTGCCAAAGAGATATTTTCTAGGTTTGTTGATAGGTAGAGTCCTTAAGTACATTGGCTCACTAATGTTCGTGATGTCGGAACAGAGGAAGGAAGTAAGTCATGCAGGAAGGTGCTCCGTTTGAGAGCAACGACGATATGAAACATGGTTCGGTCTAGCCGCGTAAATTGAAGGAACTTCCTAAGACAAGGGGGTAACAGGATAAGCTGTGAGAGTAGAGGATGAAGGGAGGAAGAAGCACGGGAGGAAGTGTTGCATGGTGAGTCTGAAACATAGGATGGAGTGAGAGAGATAGAATGGGAGGAGGGTGGGATACGTGTGGAAGGGCTGAGAGCGACGCGTCTCCAAGACGACGGTTTCGGATGATCGGAGAAGGGGGTAGGTGGGTACACGAGGGAGACAGGGAGGATAGGGGGGAAGGGAAACCCCTCAAGACCGCAAGGAAGAGGAGCGCGGAAAGGGTTTGAGAAAAGGGGGGGTTGCGGAGGGTGGGTTGATGGTGTTTTGGAGGAAATCCTTCCTCTCTTTTCCTCCGGGGGAGTGTTTTTGTTTACCAGAGAAAACTTTCGAGGGATTAGCGGTGGCGGTAAGAGGAGAGGATTACGTTTTGAGGGGTTGCACACGCGAGAAATAAAATTATAAAAATCTCCTTTTTTTACGTGGTTGGCTGGAAGTTGAAGGGGGTTTTTGGTGGGATCAAAGAGTTCAAAGAATCGCGTTTTGCTTCCAAGCAGAAAGATTTAGGTGGTTGTAGCGCTAATCGTGGGTCATTGAGGGCACGTCTTAATACTTGATTCAAGTAAGTGGAAAAGCAACTGTGGGGGCAAATTTCATTTAAGTACAGTAAGATTATGCGGTGAAACTCAAAATACATGCAGCAATGAAAACGATAAAAGAAATACGTATTTAACATGTCTCTGCCTATGTTAAATCATGTCATGACTTGACTTTTTGGCGTGGTATACATAATTCAGGCGAAACTTAAGTTTAAATGTGCTTTTTCCTAATCTCTGACTCAGCGTAACGCCTTAATATTTGTTAACAACCATCATAATGATATGGAATGTATTAATTCGCGTTAAAAAGGAAATATGTACATATGTAATTGGATGATTACGAAATATATGTGTCATATGCCATAAGATTGCGTGCTAAAATTGCATTGAGTGGCCAAAAAACAAAAAAATGGGAAAATGCTTATTTACGTTTTTTTTTACCAATACGCGAAGGGAACCAATGTGTTGTGCTCCGTTTTCAGAAATATTGCGTGGATTCATTTAGCTCCTTCAGCATCGAATAGGCGTCCATTTTGATGACGGAGTAGTGTACGTGTCGCGTAGTTATATGAAATTTTCAGGTAAATTATAAGTTTGAAGTTCAAAAAAACTTAAGGTCGAATAGTTCTTTAAGTTGAATAAATACTGATATATATGTATATATATTGTAAATGTGGAAACCATTTTTTTTAAATTTCGTTTAGAAAAGCAATAACGAGAACATGCTTACAGTCGTAGAAACATTATCCATGCTGATGTACAAGTATTTTCATATTTTCATTGTTACCTGGAAGATTGAGGTTTTAGATGCTGTAGTAGGTACGTCCCGTCAAAATCTCACTTTGAAAAATGTTTCTAACCAAACAGTTCAATAGTTTTTCAATTCAATTGGGTAAGGTGGCGAATGTTTTTTTTAGCGGTGGGTTGCTCCGAACAATGGAGGTGTATGCGTGAGGCGTGTAACTAATGTGGTAATTAATATTATAAATGTCGTCATGCATTAATAGATTTCAATTAGCTTAATAATTATTATTAGAATTATTTTTTGATAGCTAGGCCTTTTGCCGTTTCCTTGTGTTTACATTTTGAATGTATTGTTTTATACTTATAACAATAATTTCCATTTTGATAAAATAGTATTGTGCGCACAATCAATTTACGAGAAATGCTTATAATTTACGTGTTCCATCTGTGGGTACCAGAACCACATTGCACAGTCTGAACTCAAAGGGGCACAGACTTTGCCCAGTACATTTAAATGTAATAAAATTAATTCTGTTTATAAGTCCAAAATTATGAACTTTTACTCGACAAAATGCACTACATGCTAATGTTGATTTTTTAAAATGAAAAAGCTTTATAACTTGGGTTCGCGTATTTACTTGTTCCATATTATGTATTTGAAGGCTTGAACAATAAAAAGTTGTTATTAATACTATTATTGATTACAAAATTTATTTCTAAACGATCATTCATAAACCCATATACTAAAATATTGATTCCAAAAAGTAAGTGAGTTAACAGAGTGAGACTCATATCACCTTATAGGGCAGCGTGGCCGAGCGGTCTAAGGCGCTGGTTTTAGGCACCAGTCCGAAAGGGCGTGGGTTCGAATCCCACCGCTTTCAAATATTTTTTGGCGTAAGTGCATAGAATCCGGGAATCTAGCATTCCCTGCGATGCATACATGAAATACTGGATCTAACATGTATCCTTGCGGGAACCTAGCATTATTTTTCACCGTAAAGCTGCTAAGGTGTGCCTCTATACCCTCTCTACATAGTAATCTACGTGACACCGTGCAAGCTACAACAAGGGTGTTTGGCACGGGTTGATTCCACACTAGGCATTCAGTGCTGGTCCCAGTTCAAATTGGAACCTCGCACGTTCCCCGGCCGCTAGGCGCAGACAAAAAATCGGTCAGGAGAACGGTGCGCAGTCAAATCAGAAACTGGGAGAGTGCTGCGTTGACAAAGCGTGCCAACGTGCAGTACTTGCGTGAACATACTACTACTGATTAGTATAGTTAATATTTTTCATTCATATATACCTACTGCGAGATACTAATTTGTGCAGAAAAGTGTAGTTTAGCTATACACAGAAATTTTCCTTGTATATACTTGGTTTCTGTATACACAATACTACGACCTGATTGCTATTAGCATCGCAATCCTGAGGAGTGGGCAATTTTCAAATGTACAGAAACGCACTTGCTCGAAGGGAGACGGATGCGGGTGAAATGCCTTTGGTTGACCCTTGAAAGCGAGGGTAGATGCTGGCGTTAAAACACAGCTAGCTGGCTGAATGATATCGTACCCGACTATATGAAAAGAATCTGTAAAACATTTAATATACGACATTTATCTGCTGTTTTACGTCCCAGTCACGACGAGTTTTTTTATTATAGGCAATTTCAAAAATCCCAGAGGCGCAAAGGGTGATTTTTAGTAGAGAAAACAGGTCAATTCTGTGGATTTTCTTTTCGTCGGAGTACTTATTGGGATTGAGAGAGTTGGAGGTTTTCAGAATGCCACATCGGGAAAATATTTTGTTGTTATAGGTATAAAAAAAACCTACCTTGCCCTATTACCGAAATCGGCCTTCTTCATCACTTTTCAAGTCCACGACCCAAAAAATGTGCACAGGATTAACCTGTCTTCTCTCCCCCACCTATCCTTCACGTCCCACGTATATAAATGTCTTGGCTCTCGAAAATCATGCACTTTAATTTTATATAAAGCATCAAAACGCGTCGTGAATTAAACTTCCGAAAGTGGAAAATTGCTATCTGCATACTCATCACGCTGTTCCCTTTTGGGCTCGACACAGTCAAAAGAGCTACATTCTCGTTATTAGGTCTGAAAAACAGGCTCTTTTTTAATATCTTTCTTCTCTCTCTCTCTCTCTCTCTTACTGCCCTATCCTTGCATACCTCATCTGCTTTCTGCTACACTCATACATTGCATCATGCATGTCGGCCCCGGTGGCGACGGGGTAAAGTCCTCGCCTGCTAAACTGAGGGTCGCAGGTTCGAGTCCCGCCTGAGTGGATTTATCACCATTCAGGACATGGGTGATTGTGTTCGTCCATTGTTACATGTTCATACTCCTGGGGAGTTATTTTGTAATCTCACCTTTTTAGTGACTCTTAGTGAAAAGGCGGGAGATCCGTTTCCCTCTCTTAATGATCGGCTCACGAACGGTTCGTGAATTGTAGAAGCTTCAATTCCCTCATATCAAATAAAAGATGCCGAGACTAGCGAATACCCAGATTGCTCAATATCTTACGGAAGATATCTTAAGCCGTGTTTACACGATGCATTTACCCGCGCAAGTACGTGGCTGGACAGATGCGTGAACACATTCACCAAATTAGAACAGGGGCTATTTTATGTCCACGCATTCACGCATTCGCGCAATTTTGAGTGTTTACACGGTAAAATGTTGATGGTGATTGTGTTTACGCATCTACCCGCGCGGGTAAATGCATCGTGTAAACACGGCTTTACACAGTACATACCACGTAAATCTAAATACAGTCAAAACTACAAGCGACATGTAAGCGATCACTCAATATTAAAAAAAAAATTAAGTGCACCTAATTAGTGTTCGTTTCACAAGCATGGGAAATATCTTGCAAGAACGTAGATTTTAAGGCAATATTTGTTAAAATTATGAAATTATGGTATAAATAACTGAATTCCATTCTCCATACACTGACGGATAGGCACACGAAAACAAAGGTATCAGCAACATTGTTTGGGAAATATTGATACGAAATATATACACATATATAATACAAGCTTGTAATAACATAAGCATTTCTAACAAAACATACCTTCAAGTGCCCAATATATTGAAGTTGAAAATGCTGAGGTTCTTTGCGTTGTGCAAATTACAACAATACGATTTAAAATCGTTTGTATCTTTCGCGGCCTTGTTTATTTTCCAATTCAAGCTTCAAGTATAAACGATGGTGGCTCCATGTCACGTTATTTATGACAGGAGAGATGGAACTAATGGCAGGCGGAGATAATGAAACGGATCAAGAGTCGAAAGATACGGATCAGAGCGGATGAATCGTCTAAAAGACCAGCACATGACCGGCAGTTCACCGCTTGAGATCCGAAGATGGTCACGCCGCCTGGGAGAGGGAGTTGAACTACGAAAAAGTGACATTTTATGACGTATTCTCAATAAAGTGAGATTACAAAATAACCCCCCTGTGATGTAAAAGGCCGTTCGTGCTTTTTCGGAGATGTGGAAATAAATAAAATAAATAAATACGCGCACTCCAGTTCTTAAGACTTCTTATGTTCCATATCTCCTAAATATCTTCCACTACTCTCACCCATGACATTCTGAGTTTACCCCTTCAACTCACACCATTCACTTCTCTACCATAAATCTCCTAGTTACTTCATTCTCATTCACTATCTCCACATATTCAAACCAACAAAACAGGCTCCCTTAATATAAGTACATTACTGAACCATTCAATCTCACTCTTCCACGACCCACTCATTCCTATCCCCTTGAATATCTGGAATACCTTTTTGAGTACCCCATGCCCTTTGCATTTTGCCTACACTTATTCTTATCCTGGCTATACCAAATCTCGCTACATTACAGCAAAGCGGGAAGGAGTACGCTTTAGTAAACTGTAACTTTGTCTCCTTACGCAAACATTCATTCCGTGATGTACTCCACATAGTACTTACAACTCTTATTCAAGCATTCGCACGTCTTTTTAACCTCTTCATCTGTTCTCCCATCTTTCAAAAAAATTCGTCTAAGGTACATAAAATCATTCACTTGTTCAAATATTCCACCATACATCCTCATTATATAATCATTCTTCCCGTTCTGCTTGTTAAAAACCTACTACTTTTGCCAATGAGGCGCTTGTACTCAAGCCCATTCCCTCTGCTACAGTGCAGAGGTTATCCAGAAGCCATTGTAGTTTCCGTATACAATCATTCTTCCCGTTCTACTTGACAAAAACTTACTACTTTTGCCTGTGAGGCACTTGTCCTCAAATCCATTCCCTCTGTTGTATCGCAGAAGTAATCCAGCACCCACTGTAGTTTCCGTGGGTTCTCAGACAGGAAAACAGCATCATCGGAGTTATATAGACTTCGCACGTTTACCACTTCAACTATTATACCGACAGTATCACTACAAACATCTCCCGCTCATTTGATAAGAAAAAATATCGAACAGGCACGATAAATAATCCAGTTGATCAACATCCAACTGTTGTATAATTGCTTAATATTTAGCTGTTCTAGTTGTTGCAGGGATTGGAGCGCGTAAGAATGAATATGGTCGGTGGAGTTGGCGGGCAAGGCGATGGAGTTATAACTTTTTTTAGGCGGGCGAGAAAAGGTGACGTCAGGCGAGTCGGTTTCCTGAGACTTTCGTGACACGCGCATGGGAGCAAACGCATCTCTTTGAGACTGAGGACGACACGCGAAGGGAAGAGAGTGACTGCTTTCAAAAGGGGATGAGGGCGGGGTGGGGGAGTGGATGGATGTGGGAGACACGACAGGAGTCAAACAAAGGGGAGGAAAACGCTGGGAGACAATAACATGATACGGTACCTGTATCCCTTTGCGGAGGGGAGAGAACGAAAGAGAAGCGGAAAAAAGGACAACGTGGGTGCAAGGCGTCCACACTTAAAAAAGGGGGATATGAAAAAGAAGCAAGGAAAGAAAAAAATATAATATATTGGGGTGCCGCAAGGGTCCTTCCTCGGGCCACTTTTCTTTATTTTTGGTGTTTAGTGTTAAAGGGGGATAGAGGGACCTCCCACACGCGACTTTTTGTCTCTAAGGCTGTGAAAGGGGTTTTCTTGGGTTTTGGGACATTCAGTTTGTAAAATCACCCTTTTCACATTAATTTCACTAACCTTTTCTTTCTATTCTTCTCCTTCACTGGATCAGCTCCGCTACAGGGGATTTTAGTTAGCCCTTCTAAATATATTTATAACAATCGTGCTTGCTATTAAAAGATCTATTTATTATTTTTTGCCTTGACTGGACATGCGAATTCACTTTATTGTACCCCACAAACTAGTTAATAAAGACTTCACTCAAATAATACACATATATATCAATCCTCACCAACAAAGATTAACTTCCTTGCGTATGCTTTTCACTCATGAATCAATCACTCGCCCATCACAGGCACATAAAAACACTCAATACGAGCATAACACAACATAGATCAAATCATTTACAATATCGGGATAATTGATCTATCCAAAATACCTCGCGTCAGATATCGTAAGTTGTATGGTCTCGTCTTCATCCCCGACACCACGCCCAACGTTTGGTTCCTTCCACTCTCGCGTCTCTCTAGCTTCTAATAACCTCGGCAGCTCCCGACTGACTCGGCTGCTCCCGAATGGCTCCTGGTTGACGTCCAGGCTCGAACTTCCGGATCTCACCTCTCACGTTTCACAATATTATTAACTCCCTCCGTCTTTATTTCGCACCAATTACGTAAGGTCAACTTCTTATTTGGTCTTCTGTGGTCTCAACTAAGCCCTTACGGGACAGCATTCGGTCGTGAAAATCGTACAGTATCAATGTGAGTCCGCTCTCCAGCATTAGGACGTGAGGCACCTGGGTTTTTGAGACAGCAGCGAATGTTAACGTGTATCGGCTTATATACCTGATCGCTGACGCATTGTCGTCCTTCTAGAAGCTTCGCTACTGACGTACTTCTGTTTCTCTGGAATCATGGTACTAACACATGTATTAGTACCATGTCTGGAATGTTCTAAAAAATAGCTTCCGGTTCTTACCTATTGTTGTAATTTTCACGAGGTCGTTAAATCCCGCCACGTGGTGGTCAATATGGAGGAATGCGCAATATTGTAACTCTTTGAATATGAATAAATAGGTCTGAAATTGAAATATTGGTGTTCTAATTATGCAAAATTAATATAATAGAATAATCTGCGCCACCTTCTGTACAATTTGGCTGCCGGGGTTACAAAAATATACATGAATGTTTTTCTGCGTGCGAGTTTGCGTATATATGAGTACGAGTGCGTTACAAGTTGTTGAGATTGTTCAGGAAGATGGAGGGCCTACCAATTCGGAGTGATTCACGAAGAGCGTCGAAAGAGCTTTCCAACTGAGTAATAATACATTTATTAAAGTTGTATTCCATTTTACGCATCATGAGTACGCATTGACTTGCATGGGGAGTTTCCGAATTTATTCGAGGTAAAATAAAAAAAATCAGAATTTGACTGATAAATCGATTTTATTAAAAAATACTGCTTCAACTAGCCTTAATTAAGACAAACCTTTCGGGTACGACTGCGATGATTCATGCGAGGTAAGAGTCATTCAACTCTTACAAAAAAAGGGACTTGAAAATATTATTAAAATTAAAATTAATGTGAATTTCAAAGCGATGTAATGAGCAATTGTGAGACCTTATAATCTAGCATACCTTAGTTAAAATATGTATGTGATCTGTATTTACGATGAACTGACTTCCCATTTACTTGATTTTTTCGGGTTAATAAGTTTTGCTCGCGTAAATAAAAAAGAATGATTATGAAACCCTGTAACATCAGAAGATATCTTTATATTACAATATGAAGATATATTCCGGAACGGGTATCCCATATATTATTGGAGGAAAAATAGAGAACATGTCCCAAGAGGAGGGCCAAGGGATAAACACAAAGACAAAAAGAGGAAAGTACATAAGAAGACCAACTAGGGAATAATGGAACTAACCCTAGATAGGGAACGATGGAGGGCTTCAGTCAAGCAATCTTAGGATTGAATCTTCAGTCAAGCAATCTCAACGTTGTGTATCCATCCACACTGCTTGTGATTTTGGGAAAAAACTCTACGAAGTATATACATGCAATGCATTATTCGTCGCAGATGCATGATGTTTCATGTCTGATTGTGAAATCTTGAAAGGGGGTTACATATTTGCGGATGAATGTCGTGACAGTACGTATCTTCTAGTTAAGTACAAAAACAATATCGATGATCCAAAAAGAGACTAAATGCAGCCTCATGAGCAATTAGTAATGTGCAGCTACTTACGTTATGAACTGAAGAACATTTATAACCATTATAATGTACCGGTGAGAGACTGGACAAGAGGATGAGGGGGCTAATTAGCCTTATCTGACTCCGGTCAAATATTGTTATTTGGGAAGTTCAGATTAACGAAGGTTTAAAAGGAAGTGAGTAAAAATCCTCTACATTTTACATAAACAGGATCATTTTCTTCATCTCAGTATACGTTCTACCTCTCTTCATTCCGTCCATATAACCTATTCTTTTTCTTCCCCTTCCCCACTTACTAAACCTCCCCTCTATCACGGCCATCAGCAACCCTCACTTCTCATTTCCTCTCCCAACCAACGAATTGGAATCCTTCTAGTCTCATCCAGTAGTTTTCTCTCCTCCCGCGCCATGCCAAGCACTTCCTCGCTTTTATTCCCGTCCGTCCACCCTCCATGCCCACATCTCGAACGCCTGCAGCCTACCCTCGTCTTTTTTTCCGAGTCGCAGTTTCTGCCTCATACAGCGCTACACTCCGAAACAAACTCTTCAGCAGCATCTTCATTATATCTTTACTCAAGGTCCCCGTAATGAGCTTACTTCCGTTACTAAACGCTTCCTTTGCTAGCACTATTCTCCTCCTTATGTGTTCGATAATATGCTCATTTTCTTCCAGCGTACTTCCCAAGTAATTAAACTGCTCCACTTGCTCCAGTTTGTGCCCTCCCACTTTTATGACCAGCCTCGCTTACTTGATTCTAGAGAACCTCATTACTTTTGTTTTCTTATGACTTATCTTCATTCCATATTTCTCGCACTGATAATCTTACTCATCTACTAAAGCTTGTAATCCCTTAAATTATAAACTAACCAACGCCTGGTCATCGGCGAATATAACCAACTTTATCCGCTGGCCTCTTACCTTGATTTCCAAACCTTGCTCTTCTCATACTCCTATTACTGTTTCCTCGGCATAAATTATAAAAGTCAAAGGTGACAACGATCACCCTTGCCTTGCCCCGTGACATATAACTGCCCACCTCGATTTGTGGCCTTCGGACATTGGGCCAAAGTTTCGGATGAGTCTTCAAATCTCTCGCCAATCTATTCCTATTTCCCCGAGTATCTGCATTAGTGTTTCCAATCAACTATGTCAAACGTCTATTTGAAATCCAAAAAGCAAGCAAATATCCTGATTGTACTCTATGTTTCTTCCTATGAGTGATATCGTCACCACAATCGTATCCCGAGTTGCCCTCCTTCCGGAATTCAAACTGGCTATATCACCCACGTAGTATTTTGCTCTATTCTCCAACCTCCTATTGCTACACACTTCTTTTCTTGGCGCAATTCTCCGTCTAATGCCTTCGCTACCATGATAAATATAGCCGGAGTCAAAGCCCCTCGATTATTCCAAGGTGAAGAAGAACGTGTGGGATTGTGACGACTTCGTCCTCGACTTATTCCCCAGCATCTTCGAAATGCCATATCCACTGCCGATCTGGATCCGCTTCGGAATCCTGTTTGCCACCGTGGACCGGCCAGCCGGACTACACATACTCTCGTGCTCTTCGTCCGAAGGATTGAGGGGAGATTGGTGGACGAAGTCATCGAAGTCCTTGATGGGCTCTCCGTGGACTCCTCCCCCTCACTCAACTATTGCTTCGGGGGAAGAAAGACGGAGAATCAGCATTGGCAACGTTCCACGCTCGCCAGATTAATATCCTCCTTGAATCAGATTTAAATCCTTGATTGCATCCTTGCATTTACTTTTTATTGTAATTTCTTTTCCGCTCTAAATGTACATGACATAGGAAGACTTTATGCATTTCGAAACGGAGGATCATGGAAAATAAAATACAGATCCAGATATGGTGTGGTGGAACCGTCCAATAATGACAGAAGAGCGGTCCAATTATGAAGAAGTACACATACGGTGTTTTTCTTCTGTGATTCTGGAAAAAAATCCAACGAGGGCACCCGAATATAGGAATTTTTAAAATCAGATACTGCTCTCCAATTATGTAGGTACTGTCACCTCGGATGAGTGTAAAAATTACAACTTGAGGTCATAAGGTAGTTAACTGCATTTAAGAGGTCTTTCTAGAAGTGCTGACGGCCATAAGACCTCAAAAATTTGAAAGAACGGCCAGGGTTTTATGTCTATTCTTCCTCTAATTTACCGCTTCTGCTTAAAAACATAACCGTTTGAGGAATTTTATTCTCGTATTGACTTAATTCTACATGGCATTAGTCACTGTATGGCGCTAAACAGTGGATTCACATCTCTTTTATCGCTAACCATTCCTTTTCGAGTTTTGTCAACAGAACATCTAGTAGTACAATTATAGGCAGAAGTTTGAGACCGAAATTCATAGGATCAACATTATGGAAGTGGGTGAAATTCAAATTCATACAGTTTTGGAATATGTTTAATATTACTCAGTCGGATAGGACGTATTTACTGGGGGAAGTAAAGGAATATCCATTGCCTCGGGGGAAGAGTGACGGAGAATCAGCTTTGGCAACTCTCCACGCTTGCAAGATTAATATCCTCATTCTGAGGAAGGTAGAGTGGGGACGGTCCAGCGAATGCCTCTTTGCTGAATCTTTACCGGGTTCTCCTAGGACGGGTACATTTCTCTCCACTTCAATGCATCTCTCAGTCTCCCCGAGGGCACCGTGCCATTCTGATTGCGAATATCCGATCGGGAGCATGCCATCCATGTATGCACCTTATTACTAAGCGGCGAACGTAGCCATTTTTGGTTTGCGTGCGTTGTGAAACTAAATGTGTTTTTGCATATCTTCGTGTGGTGATTGAGCTATTTACCACGCAATCCTCTGAAGACTTTGAGTTGTGTTGACTCATTTTTGGACGATATCAGGCGCCTGCGTAGCCTATGAGTTTACTTCTCCCCATTTATTTTTAGAAGAGATAAGATGGTATTTTGATGCACGAAAGTGAAGCCTGTTATTTTTTGTGCGACGTTAACATCTAACATGACCATCGCGCGATAATTTCAAGTAAATTTTGAGAATCATGCCGTGGATTTTAGAAACTATTTCCATTTTGTATTTTTATAGATAAATCATTACGTTACCGTAATAATCCCTCTACTAAGTTTCCTGAGTATACAACTGATAACATACATTTTTATGTCATTATTTCCGCGAATGATAACAGACCCTAACGGCTACCAATGTGACTTTTTACCAATTTTGTCGATAGGTAGTGCAGCTAATTAGTTGATATCCTCCCTAATGCTTGTTTCTAACTCTGCTACGTGGTACTAACATAACCTATTGCATTTTCCCTGTATAACTCTCATATTTCTGGGAATTTATGTAGTTGCTTAATACATAAATATAAATAGTTTCTCTAACATTGGTAGCATACCTATAATATAGTGCATGTAGGTTAAATGTCACTTCCTCATAAATATTTGGAGGTTTTTGCTGTTGTATTAATAGTCGTTGTTCCATTATACTAGGGTGTAGTATAGTGCATCTACATCTACGAAGTACCGTGTAAGCCACCACTAGGGTGTGTGGCACGGGGTGATTCCACACCAGCCATGCAGCACTCGTCCCAGCACAAATCAGAAACTCGCACGCTCCCCCTGCCATGCCGCTAGGCGCAGGCCCAAAAGCAGTCAGGATAACAGTGCGCAGTCCAACCGGAAACTGGTAGAGTGATACGTAAATGAACATGTAAACATGCAGAACAATTCTATACACACATCTAGTGGTTCATATTACTAACACTGTTAATTTATGAACGCTACGAGATGCTACTTCATGCAGAGAACAAAATAAAATAATGCCGGACAAATCAACCGGTGTGAAGTGTTAGTAATGACGTTGTGTTATTAAGCACAAGTGAAAATTCTCCTCTACCTATTGAGGGTGCGAGTTTCATATGATTGTTCTATCGCAACTATTATGATCCCTCATTGTACGTGGGAAAAATGAAATTTTAAATCTATCGGTTATGCAGTCAATATCCTTTATTTTATTCCTGTGATCGCTTCTACCGTAATACATGATGTTGCATGTTGGTGATAAATCACCCCCTGCCACACACCCTGAGGTGGCTTGCAGGGTATTACGTAAATGAGGATAAATGTTGATCTATTCAATATGGACCATGCGCATTTTAATAACTTCAATATTCCCTTGTGCTATCAAACCGAATGGTTCCATTAATTCTCTTCTTCAATATTTGGCTCTCTCCAATTGTCGAGTGAGCAGTACAGTCTAAACTCACTCGGACCCTGTCTTCAACTCCTCCTTCACTTACACTTGAACGTCTACACTGGCTCCTTGCATTTTGTTTCCCGTTCTTTGCGTGAGCGCTTACGCAGCCATTGACACTGAAGAGGTCGACTCCAGTCGCACCGTAGCAGTGAAATTATTTTTTGAGCCGCAGATTCTTTGGCCGAATCTGTTAGATCAAAGTTTTCGGAATTCATTGGTCGTTCAATCAATTGGTTGACTGCATCCTCCATCCTGCCCCATCTAATGATAGTTCCCTTACTCCTTGAAAGTTCTTGTCGTGTAATTTTCTCTTCATTTGGTCCATATATTTATCCATTGGCCTTCCTCTTGGGACTTTTCCCTCTATTATTCCTGCAATTTTTTCTTCCCAAACCCATTGCGCCTTAGGGTGTACCCAACTCATCAAGTTCTTCTTTTCTGTATAGTGTTCCAAATGGTCCTTTCCTGTTTTCCTCTTCTGTATTCACCTTCATTTCTTATTTATCCGTCAAATTGATCTTCAGCATCTTGATCGATTGATTTTCAGCAGCCCTCCAACACCAGTTTTCCGAATTTTTCGATTATTGATATAGATAAACCAGGTTTAATTGTGGTTGTAGGTATATTAAAAATATTTCTATGCTCATTTAAGTATTCTATCAGATGATTGGCAGTATTTTTTTAACTGTCCTTATCTTAACATACCAGTTTTTGGGACATCTACTCACTTTTCTTCCTATAGATGGCTCGCCATCAGGTCTCTCATAAATTCCCCATCCCCTTTGCCTCTTCTAATTTCGCCCAGAATTCTTCCTTCCTTCAGAATTCTCTTCCTTCCTCTTCCACGCTTGACCAGTGCTATCCACTATGTCTCACTCTTCAACATGCCCTCGCCTCTCTGCACATACCCCATCCATCCTTTACAGCGGAAAAAAATCATTTACGAATGGACTTGTCCAAAACGGCCAAAAGAAGAATTACGCACGATATTTGACCTATCGATGACAAGATAGAGGTTAGAATGTAAGGCTGTTGATTGGAGGGCGAATCAAATAAATTGCTGCTCTACTAATGTCAAGATAATGCTAAGGTAAATTTGTGATATTACTAAAATGTCCTATTGTCTCATATTTGAGTGTATTCTTTTGTGTCTCCGTACATAAATAAAATTTTTTATTCTCATAATCTTTATTATCAAAGAAGCAGACATGTCTATTACGCTCATTGTTCTTACCTATATTTAATTTATATAAGGCTAGTAGAGCACTGCTGTATTAATACACTTATTAGCGTCCTTCAGGAAAGGAGCCTCAAAGAGCTCGAAACTTCAAATTTATTCAAAATATGCGATATATATCTGTTGGAAAAATCTCGACAGTCCACTACTTTGTATTTACGTACTTCTTTTATTTCTTCGCTGAGTATTTGTTGCTGTGTAACTGATGAATATTGTTTAACTGTTATGCAGAATAATATTACGTGTTAATAAGAACTAGGATATTACAATTTTCCACAGTTAAAGTTTTAATCGACCCGGGTTTCGATGCACTGCATCATCATGCAGTGCATCGAAATATGCAGTGCATAGTGCATCATGCAGTGCATCGAAATGAAAAATAAATAAAAATCGAAATAAAATAGAAGGGTAATACACGAATGGTTTTGTTCATACATTCGCCATATGGGCTTTCATCCGCTGCCAACGATACTTCAAAATATCTCGTAAGCCTTCAAATAACGAAAATAGCATATCCGAAAGTAGCAAACTTTATCCGATATAATTTATGTTTTTACAACTTTTTTTTTTAAATATTCTTATTACTTATAGTCTTGTTTTTACTTACAACAAATTTCTTGTGGATACAGTGGTAAGATTTTACGTTATTAACGTAAGAAGTGGTGCTACCGTTTTTGAACCGGCAAAAAGCGTGCCTTTTTTCCACATTAAAAATATTTAAACAGTACTAAAAAATCTCAATGTAAACCAGTCGAACGGATATATAAATTATCTTTGATATGCAGTTTATTGTGTTGCAATAGGTTTATTGGTTAATGAGTTATAACATCTCAAACTCGGGTATCTCGACTTTTTGCATGGACAGTAGTTCTTATTATGTTCATATTCCACAACATCTCGCCTGATTTCTCTCTTTTTATTACGTGTTAAAATACAAAGTATCCTTCTTTTTGCTATCGGTGTCTACTTTAACTATATCCCTCTTCGAACGACTGGAATTTACAACAACATCGATTGGCTGTGACTCAATCTCTTCACTCGATTTAGGGTATGGAATGCATGGGGTCAAACACCCACCTCAGATATCTCTTTCGCCCGACTTAAGGGTAAATAAACCTGAGGGTGAGGAGGCAAAGCATTAAGTAATGTCACGGCCAGCTATTACGCTCCCTTATCGTCCGCAGCAAAAGCAAAAAAAAATATTGTTCCAAAACACAAAAAAAAAACATTAAGTTTCCAAGGTGTACTTCATCGCCGTGGTGCCAAATGTCGGCAGCGACAAAAGGGAAGCGAAAGAGTAGTGGAAATCAAGGGATTCCACGTTTTCGGAAAGAGTAGTGGAGCTCAAGGGATTCCACGTATTCGGTGTGGGTATGGAGCGTGTTGAGGTAAGAGGGGTGTCATCGGGGGGGCTGGGAGGGGGGGGGGAGAGAAGAAGAAGGAGGAAGGCTGGGGTCGGCGGGGACGTAAGTTAACACTGCGTAACTGCCCGAAAAAACCAGAAACCGGAGAAATGTGCGCAGAGTAGGGAAAGGTCTGAAGGAGGGGGGTTGTGTGAAGAAGGCGTGGGGAGGGGGGGGGGGTGACTCAGAAGAAGGAGGAAGTTTATGTTACATCTTTTATTTTGTGCGGAGAAGAACAGCACCCTCGTTCATCGAATGAAAACGCAGGGACGTGGCTGGTGGAAGGGATGGAGGGGTGGGGGGGTTTGGGTTTATTTTTTAAATCTTGACCTTGGAGAGGACTGACTGCGATAACCTGACGGTATAATTTAGCGGTCACCACTCTAAGTCACCGCCGTGCCGTAAGACCGTATTGTCAACTGGGTTGATACTCTATATTTATGCCTACTTTCCGAAAGCTGACTCAAATGAATAGTTTATGAGTGATAGAACTACTTTAGATGTACGGTAAAACAAAGGTAATTTCGTGATATTTCATGTTTTACTAAAATATATATATATATTTTTTTTAAATTGTTCGTTGTGATTGAAAATAGCATGCGTTATTGGACCAAGATTTATTTTCACGATTCCGAAACGATGACGAATTTTCAAAGCAGATATGCCGATTAAGTTCTTAGTTTATCTCTATATTTGACTAATAAAATGCTAGTTTAACGCTTCTGGATTAATACTCATAATCATCCTTTAAAAAAAGGGGCCTTGAAGTACCCGAAGTTTTGTTTTACCTCAAATTTTGCAATGTATATCGATGGCAATGACTTAATCTCTTCAATTGATGTGCAATGAATTATAGCATGGAATCCATTGAGTTCGATACCAGCCTCGGATAATTCTTCGTAAGACATGAGGCTAAATAAATCTGAGGATGACATAAATGTCAGGATCAGTAGTCGTAATAATTTTCCTTCGCCCTAGCAATACTGTAGTTGCCAGTTTATGGGTATAAGGGTCCATTGTTATACATAGCCCAGCTTACTTTATTTCATTAGATATTGCAACTGCTGGCGGAAATAAATATGTAGTGTAGCACAATAAAGATGTTCTGAATGAAATAAGTTGCAATAGCTATTACATATAGCACTTCGGTAGTTGGAGTGAGATTTTTTCAGAACCGCAATGGAGGACATATTAAAAATTTATTTTAAACCATGTTGAGAAACCCAACTTTGTAATTTCCACAAGCTTTATTCCGCTGGCACAACGCGCGTTTCACCACACTGTGGCATATTCATGTTAGGCACATGAAGATACCACAGTGTGGTGAAACGCACGTCGTGGCAGCGGAATAAAATTTGTGGAATTTAAAAAGTTTGTTTTCTCAACATGGATATCTATCATTTCCACGATGTCAGGCCTGATATCATCATTTTTATTTTATAATTTAATCAGACGCAAGAAACTTGAGGTAAATATAGTTATACTAATGACGCAAAAACTTTTTGATTTTACAAATGGACTTCTTAGTAATTGGCTTTAGAAGCGTAAAATTAGAGAGGTAGAAAGCAGTACGCACAGGTTTAAAATGTCATTTTTCCGCTTGCGATTAGGAATCACGATAGCTATGATCGATGCTGCCAATAATGTTAATGATGACGATGCATTGCGTTGCATCATAGAGGAAGTATACTTGAGGAAGTATGGTTGTATTTAGGCCAATTTTTTTACTTTATTTAGTTATTATATTTTCAATGTCTGCATGGGATGCTATTTAATTTTTGTACATCAGTAATTAAAAAAAATAAATTTTGCATGTGACCATAACTGAACTCTTATAAATTGTCCCCGTGATGTGTTAGTGCTGTATCTATCCCGCATGGGTAGCGTTATGGTTAGACGCCGCGCCGTATTGCACGTAATGTCCCTCTCTCGTACGTTACCTAATTTAACGTAATGAAATAGTTAATGACAGCAGGACAGTGCGTTTGAAGATTAGTGAATGCCTAGCGTGGAATCGCTATCTGCCACACACCCTTGAGGTGGCTTTCAGGATAAGATAAGAGGTTATCCACAAAGAGCATCACTCGATGGATGTGAAAGTTTAGGAATTCACTCCACCATTTTTGTAGGCCAAAAAAGAAAAAAAAATTTCGAGTTTACTACATTTGGCTATAGTAGACTCGTCGCTGCGTTCGGCCACCCATTTAAGACTGCACGGTGAACAAAACTCCGCGCTCTTAATTCCTAAAGTGGAATCAATTTAAAAGATAACTGCTCGGTAAATCGGTGCCTGACGGGAGATGAAATATTCCGAACCTTATAGGGGATCGCAAGGCAACGTATTTATTAACATGGTCGAACGACTTTGCGTCTAACGAGAGCCTGTAAAACGGAATCGTATATTATGTGCGGTGACGTCTAAACCCTCATGGTCTCATCGCTCCAAAACGCTCGCATTGGCGAATTCCTCGCGTACTACACCATGGCGGTAAATGATGGAAAAAGTCATAAATGGGTAAATCGCAATACCTTTCTCTCCCACTCCCACTCATAGAATGCTTAAGAGGCATGTAACGTTTTGTCTAGGTACCAGGAAACGCGGTACTGACCGTCAGCTTATGAGACAATATTGTTCCATAAGTCTGAGGATGACTTTTAGTGGTCTTCCAGGCACAATTAACGGAGCAGCAAATGACACTCCTCCTGAATGATGTTCAAGTCGGTCTCCGGGAAGCTTCCCGTGAGATGCTCCAAAAGGTTCGTCGACCTACGTATAAATGCAATGCACATTGATTTATAACGGTGTCACACCCTGAACCGTTCACCGATTGCACTGGGTCAAAGAGTAGCCGAGAAAGGTTAAAAGGTAAATAATGGCGATAATTTTGAAAGAATGTTTCTTCTTCAGTGTAGAGATAAAAAGAAGAAAGATGATAAAAATTCTCCACACCTGCGGGAGAAAAATGAGTTTCACTCAGTGGGCTAGTCTGAGTAAAATCTCACGCAGTGGGTAGATACAGTGAAATGATGATTATCCGAGGTAATGTTGACTGAGGCCACCACAACGGGTTAAAAAACGGAAAATACTGAGCATTATCGTACAGCGGAAGTGTACGGGAAATTTTTCTCTCTTAAGAGCTATTAATTTAGATCATTAATATTTATCTCATATCCGCTTGACCTACATATTGGTAATGAATAAATCTGCATCTACCAGATACCATGCGAGCCATCCTACGTGTGTGGCAGGGGGTGACTTAGCTTCAGGCATTCGTTTACAATCAAGCAGTCCATCATTCTGTTATTAGCTGTAGATGCGTTGAAGCCTCTTTATTCGAGGTGATGTGGACTGATGCTACCTCGGATAATACGGAAGGTTTCTCTGCGGTTATTAACTGCGAGACATTTGGATATTTCCTTGCTTCTTTTTTGACAAGGTTGAGGTGAAACATTTCTGTCAATCATCTTGTAATTAGAGATCAAACTGATTTCCGGATTCTGACGTTCGCATGATTAAAACTGGCTTGGTACCGCCACAACATAAGGTTCAGTACCTCGAGTAATAGGGAACCTAGGTAAAACTAGACTCGGATAATGGATATTAATATACCTTTGGCAATGCTTAATTAATATAATATTGGCATATCTCTTCGTGTACACGATTTTCTTTATTTAGATTTTAATCAAGTGACGTGTCGCGTTGACTTTCATTGTGTTAAGTAAAGCGGGGAACTGCGCGATGAAGTCGTAACTAAACATCATTGCGTTGCTTATTTTATTTTGCTTCGTCGGGCATCAAGCTACTTAATGCTGTATGCATGTACATGTGAATGCATTTCGACTGATATTACACCATTACGTGGTGAGTTTAAAATAAAAAGTAGGAATTTCTTAAAATGCTGCAACAAAGAATTCAAATATTTACTTTTTAATGGAAAAATGTTACGTTCAATGAATTCACCAGAAATAAAAGGAATACAATAGCTTAATTCTTTCCTCAAAACACTTAAGAATAATTATTGTACGTAGATTTAATTCATTTTTCAGGAAAGAAATAACTCGTGAAAAATGCTGTTGAAAAAGCTAAAATTAATCATGAAAAAATTGTGTTGTGTTTCGTACTCCCTATAGTTTTTTAAATTTCGTGTGCGAGAACATCAGGACAATAAATGGTGTCTGAACAAATGTATGAATGAACATTGTATAAATGCGTGAAAGAAAAATTCTAAATTTTTGTGACAGTTTTCTCAAAACTTCACTCTCTCTTGACGGTTTCCACACAAAATCTGTTCTTTCGTAGACTATTGCTATGCCGCGAATTAAAACCCCTCTCCTCAACAATAAGTTTAGACTACAACAAGTTTCCTTCATTTAATAATTATTATTATTTTCAATGTTTTACCCAGAAATTGAATTGCATAAAAAATTATCATAGTAGCATGGTGGTAAATTTATCACTGTAGATACAACATCTGTGGGGATATACAGTATCTTCGGTAAAATATGTTTTGAGCATTTGGGGTTAAGGTGGTTGGAGTGGTTTTATTTTATGCACACATATGCGAGAAAAACTTTGCACTAGTGTTCTTAATAGTGATGTCTATAAATAAAAGAGAAAAAATTTCATAATTCCGATTTCGTTTTCCCGGAATTCAATGCTATTTTAACACGTAGCCTTATGGCACATGACATATATTTCGAAATGATTCGACATCATTTGTCCAGATTTCCCTCTAAACGCGAAATAATACATTTCTCATTATTTAAATTGTTGTCAACAAATATCAAGGTGTCACGCCGAGTTAAATATTTGAAGACAGCGTATTCCAATATAATTACTTCTAAATTTCAACTACAGCGCCGAAAACTCTAGTCATGGCATGCTTTAATCAAAGTAAAAAAATAGTATAGAAATCTTGTATCATTTCCATTACTGCCTGTATGATGAGTTCCCACGGATGATCAGATGCACTTCGGTGAAATGTGGTCCAAGAATGTTTTCCCAACTTACTTAATGTACACTCAGATACTCGCGATTACCGCTCCAGCCACCTTAAGTCGGACTCTGCAGTCAGTGGATGAAAATAATTATTCAGATATATACGAACTGCGCAGCAAAAGGGTTTAGGGAATGTCAACAAAGTTACTCCTGTTCACTCGAGACCACGGCTAGTGAGCATTGCACAATCGTCGATTATCGACTCCGATCCAACGGAACCTGTTTTATAGTTGACTCAAGTAAGCTCCACTTCCATCTTTGCCTAACTCAAAAGCCGCCGATGAGACAAAAGATAAATAGATATTGCTAATTTACACGTAGAGAATACGCAGGCATGAATTAAAACGTGAGCTTTAGGCAGCTATAAAGGAATTCCCGTAGAGAGCTACCATCATGACATGAGTGCTAGAGTACAAAAACGAAAATATAACTAATAGATATGAGTACGTACATAAATTTAAAAAAATGATAAATATTCCAATTTCAAGGTTTTGACTGATTTAATTCTAAAATATTGATGACAAAAATAAAAGAAAATTATTTTACCTAAAAAGATTTCCATTCTTTCAAAAGAAAACAGCCATCCTTTAACTTTTTTTTGAGAATGTCAACATGTTTTGATAACCTCTCTGAGCAGTTGGAAATTTTTTCATACAATTTGGGTCCTAGGTGTGCAAAACATCTTTTAAATACAGATATGAAAACCTTTTGCACAAGAAATGCATTCTTCTACCGCCACCTCTAATGTGCGGTTTGTTAAACAATGCAGATTTGTCACCAATTCTTAAAAATAACGTACGCAAGACCTTGTAATGTACAATCGCCTTAGATACCCACCTACTACTCCACACGCTTTTGCGCGAGCGCTCATTTGTTTCCGGATCACACCGTAAAAAAATACCGATCCATTGTCTAGTGCGATAAGAGAGCGGGACCGGGACAGGTGCCTTGCGGGACTCCGGTTCGCGAAAAAACATTGAAACACCCTCCGCCGCCAAACCGTTCTCGTTCGCTCGTTTCGTAATATATATATAGCGGTGTTCTGCAGGGAGGGCGCCCCACGTGTAAACCCGGAGGAGAGGGGATCACAATGTGCATGTGAACGCACGCACATAGAGGGGAATGCATCCACGCACGCAGGCATGCGGCTCGACCCGGAGATGCGGCGGCGATTGAGGGTCGCGTGGGAGGTTTGATCCGCATAGGTGGCGCTTGTGAGGGTGAATGATTGGGGGCGGGGGGACACCTAGGGTGGGGAGATTCCTTGTTTCAACTCGTCATGACCATCCATCCGTTTGGCGCGGTGTCAAAGGTGGGTCACCGGTAGGGATGCGCGGCATTCAATTTCCCACATTGAACGCCAGTGTTGGAAATGTATCGAGTTTGCGAAGAAATATACACTACTTCTGGGGACGTACGACTCATTCAAAGACTTATTTGTTGAATCCTTGGCAGGATTGAATAGTTTCAGGCAAATAAAATGAAAGAGGACATTCAATTGCTATCAGTAATTCGTATTCACTTGAGCGAGGTAGATAAATATTTCGGTGGAGGGTATCGAAAATATGTTGAGACGTGAGAAAGAACATTTCATGCAGGAGAAATCGAGGGGTAAGAGGCAAAAGAGAAGCAGCATATCTCCTCCGGTAAACATTTACGTTCACACCGGCATATTTAAAGCTCAACTAGTGGGTGACTCTGAGAAATAAAAGCGGCAATAATAATTATGCAATTTACATGGTATGAGGTTAGTTATTGAATGCATCAGCATCATCGAAAATGTCAGGATGAGTAATCCTTAAATCTAATAAAGTATTGCATCAAATTTGTGGAATCCCTTCCATTATTCAAGATGGAATTGAATACATTTCAGCTTGAATCAGTGGAAATCATCATTTACGTTGAATTATACGCTAATTGAGAGACCAACCTAGTGAAACTATTTTCACCCTTATGTTCGGTCATTGCAAAGCCAAGCAATATCACCTAACTCTAATCACCATTGCTGTATTTAGACAAGGATATAATTGACAACATTTTTAGTACATGATAGATTTACTGCATTCAGTTACTACCGAAGCCAGAAATATTGTCGTATCGTCTTTGGAGGGACGATGCAATTCAAATACGACAAACGAGATAGGATTTTGGGAGCAGGAAGTGACTCGAAACTATGTATGAGTTAAAAATATAGCACAAACGAATCCCATAAAATTAAAATTAACCCTAGGAACCTAACTTCATTTATTCTGAGAAGTAAGTTTTGGTATTATTCCAAAGTAATCCGCCAGAATAGGAAAATATTTTATTTACAATTTGGACGGCTCAACATAAAAGTGGGCCAAGTCCAGTTTTTATTTCTTAATAAAAAATCGTTTAGGATGGCTAGGGTCATATATTTTTTTTGAGTAAGAGGGAACGAAGTCCAAAGTTCGAATATTTACATCTCCAATGCAGCGGTTCTCGAAATGACCGAGTATGGCTCATTTACGGGAGAAAGAGACGGAACTTTAAATGTGTTTTCCTCGAAATATTGTTCGATGTTCTTAATCTACTTTAACACGGAGTCCTCCATCTAATGCTTAGCTACGTATTTAGGTTTTGCGTTAATACACTGTGTATTGTGTAACGTTTGATTTTGAATGGTGTTGTGGACGCTGGGTTGCTGGGGAGTTGTTGATAAAAAAGAAAGGGGGATTGTTGGGGAATTGGATTTGGAGAGGATGCTGGATGCATCGAGAAACTTTGTATTGGAAAGAATAAAGAGTTTTGAAACGAAAATAAACGTCTGACGTTACAATTGCATAATAACTTATATGAATAATTAATCATCTGCATTTTCTTTTTATTTCATTTTATACATTTTATTTTATGTCGAAAGTTGTCATTATAAAACGACTATATCAGATGGTTCCTCATGGACCCGGGTCCCGACGTGATTCCTACGATTTCCGTACTTGGAGCGTTACTGTAAGTTTCACTTTGCAACCCGGACTTGTGAGTGGGAGGGATGATGGGTTTGGAGAGGTGGGGACATGTCCAGGTACAGAAGGTGATGGGGAGGTGAGGGGAGGGATGAAAGAGCGACGCGTGCGCTTGTCCGCGTTAGCTGATTGGCCGGAGAGACGCGCGTAGGTTAACGAGAGCGCACGTCTCCACGAAGGGCTCAATCCGTTCCGGGACAGATCGTTGCCCAAAGAGTATAGGATGGGAGTCAGCGCACCTCTTCTTCGCTGGCGGATGAAACGGCAGATTGGTTGGAGGGAGGTCACAAGAGAATGTCCGCTACGGCTGGCTCTTTGTCGGCTCCATCCAATCAGTCATTGTCTTCTTAAAGGGTCGGCCAGAAACAGAGATAGAGAGGCGAAGAGTTTAAACGATGGGTCCCCTTGTATGTATGTACGTACTATACCGGCAGTCTATCGGAGTGCCATATAACACTCTCCGAAGGTATGGGGGGTGGTTAATGGTGACTCTATTTGGCTCGCCAATAGGAATTAGACGCCCGCTTTCCCCTTTTGCATATGACAGTTGATTAGAGAAACTTTCCCGACTAAAGTATCGTGTGTGTGACCGACCCCGATTTTATCCGCGGAGAACTTCAGATGTTTTACGGTTAATGGGACTAGCGGAACCGCTAAACAGTCCTTAGGTCACCTGAAACCCATTGCGGTACATTCAGAATAGATGTTGTGCATCTTGATGAGTTGCAAATTATTGGAATATTAGCGGTAAATGAAAGAGAATCAGAACCCGTCGAGTAATGAAACATTTTTCTTGAATACCTACGCTTGATAGAGTTTGTCGTATCTTCTTTGTTGTCTCCGATACTTAATTGAAAGATATCTTTTTGCTCCTCTGATTTTTAAGTATCACGAAATCCTAACGTTGAAAACCACACTGATAATACCAATTTCCATAACTCAAAATCCACTCAGTTTCCTTCTCAAATGATGGGTTCATTACTTCATTCAATTGTTCTATCAAAGAAACATTTTCAATGGCATACTTAAAGCAAATTCCATTTACCAAGTTTGGCATTCAAATCACCGAGATTAGTGAAAATAAGGTGCGTTGAATTCTTCTACAAGGCTTAAATTGAGTCATCTAATTCCACCTTCTCCCCTATACTTTTCTCAACAGCTGGAGAATATTTTCAAATTTCTATTGCACCCTCATTAAGGACCATGGCGTCACTTTAAAGGATGCGTTTGGCAAGATTAAAATAAAGTCTTTTTGGCCATCCTCTGTTTTATTTTCACAGTGACAGCTATTTTGTTTTTCCTTTATCTAAATTCATCCTAGGCCAATATTATGATCAAAGTATACTTATTCATTTAAAAGTGCGTTTTAAGGAATTACTAACGCGGCACCTGTCAATTTTTTACAACCATTCTTTGATGAAATTTAGTTTTTCAAGGCATATCATTGAAATTTTCGTGACATTTCTTCACATTTTGGGACATACTTCTTGTTACGACGACATATAAGCTACTTTCATGAGATAAGTTAAAATTAAGTAAAATATTCCGCTAAAGGCCTCGAATTTAAAATTTTACGGCGGGGAACATTCAGGTATGCAGATAAACGACGTAAAACACCGTTAATGATGGCCATATTGAAATGTTTTGCGAGTATTTAAAACGAGCTGTTTTAAAGCATCTATAAATAATGCAATTGGCGCCGAGATAAAATTTTTAACTATTTTCCATGTTCTGGACATAACGGAGTTTTTTTCCTAATGATTTCAGAAAAAATAATGCAAAAACCCTATGGACACAGAAACTTTGTTCTAAAGTTCTGTCTCTGCTGTTCCCAAACACGTTCTAAGTCTATCCTGGAAGTGATGGGAAGTGAGCGGTCTGAGGAATTAGTCACACCTTTACTTATACGAAAAAAGAACTTGTGATCATCCGTTCATTTTGGCGCCATCCTGTTACTTAGGCTCTCCACCAGAGGGTATAAATTTCAAAGCGGTTAACTGCCTCAAAGGTGGATGAGAAAGTAATTTCCTTCGACTGCGGATGTGATGAAAGAGACAAAGCCTTCAGGCTCTAACGGTCGCATCCAAAATTTTATTAGATCAGGTCCGAGGTGGGTCATTTTGTCGGGAGCTTCTGTAAAACAATTTGCAGCGAAGGTTTAGTGTTCTATTCGCCCACTCTAATAATTTGTGTGATACTATGATAATAATTTATACCTATATTTGATATACATCATTCTTTGGTAGTATGTCAAGAGAGATTGTTAACATCACGAACATTTCATCATAAATGTAGTCTTGAAATACAAAAAAGTTAGTTCTAGTCAATGAATTCTGGCTTCGCAAGGCATGCGATGAAACTATTTTGGCTATAAATGGCAGTCTTTCACCCAAAAAATATATTTGCTTTGTGATACTTAGTCATCTTATCTTGTTGTAGCAACATGTTGCTGATAATGATGGAGCACAAATTTGAGCCACGCCTCAAGATGAATTTTTACTTAATTATTTAATTCATGCCTTGTGGCTGTTACGTCTCTTAGCGAGATATAATCATCCGAAATTCACTTATATTGTTTACCACGATGTTTTATTCCATAATATAAACTTTCGAGGATTTGGTCCAAGAAAAAGCTTGAATCATACATTAAGTTGCTCATGTTCCGATTATATTTTAAAACCATTTCCAGGGCTACATAGGATCACAACAGACTACTAGGTTATCTGAGTTATTATACTTTAAAGTTATGGTTTTAATCATCATTTTACTTTGAATTTTACTTATTTTTATTGTGCATTACATATTTTCATAATGCTTTACATATTTCCATAACATTGAGCTTTTTCTGGACTAAATCCTCGACAGTTGCTTCTATGGGATGTAAGAATTTATTTAGCGAGATATGGGATTCTCGTATAATGGCTTTAAGATAGAATAATGGGCGATGGGATACAATGTTCTAACGCCACATAAATCTCCATCCCGACTCTTTGGGTGTAAATACCGCATGATTCTAGACAAGCAGGGTAAAAATTACTGTTATTTTTATGAGTGAGTATTCATTGAATCAAGTGATGAGACCCTGCTGGGGATTGATGATTATGTTCGCTCTTCCTTCATCGAAGTGTGCTTGAGCACATCCAAGGCAATTTTTAATTTTCTCTAGAGAATTTTTCGAGGCATAAAATTTTCATTGCAGCCCCGTGAAAAATCATAAACAATTTTTATGTCCCGTAATATTAATTCTCTCGCCAATGCACTTGCGTCCATTGAATACCTAGTTGTATTTTGTCCAGTGGTTGCCGTATTGCTATATTCTTCGTTCGATGGGAAGCGGTGATGTAGTGGACACTCACGGCCACTTAATTATTACGCAGTTAATGTCCGCGGCACATTATCGGCAGAAATCATCTCTTGGATAGCCTGGAGGTGTTTTTTGCTTCCCGATGACTTTGCAAGTTTTCCCTTCTTTTGATGCTGGGGGATGGTAGATAAAATGTATGCTAAATTGGCAGCGTATTTCTGTTTCAGGCTTCGAGCCGTGACACTCATGAAGCGGTGGACTGTACTTTTCGAATTCTATTTTTCTTATTTTATCCGCGATGATTTCATGGCTTTGTCTTAAGAACAAAGTTTTTCTCAATATCTACATGCATTTAGCAAAGAGCTGTTCTGTGCGATGAACAATTTAATCACTGATAACTGAGTTTTCCAGTTGTATATTATAGCCCCAATCCTTCTTAGATCAAATGGTAAAAATAGTTTGAATCTTTTATGTAATTTCGAATCAACAATTATCCTGACGACCAGAATATTTGACTAACTTCAACGCTGCACTACATTACTTTGCATGAAAAAAACTGCGATGAATTAGTCCAGTGCAAGAATCTAGTTTTTATCTTGGATTTGAAATATCTATCAAGAGAGACCAAGAAGTCGAGAATAAGTTTAAAAAAGTATAAAAAAGTGTGACAATTCATAAACGATATAATGTGATTTTCTAAACGATAGCAGTTCCGGTAGTACTGTACGGAAGCGTGATGTGGGTTTTCTCAAAGAAAGACAGAAAGAAAATCACATCAGCTGGAATTAAATTCCTTAGAGCATATTACAAAACAGTATAAGAAATTAAGTCATAAGAAAACATTTACAGTTTTTAGTCTAGAAAAAAATTAAAGAATATAAAGCCAATTGGTGTCAACATTTAGGCAGAGTGCAGCAGAGCCGTCTACCCAGAATCGCCTGAGAATATAAGCCTAGTGGTCATCGCATGCTGGTTGACGATAGTTTGCTCTTGCGTAAACGAACTAACAATGAATAAAACAGTTTATTTGGCCACATATTAAACATTTGTTTTAGTAATTGACGTCCACAAGCACGGTGTGAATATTTTTCCGAGGGAAAATCAGGATAATATACAGGGTGTTTCAGGAGGAAATGGCATTACTTCAGGAGGAGGTTGGGGACATGATTTTAAGCATTTTTTGTCCTATGAACATGGGGTCGCAACTCCTTAGTTACCGAGCTATGGCAACGCAAACATTTTGTCACAAGCATTCTGCAGTTACCATGAAAACCCCCAAAAGCAGTGGCATCCAGCAATACTTACAAATAAAAACTGGTCTAAATTGTACTTAAAGTTTGTATCTCTCTTTTTCTGCCAAAATTTACGCATATTGCTCACATATTCTGAAGTGGTAACTGAAATTGTCAGTATTTTTCTTCTTCAAAAAATTATTTTTTAGAACAACTTTTTTATTTTGAGATATACGAAAAAGTTAATAGAGTCATCAAAATTGGAAAATTTAATTTATTTTTCATTACTGGTAAAATTATTTTCATATCTTAATTTTTAGCGAAGATATGGCATTTTAAACGGTACCGTTACATGAGCACATTTTTCGACGGCTCTCTTCCATGCATAGAACTGATATTGATTTACCGATAAAGAAAATACCTTCACCAATCTAAGCTTGAGTACTTATTTTTAAACGTTGTGAAAAGAATAACCAACCAATGAAACCCAAATTTAGGTATTTTTGTGAACCAAATGAAGTAAACAATCAAGCGGCAACAAAGATCACAAGTGGAGATTATCTCCATGGATTAATTGTCGATCACTGGTGCCGAGATTCATTGTTTACGAAGCTTTTTCAACTTATAAGATCTTATAAGGATACTAACTCAATTTCATCATTAATTCTTGGATATGTTGTCAATGTAATGAGAGTGAAAATGGAGGCAAGTTTGAACAGGTTGATGGTATTTCGGTACGTTTCGGCGAGACCTTCACAATGACTCATGATTTTACTAGTACTGAATATGAAGATACCCTTCACTTCTTTGCGTTTGAAAAGCTGTTGCCAAGTAGGTACCTACTATCGTTTTCGACGCGAAAAATCCCTAGTAGACAAGTGATTTTGTGGGTTTTCAACACCATGGTGATACAGGCTCATTTCCCTGCGCTCGCATGTCTTACGAGCATTTGGTCCCCTAGATCAGAACGAGAAGTGGGAAATCTCCGTAGTCATAGCGTAGTCCTATAGCAAGTTCAAGAAGAATAAGCATGCTTCTAAGGATTCACGGACAAAGTATTAAGAATGTTGCTTAATGAAGGCATACATACATTTCATATGCGGCGATTCCAACTTCCTCCATGGAGACATATTTTGCCAGACAGCTGAATCGCTTCGTGAATGGTCGTATGGAAATGTCCATTTTTGCAGATACATCTCATTTATCGACGGAGCTCGGTTCCAAAGAGACGGTGGGAATACAGATTGTATTCTTATTCTGGTCAATAGAAAACCCCCGTGGAACTATCGAAAGCAGCTTTTAACAGTGGTTCTAAATAAACGTTTTATTTGGAATACTCAGGTTGCAGGTACTCTGTACAATTATTTTATGATGATGTCTAACAAAAGAGTTGTACCTTCCATTTTTTAAAACAGTTTGACTTTACTGAAAGGGAATGTGTCGTTAGGTACGAGACAGCAGATGTACCTACTGACAAAGTGAAAGTCATCGTTCCCTCGTCGTAGTCAACTAACAAAATGAAGGGTTACCTGGACGTTTTATTGGCCTTAGTTCTGTTTATAACTAGTCTACGAGTTTTGCCGGCATAAAAACTTTAAGAGCTTTACTCCTACGGTTGAATTAAAGGCCTTGGGTACACCAGTAAAGTTTAAACATGGTATGCATAACTACTTTGCATACTGAACGCACTAATCCCATAAAAGAAAACCGCAATAACCTAGATGAGCAACGCAAGGGGCAGACTATCAAATAAAATATTACATCGATGTTGTTGGAGTACTTATGTTGTAACTTTATTACAAATGTACAATAGGTGACTCTCTAACATTTTTCCTTTTTTTCTAAACCCTTATTCCCCAACCAAATGTAAGGCATATGATACTAAATTACATTTATTAATTCTAAAAAAATTTAATCGATTCTGATGTGATGCCTATTGTCTTAATCTCATATCACATCGATAGTTTACCTATGAATAAGACATGCATTTAATTAAATATCCTTATAATATCTTATACGTTGAAAAAGCTATTTAAACAATGAATCTCGGCACCAGTGATCGACAATTAATCCATGGAGATAATCTCCACTTGTGATCTTTGTTGCCGCTTGATTGTTTACTTCATTTGGTTCACAAAAATACCTAAATTTGGGTTTCATTGGTTGGTTATTCTTTTCACAACGTTTAAAAATAAGTACTCAAGCTTAGATTGGTGAAGGTATTTTCTTTATCGGTAAATCAATATCAGTTCTATGCATGGAAGAGAGCCGTCGAAAAATGTGCTCATGTAACGGTACCGTTTAAAATGCCATATCTTCGCTAAAAATTAAGATATGAAAATAATTTTACCAGTAATGAAAAATAAATTAAATTTTCCAATTTTGATGACTCTATTAACTTTTTCGTATATCTCAAAATAAAAAAGTTGTTCTAAAAAATAATTTTTTGAAGAAGAAAAATACTGACAATTTCAGTTACCACTTCAGAATATGTGAGCAATATGCGTAAATTTTGGCAGAAAAAGAGAGATACAAACTTTAAGTACAATTTAGACCAGTTTTTATTTGTAAGTATTGCTGGATGCCACTGCTTTTGGGGGTTTTCATGGTAACTGCAGAATGCTTGTGACAAAATGTTTGCGTTGCCATAGCTCGGTAACTAAGGAGTTGCGACCCCATGTTTATAGGACAAAAAATGCTTAAAATCACGTCCCCAACCTCCTCCTGAAGTATTGCCACTTCCTCCTGAAACACCCTGTATAATTTAAGATATCTCCGGTGTTATTAATACTAGTGTAGGTAGTGAAAAGTTATATGCATTTTGACTCTATTGTGACACACATTTATTGAATACTATGGGTGTAATATTTTGGGAAACAAAACGGGGGATGATTATTGAAAATACAAGATATGAGTTGATTTTTAAAAAATTGAAACACCGCTCTAAACTTATAAATAGTTTATGGATAAAGCTACGCAGCCTACTCCATTAAGTATAGAAGAATATGATGATCTAACACACTACAATAGAAACGGACCCTAGTTCGAGATAAAAGTAATAGTGTGCAGAGCGAAGAGATTCAAAATATCATTTTTTGGCGAAAAGTAAGGAATGTTAATAGTTGCCGAAGATATTTTATTTAAATTTCTACTATTGATAGGTAGGCTACATAGTAGAAGGCTTGGTAACTGTGATCCATAATTTCTCACATGCATTACTTATACCAAATCCCACATGATATGGTGTCTCGTAAGATTAGGTTTTTCACCTGAATTTAGGTCCATCAGTATGAGTATTTAAAACCCGTGTTTTGCATTTAAGCATGTTCATTAACGTAGCAGACTACTATTTTAAGAAGTAGTTTTGCATTTCCCTTCTCGGAGTTTTTTGTTCTTCGGTGAACGAGCAGGGGAGAGGTTTGGGGTTCCATCTTGAACTGGGACGAATATTGCATGCAATAAAGTCACCCTCTGCCACACACATAAGGATTAGCTTGTACGGTGGTTCGTTGATGCATGAAGTGGAGCAGTCTGCGTTCTCTCTTTGTGCGATTGATTGAAATTGACTTTTAAACTGAAAGAAATACAGGTACGCTATCTGGAGTCCTGAGATGCACTCAAATCTGATGTAATGATGTTTGAATCTTTTCGGATTCCAATATAAACTGTTTAACCCTCCCTACCTACCTGGGGTCTTTTTTGACCCCAGCTCATAGAAAAAGTTGAATACCTTATTAATGTTTACAGTTATGTGCATCATATTTTAGGAATTCTCCGATGAAACCCTTCTTCATCGACTCCATTTTTCATTTTTAAAACATTAGCCGCAGTCAACCTTAAAAAAAATAATTTCTTACTTGGGGTCAGTTTTGACCCCAGGTAGGGTATGTGGAACTAAAATCTCCCCGAACGTACTTCAATACTGGGAGATGAATTTTCATCTTATTTTAGAAATTATTGAATAAAAAATAGCTTTTGTCATGACTTCGTCATGTAAGAAAAAATATTAGCATATTTTATCATAAAATGAGTAATATACTGAATTTCAAAATTATTAGAAGAGAAGAATTTCGTAAAGATATGGATTCTCTGGAAGTGTTTCCCTCGTATAAGGTACCGAGTTGCATATTCCGGTAATATACACCGTCGTATAAAAAAAACTATATTTAACTTTGTGAAACAAATAGAGGCTTAGCTAATCAAATGAAAAATCTTTTACATATCAGCTATTTCAAAATGGGTGAACTTGGAGACTAACGCATTAGCAATCGATCACATTCACCTCAAACCATTACATAAAAGCAGCTGAATTCTACAAAGTGATTGCTAGCATTCCGTGTTTTGAACTTGCTCTACAGCTTCTAATCCAACTATTTTCTGCGCATAGCTGGTTCATCATCAATAGTGTGTTTTCTTTGTAATCAGCAACCGTCAGTGTTTTCTCCGCGCGAATATTGACTTCGTAATATTCTTCCACTGAAATTGAGCTTAGCTGATACAGAGAAAGTTAGTAACTTGTGGTTGCTCCTCCGACGATTGTATAAGCCTTCATTGCTCTGCAACTTGTAATCTAACTGTTATCTACGCAGAGCTGATTCGTCATCAACAGTGTTTTTTCTTTGTAATCAGCAATACACAGTCAAGTGTTCTCTCCACTCGTATTTTGACTCTGAAGTATTCGGCCTCTGATACAAATTCTAAGCACCAATTCCTTTTAGAATTAGCAAAAGAATTGATAACACCTGAAATTCATCATGGAGTAGGAAAAACAGGATGCCAAAAATAGAATTCGGACTGCGATCAAACATGCTGGGATTGGCAGTATTCTGCCGGTTAATGACATAGAAATAGTCCAAGAATAAGCGTCGTAGATGTTCCATTTGCCCTCGTAAGAGTTTCATTGCAATGTTTGCAAAAGATGCGTGTGCGGTGATTATGTTCAACAAATAAGCGTCTGTATGCAATGCTACAATAATGATTGTGGAGATGAAGTTTCAGATTAAAATTCAGCAAAATTATTTTGAGTCATGAATTTTGTAAAAGATTCTATTTTTACTGCGATTAGTTTGGAAATAATTATTCCCAGCAGAAGTCAATTCTTTTAAAATTTGTGTTGGTGAATTACAATATTTGTGTTCCTCTGAGAAAAGTTTTGGCATTATTTTGCAAATGTTTAAATATTTTATGTAATATTGTATTACGATAATTACATTACGTACTTAAATACATAGTTGGGTAAATGTATTCCTCATCATTCAAGTCTCTAAAAATATTACTCTCTAATCTCACACAGTTTTATTCTCGAAGGCCATCTGATAAATTGTAATAATTTTTTTGTTAATTAAGCAATGTATATTATGCTGTGGTATTTTTCTGTTAATTTATGTGAAATGTATTTTATTAAAAAACGCATGAATATAAGTCATTGGAAAATTATTATTTCTTAAAAAAAATAATATTCACGATGGGGTCAAAAAAGACCCCAAGTAGGTAGGATGTAATTTTTTTAGTAACAGGTGGCGAGGGTTAATTCCGAAGTATTGGAATATTTTTAATAGTTATCCTTTGTTACTAAGAGTTGGCCTCAAAATAAATGCACTAATTCGTAGCTGAATTTCACTCAGTAATTTAAAAATATTTTAAATCAATGGTAATCGAAGTTATTCATACACTTGAACACTTCTTCCTTTTTCAATATCTATCATTAGATCTCATAATATAATAATGCTGTTTTTATTATCCTTGAGCATAATTAAAGATTCAAGGAAACATCAACTCACCAGAACCAAATAAAATATGTACGCACGTCGTCAATATAAAGAAGGGATTTTTTAGAATATTTTTCAAAGAAGATTCTATTGGTAAGAGTTTTCGAAGGGCAACGCAGTTTATTATGCGGTTTTTCTCTTAACAAATATAACCTCGCCGTGATCAGATTGTTTCGTTCTGGAGAGAAGTGAAGGGGCCCAATGTGTTGAGGTTCGTTGTACCAATAAATCGACGCATATCCGTCAACCATTTTCTTGCCAGTCATTGCGTTCCAGCAGGGAATTTCAGCTATAATCCACGAGTCAAAAGTTAACGCGGTTGACAGCCAAATAATACTCCATAAGCTGGGATAACACAAAAGTAGCCGACCATCATGTTAAAAATCGTTGATAAAAATTGATCGCTCTAAATTATACTAGGCAGTCGTAAATCAACATAGTATGAAGAAGCTTTACTGTAGCACATCAAAGTCAACGAAAGGAGATAATACACTAATAGAAAAAAGATGGACACTTTTTCTCTTCTAAAATAAGCAGTAATTGTTATCTCAGGTGAAATAAAAAAAATTGAGGTGGCAGTTCTTTTTTCGTGTTTTTTAAATGTGGATACAGCTGTTTAAGCATTTTACTGAAATTTTAGAACTATAGTATAGTAAATCTATTACTCCAGTATATCTATTCAGTCTAATAAAATCAAAGATTATAGATGCTTGTCCCGTTGATTAAGTTAATTTCATCATGAAAGATTTTAAGAAAATACCACTTTTCACATATATTAGTAAATTTAAGATTCTAAAAATACTAATTATGGCAGCAGAAAAATTACAAAATAAAGAAACTCGCATAAAGAACACTAACCCGGGAAAAAAGAACGGTGAATATTGTCCCTAAGATTAACTATAGGAGTTCATTTAATTGTATCTGAATTAATGACGAACTATTACATGGGCACTTAGAGGATTTAAATTAGAATGCATCGAATACGTACTGAATTCTCTTGTCACCATTTGAGTTGTGCATTTGTATAGTTGTTTAATACGTATCAATATTCAATGGACGTAGAAAAGCATTAGCGGACGATAACTTACTATACCTAATTACCTCAGTAGTCCTTATAGTATTGTTCCCTATATTTATTATGCCTTAGCCTCATTGGTTATAATAGTATAAAGCTGAAAGTTATATTAGCCTACTCAATCTCATTTTTTCACAATGCGAGATAAATTCTTTTACTGACGTCCGCATTAGTTTAACTTCAAGTATTTTTTCCTTTTTTTCTACACTTTGTTTCCGTTATATCATCTCTTCCATTTTGATTTGGTAATTCCTCTTTCCCTTAATCTGAGAAGATTTAAGAAGTTTAAAATATGTCAAAACTCGGGTTTTATTCATAGAATATATTTTATTTGGGAACTATTTGCCCTCTCTTTTTCTTTCTATTAAAGAAATTGCTCAAAAGGATTACTCTCGGTGATCTCACATTGAAATGAAGTTGTAAAACTTTGGCGTGACGATTTATGTTAAAACATGATCTTTGTACTTGATTCTATATCTAAAGCTTATGAAGCAGTATGTGTAGACTTACGATATGTCTCCCATAAAATTGTATTAAATGACTCGGGCAAAAAACCATGCTGATATGAGGTTTTTAGAGTTTATGACTGATCCATGCCTTTTCGCTCACCACAAGGCATCGGGAGAAAGCGGATTTAAATAAAGTGGGAAACATTTGGCTTCTATAGCTTTGAAAAAATTTAATTCTGTATTTAATGTGGTAGCACAACATCAATATAATCTTGAATTCTAGCCAAACAGACTAGTTAGGTCTGGAAGCCAGTCGCGTAATCATAGGCTGTTATTTATGGATATTTCCGCGTAAAAAGGTACTGGAAATATATTCGTGATTTGCTACTTGGAATGTAAAAATAGTTTTACTCCCAGATAACTTACTTGTTGGATACATTTTATGGCTTTTCAGGTATACCGTTAATTGCACAACATTTTTATGTGAGCTCCTTAGAAAAGAGAAATTTGAATTCATTAATAGGATACTGAGTGATGAAAGATATGTCGGACCTTACTACTCTGCCGATCGGGTAGCTTTTTAAGTTGACGACCTGCAGGCAGCTCTTTGCGCTTAACGCGGCTGTTTCGAAACGGAACTGAAGGATGACATGTGTTGCAACGCTTTAAGACTAAAGACCTACATTCCCTAGTGTCAGAATGAAGTGGCGTTTGGTGTTACTCGTAATTAAGTGGCCGGTGACAGTTTAAGGCCAAAGAAAGGATATTTGATGACTGTTTTCCTTATACAATGCTGCCAGCAGTTTCATCCGATAGCACCCAATTGTTGTCTCAACCCGCGCCATTTGCTATCGTATCAAAAGATTAAAGCGAATGAGGCTACGGTGATTTGCAACGCCGTGCAGCATTCCTCCAGAGGATTCCTTACTAGCGATAGGTGAACGAGAGAAGACTACTTAGAAAGCAAGTCCTTGTGCCTACCTCTTACTTTCCCGCAAAAGGGGGGGGGGGCGAAAATTTTAGGTGAAGGCAATGGCATTATTCTCAAACTAATGACCGACTTCTGCTACACGGTACTGATTAAAAGAAAACGATTCCATGTGACTACGTTATTTTTGTTCCGCATTTGACAAAGTCAAGAACTGGGATGTTGGCAGAGATGTACTGATCATGGTAATCTCACTTTGAATTAAATCGCATTCATTAAAATGATTTCCAAATTCGAATCCAGTCACTGCAATTTTGTTTAATTAAAAGTCTTATGGAACAGAAGACAATAATTAATTCGTCAACGCTTCATAATGTTTGAATGGTAATAGGTGAACGATAGAAGATCACTTGGACAGCAAGTGCTTATGCCTGCCTTCTACACTGTAAAGGGGGAAGTCTTTAAGATAAGGGCAACGTGTTGTCTTAAACTAATAACCGACTTCTGATACAAGGCACCGATTAAAAGAAAACGATGATTCCACGAGTCTTACGTTCCTCTTTCGTTCAGAATTTGACAATTTGAAGAACTGGGTTGCTAATAGACAGGCTCAAACTTAAGTTCGAAATAATGAACTGCTATCATGTTTTTATCTTCGTGTGCCTCATCATTCTTTTCGCAATATCAATCCTGTGGAATGTGCATTTAGCCAAATTCCGGCGTTCCATATCCCAGAAATCACTTTTTTTGCAGAATGCCAATCATATTTAATTTACTTGCGGCTAAGTAGGTATCCTTCCTTTGATCTTTTTTCAACGACCTCCTTCAACCACTTCTTGCATGATCTTATATTTTTATGGATTGTGTGAGCATGGGATATTTAGCGACTCTAGATGTTTTTCGTTATTAATATGTTTACTTTCTTAATCTGTTATGTCCGTCAATGTAAAAGGCATCGTTGCTTCTTTTGGTGTATAGGAAATAAATAAATAATATATAGCGACTGTCGAAATCATGCTTCTAACTCCTCGGATGATTCCCGTTTGAGTCACAATTATTTGAACCCTTCAGGAAACTGTCGAGACTGCATGATCCTTTTCGTGGGACATGTTGCTTTTGGAAATCTCCGGGAAGAAAATGGGACAAACGAGGAGCTGATTCATGGAGGGCGTACTCGAGAGAAAGCTTTATGATTTTCGGGAAAAGGAGCGAATGGAGGCTTGGAGAGAGACGGGCGGAATTCTTTGAGCAGACGCCTGCCCTTTACGGGCACACCCACGGGAGGATTGGGAGGGGGGACACCCTCTCTTGGTGGTTGCCCTTCTTGCTGGTGGAGTCCCCCTTCGTCTGCACACTCAGTCTCCGGGCGTCTGCTCGCATTGACTTAGGCGGGGCACAACGCAAGAGGGAATGTGAAGGGAAAGAAGAATTCCAAAAGATATTGGGTTCCGGGAAGGAGCTTGCATATGAGATCAAACCTTCCCTTGCCTTCGTTTGCGTGAAGAATATATTCACGTATGTCTACATAAACAGAGTAAGCACCGCAATGTGGTGTAGTGTGGATCTTTAAGAAACATGCAATGCGAAATTATTACAATATTTAGATTGAAAAAAATTTACATGATATGTAAAGCATTTATAGATGCCAGGGTGTTTACCAGCCTTGAGAGTCAGCCAAATTTAGAAAAAAAGATAATGATTTTTTGGGCCTTCACAGCTTAAAATGTTATGGGAAACTCTTGTATCCTTTCCGGGTAAAGAAATAATTTTAAAGATTCCTCTTAGCCGAATAAAAGGGGCTCATAACTATATAGGTACACCTTTAGCAAGTGTATGAAAGTAAGAAAGTAATCTATATGTCGTGCTCGATTCATTAATATTAATCTCCAGAAGAGATATTTAAAACTAAACAAAATCTTCCCGAGCCAAGCGTCTCGGGAATACGATGCCATTATTTCCCTGCTCCCTCCAACAATTTTTAATACATACATCTTTCTTCTCCGATGGAATAATATTTACCCCTATATCATGGTTTTTAGAACCCCGTTGCCTCGAATAGTTCGCTCCGTCCACCTATTCAGTCTCTTTGAATTTCTCTCAGAAACCGTCTCTCTTACCTCAACATTCACAGCACCTCTTCGAAATAATTTCTTTTCCTCCATATTATTCTCTCCACCCTTATAAAACTTCACACCGTGTCGTTTTACTCTCTCTCTCTTCAATGTGCAATAGCTTTAACGCCATACAAAGCAACACTCCCATTTAGACTTTTCGCCGAACTTTTCTTTATATTTCTACAGAAGATAGTTATTAATCATTCTCTCCTTGGGGTAAAGCCTCATTCGCTTACTCTGTACTTCTCCCAATGCCAAGTTCAATAAGCCCAGTTTGATAGTTGGCTCAGGTTATCTTTGGTTAATTACTGTAGGGGAAATATATCGCTAAGGATGAATCACGAAACTCTGCTCTGTTCAACAGTGTGGTCTTTTAATCTCAATTTAAAGATTTTCTGCACTCACTGTTAATGTTGCTAGACTTAGTTTTCGCATTCAACAAGAGAATTACCTCTTTTTCATTTTAATTCTACGACTTGGTGAAGTTAAAACCTAAAAATTAGAACGATATCATGAAAATCTGGAAAAATTCCGCAATTTTCGCGACTCTTGTAACCAGTGCTAGAAGTTTTGATCGAATAGTGCTCCAATTGGCCAACTTGTTATGCCACTATTTATCGGCTACTCATGTTTTCATAGAAATTCGCCTCTCTAAAGGAAGCATATCGTGTAAACGTGATCAATCTTATCACAATTTTCTTTTTACCATCAATTCTTGCGCGGATTTTGGACCTTGAAGTATTTCATTACTCATTTTAATTGGCTATTACAAAGCATATAATCAGACGGAAACCTGCAACTTTCGAGTAGTCTGATTAACCCTTACCTACCATGTAATTAGGATGATTAAATATTGCATAAGATGACGCTGTCCTCTTCAGTGGCCCTATTAGTCAAGGGCACTGCCTCAAGTTTCACATCATGGTAGTTTTCCGCCGTGAAGGCAGAGAAAACAATAACATAGCAATTCCTAATTCAAAGAACTGCGGATCTGACCGCGAAGTAACTTTAAAAACAACTGTGTGACCACTAGCAGATGACTCCTTGATTTTTTCACTATGGATTACACACACAATTACTACAGTTCCACGTTATATGATTTATAACAAGACACAAGTTTCGCAACTTTACAACATCATCAAGAGAACTGACGATGTTGCAAAGTGGCGAAAATTAGGTCATGTAATTAAGCATTTAATGTGTAATTTCAATGCTGTAATTTCTCTGTCAAATTTTTTCTTTATATTTATCGATCGTCATGCGGGACTGGATGAATGAATGGTATTCAACTTTATGAATGGAGGTTGTGCGAAAATTTCTTGTTTCCTCGGGGCGTTCAGAACTGCAAATATAAACATGAGTCTCACGAGATAAACAACTTTGTGTCTCATGGTCATCCCCCCATCCTTCCGGTTTCAGAAATTTGGTTTTTCCCGAGGTGAGAAAGTTTCTGCCGATCCACTCCCACCCTCTCAAGTAGCTGTAGAATACAGGAATTTTGCATATCAAGAGGGGGTGACCCTCCATGAGAATTCGCCTCAGGTGATCGATCCACTTGCTAAAAATAAAAGGGCCTCGTTTAAAGTTTCAGTCGCACGCCTTCTAATTGTTTTTATACTACTCGTCGCAACGCCTCAAGGGACCCAAGATCGTAAGAAATAGAAAATATTTGCGACAGGAGCGTGATCGAAGACGAAATCAATCGTGCTGCGTCAAGAGTCGCCTGGTGAAATTTTCGATTTAATTTTTATTAAATCGAAAACTTGTTATCATGTATGATAATAGCTATTAACAGCTATTATCATACATGATAATAGCTATTACCACACGCAATCTAAGGAGAGCCGCCCACGATTACCGCAGCGCCAACGCTTCAAGCGCGCTATCTTCGGTAGCCAAAGCGAAGATCCCTCAGATTCAAACATGGGCGTCTGAAGACTGCTGTCCAGTAGTTGAAGCGCCGCGCCGTGGGTAAATATTGCTAAACGGCGACGCGACGGTGACATCCACAATACCGTCTCATGTGTGTCATTCCGTATCAAATGATCCGAAGATGGTTGCACGACCATTTTTGAAACAATACATGGGAAGCGTTTGAACCGTACCGCAGTATTTGTTTTTAATTTGTTTAATTTGGAATAGTTTTTGTTTACATGTTTTAATTTATTTTAGTTTACAAATTTTTAATTGTTAAAATGTTTGGTTGCGAAGGTTTTGTTTTGGGGAAGGGAGAGGGGTTGTTAAGGAAGAAGGAGAGAGCAGGTCTGGAAGTGGCTCTGCTTGAGTAAAAGAAGGATATAATAAAGAAAACTGAAACTACTATTATACTACTACTATACATTCGCCATATGGGCTTTCATCCGCTGCCAACGATACTTCAAAATACCTCGTAAGCCTTCAAATAACGAAAATAGCATATCCGAAAGTAGCAAACTTTATCCGATATAATTTATGTTTTTACAACATCTTTTTCGATATTCTTATTATTTATAGTCTTGTTTTTACCTACAACAAATTTCTTGTGGATACAGTTGTAAGATTTTACGTTATTAACGTAAGAAGTGGTGCTACCGTTTTTGAACCGGCAAAAAGCGTGCCTTTTTTCATTCAAGCTAACATTAAAAATATTTAAACAGTACTAAAAAATCTCAAAGTAAACCAGTCGAACGGACATATAAATTACCTTTCATATGCAGTTTACTGTGTTGCAATAGGTTTATTGGTTAATGAGTTATAACATCTCAAACTCGGGTATCTCGACTTTTTGCATGGACTGTAGGGTGATTCTTATTTGTGTACACCGTCCGACGCTACACATGTTTTTCACGCACAAACTAAAATAGCTACATGTATTACCAGTTGAATACAATGATTTTAAATATTTTATCCCTCCTTTTCACGTGGCAGGCATTGTTCCAAGATGGTGCATGCGAATTCTTCATATTTTTGTGCGTATTCTATCGTAAATATCTCAAGAACTAATTATGACGGAGGAAAGACACTCAAACCATACTATTTTAAACATCATGGAAAACATATCCATTCAATTTTCTTACTTCCTTTTATATTCCTTTATAGTCCACTATTTATAAACTAATGCATGGAAGATTATTATATAATGATGGTAACCTTAACACAGGTCCGCCTTTTAGGTTACTTAAAGCTCCTTACAATTTGTATGTCTTTGTTTGTAATTAATTTGGAGTAATAAAAATTATTATTATTTATTATTATATAGTTGTAATTGGACTTGAAATCGACATTTTTTCCTACAAAAAACTGGTTTTCAACTCGAGAAAACTGTACGAAAGAGGAGAGTCTCAGATTTGAAAGGTCTTGTACTCAAAGTAATGAAGTAAGAAAATAATCTTAATAGCTTCATATCATAGCATAATAGACTTTTTACGAGTTATTTCGATAGGCGGGGTAGCTAATTATTTTATTTGCTACCTAAAGCATGTTTATAATTAATCTACTACGTAGTATTGACAAAATGTAAAGCATGTTTCCTGTATAAATCAAATCATATACAGTGAAACCTCTGATTTACGGACACCTCTGACTTTTAGGACAGTATTCAATTCCCCGGCAGAAGGATATGCATTCGTATAAGGATCGAACCTCTGGTATACGGACACCCCCACTTACGGACACGGACACCTTGTTGGGCACAATTTTTCTCTTATACGGACACCATCGCCGTGGGATTTATGACCCATCTCTCAAAAATGGAAAGTTTTTCCTCTAAAAATAGCGTTTATGAATGGCTGGGGGAAAGAGGACAGCGAAAATGGTCCAATCAGTGAAGATACAACAATGGGTGTATAATGTGAACGCAAGGGTGCTAGGGGGTATCTCGATTTCATTACGCGATTCCGAAGGGTAAAAGTCTTTCCTTACGAGAGAAAGTGCAGGTGTTGGAACATGCGGATAAAGAAAAGAGTGGTGTCCATAAATTAGCGGTTCATTTTGGTGTGAGTAAGACTCAAATCGCTGATATTCTGAAGCAGAAGGAAACCATGATGAAGTTGTGGACGGAAAATCATAATGAAAACGTTAAAAAAGTGATTCCTTCGGGAAACAAATTGGACGCTGTTCTCTTCTAGTGGTTCACGAAAGTGAGAGCAAATAGTTTTGCCTGTCTCCGGGCCAATTTTACAAGAAAAAACGCTTGAAGTTGCAGTGGCACTGGGTATAGAGAACTTTAAGGCCTCAAATGGGTGGCTGGAAAAATTCCGTTTAAGACATAACATCGTGTTTAATGCTGTGTGCGGGCAGGCTGCGGAGGTGTGCAAAGAAGGTGCTACGGAGTGGATTGAAAGGTTACCTGTGCAGCTAGAAAACTACGAACCTAGGGAAATCTACAATGCAGATGAAACAGGATTGTTTTTTAGAGCCTTACCTAACAAAACCATGGCCGTAAAATCAGAAAAACGCTCTGGAGGGAAGGCGTCAAAGGAGAGTCTGACGGTCCTACTTGGCGCAAACATGGAAGGTGGTTTTCTGAGACCGCTGGTGATAGGAAAAGCTGAAAATCCAAGGTGCTTCAAAGGAGCGAGTAAAGATAAACTGCCCATTACGTGGAAATCAAATAAGAAGCCTTGGATGACTACGGAGATAATGACAGAGTGGTAGCAAAAACTCGATAAAAAATGGGAAAGGAAAAAAGAATGATTTTGATTTTTCTTGACAATGCTCCTTACCATCCCGATTTAAAGTTAAAAATTATCAAATTAACTTTTTCCCTCCAAACACTACAAGTGTATTACAACCAATGAACCAAGGCATCATTGAAAATTTCAGAGTCCTCTACAGTCAGTTCATTTTAAAGCACGATATATAAAGTTGACCAGGGGCATTCCCACACTCGTGTGGGGAAGTCGATTACTGTTCTTGACGCAATATTTTGAATTGATTGAGCGATCAAAAACATATAAAGTTCAACCGTGTTTAATTGTTTTGTTAAATCGGGTTTCTGTAAAATTGAATTATCACCAGAGGGGGAATATGTTACAGATGGCTTGCAGTTAGACATTTTGTTAAATGATGCTGGCGAAAGTGCTGAATATGTGAGCACTGATTCTATATTGTTGACCGTGGACCATGAGGTTGACATGGAAGAAGTTATTAAAAGTACTCTTGATGAATGAGACGACGAATTCCGTGAAAGTGATGACAGTGAGCTTGAGCCTATAGTGGAAGAGATGCTTGTTGTATCGTATGCCGGTGCGTTGCATCAAATTGAACTGTTAAAAAAAATTTTGCATTTCAAAAGGCAACAGCGAGGCCTTAAGTAGCCTTATTGATGTACAGTTAAATTTTGAAAAATAATTTGTTACAAAAGAAATAAGCAAACCAAAATCAATGATTTCTTTACGCCTAAGTGAGCTATGTATTTGTTAATTATATAATATTGTTGAGCTGCATATTAAAATGTGTAAATGCTTCGAGAATTTTAAATATATGTGAGTAAATGCATTACGTTATTTTATTATTTCCAATTTATTTTTTAAGTATTCAGAAGTGATATTTGAAATAAAAGGATTTCTTTCAGTTGCCTTAAATTCCTACAGTATAATATTTGCTTTGCAAAATAAAGCGTAAAAATGAGGTTTTCTTTGGGTCACCTACTACTTACGGACAACTCTCACTTACGGTCACATTTTCTAGGGCCGTTACTGTCCGTAAGTGAGAGGTTTCACTGTATTTCTGTGCATGTATGTAGTAGCTAATTGCATAAAAATAAATAGTTTCTCTAACATTGTTAGCGTAGTTCATGTAACTGAAATATCACCTCCTGACTAGATTTTGTAGGTTTTTGCTAATGTATTAATAGCCGTCGTTTCATTAACCTTATTAGGGTATTGTTTACTGCATCTTGGTGATAACTCACCCCCTGCCACACACCCTTGTGGTGGTTTGCAGGGTGTGTGTATATATATATAAAGAAAAGGAAAATAAGGGGAAAAAATATATATGTAGGTGTATATATAGCCTTTCACAGCATTCCCATCTGGTTTATTAGGCCAGGGAAATCGGCTCTATTTCAACAATTTCCTCCACGCTGCCCTATCCTTGCACATAACCCTCTGCCCTATCCGTTGCTTCTGCATCACTTCTTTTACGCTCTCTTTATTCCTAATATTCCTCAACATATGAGTCTCTTACACTATATTCATTCATTACTTTTTCGATCTACCCCTTCCTGTCACACAATTCACGCCACCATCGCAAATATGTGGTAATTGACTTGGAAAAAAATTTAAACTGAGCATTTGCCCGAAATAATCCGTGAGATATAAAGAATTCAATCATGAGTTGAACTCGGAAGTGACCAGTTGTTGAAATAATAATCAATTTTGCTGTAATCTCCAGTGAACATTATAATGCTGGTTTATTCTGTCATCAACTAAGTCTCTCAGATGTACGGAATTCTCGGCTTATAAATCATTCGCAAACAGAACATCGTGGCTGTTTTTTGTTATCGCTGCTGAGGAGCGGAAACATATTTATATTTGAAACACCTTAGTTATAAGATCATGCCCTATAGTTCAACCCATACTCCTATTTAATCTATGTACTAAGTGAATGCAGAAATAGATTGAACCTCTTTCTTGCAGATGTGTGATGGAGAGGTGAGCATTCCCCTCCCATACTTGGCGTGCGTTGGGAAGAGCTCACGACTTAAGGTATGATAAAGCGGTATATGAATGCAACTTACAATACGACCCGTTAAAAAGGGCTGGGGTACTCCTGTGGGGATCCCCCAATGATGGGCTAGATTCAACCAGTTCACACCTATTCTAACGTATTCTAAAATATCTCTGAAGAGGCATTTTCGGACATGTTACAGAAACGGATATGTGAATGTTTTGTTTTCCATGCCTTATTAATTCCCCAGTCTCTCTAGGGCATTTTTTTATGAATGGGAGAATATCTTTGCGTATCTTCAAGCAATCTTATTCTCGAAATGATGTACAGTCATTTTTGCAGAAGTGATAACTCGATGTCTTCTCGCTCGTCGTGCTGGCATATAGAAAACGTGGCTTGTGCTTGCTGTGAATTCGTCTGTTTTCGAAATGGATACCGAGAAGGTAAAATATTTGGTGCGATATAACTATGGAATCCATAAGAAAAGGAAAAAAGACTTAAAGTAGTACTATTTAAATTATTCATAACTTTACCAAACTATTTACCATTGCAAATCAGAGTTATTTCGGGAAACCGCGGGACTAACGTTCTCGATTTCGCTACCTCATGCATCGATTTTACGGCAGTTTTTTTTTTTTTAATTGGTGGGCTATGATTGCTTAGGAATGGTCACTCCATGGTCCATGTTTGAAGCGATTAAAAGCCAAGTTACGCCAAGTTATGCTCTACATTTACATACTACCCTGATAGCCACCGTAGGGGCATGTGGCAGGGGTTTTTAAGACACCAGCCATGGAAGGGGAGGGAATCGGGCATAGGAGGGGGGTGAACATAGATGTGAATTGTATGCTAATAATGCGTCTAATGTTAGTGTCATGCTGTTTTAGATATAAACACTAATGGCGAATGTAAAGAAGAAAAATTTGTGCCGATTTGTTCAGCAGGGTATTCCTATTATTTTGTCGCTTCAATCTGTTCCAGAGATATAGCGCGGTGTCAAAATAATATCCTCCGTGTCGTACTGACACACATGATTTGAATTTTTCAAGTAAGCTAAGCCTAGCGTATAGGCTCCGAGTCACGGCTCCCAAATGTGTCCTTTAATCAGCTGTGTGACACTTTCTCTTTACTCGTACCTAACAGTTTTTTTAACGAAGCCTAGTGCTTTCCTTTGTATTTTATACATTTAACTGTGTTACTTAGGGGCCATTCAAGTATCACGTTAGACGTTATGTGGAGGGAGGGGGATTGGGCTTTTCTTACATTGTCTTACGTAGGGGGTAAGGGAGTCAGCCAGCCTTGCGTAAGATATAAGTCACTTCTGAATTCGTATTTTTATAACTTTTTAAAATTATTTTCGAAGGAAAAATCTTACTTTTTAGAATCACCGCCGCGGCGGTACGCCTGAATGCATGCTAAACTACAGAAAAATGTACAACCAATTCGTTGCGTTCATTAGTTTGGAGATGCCGCATTTTCATATATCACATGTTTTTGCGAGTTGTGCATTCGGCGAATCGTGAAATATCAAAAACAGTTATCGATATCCGTGATGAGGTCTTTGCGCATTTTGACATAGAATCCCGCAAAAATACTATCCATGCCCATGGTTTCAAAAATGTCTGATAACTTACGTAAGATTGGGAGGGAAGGGTTCGTAAAATCTTACGTTGTCTTACATGTGGGGGTAGGGGGGGGGCGGGGTGGGTTAAAAGGTGGTAAAAATCGCCTTACGTAATACTTGAAGAGCCCCTAATTGTTGTGAACATGGCTAAAGGCTTGAGAGTCAGACGTTTTCCTGGATCCAACTCCATGCTCGGCGAATCCAGGGTGAAGTTCGCGACTGGAGGTGAGATGAAGCGGTACATGTAAGCAACTTGCAATACGACCCGTTAAAAAAGGGAGGGTTTCCTGCGCGGCGGTGACCCTTAAAAAAAAGTAATCGGATGTAAGTCGGTGGGAGGATTCGATGGTGGAAACATATATATATAGATAGCGTGGGGACTTTCGGATGAATGGAAAAGAAAAGTCGTCCTCGAAAACATGTCGATGTGGGCGTGGAATGATTGGTGAGGGTAGATGCGAAGAAATGGAACGAGAATCGAAGGGTTTATGGACCTCCGCCCTTATGTCTGACCGAAAGGGGTCCACCCAGATGAGCACGCCCCTCGACGGCAGTCACCAAGGATTCAAACCGACCCGCCCCTTTCCTCCTCTCTCCTGCCCACGGCGTGTGCCACGCTCGTGACCTGTCACTCCCTCTCAACTCCCCTTCAAACGGAGTGCACGGGTCGACGAATGTGGATCACGGATGTCGTGAAGGGACGTGCTGTTTGAGTTGATGGAGGTTGCTTAACTACGTTCCTGAATTTTGGTATTGTTTATTTATTTTATTTATTTATTTATTTCACCACCAAAAACGGCACAAAGGCATTTACATTGACTATCCTCAATACATAAATAAAAGCTTAGAGAGAATAACATAAACTAGTCAACCCGTGCGAAAAATTCGCACTGTATCCTCCTCTAATCTCACTTAATTGAAGTTCATGCACACCGTATAGTTAGTACCGTGTAGTTAGTGCGTCATTGATGTAGGTGTGGGTTGAAGTAAGGAATAGATGTGTGTTTAAATTTTAGATAATATATTTTTTGAAACATAAGGTTAAGGTATTTACATATTTACAGCATATTTACATGTTTACAGACTGGGATTTCAAAAAACCGTTTTTTTCAATTGTAATTTTTCGAAAAACAACTGAAATGATAGTAATTCGTATATTTTTCCGGTGTAGCGGTTAAGAAAAGCTTTAAAATGATGCCTCATTTGTGAAAATTGATGAAGTATTAAGGAAGTTATGGCGTACCGACAAAAAAAACCCTTGAGAAATAATATATATGATAAATAAAACAAAATGATTAAACGTGAGAAAGGGGACTAAGGGTTAGAGAGCGGTGGATTTTTCAGGTGGCATTTAAGGGAGGATTTGAAAATAGCGGTCGAGGAAAAGAGGTCCAGGGAAGGATATTTTGAAGCCAGGGAGTTAAACAAGGAGGGGATTCGGTAGAAAAGGGAGCGTTGAGAGATGGAAAGACGGAATCGGGGAATATGAAGCAGAGAGTTCTTACGTAAGGGCCGAGGAGGAACATGAAAACGAAAGAGAGGGAGAATTTCATTGGTCCAGAGAGATTTAATGCATCCCCGCCATGTTCAGTGCGATTACATTATTTTTTGGTTTACTTTTTGAAGCCGTTTGATAGGTGGAATTAGTGAGGCACATTGTCACTTTGTTTATACGAATGGCGGCTTGTCGGGATTACCGGATGTTGGTATAGAAACAGATTGATTGCTCGAAGAAAAATGGGTAAAAGATCTTGCTTTGTTCCTGGATGTCTAGACTCATCAAGTCACAACTAAGGAGAACCGGAAGAGCTTCAATAGATGGAACTCAGCTAACAAATACCGAAAAATGGAATACAAACAAGAGGAAAATAAATGAAATTACGAACAGAACCTGGCAGGCAGAATGGAATTCAACAGAAAAAGGAAGACTAACATTTAAGTTCTTCCCCAGCATTGAAAATCGACTAAAATGTAAAATCAAAATGGACAGATACATAACCGAAATCCTAACGGGACATGGAGGTCTCAAGACACATCTTAAGAAAATAGGAAAGGAAGAAAATGAAGAATGCGACTGCAACCTAGGACCAGACGATGTACAGCATAGGTTGTATGATTGTCCAAAATACGCAGAAGAAAGAACTGAGCTCAAGAAGATCTTCGGATACTGGCCAGTCACACTGGAAGAGATTGGAAAAGGACTGGGGAATAAAAAAGCAGCCGAAGCAGTTTCAAACTTCACAAGACCGCGAGAAGGAGAAGGGACGAAGAAGAAATCAAGAAAAGAAAAGGAGGAGAGAAGAGAAGAAAAGAAAAAATAAGTGGAAGGAATGGTGAGAATGCTGAGAAGGAGGAAGAAGAAAGAAGACAACTTTGTGATGGAAATACTAAGAAGAAAATAATAATTGTAAAGCAAGCAAAGAAAGTCGCAAGACACCCGATGAAGACATCAAAGGAGAAAAGAAAAAAAAATTAAAAAATAAAGAATAATACACTTTGTAAAATTAAATGTAATGAAAAACATTGAAACTTGAAGTACACTAGGAAAATATGAACCAATTGTTAAAAAAAGCAAAATGTAGAAAATTGGGGGTTTAATAATAGGTACCCCAAATATTATTGCAATTGAAACAATAAAGAGGAACCCCGCTCTACCCTTTCAAGGGAAGACGGAGTGGGAGGGAATTGGTGTTCCAATTCTCTCCCTTTTAATAAATAATAATAAAATAAAAATACTCCACAGGGTATTCCGCAACCGCAAAACCGCAAAGAAAGAACAAAATTTTAGGTGTGAAGAACAGAAGCTTTTCTAAGGCTAATGCAAGCACTTTCTTGTATTCTTCACGTTACCGTATAGCAAGGCACGGTCGATGATGATGATAACCTATGTATCCATTGTAGACCTCTTTATTGTTTCGACAGATTTTGGTTTTTCTTCTCTATGTCGTGTAAATTTATTTGATGTGATCATTGAAAGTAAGTATTACCGAATTCAAGCACTCGTGAATTACGCTCAATACCCATACTGATGTTAATGCTTTTGACTTGTAGTCGTGATCGTTCTAACATTATCATATGACGAATAAAACCATTAGTTTCTTCCTAACTAGCCGTAATTTCCTTAAGTTAGAAATTGAAAAAAGCGGAAATACCTAGAGATGTGTCACTTTGAAAATTACCACGGTACTTTTCGTAAATTACCATGGTATTTTTCGTAATTTACCGCGCCCCTTGAAAATTACCGTAATTTTCGGTAATTTTCCAGATTATTCACCCATGTTTGAGATAATTTTTCATACAGATAAATTCCCAACATGTTCTTTTAATCCAATTCCACATTTCTGACGTGTTCAATTATAAATTGAGGAATGTTCAACTAATTTTTGGCATATTTTACTTAAATTATAACATTATTGAGTAATTATTAGTAGAATATTCATCCTGAAAATTTCTCATACTTTGACAAAAGAAAGCCAGATTGCGTGTTGCTGCCGTATTTCCTTTTAAAATTTTGAGAATTTCTAATAAGTTAATGTTGCATTAGGTATGTTTTAAACATGGTATCCTCTCCCTTTTGCTATTGGCATTCTTATTTAACCATACATTTTCTGTTTAATGCTTAAAACTGAAAAATACTGGAAAATTACGGTAATTTTAAAAGTAAATTACCGAAGTAAATTACCGTGATTTACCACGGTAATTTACTTCAGATGAAAATTGCGGTAATTTTCCCATCTCTAGTTGTACCGACATAGGGATCATCTGATTCAAGTGACTCATTCATGACAGTGGCAGCTTCAAAAAAGGTATCACGCTGAAGTCGGGAGTCTGCTATCCTTAAATTCTAGTATCCATTGTTTAATGATTGCTTACTTCTCTTCCATTTAAACCCATCTTTAGTTAAGATGGGAAAATTACCGTAATTTTCATCTGAGGTAAATTACCGTGGTAAATTACGGTAATTTTCGAAAATTACCGTATTTTTCGAAAATTACCGTAATTTTCCAGTATTTTTCAGTTTTAAGCATTAAACAGAAAATGTATGGTTAAATAAGAATGCCAATAGCAAAAGGGTGATGATACAATGTTTACACCATACCTGATGCAACATTAATCTATTCAAAATTTTCAAAATTGTAAAAATAAATCAAGAAATAAATACGGAAGCAACACGCAATCTATCTTTCTTTTGTCAAAGTATGAAAAATTTTAAAGAAGAATATTCGACTAATAATTACTCAATAATGTTATAATTTAAGTAAAATATGCCAAAAATGAGTTGAACATTCCTCAATTTATAATTAAACACGTCAGAAATGTGGACTTAGCTTAAAAGAACATCTTGGGAATTATCTGTATGAAAAATTATCTCAAACATGGGTGAATTATCTTGAAAATTACCGAAAATTACGGTAATTTTCAAGGGGAGGGGTAAATTCCGAAAAATACCACGGTAATTTACGAAAATTACCGTGGTAATTTTCAAAGGTGCCCATCTCTAATCTTAACCGGTAAGTGACTCAAATAGTAATAGAATTGTTAAATTAAAAAAAGGTGTTTATGCTTAAAAAGTTATTGGGGTGGTGTTATCTCGATGATATTTCAGAGTTACTTCCTTGGAGTGGCTTTTTTTTAGAACGCATCACTGGAGTGATTTTTGCAAACAACAGAATCAATTCATGAATCAAAGAGATTAATGCATATAATAAACCCTAGAATTTGTACAAAAATAGTGCAGCCAAGATCAAAATGGGAAACTACTTCTCTCAGGGATTCACAATAAATAAAGGTCTAAGACAGGGCTGCTGTATTTCACCCACACTTTTTAAAATATACTTAGACCAAGTGCTAAAGGGTTGGAAAAGGAAATGCAACTCCATGGGAATACCTTTGAAAGAAAGTACCATATACACCTTAAGCTATGTAGACGACCAAGTTATTCTATCACAAGATTATGAAGATTTATAATATATGACCAGAAAAATAATAGAAGAATACAAAAATTGGGGTCTTGATATCAGTATCGACAAAACAAAATATATGTGTATGGGAGGAATGCAACAGAATCTTATTTTAGAAGGTGGGCAACAAATAGGATACTGTATGGAGTATAAATATCTAAGGATGCAAGTTGCAGAAAGTAAAACAATGGAGGTAGCCATTAGGGATAGATGCAATAAAGGCAAAAGAGCTAAAAACACTATTAAGTAGCTTATTGTGGGACAATACAATATCCAATGAAAACAAAAAGAGAATTTATAATACCATAGTAAAGAGCGTAGTAACCTACAGCTGTGAAGTATGGCCACTAACGGAGAAATCAGAAAAACTGTTACTGACGACTGAAATGGACTTCTGGCGAAGAGCAGCCGGTAAATCAAAAAGAGAAAGAGTAAGGAATGAAAGAATTAGAGAAATAATGAATGTTAATGATACGATAATAGATGAAATAATAACGCAGCAGTTGGACACGTAAAACGAATGGGAAATGAAAGACTCCCGAAACAAATGCTGCTGTGGAACCCGGAAGGAAGACGCAGGAGAGGCAGACCGAGGAAAAGTTGGATACAAGGGATAGAGAAAGAATTGAGAGAAAGAGGATTAGATGAAGAACTCTGGAATGATCGTGAGGCATGGAAATTGGGAATCGGAAGACGTAGAACGTCGCAAACCGATATAAATATAAACCCGAGGATTATTTGATGGAAGTTACTTAACTGCTCAAAAAGCACTGATCAGTTTCAAAGTTTAAGGAATCACCATCAGAGTTAAATTACTTGCACAGATACATTTGTAATTTAATTTATAGGAAAAAATGTGGAGGAGGGATAGAGGGGAAAAGTTTTGGACGAGGAGCCACTATAATTAGCCAACCCTACTTAATGACAGTATATTTTGAGGAAAACATGAAAACTCAGTTAATTAAGAGGTAGAGATAAAGGGGGTTAGGAATATAAAAAGAGTAGACAAGTTTTCAGAGACAAAGTTGTTTAAAACTATTGCTAATTATTTTTTGTGCAAAAATGCATGTGTTTTCTAAAAAATCCAGTTTAGGTACAACTTTGCCAAAAATATGAATATCGAAAGTTTTAAAATCAACAGATTGCGAAGTTTTTGCTGAATGTTTGCCAAAAATAGGCACAGTCAAGATTTAAAAGGCAATTTAAATGTTAAGCCACTCTGGTTTGAATTGTTGTCTGCTCTGGTCGATGAAGGAAATATTTCAATTTAGAGAATTCAATCTAAGTATAAATCACTTTTTTAAATAATGCCACACACATTACATTAGGTTAGCACTGATGATGGGCGAAGTAACATACTTGCTACTAGATAAAAGTTTGCACTGATGAAAATTAGGTCGCGTGTAAATATACTTTGCATTAAAATTAATTTTCTTCGTTGGAATAGTGGACAAACTGGGTCATGTACAAATACCTTGCAATTCACTTCAGCTAGTAGCATCCGCATAGGTCGGCTTGCCCCCTGATGGGTGAATATGAGAAGGGTATTCAAATTGTGTTATCTATGTCATACCCGAACAAGTGTCGGATGTTTGCGTGTGAGCAGACGGAAGAAATATGACGGCACTACGCGGTGGAGTCATTAAAATGAGATGCAAAGTGAAAATAAAATCTGAATTCCTCAAAAGCGGGGAATGCTGGCGAAAGCGACGTCTCGCGGACGTAGCAAGCATCTTTGCCGATTTTTATATCGCTCGAAGTATTCCTTTCAAAATCCTTCTGAATCATTAAACACACGCGTTTAATTTCAACATATCAAGGAAATTTCTGCTTGACATTTAAATATTTTTACCGCGATCGCTCGGCGCGTCTAATTCAAGCGAGCGTATAAAAGTAATTCCTAAACAAACAGCGACTCGCAAGGATGTGGTGATGATAAAATATTTTTCTTGTCTCATTTTTACTGCAATACCGTTTTAGTGCTGAGTTTTCAGTTAGATTCGTATTTAGATGTTCCCACGATCTGTCACGTCGTAATTCATCAACGAGAAACCCGTATAATTACGGTAGGACCGTCATGGGTAACCAACGAACTTATTTGACCAAGATTTTCGTCCATGTAAGAACCGGCAAAAGTTAACGGAATAATTTTTCCTTTTTAAGTTGTCTTATGTGCTTCGCTCTTAGCTGTGTCATCCTTAGCTGGATTAAGGTGGCTCTACACTGACTATGAGTATCTACGCTGACATGTGAGTCATAACAAATACTAAATTATACATTTTTATTTATTTGATTTAAAAACCCTGCTTTCTCGTATGAAATGGGTTACCTATTAAAAACCAAAATTAAGGAACAAAAGACTTAGATTAATCCACGAATACGTATTAATGACCACATTTTTATCCAGCCATAAAAGCCGACTTCAGCGCCGGTTGTATGGAACTTCCGCTGTTTGACTTCAATTACGGCAGTAATTCGCTAGTTACCTCAAGAAATAGGTGAAAAGATACCTAAATTTTATTTTCATTCGATTTACTTGGACGTTTTTCTACTTATTAATAGTTTTAATTAAAAGCTAATATATGATTTCTTGTTCAAATTGACGTTTTTCTGTTGTAATCTGAGCAATCTCTTAAGATCTCATGCTAGGGTCCAACTTTCAATGCTGAATTACAGTAAAACTAGCCTGTAAACCCTATTTTATTCATCTCAGTTCGTAAAACGCACTTCATAGATGCAACACATATAAGTTTTCAGAATTTCTGGATTGAGTAACCCTAAGGCCAGAGCAGCCTTAAGCTCTCGTCTAAGGTTTCATCTCAGCTGTGTTCTCCTGAAGTGTCATAGTTTTTCCTTTATTAATAGGAGGAAACAATGGTGAAATATTTCCGGGTGAATAAGATAATAGTTTGTATTATCAATACGCACGTCTTAGGCTATAAAAATTCATCATGGTATATTTTTATCTTCTGCAAATATTATTGTTTATAAATCACCAAAAATTCCACTTTCGCATCGAAAGCCACGATTTGCAAATCAGGCGACCTAAAATTTTTCATATTCAGATATCGAGTCCCATTTTAGCTTACACCATCACTTTTGCTGAAGAATGACAGTGATTGCAATCATCTGGTAGTTTTATTTTGATAAAATGGATTTTCGTTTTGAAATATGCATGACCAAGACCAGGTTGATATTTTCTGGACATTTACACGGGATGGATGACAATATGTTAACAAAGCAGAAATTCAAATATCTTTGGAAAAAAATTCAGCCAAAAGTTTCATCTAACAAAGGTTTTGAAAGAAGAAACATAAGAGAAGAAGAAACAACAGAAAGACAGACATTTAGAGAGAAATTGTTAAAGATGGAAGACTTCTATAGAAAATGAGAGAGAAAAATAGCTCAAAGTGAGAGAATAAAAGTGCTCAGTGAAAAGATGGAAGAATATTGGAAGAAAAGAAAGGAACAAATGATTGGGAATTGGAATTGGCGCAAGGTCGGTAGATGTCCCTAACGAAACTAAAAAATAAAGTGATTGGATGAAAACAGAATGAAAACTTACTACTAAGCAACCTTCAGATTGATGACTGCTTCCGCTGATAATGATTTATTTACATCATTTTCTGAATTATAAAAGTAACTTTGTGCATGTGTGTAGCTGGGATAGCATCTGGAGCAACTCCGGGTTTGCGACACCACACTTATCGCCTTGACATCTTCGAGTTCCTTTGTTTTCTTCACGAGCCAACGGAGTCGACAGGAAACTCAAAATCGTTCCAGTCCATCCCGCAAACCAATTACTCCTCGCTGTAGTATTCGTCAAAGTGAACTGAAGCGTGGGCAATTAAATGCTCTTATTAATCCCCCTCGTACTCGGGCGTGTAATCGACGGCGACGAAAATTGAGAGTCGGTTTACTACCCCCGCACTCCCCATTTCTACCCAGCTCCCAGGCAAACTTTTTCGTTCCTTTTCTTTCACAAACTTCGTGGGAAAATTTCACCTCCGTGATGTCACGGAAAAAAACGCAGGCGACAGCACTTCCTCCACGCCCCGTAAGAATCGAGTCCGGAAAAGAGGAGTAGTGGGTAAGATGCAGAGGCGCTCAGCGTAACCGACTTTCTAAAACACGAAGTGTACTGGGAATATGGATGGTGTGGTGGCAGGGAATACCGGCCCCCGACCCCAAAGGCATGGGTTCAAATCCCAGATGGTTGGTGAGTTCATTTTTCAATTGAAATCCCTATTCCTTCTCGGGTGCCATTTAAAGTGCATTTCAAGAATTATACTCCTTCAATAGGACGGGACTGAAAACTGTGTCACCCTTATAGCGCCATACTTTTAATCTAGGATTCTCCTGTAGCGATATATTTTGGTATAGGATACTCCTGTGGTGATAAATTTTTAATAAAGGATACCGGGAGCATGTCTCGCCTTATTTTAAAAAAACCTAAATAAAAAAATGGAAACCTTTAGAGTATACCAAATATGCATATTAGTGTTCAAACTATTGAGAACCGGGAAACCGTCCTTCCTTTTTAGTTAAATGATTCAGGACGAGTACTAAAAAGAGAGGACAACATGCACACTGATAATTCATATTTACAATGTCCCCGTACAGTAGCATTTAGCGAATCGTGTCTTGGAAAATCGTGTATTTTGTATAACCTCAGTGGCATCACTAATTTGTAGCCATTATTAAAAATTTAAAATCGGTAAGTGTGCCAAAAATATAGCTAGAACTTAGATAGCTTCAAATGATAATTAATTGTGGTTTAATTGAAGAAATTGTGGAGAAAAATTATGATAGTTCCAAAATATATTTATTAAAAATATGTACAGCCAATAAAATTTTTTGTAGTTCAATTTAATCCCACTTTATTTTGCTTGGAATAAAATTGTAATATGTACTTGTTACTTGTTTCTCATTGCTTCTCATACTCGTCTTTTTTTGAGAATTAAAAAAATGCCAAGGAAGTAATATGTGTTCCTCCTTGTCACTGAGGAACAAAGCCCAATTAGGACAAAAAACTTTTTATAATTTTCTAAACTTTGGTTTAGTGCAAGAGCCCTGTAACTAGCAATTGCAAACAATGGAGACTCCTTGGCGATGGCGATAGAAACACGAATATGATCCAACATAAATTAACTGAATATGGTATTTGTCAACTCAAAATAAATATTCATGATGATAGGCTTTGTGACCTGCTATCGTATAAACATCCTTTCTCAATTTTTTAGAAATGTCTCAGTTCCAAGATTCTTACACTGAACCACAGATTATGCTTGTGCTGTTCTGTAATTCCTTAAACATTCCGGCAACCTCTGTCGTCTCATCGAATCCAGTGAATCAATCACATTCTCCCGTGAGTTATTAATACTTATTGTTAGCTTTTCAGTGACTGCCTCATGAATGTAGCCTAAATCCTACCAACGCATTTTTTTCAGAAATTCATTTATTTAATATTTTACATTTAATACATATTAATGCCATTTACAAAAACAATTTAGGCCCTGCCAAGTCTCAAGGACTTGTCAGCGGGTTCCACGACATCATAAAAAATATGGCAATGACACCTTTACCTAATATATGCATACATTTTTCCCTGTTTGCATAATATATTTACACATGCATACTCAATTAAATTCAATTAAGTACACACAGACACGAACACATATTTATATATCAATTCAAATATCCAGTATATTTATGAAGCTTTTAGTAAACAATATAATACATGATTACACGGTTTCTTTTACCCATCATTTTGATCTTCTAACAACCATTTAACAAGCATAAAAACAGTTGACTGTGACTTAGCTACATCATTGCAATAGCAAGTCATTTATAAAAAACGCTCTCCTATTCTTAAGACTTCTAATACTCCTCCTCTTTAGAGTCTTTTCACTCCTCATTCACCCGTGACTCTACTCCTTCCTCTTACACCATTCTCTTTTCTATCCCGAATTTGTTTCATTATTCGACTCTATTCCATTCTCTAGGCATTCGAAAACCAACAAAGCACACTCCTTTCATAAATATACATTACTGGAGCATCCAATCCACATTCTTTCATCGCCCTCTCAATCCTAGCCCTATTCATCACACTTTTGCCGCTAGCACTTCTCATGCACTTACCTTACTCTCACTGCAACTGCTCTTATGCTTATTTTTAGGGAAATATTTTTAAAGGAAATATTGGCTGATAAATATCGGTGGATACATTAAATGAGAGAGTAGATGGCGTCTTGGCGCTCGTAATTGAAGTCTGACTTTTTCGCGAAAAATGATCGACTCAAAATGAGCATCGCTTGCAGTTATTTCCATTGAACTTATGATTAATGCAGTTATTTTTTTGAAATCATTTTTGTATTGCATTTTAATGGAAAAGTCATTACGATACTGCGACAAATCCGCTGCTAAAATATATTTTCGGCATATTAAATGCAAACTTGATCCATTCAATACGGTCGATTGCGCGTTGAAATGCCCTGTGATATTTATTTATTAATTTTTTTCACGGGAACTGTCCTCTTTCAATAAAAAATTACACTTACGCCACATATTTCGTTTAAAATATGTTTGATAAATAAATCAAAATATACAATACAAATTATCAAAGAAAATATACTATTTACCGTTGAGTGAAGTATGAACTTTCATTAAGATAAAATGGCACTAACAACACAGCTGTCAGCAATATATCTAAGCAATGCACATTTTGAAGAAATTGTGGTTTTATAAATTTTGTATAAGGTAATTGTAAATACATATTTGGAAGTTTCATGCGAATCAGCTCTCGTATGCTGTTACAATTCCACCAAGGTTGATGGTCGTTAGTGAGACTTAGCACGCTTCGCATATTTGTTTTGCTTCATTGTTTCTTGTAAGTATTCCACCAGTCAGAGAGCTTATGCATCTTTCTTTAATTTTACGATGTTTATAAATTACTTTTGAAATTCATATAACTGAAAGAGTGCCAAAAGAGGAAATGGATGCAACTTATTTCAGTATCAACAAAATTAATTGTAGCTCATATAACGTATGCATCAGAAAAATATAAAAGTTTGATCAAGTTTTTACTATCCATGTGAAATCTAGAATAATGCGTCATCAGTATGTTAATTGCGGAAGGTAAATTATCGGAATCTGAATATAAGGATAACTGACGTAGGTCTACCTTAATTTTTGACGTGGTTTAAATAACATGGCTTGGGCATGGGTACCAATTCGATTAAGGTAAAATTCGTAATAATTTCTACCTCCTCAACAAATTTTCGGTAGCCTAATAGCCACTTCATTGGGGCGAAGGCTTCCTTAGTTTTTTTTTTCTTTCTTACAGGGGAATATCTAAGGAAATGGAGCGGACGTGCTGAAATTAGGTGTGCGTGATTGAAGTCTTTCAGGATGCGTGTGACCCCATACCAGTGATTAAGCTGGCGAGCGGCATTGACGGCTTCCATCGAATGTTCGGATAATCGTTAGTGAATGACCATTTTTTTTACCGCACATCGTGAAGAATCATATAAGGTGAGCCGGTTTTCACGACAAAAAATTCTATCTCCGTGGAAAAGATTCCCTCCTTATATCAGAGAATGATTTGCTTGCCATCTCGATTCGAAGAATCAGAAAGAGCGAGGATGTTTCTTCTAATCCAAAAGATTGGTTTAGGTGACGACGAGGTGCTATTTAAAAATTTCCTTGACTGCGGCGATAAAATAATTTTAGACTAATTATATACACGATTTGCCTCCACATCCATCCATCCTGTTCCACCATATTCCTACGTATTAACGGCTCTCATCTCCTCGAATTCTGGAGATTCTATATCTTTCATTTTTTCCTGTTTTGGTATTCTTTTAATTTTTAAAAAATATTCTGTTACTCTGTTGCGTAGTGAAATGTGAAAGCATTCATCTACGATGTCTACATCTACGATGTACCGTGCAAGTCACCACTAGGGTGTGTAATATTTAGTAATGTTTTCGTGAGTAAACAAATTCAGCGTTATATTTTAACATTTTATATCGGGCTCCGATTAAAAAAAATTACGGTTTCTCTCGTCGAAAAAAAGGTGGCGTCACTTGGAACGCTGATAACATAAAAACTGCGTAGCGCCTTTTCATGCGCCTTTAAATAGATTAGGATGCATCTATTTCAAATATATATGTGGGAGAAAAAATTGTTGACATTAATATTTATAATATATTTTGATAGTTCTTCAAAGCTCTGCTTTTTCCGTTATTTGTGGGTTTACGAGATATTAAAAAAGTTCGATGGCACTGGCTGAAATTAACTCTTTTTGCAATTGGCTCAGGTATGGGAAACTTTTAGAAAAAAAATTTTTTTTTCTCGATCGTCATGTTTTCTTTTTACTCCCGCGACTATTCTATCAATTGTCGCCACCTCCCATATATCGGCAGAAAATCACTGTTATTCCCAGTTATTTAGAATGCAATCTAATTGTATTCCATCCAGACTATTGGTATGAGTTAATTAAAGCGTGACTTCACCAATGAGAAACAAATTGGAAATTTTCAAATATGATACATGCTTAGGTGATGACAAGAAAATCTATGTTGTTGAAAATAGTTCTGCTATGTTTGAAGAAATTCAATATCTAAATTAGATTATTTTTAACTGTGGAAAAGTTAATTTGGAGCATCACACATAAAATTCGCTGGGCCTTCTTCTGCCACGAGCTCAAGATGACTCTTTTAGGTCATTGAGATTTTATTATTTTCATATCTTGAGAAAAGAGATTATAAAATAATCATTATTTGACTCTGCCTAAGGTCTGTAATTAAAAGGAAAATATAATATATACTGTTTTCGAATACTTATCAATAACTCATAATACTTTGCAGAGCAATGGATATTTGATTCACTTAAGAGTTTAGTTCTATTACTTGCCTATATATAACAAAAACGGCAAAGTCCTGCTACGATGGAAACACCGGTACCCGAAGTTAAGTCACCGAAGTTAAGCATGGGAACCTCCGATTTCGTCCGAGTTCTGTTGCCCCTGTCTGCAAGTGGCATGCAGTATGTGCGAAATGATCATAGCCGTCGAAGCACATTAAACTAAAATACTACTACTACTTGTGACAAAAATATTCATAACAGAAAAATCGGCTAGTTCCATTATGTGCGGTTGGCATGTGGTCATTTCCCAGTGGAAATCCCTTCCCTGCAGAGTTAAAGTGATGGGCATTAGCCGCTTTATAACTGAGCGCACTTCCTGTAATTAGTGGTGGCAGGGATTTTGAAAAAAGTCGGCTACAGGAGGTTTACGGGTGATTTGTGGAGTGAAACGCGAGGGAAGAGATGAGCGGCGCATAATCGAGGAGCTGGTTAAACAGACGTCTCGAGTCCGGTCACTCTGGGCAAATTCTCAACAGTTTTGCGAAACTAATGGGGCTTGAAAGTTCGTAACGGTCATTCATTTCGCGAAGTTTCAACCATTCATCTGTATTTCTCATTTTCATAACTCCGCTTGACTTTAAACGTGACTTTGAACCTTAAGGTGTCTCTACACTGACTATGCGATCCAAAACAAATACTAAATTGCGCATTTTTCATTTGGTTTTAAAAATTCTGACCACTTATAACTTTAAGAAATAAGCGGTAAGATTCCTGTATTTTATTTTAATTCAATTTCCCAGGACATTTCGCTTCTGATAATCTGTTTTAGTCAAAAACTTATATACCTATGCATTCCCGTTCAAATTTACGTTTTTCTGCTGTAATCTGAGCGATATCCATAAGAGCCCATTCTAAAATTTCCACTTTCAAGGCTGAATTAAAGTAGAACTAGCCTGGAAAGCTATATAAAGTAGAACTAGCCTATTTGTTTCATCTCAGTTTATATAACATACTTTATAGATGCTATATTTAAGTTTTCAGAATTTCTGGAATAAGTGACCCTGACACCTAAGCCACCTAAAACCAGTCCCACAGAGCATCAACATGGGAGGCCAAATAGATTGCTCCGTACTCTATTTCTTGCAATGACTAGAAGAGGCGCCCACTGATATTCAACGACGTGGGCAAAAATACCCCGACCAAGATCTCACTGTAACATATAATGCAACTTATTGAGGCCTCAGGTATACGTGCCCGTTGATAACCCAAGCTGCGGTTGCAAGGAAAATTATAAAATTTACATAGTTGAAAAAGTAAAAATATGAACCATTTTGAAGCCAAAAACACACATTTCAGACAAAAACGAAGCGTAAATGAAAATAAAATGCAGGAATTTAAAAAACTGATTTGTTTAGATATTTGAAATTTTATGTTTACACCTTGTATCCTTAGTGTAAGTTCTTAAAAAAAGCAAAAACACAAAGCCCTGCACCTAGTTCAATGCTTTCCATTAAGGGACTAAAAGCTCTCATGGTTAAAAATAACCCCTTTTAATTGTTATTAGCTGTTTGTACTATATTTTTGATTGGTTTTGCATTTTGTCTGGGTTTACTTTCAGGAATCCGTTATTATAAATTTCAATCCTATATTTTGAGTGAAAGTAATCTTAAAAATCTAAAAAATAATCCCCGCCCCGATTTAATTCTTTCATATGGAGCTAAAATTTAACCATATGAGGTTAATGAAAACATTTAAATTAGCTGTTCGGAGTTTTTACTATTTGTCAATCGATTTAAGGACGGTCATTATTCTTGCCGAGTTTCAACTTCCTAGTTCAACTGTCTGTCCATCAAACAAGCGTGACTGACATGCAAACAGACGGTCAGAAAGAAAGATAGGCTATAGTAATTTAATTGGTGAAAAGCCTGCTGAAACAGGCTAAAATATTCGCAAAATAGCAAAAAGGTAATGTTACTACTATACTAAGTAAATTATTTAATAGAAATTAATTTGTGGTTTTTTATTTTTAATGAAAACAATATATGTTACCATGGAAGACAATCATCCGCGCCATATTTCAGTTGGTGTAAAACGTGTATGGGAACTCGCTTTCCATCTATTGGCACAAATCTGAATCACTACGCCTACCAACTTAATCATACGTACGTACGCTTAGCCTTGTATATAGATAGTAAATGTAGATTTTTCCGGGCATCCACCATGTTCTAAGTAAGTTCCCTTAGCTTATAGTTCAACATTATTGCCATGCGTTAATTGACTTTGATGAATTATATGTTCGGAAGTCGTAGAAAGGAAAATGGTTTGAATTATTTATTTTGATCTTGGGGCCAAGATAAGGGGGTAATTCCGATTTGTAGTGGATTATAGAAAATCTGAAAACCCGAATAATTTCTATGGCAACACGTGGTATTTTTTACGCCTTGTTCTTGTGAGAGAAAAATGAAGGAAATAATGCAATACTATTTCATCTGTTCATACCAAAGAACGTCTTCAAACACCAAGCGTATCTTTTTTCTTATTTGAACTATGGTTATAGTCCATAAATATTTGGATTGGACTCTAAAATGCTGGAATGAGACATTATGCTCATGTTGGGCATTATTTCCGAGTAATCTTTTCTATCTTCTAAAAGTGAACTTATTTGAGCCTAAGAAGCATGTATGAAGCAATGAATGAGTGCCTGAGAAGCGATAGGCGTATGAAAGGCCTAAGCTATGGAGAAAATTATTAAAAATACAGGTTTTTTTAAAGGCATAACAGGAATAACCAAGCTCATTGACTTTGCCTACCTTGAAAGGGAATGGCGTGATGGGTATGTATGATGTAAGAATGTAAACTCGGGTATCTTGACTTTTTTACATGGACAGTAAATGTACTCTGGCATTTAGAGAGCAGCGTTAGCCAGTATTTAGAGACGATTGCTTCCATTTGTGGAGTGAAAGTTATTCAATATGTACAGTTCTGTCAGGGTTTTATTTTCATTTCGAGGAGAAAACTTGTAAAAATGAAAGAGCTTGAGATGCATGCCTCTCTCTCTCCCTCTCTTAATGTTTCCCCGTTTTTGCCTCGAGCAATAAAATATTTTTTGTTTCCTTTGGTTGAAAATACCTTTAGCTTGAAGGTTCAATGTTTTTGGTATGCTGCAGAATTTTGCTAAGTACCCAAGATACGCTCATTTGCTTCGTTATGAGGTCCCAAATAATAAAAAAAAGAAAATGATGAGGCTTTTCAACCTGCATTTGTAGCCAGAAGTGAATTAATTTTGCTTATTTTCATCGTTTTAAATTTATCGTTTAATAATAATGTAATTGACACTATCACGTTCTCGCAAGTGAGATGCTAGTGATGGATTTAACCCTTTCCTAAGCCAAGAAATCCCGCGTATAATCTCTTAAGATAACTATGAATGGTAGTAAAATGAAATGCATAGTATTATTCACGGAAGAATGCTTACTGAATGGTGGGAAGATCAATATTTGTAAATGAATTGAGGTGATGACAAGTCATTCTTCAGCTGAGTGTAATTAAATAATAAAATCCTATCATTTCAAAGACTTTCGCAGTTGAGATGGATTTGAAGTCAATTCAAAGGTGCTAAATAACTTCACAGTTACACCAATTTGGCCGCCAGCCGTCTCTGACCGCATTCAATATTCTGCGACCCTTATTTCACCAACAAACCCTCCCATCATGCTTTGTCATCGCTCTCGCTTTCTCACCGTTTAACCCCTAGCCAGCGAAGCAGCTACCTGGTACTGCAGCGTGTCCTATCCATCGAAATGGGCTCGTCACGAAGCAGTTTCCTTGCTCAATAAGGAAACTTCCCCTATTGTGCACTCTGTTTGGGTCAGTGTGGAAGAGAGGTTTCTGTGCCTCGCGTTTCGGTATCAGATACGGGGAGAAACAGTTATCTTTCACTCCACAGAGTGGTATGTGACATTCAAGGGAGATGCACCGAGTTCAGATGGGCAGAACACGCACGCTTCCCCACCACTGGAGTTTCTGATCTTTGCAGGAAAGTACACTCACTTCATGTGCAACCTTAAATGCCGCGTGCCCTGTCGTGCAAATTGCTACTTCCACTTACGTTTACTTTTACTCCTCCAATAAAAATTGGCTAAACTCTTGTGCATGAAAGTTATTTCTTCAATTTACGCCTAAACTCAATATACACTGACATTTACTCCACAAGCGATCGCGAACATTACTTTTTCTACCATAGTCGGCGATCGAAATACAAAAATCACTCACGTGACTACGCCTACATTTATTTTATCAGGGAAAAGGGGTATAACTTCTTTAATCTGGGCCTGAAATTTCTTTAATAGCAAACAGAAAGTGCTAATTGCTTTTATAAATACTTGGGTGGGAGCAAAAAGAAAATCGATGTTTACGCGCGAGGATAAGATTGCATCAATTTCCTGCTGACATAGGAAACTGCAGGAGGAAATGAGGAAGGATCTAAGATATTGGACGATGCAGGTGCGTAGAGGGGATGGGATGCTGACAACGGCGGTAGAAATAGAAAGGATCAATGGATAAGGGATAGAAAAAGAACACGCTTTTGGTATAGGGATTGAGATAGGTATGAAGTTTATCGTGCTGAAAAATTGGGCAGCATAAAGAACTAATATCCTTCTCTGCAAGAAGTAGCTGAGCTAGTGGTCATACTACTACATCCATCCGTATCCACCTTCATCGGAGGGAAACCTCTTAAAATAATTTTGTAAAAAAACGAGACGCAACTGTCTAATGAGTCACATAAAAATTGTTAAAAACAATTCGTTATTCACCCGTTAAATGAAGTGAATGAAATTGGCGTTGAATCCGTCCTTGCCTCTTTTCGACGATTGCGCTACCATCCGGGAACACTCGGACCAAAGATGAAAATTAAAGAATCATTTGAGGCGGTGATGTAGCAATTTTACCCTCAGTGGTGTGAGGATAAGAGGATCAAAAGCTGATTCTTACCACCGCAACCGAAATGACGATCTAAAATGTCCTCTTACTAGCGATTGTGAAATGCAGTTTTTGAAGAATTCATCACCGTCTTTCAAACGAGCATTTTGGTTCGTTATCGTCGGCTTGAAATTCCACGTGAGGGTTACGACAAGTCATTTCACCGTCTCTCTTAAAGGTTATGGCGGATTGGGCGAATCGAAAGTAAAAATGCTCAATTTAAAAACATATTTGGAACTCAATACTCATCTGGTGCAAAACGAAAGGAGGCCAATATCAATTGCTTGACAGGTTTAACGTTAACTCAGAACAATAGGCAATCATATAGCTATTATATTTGAAGAAAGAAGAATTTAAATAATATCACCAGGTAGAAATTGATGTTCTGAGTGCAAACAATCAAAGGATTCATGTCCAGAGTTTCCGTATATATTACAATAGATTTAACTAAAAGTGTCGTTGTGGAGGTGATTCAATTAATCCATCAATTGATGAACTTTTAATGTATTGGTTCACCGCGAAAATACTGGTGTATCATTTTACGATGGATCTAGCTTCACTACCATATTTCTTCTACACCTGTAGTTATCCATTACTGTGACGGAAGCCATTATTTATTTTGCCTTTGTGTTTTTACCAATTAATAAATGGAAATTGTAAGAAGCAAAAAACGAATAAGTTTAACTGATCAGGACATTGTTTTGTTTGGAGATTCTTTTGTTGAAGCCTATGTGAACCGAAATTTCCAGGTTTGGATATATTAGATGAAGTCTCGAGCGTTGAAGTCTCTAATGCAATGCGTAGTTCAGAGGCAAAAAATGTTTGTGAAATGTAACATGCTGTTCTAAATTATGATACTATAGAAGCTTACAAGTAGGAAAGGTCCAGGTAGATTGTATAAATATCATTGAGGGAGTTAGGAGGGAGGGGCAATGTTAAGGGAGTTGTAAGGGGGAGTTAAAATATAATAATTGAGAATTTCCTCTAAGAATTTAGAATTTATGCAAGATACTTTCTTCGGTGAGCCTCGTATTGTGAATTTAAGTAAAAAAAGCGCATTTCCGAGTGTTAAATAGAACGCGCATTCAATGTGACTTTATTAGATAATTTTGCTTTCAAGATCATTTTTATATATGAGAAAAACATTGTAGGCACAACTATTTATTTGACCGAACGATTTCAGCGTCTGTGGTGTACTGAAAATATATATATTCCACAATTATACTCCTGAATAAATTAGTGTTATATGATGCCAAGGTTGATACATCCGTGAAACTCTTAATAGAACAGCAAAAATGAAAGGCAATCTCTGACAAAAACGGAGTTATAACTTAAACAACCCCTGAACAAAATGTCATTTGTTTCTGCGGAATGCTGGCTATATATCATCTTCAAGACAAAAATTATTTACATTGGAAATTATCAGCAAATTATATGGAAATAAATTATTGTAGTAAATGTCTCACGCGGAAATAACGGTACTCTTAGAGAGAAACAATCGCGCAGTTGCGACGCGGTGATTTAACATGCATTAAATTGAGAAAAGCGACAACATCGCATCATAGTCACGCATAACAAAAGCGCATGAACTCTATGGGAGTGCAGTAAATCGACGAGGAAGATCAAGTGAGTCGCTCTCAACGGGAGACGGTGAAAGGGAAAGAAGCATTTGACCGGTTTATCGCATCCCCCGCGGCTAGAGGCGAGTCCTGGACTGAAGAGGAAGAGAAGGGCAGTTATGCATCCCATGGCAGGAAAAAAATCAAAGAACAAGGAAAAGTGATTTTTATTCCTTTGGAATGAAGAGTGAAGGGATAAAAATATCTCTTATTGCGATGGTGCACACGTGACTAAAGAGATTATAGTTTGGATGAGAATGGAGCCGTGATTTTCAGATTAGATATACATTTTAGATCTCCGTTTCTTAGCTTTCCTGATGCATGTCTAGAAAATATATGAATTAGTAGCCAGATTCTTAGTACTCAGGTTAGTAGTATGGAAGTTGGCCCAACTTTATTGGTGGTATTTTTACACCTGGAATACATGATTATCTGAAATTCGGAATAAAAATTCTTTTGCCCCTGGAACTGAAACAGCTGCTTGTGGAAAATTCACCGTAAATAATATATTTTCTTCAATATTATACATTTAATGTTCTTAAATGAAAAAAGTTACGGAAAATCGGTAAAAACAAAATGTGTGAGAAGTAAATACAGAGATAATGTCAGTTTAATAGTTGGGGGTATTAGTCTTTGAGTTGTGCGGTTGATTTGGGTGATGTTGCGTTGCTATCTAAAGGCCCACCAAGAGTATAGGGGCTGCATTACTTTTGTGAAGTAGCAGGGAGAATGGATGTCAGAGTAAATGCGTCAAAGATAAAAAAAGTTGTTTTTACAGCGTGAATGGAAAGAATGATTACATGATGTGGGTGGTAAATGAAGAAATAATTGAACAAGTGGGTGGGGTGGGAACAAGAACAATTATTTGTACCTTGATCGACTGTTTGCGAAAGATGGGAGGACAAACAAGGATATTTAGAGGCACGCGAATGCTAGGAGTAAATGGTAGAATGTGAAGTACATCAAGGAATTACTGTTTTTTTGTATAGAAGCAGACATCGAGGTATACCAAAGTGTTTTTATCTTAACTTAATTGTGTGGCAGTGAAACTTGAGTATGCTATCAGTGTTAGAATAAGGTAATGTTACTGTATTATCACTCCGAGGATATGCCAGGATAAGCAAACATTTGGGCTAAATGCAGTAGGAATGGGGTACTTGAGAAGTTTTGCGATAACATTCGGAGGGATAAGGTTGCGAATAAGTGGGTCATAAAAAAATATCTGTACACTGATCCAGTAATGGGCATACATGATAGGAGTTAACTTCTTTAGTTTGGACATGCTGAGAGAATGGATGAGAGTCGAATAGTGAAACAATTTCAAAATGGAAGAGCAAGTGGTGTAAGAGGAAAGGGTAGACCGACAAAAGCATAGGTAAACGTGGCAGAAGAGAATATAAATAGGGAATAGTAGGAGACTTAAGAAAAGTAAAGCGTGTATGAAACAAAAGAGGTATGTGAGGATAAGGTATTACAGAGATAAGCATTAAAAGATAGGAAGCTGAAAATTACGACAGACGGAAGAGGAAGATTAAATCAAGTTCTAAGAGATTACGGAACCATAAGTCAGCCGTAAAGAGCCCTCCGTACTCATTTTGGAACAACCTTGAATAATTTTGTAATGGCTCAAACATTTTGAATAAAATTTGCAATTATTGTCTCTAAGTTTAAGCTTTGATATGAAATAATCGTGGATCCAGTTTTTTATATCCCAACTAGTACCCAAGTACAGGGACCTCTCCGTCAAACTAAAGCTCCATAAACCCTATGATGACTTGTAACAACTCAGGACGGTTTTATGATAACAGGGAATATTTCGGATTCGAGTTCGCAGTTATAGTCTATAGTCTAGTATATTGCAGTATAATAAATTAACACATACCCATCAATCCATTCCCTTTCCTGGTAGGCACTGTCAAAAGATCTAATTACTCGGGGTCAGACCTGTAAAACTGGCGCTGTTTTAATAATATCCTCCAAAAAGCTCAATTCTTGCTTCCTTCTTTTGGTCTTGACACAATGATGCATTATTTCATCACAGCTTTAAGCTTTCTTGTTTTCTTAAGCTCCTAATATCTCTGCTCTTAAGAATATCTTCCACTACATATACCCGTAACTTCCTCGGTTTACCCCATCCACCTCTCACACCGTTCACTCCATTGATATATATTTATTTAGCTATTCGACCCATTCTCTTGGCGTATGGCCAAATCAAAGAAGCACGCTCCTTTCATACACGCCCATTACCGGAGCATCCATTTCACGTTCTTCCATCACCCACTCATTCCAAACCCTATCCCTTTTCAGATCTCAATTTCAATTTGAACGTGAAATAGAGATTTTAGCTCGAATATTTGCAGCAGTCGTATAGCGTCGTCGCTGTCGAATTAAACCCAGCATAAAAGTAGGCTTTTACTTGTCTCAATTTGTTTCATCTCGTTGATTGAATACGCCTGCAAAACCGAAGTTCTTCTTGTGATTTCATGAAAAGTATTCATTTAAATACATTTATTTTTAAAATTAGCTAAGAACGATTACAAACTACAAATCGCTAGATATCTGACGCGATATCTGCCACAGGATTTATTGATTAAAAAAAATAAGTTCCTCGGGAGTGCAGAGCTGTACCATATCTCATGAAAAAAGTCTAGTAAATTTAGGTGAAAATTTCCAAAATTATGCCAATAAACGGCTAATATTTTGGTAGTATTACTTGGAAAATAAGTTCTTCACCATAAAATGTGGCCAAATTCATTGACTTTTATTTGAAGTTAAATCTCGTTCCAACCACATCAGTCCTACCCTCAATGGTTTGGGAGTATACCTTGTGGAATTATGTAGCCATTCTTGAATAAATAACCCGCGTATATTCAGCCAAATATTTTAATTTGCCTTGAAAATGACTCGATAGCGTCGAAAGAGGTCTGGGTAACTGATAAAAAACTGTTAAATATACAAAGGTTATTTTTTATCTCTGAGTTTATCTAACCCCTGAATTTCCTCCACACTATCAACCCCTGAAGCAGCCAATTTGTCTACTAGTGGTCTTTATTTTACCATGGAACTAAGAAAAGTCAAAATATTGCAATATTTAGCATTTCAATGGCGATGAGCGACAAGTTATATATTTTTACTTCCTGTAATGAAGTCCTATGAAGATTTGGAGAGAAGTTATTGAAGATTCTGAGATAAAGAAGAGATTAATAAGTAGGATATGTTTTGAGACTTAATATCTCATTGAAAACAATAACGGAAGAACAAATAGACGTGAAGAACTACAGAGGAAGACCAACAATGGAATAGATCTCACAAATTATGAAGGACGTCCAAGCGAAATATGTAGGAATGAAGCGGTTGGCTGATAGCAGAGTTGAGTGAAGAGCTGCAGCCAACCAATCTTCTGATTGATGAGTACTGATGATGATAAACGTAGTATTAGACTGTTGGCTTTGCTTAAACATTGTGGGAAAGCAGAAATTTGAGTGATAGTTTAATAAGCCTAGTTATCATAATTGAACAACGTAATGTAAACTTACACCAAATCTTTCGCTAAATATGGTAAGAAGAAAGAAATGGAGAACGATAATAATTTTTTAACTATCTATTAAGTATATGAATAAAGTACCTATATGTGAAATTCATTCCCAAATGCATTCCCAAAATGAGCCATCACATAGAGTAATGGTTCTAAAAAACATAAAGGAAGTCAAAATGACTGCCTCCGGGGTGCTACTGCTAAGAATACCTTAATCACGCCTATCCTATCATAATGCCAGTGACACTCGGGGTGTCTAGTTTGGCTAGATTTTGAGGTCGCGGAGTAAGGTCTTGACGGCAACACATGTACCTACTCCAACCATGCAGACGACGTCGGCACTAAGACTTCCGCATGGGATCATAGTGAATTTGATTAATAAAATAGACTAAATGAAACTAAATTCTGGCTTAGTCACTGCTTAAATCGGCGTCAAAGATAAATGTTCACAAAATGTATCCTTCATTTCGGGCATACCGATTCTTAGCAGTTATTAAACATTGACGATAAGTTTTCAACTCGGGAAGGAGGAAATTGGCGACATCTATTCTTAGAAAAGGGTACTCTAAGATATAACGCTACCCACCACGAAATGTCACACAGTTGGACCTCAGGGGTAGATTTACAGTTGGGAAGTGAATCAACGGGCCTCTCATATACAAGCGACTGTGTTCATGTGCCTATAATGTTGTCTGTCACGTAAACGAAACTCTTCGTGGTCCCACAAATACATTTCTGTTTCGTATTCGTTTCAGGACGCTGTGATTACAGAGACGAAGTGAGGGATACTGCTACTAAAAGATTTTGCGTACGAGTTTGTTTAGATAATAATAAATCTTTCCGGATTATGCCTTCTCTAGGCTTAGGGCCGTATTCTCAGTCGTCCCTGCAGGGTTAGCCAACCCTGTATACGTCATCCTGCCCTACTGACGTAATCAACGGGTATCTTTTGCTTAATGAAGAAAACACCAGTGGAAATATTACGATACCACTATGTGCCCGATAAATGAATGTTTAGAGGGAAATTAATGCCGTCAACGGACCTACTGACGGCACCAATACTCCTCTCACATAAATTAAATTTTATATAGCGTATTGTGATACATAACATCAAGGTAACTTTTGCTTTATTTGCTCAAATCTATTAGAACTATTATGGCACCACTCTCTGCCAGATTAATGAATGTTTAGAGAGAAATTAATGCTGTCAACGAACCTGCTGATGAGATTGTGTATAGTAATTCGGATTTCATTTGTCAGCTCTAGCTCGGTCCGATCCCTCCAATGGCGCTAATGGCGCTACGTACGCAAACCTCATCGTTTGCGTCATCACAGGGCGTCAGACAACATAAACCCCTCCACCACTCCCGAGAAGTCATTGTAGGGCCGACTGAGAATATCATTGCAGGGCTCCTCTGTTCCTACAGCTGCCATAATGTAGGGGTGACTAAGAATGCGGCCCATAGCCTTTGATTTGCTGATATAAGCAGGGCAACCCGGAAACAACTGGAATGGCACCATCTGCCAGTTTTGGAATACGAAATGTTATCTGTAAAACAACAAATTAAAGTACGTATTGTCTTAACTTTAAAAATTACGGAAAACAATAACTACACCAGCAACACTCATTCCTTGAACGATTTTCCTGTAGAATCCCGAAGTCCCTAAGTCCAGATTATGTCGTGCGGCATGAAATGCTTCTCGTGCAATACTTGACTGGGTTTTTAGTCAAAATAAATCCTTGGTAAAGCTTTTACCTATTTCTCTCAGGGGCTATGGGGTCGATAAAATCGAAAAGCTTTACTTTATGGAGCCCTAGCCATTCATTGCTCCCTGGTGTCACACAGCTTCCATTTTCTATGAGAGATGACTGAATGTACCCGCTAATAGGATAAGAATCGCATTACTTACATATTTAATTACCAACGCATACCTTTAAAAAGCCTTAAAAGTGTCAGTAAATGCAAAATATTGTCTTAAAAGCCCGAACTTCGTCACGTTTCCACGAGTAAACAAATCTTCACACGTGAATACCTTGGGTGGACTGCCAGTGGCGCTCGTATTTCGTCAGAATTCCGAGGCTTCAATTCCGTGCCACCTCAAATACACGGTGAAGATCGGAAGTGTCACTGGCATGACCTTAATCCACCGGTCCTCCGGTAAGGATGGTTCACTATTTAGTGTATGGAGTTGGATTGGAGCATGGAGTCTCACACTGTGGAGAAATTGTTTGGGGAGGTCGACGGACTCGGCAGTAAACGTAGCGCGTCGAAGAAAGCGGAGGTGGAAAGGCTCCAAGAGTACGATTACCTGAAAATTAGCACCACACTCCCCAAAGCCGTTCGGGTCCACTTAACACGGCGGATTTATTGCCACCGAGGAATGCGTCAAAATACACACACACACACATAGTCATTTGCCCGCGTCTCTTCAACACATTTCCAAAGGAATTCCTTCGACCCATAGCCATCGCATGCCTTGGTGAGCTTTCATCCAATCGATCATTAAAGATGTTCATAGGTGTGTTAAAGTAAAAAGAGAATGTGTCGGAGATTTTCGAGTAATGATTCACGTCTGCAGTTTGGTGGAAGGATTTTAAACTTTCGCTACATGGCACGAAATATCACAAAGGCTTTTAAAAAAATCTTTTAGTTTTTAATTCCAATATTTTGAAGATATCACTGAAAATATCACTCTCACTGCAGAAATTACTAAATATTTTATTTTCTTTCTTTTCATTTATCCATTGAAAGTTATTAATATTTGTTGTAGACCTTTCTAAATAGTTGATAAACATCAAACCATATTGTAATATTGGTTCTTATAAAACGTTCATCGTCAGGGATAACTTCGTGAAATTTCTCCATGATGGAAAAGGAACAAACTTTGCAAACTTTGGTCTGGATATTTCCTGAAGATGGCATAAACTGTTGAAACTTGGGTCGTGACTTAAAAAACTTTGAATTGCAATTTGCAAAGTTGGTTCTTAATATTTGCAAATTATTTTCGCTTGTGGATTTAAAATAATGAAATCAGGTAATAAAAGTTGGCCACAGAAATTAGAGACAAAAATCATGAACATGGCATCACTAAAAATTTAGAAGCCGTTAAAAATTAACTAATATACACAAGAGTATAGAATGCTTTGGAAAACTACATAAAGTTGATCAAACAGATCTTAATCAATACATAGAAGAACATTGGAAATATAATAAAAAAGTTTTCTGAACATATCGATAATGCTCTACTTGAGTAAACAATTAAGGGGGTCTTTCTAAATGTGTTCTTGACACCTGAATTCGAATATGGCTTCTATTATGACTAGGGAAATATCTAGCTCAAACTACCTTAAGTCAAAATCATTGCGAGTCGGATTGGACTGTGGACCACTTTGGGTCTTTCGTTCATAATAGGCTAATGCCGACACGGGGTATCACTCTACCCCTCCTCCACTTCCCAAATAATTATTTCATTAATAACCTAACCACCTATTTTTAATTGGCACCAATCGGCAAACCACTAGCCAGCCAATCAAGTGCAAGATACCTTGTAGATACTCTGTACCTATTCTGTGGGGTAAGTTGATTCCATCGCACAATGAATTTGGTCATTTTATTTATATCCTGCCTCCGTACATAGACATCGTGCTTTTATTGAAAAGGAACAACAAGATTCTACCTATCAAACCATTTTCATGCTCAAATTTGAGACCTTATTGACCTCAAAATAAACTATGTAAAATACGAGAATTGCCCAAACAAGGGAAAAATATTTTCTTTTATTCTACCTTAAATAAATGCCATTTTCGCGAAAAACCTTTAAAAAAGGAGCAAAAACTTCTAAGTAATAGAATGAAAAATAAATGTAAACTTCATGCCATCTTTGCTTGTACCCATTAGCAAATTTTTGCAATAACTGGTCTAAATGCAGAGATTCAGTAAACATAGCGCTGCAATCGGCTCCTGTGGCTGAATAAATCTTCATTAAACATATTTTTCGAATAATCTGCACAATTTGTACCTTAATTTTATAATTTAATAGCTTAGGTATATCATCTGTGAAAGCAGGATATTTTAAACAAAAAAAACAAAACGGTGGGATTTAGTGTTTGTTTTGACTCACACAGTCGCGATGGAACCCCTTTAAGAGATGAGGAAGTGGTTGCATCGTCGGGGCCATCGAGGAGAGAGAAAGTGAGATTGGCTTCTCGCGCGAAATAAGTGGGATCCACTCGCTCACTCTATGAGATGAGAGTTTGTGTGTGAGGTGAGTGAGAATGTCAAGGGCGGGCGAGAGGGAAATAATAGACATCAGAGTGGCAGAGCTTAGGAATGAGGAAGAAGAAACTTCTGGGTGAACAAGAGCGACTCATAAGGTGGCTGGAGAGCTACTTTGTTTATTTACAGATTGGCATTGAACTTTTTATACTTTTTTAATTAATAATATCTATTAAAAAAAAATTGTATTATACCGATTTGTTTTTTTTTTTTTAATCAGTGCTATTTTTACATGCAGCCTTTCGGCGCATGTGGTACATTTCGTAACAATTCGATCACCTATGCACAGAATTTCTTTTAAGCACGGAATAATAAATTTCCTACCCTAATAGCGGTTGATAACAAATATGAAGGTGTCACGACAAGTCAAAGATTCGAAATAAACGTATTTGAATATATAATTCGTCTAAATTTCGAATTTCGCCCCGAAAACCCAAGTCATCTCGTGCTTTTAAGGTAAAAAAAATATAAAATATAAATTAGCGTGATTTCCATCACTTCATGCGCGGTGAGTTCCACCGCATAAACAGATGCATTTGAGCGAAATATAGTCCAAGAATTTGTTTTCAACTTAATTTAAAAAATTATTAAAATAGGCTTCTCTATGACTCACGAAAACCGCTCCGCCCACCTCAACTGGCTGACTTACGAGACCTAACATATTGTGCGCGGTATGAAGGCGTTATGCGTGCACACACGAGATCAAAAATCGAACAGATTATTTGCACACTTTTGGGAAGTGTCATCTAAAAAATCTATCGATACTTCAGACACTAAATTTTCATTCTGATGCTCGAGAGGCTTTTCGTTAATTTTTTATTAGCTAATAAAATCTAATAAATTATTATTGCGCCGAAACACTGGTCCGCCATGTTTTGTAGGCTCTGACGTCATCTCCCATAGTCGACCATTTGTTGATTTGGAGATTGTGTGACTGTGTAGTCTTAGCGTGCGGACGAAACTTTAGCTATTAATTAGCAAACATCGAAATAACTTCGAAAAGGCAAATACTATTTCACTCTCAACGCACAGATAGGCTGTTTTGCTTCTGCTAATATGGGAGATGACGTCACACTACGAAGAACCAATGGTTGGGCGTTTAGACCTAGGCAATTTTGATGGTAAAACAATGCATATTAAAAGTTATTTATTAAATTAATTAGTTGGAATTATACCTTGGTATTTCGTACGTGGCATTTCTAAACCAAACACTACTCGCTATAATAAATTTCATCAAAATACCTCATTTACGCAAATACTCTATTGAGAAAAATGGATACGTAAGTAGATAAGGAATAAATTGGTTCAGTGAAAGTGTAGAAAAGAGATGGTAGACGTCGCGTCGCTTCGAAAAGGTAGCTGAATTAAATTTGTTTACCAATGCAAATAGCACCAAAGGAACTATATTCACCATAGAAAAAAAACTGACTTCACGGGATTTGAACCATGGTCTCCCAATTGTCGGTCAGGTAAGTTAGCCAGTTGAGCCACCCAAATCTACGGGATGTTCAAAATGCTGCGAAACGGGGAAGGAAGGTTGTTTAGTGTAGACGGTCAGTCAGAAAACATAACTAATTACTACCAACACAAGTGTTTCGAGAGGTAGGATGACACACCACTACCTACCACCCTTTTCAACTCTACTCTCAATGATACTTCAAGGTATGGTCCATTCATCTTAGTTCTAGGCGAATATCAGTAAGGGTTTATCTGAACTAGATATTCTTGTCTCCAGTCCACAGTGTAGCATAGACCTTGTCGTGCTTGATTGGCTACTGTTGCAGAGGATAAGCACATCATTGTATTTTTGTAACGACTAACTCTTTACACCAATAGGTACCACTGCAAAAAAGCAAATATGGCATGGTTCGAAGCCATGAGCAAGAATGCAAAGATATACTAAAAGGGATTCACATTCGCCGTGAAAAATTACAAATTACCCCAGGAAATGGCAACGTTTATGAGTTTTCTTATGGTCAGAGTATTTGCATAAGACCTATGCTGGCTTTTATTCACGATTGAATTACTTACTTTTTTTGTTTTGCTTTATGTGTTGTATTACTTATTACTCGTTGCACACCGAGACGTGCAGGGCGTGCTGAGTTTTTTTCTGTAACACGTACAAACTTTCTTATAAGAGATGAGTATGTTCAAGCTTTCTAGTTCGTCATATCACCTATTTTTGGTGAGTTTAAATGTTAAAACACTATTTGAAATTTTCCCAAGAGGAAGGATACATTTTGAGTTGAGGTCACGGAAAATTATTTTTGCGTCATTTAAACGAGCTGTGTATGACTGTGTAAAAGTGTGTGTGTGTACGAATGTGTGTATGGAACGAGCTGTGTATTACTGATTAAAACAATTGTACTGGAAATCCATACCTTTTCACTTCGCTTGAAAACTAAAATAAATTGGGTTGAAGAAAGAAAAGCATAGACTTAGTAAGTAAATTTGGCTTTTTAGTTGCTCCAATTTCTGAGATTATATCGAGTCATCCAGCCTGAGACAATCATAGCATAAACACATCGCGCAACACACGTAAGGAAGGATTCCAACTCGTGACTACTGATCAGCAAGCCAGCGTGCTTCCAATCTGACCAACAAAATCTGAGGATAAACTCGTCTAATCTTATAAACGATGGAAATAACCGTTCTTATATTTTCCTGAAATTACTGAGCCCCTAGTTTCATATTAACTTATCCTCAAATTTTACTCTAAGAGATTGAAAAACTGAAGAGAATAGTCTAATTTCAAAAGTAGTGAGCAAATAAGGTTAAGGTAAACGATATGATTGTATAATTCGGCTTTAAAACCCCGAGGGATAAACATACACATCACTGCATTGAGAAAATGTCGAAATCCATTCATCTCGAATTCGTACAACCAAACGTGACTATGGTTGAAATAAACATTAAGACTTGAGTGGTCACAGGAAAAATAGTTTACATAAAATCGAAAGTTTATTTTTATGAGCCATTTCACTCTCGTCAAGTAATGAAAATAAATATTGGTCAAGTTTACGTAACCTTTACAAACACTTTTCTCGGTTTCTCAGCTTTTCAGACTCAGCTTGTTTATGGCAAAAAGTTGAAGCACCTATTTGGACCGTTGCCCGATTTAATTTTCATCAGGGTAATTTTATTCCACTCTGCATGACATATAACACGCATCTTAAGGTAAGGTATCATTTGTCACAATATATCTCATTTTAATCACATGAGGCCATGTTTTAAGATGCATTTCCATATTAATAACAATGGCATAAGCATATGAGTAGGAGTACTACCCCAAAATGTTACATTGGTTTATAATTCGTAAAAGTTTGGTCATGTTTTTTCATTTTACGTTTTATTTTTTTAGTAATGTCTGTGCATTTTACTGTTCTCAATGAACTTGTTGAATCTGTAGTCTCAGTCTCTTATGGTCTATCTCCTGGTAAATTGCATTTCTTGCTAAAAATTAAAACGCTCATTTTGACAGATTTTTAATTACTTTACAGTTTTATTTGTCGGAATTGTAATATCATTGAATTCATCTGACAAAAAAGAGGAGTGCTATTACAGTTTCACTCCTTAAACCGAGATAAAGAAATGAAAATTCAATTTAAAGCTTTTAAAAATGATGTCAGTACTGCATAGAACCATTTCAGAATTAATGTAGACGGAGAGTTCCATTAGCCTAACTATCCAGAGGAGTTGACGGAATTATAACAAGACATGCTTGGCTGCACCATGGCAGCTCAATTTTCTCCACAAAACGGCAGAAGTAACCTTTATCTTTCATTCTCGTCCCAAATGAAGACGGCACATAAGTAATATTACTGTCCTTATTTTAAGCCTGGAAAGGGCCTTAAAGATGTCATACACCACGCACCCTGTTTACATTACCGTTTTCCGTACCGAGTTAATGTACGCGGTGTTGACCTACTCCGAATGATCCACCCACCCTTCTGCCTATGGGGTCAAAGGTCAGCGAACTCGAACATCAGCCCTCCAGAAAGTTGTCACTATGCGTACGGCTATGTAGGCGACTTCCCCCGGGGCACAAACTGTTTCATGATGCATGTGTCCATGCATTCAAGGGTGAAATTTATCAATTTTTTTTTAAATATTTTTTTAATATTTTCAACAGTCACCCATGCATAAATATAATTGCTTTTATTTCTATTATTATATGATATACCGGTTAAGGCAGGTTTAAATGGAAGTCAGAAAGTAAAAATCCTCTAGGTTTTTATGTGCAGGGCCCTATATACCTCTAGTATTCCTTTCTTCATCTCAGCGTAAGTCCAACTCTTCTTCATCCAATTCATTAAAACTAATCTCTTTCTTCCCCTTCCCCACTTACCCAACATCCGCCCCTCGATTACAGCCTTGAGCAAACCATCGCCCATCATTACAGCTTCCAGCCACCTACCCTGTCTCCCCCTGATCACATCCACAATTTTCCTCTCCTCACCCACCATGTCAAGCACTTCCTCATTTGCATTTCTTTCAGTCCATCGAGCCTTCTACATCCTCCTCCATACCCACATCTCAAACGCCTGCTGCCTTTCCTCGTCCTCTTTTCTCTGAGTCCGCGTTTCTGCTCCACAACGCTACACTCCATATCAAGCTCTTCACCAGCCTCTTTTTTTATATCCTTACCATAGGTCCCAGTCAACAACTCCCTCCTATAACTGAACGCCCCCTTTGCTAACGCTATTCTCCTCTTAATGTCTTTGCCATTGTGCCTATTTTCTTCTAGCTTACTGCCCAATTAATTAAATTGCTCTTATTGCTCCAGTTTGTGCCCTCCTCCTCTTATGACCAGCCTCGCTATCTGTTGTGCCCTAGATCATCTCATTACTATTGTTTTATTTTGATTTCTTATTTCATTCCGTATTTCCTACATAGCTTTTTTAATACATCTACTAGAGCATATAATGTTGGAATTATGATCGACTAGTTGTCCGTGAATCTAACTGACTTTATCAGTCATCTTAATGAGTCATCCAAGACATGCAGCCCACTGCGCATATACCCATGCATTCCACTCCACATCTAACCATGCATTCCACTGCGCAAGTAAATGCTTCCAATGAAATAGCCATCTGTGTTTGTGATCCAAATGGCAACGGCACATTTCATAGCGATCGGTGTGAAATATGAGGCCGGGGAGTCTCCCCTTCTCGAGTTCTGTCAGGTGGTCGCGTCGCCCGCCCGAAGTTCACGAGGTTAACGCCTAAGAGAGGGAGGAGGGAAAAGGTAGAGAGAGAACACCCATCCACCCTTTTCTTTCAAGAACTTTCCCCCCCCCTCCTTTGGCTTTCTCAATCCACCCTTCCATCTTATAAACTCAACTCCGTTCGAACTTCATCTCTCGCGGCACACTCCCATCGCTGAACGAAACACAACCACCGCCCTTTTTAGCGAGCAGGTCGGTGTTGGTAATGGCTAAAAAAAAATTCATGCGTGTGGTTGAAAGCGTCAAAGATAGATATTTTTCATAGTTTCTATAACATTAGAAGCATATATAGCACGGTGTATGTTCGTGGATTTTACCTCGTAAGAGGTATTCTCAGTTATTGAATTTCGCCGGCCCCGGTGGCGGCGGGGTAAAGTCCTCGCCTGTAATCCGAGGGTCGCGGGTTCGAGTCCCGCCTGGGTCGGTTTTTCACATGGGTGTTTCTGTCAAGTTCTGTTGGCTCGGCCCCTGTGAGACCTGATGACAAGCCAATGGCTTATCGGGATCGCAGAGCCATACGGACCACCAGAATCGTCCGAGAAGAAAAAATTAATAGTCATAGTTTCCTTAACTTCTGTACAGTATAATGAAATGTATGCTGTTGACAACTTACCACCTGTCAGTTTGAAGGGTTCTATGCTGATGAAAATATTTCAAATTTTTGGTGCACATCTACCTACTGACAGTGAAATCGAAAGATTATAGAAGGGTGTAGAAGAAGAGGAAATGTAGTTTTAGCTTGTGGCATGGAGAGAAGAGATGTGGGGGTCTGTCCCATGTTATCAAAGTAATTTCTTCTCACTCTACTCATTCCACCAGAGCATTTGAATCCCATTCCTTCATATATTTGAGGACTACTGAACATGTTAAATGAAAGACTTTGTACTATTCCATGATATGATGCATATTTTTTTTATTTTTATTTTTTTACAAAGTCTTTCATTTTACATGTTCAGTGCAACTAAATTCCACAAAGTATCGCCTGCCTCCATTGATATTATTTGAGGACTAGTATGAAAGCATGTTAAAGTTTTTACAGTTATTAAACTATTTTTGCTCATGAACTGTACCGGATTGATAATACCAGAGCATTTAACAGTTAAATATCAGAATAACAGTGAAAAATATGGTTAAAAATTTATTTTAAATGTCATATATAAAACATATATGGAAAACATATTGATCTAAAATACATGTCTAACCCACATCTTCCCCCATATATGTAACATATATCGGCTGTGCAACATATCATGAGCAAAGATATCCCTTATAGCCTGTCAGTTGGCGCGGCAACAATCTATAGCTAATCTGTAACAACAACGGTGGTCAACGCCATCTATTAACCGACTCTGCAACCCTATATATGCAAATTTATACGTAACTATAAGAATATATGCGTTTTTAAAGAAATCCATTCATATCTATGATATTAATCTCTCCATTTCCATAAAAAGAAAATACGTACGTATAGAAATTTTCATCTATAGCAGTGAAAAATATGGTTAAAATTTCTTTTATATGTCATATATAAAACATATATGGAAAACATATTGATGAAACATACATGTCAAACCCACATATTCCCCCATATATGTAACATATATTGGCAGTTCAACATGTCTTGAGCAAATATATGGGTCGTATATGGCGAATATATGTCCATATATATCCTTTTGATTTCCCATATGTGGGGCTTCAGTGTGGGATAATGTGACTGTTCGGACTATAGTTGTTTTATTGCCCATGTTTTTTAGTTATTTATGTGGCTTCTGAGAAAGGAAGATGAGAATAGGTGGCAGGCATTCAAAATATGAGTGCGTAGAAGAGTGGAGAAATTGCGTTGGACGGAAAGGAAGACTGGCGTGATAGTGCTTGATATGGTCGGTGAGGAGTGGAAACTACTGGAGGATATTAGGCATAGTAAATGGTTAGAAAAGTTAATGAGAGGCAAAGAGATACTGAAGGCCGTGATAGAGGAAAGGACGTTGGGTAAGTAAGGAAGGGGAAGAAAGAGAGTAAGCTTACTGGACGGGATGAAAAGAGGTAGCATGCATACTGATATGAAGAAAGGAATCGTTTAATGAGATGGGGGCCTTCGCCGGTAAAAGTCTAGAGGATTTTTACCCTCCGCCATTTCATCTACATCTACAGGATACCCTGAAAGCCACCTCAAGGATATGTGGTAGAAGGTGAGGCATCAACAGCATGCTCTACACTATATCCAGCTAAAGTCAATGAAACTGCTACTATTAATGCATTAGCAAAAACCTGCAAATACCTGTCATGGTGTGAAATATCTCAAAAATGCATTACACTGTAGCTATGCTATCAATGTAGAAGAAGCTATGGTATTAGAGTATTTTACAACCTCATAAATGCACAGAGATACAAGAGTTATACAAGAATCATGAGAGACGTTCTGCTAGTACTACTTAGCAGATTAAGAAACTAGTATTAGGGAACAAATGAAAAAAAAGCTGCACATCCTATTGATCGATCATTTTAATCTATCTTAGCCTAATACCCGGGATTACCCTAATAATAATAAACTTTTATGCCCACCAATGTAAGAGGTTTTAGTGATGTTTTTGGAGGTACGCAAAAAAGTAATTTTTTCCGAGACGCTCACCTCGAGTCGAAGAGTTAAAAGGATCGCAGAGGGGTGAAGAAGATACTTAGGACTGGCATATGAGAGATAGGAGGAGAGGAGTTATGTGGGAATATCACGGTCCTTATGCTGTCACGGGTCCTTCTCCCCATTCCTCCCATCCCACCGGAACATTTGCATTCCATTTCCATCTCCTTCCCTCCCATCCTGTTCTTCCCCTCCTACCACATATATTCCTTTCAACTCCATCCCATGTGATCTCCCCTTTGACCTTCTCCCGGGGCCCCACATTTCAACCCGTTTTCACGCCGGTCTTCGCAAACTGGAGCCGCGTGGGGGATCACAGCAGTGACGGGCACCGGCGCATTTAAGTGCGCCCTGGGTACTCTTCTGGCACGTCAACGACCCGACGCGAATCGACGGCGCCTCTCTCTCATAGGCGGACATGTCTTGTGTGAGAGCGTGTGCTCCTCACGTTGTTCGCACATGTGCCATATATAGGTCAAGAGTTTGGCGCGATATTTATCACTTGTACGGAAGATAAGAGGAATTGGCTGTTGAACTTTAAGGAGTGTGTATGTGTGTAAATGTATCAACCTGATGCCTTAGACAATAGGGAAATGATTGAGGGGTTTTAATAGAATGTTGGATTTTGAAGCATGTGAGCACTATTTTTCATAAAAAATGTTGGTTCATGAGCGAATTTCGGATCTCTTGAATGAAATAAAAGCATAGACTACGTAGGGAATGGTAGGAAAACTACATAAATTTTTATATATATGAAGCTGCTTAAATTTTACTGGAAACAATTACACGACGTACTGCCCCACCCGCGCGTATTGTCACGTGGCATCGTGCAATTACATTCACCTACGAACATTTTGGAAAGACAATTCACACCGATGTATTTGTATACATATAATTTGTATAAATATAATTTGTATACATATAATTTGTATGCATATGTATATACATATGAAGCTGCTTAAATTTTACTGGAGACAATTACACGAAGCACTGCCTCACCCGCGCGTATTGTCATGTGGCATCGTGCAATTACATTCACCTACGAACAGTTTGGAAAGACAATTTACACCGATGTATTATTATCAGAGACTTTATTTGGGAAAAACCGGTTTCAACGCATAGGCGTCATCTTCAGGTATTAAACTCAGAATTCGATGATGCCTTTGTGTTGAAACATGTTGTACCTAATAAAACTCTGTGAAATCGTACATTATTGTAATTTTCGTTCAAGATGGATTCACACAAAGCTGAAGCAGATTCCATCAATCACATCATTTTGGATACTTAAAAGCCTTGAGTTCATCCTGATTTCTTGACAAAAATAAAGCAGGCAATTATTATCAGGAGTACCTATCATCATTATAATTATTTAATAAATTTTTATATAAGTTCAATATTTTTGTCCGTTCGGTGGCTAATTGATACTTTCAAGTAATTTCCAACAGAGTTTGTCAGTTTAGGTTTGCATGGACAGTAGACTGAATAAAATAATGATATTAAAGGTTTCTCGAAGTTATTAGAACTTTCTAATGTCCTCTCTACGATCCGTCCGGATTTTGCTGAGTTTTAACTATGCTTATCATTTACGTTAAACACGGAGAACTACGGCGTCGATGCTTACCGCTTAGAAACGAAGAGATCGAAATGGCTTGGCTGAGGCGTCGAGTCCGGGAATTCATGTACACTTTCACAATTTGACGATACTCACATTCCATGCATGCTCATCCAGGGAGAAGTGCCTCATAGCGTTCTAATACAATGCAATTATGATCTCCGTTTGCTGTTGGAATGGGAAGTGAAGGGAGACCAATGCCTTCCCCATCAGTTTAGCTCACTGAAGAGGGAAAGGAGATAGTGGAATCCCTTATCTAGAAAGGGCTAAGGAACTGGCGCCCATAAAATTATGGCCTTTGTTATTTAACTGAGGTTAGTTTGGAATTAAATGTTTGTCTCCTTTCCATAATGGTCTTTTGAATATTTCCGTGTCTCTGAAATGCAACACAAACTATGCTATGACTATGTTGATTATTTATTTTTGGTTGAGGTCATTTGCGCCAATGACAGGTGGATAAAGACGCTAAGAGTAGGATTGATGAGGAAAGGTGGAGAGAAACCCGGTGTTGCAATTAAAGAAAAGGTGCCAAGGGGACCGCGGTTTAACGTCCCATCCAATGGACGGAGTACTGTACTTAAAATGCTTTACATATAGCACAAAATTAGTTATCTAATCATTGAAAACTCTCCATCATTCCAGGGATTCAAACCATGGTCCTCTGGGTGGGAAGCCAGTACTCAATTCACCAATAGAATACCCAATTTCCATAATAACCGTACGGACCGAGGTACCTAAAACTGTGGGTTATAATCACTGTGGGGAGATGTACGTCCGTACAGCTGTAACACGTAGTGCGTAACGTTGCCAACCCTACATCGGTTGGAGCTGGGGTTGCGGGGAGGAACCGGAAATATGAAGCGCGACAATCAGGAAAGGAACAAAAAATGTATAATGCCATGTTGTCACTGATTTTCATAAACAAAGTAGAGAGAAAAATGCTTTAGAAACCATTCCCAAAATTGCGAAAGGTATAACAGATGTGGAACACCTAATTTCTATTGAAATGAAATAGTTTGAACGAGATATTTCCGTATTCATGATTGAAACCATATTCGAATTTTATGTTTTTATTTCAGCGTCAGTAAGATGTATGAAGTAAATATTGTAATATTATTAGCGCAAAAATATAGGTATATACGACAAAAACTCTCAGTAATTACCTACATATATATAACTACAGAAGTCTCTAACTTGACTCACTTTTTCACGCCGTGCGGTGAAAACGCCTTCACAGTAGAAGGCTTTTTTTGCGATTCCTTAAAATTTACTGCGGTGATTAATTATTTAATTTTTATAAATGGTTGAGAAAACATTCAAACTACAAACCGTTAGTTTTTTTCGAAATCTAGGTGTTGGAAATTCCTAATTTTTTCAATATCTCCCTCTGGAGCGCACATCTGTAATCCATCACATGTAAAGCAACTTATATTTTTAAGCAATTTGCCCGAAAATTAGTGAGGCAAGGGGTTAATATTTTGATATACTTGGAAAAATGGGAGTTTTTCCTTAAAAATTAGGTCAACTTCATCAAACTCTAGGTGAAGTGATATCTTGCTCAAACTACCTTAACTGCTTGGTTTACACATGTTCGCTGCAATTCCTGGGGAGGGCAGCACAGTGTTAATACCTGATACGCTAATGCGTGTTGGGTGGTTACGCCGGTAGCTACATCAGTAGTGGAAACGGGGCACAACCTGATCCATTTAGGACTATGCTGATGTTGGGGAGTTCGGTTAAAAATTCCAGTCATGACGCCGTCTTGCGCGGCGAAACCGTCCGACTCTGCGTGGAAGATCTCTCCTCGTCCTCGGTGAAGAGCCTCCATAAATTAATTCCCTCCCGTCATCATCTGATCATAATGATCGCTTACAAGGGGCATCTCCCTCCCCCGCTGCTCTTCTGCCGACTCACCTTCTGCAGACAGTCTCTCTCACTCTCTTATCCTTCCGATCCATAAAACACTTGAGCAGTCCGTTTCACTTTCGAAATTGGTCGGGTATAACTGCCCTCGTCCTACATTCCTCTCTACCGAGCCATCGGTGTGCAAGGAGTGAGATAAAGGAGAAGCACCGCGTCCAGTCTTACGGCTTAATCGCTTGCTCCTGGAATAGGGGACTTAAGGCACTTCAGTTCTGGAAATCGCACTGTACTCGGTACCTATGCTTAAAATCGTGCCGTGTAAAGGGTTTTATCGTATCGTATGAAAGAATCAAATTTGATTATCAATACTGAAAACAGGAATAAGAGCGTTACTTTTTCCCCATCCCAGTTTTTGTTCCGACGACAAGTCGCAGGTAAGCAGGCGAGATGAGTGCATTGAGAGGGGTAGTGGTGCTGGAATCCACCATTTTATATATTAGCTCTTAAATAACTATCGATAGTAATAAAAATTCAAAGGAACTGGTTTACTGGAGCTCGTTTAGAATGTTATGCAAACAATGTATAAAAATGTCTAAACAATATGGTGCAGTTTATTTAGGTTATGTAGGTCATCTAATGTCCAGATAAGGCCTTTTCGTAAAGATTTGCAGATTTATGCGCAGATTTGCGTAAAATTTTGTATGCATGTTTTATTTAGTAGTATCTATAGATAAAAGTAAAAAATATGCATCATATGGACTTTGTTTGTTGGCAATTCCATGCTATTATAACACGTAGCCTAATGGCACGTGACATATATTTCCTAATACTTTGATTACACATTCACAGATTTTGATTTTAACGCGAATTAATACATTTCATGTTACTATTATTGTTGATAACAAGCACGCAAGTGTCACGCCGTATCCACTTTTTGAAAACAACATGTTTCAATACAATTTTGTGCAAATTTCGAATACCATGATGAAAAACTAGTTATGCCATGCTTTAATTGAGATAACCATTTTCAAATATTATTCTTGTATCCTTTTCATTACTGCCTGCATGGTGAGTTCAAATGCATAAACACATTCACTAAAGTGAAATGTGGTCCAAAAACTTTTTTCTTGGCTGAATTAAAAAAAAATATTAAAATGTGAACTTAATGACCCACGATTACTGATTCAGCAACTTTTTGGTCGAAATTTGGATTCAAATTTACGGCGCTGATTACTGTTCTGACCTGAATGTTGTGCGAAACAGCTTCAAGTAAGGATCCAGTAGTAACACTGGCTGAAATAGATAAGGGAATCCCGAGGAAGTATAGCCTTATTTATTCTTTTATGCCTGCCGGTCTCTGCGACCAGTATGCATTTCTTTATGTAAAATGAAAAAGTTTTCTCGAGTTTGGAGATTTCGTAGACTAGCAGCCCAGCTTAATAGGAATGAAGCGCGCGGCAGTTAGATTGGCACTTTTCAATGCTTCAGTTTCTGCACAAATTTTTATTTAATATTAGCATCTGTATAATTATTGATGCTATTTCTCATTGGTCTTGTCTGGGAAAATTATTTGATGGGGCAATTATTTAATCTCAACTTTTATAGTAGAGATTTAAGGGAGGGTTTGGGTAGAAGATAGGAATTAGATGGAACTATTACTAGCATTAGCTTTCAGAAACCCTCAAATCCGGCCCATTCTATTATTACATCTTAGTCCTAATTTTATATTGATATTAAATTGGAAGCCAATATTTTTATTGGCTTCCAATTTAATTGGTTCCATCTTCCTTAATTATGCTGCTGTGCTTGTTCTCTTCCCATAGGTGTGGAAAAGATTAATCCTTACTAAGTTTTTCTGAGAATTTCTTTTTTTGGTGCGTGTCTAGGGATGATTCCACACCAGAATTAATTGATCTCCAACAGCTGTTTATTTTCACTGAAGCCCTTCTCTTAAGGTATTCAGCCATTTCCTTTTCCCTTTTTTCTATGGCCACAGAACATGCTGTATGAGTTGATAATATATACAATTGAATCCATTTGTGACCAAATTTACAATTATCCGAAAACTGCAATTACTCTTCACCGGGCGTGAATCATTCTGGTACATTGCTCTAGAAGCTCTTCTGTGTTCTTTATTTGAAAACTATATTCACTACCTTAACCTCAGGTGATAAATTTTGTTTTTAATTATTAGGATGTGCTATTTTCATTCTATTGGAATCATAATGCTCTTTTTTATGCACATCAGGTCTTTCTTCTCCTTGAATGCAGCCACAGTCTTGTATTATAGTTTCACAGTCTAATACTAGATTATGATACTATAAAACTAGATTTTGTTACAGTAATACAATATTGTAATGCTAGATAGTGACACAACTACATCGTTCGTTAACCGCAGGCCACTATAAGCTCACTTCTTGTTTCTTTAATTTTATTATATTTATTGTCTGCTCGATTCGTATATTAACATCGTGGTCAAATTTAGCTTCTAACAAGGTGCTGGTATCGTGCTTCTATGTGATTCATTACAAACTCTTTCAAGGAAGCATATAAATATGTATCAATGCTTATTCCCAAAGTTGCCCTATAGATCCAAGACGGGAATATGTTTGGACAATTTATATTCACGGTAATTATCACAATTTTTACGATTTCTCTTGCTCTTTTTCCAACATTATTTAGATTTTTTTTCATTTAACCGATTCTAAGGTCTTTAGGAAAATTGCCCAGAATTTTCCTATTATCTTCTGTCATACTATGGTCATTTTCATCTTAAAATCATTAATAATGTCTCCTCTTGCGTAGGTATAATAAAACAGTGTTAAAAGTGCATTGGCGTGTCATTTCCCGAATGTTTCATTCATTTTGATGGCATATCACCTAACTTGAGTACTTTGATGCCTTTCTGCCCTTCAGTGAGGGGCAAATTCAGCTCTGAGTTACGAATGTCCTTTCTTCTTCACATCTTTGACAATTATTTATCCTGGCTAGAGCATCTCACCTAGGTAACGAGTTGAAAGGACATTAAAAATTTTTCGTAACATTCATCCGCTACTTTCTTAAGGTCAGTTATAATAATTATCTTTTTATCGAGTTTAAGACTTTGACAAAAATTGTCCTAGGTCAAGTATCTAATCGTATTCTCGTACAATAAATATTGAGATATAAATAATGGTATTTTATTAATATTGCTTGGAAAAGAATAAGAAATTTCTTAAGGCCGCTTTACACGATGAAAGATTTTGTACAAACGAATTTACGTGAGATTGTACGTTTGTCTCAACGAAATTAGAACAGGTTCTATTTCCCGTGCAGGCATTGAGACATTTGCACAAGCGACCATACAATTTGCCGCTTTACACGATACATTTTGCCTCGTGCAAGAGTTCACCGAAGAGTTTGTACAAACAAATGTACCGTGTAAAACGTCCTTTATAAAGGGCAACGCCTTTAAGATATATTTATTTTTGGGTACCGACAGTTTTAACTCCTTTTTCTGTTGTTGTGCATATTTGTTCTCAACAGAGTGAAACAATTTTCGTATTATTATTGATAGAAAATCACGGTACTCATACATACATATCCATGACGCCGTTCCCGTTCGTGATTGGTAGAGTCAACAGTGATTAATTCACGGTGTTAGGCCTGAAAAACTGTCTCTGTTCTAATTATTACTTCCTTACTGCCCAACACTTGCATACCTCTTTTGCTTCAACGATCACTCATACATTTATTCAGACACCCTCCTGTTCTTAAGACTTCTAATGTTCAATCTCCACAACCTTCAAATGAGTATCTTCCACCACATTCACCCGTGTCTATCACGGTCTACCCTTGAAAATCTGCTGTGACAATACTTAATGCTGATTTTCAATTCATTATATACAGCTGGTCGGTCAAAACAAGCATGGTCGCGAAACAAAATATTTATCAGGAGTGAATGATGTATCTTGACTAAGTGAAATGAAATTACGTTAGTTCATGCTTCACTGCTCGATAATACCCAGGTCGCCGGAGTCTACTGATGTCCATTAGAAGAAAACATTCAATTATTATGATTGAGTGGATATTTTTAAATCGAGATACAGATTACGGTATGTTTCGCAAGTATTAACTGCTGTATAGACTGGAACTTACCACTCTGGTCAGAGGATCCGTCTGCGTTTGAAACCTTCAGCTGTCATGCGCACGTCGCCTTTCTGTTGTGTCCCGTTTAGTGATAGTTGGAAGATGACGTTCATCTAGAATTTATAACCATACGTTACCAGTGAGGGAAAATGGATTCAGTTGATAATCTACGAGAGGGAAATAAACGGGGATGGAATTAAATCTATTAGGGATGGCCTCGCAAAACGCAATCTTTCAAGCATATGAAGTCTCGCTGTCATGTCAAGGCTGAACGTAAGTTGTTTATAGATTTCGTGAGTTAATTGCTTCGATGTGATCCTCTGCTCTCTTTTCCTCTTCTAATGCTCACCCCTAGTTAAGAATGGACTTTTCTTTATTTAAAATGTTAGCTGATTGGTTATCGTTTAATGCTGGCCGTTTCAGGAGGTATTTAGGGAGTACCTACGCGACTGAGTGAGTCAAAACAAGTACTGGAATTAACCTTTTCGTTGGCAATACTTCTATCATTGATAACAGGCCTTAGATATTAAAAAAAATTAAAGTTTTATAATATTCAGAATTTTAGATTAATATATTTGTTAATTAACACTAATCAGCGCCATTTAAATTGGACTAATGAATTTTGACTCCAATTCCAGAATTTATTTGCAAATAACTCCAAATACAAGGATGGATTTGTGACTTATTAATATTAATTAAAATAATTTGCTGGGAGATTTGCATCTTATAGCCAATGTTTTGCCGGAATGGAATTTATGTATGATAAAAAGTTAGTATTTTCCGCAATGTTTCACCCTCTCTCATTTAACACCATGGATTTTCGATTTAAATTTTCGAAAGCAAAAATGAGAGGGGAAAGGTAGGATTTTACTGCTCATAAAAAAAGAGTGCAAAATTTTCTGTAAGTTGTCTGAATATGAATGAGAGCATAATGAAATGAATGAATATTTTTAAAATGGGTGCCAGAATGAGGGTTTCAAACTGATTTTAGGCTTTCATTGCCAAGCTTGCATTTTTAGTAGGAAACAATCAACTTTTTACCAATAAATTACGAAAATCTATTTAAATTATACTCTATGTCAATAACAATTGAAAGAATATTTTAAAGTTATTCTATATTTTTAAAAAATGATTAACATTCTTTTTCTAACATCTGGCAAAGTAGGTATTTTCAATGGAAGGCCGTCTCCACTTATTCATTATTGGCCCATTACCCATGAAAGAGGCAACTTTTAATGGAAAATAAAAACAACTTTAAAGCCCAAAATAATGAAATACTGTACTTCTTTAAACTATAAATATTTGTAAACCTAATTCATGGTGGAATTTACTGGTGTGAAAATCACAATTCCGAGTCGTCATTAATAAAAATATCGGATACAGTTGACCAACGTAATACTACTGCCAGTTGCCTGTATGGTTACTATTCGTTCAATCACATTCAACGTCGCTGTCTTTCCTAAGAGTATCCTTAATTAATTTTCCATGTCTCAGGATATGCTTTTCCAATAGCGAAAGCTACTCTTCATTCAATGTTGATCCGTTATGGACCTATTTTTCCCTATATTTGATTATTAGACTCGGCTTCAACAATATTATCGGATGTTAAGGGGACGGTTTATGAAAAACGTAGCATTTGGAACAATTTTATCAATATTTTATCAAAGTTTTCTCAATTTTAATCAGTAAACGAAATTCACACGAGAAAATAAGAATATTAATAACATTTCCTTTCTTTTCGTCATTCCGTTTCGATCGCCTCAACTTTGCACACCCAGTATTTCTAATTTAACTGTAAAAAAAAGACTGCAAGTGAATTCAATGAACTCAATACGAGTATTTCCCTGTGGGAATTTGCGGGCAGACAGAGAGAGGAACTTTGCTTTTTATATTAGTAATATTGTTACTGTTGGTGGCCGCTCCTGTAAAGTTCAACCAGAAAACGAATACTATTCATTCATCGAAGAATCAATAGCCTATATCGTGGTCCTCATTTGTTGTTGCTATGTATTGTAATTCATTTTTTTCGTATGCTGTACATTGTAAGATAGGAAATTAAATCGTGGAAATTAATATTTAATGAACTGAACTCACTATATGAACAAGTACCTGATGATGATACAATAGATTGAAACCAAGGTGGAAATTAACGTTTTATCTGTAGAAAATTTCACATCCATGATGTTCAAATTCCAAGCAACATCACCTGAACCTTTTGAATGTGAGATCAAAGAACCCCATTTTTGCATAGAGATGAATCCGATACATCTGGTTCATAATTTTCCGTACCGTTCCCGGCATTGTTGTCTCTTTTTTCCCACTCTTTCGTGCAGCTATATCTTTTACACTTGGGTGTTCCATCAGGATTCAATCAACGGGGATACGCTAAGCGTAACCACAAGCACGAGAGAATATATAAAGAGGCGCCGAGAGAAAAAAACTCAGTTCTAAATAAGGGCACGGCGAAATGAAGCCGTTTAAGATTTATAGATGGAAAAGACGTAGTAGGAGATGTATACGGATGCTATCAGCACGCGGGCATCAAGACACCGGGAGCTACGCTCTCCGTAGAGTGAACTCAACTCAAATGTGGCTGAAGAATTGTAAAAAAAACATAATGAGAATCAACTCGTACGCATGCATGTTTACGGCGTACATTACTACTCACTAGAACGAGAGTTTCCATTCGAAACGCTTTGAACTACCGTCGTGTCGGACATTTCTCCTTCTGGACTACCTTCACCGCGTGGAGTGAGGTCGGTCATATACCTCTCCTCACGCGCAACAGGAGGTGACTATGAATGGGCGATATTCGGACTTCAATATCGCATTGCGATGGTATCGCAGAGTGTGCAACGTACTGCGTAATATGATATCACAAATCTCACCACACGGCATTAGATATGCAGACACATGGCTGGGAACTTCTTAAGACTCGTGAGGCTACACACTAATAGGGCGGCGCGATATATGGCCAACTTTCGATGCATGACTAAACAATATGCCACAAGAAATATTTCGATGTGACTGACATATCAATTGAAAACTTTCTTGTTTAATTGCTATAGGATTTGAACGAGAGCTTATACATTGAGAAAAAATACCATTTAGATCCCTCGTAAGTAAATTTATCATTAAAATCTTAGTGGAATTGATTCTAGATAATTAATCAAGGAGCAAAATGTAAACACATTTTGGAAGGTATTGCCAACATGAATCCAAAAGTTTATACCTACATTAAATGTTTTAGCAATCATCTCACGGATAATAATAAGTAGTGAACTCATTTGAACAAGAAATTGGTAAAATATTGTCCATTTCTCTGAGAGCACAAAACCGATACATAAGTTATCGTTGCACTGGACAATTGAATGTTTAGATTAAAAATTTTAATGTGTGTATAAAAATAATCGATTATTGAAGCAATTCGACAGATATTGCCCATTCCTACACCCTAGGCTGGGAAAATTAAAAAATATTAAATCACGCGAGTTACTGGTTGAAAAAAGAATAATATTTAAACCCCCCCCACCTGCCTATTTAATTCTCAGCCCGGACAATCAATATCACCATAATCACTGAGGATAATCTCCGGCATATCGCATTTTGTCCTGGAGGCGTCGCAGTATCACACTACCCTAGAGATGAATCGACGATATCTATCTATCCCTCTCTCTCTCTCTCTCCGAAGCATATGTAGTCTAGGGAAGCTCAAGGCATCGCTAATTGAGCCGTATGCCTGCTTTCCAGACTACGTCCCCCTTTCGGAACATAAATAACGCTCATCGCGCTCTGCTCTTCCAAAGATCGTACGGTGAGTGGATGGATTAGAAAGGGTTTATTCCTCACTTCCAATACACTAAATCAGTCTTTACCTACTTTAAACGCTTAGGTAATGCAAAATTTGGCTTCATTTGCATTCTCCCTATTCCTTGCGAGAGAAGGAGCCATTCTAGAACCCTGCGGTACTGGTCGTGATCAACCGCACTACATTGATTGCAGTCAGTGCATCAGCGTATGGAAATGTAGAGCATCGTAAGGGTAAATTATCACCATGATCATTAGATACAGCAGAGCATTAATTTCCGACTACTAAGTGAGTTTGAGGGTAAAGATGAATTTCTCCATTCCCTTCTTCGTAAAAAAAATAGCACAGTTGAAATACTCGTGGATAAGGACGTCTAAGTCATGAGTTAATACGTGTAATACCTACGTTGGTTGATTTTAACGAGATATGCGCTCTATACCTTTATTGATGGAAGATTTATTTGGGGAGCTGTAGATTATGCAGGTATAGGCGATCCCATCCCTAACGTGAAAGCTTGCCTTTTCTTGCTGTTTTCAGAGCTTTATAATCTCACCTGAAACCAGTTTTCTAATTTATAATCGTATAATTATGCTGACATGCATTTTGACCAAGAATACATCCTTGGTTCGACGCGAGGGGACTAGTAAGAAAAAAAATCAAAAATATCAGAGGAAAAGAATGCTCAGCTTGAGTATTAAAACTTCTTCTTGGCAATATTCCATTTCCTACTGTTGCTCATATTTGAAAGAAATTCTGGTATAAGCCAGGCAAATGTTGCTTGTTCAAACTAATTGTCATCAGACGGAGCAAGCCTATCCGCTGACGGATTTCTTTCGGAGAGTTGTTGGGCAAGTCAAGTCATCACAACCTAACACTGAAGTGCGCTGGGATGAAAAAAGTATCTTTTCCTCCTGTGGGAGGAAAGAATAAAGAATAGCTAACCTCTGCTTAATTTTCGGGTCAAGCAAACTATGTAATTAGTTGAATGTTTGTCCCTAATCTAGTCGTCACACTTCTATGAGTGAAATTGCTATGGTTGATCATTTTAGAAATATGGACATACAACCACATTGAAAACACGAGGGTATTTGAACCTAACTGTTTCAGGCTTCAATTCGTAGAAGTATTTACTGTTAGTATTCATAATTGCAATAAACTGCATGTAATTTTCTAAAAAATTACAATGTTTTTCTAGAGATCGTGCAATTAAGAGATAATATTTTATAAAAGTACAAGAATTTTATTTCAATTATGAAACTAACTGGAGAATAACATCAGCAGAGCAAAGGTGATTGGAAGTAACGGAGATGCGGTGTTACCGATGAATGATGAAGATTAAATGAACAGAGAGAATTATTACTTCCGAAGAAGTCCTGCGAAGATGTTAAGTAAATTGTCTTTTGTCTCGGTACAAATAGTTTCCAAATCAGCAGCAGTCTCAAAATATATCCATTATTTACTCACAGAAGCACATTATATCCATTTCATATCTAAATTATATACATATTAAGCAAAAAACTAAAAATTTTCACTTGGAAATTCGATTTGCACTGACGGTACTAAAGTGACAAACGATAAAATGAATTTGTACAGCGATATCACATTCCACTCTGCTGTGTGGAAAGCTCAGAATCACGATGGCAAATGGTTTTGTTGTCATTTGGCTTTCATGTTTCCTCTTCCGCACCCCTCTGGTCGGCTTCAATCACGTTCTGGAATTACTTTCAACCGTTAGTACAGGTCACGCACCGTATGTTTTCGTTATTGCATGAAGTACTACTGCCTGTGAAGTGGGAATCGCGGTACTGCGAGTGATGAGATGGCCGTCATCTCCATCCTTACGCATTCATTTTTTAAGTGCACTGCCTATTGATTTTTAAAACTTGAGAAGGCATTGATTAACTCCGCCACTGGGTCGCCTTAAAATGTGCTCACGCACCTACAAGTTTGCATAAAATGATGCACTTGATTATAGTGGTAATTAAACTTGGTGGAAGTGGCTTAGCCACTCAGTTATGGAGCAGAAGAGAGAGGATAGCACGTGGTAGATATATAGCCAACATCACACCATTTAACTTCAGAGGACAAAAAGGTATCAGCAGTGACTTCCACGACACTGTTTACGATCCAAACAATGCTGTAGGCATAAAAAATACGCTGATATTGCTTGCAACCAACCGCAAAAGCCCATCTCAACAACTGGATTAAGTTGGTTGGAGCGGATTCTGTTTATATGCAAATTTACCTTCTGCTCTGTATTCGTTTCACATCAGTGATATCAATATATAAAAGTAAAAAAATGGATCATGCCGATTTGGTTTTTTGTTGATTTAATGCTATTTTAACACGTACCCTTAAGGTAGTACATGACAAGTATTTCGTAGTAATTTGATTGCATATGAACAAGTTTTCTTCTAAACGTGAAATAATACAATTCTCAATATTTTAATTCTTGCTAACCAATATGAAGGTGTCACGCTGAGTCCAATATTTGAAATAAACATAAATGAACATAATTTCGTCTAAATGTCGGGTATCGCGCCAAAACCTCTAGCAATTAAATGTTTTAATTAAGGAAAAAAATTTAAAATACAATTCTTGTATCATTTCCATTGCTTCCCGTGTGGCGAGTTTCAACGCTTAAACATTTGACTTGAATGAAATGTGGTCAAAGAATTATTTTTCAACTTACTCAAAATATTATTAAAAAGAGCACTCAAATACCTACGATTAGCACTCCGGCCACCGAAAGGTGGCTTTACACTGACTATGTGAGTCATAACAAATACTAAATTACACATTTTTATTTATTGTATTTAAAAAATCCTACTTTCACTGATGAAATGGGATGTATGTTGATAGCCAAAATTAAGATACAAAATATGTAAATTATTCCATGAATACATTTTTAATGACCACATTTGTCCAGTCATAGGGGCCGACTGCATCACCATTCGTATAGAACTTCCGCTGTTTGGCTTCAATTACGGCATTAATTTGCGAATAACTTAATTAAATACATGGTAAGAATCCTATATTTTATTTAAATTCAATTTTCGCTTCGCAAGACTTTTCGCTTCTTATAGTCAGTTTTAATTAAAAGCCTATATATGCTATCTCGTTCTAATTGACGTTTTTCTGCTGTAATCTGAGCAATCTCCATTAGAGTCCATGTAAAAAATATCCAATTTCAAGGCTAAATTAAAGTAAAACTAGCCTGTAAACTCTATTTTTTCATCTCAATTTATAAAACGCACTTCACAGATGCCATATTTAAGTTTTCAGATTTTCTTGAATGTGTGACCCTGAGGCCAAAACCACCTTATAGTCATAGAAAGCTAGAAATGTCATGTGAATAATAAATTTAGCTTTTTGAAGTTGACAGCGATGGTTTGCCACCATGAGAAGTCTGGTAGCCACCCGCTGAGACTCAACTACCTTGTACCCCGTGTGGAGCCAGTTCATAGGGAATGGACATCTTTACCGAAAAGAGCCTCCTGTACAAATTTCACGACGTTTCGCAACCACTATAAGCGTCAGCTCATTCAATAAAAAGTTTTAGTATCATTCAATAGAACACTCTCCCTTTCTTGCCATAGTGCTGAGAGATTCACCACATTTGTGCCGTCGAACGCAGCGTTAAATTTGCGGAGGTTTCCCCAGCTGTTGAGTCCCACAGACCGATATTAATGGATGAAGGGAAAGTGAATGATTCTGAAATTTGGCGCCGATCATTTTGCATCGTCCATGCATTTGCCGTCGGGCATTATAATAAGCCGGGAATAAATTTTCCAACTTTAACTTCCGTCCTAAATTTTACTTATGAAACAGGCAAGAACGTCCAATGTGTGAGTCTCGAAGGAGTTATCTCCGAGTCCATATTTGGCACGCGTTCCTTTCACCTTCCTTCCCCTGTAGCGAGCACCATTCCCGAATTATCAGCATCCAGGGACAATTTTCCCACGAGAGAGACCCGTTAGGAAAATTATCATAAATTCGACATTGAGCGAGTGGCGGTGTGCCACACCTAACTAAATGCACCCATCATCCCATATATATTGTTCCTCTCCCTTCGCTGGAACTCCACCCCTTGCGAAGGCTGCATCGCTTACCTATACTCCTTCGGACTTTTATATAGGTCTTTGGGATAACGCCTCGCGACGGCCGCTATTCTCGATGCCAAGGCGATAATTCTCTGTGACGTCAAGCTATCGCACAATTTGCTTCATCATGTGGAGGAGGAAAAGCAAAGTTGATTCTTAACACGATTTAGATGAGCGCCCCTAAATTATGAACTTTAAAGTGGCTGAAGCTGTAAGCATAGGTCATCGAGTGCCTATTTTAATAATTTTTTAAGCAAGTCGAAAATAATTCTAGGACCACATTTCGTTTAAGTGCATCTGCTTATGCGGTGAAACTCACGTTATCGAATTATTACGAAAAATATCTGATTTGCCGTATGACTTCGTGTTAAAATAGCATTGCAATACCAAAAAACTCCGGCTGGCTACTTTCACTTTTATCAATTAATATCTTCTAAAAACACATACGCAAACATTCACGCAAGTCTGTTTTTAGAAAAAAAGCCACTACAGCCACCTTCATGAGGTTCTAACGCGACTGATTCAAAACAAAAATACTGAATTACCCTTTGAATTTGTATTTATTTAAAAAAAAAAGGTGCTGAAAGCCCGTGAAAATTATTTTGAAAACCATTAGAAAATAAAATTGAGGGCCAAATCATGCATATTATTCGTCGAATACATTTTTGACGAGCTATAGGAGCTGAATGCAGCGTCATTTCTTTTGAACTTAGGCATTTATCTTCAGTTTCTGTAGTTATAGTCTGGTTGTTGTCTCAATTCTATTACCATTAGAGTACTAAGGAGAATATGCTTCTTATTCAATATTTTCTGCAAAGGTGGCCTTTATAGGTAGAAATACAGGGAAAAGGTGGAAGAATTCTATTTTTCCCCACGTTTCAGCCATTCTTGCTTTTAACCTTGTATACTTATTGGTTCAATGTACGAAGAGCATGTGGTACAAGCGTCGGATTAAAAATTTCTGAGCATCTATGTATAAAGGTACAAATTTATTGTTGGAAAGAAACAGGGTGCATTTTTCTTTAAGTGGCCAAAATATCCAAATTACTTTTTCCAAATTACATTCTATATGAGTTATTCAACGGTTGATTGCATTGTTATCACCATCGAGGTGACGTGTACGTAAATATATGGTTGAATTGAAAAATAATAACGGTTGAAGATATATTGCCGAGGACTCAATAAATTTAATAGCTAACAGAGTATAAGAATGGAAGGAACTATATGATGATTACGTGGAACATAAAGGATAATTCCAGAGATACAGCGTTAAAAACATTTTACACAAAGGGCTATGAAATGGAAGAACAAAATACACATTTAGTTACAGATATTATACCGAATAAAGTTTTAGTAACCGATTTTATTTTATGGATAAAATCACAAAACTTTTGAATTTCTTCTTTAATTTTGTCGAAATTTCGATGTTCTTATCATTCATAGTATTCTGTGCTTGTGGCGGTCTCGGGATATTGATGTAACCTTGCCATCAAACATTAATTAAAGTTTTTTTGTCACCAGGGTACAATGTATGATGGCTACAAAGTACAAACTGATCCTTGACAATAGATTTCAACGGTGGTGATATGTACGAGGATGCTGAGGAGTATGTATTAAAGCTTTAAAAATCCCTCCTTTTCAAGTGATAAAACGTGAAAAATACTTGATTTGCAGTTATTATGATGCATAACTTTAAATTTATCAAAGATTGCATGAGTGTGTTAGAAATGAGTGCATTACTGGATTAAAATTTTCAATAAAGTACACACTTTGACGGAAAAAAGCACTGACTCACAGAGCCCAAGATATCAATTTATTCTAAGCGGCAAAAAATTATTTGAATAAACATAGTATTCGTTGGAAACGGTGACGGATATGATAAAGATGTAGGTGTTTTTGAAATATTTCATTTGATACCCTTAAAAACTACGCTTACCGACGCGACGTTACAACATCATTATCAGGCCGTCCAAGATTTTACATTCAGCTATTATTCTTACGCAATTTCCTTCTTTGTGATCATTATGTGCTGCAGTTCGTCATCACTAGGTAACAGTTTCTCTTCTCATCGCCATATGTACTACACACTATGACCCTGATGACGATGTAATAAGATACACATACTATTAAAGTTACCTAGATTTAATTTAGATAGGTATTTGTTGTCGTATTTTTTACATTATGTACCACCTGTGTGTAAATGGCGTTTGCGGGGTTGGGGAAATTAAATTATCCCTTAAGGGAAGGGCCACGTTGCATTTCCGGGAAAAGAAGGATACAAAAATATTGTTGCCTAAACTGAAAAGAATTCTTTCGATGTGACGAGCAAAATGCATATACCAGGTAGTAGTCATGGACCAAATATGAACGTTGGGGTAAAAAATACCCTAAACAAACTATTACTTTAAATCTCACATTCTTCATTCAACCAAAGACGTTACGGTCTCTAGCAAAAGTTTCCATTTAAAGGTTATACTGCGGTTATCAAGGAAAATTATATTTCTTCTAGCAGACCTGCTGCCTGCTTTGCAGGCAGTCTCTGTCTGGTGTGTTCTTGAGGTGCCCCACTGGCAATTTTACTTCCCCAAAAGAGCAAGCACGGGAGCAATATTTGACATATATTAACAAAAACTGGTAATGAATTATCTCTGAGGTCAGTTTTTCGCACATTCATATAGCATTCGTAATGGTATAAGTAATACTTCTAAACTGTTGACGTGAAGTTTGTACCAATATTGAGACAGCGGTACACGAAAATATATTGAAACATTTACGAACTTTGGTATTTATCCAGGCACTTTAATGCATAGAAAACTCTTGAGGTTCATTTCACTTACGCTAGCTAATCGTATATCTTATGCAATAAAACCAAATCAATGGAACGGCAATATCTAAACACTTAATTGGGATGATTTCTAAATATCTTCACTAAATAACTTCATTCGCGTAAAAGTAGCTATATATCAAGGGAAATAAAAGAAATGAATATTAAGTAATACAGATATCGTAGTGCAATCAACATTTACATGAAAAAGATAAATTATCAACGTTTATATGTCCATACGGTTTATAACTGATTGTAATTAAATGAGTACTGTTCGTTTACTTCAACGTCGCTAACCTAAATAAATTAATCGTTGTGAAGCAGTTTTTACGGATCATGACCTTAATAGCCACGGTTTTTTTCAGTTTTCCTTGCACCACCAACTGATAAAAATCCGAAACTCCTACCATATCATACAGACAGAGAATCCACATTTAATGCACCAAACCTCATTTCTCTAGATCAAGAATTGAGAGAGAAATAAACAAAATCGATAAAGAATGACTAACTGACGGACACGCTACAAAATTAATATGTATAAAGATTATTGAAAAGTGAAAAACAGACAATTTTGGATACAAAGAATTAATTATCAAGTACAAACCAAGCGCATTTGAAAGTCGTATATAGGAATTAAAACCTTCATATACTATTCTATTAAATTAAGAACGAAATGAGCCAATTAAAATATAAAATGATGGAAGAAGAAAGCATTGCACTCTGGAAAATGGCAAATTCCTTGTAAAATAATGAAAAATATTAGGTAAAGTTGCCTGGACTCGAAGCCCATTATTTACGAACTTGAAAACAGTTTCTCTCGGACTTTCTCTCCTATAGCAACCCAGCCCAGCATATTGCCTACCTTTAATAGTAATGTTAAATTCTGAATTGGTGACAGGTTTTGTCAATAAACCATCTCTGAAATAAAAGGGGAACGGACGGAAAATCCGATAAAGATTTTTCAAGTTTTCTCCAATTGTAAATAGTGGCTCAATCCTCTCGGACAGCTCGTGTACCTCTCTCCCCTCCTTGTCTCTCACAACCTTCTCCCCTACTACAACTCCCCACCCTCCCTCTCCTCCCAGTCCCCACCTCTTTCCCTTCGTCTTACCCGCCGCGAAAGATCCCGTTTCTCCTTCCTAACCTCGTGATCTCCCGGTCGCGGCGGGAACCATCTTCTTTAACGCCCCAGTCTCTTCCGGGGATGAGAGGTCCATGTGGATGCGAGGATGAGACACGTACCACTCCTGTTATGGGAATACATAGAGAGAGAGAGACAAGGAGGTTGAAATGCAGAGTGGAGGGGGCGCTTCTGGTTCTAATGCATGAGGATGCTTGGGATAGAAAGACCACGACTACTTTGGCCAAAACATTGAACTCTTAAAGTGTCTGGAGCGGTAATCGTGGGAAATTGAGAAAACATTTTTAAAAAATTTATGTTCATAAAAGTTCTTGTACCACATTTCATTTAAGTGCATCTATTTATCCGTTGGAACTCACCATACAGGCAGGAAATGATATGAGAATTATGGTTTAAATATTGTTTATCAAATTATGTCCTGACTCGAGTTATCGGCGCTGTGCTCGAAATTTAGATGAAATAATATTGAAATATATTATTTTTCGAATATTGGACTCTGCGTGACATCATGATAATTGTAAGCAACCATTATAATAATAGAAAATGCTTGATTACATGTTTAAAATAAAATATGCACATATATAATCGAATTGTTAGAAAATATATTTCATGTGCCATAAGGCGACGAGTTAAAATGGCATTGTTGCCAAAAAATAAATTAATATGATTATTAGCATTTCTTTTACTTTTATCAATAGATATCACTTATGAGAACAGGTGAAGACGAACGCAAATCTGTATCTACATAAACAAAAATTGCTCCAACCACGTTAATGTGATAAGGGGTTATTTCAGCTAAAAAACTCCAAAGAAATAATAACCAGAGCTTATATTTGCTTTTAAAACATTTATTCTATTGTGCTTGGTAATAGAAAACCTCATCGGGCATTAGTATCTCCAAAACTCCAAAGAAATAATAACCGGAGCTTATATTTGCTTTTAAAACATATTTATTCTATTGTGCGTAGTAAGGAAACCTCATCGGGCATTAGTATCGATTGCAAAGCGATGACGATAACTACTGACTTTTACAGGGTTTTTAAGAGGTTTTCATTGTGGTGACGTGCACGACGGTAATATAATCTTAAATTTCTTGCTGAAATCTGATAAAACTGTAGTTACGTAGTTTTTCATCTTGCTTATCATTATGTTGGATAAAAATAAGTCCATTCGAGTTTGACAAAAGTTGACGAATCGTCATCTTCAAGAGTCAAGCGGACTTTAGCCACATGAAAAAAATCTTTTGGTTAGCGCCTAAAGTGTTTTTCAACTTCCTTGGAGTGAGGACACCGCTAAGTCTGGTTTTACTTTAACGGTGGCAGAGGTGAAGATGAGGCGGGCTGCGCGCCTTTTGCCTTTCCATGTTCCCTCCTCCCCGCTCATCTCCTCTCCCCCTCTTATCTCCTCCCCCCCCCATTTGGAGAAGTCCCGGCAGCCGTCGCATCTCCAGCCGCGGGGGAGGTTGCCTGCCGTGCAGCAGCGGGAGGAGGAGGCGGGCGGAGAAAGTGGGCAAGTCTCCCGTCTGCGGGCCACGTCACTCCCGCCGAGAGAGGTTTCGCGATGAATCGATTAGAGGCGCTCCACGCTCGTGCGATATCGCGGTGAGATATCGAGTATCACGAGAAATGTGTGTTACACCGAGTGTGCGAGAGATGGTTCGCTCGGGTTACTCCTGGAAAATGCTCCCCACGGAAGATTAAACTTCCGAATCTCGGTCGGGTCAAATGAATATTTTTGACAATTGAATCCAGCTTCTTGGTAATAACATGCGCTTGCGAATAGAACAATGGCTCCGACGCTTAAGTTTCCGAGTAGTAGTAGGATTGGATTTATATGGTGCATCGACTGCAAAGATCATTTTGCACCTCATACTTTTAAATTTTTGTTAAGTTTATTATTTCCGAATTATCAATTATTATAATTGACGCAATGACACAAAATTAAAATACAGGTATAAAACAGAGTTATAAATAATAACGTCAAAGTTTTCTATAAATTCCAGAAAAGTGTAAACATTTTATTAGAATATCGCTGTGCTCTGGGTTGTCATCAAGTATTTGATTAGTTTACTCAGTAATATTAAAGACACTGCGTACCACCTGATAGTTAACACTTTCAGTCAGAATGTGTTTCACGCTGAGGGAAGAATTGCAATTTTCACAACGAGGGGGGATTTTTTCTTTGGTAAAAAAGTAGGACTGAGTTAGGGCACAGTGCCCTATTCTTAACCGGGCAATTGCGACCTCCGAAATTTCCGATTGTGAGTTTGGTGCCAGTATCTACTTCTCTATTGGTACTAGTAGATGAGTTGTGGATTCCTCGCTGTGAGGGAGAGCATAAATGCATTGGTTTTTCAATGATACTCCGTATTTATCTGATAATCACAGTGAGATTTTATCTTATGGTCAATATTTTTGCTTCAAAATTTCATTATCTCAAAACCTATACCTGGTAATATTCATATAAATGCCCCAAATATTAATTTAACACACCAAAACAATTTAAACGTACTTATCATAACTTTCTAACGACGGAGACAGTCTAAATGACGGCCTAAGCCTTCAGTATTCAAACTGTGCCCCACAAAACCCTGAGATTCCAGTCAACTTTACCAAGGTTTCCACGAATTGTTGTTTATTTATTATTTTACCATATTATTTCTTAAAAGTCACCTATTAAAATTTTTTCACAAATGTTGAAATAAAAATATTTTTTATACTAACTGAGAACTATTGTGATAACTTATTTTTTTTTCGAGGAAGGGATCCATAAATTATGTTAATACTAAAAAGGTTCCGTGAACCGAAAAAGTTTTATGACCACTAAACTAAACCCACTTTCGGCATTGCATTTAACGGCCTAATTTGTATTTGTCATCTATTATTTTTAAATTACTTATTATCCGAGTAAAACTGCTCTGTTACGTGACGCCTGAATATATATGATTCCTCACGTAGAGTTATTTCAACTTTACTTGGTGGATTTCTACATACCTTCATTTGAGTATTTTATGTTTATTGGTATTCTGCGGCATGAAAGTTATGTTGGGATATGGGGTAATAGACATGAGCAAATCAGGTGTAAAGAAGGTATTTTTTGCTCAAAATGTACAGCACTCTTGGCATTGATTCGCATCATATCTATCTAAACCTATTCTAAATATTCTAATGAATAATTTCATCCATTGACTGCAGCATTTGACTATATCTCACACGCTCCATGAATATTTTCCCTCTACTGCGGAGATAAAGTATAATCCTTGAGGTATGGTATACATTGTGGTCAATTTTCAACCATTCATCAACGGTTTAAAAATAATTTTGCAATTTCTCCATAAAAATGCAAAATTTTATTATTAAAAATTAAAAATGGTGAAGATTTTGTCTCGGTTACTTGGTATACATTGTGAATCAAACCAGGGAGCATTTGACGCAGTGTAAGGTTTACATAGGAGGATCAAAATAGAATGAACAATTACATAACGTGGACATGAAATGGAATTCCCCTGATGGATGCGGGCTTGTGTTAGCCGGAAAGAAGATTGGAATAATTGGTCATGAAGTAAATGCGATTGCGTGAAGATCAGAGTGCAACTCAAGAAAATATTTGGCCATCTAAAGTGATTAATGGATTATTTTTTATCTTCATTTTTCATTTTTATCTCAATTTCAAGTTCAATCAATGAAAAAATCATTCCTTGTAGCTGTAAAGCGATGTATGTTTGAGAATCTGGCCGCTCTTTGAGTAAACGAATCAAAAAGCATCATAGGGCGATGAGGAAGGATGATTAGCACCTCTTTACCCTCACAGAATACGCAAGCATAGAACAAACCCTCTCAATCAACTAGATAAAGAGACTAAACATGTGTGGGTCTAATGCAATTCAATTCTTCCCTAGAATACTCAGTGAAGCGAAAGAAATGTTAAAAAGAACAGATAGCCTCAACAGGGACGATGGGAACCAAGATATTCATATGCATGGAAAAGGTTGATAAAACATTCAAACGGTAACGGTTATCAATCTCCATTGCTGCAACCACCACAAGCATCTTTATAAATGAAGTCGAGTAGATGAATAGATTCATTAACGCCTGACGAAGGCGGTAGAAGGGTCTGAGAAAACTCGCGCTCAAAAAAAAGTAAGTGGTCACGGAAATCAAGAAATCGATAAAATAATCACTAACGAATTAGTCACACGGTGATTAGGAGAAGGAAGTATTCTGGCGAACAAAATTGCCGCGAAGATGTGGTTGGCACAGTTTTAGTTATGACGGTGTCCCCGATACAGGTGTGGAAGCAAAATAAATAGGCGGAGAGAAGCAAATATAATGACCCGACATGACCCAAGCGAGAGATTCACTGACCGTTGTGAAAGGGAGGAAATATTGAGACATAAAGAGGTTGAGTGATTAGAGAGCTGAGTCAAACCAGCTTCCAAATTCGTGGCCTTTTGAAGATTATTGATGATTACTACCTGGTGTAATGACCAGTAATTACTGATATATCCCACTGAGAACCTTCGTTAAGATTATATTCCTCTGTGGTCCCAACGTCATACTCATACATTAAGAAGAGAGTAGATGGCGTCTTAATGCACGGAGTGAAGTCTGTTTGTTTTGTGAAAAATTATCCACCTTAACCTATATAATATTATGTATGTGGCGATCACGCGCCATTTTCCCATACATTCTATGAATGATACTGTGTTTTTTGGATATCATTTCCATTTTGTATTTTTCAGATAAATACGCACGGTACCGCGGCCGATAGTAATGCTTATATTTTCGGTGTATCGACTGCAAAACTGATCCATTCAATATGGCAGATTGCGCATTTTAATGAATTCGACAATGGTACCACTAAAACTGGGTAGGACGTTCCTGTGACCGTAATGAGTCCCATCTGCGCATTAGATCATCCTAATGACATCATCAGCATGCCGGTCGAGAATTTGCATAGGAATATGGGATGAAAGCTCCGATATTTTAGTTTTTAGCAACGAATGAGTCTGGAGTCAAGTAGATATTTGCATCCTTCAGTACTGATATACAACATATTTGATTGGTTATAATTAGTGCGTCGTTTGAGAAAGCAATCTTTCAAAACCGCGGACATAACCATAGCAACAATTTGTTTACAAATTTTCAACATCTAATCATTGAATTCCTGGAACCCTGATGGCGACCGGCGAGTCGCTCGTCGAATCGTCGGAAGCTATGAAGAATCTGACTCAGTGAGAAACCCGAGAGCTCTTCAATCATATTATTCACCTGGAAAGCCGCATACTGCAGTCATATAAAGTGAAAATACTCCTGAGTTACTACCTACATAGTAGACTTGATGCATGGATTTCTATAAGGCAGATTACGAAATCTCTCCTGGATTTCCACAGCAGATGCGTATTTCTGTTAGGGACTCAAGAAGCAGCTATTACATTAATTAGGAAAATATTTTCACTCGATTCTCGAAATTTATTTTCGAATATACCTTAATTTAATGAATCCCAATATCATTCCTCATCACTAGTCGTTCAGTCCTATGATTGGTAGACTGCAGTCCTTCACCCTCTCCTATCTAATACTAGTTCCCTCACTCCCTGGTATTTCTTCTTATATACTTTTCTATTTACTTGATATATTTAATCATCCTTTGGACTTCCTCTTTGGACTTTTACCTCTATTTTTTCTTCAACTACATTCCTCACAAAACTATTGTGCCTCAAAGTGTGCTCACTCCATCTGGTTCTTCTTTTCTGCATTGTGTTCCATTACTCTTCTAGTTTTCTGTAAATCATTTTTATTTATTATTTTATCCGTCCATTTGATTTTCAGCATCCATTTCCAACACCACGTTTCGAATACTCCTAATATTTTCTGGTCTGCTGTTCCAATGGACCATGTATCCGATGCTCTACAAAAACTTTTTCACATACTGTTTCCTCATTTGTAGTCCTATCTTCTTTGAGCACAATAACTGCCTTACATGAAAGCTTTCTACTATGTATTGACTATTCTTCGTTTGAAGTTCGTAGATGTAACATTCCTGCTGTTTAATGATTTGTTTGCAATTTGGAGTATCCAATGTGAATGTTTGAGTGAAAACAAATACTAAATTCCAACTTAACTTGAGCACTGTTTAAAAAAATACTATTGTTGATGAAGTTTCTTAGAATATTTTAAACAAAATAAAGGAACAAAATATTCAGATTAATCGACTGTTACTTTTTTTAATTAATACTTTTTCCAGCCATGGGAACCGACTACAGCGATATTTCTACCGAACTTAGCCATTTCAACTTCCAGGATGGACTTCATGGATTTTCAATTCCAGGAGTATTGAAAATAGCTCTGAAAATAAGATAAATACACCAATAAATTTCCTGGGAGAATTTTCTCCAAACATACAGTTATTCACGAAAATGGCGTTTGTATTCGATAGAAAAATACTATATTCCCCGTAATTCACCCACTCACGCATTTTATACCATGTAATTTCAAATTAGCGAAAAAATAGCATGGAAAGCAAGGATTTTGTTTTTCTATAAGAAGCCAGAATATGAATTCAATGACATTGAAGTCACTTTCGGTTGAAACCACCTCAAGGCGTTCCTCACTTTGCACGTAATACTTAAATAGTGGAAACGGTTTCAGGCTAGATTTTGTGGCAGTTATCCATCACGAAGAAAATGAGAAATGACTTTGTGAACTCCACTTTTATGATTTTATTGAAACGACTCTGGTTTCAACACTTTGTCCAGACCTGAAGATAACATAAATTGTCAAAACCCTGGTAGAGCCAATACACCGAAAAAAAGTATTCATAGCATTAGTTAAATCCTCTATCAGTCAACGGATTTTCCGCTACTATACAATCTTAGAAATGGATTTCACAAAGTAATTTTTTATTTTCTACGTAATATTTTGTTGAAGTTTTCTGTCATAGTGTCTGCTCAGACCAAAGCCAGAGAAGACCCAGGTCCAACTAGAACTGTTGCAAAAAGGTAATTATAGAGACTAAATGAAAACCTAAGGAAATTTTCATTCGATTCTTGTTAAAACGCTGCCTGTCTTTCATTCTGAGTGCTGTTGCTCCTATCTTTAGGTGTTAGAAGATAAGTACAAAATGAACTTGTCCGTACTATATAGAATACTGCAGCTTGAAGGACTTAACAAGGCATCTTCAGCGTATTACCGATTCTGACGAAGTATCAGAGATTTAACTCCACGTATCACATGAAGGTATGTTTGGCTCTTTCATTGTTTTCAACTATATTTGTCACTAAATAGGTATGTTATTTAATCTTACAAGGAAATAAGCTATTCATTTTTCCATGAAAATAATTCCACGTGTACATTTTATTCTTTAACGGGTGATGAGCACTAATAACTTGGCAGATGATGCACTACTGAATTCTAACTCAATCTGGCATTGACTAATTACCTTCATACCCATCCGTTAATGAGCTTACATTTATTTATTTAAAGAATAGACTACATTGTTTTTGTGTATTTAATAGGCTAAAATGCCTGGCTAAATATCATTGAAAACCTTAAACCTGTCCAGTGAAACATCGAGAAGAAGTTTAGCAGCTACATCACCTTTTATTGCTGTTATTTTCGGGACTCTATATTGGAGTCATTTGATGAAATCAGCGAAGAGGAATATGCCTATGAATGATGAGCACCGATATTCTAAGCCTAGGTGTTCAATGATTTTTACAATTTCAATACAATAATACTTGCAAGTCTGTTGCACTCACTTTATCTAAATGGCGTGATCTATCTATGCCTTTCTTGATGAGTCTGAATTATTCCTCAGGTGTCAGAAGTAAACACGAATGCCCTTTACCTTTCTAAATGTCTTTCGCTGGATTGCCCTCTTCGTGACTAGAGTGGCTCCTTTCCCAGTTTCTCTAGTGGCGCCGCGACGCATATGTGGTACGTACATTCTTATCATGACGGCGTTTGAAAAATCTTACGGATGTTCTTTGCCGTCAAACCATTGCCTTAATTAACACTTTCTCCAATAATCCTGAGAACGTGCCGCGTATTCTAATCGTACTTAACGAATGCGAAATGGCCTATCTATTTTACTTTTTTACAATACCTACCATCCACTCGTCTAATGAAACCGCACATCTTTATACTACACTTATTTTTGTCTGATGTGATCTCCATGAAAGGCTTGAAGAGAGAGTGGCTAGTTTTAATTGTCTAAAACTCCCTTAACTGGATGCCATTAGTTTTACATGGAATATGTACTTGGTTTCTCACTTGCATTCTTCCCAGACTCCAATTGGATTTACCTTAGTATTTAGCATGCACACACAGGTCAGGCTTTTTGAGCTGAGCTCAGTGAAAATGCAGAAATATTTCAGAAGCCCTAAAGATGAAGAACAAGTCGTCCTTCGAAAAATCGGCAGAATTGGAGCCTATCACTCTGTGGAACACCGAAAAACTTTTCTGCAAAAGATTCGCCGGGAAAAACTTCGATCTTTTAGAGAAAATGGCTTAACTTTTAATGCAAGTCTTGGAAACCAGGCTATGTTTTTATAATTAATTCCTTACTGCCTTATATTTTCATACCTTTTTATTTCTGTTACATTCATGCTTTGCTTCACACACACTCTCATCCTATTAAGACTCTTAAGGTTTGGTTTTATGAGGTGGCTGGAGCAGTAATCATGAGTCACACAGTGCACATAATAATACGTTTTCAAGTAAGACAAAAATACTTTTGGGCCAAATTTCATTTAAAAGCATCTATTTATAAGGTGGAAATCATCATGCATGCAGTAATGTAAATGATTCAAGAATTATATTCCCAAAATCATTGTTATGAGTTGAGTTTTCGGCGCGGAATAAGAAATTTAAAAGAAAATTATATCTGAATACGTTTCTTTTACTCGGCATGATATCTTGATTTTTATTAGCAATCATTATAATATGAAATATTAAACGTACTATTTTGCGTTTCGGAGAAAATCTGTTCATAAGTTTTTGAATTGTTTTGATTTATGTGTGAAGTGCCATATGGCTACGTGTCAAAATATCTAGTATTTAGTTGCTAAGAAACCAAATCGGCAATATGGAATTTCTTTCACTTTATTTATAGATATAACTAATAAATACACGTGATACACATATGAAAATTTTCATGCAAATCTGTAAAGAGACTAAAATCGCTCCAACCACCTTGGTTAAATATCTGAACGGTATTATAACTGATAATCACGCGTTCTCCCATCAATAATCACATCCCTCACTTCAGTTAACCTTCAGTCTGATGTAAAGTACAGAGCTCATGGCTACGTCAACTTGTGGATAACGTTAACCAGATGGTATAAAACCTAGCCTTAATGAATCTCCTCTTGTGAGTCTCTTCCACCACATTCAACATTGGCTTTCGTTTTAACCCTTTCGCCCTCCAACACGATCAACTCCTCTATCATGAATCGATGTTATTATTCAACGTTCATTCATTCTCTGTGAGCACACAAAACACCAGCAAGTGGTTAAACGCCATGGAAAAGTTATTTCAGCTGACCGAAATTCCAAGCCGGATATGAAGCAAATCAAATGTTTATTTTTTATTTAAGTGGAAAACTTCTTATGGATAGGGGATAATCTTGCGTAAGCCTAGCATCACGAGACACCAAACTTCCGGACGGAATTTCCGCGCAGAGCACTTTTCTTTCATTAATTTAAATATGAAATATTTAAGCTAGAATTTTGGTACTTGGTTCAAAAACGAGGAAAATGCATCATGGAATTTAATATTTTCAATTGTATTCTCTCCATCGATCGATAAACAGAAAATTTCGAACCTACCCAAATTTATTTTGTAGATAAACTTTGCAGATATGCTTTAGTCACTTTCGTCACCCTATACACACATTTTTCACGGGTAATAGACATCATATCTCCCAACGTTTCAGAAACCTTGATGATGATGATGAACAAGTTGTTCGTCGAAACGTTGGCAAATATGATACCTATTACCCGGTGGAATACCAGTGAAAAATGTATATAATTTTTATATTGCTACCGAGACTTGCTATATGCTATGCAGGATATAAAATCTATATTAAAGGGAGTTTAACTTTCGCGGCGCGTACTTTAATGGCTTTTAACAACATAATACCTCCTCTTTTCATGATTTACAATGTATTATGATTATTTACGTACAATTATATATAATAATATCCTTTCTGCCAGCGAATTATGAATAAATCCACTTCTTATGAATGGGCGGTTATCTCGTGAAAGCCTAGGATCACGCGACACCCAACTCCCGGACCAATAGAGAAGACAGAGAGAGCGATTGAGGAGACCAGAGAGCCTGCTTGTGTGTGCTTGCGCGCGCTATGCTTCAGTGTGCATACGTACAGGTACTTACACCTTTAGCCAAGTGAGGAGTGGCGCTACAGAACAACGCACTCACTTATCCGACTGTTGCGTGGTTACGTATATACAAGCGCTTCGAATTAGTTCACAATACTATCGATAGAGGGATGTAGTGTAATTTCATATTACTATTTTAAGTCTATGCGTATTTATCCACAACTTTCCTCGTCTTGCCCCAAAAGACCTCCAATTGTTTTATTGCTAGAAGAATGAAAATTGCAGTCACCTCATCTACAAAATCCACTAACCTCGGAAGAATTGGTAGTGATAGCATTGATTGTTTGTCGATAGGCCGACAGTGGTGATCTAGTTGCCCAATTCAGTGAAGACGAAAATATTGCCATAGAGTAAGCCAGCTGAGTGAAGGTTGATGCTGCACTTAAATTCAGAAAGAAAAGTTGAATAAATTAGATTTTCAGTTATTTATTGGTTGGCTTAACGATTTCCGGATTCACCGAGCTTGTTTTCCCTGGATGTTACAATGATGCTTGATAGAGATTTATCTTACTCGAGGCTTGATTTGAGATGGGTTTTGAGTTTGTTAGGTTGGAAATATTTTCACCGTAATTAATATCACTTTCCATTACGCTCCCTAATTTGTTTATTTTCGAACAATGTACTCCTAAAGTTTTGATTTTGCAGTTGAATTTCGAATTCTCAGGAAAATTTCGTGATAAATTTTAGAAGTTCAATAAATGGAAACTATACCAGAAACTTGAAATACTCCGCCTATACTTTTTTCGTGGGCGAAAGCTAAAACTGTAATCGTGAACAGATATCATCCCGCGTCTGAAATTAAAATTTGGAAATTTTCTTCAATGCTTCTGTAGAAAATATATACGAAGCATCTTAGAAAGCATTTCTTTTTCTATTCCACAGATCGGAAGAAGAGTGTAGCGGATGAATTTGGTGTGAGCGCTGTTGTGGGTGACCCATTGTTCCGTGGCCGGCCCAATGTGAAAGTCGTGACTTAATTGGAAGGCGGAAGCCGGCCGTTAAAATTACAAGGTTTGAGAATTCCAGGAACTTTGAATCGACAGACTGGCACCCTACGGAAGGCCGATTAATTTATTTGAACCCCATGGCGAAATTTCCTCGCATACAAAAACACAGTGCGAGCTCTCTTTTCTTTGTTAAAAAATAAAATGTCTGGAGTTTTCTAATTCTGCCAACAACTTCCTCAGCTTTCTTTAGCGTTTGGTATCGTGAGGTCTTAATATATTGGTGCTTGTTTTAAAACGATATATGGACAGTAAAATATAATAAGTATTTTAAAAATATCTTCATTATTTAAAATTATTTAATTTCAACTTTTTAAGACGTGAGTGTTAGATTGAATATGAATTGCTAAATAATTCATCATAGAATACTTCCCTAACATCATCCTTTAAAAATAAGTCCTTTTAATTTTGTTAAAAATAAAAAAAATATTAATTGAGCCTCATTTCATCAAGTACTGCAAGTCATCATAACACATTCTTCCCATTTCCATACTCACTCTGAAAGCACTTAATGAAATAATTTTGCATTGTCAATTTTTAAAATTCATATTAGATTGTTTAATTTAAGTTTTTAAAAGGCTTTCCAATATATCTGTAATAATCAGGCTGGAATTCGAGGCATTTTTTTAATTATATCAAAAAGTTGTCATATTTCCTTTCCTGTTATTTTTTTGAAATTTATTATTTAAATATTAAAGTTTACTATGCAGTTAAAACACCATTATTTTCAACCTTGAAGTCCGCATTGGTTCCCATGCTTTTCAAGAATTTTCCCGGAAATCTTTCCTAGAATCAAATTTGGTCTCTTATTGAATTTTTCCGATTGAACCTATCCCATTGAATGTCTTGTACCTACAATCTTCAAGATATGATGTCTCGTTAAAAAGTTAGAGTCGTTACATTATAATAAGTAATCTACAGGTTGAATGTAGGTTTTATTGAAAGTCAGAGAAAATCCTCCTTCAGCCTTTTTTTTCTCCTTACCCACCATACTAAACATTTCCTCGTTCGTCTTCTTCTACACCAATCGAACCTTTTTCAATCTCTTTCGCACTCACATCTCAAACACCAGCTACCTATTCCCATCCTCTTTCATCATTAGTACTTCATATATCACTTTTCCAACGACCTTCTCATAGACCTTATCAATTGCATTTCGACCCGTAGTAGCCATTCGTCATCCATTTATGGGCGTTGTTATGGAATATATTTTAGTGGATTGTATTGAGTCCATAGTTCATTAGAAACATGATGTTAAATATTTTATTCTCTGAATCAATATTTTCTTTTTGAATCTCTATAATTTTATCCCGAGCTGCAGTCATGCTCATGCCAAATGCAATTCACGCTGGATATCCAATGTATTCTTTAACTGTGAAAATATTCGGGACATGCCTATTTTCCCTCCTTCTTTCCCAAAAATAATTGTCCGCTAGCGCCTCTATTCATGATTTTGTTATTCCAGGTCTAAGACATTTTGTCCAGTGCCTCCATGAAACCAGTATGTAAATTGCCGTCTTACCGCCTAATTGCGTTATTCCCGGTAGAATTAGTGCAGAGAACTTGCGGAAAACTGAGTAGGCGTTGAAAGTTCAAATTTACTCTGAAGCGTAATTCCAGTTTTAGCCCCGTTGGAATCCTCGCTTATATCAGGGCTATGTCAAACCCTCTTAACTAGAATTCTATAAATGCGGCCGTAGATGTTAAAATATCTCCAAAAGCGTTCCCCCATGCAGAGTAACTTTCGATCGGAAAGAGCAGAAAGAATACTTAATAAGCGAACAGATGTGCTCACCGTGGAACTTAGCCATTGGAATCAGATGGGTGAACGCTCTAGTATTTTTCAATTCTACAGCTGTCACACCATGTTACTTTCGTCGCTGAGCTTGACTGTTCACAATATCGAAATGAGAGGGAAAAGGCTCAAAAATGAATTCGGTCATGCAATACGCGACATTCCTGATTTCTTAGTGAGAACTTTTTAAATGACTTCTCAGAGACATTATTTTTCACGCCGGTAGGCAGCCATGTGCAATGAAAAATATTCAATGAACGCTTCACCTTTTATACACGAAATATCAATTGTGCAATCCATCAGGTGAGATTTAGGGTTGTCTCGTCCACTTTTCGAGGAAAAAAAGAATGATTATTCTCACTGTAGATTGTTTTTGTGATCTGTTAACTTTGGTAAATGATGATTGAAAAATGTAAATACGACAGTCCCTGTCGTATTTGCATTTTCGGATGGGTAGGGATTTGGGTGAGATAAAAAGCAAAGAGGAGAAATAAAATGACAGATTCTGAAACGCGCCTTGAATCTGCGAGGTTTTCCATCGCATGTCTTTCCTTCCAGTAAAATAGTTGTAGGTACTTGCGCTTACCGGAAGCGTGACGCTCAGTTCGTCCGGCAGCTTATTTTAATCACTAGAACGAGAACCCTTCTGTGTATGGGCTAAATAATTTATATTCCTTTGATGCCCTTGTATTTTGATGTGACCAGATGTGATTTAGGAGACTATATTTTCTTTCCCTTCATTTATGAAAATGGTTCTGGCCGCGGTTTTAACATTTAAGATTCCAGACTGCGTGGTTAGAAACCCTTGTGCCATAGTTTCGACTCCCGCTTTATGAATGAATGTTGTGACCGTTTTAAAATTAAGGTCTTCGGATAGGCAGTGTGCCAAATCCATTTATTAATAAAAAGAACACATAACAAATTGTCATAAATACGGAGCAATTTTTTTGCGAAAAATATCCACCTATCCCATCAACATTGTTGTAGAAACCAGGAATGATATGCAACATATTGTTTTCTAAGAAATTATTTACGGTTTATTTGTCATCAAATGAATCATTGCTGCTTTAAAATACTTGAGCCACTGATTTCGGCATACGATATCATACACAAAAGTACCACTTTGCGTAACTTGTTCCATTCACTATGACGAATTGTGCATTTTGATGGCAATATTACCCTGATCTACGATATTGTCTTGTATGGTGCTCTCTAATATCTTCCATCGATAGTACCTAAGCCTTCAAGACATCTATGACATACATCTTTTTCTCATACGTGTAAAAGGTACCACAAACATGAAGTTTGTTGATTGCTAAGCCAAGTGGAAGTCCGAGTCTCGTACCTTATCTTCGCTGTGAGTACCATCAAGCTCGCCCGCTCCAAAGTAGTGTTGTATTCACCAGTCGGACCTGCGCGAACTCACATGCGTGGTCATTAACCTGCGTTTATCAAAAGGGAGTACATACAGTACCTATCTAGCTTTGGGGTGCGCGGACCTACTCCATTTCGTCCAGTCCACGCAGGTCCGATTCAGAAGAAGGGGAGCATTATTATTTTTAAAAATGCCATAAGTTCGCCATTTGACATGTGGTAGCATTTATATGAACATAAATAATTTTAAATAATTGATTTGCACCACCACACCATATAGTTTTCCCGAGAAAAAAGCAAAATGTTTTTAAAATCGGCTATACAAAGTAAAACAATCAATTATTTAAGATACATTTTATGCACCCCTTCTAAATATATTAATATTAATAGGAAAGGGCTCTAATAGTTTTACAGAGAGACTTCCGATTCACAATAGCGCTGCTGAGGATTGAGAAATTTTTATACTGGTCCATTGAGACTGATATTTCACCTTGTATTGATGATCATTCCTCCCTATGTTGTTTGGGTTTTCCACTTTCTTTCTCAGTTCCCCTTATGATTTTTCTCCCTTAAGTGTGTGGAACAATCCGCAGAGCTAGTTCATTTTTATTCTCCTTCGCAGCGAATCTCACACCAGTACATTTAGCAGTTCAGTTACACACTCTGTCTTCTTATTTTTCTTTGTCTCTGCCTCTCCTTGTACATTTTGTACATACTTTATCAATGGATTTTATTTGCCCTTCTTCATGTAGGAGCGTCATTCTATTCCTTCTTCAATCTCTTTTTCCGTTTAAATATTCCTCCCCCGCCAGGTAATCACCCCATTTGCTGCGGGACTTAATTTCGCGGATCATCCTTACTATTTCCGCTGCTTAATATTTTTCCGCTTCCCGTCTTATCTCCCAATCAATTAAGAGGTACTTGCGTCCGGTTGAATCCTTGGAGGCGCCCATTCAAGGAGTGTTGGGATGAAAATTGAATTTAGAACAGTGGGAATGTTCTAAAGATTATCGTTAAAAATCGGCGTGTACCACAGTGAGTTTCAAATCTCACTCAACTTTCCAACCTGAAAATGGATGGGAAGTTGTTAATCATACTACGTAGCTGGGTAATTTTGATCACAAAGCCATGAGAATTCATCAAACAAAACATCGGACAGGAAAAGGTCCGGATGGAATTCCAACCTGTTTAGCTATTTATTCGTCGCAAAAATAGTGAAGTAGAAACAATTCGGAATAAAAAGAAAAATGAAAAAATAAATATGATAACGATTTTTCTTCACTGATTGTGAGCCAAAGATTGTGATCACTTAATCATATAATTAATGAATTCAACCTTAATTATGAGCAGATCACTTCTGAATACTTCCTTCCTACTTCTTTATCTTAATTTGGAGCCCTACTTCCAAACATTCCTTGCAATAGCCCATCAGTACCTTATTACTCGGTTTCCTAGACTTGGAAATCAGTAACCTTGTATGTAGGAGAAATTTTGGTGGACGCGATTTAATACCGATAGATTAGCGTGAAAAACTGCAGGAAATGTATTTACGGGCAAATAATAACAGCATCTTGTGGCAAATTTTAGCATCTCAACACATGTGGTTGTTTTGCGTGGCCATTATATAGCGTAATCTACGCTGGCTTTAGTATTCTCCGGCGCATGAGACAGATTATTTACCCTTTAGGTACCTATTGCTCCGGAGAAAGACATTTTTCTGAGAAGTTCGATCAACTGCGCAAACCATTTGAGCATACTTAAGACTTTCTCTCAGTAAAGGCCGGTGAAAATGAGCATTTTTTTAAGATAATGGTTCATTGAGAAGATCCTTCTTTCCAAATCATGTCCTCTTAATTTGCTTCTATATTCAAATGCTCTGGCATCCAATCGTAATTTATTCAGTTTTTTATGGTCTCCGAGCTTAAATACTCATAATTTGCAACATGCAACTGCGTCGAATAAATAGGTTGTCTGTACCTAAGTATTTTAATCTCCATGGCAAGAGATCTTTTGCACATGTGGTCCCTGGGTTGTTGAACGAATTGCCTGTGTCAATGAGTGATAATGGTAGCATGTCTGTTCTGAAAAAGTCGCTGAAAGAGTGGCTCATGGGCTGGCATTGTTGAGCTCCGAAGTTGTCCGGAGCGCTGCACAGCAAAGAAAAAGTATTTTTTTAACAAGGGGCACCTGCTGACAAGCCGCTTTGGCTTAGCAGGACCTAAACTGCAGTATTATTATTTTTATTTCTCCATATTTATTTTTTTCCATGTGATTGCAATGCAACAATTAGTGATGTAATTTTGATTTATTTTTTGTGTCATTGGTTGTAAAAAATGGGATAAGATCATGTATTTTACGATGTAAAGTGTGTAAAGTGTGTAATATATTTTTGATTAATAAAAAAAAAATAAAAAAATAAAAAAAAAATTGGGAGGGCCTATAGAACAATAACAAGTTGGCGGATGACTCCCGAGTTAATGGGGTCGGGGCCGTATGATAGTCGTATTTTTGGCACCTTTCTTGTACATACGATAGTCGATCACGTGGCGATGGCGATTATGTATTTTTCTGCATGAATCATTTCAGAATTGGGTAGTAGCGTTAGCCTTACTTGCAGAAGGATGTGCTCTCTATCATTGATTTCTCATCTCAATGGACAACCATGACATCATAGTTAGTCGAAATATTTAATTTAAGTCGACTGTGAAAGTTAATCTCTCAGAACTACTTAAACTTTAGGTAGTTGGCGCGAATTTTGTTTACGCACAGATTTGCGTGAAACTTTCCGTAAGTATTCTTATTAGTATTCAAGACTTGGAAATCAGTAACCTTGTATGTAGGAGAAATTTTGGTGGACGCGATTTAATACCGATAGATTAGCGTGAAAAGCTGCAGGAAATGTATTTACGGGCAAATTGAGAAGAGAAATTTAGAGGACATGATTGGGAAAGAAGGATCTTCTCAATTTAATTTAAGTTGACTGTGAAAGTTAATCTCTCAGAACTACTAACACTTTATGTAGTTGGCGCGAATTTTGTTTACGCACAGATTTGCGTGAAACTTTCCGTAAGTATTATTATTAGTGTTATCTATAGGATTAGGTGAAAGAATTGCATCATGCCGATTTGTTTTTTTTTGCAATTCGATGCTATTTTACACGAAGCCTCACGGAACATGGCAAATACTTAGTAATAAGTCGATTACTTATCTACAGTTTTTCATATAAACGCGCAATAATACATTTATTATCATTATAATTTTTGTTTACCAATTTATCACGCCAAGTCCACTACCTATTTGAAAACGACATATTTCAATAATTTTTCGACTAAATTTCCTACCTACCGTCATCTAATTACCTACCGTTTACCGAGTCGAAAACTCTAGTAATGACATGCTTTAATTTAGGTAAAACAAAAAAAAATAAATCTTGTATCATTTCCATTAATGTCTGAATCGGGAGTTCGAACGCATAAACATATGTACTAAAATGAAATGTGGTCCAAGAATGTTTTCGTCTTGCTAAATGATATTTATAGATTTCGGTGAAAAAATTGCATCACACCCATTTGGTTTTTTGGCAATTTTTTTGCTAGTTAATTAACACGTAGCCTTACGGCAAATGACATATTATCATAGTAATTCGAATACTTTTGCAGAGATTTGCACAGGATTTTGAGCAATCAAAAAGTGTGAAAATTGTCACAAACAATCGCTGGAGTCTTATCTCTGCTGCACGTATATCTTATTTTTAGAAGCCGTGACCAACCACGTCGTGCCGGTTTGGTCTTCATTGCCGTTTCGACTCGCATTCTCCGCGGAATCGCTTGGGTTGGGGCGATGAGTGGGAGTAGGTGATCAGGGAAGCGGGGGAGGGTGAGGAGTTGAACGAGCCGTTCTCTAAATGAGAGACGGGAAAGCGTCCCTAATTGCCCCCCCAGACCGTTCCACGTCTTCAACCCCGTCCGTCAAACACCACGCTCTCGAAAAGCCAACCGAGCGATCGAGTTGGATCCTGCAGTTGTATACTTCGCCGCGGAGTGGTTTAGGACGGAGGACGAGTCCGTGAGACGTGATGAGTGTGTTATATGGAGTTCGCGAAGATTAAGGAACTTTTAAATAGTTCTAGTAGCCGAAACTTAAGATCAAAGATTAGAATAAAACTCATTGAAGAATTGAGTGATACAAGGAATGAAATCTCGCCTCATCTCACTTGAAATGTCGGGTATGAATTTATTTTCTGCCCGAAATAATATCTTCTTATATCCATTAATTAAAAATATTTATAACGCTAATCATGTTCCCCCCGTGTACAGTATGCTTGTCAACGTAACACTCACTCAGTTTCTTGTTTGGCCTGGCAGTGTTCTCGCGACTGCTTTCTGGTCCTCGTCTATCGGCCGGGGGTACGTGCGAGGTTCTGATTTGAACTTGGACGAGCACTGCCAACATGGTGAGGATTCACCTACTTTTTCACCTCCCTATAACATTCTCCTCTAGACCATCACACCTATGGCAGGAGGTGTCCTATCACTACCTGACATACGCCCATGCGGCGACTCGCATGGTAGTATGTAGATGTAGGGTGTAAGCATATATTACCACCATTTATAGTCCTAATAATATACTAATCATTGATTGCATGTTGGTAACTATTCACCCCCTGCCACACACCCTTGAGGTGGCTTGCAGGGTATTATATAGATGTAGATGTATATTTTTTCAGATTTTTCTAGGAAGTGGTTCAAGTTCAAAACTTCGAAAACTGGTGGAAAAGTTATTTTGAGTATATTTTTAAGTCCTAATAGGGTGTAAGCATATATTACCACCATTTATAGTCATAATTAATATATACTGTAGTGACAAAAATTTCGCATAAAACGACCTAGAAAAGCAATCCGACCAAGTTGAGTTATGAAAATCAACTGTACATCAATCTCGTCTAGTTTTCACAATTTCGTTGCTTTCACACACGTGAAACCCCCATACATACATAGAAAATACTGTTCATGTAAATGTATTAAGGTTTAAATGTATTATTTATTCAAGCAAGTTTTCAAGACTTTCCTAATTCTTCCAAATGGTTGACTTGTAACCACTAGAACATTCAGGTGCATACAAATAAAGTCTTATTCGCTGCTGCAATTTCACACCTGGGGAGAGCTTCTTCGCCAAAATAAACGCGTGATAAAGTTTCCTGTCACCTGAACTAACCATGCAAAAAAAAGGGAAATGAACGCTAATCAGGCGAACAGATATGCAACAGCGCTACACTCTGTGTAATCCAAATACACACTCATGTCACGACTTTTCCTTGCTTACGATTCAGGCTTGTTTTCATCTCCCGTTCCCCTATTTCGTTCGGCCTCCTGTACTCCATTCTTCATGATGGAGTTTTGTAGACAACTTTTTAAAATCATTGCGGTATCAAAGTGATATGGTACGAATTCTCGCGCATGGGTGCAAAGATATATGTACACCAAAGAGGGTGAAATTCGCCATAAAAATACCATTTGACTTGACTGGGATTCAAGCCCGGATCAGTTCATCGGAACTCGGATCGGAATTCTCAGTCAGGTGTGTTTTCCAGTTAAATCACGCAGCCATTTTAAATAATAGTGAATTTCAGTGGGGGCTTGTGCGAATAAGTTGTTCAAGTCCCCAGTCTACACTTTAATTTGAATGTCAATAGCTATACATAGCTATCAAAAATACCCAGAATTAATTTTTTTTACATTTCTAGTGTTGCCGAAAACTATGGTGCTGCTTTAGTTTAAAATTTTGTTTTTATTATATATATTCCAGTAAAAGCAGTAGTCACTATATTTATGTCATTTAAGTATTGAATTATCATCTATTGCTAAAGTAGTGGCAAAATACATACATATTAATGGTCCCTCTCCATTGTAAGCATATCTGTAGTGTAGTGCATGCTTGTGAGGCTTTGCCTCGTGACACGCATTAGCGATTTAAGCTAATGCATAATTAGCCGTAGTTACACTAACTTTAGGGTGTAGTGTGATGCATGTTGGTGACTAATCACCCCCTGCCACATATCCTTGAGGTGGCTTGCAGGGTATTATGTAGATGTATATTTTTTCAGATTTTTCTAGGAAGTGGTTCAAGTTCAAAACTTCGAAAAACTGGTGGAAAAGTTATTTTTGTCATATTTTTTTCCCGATTCTTCCTTTAGTAACTCAGTTCCAATTAAATGTAACTGGTTGAAAAACGTTCACACTCTCGGGATTTAAGGTGGCATTCTTTCATCTCTAAATGTGGCCAAATAGTGGGTCTTTCAGTGCATATTATAATTATGCTTAAACTAAGTTGAAGAAAATTCTTAGACTACATTACACTTAAGGGCATTTGTTTATGCTTTGCAATTCACCATAGAGGCAGCAACGAAAATGATACAAGTATTATATTTTTTTAATGTTCTTAATTATAGTATGTTGTGACGAGAGTTTTCGGCACGGTATTCTAAATTTAGACAAAAGTATATTGAAATATGCTCTTTTCGAATATTGAATTTGCCGTGAAACCTTAATATTAATTAACAATATTTTTAATAATTATTATTATATTATTTAGCGTTTAGGAAATATTTTGAACAAATCTAATTATATTATTACGAAATATATGCAATGTGCCATAAGATTACGTGTTAAAATAGCATTGAATTACCGAAAACCAAATGGGTGAGACGCAATTTTTTCAATCTCATCTACATATTTATCACCAATGAGAAGACATACGTAAAGTTTCATGCAAATCTGTGCGTTTATACAAATCGCTCCAACTACAGTCCCTGCTTTCCGTGTCATTTCCATCTCTTACTCCGTGGAATGATTTCAACGTTCGGTCTTCTTAGAGCGCGCGTACCGGTCAGCCTTCCTGTCACCGAAATGAAACGAATAAAAATATCATGCACTTTCCCATCCTCTCTCCCTCTTCCCCTAACATGAGAGGAGGAATCCGTTGAAAATCGCTCGAGGAGTTTCGTAAGCTTTTCAAACGAAGGGAAAGGAGAATTAAAAGCTTCTTTATAACCCACTTTTCCTCCGCGGAGCGTAAAAATATTTTTCAAACCGCTCCTCCTCGGCATCTTTTTATGAGCAAACTACTCCATCTGAATCGCTCACCGGACGGTTTTGCACGTGACAGGACGGGTGATGTGCGAGTAGTATCTGGCGCCAAATGAAATCGCTTTGGTATAGTGGACGGCGTAGATTGTTTGCCACTGCGGCGCTAGCATAAAGTGAAAATGTTACAGAGAATTCTATGAAAGTTGTCTTGGATACTAAAAGAACTACTAATTACTTGCATGGAGCATGAATGACTACGTGCTCTTATTCCACCTTAAACATGGATAAAGATTTTTATTATATGTAGTGACAGCGAAACATGGCGACAGTTGCGCGGAAGACCCTTTTCAGTGGAAGAGTCCATTGATGACAACCCACACTATAATTGAGATACCTGTGCAACTCGGGAGAAAAAGGGAGCGGAAGCTCTACGATACATGACTATAAATTTATAGTGAATGAACAATGAGATATGATCAAAGCCCCGGAAAATAACAGCTGAATTCAAGCCTCAGTCGTATACGCTAGTGTATTAATGTTCCTGCGTGCACTGTTGCCAAATTTGTCATGTGCGGTAAGGTTACGTGTTAAAATAGTATTGTATTGCCAGAAAACCAAATGGCTATGATGCAATTTTTTTCACTTTAATAAATATGGAGTGTGGCGTTGTATGGGGCAGAAACGTGGACTCTGAGAAAGGAGGACGAAAATAGGCTGCAGGCGTTTAAGATGTGGGTGTGAAGGAGGATGGAGAAAGAATGGTGGACAAAAAGGAAAACAAATGAGGAAGAGCTTGACTTGGTTGGTGAGGAGAGGAAACTTGTGGATGAGATTAGGGGAAGGCAGGGTAGGTGGCTAGAAGGGTTAATGAGATGTGATAGTTTGCTGAAGGCCGTGATAGAGAGAAGAATGTTGGGCAAGCGGGGAAGGGGAAAAAAGAAAATAGGTTTTATATGCGGGATGAAAATGCACGGTAGAACTCACGCTTAGATGAAGGAAGAAGTACTAGTGGTACTCGTAGATAGGCCCCTGCACGTGTGAAAAACAGGATTTCCTCTGACATTCATCATAAACTACCTTTACACTGTAGATCACTCTAATAAATGAATTATTCTATAGATATTACTAATGAGAACACATATGCAAAGTTCCGCGCAAAATACGCAGATTAACAAAAATCGCTCCTGCCACCTTAACCTCAGTTCAAAGTCGCCAATGTGTTCGGTGATAGCTTTCCATCTAGCCTAAGTGTTTGTAGCCGCTCCTAATATTCCTCCCAGGACGCTAGTGGTTTGAGATCCCGGCTTTGATATGGCGATCCCAGAACACTCCTTTCGTGCAAGGGGTAAAGTAATTTCCAACAAGTTTTTACGGAAACCACGAAATTCCACGCTTCCTATCAACTTATCACTTGTTTCGCAATGCCTAACTGAAAGATGAGAGAAATTATTTTCCGTCGAGAAAACAGGAAAATTAAAACATCATTCGATCCTTGAGGTTCCAGTGGAGCACTGGGAGAGTCAGCGAGGAGGTGGGGTAAAGAATGACAAAATTGTAAATAAATAATTGAAAAAAAAGTAATTCAATCTGTTAAAAAAATGCAATGGGCAGCTTATTCACCGACCCTCTTTGAAAATAAACGCGAGATAAAAGCGATGGAATCCGACCGTCATTAAAACCGGATGAAATATCCCGGCCGGGTCGGTACCAGGTGAAGTAAGGCCGCGACCGTCCTTATTTCCCCTCCCTCAATAAAAAAAGAAGAGGACTGATTAATGGGCAGAAATAAAAATCGGCTTCCACTCATGGACGTCGAAAAGCCGAAAACAGGCGCGCAATACCGATAAATAAAGTCCATCCTCTCAATGCCGTCGCAGGTGTCGTGACCTTCGCCATTTAGAGATCGGTTGGGCATGGCGACAATAGGTTACTCTCCGCTCCCACTGTGAGAGCCATGACAGGAAACCGCCGCTATTATTCATGTAGTACATATGTGACCTTAACTATATACCTACTAGGGCTGGCCAGATGACACTTTTTCAACACAATCCGATATTGATAGTTTATTCTTACCTAATGGTATTCATCATGGTTGGGAAAGCTATTTTAAATAATTGTACCTAGCTTCTTTTTAGCTACTTCCTCAAAAAATTAAAGCTTCTCTGTAAACTACAAATGGAAAAAAAGTTGTAGCCACGCTGCAGGTACTCACAAAAAGTAGCTTTTCGCTACTTTTGGTTCACGCTCACTTTTATGCAAAACTATTTATCATTTTGGTCGATTTATTTAACTACTGCGCTGTAGCTGAGATTTAACTTATTGATGTCTAACATATTAAGAAGTCAAAGTTTAAAACAATATTTTCCACCAGATCAGGTGATTACCTGCCGACGATTGGATAGCTGACTCTGCATCGACATCCATGATGAAGATGGCATAGCCGTCGAAACGTCGGCAGCCCACTAACTGACCTGTTGAAAACCCCGTACAGATTTCACTAAAACCACACGCCGGGAATCATTTATTTAATAGAGCATATTGCATAAATATTATGAATAGTTTTTCTGAATGAACGGAATTATTTCACTCCAAATGGTATCTGCTAAAAAATATCAGTGGTAAGCACTTTATGTCCCAAAACACTCAAAGCAACAGAAATAATATCTAATAATATTCGATTAATCCAAGTAAGTTTCTGCAATTATAATTTAGAAACCAAGCATTTCAATTTTTTGGGAGAGTTAATTTTTATGATGGCCCTTATTCAATTCACATTGATTTCGAAGTAGTACGATCGATGCAGTTTACCTAGAGATTAGGAAAAGTATCTGTTTGAAACAACTACAAGCAACTACTTTGACAGCTACTTTAAAAAAATATGTAGCGCGCAGAAGCTAATGAAAAAATAAGCTGTTACACTAGCGCCCTACTACCCAACCCATCATCTACATCGACGACGTACTCTGCAAGTCACTTTAAGTACGAATGGCAGGGGGTGACTCCACTCGGGGCATGTAATAACCGTAAAAACACACATGCCATACTCCTCCTAGTGATGGAAAAATGTCGATTTTTCGAGCAATCGATTTTTAATCGAAATAAAAAGCTCGAATTTTCAACAAAAATCGAAATTTGAACAAAAGATCGATTAATCGAAAAAATCGACGGTTCTTTTTTGAAAAAAATACAGTTGGTACAAAAACATGTTTATTATTCATTCGAAAAACGCTCAAAAACATTTGAAATGTATAAAAAATCCCTAAAAATGTACTTAGAATACATTCTTGAATTATTTGTAGTAAAAATTTACAAATGCACGCACATTAAAGTTTGGGGATCACCGCTTGGAACCATTCGGCTTCACTAAAATTTTTAAGAAAGATCAACTGATTGAGATGCTTTCTTGATAATCTAGGGCGTGCCTTTCCAATTTTACCGGCCTTACAGAAAAGTCTTTCACATGGGACGGATGACGTTATCATACTCAGCACTCTGATCGCGAAACGGTACGAAATGGTCTGGATCGAAGTTGAAAAATCGAGTTTGGATCGAAACTCGTAGATCATGGCTCGATCTCGTTTCCTCGATCTTTGACTATTAAAACTCGATTTTCGATTTTAATCGAAATCGATTTTTCCATCACTAACTCCTCCCCGGCCACATACCCTTGAGCTTGCTTTCAGGGAGCTGTATAGATGTAGATGTATCGAATATGTATCAAACGACGCACTAACCAGATCTGGTGCTTTCCCGGCGATACTGTTGAATTAGGGCATCTCGGGTTTCCAGCCGGGTGAGATGGTCCATAGTCTCCAACGTTTCTAGGTCCGACACGGCCCTCGTCATCAGGGATGCTGATGGTGATGCCACAGGATGCCCGCAATATATAGTTGCTCAGGTGTCTTCTGAGTGGTCGTCATTTTGGCGCCAATTTTCCCTATGGCTCTGCACTTCTCTTAGTATAGGCAGCCATGTGTTGCTCAGGGAGAATCCTGCGTCACGATTGAAATTATTTCTCTCCATCCGGATCTCAATAGCTTCCTTCATCAGACGGTCCCAAAAATTTGGAGACTATGGACCATCTCACCCGGCTTGAAACCCGAGAAGCCCTAATTCGACGCACTAACCGTAAAAATACACTATCATACTGTACTCATCCCCTGCCACACACCCTTGAGCTTGCTTTCAGGGCACTAAGCAGACGGAAATATAACCTAAACCCATCAAACGACGCCGGTTGTCTCCCAAATAATCAACCCAACCATGAACTATAGACGGCATCGATATGGGCCGATATGTATCGGAGCAGGCCCTCTTACGCTTGCACGATAGTCTATGTGCGTGTTCAGTATGTACAGTAGTGGGCGTGCCCTCCAGTTGCCTTAAACCCTTATTTTCTCTTTTCAAACGTTTTTTTTTTTGCTTCTATTCGGGCGAAACATGTCATTGGCGTCGCCATTTCGAAGCCCTCTTAACAATGGTCGCGCTCATGTATGCAGTGAGTGAGTGAATGGGTGGGTGTACGCTGACATCTGCGAGGATTCGTGGAAATCAGCGAGGTCGGGAGGCGACGGCGAATCGTGGGAATGATTCTGCTCTCCTCCTCACTGGCGGGCTTGTGATTTTTTTTGCAGTCCGATGCAGTGAGCTATGTATCGAGTGGTTGAAAACAGCCTGGGAGAGAGATAGAGAGAGGAAAAAGCTCCTTCTATAAACTTGATAGTAGCATCATTTTGTAGAAGTTTATTATATTAGTACCCATGATTAAAGATAATACTTCGTACTTTTCTACAAAATTTTTATTGTACGACGCGTGTGACCGATTTACGGCATCGTCAGGTACAAAAGTTTGTTATTAGTGTTGATTGTTGTTGTAGTTACGGGGGAGGAGGGGGAAAACAAACATTCGGGCAGGGTTGAGGAAGGAAAAAAAAACGTTGATTGACGACTGGTGAGGCGGGAAAGGTTAATTTTATCGGAAAGAAGTGGGATATAAACAAACAAAATAATCGTAAATTATCAGACAATCTAATAACCTTTGTAAAGGCCTGGTTACACGGTACATTAGAATGCACAAGAAAATGTGTGAATGTCTGAATGTCAGAATGAACGCGAAAATTCACCGTGTAAGCACACGAAAATGTATGATTGTATGAATGTCTGAACAGAAAATAGAACCGGTTCTAATTCCGTTCAGACAATCGTACAAGTTGACCTTATTACAGAGACACCTGGTGGCAGACAACGCAAATGACACATTCACATTTTCACAAGCCAATTGACAAGTAAATGTGTCGTATCCATGGCATAAAAAAATTGGTTTAAATATCGCGTCTACAGTTTAAAATGAGGAAAAACAAACGAAAACGCATAATGCGCATCTAAAAATGTACGAAAATCTGTCCGAAAAAAATGTACCTTGTAGCCACCTATTCATTGATCTTGTCCATGAGAATGTACAAGAATCTGTACATGAAACCATTCACAAAAATGTACAGAAACTTGTACATTCTCATGTCCCGTGTAACCAGGACTTTACGAATACTTTATGAGTACTAATAGCTCCTTCTTTGTTTGTGTGGTGATAAAACACTGTGGCTACAAGAAAAACAGAGTGAGAAGCTAAGAAACTACTTTGACAACGAATCGAAATTTGTCCCTCTCCTATGCCAAATACTTTTCCCTAAACCATCCAATTTTTACGGATCGAGTCCTTACAACCACTATTTCATGTAGTCGGGAACCATTAGTGTGCAAACAGAGTGAATGCTGAAAGTTATTGCGCCACTAATGTATATTTCAAAGGTATTTTCTATTTCTTATAACTTCTATGAAGCAACAAGGAGAATGGATTTGAGTCATAGCCATTTGTTTATTCGAAGTTCTGGTTTCTTTGCCGATGTTTCCTGAGTCCTCAGCAATAAAATATCAATATGTACCAGAGTAATAAGTCGTAGGCACTATTTGTTGAAATTACAATTGAGTATTCAGTTAAAAAATAAAACTTTGTACTTTTTCACACTTGTGAAGATGCCTTATCAAGGTGAAATCGGTCGACGTTTGTAGTAAAGTGTGGAAAATCACATAAGTTTTATTATTAAAATGAAGATATTTCACTTTCACAAAGTCTAGCCTGAAAATATCATATTTACAATAGAGGAACTTTAAAATGAACTTCAGTTTTCTTCACTAATAGTGTTTACATTCCCAAGGTGAAAAAATCTTTCAAATTATAGGTTATAAATAGCGTTTCTCCGAGAATACACGATCACATGCTACTAGTACCCGTTTCGAAAATTGGTGTATATAAGTGAAAACATTTTATTCTTAAAAACCTCCTAATTTACGTAACCCAGAAAGAACGGCATATTACGAAACGCCGATAAGTGAAAGAGCACGGTGATATGACTTGCTAGCACTTTTTACTGGATATTGAAAAATCTGGTTTTGAGCCAAGAGCGTGTAAAACGAGCTTTTTAATCGGGAATATCTTCATGGTAGAGCATTTCTCTGAATATACCATATCCTGAAAATCATACTACGGCATATTTTAAGGGATTTTGGCCGTTAACATAGAGTTGAACGCCATAGAGAGAAGATTGTGTTAAGGGTACGAATATTCATATAACGGCATTTATGTAATATTCATCCAAAATGGTACGCTAATAATATTTGTAGTTTTTCATAGGCCATATATTTTTTTAGACTACTGAGATCGTGAGTCGTAAAATTGTCTATTGTGAGCATTATCCCTTTCTGAACATTATCCCTTTCTGAACTGTGCTAGTTTCCGAAAAAATATACGCCATCTCACAAACTTTTGAAAAAACTAGTTTTATGTACGGATTGAAATTGTGGTGTTTATGTATACTTGTATAGACCATCTAAACCTGCCATAAATGAGAGGGCATCTAAAACTGTTTGTAAATGACGCAACTTTCCGGTTCTCCTGCCTATTTATTATCATTGCCATTGTGGTATACGGTACAGAGTAGGTAAATATCGTGCTTTACCGATTAGTAACTGATTCGTCGTAGTAGTAGTTGTATTTTAATGAAACGTGCTTCGACGGCTAAGGTCAATTCGCGCTTACTGTCTGCCACTTGCAAACAAGGGCAACATCAGCCAAACGAATCTGAGGATCACCCCTCCAAATTCGAGTTGAGCCCAATGATGCTTAACTACGATGACTGATCGGGAACTGGTGGTTATTCGCGTGTTTTTATTCACTCTTTCGACCGTAGAAGCTAAACGTTTAAATTTAAACACTTTTCAATGAATGCATTTTGTAGTCAAATAAACAAGGAGTAAAGCGATATATTACACGACTCTATGGAGCTTCGGCAAAATTTCATACAAATGCCTAAATTTCAGCGTTCTACCTTTTTTGCGCCGATAGTAGGCAGGCCATTTCTCTTGATTGATCGTAGAGCAAAAAATTGACTATCGAATTATCGGGTAGAATTGCATCTGATATCGTGTAAGGTCCTGTAAAAGCTTTTATAATGAGTGTGCAACAGGGCACACCATATTTATTCCCTGGAATCTATGCAGTATACATACTCTAAAACATTTTGACTGGATCAAGGGAAGCTCTAAAATTAATGCATTCTTAGAAGGGCCGATATCTTTTTATCATACATTTAATATTCCTTATTTATAAGATTCCATTATCTCTCATAACTTTTCATTTGACCATATCACTTCCACGATCAGATCATATTTTACTGGTTTTTCATGCTTCTTGGTGCGGAGGAGAGGAAGCGACATGAAAAATGCTAACCCTACCTCTCCAACGGGACAACTTAGAGGATTATTCAGCGGATGTAGCAATTATTCTTAACCTCCTTAGGGGTGCTCCACGGTTATTAGTAGTGCATATGTTTTATTAATATGTTCTAACGCGAGCGATCTCATTCTGATATTGCGTACAGAATGGCGGAGATTTTAATTACGACAGGAATCACGCTGAAGAAGCGTAGCAAAAACCTGCCTAAAGCGAGCAATTATCTTCATGAACGTTGCAACATTATCAGATGTCAACTAAATTGATGTGAGAAGAAGGGCTTTTGTTTTAGCACTGACTGGCATCGGTGCCTTGACCATCGCAGGATCATTATTTCTTCCTTCAGGTGGCTGGAGTGGTAATCCTGGGTATTAAGTGTACATTTTTATAATTTTTCAGGTAGGTGGAAAAAATATTCTAGGACCACATTCATTAGAGTACGCGATACGTGCGAGTACGCGATTAAAATCACTATGCATGCAGCAATGGAAATTATGTAAGAATTATATTTTACATTTTTTGCCTTTAGCAACGCATGTTATGACTTAGGATTACAGCGTGATACTCGAAATTTAAGCGAAAACTATATTAAATTACGTTTTTTCGAAACATAGATTCAGCGTGGCAATTCTATACTTGCTACCAACCATTATAATAATAGGATATATATCATTTAGCGTTTGGAACCAAATATGAACAAGTGAAATCGAATTATTAAAAAAAGTATGTCATATTCCATAAGAATACTTTCAAAAATAACTTTTACTTGCCAAAAAAAAACAAATAGGTGAAATGCATTTTTTTTCAATTTTATCTGTAGATATGTATATGGTATATAGCACGTATAAAAGTATCACCCTAATCTGTACATAGACAAGAAAACGCTCCAACCACCTAAAAAAAGACGATTTTGCTCTGATAGTTTTATGCTTTCCTTTTTCTTCTAAAAAAATTATAAAACAGGAAAAAATACGGGTTTCCACTGCACTGCAATACTACTGCCGGAATTGAGGCAAAAAGAATTAAACGGAGAAATAGGTGATAACCCAGGTCCATGGTTTCTGAGGTGCCATAATGAATATTGCTTGTGTGTTGTCACTATTGATTATGAAAACATGAACGTCCATTGTTGCGAACTGTTCTCAGTCCCATTTCTTGCGTCTCAATATACAAGTGATTTTAAAGAACAGGCGAAGCTTGAAACGCATTGCAACGATCATCACATTTTTCTTATCAATTTATTAGAAGACTAAGGGCCGTATTTATAGTCGTTACCCAGCAGTCCCCTTATCCATCCCCTACCCAGCAGGTCCCTTGAATTGTGCGTCCTATGGTCAAAATTAAGGGGGCTGTATGGTTTGGGGTTTAGATCTGGTAACTAAGGACTCCAAACAGCGGGAAATAAAATTCGCAGCTCAATGTTTCAGTGGTGACGCTCCTGATCAACATGGATACGGATAAATGAAGAGCCAGACTCCGCATGAAAACTATTGAGATGGCCACTCGACGTGCAAATAGCTTCAACGGTATGGAGAAGAAGATTTTGTGTGACTTGGTGGAGAAGCATAAAGATAGAATGTAAAGTAAGAAAACAGAGTTTCCTGCCACAAGAAGAAGAAAGTGTGGGAAAAAATATGCTGCGAGTGTATATGAAAATCCTTGGAATGAGTCGGGCGTCACATCAGATTTTTAGCGATTAAGAGCATCTCTTACTGTTGTTCTATCAATACCAAATCTTCTAAATTATTAATTTAAGGTTGTGCACATTCTTTGGAGTCAGTCAAATTACATATATTGTGTTATTTTTTCGATAAAAGGGCCCCTAGTGTAGCATGCATCTACTGCCAGAATCAGGAGAGGCATGGGAGTTGCTGGGGGTGAAAATCAGATTATAAATACAGTTTTTGACGAGGGAGCCTGCTTGGGTCTGTGGGACTGCTAGGTAATGACTATAAATACGGCCCTAAGCGTAGATAGACACGAGGTCAGGTGGCGCATTACCAGTAAACATATATTATTAAAAAGGCATACTTACTAAAAAAGAGAAAGACAAGTAAATATTGTAATCAAATCGTGCAATATAATGTAAAAAATGCGATATTTCATAGAAGAAAGATCACTCGCTTTGACCGGGATTCGAACCCGGATCCCTCACTTTCACGCTGAGTGTCTTAGCCAGTTAAGGTACCGGGATCAAATCCCAGTCAAAGCGAATGATTTTTCCTCTGTGGAATATCGTACTAATGTGCACGTTCGGGTGACTCCTTAAAAGGTTATGCCATGGCTAGTCCCGGTATCCTCCAAATTTGTTAAAAACATAATGTTAAAAAGAATCAAAGTCTAATTTTACCATTACCTGGCCTACCTATTTATAATGGCTCTATTATATTTGTTCTTAAATGCATTCGCGCTTGATGGAAAGCGACCAAATCTCCCGGTAGCTGGTTCCCAGTCTACAAGAGCTTTATTAAGAAACGAGTATTTCCTCATGTTCGATCCTTGGAAATATTGATTTAATTTTAAATCTATTGTCATAATTACTCCTGAATGCTAGTTTTTTTATCCCCTTGCGAAGATCAGGCTAAATTGCTTCATTATTCATAGTTCATTATCACAATACAAAATTGGTTTAGCGCGAGCGGATTTGCAAAAGAGACCCGTAAGCACGCCCCTGGTAATTTGTTTGTCTTTCGCATCATTCTCAAGAACAATATCTAAGTACCATTCACACCAATGCGTTTTTAAGGTAGTTTGGGCGAGATTTTTCCCTAGTCATAATAGAGACCATATTCAAATTTTGTTTTAAGTTTAAGCTAATACCTATGTAGTAATCATGAAGCATGAAATAGCGTAACCTTAACGATGCAAAAATTTTGTTATTGAAATTACTGAAACTATCAATAATTAACTATAAGTGTACATCTATAAGGTTTCAATTTGACTTATTTTTTTCACACCGCACACTACAAATGCCTTCAAAACCAAAGACTGTTTTACAATTATATAAATATTACTGCGGTGAATGATTGATTTTATTTAAAAAATTATTTGAGAAAGCATGCAAACTACACTGAACCAAATTTTGACGAGATCTATTTGTTATAAAATCCTCACTTCTTAAATATAGTCTCCGTGGAGAGCAAACCCGTACCAATTCCCATCCAAAAAAGGCGTATTTTTTGGGAAAATACTAAATAAAGTACATCGGTAAGTTGCTGATGTTTTGTTATCATTGGAAAGATGAGATCTTTTTCTTTGTAATGAGGTCAAATTCATTTAATTTTATTTTCAGTGATATCTCGCTCTAACTACCGCTGGTTTCAAGCGGAACATGCTGTAAACGACTGCGACGAAAAAATGTACCCCTTTCATACCTCTGCGGTGCTGATAATGTCAAGAAAACAATGCTAATGATGAGTAGGCTGCCTCAATTGTTCATTAATACACGCTTTGTATTGCGTGATGTTTTCTTTCAAAAGAGGAAGATGAAATTGACGTGCTGTTTCTTAAATCTAAAATTTTGATGCAGGAATGAATGTGCTATATGTTGAGGATTTGTTAGATCATCTCGAAGCGTATATTGATAATGTATCAGTTCTTGATCAGCAGCAAAAGATCACGGCAACTTAAATAAAATATATAAGGTTCAACAAAAAAAGAGATGCACTTATATTAGCAGTAAATAAAATTTTCATTTTTGTGGCACATAAATTTTATATTTTTAAAATTTGAATATGCGGTTATCCGAAAAGCAATTAAGTCACCAGGAAACCTACGCAGGATTCACCGATGGAGAGCACCGAGATTTGTTGCCTGCCCCCAATGGTATTTTTGTAATGTAGCGTGTGCTATTTTCCGCTTGTAGGGTTGTATTGAATTCTCCTGATGCCATTTAAATAAAACTTAGGTAAGAATGACATAGGTATTTATATCGCTCTAACTATGTGATTCCATCTTCAAGTGCTTCTACGATACCAAAATGGTGGGTAACTCAACTACAGTATTCTTACGCATTCGCTAACATCAATGTGTCAAGAATTTGGTCTTTCATCAATAATTATCAGGACATGCAATCATCAGTGTGCCTGCTCAGATCTTCAATTTATATGTCTAGCCTCTCAGATGTGAGTTCCTTGTGTTAAAATTAAAATCATCGTTTCTTGGTGGTGAATATTCAATGCCAATCATTTTAGCTTGAAGTTCAATATCCGACGAACCTTTTTTCAGTGCCCTGACATAAATATTGTGTCAACTCTAGAGAAAAAACAATGTGTGCTCAATGAAGCAGGTAGTTTGGTTCGGACCTTTTTAATATTTCAAATCCAATTCTCATCAATTCTCATTCAAGTCAAATTATCATCAGCCTTCACAACAACATGGAAGGCTCATGGAACAACTAATTATTATAAGCTAAATGTCATTAATGATTTTAATCAAGTCAAGAAAACATTCCTTTTTTGTCATTTATGAACGTCGCATATTTCCGGATCTCATGTATAAGTGGGCAAAAGATTATTTTTCTCAGAACTACTGCGAGTTCCGTCAGCTTCCGCGATTAAAAAACCCCTATACATCGAGGCTCACCTCAAATGAAATTTTTCAAGTTTAGCAGTTTCAGCAGTTAAAAACAGTATATTTGTTAAAACCTAACGTGAAAATACATTGTTGCATTATTAAATAAAATTATTTTTGATTTAATTTACCTGGAAGTACAAAGTGGAGGACTTATTCTTTAAGGATATAATGATATACTTTTGGTAGATTTAATAGTTATTTTTACATAAAAATCCCCTAAACGCTCAGCATTCCATGAAAATCATTGAGTTTAAGGCTTAGAAGCGACAGTGTTAAGGTGGTAGCAATTCAGATATTTCATGTCTCACTATTTGTCAAAATGTCAATTACGTTTTTGCTCCTTGTTTTTATATAACTTGTGCAAGATTCTGGAAATTACGTAACACTTGTGGATTCTGAGGTCACTTGGACACCGGTGAAAGCCCACGGTTCTACTGCTCGAGGTCAAGACACAAGACCAGTCACCTACCTCAATGAGATCACTCGCAGATGCCTCTTGATAGAATTTGGAACCCGGCATCCTGCTGGTAATATCCGTGTTCATTGGCAAGCATCCAGCCCTAAATTCTGTTAATGACCCGCGTACACGCTCGAGGTTATGTCATAAGCTCAAATTATGGAAGAGCATGGCCTTAATTAGAATACATCAACGTGAATCCGGTTAGGCATTTCGTTATTTCTTACCCAGCCATTCCACGAGTGTGCAATATTAGATGTCAACGCATGAGAAGTGATAATCATGAGTTCGTACGACTCTTTTCTGGATGAGATCGTATCTCTAGACTTATACCATTTCTCTGGAAAATTCTTAATGTCACACAAGATCTGATTCCTTGCGGATCTCAAAAAATCCACATTCGTGATTGCAGTTCAGATGTACATACACAGGAAACTAATAGAGACTAATGTTTTGGCAAACATATCCCTATAAATTCAGCCCGAGTTTTTATTATGAGGAGGAAAATATTATGTTAATGGGTTACGTCGTTTTTTTAAATTTATTTTTATCCGGAATGCTATCATATGAATAACAGTAATCGAGGAATTTCATTTTAATTCATTGCCACCGAAGACTGAAGGAATATATACCAATTTTCCCTCAAACGATTACTATTCACTATCCTTACCGCAAATAAATACTATTTAACTGATTCTATTAAAATTTCAGATGTCACCAACTTTAAAAAATAATAACTATCCACCTTCAGTGCTCATAAATTCGAAGATTGTTTTGTTACAGTTCTCCACCCGACTCGCCTCTAAGATGTCAATTTTGTTGTTAATTTCTAAAAAAAAATCATTGGGGGTAACCTACCACATTATTTTCGTAATGTAGTATTCCATCATCGCTATTCCTCGGTAATACTTTCCATTGACCTCTACTTCCTATATAATTTTCCAACAGTTAATTCCATTAATGAAACTAACAGAGGGCAGAATGGAGTGTTTTGTGAAGTCGCTTTTCTTTTGTAAATTAAATAAGCTTAACTAGTAAGGAAAATAACTTTATATGGTAGGTGAGGATATTGTGTTAGAGCTATTTGAAATAGTAATGGGGTTACAAGTGATTCTGCGAGAGCTACAGATATGTGAGATGAAAATTACCGAGCACCTACAAATTAACCCGAGAAAGAGATCGCAACATTTTTAAATATACCCATTATGTCCTCGTCATCTTTCCCGCATTATGCTATCAGGCAGATGGCCGTGACATTTTCTGGATCTGCCCTTCACATGAAATTCTTTAAACGAGCTCATTTCGAAGATAATCGTAAAATAGCATGGCTGACTTTAGGTAGCATCGAATCGCGTCTCGTAATACACGGCCTTGCATCGACTTGCGTCTTTTTAGGTGTTCCCAAATTCCAAGAGATGAGAAACTGCCAGACGATTTAATTTGCTACGTAGTACCAACAGCACGTCTCGCATGTAAAAATGCATAAATAATTTTTATAATACTGGTGCTTGTTGGTGAAATTTCACTTTCTTACGGGTATTTCCTGGCTTTCGCTAATGCAATGAGAGTCGTAGTTTCATTAACTGAAGTAGGATGGAGTGTAGTGCATCTTTGTAATAGCTCACTCCTTGCCACACACGCTTAACCCTAGTCCGGGCAAGGTGAGCCTTCGAGGCTCACCACTATAGATTTTTACAATTTTCACCGCAATGGTAACTATCCGGTTGCTGAAATTTTATGACTTCACCTTTTATGTAAGTATATACTCTCCGGACTTCGGAATTTTTTTCCCTAGGTTGTGTCACTTTGAAAAATGGAAGTTTTTTGTTTCAGCACTCAACCGGGTGACGTGAGCCTGTAAGGCTCGGAAATAGGGTTTTATTTGCACAATTGATAATACGTATCTTAAGGCCCCAATGATCTTTCCAACGTATAGAATTTATACTTTTCCGGTGGGCACTTAAGTATCTGAGGTTATAAAGTAATATTTTTTTGAATGTTCGTGACTCTGTGTAGACTTCAGAATTCGCTACACACACATTGTCATTTACAACTATGTTTCATTTGGGTCACCTAACGCATTTGATGCCAAGGTTTCTGTGAAATGACCGACCCATTAGTTTCCGATCCATTTCACTGTCTTTGCTACTTTCTGTTTTCCATTATTATGCAATACATATCTGTTATATAAGCGTCAGACAGCTCCCTAGCAGGACACTGCTACTCGTGAGACCTAGCGGATCCAGATCTTGAACTCTACCGGCACTTCTCTAACCTGTTTTGCTATTCCGAAGGATTTTTCTTGCGCCTTTTAGAGGCAAGTATAAACGGCGAATTATTGGAATTGTGGAAATATTTAGTTCACTTGTAAAAGTAATTTATTTCAATTATTATTTCAGTAAAAATTCATCATACGACGAATAGAAGGGAACAATTTTGTCCATCACGTTCCGCGAAACTGGCGCTGTTGGAAGGCAAGAGGATACATGATTGAGAGTTGTTTCAGAAATCGTTTTTATTTTTTTTCAAAGCTAATTTTGCACAGCTCCTATGTTTTTCAGAATGACATCAATCAGTGAGCGAGATATTCTAAATTTTTTGGAGGATTCAGACAGTAATGAAGATGACGACATTCCTGATGATGCTTCGATTTCATCCTGTTCCGGTGACGATTATGTAAGTGAGGCCTCGTACAACAACAGTTCTGATCGCGCCGAAGGCGCGTAGATTATACCGTTCCGGTGAGTGCGAGACTCACCCCTACCGGTCAATTGACAAGTGGCGCACTTGACATGGGAAGAGTGTAATGTCGTGTATGTTGTGTTTGTGTGAAAGAGGAAACTTAATAACTAAGTTACATTGTAAATACACAGCAGGAAATATGAAATACAGGCTAATAGATTACATGATATGACAATGAACAATATATAGAGCAGCCTCACAACAAAACAAAACAAGAGGGTGAGGCATGCAACCAAAAGAAGAGCAACAATTTGTCATTACGCTATTTCTATTTTATAGCATATATAGGAATACATTATTTTTTGTTTTTTTTTTGTTTTGTATTTTTCTCTTTAGTTTTTTTAACATATCTTTTAATTTTTTTGTGATACATATTGTTTTTGTATAAATACTAGTATTTTTTAGAAATAAATGCATGCATTGTTTTTTATTAATACTCAAATTGGAATTGCGGCGCGCAGGCCAAAAGAGAATGCAGTCTCTTGGAAAGGAGTTTATGCTTCGAAATGGCAGGATACGAATGCGGCCTCAGGGCGGCAGCCGTACAAAGAAAATCATACACTAAGAATCATATACAAAGGAAATCATACACTAAGAATTTCCATAAGAAGAAATTTGAGAGTAAAGACATATGATAGACTCATAGGAGAGTGATCTGGTGAGGGAAGAGGATGACACACTTGAGGGATCCGAAGATTCTGACGATGATGAAGTTCTGAGCACAGTGGAGTATGTAGGAAAAGACGGCACTACGTGGTCATCTGCTGCCCATCCAACAGGACGAAGTTGGCAATACAACATAATAAATGGCCCCGTGGGTAAATTATCCTTTCTCCTGGCATGGTACTATTAATAGAGGAACCCCGAGATTCATTCATACTCTTCATGACTCCACCTATGATAGATTCAATTGTAAACCATACAAATATTGAAATGACGCGCGTTCGCGAGCAACCCTCAAAGCAAAGAAATTGGCAGCAATGCGATAGGAGGGAAATATGTGCGTTCATTGGTCTCTTATTAACTGCTGGTCACCTCAAATCAAATTATTGATATTATGAATCACTTTGGGATAAAATATGTGGACCCCAAATTTTTAGAGCTACAATGAGTCTAAATACATTTAATTTTTTTCTAAGATTTTTGCGGTTTGATGACAAAAATACGCGAAATGAGCGTGGAAACAAAGATAAGCTTACTCCCATTCGAGGCTTATGGGAAGATTTAAATGCTAAACTGAAGAAATATTATATTCCGAGGTAAGATTTGACCGTTGATGAGCAACTAGTGTCCTTCCGTGCTCGGTGCCCTTTCAGGCAATATATGCCTTCGAAACCTAACAAATACAAAATGGAAATATGGTGGCTTTGTGACTCAAAATGATTCTATCCTTTGTACGGCATACCATATTTAGGCAAAGTTGAAAGAAGGGATCATCATCTGTTTTATCGTTGACAGAAATGTTCAATGGAACGAATCGCAATATTACTTGCGATAATTATTTCACTGACCTGGACTAAAGCTAACTAAAACTCTTCTGTCTAATGGCCTAACTATGGTAGGTACCGTGAGAAAAAATAAAAGGTTTATTCCTGCTCAATTTCTCCCAAGCCGAGCAAGAGAAGAGAATCCCTTAGTTTTTGGGTTCAACAAAGATGCCACACTTGTATCATATGTACCCAAGAAGGGAAAAAGTGTAATTCTCCTTTCAATAATGCACCACGCTAGAGTTATCTCTGAGAATGGTAAACCAGATATAATATTGTATTATAATGATACAAAAGGAGGGGTGGGCTCATTAGACCAACTTATTCATGAATACATGAGTAAAAGAAAATTCAATCGTTGGCCTTTCGTTTATTTCATGAATGGAATAGATGAGTGCGGCATTGCTGCCTACATTATGTGGTGTCATCTATATCCAAAATGGAATGAGAACAAGAAAGACAAACGGAGGTTATTTCTTATTACACTCGCTGAGGCTTTGATAAAACCTCAAATTCAATCTAAGAGTATTTTGGGATTACAGCAGGTATAACAAAAAGGGCAATGGCAGTATTTAATACCTCCTCGAAAACACCTGCTGCTGAAACGGTTAACCCACGAAAAAGGTGTTACATGTGTCCATCCAAAAAGAGTAGGATGCATAAACAATTTTGTAAGAGATGTAAAAAAACATATGGAAAGAGTTCTTTTACTGTCATATGTGATAATTGTAAAACCTAATGTTAAAAAAATGCACTATAATGTGGAATTATTATGAAAAGTATATGAGAATATCTAGATTATACGAAATTATAGTAAATAAATAAATATAAACAAAAAAAATTACGCTGTTATTTATTTGTGGTACTATTATTTTAATAGGTGAGTGAGACTTTTAGGCTCAGCGCGACCGGTTACGTAGGCGAATTAGATTCCCCGGACTAGGGTTAAAGTGAACTATCCCCGCACATCGCAATTAATGGCCATATTCTTTGCGGGTATTTCCTTGTGTCGCAGTGAAAGAGTTAGGAACTTATTTAAAACTTTTCGCATCTCAAAAAATAGTTAGGTATATGTAGTGGTAAGGAAATAACGAGGAGTGTGAGGTGTTACTGAAACAGGATAGAGGGCTGGTGTTTTGAAAAGAGGTGACAAATTCCCTGGCACCTAGTATTGGAACAGTGTTGGTCAAAAAATCATCGCTGAAGATATGGCTTCATGCTTTTCGTGTCTCAAAAAATAATTATCCAAGGTGGTAATCCCATGGAGAAGGAAATTAAAATAAAATCCACGCACAACTGATGGAATAGTTGCAGTAAGTATCAGGACATGAATCGAATCCTGTGCATATCGTCAAATAGTATTAAATATATTCGATTAATTATGTTCCCCCAATGGTGATCTCATGTTGGTAGGTACATACATGCAAGCGTTTATCAGGAGGTACGATTTCTCCTATTGATGCGGGAGCAGGTACTATGAAAAGAAGCGAATACTTCATTGGCACTAAGTGTTAAAACAGTTTTGGTCTAGGCTTAAGATACGGTTCCAAGTTATTTCTGGCTCAAAAATCGTGATGCGCGATTGTAGACCCACGGAATATATAAAAATAAAATGTACATGCATCTGACGAGAAAGTTGCAGGGAGTATAAGAGCAAGGATCGATTCCAGAGCATCTTGCCCGATACCATCTAAAACATACAATAAGTAATGTTCCCCCGATAGTGATCTCATGTTGGTCGGTACACAGATACATACATTTATCACGAGACACGATTTCCCCTTAAAAAAAGTGAAAAAAATCTTTGGACTTTCGTTCCTTTTCCAACGTACCACGTCCGGGTGGTGGTATATTCCCTAAAAATCCCCGATCGGTTCCGCAATATATCTATCACTTTCCCGTCATCATCGGACTGATATCAATTAAAAAAAAACTCGTGGGAAAGCTGTTTTCTCCGTGTCATCCTCCGGGTCTTATTTCATTTTTCACAATCGACACCCGAAAACGCGTATTCGATCGGCAGAAGAAGGAAGTCTTCAAAAGACACGCGATACGCGAAACCAATCCGATTCGAGCCGACCGGGAATGGACCTTTCTCCTACCTCGTTTCACCTCATAACCTCCAGTCTTCCCCATCACCTCTCCCCCACCCGCGCATCGCCTCAGCATCATCATCATCATCATTCCCGTAGAAAGTAAAGAAAGTTCAGGCTCTATTGACGGCGTTATGACCCGTGCCCGATTCCCTGGGTCTGGTGCTTGCCGACTGCCTCGAGGCGGTGCGGGTGGAAGTTAGGAGATCCACCTTTCCTCTCTCCGGTGGTGTGACGACTCTTTCCGCTCGATGTCTTCTGCTCCGTTTCCACTACTGATGTACGTGCAGGAGTATAGGTACAGCAAAACTTGGTGGCACTCACCAGCGGAGGATTAGAGGACACTGACCGTAAACCAAGCGTTGATGAGGGGGCAAAGTTATCAAAGGACTCCCGCATGGTCCTCAGGAAAAAGGCTCAGCCGCTTCATCCCACATCTAATGCATGTTTTCCTCTCCTTTCCGTCATGCTCTTACAAGTGAGTGCCACCAAGTTTCGCTACACCTAAACCTACGCCACTAAATTGCCGTATACCTTCGAATATAAGTGGATTCGAGTATAACTCGAATTTTCCTTTTCAGTCGAAAAACCAACTAAAACCCGTGGTTCGAGTAAACGTTGGAATTAAATGTAAGTTATTAATCTTCTAGTTCTGCGATTTGAAAAATCAAGCCATTATAGATGCAAGAATGAATGTTGAAACAAAGAGAAAAAAATACTTTTAAAAAGTTAGACTCATATGTCCCAAATATTTTTCGATAAGCTGTAACATAATCGGCCGTGTAGATGTCTAAAAACGTTTTTTAAATCATTGTCAGCGTTATTGCGTCACGAGACAGTTACTTCATTGGAATCGTAAAATATTTTGTGTCATTTGACTCTTAAGTTTTTGCAATGACGACGAGTAAAAAAAGTAATTTCATATCAGTCATTATAATGAGGAGTGGTGCATGTGAAATAGAGATGCGCATCGTTTTATGCAGCCGATGTACAGAAATGTCAATGACCCCCGAAAAGTAACTTTATTTTGTTTTTTTCGTGTATGAGTCGAAGGTAGATTTTCACCTGCCAAGAAAAGGTGGAAACTTCTCCACTTACACTTGAATATATACGGTACATAGTTCAACAGTTATGGCATGACGAACTTGAGGTGAAGACATTTCCGCCATATTGAGAGTCCCTATAATACTGTGATTTCCGCATGAGATCGTCAGACGGGACGGATATTCTGACGACGATTTCTGGTGCTTCCTGCCTTAAAGTGAAATATTTGAGGTACGCAAAAACTTTTTAATCTTCTACATAAATTTTACAATATTTTGTAAACGACTTTGAATAGATTATTTGGAAAAAAATATTTTCTTTCGCCAGTGCTGTTTACATAAATGACACGGAAATAATAATGTTAGTTGTATTTTCTGATAATTTCATTCATCTTAATTTGGAAGACGCTACATAGGCACTCAATAGCAGTCGATGTGCTTTTAATTGATCCTACTGGCCTATTTACCCTCGGGATAGGCAGGAGGAGATGGAATTATATTGTCTTATAAATTAAGGTATTTTTAGCGAGATATCACTTCTAATAAAACTTAATGGTTTTGGCCTCATTATGAAGAAAAAGGTCTAATCTTACCAATGAAAACAAAATATCAACCTCTTACCTTTATACTTTTTTATTTTTTCAAAAAAATACCAGCAGTCTTCCATGGGAAATGGTACGCGTACGCTCTCCAAAGACATTCTGTGTAGCAAATATGAAAATTTCTAACAAAAAGATCTCACCATAAATTGAACAGTGTAAATTATATTTTTTCACAACTGTAGTTTTTAATAAATCATCCACTCACCTCAGTAGTTTTCACAGAATCGCATAAAAACCTTCAGTTTTAAGGCGTTTTCATCATTCGGCGAGAAAAAATTGAGCCAAGTTTACACCTCATATATGTATTACTGAGAATTTCAGTACTTTAAACAAGTTTTTGCCTCATTAATGTTATATAATTCACTTCATGCTTCTTACAATTGCTTTAAATTGAAAAAAAAACTAAGTTTGAATATGGTCTCTATTATGACTAGGGAAAAATCTCGCACGAAATACCATAACCGATATTATGCCAATGTATAAGTAATTCAACATTTCATGTCAAGGAAATGTGTAGATAAATATTTTTAAGTATATTATGATAGTGGTAAATCATGGACACTCAATATGGTGGTAGGATATACCCATTGATATACTATTTTACCTTATTTTACCTGTATGGCTACGCACCCTCAGCATAAGGCCAAGTATAGACAGCGCCTCTTCTGTTAGTTACTCTATGCCTATGCTTGTTGGCCAAAATCGCTGTGGGAATACACGTCCGTGCAGCCACAGAGTATATTCACTGTGTTACACCAGTAACAAGTACTTTTTTCGTAGATTTTCGCAGTTCCTTTTAATTTTGGTAACTTTCTTTTGTATTTCTGCGATTAAACTATACTATTTTAGCAACAGTTTCGCCATGCTATTCTGCCGGCTTCAGAAATAAAGAAAGCTAGACCAAGCCGGCAGAATAGCACGGCGAAATTGTTGCTAAAAAGTATAGTTTAATCGCAGAAATACAAAAGAAACTTACCAAAAGCAGAAACAAGTAGTTCGAAACGCTGCCAACCCTACAGTGGTTGGCGCTGGCGCAGCGGAGATGATTCAGAGATATGAAAGGCGATTCTCAGAAAAGGAACATCAAATGGATAAGGGCGCTATGATACTGTTAATGATAAACGGAAAAGAATGTCTATTGCTAATAAAACCATTCGGAATATCTAAAAAGGTATCATGGATGTGTCAATTTTAATTTCGTTTGAAATTACTGTAGTTGAAGCGAGATATCACTTAACCTAGGAATTGATGAGTCTGACCTCATATTTAGGAAAAACTCTCATCTTTTCAAAGATATCAAAATACTAACCCCTTGCCGAATTACGTGTCGAGCAATTTGCCTAAAAATATAAGCTGTTTTGCTTGAGATAAATTACGGCTCTGCCCTCCAGGGGAAGAATAATTTATATTGAAAAAAATAGGAATTTCTAACACCTATACTTCATCAAAAACTAACGTGGTGTAGTTTGTGTTTTTATCAACTATTTATAAAACACAATAATTTATCCACCGCAGTATTTTTTACAGAATCACAAAAAAAACAGTTGTGAAGGCGTTTTCACCGTATGGAGTGAAAAAATGAGTCAAGTTGGAGACTTATGCGGATGTAAGTATTTAATTATGAGAATCTTTGACACAAATAATTTTATTTTTGCAATATATTAATACTACAATGTTTACTTCTTACAGACGCTGAAATTAAAAAAATAAAATTCAAACATGTTCTCCATTATGACTAGGGAAATATCTCGCTCAAACTACCTTAGCTGCTTAATTTTCCCTTTTTCGCTGCAATCCTTTGAGAGGGGCAGCTCAAAGTTAACGTCTGTGACGCCTAAGTATTGGGAATTCATGTGGAGCTGTTCCGCCGGTACCTACACCAGTAGTGGAGCCGAGTAGTGGACTAAGGTTGTTGCAGCGGTTTACATACAGGTTTGCGTGGAATTTTGCATTCTTCTTGTTAAAAATATCCATGGAAAAATTGAATGAAATTCCATCATACCAATTTTTCTTTTTGGTATTTCAATGCTTTTTTAACATGTAGCCTTATGGCACTCTAGACATATTTTGTAATAATTCGATCAACCATGTACAGATGTACCTACAGATTCTCCTATAAATACGAAATGATATATTTCTTATTCTTATAATTGTTACTAACAAATATCAAGGTGTCATGCCAAGTGAAATAACTGGAGCAAACATATTTCAATATAAATTCGTCTAAATGTCGAATATCGCGCCGAAAACACAAGTCATAACATGCTTTGATCTAGGAAAAATATGTAAAATATAATTCTTGAATCATTTCCATTACTGCCTGAATGTTGAGGTCCAACGCATAAACAAATGCTTTTTAATGAAATTTGGTCCAAGAATGTTATTAAAATGTGCCCTTGATGATCCACAATTACCGCTCCAGCCCCCTTGAGATCCACCTTCCCTCTCTCCAGTGGTGTTACGACTCTCTCGGATCAATGGGCTATTCCCCGTTTCCACTACTATCTTACGTACCGGGATAAGCCAGGTTGCACACGCAAATAAATTCCCAACGCTGCCCCATTACAGTGGTCAGCGCTGATGTTGCAACTAGAAACCTTACAATTTTGAGGCACGATAATCAAATACGGCAATCCACATCTACACTTACCCTGACATCTATACAAGACCCTGTAAGACATCTAAAGTGTCTGTGGCAGGGGACGAGCTTTCACTAGCATGCAATACACTACAATCTACTGAAGGTAATGAGTCGACAAAGTTAATGAAATGACAGTTACACGCAAGCAAAAAGCAGCAAATAACTTTTAGAATTTGAAATTACACCAACATGAGCTATGTACTGCTACCAATGTTATAGAAACAATGAGTATTAGAGTATGATGGATGAGTATTATGCCACTACATAAGAGCACAGAGATAAATAAGAATGAGTAAGCATGCAGGACGTGCTGTTTGTACTTCGAAGGAGGTAAAGCAAACAAGCATTAGGGAGCAAATCAGCAATTTAACTACCCTTCCTATCGACACACTTATAAAGTCTCAGTCTCTTGTCGTTCGCGGGAAAAATGGCATTTTTTACCTGTCCGTTTTGCACTCTATTTCCCTAATTTTGTCCAAATATTGTTATGATCTATTTTACCATAGTATGCCGGGGTTCGTAAAATGCTTTATATGTCGTCAGAAAATAGATCATCAAGGAGCTTACATAAAAGTTGAAGTTTAAATTTTAAGCATAGTGACGGTCTGATAGGGATTCCTAGCTAAGTTGTTGCAGAAGGTTAGCAACAGTAAGATAATTATTGTAACGACTATTTGCATATTTTGCCGATCTTTGTGTAGAGAAAAGTGTCATTATAGTATCTAAGAAAAAATAGGGGAGTCATTTTCATTTAAAATCATTTCGAAAGTTTCAAAATGTCACAGGGATGCAGGAAATTTAATATCAAAATGCGGACTCAGGTGTGATGTGGTGGAACCGTTCCATAATTGCATCAGCAAAAAACATGCAATTTTTCACCAATTAATTAGTGGAAAAAGTGGAAAGTTTTTTTTCCTGAAATTCAGTGTCGTTCGAAGTTTTCCGCTTTCTCTTCATTCAACCAGAAAATGCTGGAAAAGCATGGGAAGGCGTTGCAAAGGAAAACTAACAAGCAGGAAGATTGCCATTACAATAATTACGAATGATTATTATGAGTGAAATGAAGCTTGGTGGTGTCATATTTACTCGACACGCGTCGATATGCCGGCGTAAATCAATTGGCGAAGTTGAAAAACTTTTCAAGAAAAAAACATCTTTTCACTCGCAGGGAACGTCTTGAAAAATTATATGGAAACGAGGTCCATCAAACGGTGCTCCCGTCCAGTTTTCATGAAAGTTGTTCCCCAAAATCTCCCACACCATCCAGCCGGCGCTCGTTTGACTGTCTCCCGTCTTTTTCGTGGGATCCGAGTGCGCAAGACATGACGATGAGTGTTAGCTTTGTCGTTTTTTTAATATCCACCCCGCCTCTTCAAATAAATGAATGACGAGATCAAGTAGAAAACGCGGCTCGCACGGCCTTTCTTGTTTTAAAATGGGAAGATCGGAGGTTAAATTGCGGCCGGAATGATTCCTTCCCTCACGGCCGGGAAATTTTTACTGCTCGGAGTATGCCTTCGCGTGTGAGAAAGCTTTAAAAAAAAGCGAACAGCTTCTGATGAGTTAAATCGCCGACTGATCTTCTTAAAAAGGCATTGAACGCGATGGATTTATAATCCTATTTTTCCGCCCCACACGAATGAAGCGAAATTTATCTGATAACATTTTAATGAGTTGATGTGCGCAAAAATGAATTGCAGTGCCGAGGCAATCACCGAAATTGGAATGGATCAACGCGAAAATTAGTTAAATAATCACGAAGTTAGGAAAAAATAATGCCTCAAGCAATGATTCCTGTGAAGGGTAATGAAGGCCTCACAGAGCACGCAACACGAAATATATCCGGTTCTTGAGAAACAAGATGAAAAAAAGCAAGGCATGATAAGTATGCTCTTGATAAAATCCCTCTCTTCATGTAAAATTTCAATTTACAGAGAAGGATTTACGTTGTTTAAATCTTCCAATTTAAAAATAATCGTTTAAATTAGAGATGCTGACGAGTGGATACATGCATGAGGAGTTTATGGGCATTATTCTGGTATTACGTTTAAGTTGAGACGCATAAATACTCTCAATGGATCTTTTTCTCTAACAATAAGAAAATTATTGACCAATCATTCGATGATTTTAACTGATTATAATCAGCGTAGATGTAGAGGTAAATTTTCACCGATGGAGATGTTAGGAAGCTGTTCACCATGTCATCAGTCTGAATATGTCTCTGAATATTTGAAAATATTTTACGCTTTAATACCTGACCGATAATGTGTTAAAGAGGTCTAAATGTATTTATGTATCACATCCATGGCATATTTTTCGGATGATATGCCTCAGTTATCCATTTCAATCGGGGACTAAATCTTGTCAAATTGAATGTGATTGATACTTATAAGCACGTCATTAGTACTGCGTTTCATACCTGAACTCTAGCCAAAATCGGTCATACTGGGAGCGTTTAGTGGCATCAACTGGTTTATGAGATCACTTTGCTGGTGGAAGTAGGTATTGCATGTTTTAAAGTAGAGACTAGTGGTTTACTTCGTGGGAGGATGTGATTAATCAGCCTTCAGGAAGCTTATGGTGGAGTTCCTCTTGGTGGTTTTTGTCTTTTGTGACAAAACGTTTGGTCAATGTTTTATTTAAAATATTTTCAGAAAACCTTAATAAATTTTTCCTGATGATTTCAAGTGATATTTTGCGTCTGGAATGGGTTAGTAATAAACTGATAATGTCGCACTTATCCGCCTTTAATAACGTTGCATTAAAATCCACGTCAATATTGTATAAATATATTAAACCCACGAAATTTAAGTATTAGGAGCTCCAAACAAAGCAAACACATCACAAATTCTACGTAGGTAAGTAAATGAATATACTTAGTTGGATAGTTATTGACGATTTTAATAATACATTGGTTAATATTTACAAACATTTTTCAAGCCAATATACGGATTCTCCGATTCTGGACTACATTACGCTTACTATGATATTACATTTATTAATGTTATTTTTCCGGTGGTTAAAATTTTGAGGAAATGTTTAAAGGTGAAATTATGAAAACTTTTAAATCTAGATGGAGTTTCACAGTGCTAGAGTTTTTTTAATAGACATAGTTTTGTTGCTTTAATTTCACCAAAATTATGTAAGCCAGGACGCTGTTATGCTGTATTTCGACTTCGTAATGTTTACAGCCCTAAATTGAAATCGTCATTTGCGAAAAGGAGTATAATAGTTATGTAATACTTCAAGTACAATACTTCGTCCGTCGGATAGGACGTTAAATCGTGATCTCCAATCGTAAAGAGCACGCTAATGCCGACACCGGGTTTCTCTCTTCCATTCCACAATAACCCTTCCCTCAGAAACAAAACCTACCTGTCCAAATTTTTAGTGGTGCAAATGACCACACATGTCGGTCGCCTCACCAAGTAATTAAACCAACTAGCCATTATTTCTCTACTTAGGAAATGTTATCATTATTGTGAGCTTATTAAATGGAATGATTTTTTTCGTCTACATCTACGTAATACCCTGCGAGCTGCCGCAAAGGCGTGTGGCAGGGGGTATTAGGACACCAACCATGGAAATGGGGGGGGGGGGAGAATATGAAAAAGGAGGGAGGAGAGGACAGAGGTGAATTGTGTGTGAACATTTTGTCTTAAGATAGTGTAGCACTGTTTTTGGTGTAACCGCTCTTTCACTTTTGTATCAGAGAACCTCCCTACCATTCACTTGATAAATCATAGTTTCTTTAATTCAACGCCAAAAATATTTCGTGTGCGTTTTTTCCACGTTTGGTCTAAAGTCAAGGTGATTCACAGGTATTTGACTTCATATGACTCCTATATATTTAACTCCTCCCACTTTTTAGATGACCCACACTGTGATTTCAATCGTAACAAGTGTACTTCAGTGCATTTACTAAGATTTAGTTCTAGCCCCCTCTCAAGACACCACGAATTAACCTTCTTGAGGTTCCATGAGAGAGCTTCTAAGTCAGCATTTGTGACAATTTCTCGTTAGATGACGGCATCGTCAGCAGACAATTTAATTTTGCTACTTACCCTAGAGTTAATGTTGTTTATGTAAATGAGGAATAAGAGGGGACCGATCACGCCTCCTTGGCGGACGCCAGATGTCACTCTGTTGGAACTTACACCATCAACTACTACTTTTTGTTTGAGGTCAGTTAGAAACTAAATTTTTATATTAAGGAAACGTATAGCGAAGAAAGTATCTGCCGATACATCCATGTACATCGGCCGATACCTTGAATCATCGGCAGTATTCGTATCGGTTGAGCCCCAGCAGTAGTCAAGGGAAGGTAAATAATTTTCGCGAGAGCTCTCTCTGGGTATGAAAATATGGGGCGGACGGATCATGATCACGTCTCGTGCATTCCCCATCGTGAGAGAGCACGACGCCGAACCCCAAGGGGGTCGCAAGATCCCCCCTCCACACTCTTCGCAAGAGGGTCGGGAAGGGAGTGCTTATAGGGTAGGAAGGGTTGGGAGTTGGACGGCTGACTCAGAGAGAGGAAGATCGACCCCCTGAGAGCAATCAGCATGCGCCAGCGGTTGGAATGGGGAATATGTGTCGCCCCACTTTTCTTACGTTTTAATCTTTCAATCGGCTTCTCCTCTCTAAAAGCTCTCGCAAAATTTCCTGGCACTAGGTATTGGATGATTTTGGGACATGGGCTACGGAACTTTTAAAATGCTGCGGAACGGGGGAGGAAGGTTGTTTAGTGTGGATGGTCAGTCAAAAAAACTTTCTAATTGCTGCCAACACAAGAGCCGTTCGAAAATTGGCGTGACTCACCACTACCTGCCGTCCCGTTTCGACTGGTCTCACAATGAGATCTTAAGATACGGTCCCTGGTAAAGCAGAAGAATTCTATTTATTCTGCAAAAGATTCGCATATCTGTATTAAAAAAATGTTTAGTACACCTTAGCCCTAAATTGTATAACAAATTACTTCCCGCTCTGAAAGATTATCAAAATGAGTTCATACGCTTAAAAGGAATTTTAGGTGTGGCTGATTCCTATTGAAAGTGCGGAATTTTTTTGAGGTAACACTATATTAATATCTTCAGTAATTTTAAATTTATTCATTGTAAAAATCCTGAAATTGGCCTAGTAATACAATTTTTCTGAAATTATTAATTTCATATTTACTTATTTTGTACTCTTTAAAGCAATCATGTCATTATGGTAGCTCCCCACCGGAGTTCCTTTGAAGCTATATAAATCTCATTTTTTAAATTTGTGTTTGTATATTTTCTACGTTCACATGAGAAATATATCTATTTATCTATGTACATCCATCCTCGCTAAATTCATAGCAATGGGTGACTTTAACCACTTGCCTTGTTGCCTTGCGCGTGTGTGCCTCGTCACTTTTGGGTGAAGTAGTTTGGTTCCCCTGTTTCTCTCTCTCTCTCTCTCCCGTTGCCTCCCACTCTTCCCCACCGTCCTGCTCCTTAACCTTCCTCCACTTCTACCTCGCCTCCTCAGCGCGCAGGCCTGCGCCAGAAACTTTTGCGGGAGCTATAACCACCCACCCATCTCTTCCTCCAAACTCATTCTCTTCGTTTTTTCAGACTGCCTGGTTTCGATCGGGACCGGATCGGTTTTGGAATCGAAAAAAGCTCACTTCGGGTCAAAAGGCCTTACTAGGCTGGCTGACTCTTCGGTCCCGTGGGAAAAGATGCAATAAGGCGAGTGCACCAAGATGTCGGCCCAAGGCGCGTGAGGATATTGGGACTCGCTTCAATTACACCCTTCCCCGCCGGGGAGCGCTTTAACGATCTCCCAAGGCCAAAATTTCACCCTTATCGAGAGAGGGAGATGGCTATAACCTGTTATGCCCTGGACAAATCTGGTACAGTCTCCCAGTTTTGTCACGGATCCAGTTTTCCTCGAGCTCGTTTTGCTCTTAAAACTTCCGGATCATTAATTACGGCGACGTTATTATTTTAATCAAGTTCATTAGCATGCTTAATTACGTGGAAAAATTATGATTATCAATGGAGATATTATAATTTTTTTGGTTCTAAACGAGAATTAATTCAGGAGGTTGAGCATGTTCATTTTAAATTATTATTAGATTCACGAGCATTATGTGGAATTACTCATGTAAATCGTGTGCCGTAGCTTACAAGTTAACGTGGGAAGGATCCATCTTAGGTGTACGTTGGAACATGAAAGGATACAATGGTGATTCGGGGAAAGATTCTGCTGTTTTTTCAAGAATGTTACTTTTATGAATCGCCTATGTATGTTAAAACGAGGATAAAAATTATTCGCCATTAAAGCTGAGCAAAACGTTGGTCTCTACAGTGGAGTGAATCCATTCTTATATACTATTTGGAAAAAATTCCATTGCACTATCCTATGTCTATATCTCCAAACTGTTTTTTATCTTCCGACTCCCATTCACATACGCGCCGTCGAATTCATCCTGTATTTGTTACATACCTCCCTCCTCCAAATTCTGCTCTTGTATATCGCTCTTTGCCAGTTTCAGTTCAACTTAGTGCGTTGTTATGTTCATTGTTATATTTTTATTTTTATTTATTTGTTTACTGCTTCCATTTAACATATGTAATAATCTTTGCGGTATTTTTGTGTGATATTAATAAATAAATAAAGAAATTTTATTTTAACATGGTCAAGTTTTGCTTTGTTTATTTTTGCTTTGGCCTTGCTCCGGTTTGATGTATTGATTTATTGGTTTCCAAGATAATTATACTCGGTAAAACTCCACAACTCATTGCCTCCAAGTCTTAGATTTCTCTGGTGATAATTCTGAGACCGATTAGAGCTTACTTGGCTATAAAGATGAGCCTAATGGAGCGTGGTATCATGGGTTCAGGGACGGAAGGCCTCTGCTTTCACGTATGCCGGGTAAATTCACGTTCCACGTTTGCCGGTTTTCACTGAGACAACCATTGAGGCTGCAAATAGAAGCTTCCTATTCCGCTTAGATATTGACTCGCCCTTGGAGCTACATGGTAGATACAATCAATAACTTTTTAGATGTCGATAATGTTGTTCGATCGCTTTATAACCGTGAAATGATAGCACTAGCATCTTTCGCATCATGTAACTCTTAAACAGCCAATAAAGATGAACCCAAATTGCCTATATCGATGAGACTAGAAACCTTACAGTATTATTAATCAAATTTGAATTTTTGACCTTCTACTGGGAGTTATAATGGCATGCATAAGTTGGAAGCTGTTTAAAGATGCTGTTAGATGCATTGATCTTTGTTTTGGTCAATCTTCAACGCCTTTTCCAGCAATCCCCTACCACTGAGTATTGTTTTCATGGATCTTATGTTGGTATCCTGAAGTGTTGTCATTGACTCTCCTTCCAGCACCTTTGTTCACTGTCCTTTCCATTAATATACTTCATGTCTGTAAAAAAGAGTCGAGATACTATCTTTTGAGATGCTCTGTCTTAAAGATGAGGAAACTAAATGTATTGCAGTAAATGCACTGCAAAGCTTTTTTATTTCCATGAAGCTAGATTTACTCTAGACAACTTGAAAAAAACGATAGCTATGTTTATAGGGAAACATTTGCACAAGTTGAAGTAAAAAAGTGCAAATCTGCTAACTTCGAAATTAATAACTCGATTGAAACTTGAGTGAGACCGTTGTATGCGCAAGAATGTCAGCGTTACGGATGCATGAAAGAATATAGTAAAATATTATCAGTTGATATTGAATTTTATTTATATTAACTTTATGCGTACCGTGCTACCAGTTAAGGCACGGGGGTAACGTAGTATAAATAGCTTGCCTTAATGATTTTCCTCTGTTCATGAAACCCTTCATGTTGATACTGTTTTCTTTCATAGTTATTTTCTCTTATATTCTTGTCAGCGTCACCACATTCCTTCCTCTTTACAGCTATCTACATTGTTTAATAAATAATATAAAATTCTTTCTGGTCTTAATCCCAGATGCTTAATTTTTCCGATGTATTCATTTCCCAATTCCACCACTTGAAGCCTCTTATAGGGACATTTTGTATTAAAACATACTCTATTTATTAATAAAAAACTTGTTTTCCGAATTTTCACTTCAAGCATCTTCTTTTACGTGCTATAGCGCAATTGTGGTGGCTTATGGAGTCACATATGCATAATTTTGCTGATGTGTACGCTATAATTGTGTTCACCGGAATTGAAGGCGCTTTCCACAAGGCGCTTAGATGGTTGTGCTATTTTGCGAAATAAATAGTTACATATATTACCAAAATGGTGAAAAAGGCTGTAATAATTAATTTGCATAACGAAGGTTAAATCATGGAATCCTTCTTACATTTCATTTAAAATGGTACTCTTTATTTGTCTAGAATTCATGCGTTTTTGTCACTATAGCGTGGTCGAAACAGATATAATTAGACAAGAGCACAGTTCAAACCATAAATGACGCATTCTTGGAAGTAAGGGTGGCAGGTGATTTTGCTCTCCTATTTAGCACGGGCATTTCTGCATAAGTTCATACACCTCAAGTTAATTTTAACTGTGTCCATGCAATTTCAGCTTACATTAGTCCCATCAGAATTCCGTAAGTTTGTGTTTCATTGACACATGTCCAGCTTACTATTTGGAGAGTACCTTTCAGAAATTAGTTTTTATGCCTTTAAGGAATTAGTTTTTATGCTACCACCACAGAAATAGGAGGTAAATATTTAAAAATACCTAACGTTCACGTCACCTGCACACTATTGAATTTTTTTGTCATTGTCACTCATTGGTTTTTGCGATGCATTTTTTATTTTAGCTGTGTATTGCCAAGTTTATTTGTTTAAGGTGCTTCCAACATAGTAATGAGAGGTAATTTTTTTGTGAATACCTAACACTCCTAGCATCTGAGCATCATTGCACTCCACAAGCAACCTCAAGATTTTATGGTAAGGGATGAGCTCTCACCACAAATCACCGCACTGTATTTAACCAAAGATTATGATGTGATAAAAATACATGTTAAACAGCAAAAAAATAAAGTTTTCCTGCATGGAAACAAATATCGCGGAAAAACGAGGTTACAGTAATTTTAGCGAAATATCACTTCACCTAAAATTTGATTAAGTTAACCTCATTTTAAGAAAAAAACTCACATTTCCAAAAATGTCAAACTACTAACCCCTTGACGAATTACTTATCGAGCAATTTGCCTAAAAATATAAACTGTTTTGCACGGGATAGATTACAGCTGTGCGCTCCAGAGGAAGAACATTGAAAAAAATAGAAATTTCTAACACCTAGATTTCGTAAAAAAAACTAACGGTGCGTAGTTTTTATTTTTATCAACTATTTATAAAATATAATAAATTATTCACCGCAGTAATTTATACAGAATCGCAAAAAAACTTTTCGTGAACGTGAGGTGTGAAAAAACTGTCAAGACTTATGGGAAAAATTTAAAAAAATTATGAGAATGTTAGACATATATAACTACATTTTTGCGCCATTTGTATCACAAACTTTACTTCATATTTCCTACAGACGCTTAATTAACAAATATAATTTGAAAATGTTTCCATTATGACTGTGATAATAATAATCTCAAACTACCTTAAAAGAAGCTACCTAAACATTCATAGTTTAATATATACTGTTTAAGTTGTCTTGAGAAATATTAAATATCATAATCTTCAGCATATTTCTGAGCAAATCAAAACAAAAATCCAAGGAGAGTGATAAAGTGGAAAATTATTCATAGTTGTTGTGTAATCTTGGTGATTTTGAATCTGTACTTTCATTTGTCTTTCTATAGTTACATGTTACTGCTGTTAGTACTGTTATATTTTTACTTGTCAACCGAACACACTATGATGAAAATTTAAATTACTCAACCACTAGGTAACAAGTGAATATGTAATAGCACCGGCCGCTGCTTTCGAGCATTGATGATGGTAAACCCCAACACAGGCTATCCTCTAGGGTACCTGTATTCCCCCTTAAATTGTATGTATCTTTACTGCCTGTACTTGTGTATTTAATTAAGGTGGAATAAAATTATTATTACTATTAAATTATTATCATTATTTTGCGGTAAAAGATGGAAGATTTTAGGACCCACGTAAAGGAAACTGCGCTCAAATGCCGTGGGTGGGCCTAGGTGGCGTAATCGAGACCCAGTGTTAGCGAGGGCCATTCGGGCATGCATCGCCACGCCGTCGATCACGGTTACGTAAAAGGCCGATAGGGCAGAGGACCACATTCGATCCACACCCTCATCGCTTCCCCCCTCCTGTTCCTCGGAAGATGATTACTCTCCCTCTCTGGGATGGGTCTCCTCTCATCCGACGGAGATGGCAGGAGGTCGATCTTCATGATATTTTCCCCCAACAGTAGAAAAATTTGAAAAAATATATGGAAGAAACGTCCGAACGCCATACGGTCTACTTCCGAAGGGAAGAGGGATAGAGCCGAGTCCTTTCTTTCATCGGTCCATCATCTTCCCTCTCACTTACTTCTTTCCTCGCCTCCACCAAAGGTATCACATAGGGGGGGAGCTCTCTCTTCTTTCCCTACCCATCTATAATTTTTTCGTTACTGTCTGCTCTCCCCCCTCCAAACCTTCTCCCTTCCCTTCTCCGGTTTTTTAAACCACCCCCCGACTCTTTTGAGCCACGAGACTTAAAAAAAGCAAGACCTTTTTGGGTTCTCGAAGGGGGAAGAGGGGGAAGTGAGTGGGGAGGGGATAAAGGGAGTAGTCCACCTGTGCATCATCTGCGGATCCAATGAACAGACGGCAGAGGTCGGCGTTCGGGAAAAAATCTGATTCTTTACGTTAGTCATGATTTTTTTTATGGTTCAGGAGGGGAGGGGGGTTTAGGATGGGGTGGAGACAGAAGTTCATCAAACGGAAAAAGAATTAATGTTCCCGTTCAGTTCTTTTATAATGTTTCTGGCTCTGACTATAAAATGTGATGCATGAGGATACTACGTGATATTTTTGCTGTGTTGTCTTATTTACTGCGATGTTTCGTATTACCTCACCAAATAGGTGAAATTAGCATTTCACGCATCAGTTCCGCAGTTCCACATTTACTACGAAGACCAACGAAAATATTTATGACATCGACACTCTTTTGAAGTTTCACAGTCTCCAATTATTTGACGCCCAATACGATTGTCTAGAAAAGGTTAATGGTCAAGTTTGGCAAAAATTTATTTTAAGATCTTTTTAAAATGTAAATTCCGGATCCTTGGAGATCCGTAGTCTGTATTATCCAGGAAAAAATGCAATTTTTTAGTTTCTAATATCGTTTTCACAGACTTGCCAATGTAAAACCATCTTAAAGGTTGCATCGCGAATGTTACATTCAGAGGCAATTTTTAAATTGCAGGTGTAAATGGCTCTACAAGTCCGCTTGCAGAATAAATTTAAAAAGTTTCAGAAAGTCGCTTGCAGAAGCGTACTTGCCGAAGCGTAGTTGCCAGTGTAAACGGCTTTACATGATTTATTGATATAATTAGAGTGGTTGGTTTTACAATAGTAGTTTTCACAAAATATTTCTGCTTTTTCTCTGCAGTAAAATAATTGCAACTGTTTGCTCAAATGTTCTATGCTTACTTCCTTATCTTTTTACAACTGGTGGTAAAGTCAGCAGACTTCAATCAAGTTTCCTCCTCAAGTAGTCTCTGGCTGGGGAATGGACGAAGCGCATAAAAGGTAATCAGTGGTCGCATTTCTTCAATAATTTACAGATTTTTAATTTACAGAAGTTCACTAAACATTTGTACACTCGTGCGCAATCCGAATCTTAAGTGTTTTCATGAACTATTCATTAAAAAAATACGAAATAATTCACCGTGGTACACCGGCTTAACATTTCGGGTGCAGAACTTCATAGTTTCATTTTTTTCTAAGAGAATACGTGCATTTTTAAGATGCGCGTCCGCTGACGTTATCAACTATTGACGAGGGCCGTGTGTAGACGTGATCCGCACAGAAATTGTTGAAACTGTCGCAGAAAAATGTTTTCCTTTTATCAGGAAAATTTTTTCACTGAATGTCTGCATGATCTATCCTTTGAATAAACTACTTCAATCATAATAGTGAATTTGTAAGATAGTATTATTGAGATTTATACAGTACTTACATTTATACTTTTTCTTCTCTCCTCGCAGGCATTCTGACGAATTGACTCGTCGCGCAGGTCCCTCGGCGAAAGAATGGTTACGTGGATGGTTCTCTGACAGGTCTCGAAAGTAGCGCAAGGTGCTGATGGTGTAATATGCTTGGTCGATCTACGGGCCGGTCATCAGTGGGGCTCGCATTCTGCCAATAGAAATAGAATAGATCAGGAGATATTTCTTTAAATTCTAGGACTTAAATATCGTATAGACCAAGGTAGATATAAGTAACTAAAGGCATATGATAGAGGAAAGGATGTTGGGCAGGCATGGAAGGGGAAAAAAGATAATAGGTTTTATGGATGAGATGGAGAAAGATAGGGCCACAGAGTAATTAAGAAATAAATACTAGAGGTAGATAGGGGCCATGCACATGTAAAAATCTGTTGGGTTTGCTCTGAATTTCATCATAACCTACGATTAACCAGTATATTACTCTAATTAATTAATGAATGGATATTAAACAATGATTATTACACTCATAAGAAATAAAATAGCAACAAAGAAAAATATTTATATCAAAAAATCATTCTAATTTTTACTAAATTGACTTAAAGCATTGAACTATCGAAGAACTACAAAATCATAACAAAACTGAAATAATTACAAAAAATACATAAGTATGCTAAGAGTATTTTTTTTATCATTATAATCCCAACAACATAAATCCCAACAACAACGCGGGAACGAGTTTGGGTGAGTTTCCTTCCACACAGGGCATGGCTGTTCATGTGTGAGGGTCAAATGGAGGAGAGGGCTGCATAGCCCTAATATCGCCCAAAACAAAGTCGCCATTATTATTTTCGAATTTTTCACTTCTCAGCCTGAAGGCTGGGAAGCACCAAAGGGATTGGACTCATCAACTGTTTTTTTTTTTAAAGTTCATTTAAATCTTCTTACTATGGAGCAAGTATTAATTATTGTGGTTTTTTGAATTTACTTGTAAATATGATTATCTATTCTAATTGTTAACCAAGCTTCTGTGCAGGTTCTTGGATATTACACCAGGCGCTGATATTGTTATTGGTACAATTTTAACGGAATTTTGTGTTGTCATCAATGTTAGTGGACATGTTTTTCCTGTAAGTACGCAGAATATGTTACATTTTTTATTTATCACAATTATATAAAACTTATCATTGTAAAAAATATTTTTGTAAAATGCAGTGATTCTAATTAGATTCTGTTGTGTGTTCCGGCATTATCAATGTTTTTTTTTCATTTTCATTTTAATTTTCTTATTGTTTGTATTTTTGTATCCACTATTAGTTTTTGTAATGTGATTTTTAATTTTCGGCACAGTGACTGAAATATGTTGTTTTATAAGTTGGTGTAATTTTGTTAGACAAGGAAGAGTCGGAAATAAAACGTCGCTTAGTACATTCCACACACAAACGAAGCGACGCTTTATTTCCAATTTCGTGGTTCCTCAAAGAGAAGTCTCAAACGTTAAACCGCGAAAGAAGAGTCGGTTAACCCCAAAAAGGATGTTATCCTAAGGGAAATCTATGTCCCTCGTTTTGAATTTTTATAATTTTTACCGTTTTGTGTATGAGTTTATACGAGGAAGAAATAAATAATAAAATAAAAATATGAATTAAACGACATTAATATCATTACACGGTGATACCACCTTAACTGGAGGTGGATGAGGCGGAGAGGAAGGAGAAAGAGGGGTTTTTTTTGGGGGGGGGAGGAGTGGGGACGGTCATGTGTGTGGCTGCATGCACATGTGTGCGTTCACGTTGGGTTCTCCCTCCTCTCCCGCACTGGCCACCTGGTGAGCCGAGCCACCTGTCACACATCTCATTCAAAACCTTCACCGCCTCCCCCCTTTCCCCCTTCAACTCTCACACACCGCTTTCAACCCCGCCTCGAAACGAACCCGGCCAACCTGCCCAGTCGGCCAATCCCTTCTCCACTGCAGACTGGGGTCGCCTGCACCCTCCCTGCCTTACGTCTCCGCCGTGGGACCCTCGACGCTCCTTTTTTTTCTAACTAATATCTCGCTCGTAGTACTCCGATACCCTTGGTCACCCTCAGGATACAATATGCATCCTCCACTTCCTCCTTCCACCTTCTCCGGCCCACAATGCCTTTCGTCACCGCGCGAGATGTCTTTTAAAAAATCTCGGTCGACGCTGCGGCTTGCCTTCCCCATGTAAGCTATTACTATAATCGCGCCAAAGGGTCGTGCATCCCTTTAAGCTGGCTGGAGCGGTAATCGTTAAGTCGTTGAGAGTATGCTTTAATAATTTTTCAAGTCGATCAGAAAAAAATACTATGGACCATATGTTATTTAAGTATGTACATCAGCTGATGCGGTAGAACTCAGCATACATGCGGTAATAGAAATCATACATAAAAGAAATATATTTAAGATTTTTTCCATAATTATATACTAGCTGTGACTTCGGTTTTCGGCAAAGAGTTCGAAATTTAGACGAAAATTATGTGTAAATATGTTCTTTCGAATCTTTGATAAAACAATGTTTTTTATTCATAGACCATTAGGTAATAACAAAAAAATATATTAAAACCACATGATCTTAGTAAGGTTTACTAAATTGCTTTCAAGCATAGAACATTCAACGACCTTCAAAATTCTAAAAAACTGAAATGATTACAAAATTATGCATATACTAAGATTATTTTGTTAACTCATTACAGTTTTTATCAAATTTATTAATTAAAATGTCCAATGGATGACGCATTTTTTATATGTTTAGAAAATGAGTTCCACATCCTCACATCACAAATTCTAGTAAGGAATAGTTGAGTGGCGTGGTAAGATCATTGTTCTCTCAGAATTAAGTTACGATATTTTAAATTGATTTGCTATAAATTATTTCACCATAAATGTACTCTGGTGTACTCGTTTATTCCACTTAGTACATGAAATCCTGCAAATAATTCAATAAAAAGTCAAGCAGTCATTACCAACGTTTCGCCAAATTTATTTTATTTCCTCAGGACTTTCTAAGTGTAATGAGTTAAAAACCATAAAAGTTGAGATGCTTATTGAATAGAAGTTTGTTTACGAAAAATTTGTTCATTGTTCAATTCATTCGTGTTACCTTAATCCATGTTGTTAAATGGATTTTGAGACAGTTAATGACCACATATTGTAACAAATAATAAACTTTCATGCATGAATTCCACAATGTTTTGATTTGATTTCAATTGCGCAAGCATTTGAAACTTTTAGTACCACCTTGGATTTGAAGGAAGGAAGGAAAACAGTAATACGGCGATTCACCTCAATTGTATTTATTTATTAGCCAGTGCCTATCCCTTGGCCTTTCGTTAATTCACCATTAACTCACTGATTATTCAATTCCGAGAGATTTCTTGAGGATGAAATATGTGTAGGTGGTTGAGGAGACAATGTACAACGTTCCTGTACTTATGATTTATCAATTTATTGCATTTACGTGACGTATTTCCTTTCAAATGGTGGTTTCACCAATTTATTGTATATTGGCTGACGTCATCATCTCATTTTTCGGAGAAAAATAATATGTTATATAGGTCTAATATGTTGTTCTAGGTTTAATAATGAATATTTGAAGCTTCATATCATTAAGTTAACAAAGTGGTTACTTTTTACTAGTATAAGCCTCATAAAGGGAAAATCCTATGGAGTCAGATTTTGCTCAATTCAATGCATTTGCTCAATCCTATGGAGTCAGATTTCAAGTTCAATGTACGTTTGTATGATCTGTTCACGACTTAATTCTTTTGTGCCACCCTCATCAGTATTTTTTAAAAGGATTTTGGTAAAACTTAGGAACGATATTTTTTTCAGATGATATTTTAAAATGTACGAGTTCTCATAGCGTTTATTTCATCATTTACCTTGCAGGCATTGCAAGTGATCTCCACCAAAATAGAAAAAAAAATATCACGCATGATCGTAATGCTCCTGGCAGTTGAGAGAAGAAATCACTAATTCATTCCCTCACGTTTTCGATCGACAAATTTGATTCAACATTTCTTAATCTCTTCAATCATCGTTGCGTTTAAAATTATGCCAATACGTAATAAGGCGTTAAATTAATATGTGAATAGATCATTTCTATAGGGTAAAGAGAATGTTATTCACTCATTGGCATAGCCATTACTAAACGAGGTTTTTCTCTGGGATGAGAAAGGGATCAGAGAACACGAAGAAAGAGTACGTCCATGCAAAATCGCTCCTTGACCTAATCCTTGCCCCATTCCCGAAAATAAAATCCCAACTTTCGTGCGTCCGCATTAAATAACGGAGGATTAGTTCCGGGTTTTAAATCCCATTTGCATCCGATTCGCTGGGCACCTAACTAGCCACAGTGAGACCGCAATTTTTCCCAGGGTAGTAAAGTAAATTTAATTATCAGATGAGTTCGAGTTCAGGTGGGCAACGGGTAATGCGTAATCGGACTGCGGAACGGAAGATGAGACGAGGCTTGCGAAAAGTTAATTGAACCCGGGGAAAGAAAAAAAAAATCAAGTTAGCATCAGGTGGCTCCTGGAGCGGAGAGATTCTTTTTTGCGCGTGCACGTAAATTATCGGAGGAGGATTCTTTCCCAAAATATTTAAAAGTGCACATCGCGATTTATGGTCAACGCATGCGTTTGAAGAGCGAACGAGGAGATGTTTTCTGTGTCCGGTATGAAAATATTATTATCAGGGTAATCTAGCGGATTAAATGGCCTCATGCATGGCGAGAATAAGGGTGATTGGGAGATGATGGCCACGGATAAATTGGCGAAAACATGGAAATCGCAACAGATGTTTAGGTAACTTCCACTTGAAAATTATGTTAGGTAAATTTGTAAATTAGGTAAATGTTCTGGTGTCCCTCAAGGCTCAGTACTTGGCCCAATTTTATTTCTGATATATGTCAATGACCTCTGTAACTTTAAATTTAAATGCCATGTGACAGCATTTGCTGATGATTTTGCCTTATGTTATGATGAGTCAACCTGGGAAGAAGTTAGAAATAGTATGCAGATAGACTTAAACTATCTAAAGAAATGGTTTAATTCAAACAAACTTAAAATGAGTGTTCATAAAGCGAAATATATATGTTTTAATGTTTGTAATCGTTTTAAATTTAATTGGAACTTGAAATATCATGGCATAAACTGTAATCCTGATACTTGCTGTGATCCCATTGTAATTGAACGTGTAAATAGTATAACTTATCTAGGAATAACCCTAGATCAAGGTTTGAAGTGGACACAACACATAGACTCTGTAACTAAAGTATTGCGGTATGCCCCAGCTAAATTTTATCTGCTTCGTAACAAATGTTCGCTAGATAATCTGAGGTTATATTACAATGCATTAGTAAACTCTAAATTGACTTATGGCATATTTGCATGGGGTGGAGCTTATCTGAACTCTATTAAACCAGCTATAACCCTGCAGAAAAGGATTATTCGGGTGATGCTAAAACAGAATTACTATGAGTCGTCCTTTCCGCTCTTTAAAAATTTAAAATCGCTCCCTCTCAGACACTTGTATGTGTATAAAGTACTTAGACATTTTTTTCTGAGAAGTGGAGCAAAAGTACCGGTATGAAATAGGCCGGGCAAGTGGAATTTTCGTAGGGTGTTGACACCCTTACCAAGGCCCAAATTGTCACTGTTCAGAAAAAGTTTCTTATACATTGGGCCAAAAGTCTACAACTTATTACCATCTGAGTACAAAAGGGCGGTAAATCTTTATATTTTTCTAAAAAATGTAAAAAAATTGGCTGTTTAATTATCCTAAAATTGAAGAAATACTTTGTTAAATCAAATTTGAAATTATAATAATATACTTAGTTAAGATATTATTTTTTGTTAATGTTGGTACATGTTCTTTTTTCCACTATTTATAAACCAATGCATGGAAGATTATTATATAATGATGGTAACCTTAACACAGGTCCGCCTTTTAGGTTACCTAAAGCTCCTGCATATTGTAAATGTATTTGTTTGTAAAAAATTTTTGGAGTAATAAACATTATTATTATTATTAAAATATTAGCTCAAACTGGTATTTTACTGTTAAAATATTATTAATAATAGAATTATTTGCCTACATACTATTTGTTGTGCAACCTTTTACACAAATCTGTGCATAAACAAAAATCGCTCCAAACCTTAAAGTGATGCACGTTCGAAGAAACCAGAGGACTGGCAACGAATAAATGCATAATGCATAACGTCATTTTGACAGGTTGCGATCCTTGAACGTAAAAGGTTTTGTAATTGAATTTCTATTTGCAAAAAAGTAATTTATTTTTTCACGTACTGTATATCACGCAATATTAGTAAAAGTAGAATAAAATTGAAACGCTACGATAGAAAATGTAGGAATTATAGTCGTGTGAGTAGGGCGTACCCGTCAGAATGACGGGTTCGGTCTTTCTAGTGTTAAAACTTATAGCAGAAAAGGAGTGTCACACTTCACATGGAAACAGAAAATGATGTCTAATCATTTATTTTTGCTTTTTTCGATCAAAATTTCGTTTAAATTATTAACATTAAACAGAAATGGCGAGCTGATGACAAATTATTATGCATACGTGTGCTTATATTTTTCAGCACTTGCATGACAATGCTCATTTCATGAGTAACTGGTGATACATCCATTTTCTCAATGTAGTAGTGCCGGTAGGCGAGTGAAAAATTCAGAATGTATTGTTTACCATATAGGTTGAATGAACGAAGAGGTGATAAGGAGCCGCGTTGATTCCAGTTGTTTACCCCCTATCATTTGGCGGTTTCTTTCGCGTGTTACTCATCCTGATCAGGACGTCGGGAGAGTGTTTTTTTGCTACTGTCTTTACACCTGGACCGAAGCGATTGGTACTTTTTGTCATAATTGAGTGATGATAACGATACGCTTCAAACCACGTTTGCACTACCTTTTTATGTTCTATTTACTTTTCCCGTTGCTTTCCCTCTCACATGCTTTTTATTGCTTCTATTCTCTCCTCTTTTCATTTCTCGCCTCCTCGACCTTATGGTCTACCTCCAAAGATGTCTCGGTGGCGATCTACAATTCCTTGAAGCGAAAATAAATCACATGGAATTATCTCTCTTAGGTTATTTATTACAGATTTATTTCAATGCTCGTGCATCATTGTGAAGGTAACATTGATAGGTCAATGTTACCTTGATAATGACGTTGAATAGATGTTGAAATCGATTGAGAATAATGATCCAAAGCGTGGGTTTACACTGGCAAGTTACTTCCTCAAGTTTCTTCTGCAAGAACTTGCAGGGGTTTTTACTCTGATGAAACATTATTTACCAATTAGTGCAGAGCCAGATTGGTTGCCGTTTCATCTGGCAACAATACGCTTCTGCAACCGACTTGCCGAAACTTTTAAAAGTTCTGCAAGTGGGTTTGCAGAACCGTATGAACAAATAAATATTCAGTGGATAAGATATTTTAAACCAACTGAACGTCGATAGAGGTTGTCACTCAACCGTATCAATTAAAGTGCTACTCTTGTGTATGAGTATGTCTCCCGATTAATGCCTTCGTAAAGAAAAATAAAAGAGTAACGTTTGTTGGAATTCCAGGAGGAAAAAGAAAAAAAGCAAGTAAGATTTGAGTCACTGAAGACGCCATTCCTAAAAAAAACTGCGAAAAATGTTTAAATAATTAAATTATGGAGAAAACATGAAGGGAGTAGGTTTATGAGGATGCCTTATCATAAAAAAATATCTAAAAAAATGATAATGCACAAAAATGAAAAGTGGAAAAAATTAATTTGTTGGTGAATTTGGTACTTTGGAGTTTTGGACCCCTCCCTAACGCGCCGAAGTTCGTTGAGTCGCACTGAATGAACTGCTGCCGCTTCTGTGTTCTTGCATGTGTCTGGAGATTATATTTTCGCTTACAAAAAGTTAACGACAGTTTTCACACCCTGAGGTGGAAGACAAAAATAATTCCGTAGTTGTAACTCTATCTGTCAAAAAGAAAACCTGTGCCCCAAAAAATTAGAAGTAAAAAAAATGCCAATGGTATTTGAAAGAGAATTTCACTTTAGAAACTATGTTTTAAAAAATTGAGGCAAAAATGTTTACGAAAAAATACTATAAATGGAATAATAAATATGCGGATATAATATTCTGAACCACTTCAACTAATGGAGTGTCCGACAAACCATGTTGTGTGAACCGCTGCTCCTATGCATGTGCTTTCCTACAGATTTATGAGTGCGTTCACAAAAAATATAGTGACAACAGTTTTCACACCCCGGAGAGGAAGGCAGAAAAAAACTGCTCGAGTTAAGTTACTTAAAACGCCATCCCACAAAAAATTCAAAGTGCGAAAAAAATATTTTTTTACAAAAAAAAGAGGTTACCAGAGAACGCGGTAAAAATTATGGGTAAAAATTATTTTGCATAAAATTTAAAATAAAATAAATCGGCGGATATGATATTCTGAACCCCCCCAAATCCCCCAGTTCCCAGTGTTCGCTCAACCGTGCTGAGTGTGAACTGCTGTGCTTGCGCGGGACTCAAGAATGAATGAGTGTGCGTTGAGAGCAGGTATACGTTTACAGAAGCGTGGAAAATCCTTTCAGGTTCGCGTGAGCTCCATTTTCCCCCCTCCACCACCCACACCTTCTCCCTCTCCCCATTCTTATAAGCCAACAATGCTCCCCTCCCTCCTCCACCCCACATCCACCCCCTCCTGTGGATGCGGAAGCGTCGGCATTATGGCGGCGTCGCAGTGATTGATGGGAAGGCGCCGGCCTACCGACCGGGACTGTTGGTTGGTCGTGTGGGCGGCAGACGGGCAATGGCACACACAAGAACAGGAGAGGGCGGAAGCAGCAGGAGTACCTCCACTGAGGAGGAGGGGTTAGGAGAGCGGTTTAGGGTGGGGGGAGGTGAGGAAAGGAAGGTGTATACTGCAGAGGAAGAAGAGCAGAGTGTAGACTTGAGGCTCCACACTCTGGCCGGACGACATATGGGTTGAGATTCGGGGGCACTTTTTTTTGAGTGGGAAATGCCCTCCTACCTCTTCGACCTCCAACTAATCCCTGCCATACTGGCGGCGCAGTCTGGCTTCGTCCGCTGAAATGTCCGGAGCCTATAAACCTTGTGAATTTCGGCTGGAAAATAAATACGATCTTTGAATTTTTGTTTTAAACCCTGAATGTAACAAAAAATGTTGACCATCGAAAGAAAAAAAAACAGTTTTTTTTCACTTGCCGATTTAGGAACAATTAATTCTAAACAACGCTCTTGACCTCCCTCATCGAGTATTTCATTTTCTTCCACATTGCCTCCTTGACCAGGACAATTCTAACTCTGATATCCCTACCACTGAAGCCATTTTCTTCCTAAATACTATACTAATAGCAGGTGCGTAAACTGGTCCACCTGCTCTATTTTATGTCCTACCATCCATTTTTTTACGTCTCTCGTTACGATAATTTAACTAGTGCTACGAGCCTGCTGTGACTACTAGGTCCGGAATCGCTATCTGAGATACGCGTTGATTAAAATTTATACTGAATCTTTCAAGCAGGTTTTAAGCCTGGATTTTCTGACGACGTCAACAATATTTTACAAACCCAGTATACTATGGTAGAGTTGATCATGAGAATAAAATTAGGGAAAAACACAGTAGAACGGATGGGCGTAGAATACAATTTTTCCTGCAAACGATAAGATACCATAATAGTCACTACTAAGACTAAATAATTAGGTTTCTCAATATGGAGTGTAGCTAACTATTTGATTCACTCTCTAATGCTGGTATGTTAATATGCTACGTTGTACAGACGACACGTCTCTCATGCTTCCTGTATAACTCTTGTACCTCTGTTCACTTATGTAGTTGCAAAATACTCTAATATTTATATTTTCCACAAAACTGGTAGCGCGTGTTCATGGGATTTCAGCTCTTGAAAGATATTTTCAGGTCTTTTGCTAATGTATTAAAAAAGTAGTTTTCTTAACTTTAGTTAAGCATAATGCAGTGCATGCTGTTGAAAATTCAACCCCTGACACAAACCTTTGAGGTGGCTATCAAAGGCATTATATACGTACATGTAGATTCATATTCAGCCCAGCCTTCTTTATTCTTGAAAATCTCACTACATTACATTAAATTAATCTCCAAATTAAAATTAGGTTTCACCGGAAGTCAGAGAAAATACTCCAGATTTTTACACATGCAGGGACCTATCCACCTCTAGTATTACTTTCTTCATCTCAGCGTATAAAGCACCCACTTCCCCCTCTTCCTGCAGCTTTTCCATTTCCTCGCATTGTCCCTTCCGTCAGTTTTTCTTCACCCGATTGGTCACTCGCAGGGGTTCATTATTTAATTCCTTGTACTTTCTCTTGCCTAGGTCATTGCTAACGTTTTTTCATATATTTATCTCCTCCGTTTTTGCATTCAGTGCCACAACTACCTCACGTTGACTCTCATCTCCCCCACTGTAGATTGCCCTGCAACTATCGCTCCAATAGTCCCCGCTATCCCTCCATCTACATCTACGACTACGAAGTACCGTACAAGCCACCACTAGAGTGTGTGGCAAGGGGTGATTCCACACCAGGCCTGCAGCAACTGTCCCAGTATAATACCAATCGGGACGTCGCACATTCCCCCAGCCGCTAGGCGCAGACCAAAAAGCAGTCAGGAGAACAGTGCGCAGTCATAATACATATAAACTGGGAGAGTGCTACGTCAATGAACATGAAAACATGCAGTGCACTGGTAAATAGACAAATAGTTGTTAACATCACTGAAACTATTAATTTATGAATGCTACGAGATACTACTTCATGCAGAGAACAAAATATTGCCGGACATATCAAGCAGTGTGATGTGTTAGTAATTATGTTATGTTATTAAACACAAGTGAAAATTCTGCTTTACCTGGTGAGGGTGGGAGTTTAATATGATTGACCTATCACTACTATTATGATCCCTTATTATACGTGGAAAAAAATGGCATTTTAAATCTATCGGTTCTGCAGTCAATTTCCTTTATCTTATTCCTGTGATCGCTTCTACCGTAGTACGTTGGCTCTAGCAAAATATGTTGAACGTTCGGCAAAAAATTGCCTGCTTCGAACTTGCGCAAAAGATTTAACCTGTATTTCTACCTTTGATTAGTTAGAGATTCCCACCCTAGTTCATCCAACAATGCTAAGTTTATCGTAACAACCTTTTACAACGTAAATCCATCCATCTCACCTCGCACAGCCCCAAAACATCTATTTTCCCTTTCTCCATTTCCAGTTTAATATTTGCTATTATCTTCCCACCCCTCATCATTGTTCTTTCGTTCCAAGTTCCTATTTTTACCGCTGCTTTCCTCCTCTTCTTCTCTGTGGCAAATGCGGGACGCCGGTCACTGGGGCGGGTATCTTGCCCGGCAGCGGGGGAGGCAAGGCCTCCGCGGTCGTCATCACATGAAATCATTGCACAACTACGTCATCAGATGACACAGGGAGTAAGAGGTACAAAATGTCAAATAAAGAACTAATGCATGCCCATCACTATATGTATTGTTAACCTCTCTACGTTCCCAACATCCTCGTGGAAGCTATAAGCGGAAAGGTGGCGGGATCAACTTATCCTCGATCTCTTGAAGCTCAACAAAGGACCCTCCCGCGCCTCCGTGCAAATTTCGTTTGCCCAAATCTTAAGGGAAATCTGAATTGTTTGAGGGTTCGGAGCCGAGCTGTTTCGTGATGTCTTTCCGGGTTCCGTTCCCGGGGTTGACCTCGTTTTTCGATGACTTCCGATCCTTATTTTTATTTGTTAGTTTGGTGATCATCGCGCTTCTTTCCCAGCACATACAAAAATGCAAAAAGGTCACGGTTGCCTCGGTAACAGTTGAAGGCAGCGCTCTCCGATCGAAAAAGTTAGGGCATCTAACCTTGGTCTAGCTTAGAAGGCCAACTGTTCATTAGGTGTCCTTGAGTATGAGAGGTTGGGTCTTTTTGTATATCTACCTTTCTATTTAGTCGAATCTTGGCGATATGAAACGTTGATCTTGGTAATCGCCTCGCTATCAGAAAGACTCTAGGATGATCTGAACCCATTCTGAAATCCATTTTCTCGCCATACCGTGATTTAAGTGGGAAGTCTCTTTTGCTTTTCTTAAGTTTGGTGCATTTCCAGCTGAACTATGCTAGGATGTTCGACGGTGAGGAACGTGAACGATGAATGCTGCTCTTCGAGTATATCAAAATGAAATCAATTTATTTTCCACTATATGTTTGACTATTCTATACAATATAATATTTTATGTTTTCATAAAATGTGTTCGGGGCTTTTTGGAACATGGTAAAATAATTAATGGTTATTTCTTCAATAAAAATGAGAAATATGATAATAATTTCACTGAATTAATTGAACTACTAATTTTTAAGGAGAACGTGTAAAACAGGGGCACAGGAGATAAAATTTGGTCATACATCCTTGAGGTGGCTAGCAGGGTACTATATTATAGTTGTGGGCATGTGCATGTAGAAACGAATGCTGGACACTGTAAGCATAGCATATCTTCCTAATCAAGAAAAGATTAATTATCTTCCCAGGGTCCACGTAATTCAAGCATTGGTTTCTAAACTACCACGCTGAAAGCAAAAATCGGTTTAAATGTCAATTTTATGCCATTTATCCTTCTTTTGAGGTGTAATCCCACCAATTATCACAATCTAAGTGCGTGCTTCTGAATATCGATTAGAATCTATCCGAAGTTCGCTGAAGTCGCCGTTTGCAGGCAATTACCCCTCCCCACCGTGAGCATCGATCAATCAACTTGGAAATCTATATTCTGGAGCAGGCACGGGCAACCTGATTTTGATTGGGCACCCGTAATTTGGTGTGTGGGCCACATATAAGGTGGCTGGAGACGTAATCGTGGGTCATTGAGTGAACATTTTGATAATATTTTAATTAAGTCGAAAAACATTCTTTGTACACATTTCATTAGGGGAATCTGTTTTTTCGTCGGAACTCACTATGCAGGCAGTAGAGGTAATGATAAATGAATTATATTAAAAAAATTTCCTTCATTAAAGCATGTTATGACTAGAGTTTTCGGCGCTGTATTCAAAATTTAGGCGAAAATCTCTATATGGAATGACACACCACCAAATAATTCCACTTCACATCAGACAATTATCAAATCAAGCTACCGTTGTGTTTGACAACATACTATTAACTTAATTTGGGTTTACACTGGCAAGTATATTGCGCAAATTACTTTCATCAAGCGGCTTTTGACGAAAATGACAGGTATAAACGGCTCTGCAAGTCCACTTGCAGGACTTTAATAAGTGTCGGTAAGTCGCTTGAGGAAGTGTATTGCTGCCAGTGTAAACAGCAACCAATCGGGCTCTTAACTAACTCGTGAAAAATCTTTCGCCAGAGTATAGATCCACCGCAAGCTATTGCAGAAGAAATTTGCGAAAGTAACTTACCAGTGTCAGCACACCCTTAGGCCTCACAACGTTTGAAATGTCCTGCACGATTTGGTTTAATGCACACATTAATTTCTCCCACTATTCGCGAATTAATAGCATTTGTAATACTACTCAACTAGAGAAGGTGCCCGTTGAATATCAACGGAAAGGAAAAGAATCAAAACTAATACATTTTAATAAACCATTCATATCTTATTTAGTGCAAAGAATCATTGAGTTAGCTAATGGATATCCACAGAATCTCGACTTAAACAATAAGTATGGTTTCTATGGGGATGATGACTCATAAACGCTAAAATATTGCGAAAAATCGTTACGTTTTCGCGAAAATTTCGGAGTTTTGACCGGAATACAAATTTCAATTGAAAGAATAAGAATCTTTATTTTATTTTCTTACGATTGGTTCCTTTCCCAATAACGGAAAACCACTATTTCTAATTTTATTTTGCAAATGAAAAAATGTCTGCAACCAAATGAAGATTCAGCTTCACGTGTATTTCTTATTTGAAAGTTACTGATATAAATATACAATTCGGTGATTATTGTAGTAGATAATTTTATCTTAACCAATGTAATGCATACTAGCATGTTCGCCAACGAAGCACTCTCCTACTAGTTTCTGGTTTGCCCGTGCATATAGTTCTCCTGGCTGCTATGCTTTTTGGTCTGCGCCTAGCGTCCGGGGGAGGATTTGGGGCCTGACCTTGACCTGGAACGAGTATTGCATGCCTGGTGTGGAGTCACCCCTTGCCAAACACCCTGGAGGTACCTTGCACGGTACTTCGTAGATAAAGACGTAAACTGTACGCGCCAAATACGCGCCGACATAGGGATCGGCGGCGACGCGACGGCATATGACGCACCGGATATGGCCAGTTCCGGCGGCATGGCTTGGAGGCGCCATTTCCAATACACATATACCGTATGATACCGGTTATTCTGATTTTGTTAATAATTCCTACCCAACCCTCATGCACTCCCTTTCTTGGTTTGCCAAATTACTCCGGGAATCGGTCACGTATTCTGTAAACAGACTATATTGGAGCTCTGGGCCTCTGGGAGGAGTCTTGTCTCATCCCTCACAGATTGACTCACGAAGCGTAGTGCCCCCGAGGGACCATCAACTCCTCAGAGGGCAAGGTCAAGGTTTACAATCGTCTGAGCCTTATTACAATATGAGCCTTATTTCCCTGTTCAAGGTTGCAATTTCATTAAAATATCTTCCATTACCTTTTAATCAGCATTATATTCATTACGTAATATATAAGGTTAATTAGTTCTATTTTAAGGTAAGTTTATGCAATTATCTTTAGTTACTCCGTAATCAAAATGTAACTATTCAAGTAATATTGCGATACATATACCTTTTGCGATACATAAACCAATGCTTTTTAATACCTACGAGCATTGCTTAATTTCTTGGGGAAATCATAAGGATAATTTGCATCCGTTGAAACGATAAACGACGAATGATTGGCTAAATGTACTAAGTTTGAATGACCCGTTGTGGGACGCTCATTTGTCTTTCAAAGATGACTGGAAGGATTGTAGTAAAAATTTAGCAAAATAAACGCGTGCTCTGCCTCGGCTCATTGCATAGCACAGACGTACATGTAGTTCTAGCCTGATCCGATAAATGGAAGTGAAAACTGCACCTAAAAAAAATGCGTGATAGTGAATCTTTGGTGGAAGGAAAATATGAACTCAAACTCTCTTACATGACTGACCAAACGGAATTGGCCAATGTCGGGTCTGTAAAAATTTTGCCATTTCAATTTTTCAGGACCTAACTTGGAGTAAAAACATACCTGGTAAATCTGGTAAATAGAAACATATCTGGTCAGGCTAACAGAAAGATGGGAGTTGTTAAAAAATTCTGGGAAAATGTGAAAAGAAAGTGAAAAAGAGCGTGATTTTTTTCTATGGTAAATGCCAGCCCGAATACGTGTTTCGTGGTGTTTCGGATTATTATGGAGCAGGCTACAAATCGGAATTAGACAGCGTACAGCGAATAACAGCTAAGTTCGTTTGGAGATGTTTAATTACTAGTCTAGCAGTGCGCTGAGGTTATTAGTGAAAATGTCAGTGCATTGAATTAGTGTACACAAAAGTAGTGTGAACAAATGAGACGGAAATCGCAATAGAATAGACTTTATTTCTAGAGATAATTTTTGGCTACATACTTCCCTAAAGACGTAAATAACATATTAAAATCTCTTCGATACAATGGTCGTTTAGATCACTGGCAAGTTTAAAATGATTAGGGAACACAATAGCCATGATCGAAGCCACCAATGGCGTAAATGGTAGCAATAGATAACGTTAATGATATTGGCGTCTTGTTCACTTTATTTACTCTCTTCTGTATGTGATGCTAATTTTATGATAAGTATGTATTATTTGTCTACAATTTTGTAATACTTTTGTCACGTTTTACACGATAGTATTACTACACTTAAGCTATTGATCCTCGTGTGTTTTGAGTACAACCCTCTTGATTAGAATCGTAGAAACTGTATTGCGCGTGAGATCTCCTTCCGCGTACATTACCTTACAAAATATTTAGTCAAATAACTAAAATGAGAATGAAAATGTGTTTGAAGGGTAGATATTGCCTGGTATGTAGTCAATCACGGCCACACATCCTCCAGAGCGCTTTGCAGGGTAGCCAATAGATGTACTACAAAATTCTCTGAAAGCAACCTCAAGGGTGTGTGGCAGGGGGTGGATATCCACCAACATGCATTACACTATACCTTATTAACTTTAATGTAACTACGACAATTGATGAATTTGCATAAATCTCTAATGCTTGTCAACGGGCAAAGCCTCACAAGCATGCACTACACTCTAGGTATGCTACCAATGTTAGAAGGATCGTTAGTATTTTGCAGATGTAAATGTGAGATGATACATTTTGACTGTTGACTTAACAATATTTGTGCGTAAGTGAATTCTTTGTTCAGGGTAAAGTGTTTTTAATTTGCTAAGCTAAGCGACGACTCATTCAACAGAGCTTTTCCGCCAAAAAATACATGTTGACACCAAAAAGGGATGTCCCTCGATTGCAAATTATTCGGATGCATCGCAGTCCATGTCATGTACCTAAAGTGTTAAAAAATATATTGATATTAAAAATTGGATATTCACAGGGGAGAACGAACTTAAAAGAAAGTTCATTGAGTGATTGCGAAGCAATTGTGTTGGTAAAACCACCATTTGGAATCCTTAAGGTCGGTTTTATAATGTTTAGCTAAACATTTTCTCGATATGAAAACCGGTGCTCATACGTTTTACATCGATAACACTTACGTTAACTAACCAACAATCTACCTAACCCAAATGTTCAGTCAAGATCAATCGTAAAGGATATGCCATCGTGTAGTCAATGTTAACCAGACATTATGAAATCTCAGACACTTAAAGAGTAGTTCCTCTCGTTCTATGCAGTGAATCACATTATTCAAGAACTGTAGTACACTATGTATGGGATTATGCTATGGTAATTAATCACTATATCCCACGATATTTTGAGTATTGCAATCAGTATCTCTTTGGTGTCACATATTTTGAACATATTATGCTTTTAGCGTTTGAGCAACAGCATTACGTTGGTAATTTTTTATACATTCCAATCCCTGATCAACCGTTAGGTTCTGTGAGACGTTTTGAAGGGGATATACTTTACTTGCTTTTTCTATGTAGGGCTTCATGGTTGAAGCCAGGTTTGGGCTTTGAAAAATAGGTATTTACATAAACAAAACACATACACAAAAATAAACAACATTTAAACAAAGAATATAGGGAAGATTATCCTATTTGAGATGATGTAACCAATCTATATAATTGATCTCTGTGCCGCAAATCATATTTCTAACGTTTATCAGTCTAGTGCTTTATAACACTCCTATATGACGTTGTGTTTAATGATCAGCATGTCTATATGCATAATTTCATTGATCATAGAAACCTCTTATATAGTACGCCTTATTTAGAGAGGACATACATGCACACCTATCTCATTGTTCTCTCTCAGGGTAAGCATTTTCAAAAGAGCTAAATTTTCGGTGGTAAAAAAATAAATAGGAGGAATTTAGAGATGATGAAAAACTATCAGTGCTATAATAAATTAGGTTTACCTATACCATAAGATTTACACAAATTTACTCAACGACGAAACCAGGGTACACACTCAGACAGAGTGTGCTTTTCTTCGGATCACTAGGGATTACAACATATACCCGAACGCCAATGTTCTCCGCAGTCGCATCGAGGCTTGAGACTTTGTGAAAGGAATTGTGAATTCCATTGCTACAAGGGAATCAATACTCCCAAGTAATCTACTGCTTCTGATATGTTGCTGAATGCGGTATTTAGTCGCCAGGAAAAAAACTATTTAAATGACGATGCATCGCCAAGATGCACCTTGTGACGGCTCAGCGCACAGCGCGCTAATGGAGGAGAAACGTTAAAAAGTTAAAGCATTGAAAAAAAAGCTAATTAGGTGAAATATTACATTTGTTTGAAAATTTTCTTTGTGGTAATTTGATTTTGAGCGACTTTGACCAAGAAAAAAAAGTGCGTCGGCCGGGAATCGAACCCGGATCAACTGCTTGGAAGGCAACTATGCTGACCATTACACCACCGACGCCTGTTGGGAAGGAGGGCGGATATTACAAGAGTCTTTCTTAGTATGTCTAAATTTAAAATAACCATTTCGTTGCAATTCTAACTTACCTTAGCCTTGATGTAAATTTCTATAGCAGTATTTAACCGGTAGCTTTTGAAGAAAACTTGTCTCACTTGTTTGCACAGGCATACAGTGAAGGTAGTATAAATTTATAGTTTAGTGTCGCGGCTTTCTTCGTCCTTGAATTACTCAAATTCGATTACACGTAGGTACTGTTTAGTTAAGTTAATGTTAAGTGCTGTGAGGAGCCTGCTAATGTGAAACTGCATTTCGTAATGCATGACTCGATCGATCTAGACTTACGCTGGAGACTGGGAGTCACAGTGGCGTACCTACGCAGCATCGACTTCAGGTGGGCGAGGGGTTCACTTCTGGGGGGGGGGGGGTAGGAATTAGGAAGTCTTCTGCGGCGGGGGGGATTCATTAATACTTATTGGCATCATCATAAAATAATATTTAGATTATTATTCAACAACACAATAATTAAATTAACATTCTCTTTTCGAAGACAATTTTACTATATTTTTCATCCCAATAAGAAAAATTCTAAATGCTAGTTCAGGTAACCGAACGAAAATGAATTCAAGTAAACATGTTTTTCGGGGGGGTTTAAACCCTAACCCCCCCCCTTTCTTCCGTACGCCACTACTGGGAGAGGTCATGACCTTGAAGTGGTTTAAGGTAGTAAAATTTACTCTAATTTTTGGAAATTATTGAAGTTTCTACACCGTTCTTAGTTTGAACTTAACGATTTCTATTGTTCCATAAGATAGTTTAGACATGTTGTATAACTCCTTATCTCTCTCGCTTTTGGAATAGAGGGAAGTTTTTTTTACACGACTTTGAACCGCACTTCCCCCGCCACTACCTATTATACTACATTATCCCTGTGGAGGGAGGATTTTTAAAATGAAAGAAATAAGACGATGATAGCAAAATCATCAAGTCCGAATTTAATTTTTGTTGGATAGTGCTCTAAATACCGTAAACCCAAACAAAAATAAAAGTTACTTTTTAAAAATAGCTGTAATATTTTGCTTCTAATATATTTATATTTTGAGCAAAAAATTGAACAAGAGCAACTTATCTAATTTTTAATTTGACAAAGTATATTTGAAAAATGTTTTAAATATAATGTAATGGAATGAAATAAATTCTTAAGTATTACGGTGGATATAATTAACAGAAAGTATCGGTTAATTGTCCTTTTTTGGTACAGCAGTAGGATGGACTGTTTGTAAAATATTGGAAATAAGTAACTACCTATTAGAGTTTGAGAATCTGTATCGTCAAAACCAGAAATATAATTTATTGCTGTAAAATGCAACTGAAATCTTGAATATTTCTCCTTTTACTGATGTAGGTTTGTACATTCACAGTGGGTACCTGTCCGTTGCAATAATTCCATTTTGATAGGTACTCTAAAAACAGTTGTAAAATGGATGTGGGAAATGGTGAACTTGGAAACGCTTCCCGTTGTACTTACGAGAACAATGAATGACACGCTAATGTTCCGTAAAATACCGCGTGTGCGAAAATGTTTAGAGAGAACGGTCTTCGTCGAGGCTCAACCATCCACATATCCTCGTGGAAGTTCGATCGTGCTGCCCTCTCGAGATGGAGCTTCAAAACCGCGAAGTGGAAGTAATTGTCGCAATTACCAACTCAAGCATCACGCTAATACAAGCACACACTCTTTCCGGGAGTGGATTCTGAGGTGAATTACTCGTCCTATCAAGCCGAACTTTCCCGTGCTCTTTAAAGGAAGCGGTGAATTAGTTGGGAGGCTAAATTAGCAGGAAAGCGGTGTCGTAACGGATTCCTGTACATTGCATCATCGCGATCAATGTCTCATTCACCAATTCATTCGTAAGCCTAGAATATAGTTAAACATAGCCCAAGAGCTAGTGGAAAAAGCCGAAAGGGGAGCATGAATCACCACTTGCATAAAGTTATTTTTTAAACATAAACCAACGCTATTCGAAGAATTAAGCGCAGTAAAAGATCAATTATTCCGGATTACATTTTTCTACGTCACGAATTTAAAAATTATATCAATTGTTGTGTACTAAACGAAGGCCGGAAAAAGACGTTTCATTAAAATACCATGATATATCTCAATTTATTTATTTATTTATTAAATGAAGTCCAAAAACAACACAAGGCCGATTACGAAGGACGCATAGTGAGCAACGAAAACATTCAATAAATAGCAAACAAAACATAGATAACAATGAACAAAAAAATATTCAACAGTAATATCAAGTAACAAATATGGAAATGAAATGTTCATGGATAGGATGGAGATGGTGCACGATAGATGAGGGATGAAAAAAAGCATCAAACTTGGGAACACATTTTGAAAAGGAGTTAATGGGAGTAGGGAGTCTGAATAGAAAAGAACGTTTGGAGACAGAAAGGCGTGGGGTGAAACAATGAAATACGTCACTCGACCTTGTCGTGCGCGAAGGCACTCGAAGTGGGAAAAGAGAAAGAAGGTCAGATGATCTGTATTTGCCATTAGTAATGTTTATGAAGAAATTCATGTCGTTGAGGACACGACGATCACCTAGAGCCGCAATGCCAAGAGAGGGTCTTATCATACTGAGGGAAAAGTTACAGAAAGGTTTGTGGCGGTAGCGATAGGAAAAATTTTAACGGACGTTCAAGGAGCTTTAGTGAAGAGGGCGGGGCCGTAGCCCAGATTTGACAGCAGTATTCCAGGACCGGCTATACACAAGAAAAGAAAAAGGTGTGTAGAGCAATTAAATCGGAAACTTCTCTGTAGCGATACATTATACCCACCAACGACATAGCATGTGAGGAAATGAATTTTATGTGTTCACGGAAGAGAAGCTTAGAGTCAAAAATGACCCCAAAATCTTTCTGAGAGGTGACTGAAGGAATACTATGCCCATATAGTTGGTAATCATGACTCTGGATAGACTTGCGTAACGTGAAAGTAGGAATATAGACTTTACTGGATTAATTTTGAGGCACCGTCTCTTAGACCATTGGTCTAGTATATCAAGAGCCTTCTGCAGAGCAAAGCTGTCTCTTGGGGAATTAATTTGTTTAAAGATTTTACAGACATCTGCGTATAATAAGATTTTACATGTAGTGGAGGAGATAGTGTCAACTAAGTCATCAATGTATAATGCAAAGAGTAAAGGCCAGAGAACACTCCCTTGCGGAACTCCGGATGTAACAGGAGCGATCAAAGAATGAGATTCATCAATTAAAACGCGTTGTTGTCTGTTTGCTAGGAATGATGATAAAAAGGAGAGAAACTTACCATGAACATTATAGCGATTCTCTAGTTTGAAGAGTAATAACTGATGGTTAATTTTGTCGAAAGCTTTAGGAAAATCTATGTAACATATATCCAGTTCTGATGAATTCTCAAATGCTTCAATACAATGTTTTTGCAAAGCAGAGAGCGTAGATGATCCGGGAAGGAAACCATGCTGTTCGTCAGATGTGAAAGGAAGGGTGTAAGATAACAGACGTTGATGAATGATGCGCTCACAAATATTTGAGAGAATTGGTAAGATTGAAATAGGACGGTAAGATTCAACGGAAGATTTCTTTTCGGATTTGAAAAGGAGGAAAATTTTGCCAATTTTCCACAAAGCAAGGAAGTATGCCGTTGAAAAACATCTATTAACAATGATGGACAGCCAAGGAAGGAGCTGCATTTTTCAGAAACATAGCGGCCAGCTGATCGGAACCAGTTGCACGATTTGTTTTAAGGGACTTCAGCAATTTAAGGCATTCATCGGGAGTAGTGGTAAGTGAGGAGACGGAGTGGGAACAAACACATTTAATATCAAGAACAGAGGTATCCAAAAGTTGGTAAGACGTGTAGGTGGATGAAAAAAACTTGGAGAAAAGGTCTGCAGCTGTGGACCAACAGCTGTTTCATCACCAGCTTGATTTGTCGGGCATTATTTTATTTTGTTCTCTGCATGTAGTAGTATCTCTTTGCATTCATAAATTAATAGTATTATTAATATATTAACCACTAGATGTGTCCACTGCATTGTAATGCATGTTTACATGCTCATTTACGTAGCACTTCCCCAGTTTCTATTTTAGTGCGCACTGTTCTCTTAATTGCTTTTTGGTCTGCGCCTAGTGACCAGGGCAATGTGGGAGGTCCCGATTTGTGCTGGGACGAGTGCTGCATGCCTGGTGTGGAATCACCCCGTGCCACATATCCTAGTGGTGGATTTCACGGTACTTTGTAGATGTAGATATGTAAAGTTTGACTAAAAAATCTGTGCAAAGAAAAATCACTCCAACCGCCTCAAAACAGTTCGTCATACAAAAGTAGAAGAGAAGTGAAACTTGCCATGGGGAAACACTCCTAGTTATAAAAATACGTGTTCAATTTCGAGGAAGGAGTTTGACACAACATCTCAAAACACGAGTATCGCATTGCCTTTCAATAACCTAAGGGGTTAGAACGGATGAAGAGCTGGCCAATTTCGAAAACACGTGTCCTTCTACTAAGTTAAGGAGATTCTTTTCAAAACATCCCATCAAAATGATATCTCTACTAGTACTACTTTTTTAGTAAATGGCAATACGTTTGACCAACCATTCACCGTGCCTGCTTACGGAATGCCACCACACTCCTCTCGGCCACTAAACCCTGTGACTCCAGCAAACCTTACCAGAAATACCTAAAAGTACTTCCACTGGGAAAATTCATACCCTTTAGGAAATCGGAAACTTTCATCTGGAAATGTATCTCAACTTTTTTGTGTCTTTCCTTTTGGACAGAAAACAGTTTTAGGTAGTTAGATCGTGGGTCACAATAGACCCCATATTCGAAATTTATTTTTAAGTGTAAGTAACTACAAGAAGCAAGTTGTACATATTGTAACTTAAATGGGACAAAAAAAAGTTTTAATTGACTGAAATCATCTGCAATTAAATAAAAATGTGTACATAAGTCTTTAATTTGACTAATGCTTTCTCGCCTTACACTGAAAACACCTAACCACAACCGAAAAATATTTTTCTATTCTCTAATATTCACTGCGGTAGTTGTTTTTTTTAATAGTTGAAAAAAATACAAACTATCTACACTGTTAATTTTCTGACAATCTCTATGCCTAAGAAATTCCTCATGAAAAAAGTCGTTCTGGAGTGTCTACCCTTAGGGTCATGGTACTACTAATACTAGTATGAGTAGTACCATGATTTGGGTTTCCCAAGGAAAATTCCCTCGCTGTACTTTTCGGCGAATATCTCGGGAAGTATACTAAACGGCTGATAGTCTGTTATAATTTTTAAGACGAAGACATTTTTTTTTCATTAAAATGAGGCCAAATTCTTTGAATTGTGCGTGTTGTGATGTTTCGCTCAAAATGCAAAAACATTAAGGGTTCATACGCCATCCCATAGGGCATGCAGTAAGGCGTAAAACCCTAGTGGTCGAACGGAGGGTCGGGTGGGTGGGTGCTTCCAGGATCCTGACAAGGCCACCACATGCAAAGCTCTTCTGGATTCTCTCATTTGCCGCATAAGCTGCCCCATTCCTTCGGGAAGGCTTTCCCGGTGGAGGGCGGGGGGTAAGGAGGCTGCAATTAACCCACCCTTGGTTGAGGGTGGATGGGGGGTCTCCCACGGCCCCTGGCACGGGGGACCCGGGGCACGCCCGAGTCCCCAAAACAACACGTGTGGACAGGCGCCGTCTTGGCGCACCGGGACATATCCGAGGGTGCGGTAAACGAGCGAAGGCTTGAGACGGCTAATATTGGGCGGGTCTTCTCCAAGACCCCGGCAGCTCTTGTCCACCACCACCTTGTATATACGACCATGCACCGGGTGCATACGCACACCCCGTGGTCAAAAAGCGGTTGCAAGGAGACCAGTCGAAGGAGTTCCAACCCCCCCCCCTCCACGCCCTTTCCCTTAAGCTGTAGGGTGTGTATTCGCAATAAGCACACGTGCTGGGAAGGAATGGGGTTTATTGTCAGGCGAGGGGAATTCCATGGCCTATGCTAAAGGGATTTATGGGGGTGACACCCGTTTCCGAATGGTCGGGAAAACCCTGGAGAACTTGTGGCCAATTCCTGGTTTGATGAAATCGTCCCTTTTTCCGAAGTGTTTCTAAGCACCAGAACAAAACATTCCGACCAAACTCTGGTTATTGGTTAAAGCTCGTACTGAAGTACTGATTCACTATATTGTTTATTTACTACAGAATAATCATAAAGCTAAGGAAATTACTTAGTAACTAAGTTAAAAATAGTCTGGGATGGTTAATGTTTCCTCAGAATAATTCAATAGTTTTAGATAGTTACTGATTTACCATATTTAAAAATAGTTGAGGGAGTAAAGAAACTACACACTCGTTCAGGTACACTGCGGCTCCTACAGCTTTGTAAATTAATGCCAATGGAAGCAATGTGTTCTTGTTACGTCATCACCAGCCAAGAAACCTTGCAATATCCTACTTGTTCTATATTATTAAGCTATTTAAATCTAACTATTTTATTTGAAAATGCAAATTTTCTATGTATAAAAGTTGTTGTTTCAGGCTTGATTTTGTGGAATAACATCATGAATGAAAAGGACTGGCAATTTTCCACAAGAGTAAAGAGTACTCTTGTGGAAAATTGCCAGTCCTTTTCATTCATGCACATTTTCTATATCCCTCGTTGCTTCACACAAACGCTTTCGCTTGTTATACACAAATGTTAGATTAAGTAATATTTTTATGAGATTTATAGTGAATAAAATTCAACACAGAATATTATACATTGATAAATGCAGAAATAGTCGATGCATGAATTAAAAAAGGGAGCTGCAATAAATATGTAAAAATTAAACATAACAGTGTCAGGCTGGACCTGGTGGAAGTCGTCGATATTTATGATGAATATGTAAGAATTAGCTAAAGTAAATAGAGCATAATACTCAATCGGGAAATATTAAATACGCACTTGAACTTGGTAACTTGAATATTTGCGTGGATGAGCGTATATTTTCATTTGGAATGTAGAAATGACACTGGACACATGTACTTCGTTGGGAAGAGAGTGAGACTTGGTCGAGGGCTCTTCAAATTGTGGAGTATCAGAAAGATGAAGAAGTGAGTGAGACAAAGGCAAATAAGAACGGGTAAAGGGGAGATGGGTTCATCGCATAGCTCAGGGCTTCGACTTGTAGTATCAGATTTCTGAGTCCACTTGGCGCCGACCTGGAAAGAGGAAATAAACGGGGCTATGACGAGAAGTGTTGGTTCCCAAATCCGCCTTGGGCAAGAACGTTGAATCGATCCTTAGTAGATATCCATCTATAGGTGGTTTCCGTTCATGGTCGATCCCGTGTCAGTTCCTAAGCGCATCAGTGGTGTACCTACTCTGAAGAGGTCCTTACAGAAAATTATATCTAATCGAAACATCTGTTTAAAAATTTCCAATGTCGAAGGGATTAATATTTGAGGCAGCACTAAATGAAATCAGTGTCAGCAACTTGTCTATTCATCAATGAGGAAAACATTTTTGCTTTCGCAGTTTCAATACCGTATCCTCCTGCGGGCAGTAGTCAATGACCGTTTATATAATAAGAATTCTGTTATATCACCAGAGTCTGCGGCTATTGGGCTTATATGTGATACTTAAGAGGGAATTTCAGGGCGTAACTTGCGGCATATATTTAATATACATTTATGTTGCATGAGAAGAAGTAGCACACGACAATTTCCACGAAGTTTTAATACACACCGACTGTGATTTCAGCAAATATGTCCATTATCATATATGCATGCATTCACATCACGACGTTCCCATTCGGGATAGCCGAAGTGAAAAAAGATTTATTCCTTTAAACTGGCTCCGTTTAGGTAGGTAATTTTTTTCCATACCTATCCTTGAAAACCACTGTTTCTTCATGTACATGTACTGAACCTGTTCTTAAGACTCCTTTCGTTCCGTTTCTTAATATTATCTTCCTCTAGGTTCATCCATAGCTTTCTCGATCCACCCGTTCCTCTCACAACATTCACTCCTTTATCATAAATCTGCTTCGTTATTCAATTTCCACCCATTATCTAGACATGGCCTAACTAACGAAGCACACTTCTTTCGCATCCGTCCATTACCGGATCATTGGTTCCACATTCATACATTTACCTCTCATTCCTAACCCTATCCCTTTTGCTTTTACCGCAGGCGCTTATCGGATATCTCACACTTGCTGCACTTAAACTATTGCTCTTATTTTGGCCAACCCAAGTTTCAAAGTTTACCATACAAAGAACTGGAAAGGATTACACTTCAAGAACTTAAGAATGCATTAAATGCTGAAACTACACAACTGTTTACTTTCTGATGTGGATATATAAAACTTTTTCACCTAAGGCAGACGAACTTGATGGGACATATAGTTCAAGGCCCTAACTAGTCAAATCAGATAAATAAATGCACATAGAAATGGAAATAGCTACCAAAGGAGGTTATTCGTCGCCTATTCCGCCTTGGGCATAGTAATTGAAACGTACTCAGTAAATTCGTATACTCATTTAGCGGTGATTTTCAATCATAGCCGAAGCCGCGAGAGTTTCCACTTATACCACTTAATTTCAATGGTACATACGTACATTTACATATAAGTAAAACCATGAAAGCCACCTAATAGGTACGTGGTAGGGAGAGAGTTTTCACAAAAATGCACTACACTATATCCTACGATGTCATTGAAACTACGACTAGTTATGCATTAGTAAAACCTACAAGTCAGACCTAAAACCTATTAGAAGGTAAATTGCCACCAGCATGCACTCCACTATATGTTATCAATGATACTGTAGAAATGAGTATTAACATATTCTGCAAGCATATGAACGCACAAAGAGTCATACATTTATCATGTGGGTCATGTGCTACTTAATGAGGACAAAAGCCTTTGGTATAGAATCAAATTATTAAATACACTACGAGCCAAAAAAGCCTACTTACCAAATCTCAATAGCAGCTATTATGGTTTCGTATCGTCCGTGGACAAATTGACTTATTAAACCTATCCATTTTGCAATCAATTTCCTTAATCTTATTCTAATGATTTAATCTACTGTGGTAAGTTAAATTAAAAGAAACGCTTTTGACTTCATCAGAATATAAATCAACCTTGGGCTCACTTAAAAGATTAAGGCCAAGCACGTACTCCTGGAGTCTCACAGAAATTATGTTAAATTAAATAATCCGGTCAACGTTTACCGATGTCGAAAGCGGTGGTGCTTGAGGTTATACAAGATGGAATCAGTGGTAGCAGTTACAGCTAGGAAAATCATGTCCCTTTCTGGTTTCAATATCTAGTCGTCTTGCGGGCAATAGTCGATGACCGTTTATATAATGAAGAATTCAGTTACACCTTTCGGGGACCGCGAGATAAAATGTACAGTCTCGTTATATTTAGACGCGTTTTGCGTACACGAGGAAGGATAATCTTCGCCGATGCCCCAGGGGAGGCGACGCCAGTACTGCCTTGAAATGGGGTGTCACTTCCACCGTTATTTTCACATTCGCCCATCTAAAATAGTCTGTATATTCGAAAGGAGACAGCGCTACTGACCTATTTGCGAACCGACTCGCGCTATCTATTTCCTGAGATGTTTTCACGCCTTGTTTTCCCACGCTTTTGAGCCCTTGCCCTCTTCCACAAAACCTATGCGTACCTACCTACGAAATGCGTAGAGAATGCAAGAGTAAATTTGATAGGTACTTACGTAGCATAAAAGAGCCATCTGAGAAAGTAAGCTTTACTCCTTTTTACATAAAAACTGTCTCTTCTATCTATACTATTCTGTCTTGCTACCTGTGCTACCTAACAGCACGCCTTGCATGTTTACAGTATAACTCTTGTATCTCTGTCCAATGTTTTAGTTTCATGATACATTTCATCTTTAGGTAGAGTATAATTTTCATTTGTGTTTAATAACGTAGCACCATTACTAACACTTCACACCTCTTGATATGACCGGAATTACTTTATTCTCTGCATTAAGTAGTATCTCGTAGAATACATACATTAATAGTATTAGTAACATTTACCACTAGATGTCTCTTTAGCAGTGTACTGCATGTTTACATGTTCATTTACGTAGCACTCTCCCAGTTTCTAGTTTGACTGCGCACTGTTCTCCTGACTGCTTTTTGGTCTGCGCCTAGCGGCCAGGGGAACGTGCGAGGTCCCGATTTGTACTGGGACGAGTGCTACAAGCCTGGAGTGGAATCACCTCGTTCCACACACCATAGTGGCAGCTTGCACGGTACTTCGTAGAGGTTGATGTAGATGTACATCCATACAAACGGTCCCTCTAACATTGGTAGCATACCTGTAGTGTAGTGGGTGCTAGTGAGGCTACCCCTTATGACAAGCATTAGCGATTTATGCTAATGAATCAATAGTCGTAGGAACATTAACTTTAATAGGGTATAGTGAAATGCATGTTGGTGATTACTCACCCCCTACAACACGCCCTTGAGGTAGGTTCTAGGGTATTTTTTTATGTAGATGTAAATATAGGCTCAAGCACAGTATTGTTTTAATCTTAAAGAAGTTTAAGTATTAAAGAAGAGAGTAGATGGCGTCTTGACGCATATTGCTATTAGCATGACTGAACTTTAAGAAATGAGCCATGTTAAACAAGTGCAGTATAAAGGATTTAAGGTTTCCCGGTGAATTATATAAGTGAAGGTTTCTCGGGTTTCTTGACCATGGACATTGTGTCGATTGTGTGACATTGACACGATAAAGTTGGGGAAATCAGCTACTTCTCCCTCGTTAGACCCCACTTAGAATATGCCGCCAGTATTTCGGATCCTTATGAGATAGGCTTGGAAACTGAGTTAGAACGCGTGCAGCGAAGATCGGCAAGATATGTTAAAGGCCGTTATGATAATCTCGTTAGTGTTACTGACCTTTTGCAGCAACTGGGATGGGAAAAGCTTTCAGACCGTCGATTACAATTTAGACTCAATCTATTATGTAAGTTCCAAACCGGTCTATTCTCTGACGACGTTGATAATATTTTACGAAATCCGACATAGTACGGTAGATCAGATCATGAGAGTAAAATTAGGGAACTAGACTGCAGAACGGATAGATTTAAGATGTCTTTTTTCCCACGAACGATAAGGGACCATAATAGCTGCCATGAGACTTTTATCTAGGTTTGTCGTTAGGTAGTGTAGCTCTTAGTAGTAGTAGTACTTCTAATACTTGAATCCTTATCTGTTACCTAGTACATACTAACAGCACGCCTAGCATGTTTTCTACATGGGTCTTGAGTCCCTGTCCATCTGTGTAGTTGTAGAATGCATGTATATTGACGGTCACTCTCCATTTTGATGACATCTGTAGTGTAGTGTTGCATGCTTGTGAGGCTTCGCCTCGTGACAAGCATTAGCGATTTATGCTAATGCATAATTAGTCGTAGTTACACTAACTTTAGGGTATAGTGTAATGCATGTTGGTGATTACTCACCCCCTGCCACACACCCCTGAGGTGGCTTACAGGGTATTTTGTAGATGTAGATGTGTCGATTTCCCAAATTCCACACTACTATCCCGGGCGTCCAAATATTGGGAAAGAATAACGAAAGAAGCGATATTGATATATATGGAGCAAAATAACATCAATAGAGATAACGGCTTCAACTTAAGTATGACTTGGCACCCAGTAATTGACGAAATTCAAGGAGCTGTCCAACATTTATGTCCAAGAGAAGAAGACAGAAAAACGAGATTTACATGTGTAAAGTGCAAGGCACCAGTTTGCTATGTATGTACATAGGAAAGATATAAAAATCATCAAATCAAAAATATATTTTTTGTAATAGTAAATATTTAGGTCTTATTACATAACAATTTCTATGCTCACAATGTTCATGTGAAATGTAAAAGATTTTCCAGCATGAAAAAAATCGTCTAATTTATTCTTGAAATTTTATCAAAATCATGTCTCTATGTCACTGAATTAAAATGAAAATATTATCTTACCCCATACCGTTGCATAATATTTACAATAATTATGTTAAAACAATTGTACAACTACTAAATACAAATAATTTCGTTATTATTATTCGTTCCTAAATCGTTTTATTTAAAAAAAAAGCATTGGGGTACTTTAAATGCCTCCTTGGGCGAGTGAAGGTGTGAAATACCTTGGGCAAGGAAGGGTTAATATTTGATGCAACTGCATCTCGCGCGTACGTTTTGCGTCGGGATGAATTATTTTTTCACTTTTGAAATCGCAATGTCTCTCGGTCAATGTGCATCCATCGACTTGCTCATTTCATGTTGATGGGACTGTTCGAAACACGTCAGGAGTTTCCATACATAGAATATTACGGTGAACCAACAGGACGAGCTGGATGAAGATTGAGGCCGTCGGTTAAATCTTGGACAAAATGTTTTAGGTCCAAGGCGATTGTTATCTTACAAAGTCATAAAAAATCTTACGGACTTCAACAACCCACAGTCGATCGGATCATACGCACTCAATTTGGAAAATATAGACTGCAAAACTTCATAAATTTTAAAACTAATTTTCGTTGAAATAAAAAGTGACAAATTTTAAAATTACGCAAAAATTTAGAAAAAAAGATTGCGTTTGGGGAGAGCTATATTTCAGATTATTTGCGCAGTTAAAGGGTTAAAATAATATTTGTCCTGCAAGCAACTAGATATTATAATTGCTCCCATTTAGGCTTGGTAATTAGGTTTTTTGACAAGTAAATTGAATGACTAGTCGATTTTCTATCCATTGCTTCTGTTTAAATGTGCAATTGTGAATAACGGCACACCTAGCAATTTTACTGTACAGCTAAAATAAATCAGTGCATGTATGTAATTGTATGGTGATTTAATTATCGTACTTCCCATTGCATTTGTAGAATATAGTGTAGTGCATGTAGGTGCAAATTCACTCGCTTTCACATATTTGCATTAGAATGTTCCTTTAAGATAGGTTACATCACGTGTACTCTATAACATTGGTAGCATAACTACAGTGTAATGAATGATTTTGAAGTTTCACCTCATGACAGGTATATACAGGCTTTTTCTAATGCATCAATAGCAGTAGTTTCATTAAAATCAGTAGGTTATGGTGTAGTGCATGTTTGTGATAACTCAATCCCTGCCACGTACCCTTTAGGCGGCCTGCAGGGTATTATGTATATGTAGTGCATATTGACTCTGCTCCTGACCTGTTTTGAAGTGCGTTTCCTGGTGTTTCGGTGCGTTTCCAGAATCTGAAACGAATGGAAAGCAAGTGCGTTGTTGTGAGACGAAGTGAGCACCGTAACAGAGCAATTGGAAAGCTCTCAATTTGGTATTTTCACAAGCAGAGTAGCTCGATGACATCTACGATGATCTCAGTTTCGTTTTTAATCGTCATGTGCATCACATAAAATAGCTCCTTCTATTCATATAAATGTGCTCCTTCAAATTTAGCGCAAACCTTAATCGTTGAATAAAGAAATAATAAATATCGCTGCTCAGTTTTGCGTTAGATTCGAATATGAAAACGATATATACATGGATGCACTATAGTTGTGACTCAATTTTCAGGAAAAGAATATTGTCTGTTCGAAATTAGGTGGAAATGACTTAAACACTTGCTTGTGGTGATTAGCCATGACATTGCGTTCATTACTATCTCTCATTGTTCTCATACAAAATGACAATTTAAAAATGCCCATGCGGTAGTCTAGTTCCCTAGTTATCTCATGACTTGGCAGAACGAATTGTTTCGGTGCTCACGAAATATTTTTCACGTCGTCAGAAGAAGGAATTGCTTCCATCGCTTTCGCAAAGCTGAGTAGCTCGAGAGTATCTGTGATGATTTTGAGTTTTCTTTTTACACCATAATGTGCACCGGTTGTTTGTTCATGCGACTTAGCCTACACTGCGTCATAGCAAAATGCTCGGGAGAATTTAAATAAAAGCGCCCCGAGCACTAAGCCTTGTCGTTGAGTGAACTGATAGTAAATATTTTTGCTCAAATTTGCGTCATTTTTGATCAATAAAGTTATCCCACGATCTATGTGTAGGAAGAGAAAAGGAGAGGAAATGAAAATAGGCTTTAGCAGAATGTTGGTGAAAATTCACCCGCACCACTCGTTATGTAATTCTGTTGTGTACACCAAAATTAAATCTCTTCACTTCCCAATGATCCCTCATCTACCGCCTACCTTAATTACTCAATCACAGTCTCCCTACCCTTGACTCTTCACGCAACATCTCTTCAATCTATCTGTCTACAATCTACAAAGTACCCTGCAAGCCACCTCAGGGGTGTGTGGTAGGGGGTGAGTAATCACCAACATGCATTACACTGTACCCTAGAGTTAGTGTAACTACTACTAATTATGCATTAGCATAAATCGCTAATGTTTGTCACGAGGCAAAGCCTCACAAGCATGCACTACTGCACTACAGATATTATTACAATTGAGAGGGACCATTAATATATGTATTCTCTTCCTTCCAACTGAGACGCACTGTCTAACATTTTTCCCGACCTCACATTTTCCTGATTGTATATTGTTGAATACTGTTGTTTTTACTGATTTTTAAAAACTATTCTGTTTATTGAGCCCAATGTAAGGTTTTAATAGCTGTTTTTGGTGTTATCACTCAGTGATTCAACCCGAAGGTTGGTTTGGATAGTTGAGGGTAGAGCTCACCCCGGACCTAGCCACAGGCGAGTGAATTTCACACATTCAGGGTAGGGGGGCCAGTTCCTTTCCCTGGGCCACCTCGCACTCCGAGGATTTTATTTGTTCAGGGGCGTTCAAAGGCTTCACCCGGATTTGAACCCGGGACCCTTCGATCAGTAGCCAAGCGCTCTACCCACTAGGCCACCACGCTCTGTTTGATGTTATAATAAATAAAAAAAGTATTTATCACCTCTTTCTTTGATAGTGATGCTAAGATATTGCACAATAAATGTTATCGCTTCTTTTTTTTACGTTCTCCTGTTTTACTTCGTGGTATTACATTACTGTAGCAATGGAAATATAACTTTGATATTCCACATGAACTTCTGTATTTGATACGGTATAAAATTCCTATAACGATATCCTCAGGTACTGTGATATCACAGGTGATATCTTAATTTTTAATGACTCCACATTCTCTCTTGCAAACTTCTGTTAGCGGCGATCAGAGTCAAAGCCATTTTGCAATATTTATGACGCAGGATAGCTTCAAATTCTTCTTATTTCACACTGAATATCAACGATGGCAATCAGGGTCTTGGCTGCGCCAAGTCCGCTCCGGCTATGTAGTTGCAACGCATTTTTTTTTTAGCTCTCATCAATTAAAACTTTGCCGATGCATTTTTCAATCCATATCGATTGAAATTGAAGGTTTACCGTTATATATGCAGGTGCATCGTGCAAGTTTTGTCCCCTATGAACTCTTGCCCTCACCAAGAGACACGCCAAACTTACGAATTTCGGCAGAAAAATATCTCTTGGCCAAAAACAGAGATATGCTTCTTCGTGCATCTTAAGTCAACAGTTGCATTCACATACCTTTACCAATTCATTTAAAAGTTTTTATTTATTTATTATTTTTTTAGTTTTCCGGATGAATGACTTCGCTCTTGAGAACTTACGATTCACACGACGGGTCAGAAGTTTCTCTCCAGAGTACCAAATCGCATTATCACGGGGAAATCTCTCCTTCGCCAAACACAAAGTACCTTCATCAGTCCAACCCCACCGCCTCGTTGCTGGGCCCGAATGACACGGGTTAACCACCTCCCACGCTCCACAGCAACGTACCCTTTCCAAAACCTTCTCCATAACACCCCCCCTCCCCCTTTCAATCTTCTTTCCACAGTTCCCCCAACTCCTCCCGACGTATTTCCCCCCCTATCACTCTCCTCTTCCACCTCCCACCCCCCCCTCCCCCCCAACCCCCACACACCACCATCCATACCTCTTGCGCGCTTCTTCCAACCGGAAATGAGGGTGGCAGGTGCAATCCTTGCCCTTCTTCCACAGAAACCGGATTTCTGCGGAAACGAATCCGTTTTCGAATGCAGCGAGCGCAGTGATTTTAAAATTAAGAAGGTGGAGAGACTGCGGGGAGGGGGGGGTGGTAGAATAAAACAGCACCGTCTGGGAGGAGGGAAGAGGTGTAGAGAGGGGCTCCTTACGGAGACGGGCTTCCTCACTCGTCCCCTTAACTCCCATTCTCCATGCCTCCTACCTCCCTGTCTTCTTCTTGTCGTTCCTCAATGGAGGATCCTTCGCGACGTGGTTGTTGGCTTTGGTGCCGACTACAGGTGTGTCCGTGGGAGGGAAGAGGTGGTGAGGGGATTGATTCTCTTGGGATGCCTCGCTCGTATTACATGGCCAAGAGCTCCTCATAGCGGTGGAACTGAAGCGAATTCTCCAGCATGTGCTGCTATCCACACGCGCTCACTGAATTGTTTGTTACTACAAGGATACGTGGCAGGGATAAATACTTTCCGGAAAAAATATATATACCTATATTTTTTTTGCAAATTAGTTTCCGGCGTAACTTTGTGTAAGTGATTCATGATTGAATTAAACACTTAGATTAAGCACATAAGATTTAATCACTGCCTTGGGTGGGATGACGATTCTTTTTCACTTGTGTTATCGATATCCAAAACGTAAAACCCTCTAGAAGGGCAATTATTACAGTTAAGAAACTACAAACTCCATCCATTAAAACTAAATCTTATTCCACCTGGATGTGAGTAGTTGAAGTTACATTTACATATATATGTGTTCTGAATTTCATTATTGGCCTAAATAGGTTTGGAGATCATCTCCCAAGCACCACTATTCCTTCCCTGCATGGGACAATTTACCTACTCCCTGCATTAAGTTCTGGGGCGGGGACACGGTTCCGTCTTTCGCGTCGTCGTTATCGTTATCAAAAAACCCAAACAGCTCTAGAAAGGGCAAGTATCACAGCTACCTGTTATAAGACTCTCTGAGCTCAATTCATTGAAACTAGGCACTTAAAGCCTCTGACAAAGTTTGAAGGATGACGATCACATTTTCGCTCTCATGAGCACAATTGAAAAATATATTTTCGTTTCGTTATTATATATTTCGTTATAACGATAAGGCGAGCGCACGCGCTATGGAAAACCGTATAATACTGTAAGTAACCTCTAAAGTAATAAACAGAAATGTGTATATTGGTTTGCTCACGGAAAGAATGAGAGCTATAATCGTAATTGGTAATTCTATACTAATTGTAAGTTTGGTTGACTGATGCCCTCCATTTAACCTGTCCCCGGAAACACCTTTATATCCCCGAAGCTCTTTTGTTTAAGATCTCGATTTTGTTATCCTATGAATTTGTCCCTTGGTCATTCTCTTGGGACTTTCCTTATGTTATGTTCCTCACTTATTCGCTGTGTCTCAAAGTGTGGTCTATCCATCTGAACCTGGTCCTCTAAATAATGCTCCATATGCGTTTCTCCCCTCCTATTCTTCTGTTCACCTCCTCGTTTCTGATACTATCCGTCCATTCGAGCCTCAGCATCCGCCTCCAGCACTAAGTTTTGAAAGCCTCTTTTCACTTTCGCTCCAGTTTTCCACGGTCCATATCTCTGAGCGATATTTATGTCATGTAATTTTTCCCGCGAACGATAAGAGACCATAATACTTCTACATCTACAAAATACCCTGCAAGCCACATCAAGGGTGTATGGGAGGGGGTGAGTAGTCACCAACATGCATAGCATCCAATAGCTGCAAATGAGACTTTAAAATTGGCTTGCCGGTAGGAAGTGCCGGTAGGAAGTGCTCCATAATGCTTGTTTATAAATTTGTTGCGTAGTAAAATCAGAATCTCGGGAATTTTTCCTGCATGACTCTTTTATATATGTGCGTTTATGTAGTTTATATGAATATTTTCTGACACATTGATATCATACCTATAGTGTAGTGCATGTTGGTAAAATTTCACCTCCTGGCAAGTGTTGCAGGTTTTTGGTGATGCATTAACAGTCGTAGTTTCATAAACGTTTTTAGGGTGTAGTGCAATGCATGTTAGTGATAACTCACCCCCTGCCACAAACCCTTGAGGTGGCTTGCAGGGTAGTATATACATAGAGGAACGATCCACAAAAGTTTTTTCAGTTACTTCTTCTTTTTGGTAATACTATTTTATTGAAACTGAAAAATTGTTTTTTCATAATGTCTTCTTTGCTCGAGCTATCCTTTGATTGATGTGTGTTTAACGTATTCAATCCCATGTCATTCAGCTTCCAAGATAAGAATTATAGCTTCCTGTACTTCCCGGTATTCTTCAGTTACCATTTCGTAGGCCACGATCGTGGCTGCCATACATTCGTCGACTAATCCGGTGGTCTCCGTGGCCTGAATCGAGATTAGGTAGGCTCATTCATTGCTCGGCACCCAGGGCATCGATATGTGTCCTTGCTGTTGTTTTGGGACCCTAGTAGATATGTGATGCCATCGCAAAGGACTAATATTTAAAATAAATGATCAGGAGAGCAAAGTCTATTCTACATGTTAAAGATGACAAGGGATCCTGTGGAAAATAAATGAGAGGAGGAAAGCCTCTCTGAAACATTGATTATTCATGTGAACTTCTCTCGATCATCAGCTCGATATCGAGCGTTGTGACCCAAATGGACTCAGGTACGCGCATTTTGTACAATGTGACGCCAGTTCTCTCTATCTTGTGCCGCGTGGACTGCTTCTTCTACATCTACAAAATACCCTGCAAGCCACCTCAGAGGTGTGTGGCAGGGGGTGAGTATTCACCAACATGCATTACCCTATACCCTATAGTTAGTGTAACGACGACTAATTATGCATTAGCATAAATCGCTAATACTTCTCTCGTGGCGAAGCCTCACAAGCATGCACTACACTACAGATATGATCACAATGGAGGGGGACCGTATATGTATTTTGCAGCTACACCAATGGACAGAGACTCAAGACTTATGTAGAAAATATGCACGGCGTGCTGCTAGTACAAGGTAACAGATAAGGATTCAAGTATTAGGGAGTACGACTACTACTAAGAGCTACACTATCTATCGAAAAGCCTAGATAAAAGTCTCATTGGCCGCTGTTATGGTCCCTTATAGTTCGTGGGAAAAATGACATTTTAAATCTGTCCGTTCTGAAGTCTAGTTCCCTAATTTTATTCTCATGATCTGATCTACCGTAGTATGTCGGATTTCGTAAAATATTATCAACTTCGACCGGAAGAAAGTAGACCGGTTTGGAAATCGCATAATAGATTGAGTCTAAATTTTAATTGACGGGCTGAAAGCGTTTCCCATCCCAGTTACTGCAAAAGGTCAGTAACACTAACGAGATTATCATTACGGCCTTTAATGTATCTTGCCGATATTCGCTGCACGCGTTCTTACTCAGTTTCCAAGCCTATATCATAAGGATCCCAAACACTGGCAGCATATTCCAAGTGGGGTCTAACGAGGGAGAAGTAGCTTATGTCCCTAACTTTATCGTCGCACTTACCAAATACTCTTTTGACAAATCCCAATTTACGATTAACTTGTCCGGTAATTTCTCGAATATGTTTACTCCACGAGAGATCATTAGTCAGTTTAACTCCGAGGTATTTAACCGATTCCACAGTCTCTAATTTGCTATTGTTTATGCAATAGCTGTTACAAGGAGCGTTTTTCCGTTTCCAAAAATTGACAACAAGACATTTTTTTCAGGTTTAATTCAAGCTGCCACGCATCGCACCACTCATGTATTGCCTCGAGATCCTTAGTTAGCGCTTGCTTATCATTAAGGTTAAGAATTTCACTATACACCACTGCGTCGTCTGCAAATAATCTAAGCTTACTGTCAACTGTTTCACCGATGTCGTTTATGTACAAAAGAAACAGAACTGGGCCTATGAAACTTCCCTATGGGACACCCGATGTGGCTTTTTCTTCATTAGAGATAGCGCCATCTAACACAACCCTTTGCACGCGATTACTTAAGAATTCTCTAATCCAGGAAATTACGTCTTCGTCTAAACCGTAGGATTTTAATTTCATGAGTAGCTTGCTGTGGAAAACTTTATCAAATGCTTTTTTAAAGTCAAGAAAAATAGCATCAACTGGAACGTTATGTTCACCCGAGACTAAAATATCGTGGGCAAAAAGTGCTAGTTGAGTTACACAAGATCTCCTTTCTGAATCCGTGTTCCGTTTTCGTTAACAAGTTCTCTATATCGAGGTGTCTCATAACTGAACTTACAATTATATGTTCAAGGACTTTGCAAGAGATAGTTGTGAGCGATATCGGCCTGTAGTTCGATAGCTGTTCCTTATCACCGCGTTCAGCTTCGCTCAGCTTCAGGTTGGTGATGGTCTTAATTTTATACGTCAATCTTAACGGAGGGCGTCCTCGTGGCCTTTTCCCTCAGACCTTGCCTTTGAGTACTATCTTCTCTAACCCATTGAGCTTTATGACGTGACCGAAGAATTGTTTTTAAATTGCGCAGAATTGTTGGCAGCAGTCGGTCCCTGTATGAAATTTTCAATTGGGATAAAATGGAGGCGTTAGTTCTTCGCTATGTCCATGATATACGCATCATTCTTCGATAGAAATACAGTTCAAACGCCTCAATCTTCTTGCGTAAGGTGGCTGTGATCGTCCAAGTCTCAGATCCATAGGTCATGATAGGGAAGACCATTGATCAAACTAGTCTACTATTAGTTGACATGCTGATTCCTCTTTTCTTCCATATTGTTTTGCATTTTTTGAACTGCGATCTTGGCTATCGCTATTTTGCGCTTGAATTCCTTTTCACTGCCAGCACATGTGAACTTGCGGAGTATTACTTCTATTAAGCGTTCCAAATTTAGTTAATTGTATGGGCTCTCATTGAGGTTCGTTTCCTACGTAAATCGTCATATGGAAGGTTAAATATTAATCGCTTCCACCAAGTAACTCAGGATACTACTCCGTGTAGATGCAGATAGATTCTTTCAGCCTTTCCCTGAGGGAAACCCAATATTTTGTTGTTCAAAAACTTCGGAATATTACACATGTTAGTGTCCTTTTTATGCATTATTTTTCAACTCGCCACTCTAGTGGTTTTATGTATTTATGTATTCATGTATTTTTACGTCACATGGATTTTTACAGAACAATAGTGGAAAGCAGGGCTTTTTTATCAATTCATACCACCGCATACTACCGTCATTGGGACTGGAATCTCTCCGGTGGAGATGAATGGGGAAGGGAGAGGAAGGGGAGGCGGGTCGCTTTCAGCCACTGGCGCCAATTCTAGGGAAGCTAAGGAGACACTGTCGGAACCCCCAGGAGGGGACATTGCCGTTCCTGCATACGGATGCTGGCTGACCAACGACGGGTTGGGGCAGTAGTCAGTTGCCTCTTCTCCTTCCACCCGCCGATTTTCCAACCGCACGCACCTTCTTACCCCTGCCCCTTCCCCTTTCCGGAGTGTCGGGTCTTCTTTTGCTTTGCAGAAAGGAGACGTCTCGACAATCCTAGCCTTGCACACCCCTCTCCCACTCATCCCCCTTCATATCCCCTTCCCACTCCTCTCTACAGGAAAACCCATGTCCTTGGGGAGGGTCTCCGTCGCCGACGACCTCAAGCTCCAAGGGAGGGAGGGGGCAAGGGTTCGAAGCCAGCAGTGGATATGAACCTGGAAAGTACCGTTGCGATCGTGCCTCCTATACGCACGTATTAATTCATTCCACGGATTAACTCGAGGAATTTCTGCCTTCCACATAAACGCTTCGCGTTTGATTAAACAGGACACGAATGGAGGCGTGTTGTTTTGTTGTCCGTTCTGAAGTTTTAAAAACATATCAGGACGCTCAGATGAGGTAATATATATCTTTTATATGTACATACTTAAGCAATTGGTTGTGCAAAGAGTGTTAAGGATCACGCGTTATTTCTCAGATCAACGTTAGTGGCGTAAGTATTTCCATCGCTAACTACTGGTTTCATGATTATGCACTAAAGAAGAGGCTGGTAAAGAGCTCTTGATATGGAGTGCTGCGTTGTATCTACGTCTACTAAATAGCCTCGAGCTTACCTCGAGTTAAAGGTTTCACTGGCAGCCTTTATGGTCTCTTATCGTTCGCGGGAAAAATGACATTTTAATTCTGTCCGTTCTGCAGTCTAGTACCCTAATTTTATTCTCATGTACTAATCTACTGTAGTATGTCGGATTATTCAAAATGTCATTAAAGTAGTTATAAAATACATTGGTTTGAAACATACATAATAGATTAAGTCTAAATTTTAATCGACCACCTGAAAACGATTCCCATCCCAGTTGCTGCAAAATGTCAGTAACACTAACGACGTTATCATAACGGCCTTTATCATATCTTGATGATCTTCGCTGTACGCGTTATAACTCGGTGAGGTTTATGGGGTAGAAACGTGGACTCTGTCAAAGGAAGACGAGAACAGGCTACAGGCGCTCGAGATTTGGGTGTGGAGGAGGGTGGAGAAGGTGCGGTGGACGGTAAGGAAGACAAATGAGGAAGTGCTTGACGTGGTTGGTGGGGAGAGGAAACTTCTGGATTAGATCACAGGGAGGCAGGGTAGGTTGTTGGAAGAGGTGATGAGGAGAAACGAGGAAAAATACAAGTACATAAGGTCCTGCACGTGTAAAAATCTAAAGAATTTTTTTCTGACCTTAAATAAAACCTACTTTCGACCGGTAGTTTACTTTAATGAATGAATTAGTTTTGTGGCAGTATTTTTTAATAATAATTGCATGTCAACGTGACAACTCTAACAAATGGTCCACGTGATTTGCGAGTCTATCCCGCATGAGTATGGCCATTGTTAGAATCTGCACTACGAGTAAAGTCCCTCCCACGATCGTTATTTTATTTAAAGGACAAGGTTAATTTAATGAAATAGTAAATATTCCGAATTTTTTACCAGTAAAATAATGGCTTTCCTCAAGGAAGGGCTGAAAGAATCTAACTACATCTGTACAAAGTAGTTTCCAGCGTTAATTAGTGGAAGCGATTCATGATTAAATGAAATGAATTGAAATCCCACAGAAAAATTGAGTGTGGAATTATAGAAGTGTTTAATTTAATTATCTAAATTTTCATAATACCCAGCAAGCCATCTCAAGGGTGAGTGGATAAAAGCAAGACACATGCAAAGTGTTATCAATGCGTATGCCAGTATTTTGCAAGATATTTGTAATTATTAAACTGATCTGAAGCACGTACTCTCAAAATGCTTTTTAAATAAACATTTTTCTTTTTACTATTCATTCTTTGCTAATCAAAGATTTTTCAACTGGAATTTAAAAAAAAATGTTTGTCATGTACCAGATAGTCCTACGATAATCTACGATATATTATTATTATACCGACATCTACAAGATAACCTACCAGCCACCTTAAGGGTGTGTGGTAGGGGTTCATAATTTTTTGCTTTATACTACAAGAATTAACAATAAGGAAGAGATTTTGAAAATGCATTGAAAAACATAACTCACGGGGCAGACTTCTCTTAAATATGCTTTCAATTAAAATGAAAAATAATAACCAAATAGTGACTGGGTTTTGGATTTAAGGAGGAATACAGATTGAACTAATGTAAGTGCACAAGATCATCCTCAATTAGTACAAATGGAAAATATGAGGTTCACTAAAATAAGTTACGCCTTAAGACTGAGTTCGAAAGAGGAGAGTTATGAGAACTACAAATTTATAAGCCCTTTTTGCAACTACTAACAGTGAAGTCAGAGGTTCTGAAGAAACCGTAGGAAGACTAGGAGGATTATATTATCATATTTTAATTTTTTATTGTAAATTCCACTCAATTAATTGTCGTCTGTTCCGTTTAAAAGTAATAATCAATATCAATCAATCATGATATAGATGGGCCTGATAGGTCCATTTGCTGTCGGCGATGATAGTATGAAACCCTGAGTTTGAGTCTTGTTATCAAGAGTACGCCAAGATTGATTTTCGATCGATCGATGGACGGACTTCGAAGTTAAGATTATTCAAATCCAAGTTAATAAATTACAAGCAAATGTTTAGCAATTTTCATTAATGCCGTGTTTTTGTCATTCTTCAGAATTCGTTGAGTCAGAGATACGGAACTTACTTTCCCCTACCATTTCCTCGTGGTGTCGCTACACAGTACACAATAACTTCCATGCATTTGAAAATACTTAAATCGTAGTCCTGAGTACACGACAAAGCCAATGGTGTTATTCGGATCTCTTTCACGGCAGTGAAAACGGAGGTAAAGTTGCTACACAGACACAAACCCAAAATTAAAAAAAAAAGTTTGTAATCTAAAATTTAAAAAATAATACAAAAAAAGGTTGCAACCATATTGTATTGAAGTTTGAACACCATCGAACTCACAGTATTTGCGTAGTTAACCGAAAGTTTAGCATTGATTCTCAGGAGTAAAAAAATGGGCTCTTTGTATTCTTCACCCATAAAACAAACATTTGACAGAGTTGAACATTTTTTGTTAGTAATCAATTAACTTGGATTTTATAAAGCTTAATTTCCTTGTCCGTTTCGTAAATATTGAACCAGGTGTCTTTGTTTAATAAGTCACAACCTCAGAGTCACATACATTCTGGGCCAATAGTAGGTACTCATTTCGAAAGTAAATTGAATGCTTTTGGTAGTGATACTAGAAATCCAAAAAAAATCCAAAATCCTTCAAATATAATTTTAGAATTCAGAAATAAAAAAAACATGGCATATAAGATAATTAGTCATTTGCGCCGTCTTAAAATGACATAACTAAAAATATTAGCGAGGACCTTAAGAAAATAACGTACCAGGTAACGCCATCTATTTTACTCGCGCCGAACTATGCGCCACATGTTTACACCTGCTATTATGAAACCAACACGACAATGGATAGTTCAATTAGGTGAACTATTCCCTAAAGTGAACTATAATTCCCATCAATAGCGTGAGTGGTGCTTACCATTTACTTTTCCGTTTGAAAATGTCATTTTATTTTAGAAATGGTGGAATATTAAAGATTGAAATTGATGGAATCGTCTTCAACAAGAAGAGTAATAAACACATTGATCTTCAATTAGACACTTGAGTATATTGTCACATGTCCATGGGGTCCGGACCCCCATCCCCGATATTTTGAATTTGTTTATAAAAGTTGCACTAAAGATAAAAAGCTTTATTTGTTGCTTTGTAAATTGTAAGATCACATGTTGAATTCATTTATTATTTAGTTTGATCAAGTTTATAAAAAAATAAATTTGTCATTTTAAAATATATTAACTGGATTTTGGATTTTTTCAGTAGTTGACCAGGCAAAAATCTTTAAATATCGGCTGTTACACCTCAGTTGCACTCTTAATTGCCTAAATACACAAATTTGCTTCTAATTTTTAACTCCGCAATTGTACTACCGAAGCAATATCTACACTATTGTTACCTTTATTAATTCGGTGATGACATATTTATCATCAAAGTTGGCAAATAATTCTTCTCATTTTTAAAAATGATGCACCCTCTAATGGATCATGAAATGATTCCGTTCGATAAGAAATTCCTAGTTCTGCATTGATATTAAATTAACACGTTCAAAACACAAAACCGAGTGAAAGATTTTTCACGAAAAGAAGGGGAAAAAATTCGCGCAGCAGAAAGGGCGGAAGGGCGAAGGCTCCCTTTTAAGTGGAAAACCTCTGAAACGGGTAATGATGCGTCGAGGGGCTTAGAATGGATTAGGAGGCTACCGAAAGACACGGGGGCCCAAAGGGAAGGTTCTTGTCTGCATGTGGGGGTTGTTGGATTTATAACCACGAAGCACACGTGCAGGGATGAAAATTTTGCTGCGATCGTGGAGGCCTCCGGACGGCCCATCGACACACCAACGCCGTCGGGAGTGCACGTGTTTCATTGCCGCGCTAATCCAGAAATACGGGTCGTAAAAAGGAGTGACGTTCTCTTTCCGCGAACTTGTGCGGGGGTGAAAAACTTGTGACTTCCCCTCCGCTCCCTCTCATGCGTTTCAAAGCCTTTGAACATTGCGTTCGGTTTCAAATTTGGGTGGGAGGCCTTGGGTGTGGGTTTTCTGCACACCCGGGAATGGAGAAAAAACTGAATGATTCAAGCAAGCTATGTAGTTTGAATGAGAAATTACTTCACATAAAACTGATGTATTTTACATAATTTTAAAGAAAAATATCTCATTTTTCCAATAATCTATGTATTATAATAATCACCGATGTGTATATATATGTCAGTAACTCTCACATGAGAAATACACGTGAAGCTGGATCTTCATTTGGCTGCAGAACTTTTTTTATTGGCTAAATTATATTAGAAATAGTGGTTTTCTGTTATTGAGATAGGTACCAATGGAAAAAAATAAAATAAAAATTCTTATTCTTTCAGTCGAATTTTGTATACCGGTCGAAATTCCGAAAATTTTTTAAAACGTAACGATTTTTCGCAATATTTTAGCGTTTTAGAGTCTTTGTCCCCTTAACGACCATACTTATTGTTTAAGTCGTGATTCCGTGTGTATTAATTCAAGGATTCTTTGCACTAAATAAGATATGAATGGTTTATTAAAATGTATTAGTGTTGATTTTTTTTCTTCCCGTTGATATTCAACGGGCATCTTCTCAAGTAGTAAATGATCAACCACCTAGCATTATACTTCTCCAGATATTTTACGGGTATGCACTCCAAAAAGACTTTGAGGAGTATTTAACGCATAGGTCGTATCAACAAGTTAAGAATGTATTTTTTATGGTCACTCAACTATTTGATTAAGAAATCAATATCACGGCGTAGTGGTTTTCACAGAATCGTAGTGGTGTTTTCAGCGTTCGTCGTTAAACAAATGAGCCAATTTGAAACCTTCATCAACATCTACGAAGTAGCGTGCAAGCTACCACTAGGGCGTGTGGCACGGGGTGGTACCACACCAGGCATGCAGCACTCGTCCTAGTTCAAATCAGGACCTCACACGTTCCCCCGGCCGCTAGACGCAGACCAAAAAGCAGTCAGGACAACAGTGCGCAGTGAAACCAGAAACTGGGAGAAACCTAATAATGTATGTTAATTTGATTGATGTTATTTCTGGAGCTTCGGTCAATAATTTTTTTCAATTAAAAAACCACCAATTTGCCAACGTTTCACTTCTTTATGTAGGGTTAATCAGGGCTAAAAATACAATACATAAGTCATACATAAACAAACGTACTTGAATATACATAAATATTGTTCATAGCTATTCAGTATATACTTTAAGGTGACATTTCACTTGTTTGTTTATGTTTACATTTTTGTTTCTAAGAAGAACATTGTATAGTAAACTAACTGTGATAAACCATTGACTCTCCTTATGAAATGACACCTAGTGGTATATACTGAATAGCTGTTAACAGTATTTATGAATATTCAAGCAAGTTTGTTCATGTATTATGACTTATTCATGACTTATGTATTGTATTTTAACCCTGATGAAGCCTACATAAAAAGGTAAAACATTGGCAAACTGGTGATTTTTTTAATTGAAAAAATTATAGACCAAAGTTCCAGAAATAACATCACATAATTAAGTGGTCAAGATTATATACATATATTTAGTTAATTACTGAGACTTTCAGTAATTTGTAAGAGAATTTTTGCGTCGTTAATGTAACAATATTTACTTCAAGCTTCCTACAGTTGCTTAATTTTAAATATAATATTGAATATCTCTTTCTCATGACTAGGGAAAATTATCACTCAAACTGCCTTAATAAAATGGTAAATCTATTTTTTCCATGGTGATTTCTAAGAAGTTCTTGCTGTCCCTTTTAGAAGTAGATTCAAGGTTTTAAAATGTATTAATTTTATCGAAATATTGAGTTTTCATTTTATCAGGTATTTTGCATGCATTCTATGATTCTATGATCTCTATCATTCTCTATGATCAAAAACAACTTCTGAGCAACATACAAAGTTACGGGTGAAGGAGTTCAGAGATGATTATAACGTTCTTGTAAGTCTTATATTTTGATAAATATTCATTGCTTTGGAATTCTCAGTGGTCGAAATAATCTTTTTTGATTTAATTCTTGACTGAATTTACGACTGACGTATCCAATTCCATAAAAGTGACTTTGATTATATTCATCGTTGGCTACGCTACAAAATATTTATTGAGAGTGGAGTTTATTTAATCAATCCTTTAATATACCTTTGAATATATATCGTAATGCATGGAAAAATGTTAGAGTCGTCGGAAAAATGTAAATACTCAAAGCTTCATGGTGACACTCTACGAAAAAAACATCACTCATCGTGAATTTCTTGGCGTGACTATAATTAATTGGTGCGATAATCAATAAGAAGGACTGGGAAATACACTGTAAACCGGCTGATGCATGGAATCTAAATTCCTCCCAGATACTCGTCTTGAAAATCAAAATGTTTCCCAATGGACTAGTTAGAATTTTTTCTTTAATTCAAATTGCTATCTAAAAAAATATTACGATTTGTATTACAAATGTATTATCATAATGATATACAACCTGGTCCTCCAAAGCCACAGGCTTTTATGGGGGTCTCAAGTTTACACAAGACTAAGAGACAAAGAACCCGATCACAGGTTCAACATTGAAATGCTCCTAATAATCAACCAACGGATTTGTTTTCATCTACATCTACGATGTACCGTGCAAGCACCCCGTGCCCCCCGTGCCACACACCACTAGGGTGTGTGGCACGGGGTGATTCCACACCAGGCATGCAGCACACGTACCAGAACAAATCGGGACGTCGCACGTTCCCCCAGCCGCTAGGCGCAGACCAAAAAGTAGTCAGGAGAACAGTGCGCAGTCCAACCCGAAACTGGGAAGGTGATACGTAAAAGAACATACAAACATGCAGAAAAATGCTATAGACACATCTAGTGGTTAATATTACTGATACTGTTAATTATTAAAACTACGAGATGCTACCTCATGCAAAGAACAAAATAAAATAATGCCGGACTAATCGACCGGTGTGAAGAGTTAGTAATTATGTGGTGTTATTAAGCACAAGTGAAAATTCTACTCTACCTATTGAGGGTGGGAGTTTCAAGTGATTGATCTATCGCAACTATTATGATCCCTTATTGTACGTGGGAAAAATGACATTTTAAATCTATCGGTTCTGCAGTCAATTTCCTTTATTTTATTCCTGTGATCGCTTCTACCGCAGTACGTTGGCTAGTTGGTTGGTTTTAACATGTTTCAAGTAAAAAAAACTACCTTAGTCTAGCATATTCCGCGCAATTTAAAATATATTACTCCAGAGGTAATCTATGTAATAACCGAAGAAAAAATTCATCCAGTTTTCTTTTACCGGTGTTGCTATAGTACATATTTAGAAACCACGCATTAACAAGGGTATTAGGTGTTAACGCCACATATGGAAATGAAAGGAAGTTTGAAATCACTGGAAGAAAGATCATCAACTATTCTACATAATTTCGTAATTGGCAAACAGGCGATATTTTATGCTCGGAAAAAATCTGCGGTAGACCCTTAAATGTATCAATGACATCAACCAGTCTCAGATTTTCACTACAGATATGGGAATTTTCCGCCATTGAAGACGCCTGAATAAATCCCGCAATGCAAATCCCTGCATCTCTGTTGTTTTGCAGAAACTGGACAACGAATGACCAACGATTGAGTGATGAAAAGTGGTTTGAAAGCCAGTAAGCCAAAGCTGCGCTGGTGGTACTCGAGGTGAGGACACATGACCGTCGCAGCGGGCCGTTTTTCGACTTATTAAGGCTTGCCTAATTTTTGCCGAGACGAAGCGGCTTCCTTTCCCGACGACGCCCGCCTCTTCTTCGGTTGACCAGATCGCCGCCTTCCCTCCATTTTCCGAAAATCCCGAAATATGTCTCTCTCTCTATCCCCATTGAACAAAGGGCGGCACTTGAACCAGTTGCCGCGCGTCTGAGAGAGGGCGGCCTCTTTTGAGGAGGGATTCTTTTGGGACACTGCGCGCGCGAAAGATGAGCGTAGCTGAATTGTTTCGAGCTCTTGGGTGGCCCGAAAAGAAAGCAGACTTTATTAAAAACGAGGGGACTTATGGGCGACGACGTATTTTTCTGGAAACACCCGGAAATCCAGACACAGGAGGTACTTATGAAATGGAGACATTTAAAGAGATAAGAGGCATCCGTGTCTCAGATGAAATCGTTTGCAAGCATATAATGAAGGTGTATATCCGCGTTAAGTCGTGTGACCTGCCCCTTGTGGAGGTCCAAACGGAGCACCTTCGAAGTACTCCATTAGCGTTATAATGGCCTTTTAGGAGTTTTTGGGAGTCTTAAGATGCTTCAGGAAAATCTGATAACTAGGTGTTTAGAGTAGTTTTTACTCTGGCAAGTTACTTCCGCAAGTTTCTTCTGCAATAGCTTGCAAGAGAATTTGCTCTGATGATATATTTTTTTAAAAGTTAATGGAGAGCCAGATCGGTTGCAGTTTACACATGCACCAATACGCTTCTGCATGTGACTTGCCGAAACTTTTATAAATTCTGCTTGCGGACTTTCACAGCCGTTTACACCTTCAATTTACGTTGAAAGTCGCTTGCAGGGAGTAACTTGCGCAATAAGCGTGGTGGTGTAAACCCACCCAACTTAAGAACTGTAGTGATATACCTTGCGCGTAATTGTTTTACTTGTTTGCAACTTTAATACTTGTACAGGTGACTGACAGCTAAGTTCATTGATTCAATATTCATTCAACTACCTACTAGTAGTTAGTAGTATCTAACCTTTACTCGCAAATCATGAACTCTACTATTCTTGTGAACATGAAATTGCATTTCTCAGAAAACTAAAAATAGGAGTATGGTTATTTTCTTAGAGTAATGATGAACTTGGATTAAATATTGATATTTCAGTTCAACTCAATAATTTTTTTGGTTATGGTCAAAAATAATGGTCAAAACCATTTTAATGCTGATCAGTTGATTTCTATGCTGCTATTCATTCATCACATTGCTCGATTACCTTTGTACAGACCTGATTTCCAACTTTATGCAACTGTTATTTGTACAGCATACTATTTGTGGTATTTATTCTCTCCTGAGGATTCTAATTTCGCTCCATTTCCCAGTAAGTTTTTTATTTGTGGGTTTCACTTTTTTATAGCAAGTCTTCATGCATACGAGAGAGTGACATAAATTCCATTATTAGTATAATTTGCACCATTTAGGATTGCTGAATGGATTGATAGGGAAATAAAATATTTTGGTGTGAATGGCTGAGAAAAACCCAGCATCGGCATTAGCCTACTCGTAACCGAATGGACCAAGTGGGCCACAGTGTGACGGACGGAGCCCTACACTTGGAAATTGTACTCCGAGATGCCCAGGTAGGGATCGAGATTCCACTCCGCCACTTCCAGAACTCGAACTTGAGCCCTCTGGGTGGGAAGCCTCTGGCTACCACACCGTCCAGATCCCCACCCCTAACTTACTATGCGAAATGACCTCATCTACGTGCAGCTGATACAATAAATTAAAATCGATAGTTGCTGTAACATCGGTGGCATACGTATAGTGTAGTGCATTTTGGTGAAAATTCAACTACTGACAAGTATTTGCAGGTTATTGCGATTACATCAATAGTCGTAGCATAATTTACTTATTAGAATAGAGTAATGCATGTTGGTAATAACTCACCCCCTGACCCAAAATACAGTAATACAAATAGTTTCTCTAACATTGGTGGTACACGTATATTGTGGAGCAATTTGGTGAAAATTCAACTCCTAACAAGTATTTGAAGTTTTTTGACAATGCATCAATAGTCGTAGCATTATTAACTTTAACGGTGTTGGTGACACCCTTAAGATGGCTTGCAGGGAATTATGTAGATTTACATGTAGATAAAAACTACGCTATCAATCGTTTCACCAATAGCATGGCACCATCGATCACAGAAATTGTGGTCCATAATTGCGCGTGGAAAAAATGACATTTTTAACCTTCCCGTCCTGAATATATGACCTCACATGATACTGGTCACATTCTCTGAATGATGAAGAATACTTCCGAGATTTTCCTTTATCGCCCAAATGACCTAAAATATCGCTCGCTTCCTCCAAGTGCCACCGCCGTTTTAAAAAAAAATGTTCCCCCGTGCATTATGCTCGCGACGCATCTGCGGCGCTTGTGTGGGAAGTTTTTCCGCCGCAAAGTTGTGGAAATGGGTCGTAGACGAGGGGTTGAGGGGAGGACGAGGGTGCGTTGTTGGTGACCGGTTCCTGTGGGAAAAATGTCTCCGACCCCGCGGAAGAAATACCCGAAATGATTTTTTTTTTCCGCCACCACCCTAAATCTCTAAGAGTACACAGCCATCCCACCAACCAGCCGCCAAACCTTCGCCGTGTAGGTGCAAACCCCCTGGCTTGCAGCTGCACAAGGCGGGGGGGGGGGGGGGCAGAAAAGGAGTGGGAGGGGGGAGTTGTTGCTGTTGAGGACGAAGGAGTGAGTGAGTAAACCTTACCGTTAGCCTTTTTCCTCCTTCGCACTTCTACTTTGGGAGGAAAAGGGGGTACTACTTCGCACCGTGCCTCCGCTGATCTCCCACGCATCCGCAAGCCTCCTCCAGAGCTGGAACAATTCCCCACCCCTCAACCCATCCCTCCTTCACACCCCCCCCACCCGCAATCCTAACCATTTCTCCCCTCCTCTTTCATCTCCTACGAGACAATCTTAGCAAACATCCCTTCCTCACCCTCTTCCTAACCTCATACTCCTCACTGCCTTCCCACGCTTTCGGCTCCATTAAGGCACTTTGAGCGAGATATTTCTCAAGTCATTATAGAAACCACAATCGAGTTTTTAAAATTAAGCTACTAAACATCTGGCAAAAACAACTGTTGAGACATTTTCATCTATTGCTGATTTCACAGCCAGAAAATTATTAAGAACCTCAAGGATATGATGCGAAGGCATTAGTGTGGGAATCTCTAATTGATCGATGGGAGAAATACAGATTAAATCTTTTGAGCAAGTTCGAAGCAGATATTTTATTGCCGGAAGTTCAACATATTTTGCTAGAGCCAACGTACTACGGTAGAAGCGATCACAGGAATAAGATGAAGGAAATAAACTGCAGAATAGATAGATTTAAAATGTCATTTATTCCACGTACAATAAGGGATCATAATAGCTTCGATAGATCAATCATGTGAAATTCCCACCCTTACTAGGTAGAGTAGAATTTTCACTTGTGTTTAATAACATAGTATCATTCCTTGTGTAGGCTTCCGCGGGTTGACGTGGGAAATATCTCCTTCCGAAGAAAGGAGATATTTCCCACGTCTCATACGGGAGGCCATCGAAATAAGCAAGAAGGAAGACAATTTCAATAGGGAAGATGGCTATTCCCTCGCGAATACCTGGAAACGCGTTTTGCGCGGGAAAAATAAAAACAGCAACAGCCAATCACGAGTGACCTAACCCCTACGGATAAGATATATAAGGCGGCCAACATTCTGCATCCACACTTCACTGACCTGAAGAAGCCGACTGCAACGCCGGCGAAACTGTCGTCCCTGAACAATGGACCTACGCGGTGTAATACCCGGAAGAAATGTATCTTCATAGTATCATTATTAGCACTTCAAATCGCTTGATGTGCCCGGAATTATTTTGTTCTCTGCATGAAGTAGTATCTCGTAGCATTCGTAAATTACTAGTACTATTAATATTAACCACTACATGTCTCTTTAGCAGTGTGCTTCATGGTTGGTTACATGTTCATTTACGTAGCACTCTCCCAGTTTCTAGTTTGACTGCGCTAGGGTTACCATACGTCCTAATCTATACGGACATATCCATATTTTTTACTTTTAATGTTCATTTTTACGATTTCTGCTAATGTCCGCATTTGATATTTTTGGGAAGTAATATCTTTTGATTTTTTTTTCATTTCGTATCACCAACTAATTACGTATATTTTTATATCGATTATTGAATTACATCGTTAACGATCTGTTAGGATGAGGGCGATCGTCACGCCGCGGGGCTTTCGATTTAGCTGATTCCAGGGGCTGGCATCAATTATGGCGCTTCGTGGTGTGCTATTTTCTCTGTACAAAAACTTAAACGAATTGTTGATAACCAGCACTACTGGTCTACCATGGGTTGGAAATAGTTCATGTTTGGTTACCAGATCGCTCTGTGACACGAGGCAGGGGTTGGGGCGATAGCAGCTGGGGGGTGGAGGGGTGCACCGTGGAATAGAGCTATTTGACAGTATATAATTAAACGAATAATGTTTTATTTGGCAGTCCTAAGAGCGTGTTGATCAATCTCGTTTTGGGTGTCCACATTTTGGGGTTTCAAAATATGGTAACCCTAGACTGCGCACTGTTCTCCTGCCCGATTTTTGGTGTGCGCCCAGCGGCCGAGGGAACGTGCTAGGTTCCGATTTGTACTAGGACGAGTGCTGCAAGCCTGATGTGGAATCACCCCGTGTCACACATACCCTAGTGGTGGCTTGCACGGTACTTCGTAGACGTAGATGTGATGAAAAATAGGAAGATGGTACTGCAGCTATAAAAGCTAACGTGATTGTATAATATCTACTAGATCCTACTAGGAGCGAGTTGCAAAGTAGTACCGCGTTAATTATGAAACCAGGTAGCTCAGCGAGTATGATGACGATGAGGTTTGTTAGCCAGCAAGTTTGTGCATTATCACATGATACTTTAAAGCTATAATATTAGCGAAAATTGTCGAACTTGTGCCGGATGGTGAATCGTGTAAAACAGGCTTTAGTTACAATAAAATATTAACGATCGCTGTTGATTCCCGTAACCTCCAGCCGCATAATCTTGCAGTAGCTCTCAGAGTTAGAAGTAAAAGTGGCTTTGTCTGTCTTATTGTCCCATATAATTAGTTACTTTGCAAAGAGGCATCGCAAATATTATTTCTTTCTAGTGCAGAAATAGGTTTGTCTTCAGTTTTAGAACCATTGAAAACTACCCCCGAATCGTAAAGAAATTAACTATGTGAATGTGGATTCACCTTTGCTCATATCTTCGATTTTCGTATCATCTGTATGCTACAAGTGTATTTTAAACTAGGGAACGATTAAGAGGAGCATATAAATAAAACATGCGTTGACAGTGTCACACGCAGTTTCGTTCATTCAAATTACTTGAAGATTGGCAGATCAACGGATAGATTAAACACGACAAGGTGCCAACGCATCATAAATGCGTCTGATCGTGACTGATTCGCCGGATGGCCTGTAAAACGTCCAAGGAATAAATGCATCTCAAATAGAATACCGGCAGCGTGACATCTCAATGGAGAGAGCATTCCACCTCTGACCGTAGATGTCTGAGTTCAAATCCCCTTGGAGAATGTCTTGACCTTGCCAACTAAGCTCTAAGTATAACCTCTATAGCATATGACTCGCTAGCTAAAATCTAGGTGCCAACTACATTTTCCTGGGAAACCGCAGGTGACAAATCTACATCTACAAACTACCCTGCAAGTCACCTCAGGGGTGTGTGGCAGGGGGTGAGTATTCACCAACAAGCATTACACTATACCCTAAAGTTAGTGTAAATGAGAGGATAGGAACTCCTCTCCCTACCCAGGATGTGTTAGTTTCATCTTAAATCACTACCACACCCATTATATTCTCAGATCTTGGCTAGCCAGGTTAGGAACTTAGTAAGTCTTGCTCGTCACGCTAGCCTTCAGGTTGACTAATTGAATTATAACACTGAACTAAATTTCAAGTGGATCCTTTCGCGCTGGCTATGTCGAGGGAATGGATGAGAGTCAAATTATGTAGGTATCATATTTATGATAGAAGAGTGAATGATGAGATTGGACCAGTTTTTTTGGCAATTCAATACTATACATACACATACACTTATGGCACGTGAAATATATTTTGTAAAAGTTTGATCAAATACACACATATATTCTTCTAAACGCGAAAGAATACATTTAATATGTTTATATTTGGTTGCTAAAAATGTCAAGGTGTCACGCCGAGTCAAAGATTCAGAAAAAATATGGTCCTAGGATTATTTTTCCACTAAGGTAGTTTTAGCGAGAGATCACCTTACCTAGATATATAAGCTGTTTTACCTGGGATATATTACGGCTGTGAGCTCCATTGGGAGAATATTGAACAATTGGAATTTCTAACTACTAGAATACGAAAAAATTAAGTTTGCAGCTTGTATGTTTTCTGAAATATTTATTAAAATTAATATATTACTCACCGGAGTAATTTTTGCAGAATATCAAAAAATCTTCTGTTGTGAAGGGGTTTTTGCTGTATGGCGTGAAAAAATGAGTCAAGTTAGAGACTTGAGACGATATATTTCATTAATCACTGAGTACTTTTGTCATATATATTTGCTATATTTTTGCGCCATGAATGTTACAATGTTTACTTCATACTTCTTACAGCCGCTGAAATAAAAAAATAACAATCGAATACTGTCTCCATTATGACTAGGGAAATAACTCGCAAAAACTACCTTTTCAGAAATTGTATCAGACTTAACTTTGTGGAAGTCACAAGCATTCACGATTAAAAATTATTTTGTTAAAATCCACATTTTTTTATTTATTCTAAACAACAAAGTGCCTTGATAATGAAACCTGGGTTGGTTTCATTCATCATTACAGTAATCTACCGGTTAGAGGTAGGCTGTGATGAAAGTCAGAGAATATCCAACGAACTCTTACACGTACCGTGCCCTTTCTATATCTAGTATTGCTTTCTTCATCTCAGCATAAGTCCTACCTTTCTTCATCCCGTCCATAAAACCTATTCTCTTCCTTCCCCTTCCCCGCTTACCCAACAACCTAACCTATATCACGGCCTTCAGCAAACAATCGCCCCTCATTACCCCTTCCAGCCACCTACCCTGTCTTCCCCTAATCTCGTCTATATGTTTCCTCTCCTCGATCACCATGTCAGGCACTTCCTCATTTGTCTTCCTTTCCGTCCAACGCACCTTCTCCATCTTCCTCCACACCCACATCTCGAAAGCCTTCAGCCTATTTTCGTCTTCCTTTCTCAAGGTCCACGTTTCTGCCCCATACAACGCCACACTCCATATCAAGCTCTTCACCAGCCTCTTTTTTACATCCTTACTTAAGGTCCCCGTCATCAGCTCCCTTCTATTATTGAACGCTTCCTTCGCTAGCGCTATTCTCCTCCTAATGTCTTTGCTACTATGTCCTGTTTCTTCTAGCGTACTACCCAAGTAATTAAATTGTTCTACTTGCTCCAGTTTGTGACTTCCTACTCTTATCACCAGCTTCGCTTTCTTTGTCCTACAGAATCTCATTACTTTTGTTTTCTTATTATGAATCTTCATCCCGTATTTCTCGCACTGCATTTACACCCTAGTGAGCGGCGTCCCGTAGTTGCCAGGAATCAATTATCTTCGAATGACTTTCAAATTTTAGGAAGTGATAGTTGAGAGGTATTCCCACGCCACTCAACGGTATTGCTAACGTGACATAATCACGGAACTACCTTTCGTCTGTCTCCTACCCTTCGACCTATCAGACATGGGTGGCCCAGGAGCAATAGTACTTGCTCCTGCCAGTCCAGCTCTAGGGGTCATTGGAACGCACAAGCCCTTCCACCACGTCAAGGTCGTAGTTCAAGGAAGAGCTGGGTCGGTTAGAATTAATAAAAAACTGTGGATTAAAACAAAATAATTTTTAATCGTGCAAACTACCTCAATTTATTTATTTATTTATTTTCATCACCACCGAAAACAGCACTCATTGGCCTTTACATCGGGGTATTAACAATATTAACATTGAACGAGCACACACAACCATGCCCTGGGAAGTGAAAAATCCTCCCCAGGTGGGATTCAAACCCGCGACCTTTGGGTTTAGAGGCGATGACGATACCCCGCCGCCACCGAGGCCGGCAATTGAAAAATTACTAAAATGCACTCAATGACCCACGATCACCACTCCAGCCAACTCCAATGAAGTAAGTCCATCTTCCCACGCGTCTAAGAGACCTCCCGAATGCGCGACAGGGGTGGGAACTCGGCCTATCTTCTCACTCACCTCCCCTCACTCTCCCATTCCCCCCCCAATTTACCAAAGTACCAATATGTTTTCGGACGCAATTGGCAGGTCCAACCTTCTCGGCGTTGCGCCCACAATGCCGCACCCTCGCTGACGTGACCCTCCGTGACCAGGCGGCTGGGGGGAGTGGGGGAGGGGGAGGAGTCCGTGCATGTGTGTGTGAAATTTTGCCGGAAAGGCCAACGAGCTCGTAAAGAAGCGAGGGTGGGGGTGGGTCAACTAGTGATGCTGACCTCGCGTTTATTATGCTAAATATCTGCAGCTTTCACCCCCACCGCCCCTTAAAACGCCTGCGTTTTATATTACGTTCACGTTTTGAACATTTCTTCTACGAAAAAAATATAATTTTGGTGCGGGTGGATTTTTTTTCTTCGATATTCAATTATGTTCAAGATATACCTACTTTTCATTTTAAGAGCAAAAATATAATATATATTTTAATGTTTGAAGATTTTCTAAAAACGTTTTTCGCTGTTTCTGGTTCAACTTTGTGAATATTCATTGTCACAAATTAAAAATAACTGTGCTTATTACCAAGAATTAATTTAATGCATGTGATTATGTCGCCTGTGTGAAGAAATTTGTCATGAAGTAAATTAACCGGGGAAATTATAGTGTTTACATATTATTGTATTTTTTATTATTTCAATGAGTAATAAATTTAAAAAATCCTAAAAACAAGTCACTCAACAATGTTATCCGTTAATCATAAATACGGTCACGATTCTCAATAACGATTTTATATTTAACACTGCTAAATTTTTTAAGAGCATTAAAGGACAACTTTTGCGTAGATGTGGGTCTTCCGGCGTTATAGCTAGACCCTTAACATGGTTTTCTTAGTATTTCAGAACCAGAGAAAGTAAGCATAAAAGTGTGTCACGCAATCATTTGATAAATTATGTTTTGTCCCTGGAGATTGCGGAATTTCAGACAAATTTTGAGATGCCTTGACCCTTTAAGTGTGGGCGTAATTCCGAATTTCTCCATTCCTTGACTGGTCTCAGGCTACGCCCATTCTAAGAGAAATCAGGCCGTATTTTAAGGCTAATCATGCATCTGAGTGTAAAATGCATGCGTCATCCATATCGTTCATGAATTTATACGCACACATTTTCTGGAAAATCTACTTCAAAGGACATTCGTTATAAATACTTCTGCGAGGTAAATCATTCCATGCGGCAGAACGATTTGAACGATACACCACTTTGTGTCAATTTTCCCAAGCAAACCATGAATTTGGTGTCACGCCAATTAATATGTTTTTCACTCTGCGGACTTTTCTCTCTAATTTAAGCCATCAATTGTCATGCAAGCTCACTCATGCGGTGCAAACACCATGTACTTGTCTAAATTGAGATTCACGTAACAAAGAAAAAGAGGTCACCAAAGGAGCACCCCAGGGTTCAATTCTCGGCCAATTACTGTGGAATATAGTAATGGACGAACTACTCCGGGCAACCATACCTGAGAACTGCAAGATGACGGCATATGCTGACGACGTCGCGGTAACCATGCTCCGAAATACAAGGAGAGAACTGCAAGAAAAGTATGCATAATGTGACGAAACCATCGCCAACTGGTGCGAAAAAATAAACGTTTTTTTCTTTCCTATACCAAAATGGTAAGTGTCTGCTTTGGTGGGAAATTAGCACGCAATCTCACTATAATAAATCAACGGGATTAATGCCAGGCACAGAATGGAGTCCAAATACTTAGGCATAATCTTTGACATAGATTAACTTTTACTTCCGATCTATCGTATATAACCAAGAAAGTAAAGGCAGTCTTCCATAAAACTAAAGAGATTTTGTGTAGAAAACTATTTCGTTAAAACAAAGTCGTAACGATCTATACGTCCATCGTAGTCCCAATTTTCGGATGTGAAATATGGGGAGTGAAGATCAATTATAGTAGAATTGAAAGAAAATTGTTCGAAGCACAAAGATACTGCCTTCTCTTTATAGTTAATAGCTACAGAACGGTCAGAAATATAGCACTCACCATACCCACCGGAGTACCACCAGTAAAATGTACAATCCTGGAACGGAAAGCAAAATCCATAAGGAAAGGAGCGGCAACATTTCTGGACCTGAACATCGATTATAATGAACGATGGAGCAAATAAAAAAGGAAATAGAAAAACAAACCAACCCTGAATGACTTAGAGAATGGGACTGAAGTGAAAAAGGGGAATTTTCTCGGAAATTCATTCCTAACGTAAAGAAATGGCTGCAAATGAGGTCCTCAACGGACAGAAAAACAACATAACAGATTACAGGACACGAAACATTTTGTAAATGCCTTAATAGAATAGCGAAGATGTAAACGAACACATTTCCGTTCGAAATAGACGTTGATGAAATCGATTATAAGCTTTACAACTGTCCCATTAGCGAAGATAGGAGAACTGAGCTGTCATCCATGTTCCCACGCCAAACATCAAAACCAGAAGAGGTTGGAAGGACATGCATTGCGGGTGACGACGCTTCAATGTACTGCAATTCGGTAATATGAAGAAAGAGAGAAACGTACGTTTGGAGATGAGGGATAGAGACGAACCTAGACGGGACAAGAGGAGACGAAGAAGAGAAATAGAGGAAACAAATTGGGGAAGCAAAAGAAGACAACAAAGAGGACAAATTTGTGCATCAAGTTTTATCTAAATGAAAACGTATTGTAAGCCAAGAAAGAATAAAACGACGGAAGAAGGATAAAAGAAGAAGATAGAAACAGGTGAAAAGGAAACTTGAATTTTAAATTGCATTGTTATAAACTAAAGCTTGCAACTAATCAAATATAAAACTTAAATTACACATTATTAAAAAAAATAATTATGTTCAACTAACTCTCATCTAATCAAAATGTTTTATTTGAATCATGAATAAATCGTTAGACTATAATGACAGTGAATAATAAAACAAAGTAGTAATTCCGAAGGATTATTTTTTATGGAAAAACCTAGGGTTAAAATTTGTAAAAGCAAGAAACATCAAGATCCACAAATTTAAAAAAATAGCAAAAACCATTATAATAATGAAAAATTATTGCATTTGCTATATTAACGTGGGAGTTGTAATTAAAGGCAGGATAGGAGCAATGAAAGAACCGAAGATAGAAATAACGAATGAAGAAAGCGTATGCAGATGGAAGAAAGAATTAGTAAATCATGAAACATGATATTATGTGCTCCCATTTTTTTCAAAACTTTTGGCAGTAGATTTTTTTGCGTACCATGATAACTTTGAAGCTTTAAAAATCCTTATTTAACAAAAATAATTCTATGACCTGCATTCTTGAGGCTTCAGTAACTGGGGAAGGCTAAGAAACGTTGCGTTTTCCAATAAGACCAATGATGGGGTTATGCACATATTTTCTCGTTGGCAGGGCACTAATAACCACAGCTGAAAAAAAGTTTTTTTTCTTTGAATTAAATATAAAAAATTTTGTATTCGAGTTTTTAAAAGAAACAAGTTCTTAAAGTTATTTTATTTAATATTTTTATGTCGCATAATTCATTGTGTCATTTTATTCAATATACGTGGTTTTCCGTCATTGTAAGCTCCTGAAATATCTGGAAAGGTCCCCGCATGCGTTCAGTAACTGTACGCTCACTATTATATTGCTGCATTGCGTGAGAAATGACTCCTCGCTGATTTTTTTATTTCACCACCACCTCTTGATGTCACACCTCCGTACCACCTCCACTCCCAAATGATGTCACGCTTCGCGAATATTTTTTTTTCAGACTTCACCTTTTTTTTCGGGACTTGATTCATTTCACTAGAGTATAAAGGTAAAGAAAATACATTACCGAACCTTGCATTGTAACAGAAAACACTTTGTAAATATTTCCACACCAATTTTTATTCAACCGACCTAGGTTTCGGCAAACATTGCCATTATCAAGGTAACCTTGCCAACCTTGATAACGGCAATGTTTGCCGAAACCTAGGTTGGTTGAATAAAAATTAGTGTGGAAATATTTACAAAGTTTTTTCTGTTACAATACAATCTGTGACAATTTTCCACAAACTTTCGCCTGATACTTTAAAATCTGAGCATTACAGAACCGATAGGTCTAAAAGGTCATTTTTTGCGGACATAAGGGGCCATAATAGTTGCGATAGATCATTCCAATAAAATGTTCACCCTCTTTAGATAAACTTGTATTCAATAGACAATCATTATTGCTGAAGGCCGTTTTACAAGAGGTAGGTACTTAATCGCGCATTTTGATGAATAGATATTGCGAGAACGCGGACGCGGAATTAGAGCAGGTGCTACTTTCATGCATTTTCCTATGCTAGAGTGTCCCCGCTGCCACCACGCAATTTGCATTCGCCCATACATCAGACTGCGCAATTAAGTGTCTCATGTAAAACGGACTTAGCACCTCACCCCGTTGAAATGCATTATATAGTTTTCTGTAGGATTAATATCTAATAGTATCCGTGAATGAGTGGTACTAGTGATTCGAACCAGCGCAGCAGTAGTATCTAAATGTGTGTACTGGTTGTCAGCATGTTCATCAGAATAGCACTCACCTAGTTTTTGGTTTGAACGCGTATCGCTCTCCTGACTGCGTTTTGGCCTGCGTCTAGCGGCCGAGGGAAAGTGCGCGATTCTGATTTGAACAGGGACGAGGGCTGCGTTGCATGTGTGGAATCACCCCGTGCCACACATCCTGGTGGTACGCTGGCACAGTGCCTCGTAGTTGTAGTCTACTTGACTCCAGATCGTACATATATACCTATTCTTGTGAATACGCCACAGCAAACGTCCCGCATTGACAAGGGTAACTTGTGACCATGCCATTTCTTCCTCTGCTAAGGTAGTTTGAGTGAGATATTACTTCACCAAGAATTTGATGAATTTGACCTCATTTTAAATAAAAAAACTAATGTTTTCCATGATATCAAAACATTAACCCTTTGCTGCACTACTTTTCGAGCAATTTGTCCAAAAATATAAGCGGTTTTGCATGGGATAGATTACGACTGTGCGCTCCTGAGGGAGAATACTTAAAAAATTAGGAATATCTATTAAAAAAATTAGGAATTCCTATAAAAAAATTAGGAATTTCTATAAAAAAAATTAGGAATTTCTAATACCTAGATTTCGTCAAAAAACAAACTGTGTGTATGAGTATTTTTCCTCAACTGTTTTTAAAAATCAATCCATTACTCGCCGCATAAATGTTTACATAATCGCAAAATAACCTTCCTGTCATGAAGGAGTATTTGCCGTACGGCGTGAATAAAGGAGAAAAATTAGAGACTTATAAGATATGTTTATTTCATTATTGAGATTATTTTATAAAAAACTACAGTTTTCAACATTAATTTTACAATATTTACTTCATACTTCTTAAAGCCTTTGAAATTAAAAAAATAAAATTCGAATATGGCCTCCAGGGAAATATCACGCTCAAGCTACCTTAAATATATTTTCCCAAATGGCTTCAGCAATACTTGGTAGATGTAGAATCTCGGACTTGAGATATTTCACTTCAAACCTCGTATTCTTGTGAAGTCGCTGCGCTGCATATGCCACTCCGTAGACAAAACGTTCATGCTCTCAACTTGGGATTCCCCGAGCGTCCCCAAGACCCTAATCTTCCTAACCCCCGCAGTCAAGAGTTTGCGTTGTCACCACGGCTCGCGTATTTTTGGGAGGAAGGGGTTGTGTACGGGAGGCATTTGGGATGAGGGAGAAGTAAGCGACTGGGGGATATGCTGGAGACTGAACACCTGCTACATCGCAGGCGGGCTGGGTTTTTCGGGAGAAAAGGTTTTTAACCGCGGGGATTTTCGACTATAGGGTGCGCGTCCCCCTTAAGGAGTTGGAGAAGAAGGTTTTTTTCGGATTGGGAAGTGGTATGAGAAACTAACGGTATACGTAGAGAGTGTCTACTTGGGAGGGGGTTTGGCAAAGGGAAGAGACCGAACCATGTTTGTGTTCGAACGGAAGAGCGGTTCCTTGTCACCACTTGCAAGGAAATGGCGGATCTGGTGTATCGTCTTTTTGTATCTCGCCCGTCTCTTTGTCAGCGGACGGGAGCCGGTTGAAAAAAGAAATAAATAGAATGCATATGGGGGAGTTTTCGCCGAACGGGGTGGTTAAGAGTGGGCGTGGTCAAAGAGGACGAAGCAGGAGGGTAGTAGGCCTACACGCGCACTCGAATCTTGAATGAGATATCACATCCACTTCCTTTCGACACACAAGGGGTTATCCCCACTTGGTCGTATTGTCCGACGGGTGCACCGAGATATAGATCGGGGAATGGTGCGCATTTGTAGGACCCGGCTAAAGGGAAGAAGCAACAGTGTTTTGCTTAAACGGTACTCCTTAGTAGAGTCCTTTTACTGGTGTTCAAGGGTGGTTTTTGTGATGTTTATCTCAGTGGCTGAAGTCCGTGGGAGAGGGACGGAGGAAGTGGAATTTGTATCATGTATCCAGAGAGGACTTCTTGCTCTTGAAGGCATGTGAAGAGCACTCGATAAGCAAGGAGTACGACGAATGATTGGCTGCTGAAATGATTACTGCGGTAAAATGGTACATATCATCTTTTTATTTTTTATGTAACTTTTCCTGAGCGTAAATACGTTAGTTTCTCTAGTACTACGGTATTCAAGTTATCTCTAGAAAACAATGGAGAATAAAATGCCTGCGCGCCACTGATAAACTATTTCTTGTATTTACTCATTACTTAAATTGACTCTCCCATCTCCATCCATAGGAACTCGATTTTTTACTTTTTGGCACGAAGTTTAAAAAAATATATTTGTACCTGATACTAGATGAGTTAAAATTTCTGCATGGTTTGTGCGATGCCTTGCTTTCGAGGAGTTGAGCACTTTATCAATTTCATATTATGATTATAATTATTATACTGTGTAATATTAGTATCATTTTTTCCTGTAATCATTCAGTTAGGTTGCATTATGATTTTGTTTGTTACCTCTCAACGGAAAAACCAATGAATCGATTTTATCAAAATTTTCTCTCCAGTAGATGATTGCAAAGAAAAGGGAAACGGATTATATAAGATGGTAAACGGTACTCGACCCTAGATGGACCCTTCAGGAGTTGTAGAATATTGCTAAACTAGGACTTCGCACTTGAGCAATAATCATATGAAGCGGTACGTAATTTAGAGTACTCACACACAGGGTTGGGGCCCTGATCAGCTCTGAGGCCAAACACCAGATTCATTCTTCCCTATTACCTCGTAACCGATTGGGTAATGAACCAATAACATGGAAATTAAGAGAACTGACGGAAAACAACTCATTTGGCTCAATCATATTATATCGGAGTATTTAACATTAAAAAACAGACGAACACACAAAACCATGCCCTGAGTGGTGAAGAGTCCACCCAGATGGGAATCGAACCCGCGACCCTACGGTTAGCAGGCGAGAACTTTACCCTGCCGCCACAGGGACCGAAAAAGCTTCATTTAAAGTGCTTTGAGCGAGATAGTTCCCTAGTCATAGTGGAGACCATATTAACATTTAATTCTTTGATTTCAGCGTCTGTAAGAAGTACGAAATAAATATTGTTGTATTAATGGCGCTAAGATATAGTTATATATGCCCAAAAATCTCAGTAATTAAATATATAAAGCTACATAAGTCTCTAACTTGACTCATTTTTTCCAGCCGAACGGCTGAAAACCCTTCAAAACAGCAGGTGTTTTTGCGATTCTGTAAAAGTTACTGTGGTGAGTAATAGATTATTTTTTACAAATAGATGAGAAAATATGCAATCTATTCACCGTTAGTTTTTTGACGAAATATAGGTGTTATAAATTCCTATTTCCTTCAGTGTTCTCCCCCTGGAGCGCTCAGCCATACTCTATCCCATGTAAAACAGCTTATATTTGCAGGTAAATCGCTGGAAAAGTAGTTTGGCAAGGGGTTGATATTTTTATATCATTGGAAAGATGAGAGTTGTTTCTTTAAAATGAGGTCAAATTCTAGGTGAAGTGATTTTTCGCTCAAACTACCTCAACAAAGAATGTGGAAATTGTTCAACTATAGATGGTTAATTTTAACGTATCTACCAATAATGTAAAGATTTCCGCGAAAAGCGGGATAATTCGGAGAATAAATAGCAATAAAATTTCAATGTCATTAATTTGAAATGAAGGACTGTCCTTGGTAATTTAAAGGACGTATGGTCACCGTACTCGTACTGCACGCTCAAGTTTCACCCCTCCCTTCCTCTCTCCCTTACCGTGTGGGGCGTCCGAATATCGCGTCGGTGCATCATAATCCTGCACACCCCTGTCCCCTCCTCTGTCCCCTTCTCCATGCCCGCCGTGCTGCACGTCTTTGGAAGCCACCAGCATTCCGTCGATTCACACGACCGTGCAAGGCTGAAACCCCCCCTTACGAAAGATGGGAAGGTGGTATGGTATCTTGCCGAGAGATGGTGGGGACACCGGGTGGGGATGGGAGGGGGGTGTGGAGAGGTGAATGGAGAGGACGGGTGCACACCAAGGAGGTTGAAACAATAGTCAAAAGGCCTGCCACCTTGGTTCGCCAACTATGGTCTCATTCAAATGATGAAGTTGTAGATAAACTTAGCAGTGTTACCGTCTTGAATTAAAAAGGTTAAAGAGCGATGTTATTTTCCATTCACGAGACCTCACTTGAAGTTTGCCTTCTAGCATATGGGACCCTTACGAAGCAGGACACATCTCAGAAATAGATCGTTTACAACGGATAGCAGCAAGATTTGTAAAAAGTGGTTACGCTAAACTTAGCAGTGTTGCCGAATTGTTGGAGGAATTAGGGCGGGAATCTCTAACTGATCGAAGGGGAAAACATGGGTTATATCTCTTGCGCAAGTTTGAAGCAAATAATTTTTTGCCGGACGTTCAACATATTTGGCTAGAGCCAACGTCTTAAGGTAGAAACGATCACAGGTATAAGATAAAGGAAAAAGACAGCAGAACCGATAGGTTTAAAATGTAATTTTTCCGTGTACAATAAGGGATGATAATAGTTGCGATGGATAAGTTCTATGAAACACTCACCGTCACTGGGCAGAGTAGACTTTTTACTTGTGTGTTTACTTGAGTTAAATAACCTACATCATTTCTAGCGCTTCAGCCCGTTTGTAAAAGACCTAGATGATATAAATTAATGGTGCAACATTTGTAATTTTGGGTTAAACTTTCAAAAGTCATCATCAGCATCATCATTGGTGCTTCAGGTTTCAACAGCAACCGCAGACAGGTTTCAACGGTAGCGTTGTCTCAACAGCATTCTGTCCTTTGCCTCTCTCTTCATCTCTGCATAACTCCTTCCCTCTTTTCTATCCCTCAGCATTCTGTGCCTCCTTCCTCTTACTCTCCTCCCTTCTATTTTCCCTTCTATTATTAAATTCTGTAGGCTGTTATTCCTTAAAATATGTCCAATCCAATTTGCCTTTCTCTTTTTAATTTCTCCCAGTATAATTCTTTCTTCTCCAATCCTCCTTAGCACTTCTTCATTCGTTATCTTATCTTTCCATCCAATCTTCTCCATTCGTCGCCATAGCCACATTTCAAAGCTTTCTTAGTACTTTTCTTTTCTCTTCTTCAACGTCCACGTTCCGCTTCCATACAACACAATGCTCCATATTAAGCATTTTGCAAATTTTTTCCTAATATCCATCTTGATGTTCCTTGCTGTCACCAGTTCCTTAATCTTGCTAAATGCTACTTTTCCTTGCCCAATTCTGCTTTTAATTTCTTCAGTACAGTTGCCTTTCTGTGTAACTATACTTCCCAGGTACTGGTGTACTTAAAAGAGCTTTCTTGTTTTAATTTTTCTTCCTCCAGATATATATTTAAGGGCACTTCTGTCTTCGCTATTCTTATTACCTTAGTTTTATTTATGTTTATTCTCATTCCATAGTCTTCACTCTTCTTCCTAATTCTTTCCATCATTTTCTGATGTTCTTCTTCATTCTCTACTATTATAGCCTGATCATCAGCATATTTGATGGATTTTATTCTCTCACTTCCCACCTTTGTCCCCCCGATGTCTTCTAAAGCTTCTTCCAGCAGTTTGTCAGCATACAAGTAAAAGAGGCATGGTGACAGACAGCAACCTTGCCTAACTCCCCTTCCTATTGTGCTTTCCTTTTTTTCCTCGTCCCCAATTCTTACCGCAACTTTCTGATGGATGTAAATCTGCTTTATTAATCTTCTGTCCTTCCAGTCTATGTCTATCTCTCTCAGAAGATCTAATAAGATCTCCCATCTGACCCTATCAAATGCCTTTTCATAATCAATAAAGCATACGCATATCCCACGGTTCAACTCTAATACCCTTTCTGTTAACATCCTCATACATCCAATAGCATCTCTCGTTTCTTTGCCCTTGCGGAAACCGAACTGGTCTTCCTCTAATTTTTCTTCTATTTTCCTTCTCATTCTTTCCAATATAACTTTGGTTATAACTTTGCCCACATGTTAGATAAGGGTTATAGTTCTGTAATGTTTACATTCCTGCGCATTACATATCTTTGGTATCGGGTTTCAAGAGTGCGTTATCGTAAATGTATAAAAAAAGAGTGATCGAATACAGCAGTGAGCAGCAAGATTTGTAAAAAGCTGTTACGATTATTCTACATAAGTACAAGGTTAATTAACCTATCGACGGTGGATGTTAAATAGAAGAGATCGATCGCAACTATTATGATCCCTTATTGTGCGTGGAAAACAATGACATTTTAAATCTATCGGTTTTGCATTCTATATCCTCTATCTTATTCCTATGATAGTTTCTACTGTAATACGTTGGCTCTAGCAAAAATATGTTGAACGTCCGGCAAAAAAACTGTCCCCTTCAACAATTTGGTAACGCTGCTAAGTTCATTTTAACAAATTTTTACAAATCTGGCTGCTCTCCGCTGTACTCGATCTATTTCTGAGACTAAATCTACTTAGTAAAGGTCCCATATGTATTGTTCTGCATGTTTGCATGTTCATTTACGTTCATTCACTCTCCCAGTTTCTAGTTTGACTGCTAACTGTTCTCCTGACTGCTTTTTGGTCTGCATCTCGGCCGGGGGAACGTGCGAGGTCCAGATTGGTGCTGGGACGAGTATTGCATGCCTGGTGTGGAATCACCCTGTGCCACACACCCTAGTGTTGGCTTGCACGGTACTTCGTAGATGTAGATATGCTAGCGGCAAACTCAAAGTGAGGTCTTACGAGAGAAAGTCTCTCTGCTTTATCTACTCTCTTCTTTGGCCAGTTTTTTTAACCTATTGCGATTTCAATGATTTGTCCAAAGCAGTTGTGGCCATCCTATTTCAATCACCTCTATTCCTGCCTCACTCCTTCTTCATAACCTGGAGCTCCTAGCAGCAAACTCTCCTTTATTGTGACAACCACCTTGGTGCATGCATTAGGGAAGACGAAAACTGCAATACTCAAGAGGAGGGTTGCAGGGAGTAGGAGCATGGGAGGGTGAGTCACCCGTGCATTCTTCAAGGCTCCCCTCCCTTCCTGTTGGCATGCACATTTAGGGTTCACGACCGCGACCCCTGTGTCCACAAGTCTCCCATTGCACCCGCCTCTCCACCCTCTCTTCGAAGGGCGCTATTACACACGACGGCCAACCCCTCATCTCTCTCTCATCCCGCACCTCACCTCTCTCTCTCTGTCCCTACCAAAGGAGAGATTCCCGTTCCGATTTTCCGCGACCCGATGGAATTTCATCCTTCCACTCCCCGCTGGGGGAATGCCTCCACGGCCCATGGAAGTCTCATCAGACTGTGACGGTAATGCTACGTCGCGGAGTGATGTAAATTTATATAAAGTTTTCTCCATTAGGGAAGCCAAAATTCACTTGTGCAGTATATGATTCCATTATCGTACGAAAAATTAGTAATAGCGTTGGTAGTAGGAGAGGTAGTACATTGGTTTAACGTACATCAATAGTTACGTTCATGTCTCATGAAACTTATTTAATCCCATCGACTTTCATGCTATTGTTGGGTGTAATTCTCTTACACAACGTTGGCAATTTCGACTTCCATACTTGAAGAGTGTCCAAAAATCTAAGCCTCGGTCGTATAAACTTCATGTTTTCTTGTGCTGTGTTGCCAAAAGTGTGCTGAGTTGCCCTCGATCTCACCCAAGGTGAGTAGAGAGACTCACTCTTTACTCACCTTGGATCTCGCCCTCTCTGCCTGGCCAGTACATTAGGCAACCTCGGTTTGAATCCCTCTCCACCATAAGGATCTTCCTGCAAGCGAATGCGCTTGGACCGTCACAGATGCACACGAAGCTCAGTCACAATGATATTTCAATTCTGGTATAGTACCCTTTGGCAGCTAAAAATCTAGCCTGTCGGAAAGCAATCATTTTTTAGTTATTAGATTATTCAGTCTTCAATATACTTCTGAGCGACGATGGAGCTTCGAAATTGAGGCTCCCATTACATGTACCTTGTTGGTGTTGATTTGAACATATCGTGATCAGTGAATTCCTTCGCGTGTGACTTGAACCGATTCTGAACTAGTCACCTTCAGAACGCAAATAAATTCCTTTTGGTTCATTAATGTACGAAAAATGCTTGATATCGTTGGTCTAACTGTTAGGAGGAATTCTACATTTTTCCAAAATTGAACTGAGGATTTTTGTGGCATGCAATTATGCGATCGTTCAAAATCATGTACTCTATTTGCTGGGTCTGTTAGGAAACTGCTTTAGAGCACACATTTTCGCAATATTCACTAGCTTGTAGACCTGCCATGTTTTGGAAAACATAAATAATCTACTTTCTCTATCACGGTATGTTATTAAATTATGTTAATAATAGGGAGTTTACAACCTTCTCTCACTTTAGTGATCATTCCGAAGATTGGTTGGCAGCAGTTTGGTTGACACACGTTCTCCGCCTCCCTTTTAATCTTTTTACAATTCCTGCATTCCACATGTTTCATAATTTGCGCTACCAATTGCAGTTGCGGTCTTCCACTGGATTTTTCCCATTCACATTACCCTCTAGTATTGTCTTTAGGAGTCGCTGATGTTAAGTAATTAATGTCCTACGAACTAAAGTCACTGTTCACGATAGATTTGTAGATGTAACTTTCCACAAGCTTCCTTTTCCCGTTCAACCTTATATGTTCTTCCTCATTAAAAATTTGTTGGTCCATTGGATTGTTACCTTTGATGATTTCCGTTTCTCCTCCTCTTTTTACTCCAGAGTCCATGTACATCATATAAGGCAAACATTGACCCACAAATCACAGAGTTATTTAAATACTTTGCGAATATTACGCCATTTTCGCATAAAATGTGCATAGTTTTCGAAAATTATGTGCATTTTATTAACTCTGTGGTGTGTTGGTTATGCTTCATTAATTTATTTATCGATTTCAAAGTTCAACCAGCATATAAATATGATTACAATGCGAACAATAATAGAACAAAAACAATTAAATATATAATAATACATGAGCCAAAGCTGGACAAAAGACGTTACGTGTATGCCTACATTATATTAATTTACACTTTACATTTACAGCTCTGAAAATTTGGTAATGACCTTTTTGCAAACTTTTTCGATCCGCACACAAATTTAAGTCATTTCAAAAATCATTACGTCGTATAAATTCTGGGATAAGCTTTTACAGCAGTCGCTACCAACAGCAACGTTATTTTTGAGAATTCTATTTGAAAAAGATATACAACTAATATTTAAGAAATGTTCTTATAATTTCAAGGCTGTTATTTAGCAATTTTCAGACGTTCTTCATTAACAAGCTTAGAGTTACCAAATACCCAGGGATTCCCTCATTTAATACTGTACTTTAAAAGCAATGGCTTCGCATTAGCGATAGCAAATGCCTACAAAGTTTCGGGAATATTATATCAAAACTGAATGAAAAATATGTGAATGTATTATTGTTTTGACCGCTAACTTTTCCCACGCCGCTGTTTTCGCGACCCATTCATTTGAATTTCCGTCACGAATTCACTCACGTCTCCACCCATATTGTTGAACTTGTATACATCTCAACTTCAAGGCTACTCCTTCGAAATTAGTTTCAGGAGAGAAGTAGGCGACGCTGTTCTTCTGCAAACATAATCGATACCTGGAAGTGAAGCTACTTCGACCACAAGTATACTGCACATGGAAGATATGTTTTGTCGTTAATTAGAGTAGTTTCGTTAAGAACTGCTACGTGCCAATAAAAAGTGTTTCACAACTTTTAGAAGGATTAGGTAGTGGACTACTAGAGACTCGGAGGCTAAACGCTAGGCTTAGATTGTTTGAGAAATTCAGAACAGGTGTGTAACAGTGTGACACAGAATATAATTTCGGAATTTTGGCACTGCATCACATCTCTAGGACCGACAGGAAAGATAAAATAAGAGAGATACATCCAACAGAAAGGTACAAAGATTCGTTCTTTCCACGCACAATAAGTGACCTTAATAATAAGTACCGGGAGACCGAGCTTCGCTTCGGTTCACCCGGCTTGAGCTTTGCTCGACATGAGCTTCGTACAGCTTAAAATTTTAGGAAGATATTCAATGTATGTGTTGTTTGTGTTAGAATATGTTTAACCATGAAAATTAAAAAAAATAATAACAAAATATTTTATTTTAAAAGGTAACTAAATAATTTTGACATATTATGTACAGTCATAAATAGTACATAAACGAACAACAAAAAAATGATTCCATGCCAAAGCACCGAAAAAAATACAAAAATTGCCCTCACTATCTCAAAATTTCACGAAATATTTTGTGTGTTTTTCTTATAAGGCCTTAAGTTTGTATAGGTATACAATTTTTATGAAAATTGTTAACTTTTTGCGGAGATACGAGGATATAAAAAATTCAGCACTTGTAAAAACAAGTCCCGGAATTTTCCCGTTTTTTGCAGATCTAAGAAAGCTATAAAGTTCCGGTAAGAATTTATTTGCACAAAAAACATTAGTGCATCATATTCAACAGTCAAAGTTGAAAGTTGGAAATGTTTTGAAATTAAAAAAAAATATTTGAAAGTTTAAAATTAAATTTGCAAAATGTACCCCACCTTCGATCCATCTCAAATATTAGAATCTTGTAGTCCTTTGTCTTGGCAAGGAAGCTGCAAATTTTCGTCATTGCAATATTTCACCGTGTCTTCTCCCATCTGGTTGAGTAGCAGTTAGGCCTTTCGTTACTTTCCAATGGAGTGAGAAATGTACATACTATAATATACTTTTAATTGTAAAATCCATACACTTGACTTTTCAATGCCACCTTATAATTATGTAGAACAAATTTTTGAATAAAAAAGATTTTCCTGCTCCACTAGGTCCATACACAAAAAACATTTTGGCGCAGGGTTTTCATTATTAAGAGCTCCAAGAATTGATTCAAAATTTTCAATTTGCTTGCCTTTAAAGGACTGGTACATGTGATCTCCAAGAGAAGCAGTTTCATCACTTAATACTTCATTGTCAAGTTGTTAATAATCATCAATCCCGTCCATACCAAAATTTTTATAGAGTAGTGAAAATTACTACTTTAATTTGCTTCAATATTACGTTTGTACGCAATTATTCGATAAGCTCGTTTAGAAGCTTCCTCGACTGAACCGTTATTTCTCCCAGCTTCTCGGATAAAATCTTCAGCTAAGTTTTCTTTGAACACATCCCAAAAGTTTATTGGGTTTTCAGGGCACCCAAAAATAAGAATGTGTGTAAAAAGTGTTCTCATTACTCTAGGGATTTTTGACAATGCCGAAACTCGTAAAACTTCAATCCTTTCTGGTAATCAAAATTAAGCCCCCTGGCAAAAATTTGAGTATATGTATTGCATTTAATGCCATTAAAGGTAAGAAGGTCGTCGAAACTTATAGCTTCGTTTAGATGGTACATAAGTAATCGTAAATGATAAAGGCCAGGTTTTGCAAGTAAACTAACATTATGACTTCTACCTATGACGCATATGCTTCTTCTTCTTTCAACAAATTCGCTGGATTTTCCGATCCATCTAAATTTTTCTGGCATTTGCCAGTAGTAGAAATAATTAAATTCCGAGTGATTTTTAGTATTTTCTTGTGAGAGACCGATTATAATTAAAATAAGCTTCTAAAGTTGAACCCCTCTGTCCAATCGTAAATCCAAGTAAAACGTCATGCATTTGTTCAATATTTGATTTACGATATTTATCTGGCAGATGAATATCCAATCGCTGTAAACAACGACTTTTTTAAATTTCACTACCAAATAATCGCCAGTAAGCCTCAGGTGGAGTAATACATCTACCCTGTACAAATGTGTCTGTTTCGTTATAATTTATAGTTCTATGATTTTCGACAATTTTAAAAAAAGCAAAATCATGGGAAAAATTCTTAAAATTCGTCATTTTCCAACTCAGTTTCCTCAAAAACTACTTGTCTCACGGGTATGTTTCTTACCATTTACAAATGCGCATTCTTTACTCTATCCCTAGGTATAATTGTCAGTTTCGCCAATTACGGGGATTTTTCACAACAATAAATTTAGCTGGCGAGACGAAAACTCATCTTCACCTTATATATGTTTATAAATATACTTAAAAGCACGAATACTTCTACATTACTTTATACTTTATTATTTTATAATTTAAAAAACAAACGACAAAATAAATAATAAATATGTAATGAAATTGATATTCTCAGGTGCAACTTTGTAAAAATCTATATTAACAGAATCAATACAAACTTTGTAAACTTCACAATGAATTATAAATATTTTTAATGTTATTTAATAAAATCCATTGTGAAATTTACAAAGTTTGTATTGATTCTGTTAATAATTATGTAAATCGGAAAATGTAATAAGTTACCTTTAATACCTTTTGAAAACCTGATAAGGCAGGCATTTGAAAGATGCGTCGCCGGTGCTAGGACCGTGCGATCAGCCAAAAGTTATTCAGAGTCACCAAGGCAATGGACTGGCAACTGGTAAGTAGCTACAGTAGATTTCCAGAAAAAAATCATTTAAGAAGTTACAACAGTTTGCAGAATTTATGAAGTTTGCGGTTAAGTTTGACTACACGATCCAACCTTGACGGGTCTCTTATCATTGTGTACTCCGAACCGCTCACATGTCGTATTAAAGCTACCATAACGTACTAAGTCTTGGCGAACATATTTTTTATGGTAAAATTAAACCATGTAATGGCAGCTATGTGCTTCAATTTAGCCTCCTTAGAGGTCTTCAATGGCTATAATTATATTTACGAGACCGTGGAGCAGTTGTTTACAGTCACGAACAAATCATGCCAGAGGCAATTGGGTGGTAAGTTAGAATCAAGGAGTAAGGGAGAACATGATTGAGATAAAATAAAGTAAAAAGACTGTTATGACAGACATTTGATCACGCGGGAAAAACTGAAAATCATGCTATAACTTCCTGAAACGCATAAGTCCAGTTTTGTAGTTCTTTTTTTCGAGGAGTATGCGAGTTGGCAAGATTGTCGTAAAAAAATTAAGATATCACCCAGATAGCATCAGCTCCCATTCTCATGGTGTTGAAAAGATTGGCCTCAATTACACACTTAACTTTGGAATCCTATGTTCAAGCAAAGTAATTTTATATCAAGTGTACAGTTCGTCCATTTTGTCGTTAATAGTACCCTCCATTATTTAATTGTACACCCATTTCTTTTTTCGTACTAAAACAGTATAGCCCGGAAGGAATTCGCAACCTTTTCATGTCCTCTTCAAATGACGCCCCTACTTGTTATAGAGTTAAGGTCTTCCGCTAAACATTTAAAGGACAAAATCGTGAGTGAGGAAAGACGGATGAGGGTAATTCAGTAGTCGTGTAGTTTACTTGTTGATAGCTCGGGAAATCACACCCGCCATGAGCGGGTATTTTAAATGTGATCGGAAACACTCCCTTTGATGAGAAAGTGAGAGTGATGACGTTTAAAAGTAAGTCATTCTGTTTTTTTTTACCAGAATTCATAGCGTCGTTAAAGAGATGAATGTAATTAGTCCCGGCTGCATTTATTGGAGAAAGTGTAAACAATGGATCAGGTTGTGACTTTTATACCCGCGGTGAAGTGGGAAATCCCCTTCTGAGTTTATTCGAATCCATATTTAGATCAAGACTAATTTTAAGCGAAACCTTCTTAAACTGGGTTTAAGACCAACAATTTATTACTACATATTTTTTTCTATGCAAATGAAAAGGTCCCACCCCGTTGCGAAGACTGTACCTCTTCGCTTACTTGAAAGAGTAAAATTAACGTAATTAGAAGTCAAACATATCTAAGGTCAAATAAATATTTCACCAGGAGTTGTTTTAGGGTACTTTAAATCTAGTTTATTTCTATGTCTTAGTCGAAATAGTCGTGTCCATCGTCCCCAAGAACCCCTATGCCTTCCATGTGTGGGACCATTACTTCCTGTACAAGGCCCTGTTTCTGTTGCAGTTTCCGAAAAGGATTGGTTGACTATAAAATCACATACTTTAACGTTTTAACGGGAATAACCACAGTAGGTATATTCTTCGGTGTTGCTTAAAGAAGAGGCATTTAGAATTACCAATTTTCAAAAGAAATTCAAAAGGTAATTTCATTTGGAAATCCAATAATGTTTTTTTTCTTTTTCCTCATCAACCTAAAGGAGGCATCCTTCGCTGAGTAAGTTTAACCCATATTTCGTCTTAAGTCCTTCATATCAACCTCATCGTACAAATACACGCGTCTCCCACACTACCTGCGTCACTCCACTCCCCCGAAGCTTTTAGAAGTCGCTCTTTCAAAGTTCAAAAACTTGGTTTTTCCCAAGTATCATGGCTCTGCTTTCTCAAAAGCAGATGAAGAATTGCGACTATGGGCACAAATAAGCTGAAAAATATACACAAACCACTTCCATTAACATCCTTGAGGCTATTCTAAGTGTTTTTCCGACTCCATTTCTCCGTGGGAATCGGCTGAAGGGATGGAAAAATATTTTGGAGGCTTTATGTACTCCCACGCAAAATATGTTTAGCAACTCTTCCTGGTCTCCACTCGGAGAAGGGAAATTTTGCTCGCTTGATATGTAGGTCCTAAGGTACTCACCGCCTTCGTATTTTCCTTGGATAGCAAGTTCTTGGTGGATACGAAGGATTTTATTTTTGGAATAATTCGGTCAGCGTCTTAAAACCTTTCGTGGTGAGAAGTGAAAGGTGGTATTACGGTTCAAAGAAGTGACCGGCCTTATCTTTTACGACAACGACATTACGATGAGCACTTAAGAGTGCTTCAGAACTGGACAGGTTGAAAGCATGAATGTTATATTCATGTGCGTCATTTGTACAAAATCTTTCGATAAAGTTTCAGGTGTCGAAGCATGAACTGTTATGTTAAAAAATTATTTATCTTTTTCAGTAGAATAGGTCTGGATAAGAAATAATAGATGTTATTACCTCATTTGCCAACGTTTCGCAATATATTTTCTCCTCATCTGTGCTATAATATTTTCCACAACATAGTTGGTCAGTTTAATGGAGATAGTGAGGAAACTATTCAATTATTTCCGCTATAATTGAAGAATATAGTTCAAAGTTTTTCGGAGTATATGACATTTTTTAGCAATACCGCCTTTTGCTTAACTGCAATTATGTTGTAACCAAGTCCTAAAATTTGGATATTTTTGGAAACAATATTTGCGACAGAATTCTCTCTTTCAAAATTACCAGCGCAAACTTCGTTTTCACCGCCAGATTTTCGTACTTCCTTATTTTCTCTGCATATGTTTCGGCTATGTAATAAAATAGGGGGACAGCAGTATCTATAATGATTATTACTTGTCAATAATATATATGTTTAAAATATTGTACCAATTATAAGTGTTTATTCAGTTAAATGTTATTCTGCCATCACAAAATTATTATATACTATTGCAGACCACATAAAACCTGTGGACAGGATAAAACTTGTACACCACATATGACATTAATTCCAGATTAATTGCTGAAAGGTGAATGATGAATATAGGCCCGGTTTAATAGCGCCTGGTTAACGCCAACCTCAAGATGAAGTTGCCTATACAAAAATCTGATGTTTACTGAGAGTTCAAGTTTTGTGTTCAATGTTGATCAATCCCGGTCAAGGCGAATGACTTTCCATCTGTGGAATATCGCACTTATGTGCACTTGGGGATGACTCCGAAAAGGAAACGTCCGTGGCTAGTCCCGGTATCCTCAAAATTATTCAAGTTTTGTATATTTTATCGGACTGTCACTAGATTGGCTCGAGAGTTTTCTATGGGAGAATGTGTTCTCTTCATCATTCATATCAATAAAATATTTAACTAAGTGATTATATAACCGGGACATAGTGATTTCATCTGCACTCTTAACCAGCAGAACGGCTGTGATATCTTCTTGATTTGCATAGCAATGGATCGATTGTGGAAAAGCTAATTATTTGTTGCATCTCTTTTGAGGAATTTAGAAACGGTAAACTTTTAGAGTATCAGGAATATGCCCTAAAAATTGTAATGTATCGACAGCAGGTGCATAAGATGTACTACCACAGAAAGACAAATGAAAAAGTGACACGCATCATTTTGGATAAACATGGGAATAATCAGATGAGTGATCTCGTGGTCACAATATTTTCAGTACGTGAAAATATAGAAAAATTACTTAGCCTTCTATTTTTAAATCACCTAAGAATGATAGTTATTCTGTGACAAAGCCATTACTAATTCATCCCTGGAGTCAGTTTTCCACCTCTACCACATATAAATTCATTGTCGCTGAACATTTTAAACCAACCTTTTATATATTTAATGATATTTTTCCACAAATCATCGGGCGCTTTGAAATATAGTCCAATCTCGACTTTGGTCTGGTTTCAATCGTGGTAAATGCGTTTGTTGTACGCTGAGGAATGAAGTCAATCAATAATTAAAATGGCGAGATATTTATATTACGCTTGCTAGAATTGTAAATCAAAACAGCCCTTTTATTTTAGCTCTTGAATTGAACTTAAATTAATGCCTCTAAACATTCATTAATAATTTAACTCTGCTTAATGTAAAATGAAATGGATAAATCTGTTGCTTTCCAATATTTATCTCCACTGTGCGATTAAAATTTTTTTATTTTTTTTATTATTTAATTACCACCGAAAACAGCACTTATGTTGGCCTTTACATCGGGGTAGTAACAATCAACAGTGGGAAAACACAAACAACCATGTCCTGGGAAGTGAAAAATCCTCCCTAGGCGTGATTCGAACCCGCGACCTTTGGGTTAGCAGAGGACGTTACCCCACCGCCACCGAGGCAGACAAACGCAGATAATAATAGAAATTCATCTTGAATTTCTATTAGTATCTCGATGAAGCGGAACTGATGGAAGAGATGGTTTCTCTCTTTCCACTTAAAGATGTTAATAAATGAGAAACGTCACCATCGGAAGGCTTTAATACAAATTCGGCAATGAATTGTCGCCACTTTCCATCATCCAATACATCCTATCTTGTCAGTGCAACTGCCAGAGTGAGTTCAAAAGGACCATTTTCGTGAAATTTATTTCGGGATACATTTCGCCGTTTCCTGCACATGCTGCCCCAAGCGGGATGTAGAAGTTGTCACGGAGACGGTAGCGATGCGAGACTCGATCTTCCAGAAATCGATTTTAAGCGTTTTGACTCGAACGGTTTCACACGGAAGTGAAGTTTTGGAGAGTCGAAATGTTGTATTTTTAAAACCTGGGAGAAGCAATTCTGTGCCGCGAGGCCGGTCCGTGATGTGACTGAGAGGGGCAGGGGAGTGGTGTTCGAATGAGGGGAAGGAGGGGTGGCGATGCAGAGAGATGAATTTTGGGAGAGAGCGTCAGGGATGGGATGAATGACGGTAGGCTAATGCATAAGCAGCGAGGAATTCGTGACACGGACAAGAATAAAAGAGTCACGTGAGCACGATGATGGTGCAAAGTTGGGAGCCTTCACGAAAAAAGATTCCTCGCTAGGAACGGGGAAACGTTTCTTCTCAATGAAATTTCTCGGGGGGAGGGGGTGGGGGGGAGACGACGTAATGCCGCGTTCCATCCTCGACATTTTTGCCCTTCGCATCCCGCGTAAAAATTTTTACGCTTGCGCCAAATTTGGGCCAAATTAATGCTTTGATTAAGTTTAGCCCAAACATTGGCAATGAGAATCCTAACTGTAAATGACGTCCAAATACTTACATACATAATTAATCATAAATTATAAATTTGGCCCAAATTTGGCGCAAACGTAAATTTTTTGACGCGGGATCCCATTCAGAACATATATCTACGTGATACCGTTTCTTTTATCGTGATATCTTTTTACGTGATATCTCCTTTCTTTTATAAATTTCCGAGCACCTTCCCGGCCTACGCGTACCCACTCTCTATTCCATTTACCAGTTCCCAGATTATCGCTCTCACAACGCTCACTTTTTTCCGCCTCCCCTCTTTTCTTAATTCCCTTCCTGAGAGCGTTTATCTGTTTTCTCTATCCCCTAACGCATTTACAAGCCTGGCTCTTTCTCATCTCTCTGAAAATAATTAGCACTACCTCTTTATTCAGTTTCTTTCCGTTTTTTTGTTATTTTCTTTGTTATGTTTTGTTTATTCGTTTCTTACAAGTGTTAGGTTATTTGGGCCACTGTAAATTGGCAACAGTGCTGTAAATGGACATTTTCAAATACGTAAATACCCTTTAAATCTACCTCAAGGGTGTGTGGCAGGGGGTGATTCCTCAGCAGACTTGCACTAACCGTGAAACCTATTATGCTATTTGTTATTTTATTAAATTAACTGTGATTTAGCGTATGTGTGAGGAAATTTCACAAGAAAGACGGTGTCTAACAATCGTTGATTGATTTTTCTAATTTCTCTGGGTTCGTCTGAAAGTAGGTATCCGAAGGGTTGTAATTGTGGGATGTTACGCACCAGTGGATGGAGGAAGTACAGCGTAAAATATGAGTTTTGTTGAGATGAGTCTGAGAGGAAGCGTAATGTAGCCGTGGCTATTCAATGTCTTTATAGATTTATGTATAGGTGATACGTGCAGGGTAGAGGTACATCGGGGCAATGGTTGGAGATATACACGTGCGAGTTATATTGTACGCAAATGATTTAGTTTTTCTGATGAAGCAACAAGGAGAATAGCTTAAAGGATAAATGCGTCAAATACTAAATTAGTAGTTTTTTTATAAGGAGGGTGATAATAATGTATGAGTAAATTATTGAGAGTTGGTCAATGTTTTTTTTTTTAATCTCAACTTCCTTTTGTCAGCGTTTTGCACTTTAATTAAAGCATCATCAGGGCTAAAGGTGAAAACATTTTCTTGTTATGACCCTGCCATAGCAAGAAAATGTTTTCATCTTAACCCCTAATGATGCTTTAATTAATGAGCAAAACGTTGGCAAAAGGAAACCACGATGGAAACACCTGTTCCCGATCAGTCACCGAAGTTAAGCATCGTTGGGCTTGGCTCAAGTTTGGAGGGGTGGTCCTCCGATTCGTCCGACTGCTGTTGCCCCTGTCTGCACGTGGCAGACAGTATATGTGATATGACGTTAGCCGTCGAAGCACGTGATACAAAAGTACTACTACCCTAAAGGAATTTGAGATTCAAAAAAAGTTGACCAGCACTCAATAAAATACTCATACATTGTAACGTAGGTTTTCGCGAGGTTGTCCATTATCTCTCTGCATTTTCGGGTTATCCATCCGCTTTCGTTGACTTTGACTGACAACGGTTTCGATAGCCATCATGCCATCGTCTTCATGTCGAAGGTCTAGGTGTGACCTTCGACCTGAAGACGATATCCAGGATGGCTATCGAAACCGTTGTCAGCCAAAGTCAACGAAAGCGGATGGATAACCCGAAAATGCAAAGAGCTTATACGCATACATTAATTAAAGTGGCCAATAAACAATTCAACAAAGTTATTATAATGGATGTATTATGAGAATAAATTATGAAGTAATTGAGCAAGTAAACATTTTTTTGTACCAATGCCGAATGTTTGCAAAAGATTGAAGGATATATGAAGAGGTAGTAAAGCGTGTGAATCCCGATAGGAAAGTCGTAGGTAGTGTGTGGAGCACATCTAAGAATGAGTGTTTGTCTAGGGAAGTAAAAATCGCAGTGTACAAAAATCTTCCGAAATTATCATTTGGCAGCGAAACCTTCGTGTCAGGAAAAGTATAAGAGCAGGCTAAATTCAGTGGGAATGGGGTACTTGAGAAGTGCCTGCGGCAAAAGTAGAATGAAGAGGGTTAGGATTGAGTGGGTGATGAAAGAATGTGGGTTGTACACTCCAGATGTGGACATATATGAAAGAAGCATGCTTCGTTGGTTCGGCCATGTTGAGAGAATGGGAGATAGTTGAACAACGAAACAGGTACATGAGGGTAGAGTGAATGGTGTGAGAAGAAACGGTAGACCGCGAAAGTTAGGGGTGAATGTAGTAGAAGAGACTCCAAAGAGGGCGAATATCAGAAGTCGCAAAATGCTTGCACTAGATCAATCACATGCAACTCCCACCCTCACAAGGTAGAGTAGACTTTTTACTTGTGTTTAATAACAAAGCATCATTATCAGCACTTCACGCCGCTTGAAATGTCCGGCACTATTTTGCTTTCTGCATGAAGTAGTATCTCGTAGCATTCATAAATTAATAGTACTAGTAATATTAATCACTAGATGTCTCTCTAGCAGTGTACTACATGTTTGTGTGTTCATTTTCGTAGCACTCTCCCAGTTTCTGGTTTGACTGCGCACTGTTTTCCTCACTGCTTTTTGGTCTGTGCCCAGCGGCCGGGGGAACGTTCGAGGTCCCGATTTGAACTGGGGCGAGTGCTGCACTGCTTCATGCCTTATGTGGAGTCACCCCGTGCCACACACCCTAGTGGTGGCTTGCACGGTACTTCGTAGATATACATGGATAGGAGATCGTGTTTAAAGCAATGCATGAGTGTAAGAGGAGAATGTGGTTTTTAAGAATAGGGCAATATAAAGGAAATTCTTAAAGAAGAGCCAATTTTCTGGGACTAACAGCAATATTTTAAAGAAATTACTTTGACTGCCACGAAATGGAATGACGTGGTGGGTATGTATGCGTGGTAGAACAAAATAATGAAATAAAATAAAAATTGTAAAAACAGCGCCATCTGTTGCAACTATAACATATAAATGGCGGCGTATATAATAGCTATTGTGGTCCGTAATTGTGAAAGTAATAAATAACATGTTAATACTGTCAGTCCTGTAATTTATCTCCAGTACAAAATACATATACAAATGACTGATGACAGAAATATCGCTACACCGTTCAATCACGGATGAGTCAAGGGGTCACCTTAAAAGGAATTACACCGCACAGACTGTGCCCAAGTGACAAGGACTGTTACAACTTGCCCCTGTTTGTGCAAGAGTTCTTCACGATTCCACAAGCAAGCGTATTATCTTTCCGGAAATGTATTATTCACATCCGTCAGTTGGAGAGTGTGATAAGAGGCGATGAAACGTCGATGGTAGTGGTCAAGGGAAGAAGAGCTTTGGGTTATCGATGCAGGAGGAGAAATGAATGGACTGAATGAGATGAAGGGAGGTAGAAAGCATACCGAGATTAAAAGCCGATATAGTACGAAGCCGGTATAATATGAAGAAGTAGTAGTGCATTCTCTGCTAGAAGTAGATGATCAGACGGCAGTATCTTTATATAAAACCAATAGGAATGTAATAAAATTCTTTACTAAGGCCTTGGAAATGCCTTAGTTTATACGTACCTATTAGGCATAAATTTGATGGATTTCGACATGGTAGATTTTTCAAGATAACTTTCAATCATCGGTTGATGTGCCGCCGACGCTTCCGCGCTAGAAAGTGGCAGATGATTTATGCATGGTAATTATTAACATTATGGCTATAATAATAATTAAACGCCCAGGCAAACAACATGGAAAGTGCGAGGGAATGTGATGACATACGTCTGGCCTGCCATGCTTTACGGAATACCTGGGTCCGATGCACAGCACCTAACTCACCCCTGCCAACGGGATTTATCACCTGGCGGGAGGCTGATGAAAACTTGCTTAATTAAAAGAGAAGAGAGTTTAAAATGGAGTAGGGAAGTTTTGACAAGGAGTGATTGCACAAAAAACCTCAGATAAAGTGAGTTGAGCCGAAGGACGGTTGGAAAAAAATAATGGGATGGCATTCGAGTGGGAGGGTTCTTAATGAATTCGACGGTCGGGAGGCTCTCGAAGAAAGGGTATACGAAGGCATATATACGTGGTTATTGATTGAGAAGCGAGCAAGGCTGTCTCCCGAGGACGAAAGGGTTTTCTAGAGGAGATGAGGAAGGGAAAATGGTGGTACCGACGTGTATGTCAACCGTTCCCTAGATGATATAAAAAGACAAACACCCGTCGACAATCCTTGTCATGTTCTTCCCAGGGAAAGAGAGCGAGAATTCCTTACTGAAGGGCGAATACACTTCTCCGTCTTCCCCGAATAAATGGAAGCATTCGATTTAAGGTGTGGAAGTTAGCGCACATCGGAACATTACAGAGCACCACTCAGTGCTCACGAACGACGAAGAAATGGAACGATGTGCGCAGGAGAAATGCACATTATTCGACCAAAAATATACTGGTTCTATCGGTGCACAATTTTCACGGCTGAATGTTTTGTTAACATTTAACGAATTCGTTCAAACAGTGCAGTTATAAAAGAAAGATTTTTTCCTCACACCAATTAAAAAAAAGAACGATAAGAGGCCAAAACAGCTTACAATGAAATTTATAACTAAGCTTGTTTATAGGTAGTGTAGCTAATTAGTTGAATATCTCCCTAATGCTTGTTTCTTATCTGCTACGCATTACTAACAGCACGCAACGCATGTTTCCTACATAGCTCTTGTATCTCTGGGCATTCATGTGGTTGCAAAGTACCTACATTAATACCCGTAGTTTGCAGTAGCTTTAGTAGCTTCACAAACAAATAAAACCTTCCGGAGTTACTTGCAAGCCGGTGACAGACCACCAATCTTTGGGCAGAAAACTGATATTTTTTACTGCAATAACACGAGACTACTGTAACACAAACCCTGAAGTAAGTAAGCGCCTTATCAAAACATGCTCTGATATGGTATTGAAGCTGGGCAATAAAAGTGGCAGAGCAAAAGAGATTTAAAGCAATGGAGATGTGGTGTTATCGAAGAGTGAGAGGGGTCAAAGGACGATTAGAGTCCCACAAAGAGTTCGAGAGAAAAGAAGAATGGTGAAAGCTCTGAGAAGAAAGAGGGACTAACTTGTTGGACAAATTTATGACACAATACTTCATTGTACATTTTAAAGGAAGGAGAAAAGAACGGGAAGAATTACAAAGGAAGACAAAGAATGGAATACATGAGGCAAATTATGAAGGAAGTCGAAGTAAATATTTATGTAGGAATAAAGCGGTTGGTGGAGGGGAGAGTGGATTGAAGAGCTGCTGCAAGCCAATCCTCGGATTTATGACTGATGATGAAGGAATAAGACGAGACAAAAGATTACATTTGTGTTAATCGGAGTGTACTCCTTGAATATATGTCATAATTTAAGGGTGCAATATGGAAACCGGCCCTAGGTTATTACCTCCCCTAATAAAAGTCTATATAACATGATATTCGATTATGTTTAATTTTGAATATTCTAGCTAGCATAGTACCCGCAGAAATATCTTGTGATTACTGAACCAGGATGCTGGTGATCTAGCATAATCGCTGGCGTACTAACTAGTATCCTTGATTTCATAAGTGGTGTGGTCCTAGTACAATAATTGCTCCCTAGCAAACTAAGTATCTGTCAACAACAGCTTCAAGAATTCTAGATTCCATCAGTATTTTAGATTCCCCCGTACTTAGTATCAGACGCTATCTTGCATACAGGATGTCGGACATGGTTAAGTAGGCATCGTGTAATATGGTCTTTACCAGTAGCTGCGGACAATAGTTAAACCCACCTTTCGAGTGGCAAAATCTTGTTGGAAATTAAACTAAACTCCCCTAATTCATCCTTATTTACCCCATCGTTCACTTTTTGGGAAGTAGTGTTAGAACATGCTTAGACTGGAATACATGAATTGCTGAGATAAACTAAAAATGGGGACTTTGATTGTAATAATTCAGTTATTTATCCAATTTTTCAGTTACATCTTTTCTTTGCTAGGTTTGATTTTTAAAATTTTATTTAAAAATGCTAGAATGGTGGGATATTGCATTATACTCCAAAGCAACTGGCAGGAAATATTGTGCGCTTGTTTACACACGATCTGAGATCATTATTAACTAAGTCTTGAATGAAAAAATCAAGCAACTCGTGAAAATCCACATACCGTTCCACGCTGTTCTGTTCTCTTTGCCACTCTTATGGGTGAACACGAGCTCAGAATCGATTTGAAGTTTCTATATCAGCGCAGTTACAGCTTCCGGCGTGTCATCTTATAGATTATTCTCTGCAAATTCGACCAGTCGCTTCGCTCAGAACAAAAAAAGAAAGAAAATAAAAATGAAAAAAGTGTAATCCCAAAGGCTCTCTATTTTTTCATTACCAAAAATTACACAAAAATCCGTCGTAGAAAAACCTTTGGAGATGCTGCTATTCGTTCGTTTTCCTCAATCTCTTCTTTTTCCTTCTAAACTTCCCTTTCTCTCCTCTTCAGAGAGAGGGTAAGAGAGAGAGAGAGACGCGGAGTCTACAAACACGAAAACAACTGACTTTTCCGCGGTCGTCACCGAGATAGTGGTTCAACGACCTGTTCCACGAATCCGTCCGACATCGCCTCTTCCACGGCTTTCAAAAAATCCTCGTTTTCAGGGAAAGGAGAAGAAGGGGAGAGAGAAAGAGATGGAGCGAATGTGTGCGTGAAGGTTTGTTGACGCGGTGAGTTACCCAAGTCGACGAGAGCGCTCGTTCAACGACAAGTGTTTGCCCGCGTACTTGATTTTTTTCCTCTCCTCCCGTCTCTCGTCTACTGCCTAAAGGAATTAAGCCGGCGGCTTGAAGATCCCTCATCGGAAGACCCACGTAAAGAGTGAGTGAAGGGCGTCCTTGATTTATCTCCCGTCGAAATGAGGAACAAAACTTGAGCCAGACATACCACGCATTGTTTTTCATGGAAGTCTCCCCTTCCCCCCTTCAAAGAACTCCTTCTTCGTATTGATTCTTCAGAAACGATCCAATTTAGAATCTCGAGAGGGAAGAATATTATTCCTTCTGGATTGAAATTGCTTTCTCATTTGCGTATAATATCCTACAAATCTGTGATTAAAAAATACAATTATTATGCTCAATTTGTAGTAATGATAAAGTAAACTACGTAGTATTTTTCTACAATATTTTTATAGCATAACCCGTTTCGCCGATCTACAGCATCGTCAGGCACAGAATGTTTCTTTATATACCGTTTATTGTTGTGTTGTAGTTACGGGAGGGAGGAGGAGGAAAAAATACATAGGTTCGGGGAAGGTTGAGAAAGGCAGGGGCCAATAGTTACGCAGATAATGGGATCGTGAGGCGGGAAAGGTTATTATTTAACAAGGTAGATTTATCGGAAAAGAGTGAAATGGGTATTTTACTTTATTATGAATTGAAATATCGAGGACTTCTACGAAGTGAAGCATGCAACAGTGATGTATATTATGCTCAAGTTAATTTACCGAGTAAGGTTGGTTTAAATGGAAGAGGGTAAAATCCTTTAGGTTTTTACAGACGCAGACCGCTTATCTTCCGGCAAAATTATTCATTTCTTCGTTTCGGCATTCGTTCTACCACTCCTCATTCCGCTCAGAATAACAATTGTCTTCCCTCTCCTTCCCCGCTTACCCAGAATCCTCCCCTCTATCACGGCCTTCAGCAACCCTGCGATAGAATATCCACGACGACGAGCTGAAAATAAAAACTAAGATCAAATAACAATCGCAATAAAGCGAGAGTTTTTCATTTACATAATTCTTATGTGTGTACGCTTTCATCCCGTGCTCTCCAAACTTTAACATTTCTCGTAATCTTAATGCAAGAGTCTCAAATATCTAAAGAAATATACTTTAAATTTAACTGTAAAATCATTTTGCTTACGTTTACATATTTCCAAACCGGGAGAGAGTCTGCATTATTAGGATGCATGTCACAATGCATGCACCAAGGTGTTAATAGTTAGAAAACCTATTGATATTTAAAGGAGTGGAATTTTTGTCTCTCACATGAGAGAAGCTCACTAAATCAGCGCCTACTTTATAAGTCTACATATTCCTTCGATATTTCTTCAACAATCAAATCATAAAAATCATATTTGAAATACACAAAAATTTCAAAATTTAATCAGAAAATAAAATGAAAATGTAGGCACCGGCGAGATTCGAACTCACGATCTCCTGTTTACTAGACAGGCGCTTTAACCAACTAAGCCACGGCGCCTCGTACGTATAATGCAAAAAAATGTACTACCTGTCCCTTCTCATTTTGTACTTGTATTTGAAAAAGAAGCGTCCTAGCTTTTCAAATGACCATGCGCGGTTTTTTAGTTATTATCGTTCAAGTTGGTGCTTAAGTTTTTAGCAGAAAAAACGGTGAGCTTTTTCATTGGAACCTCCATCACTCACTCAGTGATTCAACCCGAAGGTTGGTTTGGATAGTTTAGGGTAGAGCTCACCCCGGACTACATCAGCATCTACGAAGTACCGTGCAAGCCACCACTAGGGTGTGTGGCACGGGGTGATTCCACACTAGTCATGTAGCACTCGTCCCAGTACAAATCAGAACCTCAAGCTAAGCCACAGGCGAGTGATTTTCACACATTCAGGGTCCCCCTACATGGCCAGTTCCATTTCCTGGGCCACCTCGCACTCCGAGGATTTTTTTTTGTTCGGGGGCGTCCAAAGGCTTCACCCGGATTTGAACCCTTCGATCAGCAGCCAAACACTCTACCCACTAGGCTACCACGCTTTCCCATAAAAAATATAAAAAACCTCCATAAAAATAATATTGAAAACCTTCCCACACAGTTTACGGAACGATAACATTAAAAAAAATTAACTCTCAGTTTATGTAGTTGAAATTGGATCTTTGACTGTCGAGATATAATGTCTCCAACTCGAGTATCTCTACATTTTGCATCGACTGTTGTCAAGCATAATTTGTCGCACTAACATGATCGCGTCCTGAACAAGTCCAAAAGCGTAGCATTGTAACACACGAAGCCTTGGTCCAAGAGTGCCCAATATTGGTTCATCAGAAACAATCCTACTTAGAATCTCACGACGAGAATATTACACCTTCTGGATTGAAATTTACGTGAATTGTATGATCTAAAAACCAAATAACAATGTAAACTGCGCACTACTCTTGACGACGTCAGGGAGACATAATACAATTTTATTAAACTTTACATGCGAGGCGCCGTGGCTTACTTGGTTAAAGCGCCTGTCTAGTAAACTGGAAATCGTGAGTTCGAATCTCACCGGTGTCTAAATTCTCATTTTATTTTCTGATTAAAATTTGAAATTTTTGTGTATTTCAAAGATTAGTTTAATGATTTGATTTTTGAAAAATATTGAAGGAATATGTATACTTATAAAGTAGGCACTGATCTAGTGTGCTTCCTTCATGTGAGAGACAAAAATTCCACTGATTTAAATATCAATAGGTTTTCTAACTATTAACACGTTGGTGCATGAATTGTGACATGCATCCTAATAATGCAGACTCTCTGCCGGTTTGGAAACATGCAAGCGGATACAATGAAATACATTCCAGTTGACATATCACCTCCTGTCGAACAACCTTGCAACGGCTAAATCAGTTCTATGTAGAAGTACGTTTTCATTTCTTCATCATCTAAATAAATTTCACCGAAGGTAGCTTTTTGAGCCAACGGAGAATACTCGAGATATAGGAATGCTTTTGCAAGCACATATTTAATAACTTTACATATTTTATCGAAGAGCATTATTAGGCATCCATTGAACATCATCGTATCACTGGCATACATTTTAATAAGCGACCTTACCTAGATATTTCCTTGCATATTTCGGTGCTTGTTGCTACTCACCAATATGGGAAATTGACTCTTATCGCTTAAATTACCATGTTACATTATCAATCGTACAGACATTGATACATGATTGAGATGCTCTTTTGACAAAAATTTGTTTTTGTGCCATTAATCCAAAATTTAAGTGAAATAGAATCCTGAATCCTGCCAGAAATGGTTATCATAATTTTTTTACAAAACGAACTGCGGATCACGCGAGAAATAAATACGAATTGGCGAGGCAATAAACCTTCGTAAATGGTAGCTTGACCTGTTGCTTCTTTTCTTCCGATACATGCCTTATCAGATAAAAATCCTTGTGATTTGTAGCCTTATGTAAATAGAGGCTCTGGGCAACTGATAATCAACTCGCTGATCTATGTTAGAAGTCGTATTTTAGCGTAATAACGGAATTACAAAAAATTAACTCAATGACTTAAAACATTACTTAAGATCCAGGGACATTCATCGGGGGTCATCCATTCTTTAGTAAGCCAGGAGGCAGATTTTTATTTATATAAAAATGGTTTTGATAACGTATACGTCATCGAAATAATATTTATAAAATGCCAATATATTCATAAGAAAAAAATTATATATTTAAAGAGTTCAGCAATTTTAGAGTTACGTCACCATATGAAAATATGGGCAGGGATCTGAAATGAAATTGTTGGCTCTTACTCAGACAAATTTAAATTAATTTCTTCTGCTTTAAATTAAGGAATTATCGCGAGAAAAATAATTAGAGCTAATGAAAACTGATGTGGGATGACGGGCTTGAATAAAATTGATTTATTAAATTCTTATATTGCCTAATATCTAGGAAACATTATCAATGGTCATCGATTCTTTATTCAGCCAGAGGTTAGTTTATATAATATGAGTTTAAATTGTGCAGGTATAATTGCTGGTCATCAAGCTATAATTGGAAAAACATATCAATTAAATTAACCTGGCGATTTCAGAGGTACTTAAATGTGTGAATTGTTGCCTCGAGTTCGGAGAAATTAAAGTAAATTCCGCTTTTATTTATTATATGCAACCATTAAAAAAAAAAGCCAAAATTATTTTACGATGACGCATTTGAAAAACATTCTTTTTAAAAATAATTTCCAATAAATTTTCAGGGATCAGGATGTGATGAGTAAAATCCAGCCCATAATTACTGGATTCATAATTTACACCATCAAAAAAATGGTTTACAAGCGATAGAATGGCTTCACACTTTTGCAGTTCAATACGAATGAACTCTTTCAGTTGACTTCTACAGACATAGACTTATTCAGGCTGACTGACTCCTTCACTGTGAACGACTTATCCAATTTTAAAACCTTAAGGTAGCTCGTAACTCAAAGTAAGAGAAAATATTTCTTACATACATACACACGCAGCACGCCTTTCCCGTTCAGGGGAGGCGCCGTCGAAAAAGTTTAACTCTCGGCCTATTATGCTGATTCTACTTTTATACGTAGTGTATTCTTCCTAATGCTATCTCCCTTAAAATGAAACGCAATTTTTGGTCAGAAAGATCGGTTATGTATCCAGAAGTACCCATATGAGTCACCTTTATTAATAATTGCTGACAAGGTGGGGTAACTTTAAAAAAAAGTTTCAAGTTGAAGTCACACAACGCATTTACACGTTGACTCATCTTCAGCCTCCCTCATCTTGGCATTCTGTGATTTTTCAAACAAAAATGCTATGCATACCAATGTGACAGCCTCAGATATGGATGCCTTGACTGATGAAAGGCGATAGGATGGAGTGGAGAACCCGTGCGAACGACTCATATCTCATCACGGCGCATATTCTTAAACACAGGTGCTCGGCATTCCAAAAAAGGATGTTCCCCATATGTTTATTAAAAAATATTTCTGTTTCAGTAGTGACTTGGAAAGATACGTGGCAATTATGGATCTCTTGTTCCAAAAAGAACTTTCGGCAACCTTTAGTTTTGTAACTAATAGGGCTTATTTCAGACGCTGAACTGTTATTCAAACGCAAATTCATGGGCGGTAATCCATATCTTAATAAAGTCGCTTTGCTTACAGCTCTACGGCAAAGATGAAATCAATTAATATTTGCTCACAGATCTATTGCATATATCTTTACTTCTCCAATGATGTCATCACCACGTCATAAGTACGCATAGTCATTGCGTCACAGACTTGTTTCATATGACGTTTGGGATTGACCCGTCTTACCCTACGTGAGCTCAACCTCATTAATTAATAGATAAACATAAAATGTTGATGGCAAATGTGATGTAGGTCAGGTTTTTCCTGTATTTATTTAAGTATGCAGAAGCATTCCCCTACCAGTATCCCATTCAGTGCTTGAATATTAAGTCTATTTTCCGTGTTTTTCCACTAGAAAGCAGCACTTAGGGCTGATTTTATAATCTCTGGTTAAAATTTTTCTCCGTTCTAAAAACAGTGATAATACCCTCTTCCATCGATAATGCTCCCGACAGTGAACTGACAGTCTGATGCCATGCCAAAACTCTCGGTTAATATCAAATTGACTTAAAATCTGTGCCATATTGCGGTTGACGTTTATTTATATTGAATTAAGTATCAATTTTCTAAAAGCAACATTTTTGACTTACCACCATTCTACTCAAAATGATGTATTTACATGCTCTAATGATAACTACCTATAGTTTGTCGGAACATACATGATACATGCTATCTTAATATGATCCAGCCTTGTTGCTTTTGGCTCTTAACATGTTTAAGTCAGGAAGGATGGTACTTTCAGGAAAAATAATCAACTATTGTAGCTGTATTTTCAGTAACACCGCAATGCAGAGTTAGAATTTGATCACGATGAAATATCTTTCATTGCTTATTTGGTCAGTTATTTGAGTAAGCAACGGACAGCTATGATCGTTTTAGCAATCACGAAAAGGTGGGTTGGTTGTTAAAGGTAGATGAAGCGGTAATCCTGGGTCATTGAATGCGCATTTTATTAAAACTTTTTAAGCAATTCGGAAAAAAAGGCTTGAGCCACATTTAATTTAATTGCATCTGTTTATTCGCTGTAACTCACTATGCAGCCAGTAATGGAAATGATACAAGAATTATATGTTACATTTTTTCCCTAATTAGAGCATGTTATGACTAGAGTTTTCGGTGTGGAAGTCGAAATTTAGAAATAATTATATTTTTTAATAATGTACTCGGGGTGGCACCTTGATATTTCTTTGCTTCGGCTTTAATTGAATGAAATGTATTTTTTCGCGTTTAAAAGAAAATCTGTACGTACATTATCGAATAATTACGAAATACGCATTAAAGATATCTTAAGGCTACGTGTTAATATGGCATTTAATCGGCGATAATCAAATCGGTATGATGTAAAATTTTCACTTTAGTCTATAAATATCACTTATGAGAACACGTAAGCAAAGTTTCAAGCTAATGTGCACACAAATAAAATTCGCTCCGATCGCCTTTAAGGAGGTTCCGCCGCGGCTGTGTGAGTCAAAACAAATACTAAATTCCACATTTTTTATATTTTGTCCAAAAAATCCTGTTTTCACTGATGAAATGCGTTACCTATAGAAACCCAAAAAAAGGAACAAAATTTGCAGATTATTCCACGAATGTATTTTAAATGAGCACTTTTTTCCAGCCATAAGAGTCGACTGCAGCGCCATTTCCTACGAATTACCACATTTTGACTTCAATTACGGCAGTAATTCTCTAATAACTAAACAAATAAGGTGGTAAGATGCCTATATTACATTTTTATTCAATTTCTCTGGATTATTTCCTTCTTATAAATAGTTTTCCGCAAAAATGGCATTTATATTCTATGGAAAAATACTTTTTTTCTCCCTGTTTCTCTCATACTCCCATTGAACACCATGTAATTTCAAGTTCAATTAGAGAGTAATATAGCGTGGAAAGGTATTATTTTGTTGTTCATATCAGATAGAGGACAAATTTTTGTACAAGTAGACAGAATATGAATAAAATGACATTTAAGTCATTTAACGGTGGAACCACCTTAAGGTAGGGTTATTTGGGGAGTGAAGGAAGGGTGTAGAAAGACCCGATATCGGCATTACCCTATTCTTCAGCAAAAGGCACAAAGTTTTAACAATTTAACGTCCCATCCGAAGGACGGAGGACTATTGCCAGAAAGCTCTCCATACAGTAGCCAAGAAGGGAGCGGGCGAAAATCTCTGCTATTGCTGGGTGGCGAACCAGAGCCATCAGGACGGGAATCCACAACTCTACTCACCTCACACATTCCTTCATTTGGGGTGAAATCAATTTGTAGAAGCAAATTAAAAAAATAACAGGTCACATCAATTGCCTCACCGTTTATGGTGATGACATGTTTATGTGGATGAATTTTTCCTCGTTAAATGGCCCATTCATTCAAAAGCTTGGGCCTAATTTGTCCGCGGTTGACGATTTGTGGGCGTCGCGAGATTAATTACTTCCGCCTAGGCTGTGGAACTCATGCTCGCTCACAGTTAAAAAAGAAGAGGAAAATCGACATATGTGATGTATGTACTATTGCGTCAATTATTGAATGACGGCTGTGCCTGCAATTATAACCGATGTCTCTTCTTACTTCTTACATGAAAACAAATGCATAACGATTTCAAAATATACTCAAAAGAATTTCATTTTAGGCATAGATCTGCTATTTACTACTGAAGGGTAAAAGGATTTAAATGTATTTAGCAGCTACTCTAGTGTTTTAAACTAAAAGATACATCCTGAGAAGTAGATAATGAAGTAAAACTTGTTTTCATTGCTGCTACATATCTGTAGGAAAGAATGAGGGCAGGCAGATTCATACACATTTATTTCGGTAGCGGTCGGAAGGAGGGACAAACAATGGACGAGGAATGGCTTTGAATGATAAAAAAATAATGTGCCTACTAACCTATGGTAGACGGATGAATGCAGTTAGAACTCAATATTTTTTATGGTTTTAATGGCGATAGATACTTCTTAAATGTAAAAATACACTTTAATATTACTATACAATTACAAAGACAATTTTCCTTGGCTTTGAATTGAAATATATATGGTAGATGGTGGAGACCGAGACCGAGGTTTTAGTTTAGTTGGAAAAAGAAAAATCTAATTTTCCCTTTCAGACATGCATTATGTAAAATAAAATAAAACCCTCCTCGCGAAATAGCAATTTTTAGTATCCGAGTCTTCTGATAGCTGGTAATCATAAGACAACACAAGCGTGGAAGTAAAGAAGCACTTTATGAAAACATACATTTGGACCATGATCTTAAATGGGAGTGAAGCCTGGAAGGGTGAAAGATATTGGAAGCAATGGAGATTCAGTGTTACCGAAGAATGATGAAGACAAAATGGTTGCAGAGAATCACCATTGAAAAAGTTCTACGAAGCGTTGGAAAGGATAGAAATGAAATCAGCGAAGAACAAGGTACAAAACCATTGGGCATATTTTGTTATACCAACGGCTTACTGAACACATTATTGGAAGAAGAATGAATGGGAAGAATTTTAGGGAAAAACCAACAATGGAATACATCAGTCGAGTTATGAAGGACATCAAAGTGAAGAAATATATAGGAATATAGGTTGACGGAGAGGAGAGAGAAGTAAAGAGCTACTGCAAACCATCTTCGGATTGATGACTACCGGTATTGATAATGCAATCGATTGAACAATACGCTGCCTAATACCAAATTTCTTATGGAAATGTTGTAAATTTTCAATATGGCTTCACGCTTGAAATAAAAGTCTCTTGTAATTTTTTTCAGGCGCTGTTTTTTTTATATTGACCTTTCAATTGAACTCGGTATTTATAATAGAGAGGGTAAAGTGGAGCATAAAATATGGCTTATTTCTTCCTTTGTCTGGGGCCCTGTGTAGACACATTCGAGTTTGTTGCGCTTAAAGTTTCTTTTTGTATCGACGATAAATAAATCACAGGTTATTGCGCACATAAAACTCACCGCCAAATAAAATCACGGCAGGCGCGATGACAGCTGAAAGATTTTTCGCTCCTTTGCCGAAGCTGTATTATGTATTTTATCCTCTCTCAAATCTTTTGGAGCCTCAGAACGATTCGAGAAATAATGTCCGATTAAGCTAGAGAAGGCTCTTTTTTAAAGCTGACTTTCGGCTCCCAGAGAGCGGTCGATGTGAAGGTAGACTCCAATGATCACAAGGACGAAGTCGTCCAAATCGAGAGATGATCTGAATGGGGGTGCATTTTTACTGGGGGCATGGAAGGGTGGGAAGGGAGAGGGAGGTTGGAGAGAGGGGGTGGGGGTCGCCGCTGTAAAGAGGGAGGGAGAAAGATGATATCCCTTCCAGACGGTGACAGCTCCTTCACGACTCTCGTAGTCCCGAGAGACAAACGAGGACGCACTCTTTGGAGACAGGGTTTACCCATTCCTCGACGTTCGTATCTTCCCCCCTTGTCTTCGAATTCCTCTTCCTCTTCTACTTCTCCCTTACAGAAACCCACCCGCCTCCTCCCCTCTCTCTTGTGCCGGCCCGTTCACGCTACAATGCCTCGTTTCAGCTGCGTAGAGCTGCAGTTTGAGCCACCCGGGTCTGAGGTCTGTCATTTGCCGCCCTTCCTTTGGGAAATATGTACAATAATAACACATCAAAGACAAAGCACCAGCCCATCCACCAACCGCATCAGTTATCATGATGGGGAGGTATTTGTTTCTATTTCTAGAAATATATTACTAAGCAGTTTTTTTAGATTTAATTCCATGTGCCATGCGTCAGAACATTTTCGGATTATAACTGGTAGTTTCAGGCGTAACTTGGTGGAACTTATTCATTTTATAAATGAAAAACTTAAACTTTGTGGTTCCACAATGATATTTTATTTCACGACCCGGGTTTCGACGTGCCATAACGTCATCTTCGTCATCCTGAAGATGACGTTATAGCACGTCGAAACCCGGGTCGTGAAATACATTCATTGTGGAACCACAAAGTAGTTTTTCATTTATTTTCTGATTACCTCAAGGTTCTTTTGTTAGCGCTTTCTTGTCATTTTTATTACGAATTTACCTGCACAATGTATCATTGGCAAGGATATCCTTGTCCCTGCAAAGATAATCCGTTCCACCTGATCCGTAGAGCATGAAGTATTGTAACGTAGTTTCGGTAGAACATAGAAAAATTCCTCAGCGAGTTCTCTCTTTTTTGGAAGTGTCAAATAAAAGCAGTAAATATAGTAGTTACTTATGTACAATCTGGGCTTTCCCAATGATAAACTCATAAATAATAGCTATAAATGAATTAGCTATTTAGCCAACGAAAATGCATTTAATAAAATCTTGCAGAACTTCTAAAGACATTTATGCAGAATAATTTAATGAAGTTCCACACAATCCGCTGGGAAATTTATACTGAAATTGCTTTGAAGTTCTATAGAACAACTGAAAAAGATATTTCAATATTTTGATGAAAGTCTACAGGAAATGCCTTGAGAATCCTGTGAAAAACTTTTTTTAAGAAAGCGCACATATACATTTTGAATTAAAACTATGTACATTCACACACACTTGATTTAAAAACTGCGACCGGTTTCACCGTAATAAGGCATCTTCTGGGATATAGTATATGGAAAAAGTGCACATAAATTTTTGACAGGAAATGGCAGTGTGAAAGAGGTATTATCCAACCGGAAAATGAACTGGGAGCCGCCATGACATAGGGGAGTCTGGCAGCGGACGTTAGGACACGAGCCATATAAAGGGGAGGTAATAGGGAAAAGAAGGGACAAAGGTGAATTCCCAGTTTATGGAGTATGCAAGAAGGAGTCTCTGATTTAGCTAAATTCAGTACCTGTGTATAGTGTCACGCTGTTTCTATCATAATGACTAATGGTGCGTGGGAATAAGAAATTTTTGTCACGATATTCATTTCATAATCCCAGAGGAACGTTAAAGCTTCAATAAAATTTTTACAAATATATCGCCAAAACATGATGCTTCCTAAGAGTTGAATTCTGCTCCTATTAATGAGCATATGTCACAATAATTGAATAGTATCGAGTCATAGCATAAATGTTTGTATTTACTGCTCACTCCTCTTTTGAGGCGTAACGTTCACATCTACGTATGTATATACTATCCTCAGGGCCGCCGCAAGGGCTTGTGACAGGGGATGTTAGGACACCAGCCATGTAAAGGGAAGGAGAAGGAAGGGAGAGAGTAAGGTAGAGGTGAAGTTGCACACCAACGGAGTGTCTTGTGTGAAGATCTCGTTTTGCTATAGCCACGATTGGTTCGTGAAAAGAATAAGTTTTACGTTAATAAGATAAAATTAATAATAATATTCTGCTAAATGGGGAGGAAGCTGGTCATGCCGTCTCTGAACTACGAACGCGGTTGTTAAGCACCACTGACTATGATGAAAGACAACCTAGGCAGAGAGACATCCACCGAAAGATCTCTGCGGGGTAACCACCTGCCCCAGTTGAATGGTCTTATCGACGAAATCCAAACGGAAACTTCGGACCTTTGGACGGTAAATTGCGTGGTCTACGCTGCTGCCAAAATTATGGCTCACTCCCAAAAGAGGGGAAACTCTTGGGAGGACAAAGCAGCAAAGAGGCTGGAACAGTTGGAGACCAAGATCACGCACGCGAGACGACAGTCATCTAGAATCCAGTGTGTGATGGAATACATAGTATCTGGGCAAACTTTTACTCCCAAAGTTCGGCGAATAGCGCGCAGTCTCCGATACAACCATCACATGCTGAATAAAAGCGTGCTGCTTACCATTAAGCAGCACGCGGTCGATAGAATACAAGCACTCACCACTGCCCGGAAAAAACTCCTCAAGAGGAGTATGGCCGTGAGGGAAAATTCCACCTTTCTCCTTTACCCGTCCCATCTCTTTCGACCACCTGTCGTCGAATCCCCGCCACCCATCCAAGAGGTTGAACGTTTCTGGAAGGAGATCTACGAAACGTCGAAGCCATTCAACGGAGAAACTCCGACCATAGGCCTCTTTAAAGAGATATGTGACCACCACCTACAAGATGTGGATGGACCTCTTTCAGTCACAGAAAGTGACGTGAAGAAGGCCTTCTCTGGGAAGAAGAACTTCTCGGCTCCAGGAATGGATGCCGTGAATAACTTCTGGTGGAAGAAGTTTACTTCCACCCACAAACATCTCGCCAGAATCTTCACGTCCTTTCTGATAGGTAGAAAACCTATTCCACCTTGACTGACTGAGGGACGCACGGTTCTGATACCTTAGAAGGGAGACTTGTCCAATCCAAAGAACTACCGCCCTATAACCTGCCTCAACACTGTATATAAGGCGTTCACCTCGATCTTCCTCATCCTCGAGCGACCTAATTCTCCACCACGTCCAGCCTGTGTGGGAGGAGGTGTCCGAGCAGAGGGGCTCAAAGCGGGGAATCGCGGGATGCAAGGATAACCTGCTCATTGATAGGTGCATATGCCAGGATGCCATCCAGTATAATGGAAACCTATCAATGGCCTGGGTGGACTACAAGAAGGCTTTTGACACCACTTGGCATGAGCTATTGATCGTCATACTGAAGTAGATGAAAGTCCACCCAGAGGTAGTGTCCTGCATCCAACGCCTGTTACTACTCTGGAAAACACGCTTTGTTCTGACTTCAGGCAAGCGGTCAATTTCCACAGAGTTGGTTTCCACAGTTTCCACAGAGTTTTTCAAGGCGACAGTTTGAGCCCCTTACTGTTTTGTATTTCCCTCCTACTCCTGTCCCTTAGGCTGCGACGAGGAAGAGGATACATATGCGGTGTTGCAGGTGACAGGAAGCATATGGTCATCCATTTGTTCTATATGGATGACCTGAATCTTTATGCTTCTAATGCGGAAGAACTTCGCACTGCCCTGGACACCGTACTGGAATACAGTGAGGCTATAGGGATGGAGTTCGAATTGGACAAGTGTGCATCCATCCACCTGATGACAGGAAGATTTTGGGAGATCAAGAATGACGTGCAACTTGTTGACGGGAGCGTCATTCGTCACCTCGAGGACGATGATAGCTATGAATATCTCAGCGTCTACACTACTACTACACACTCGTGTACCGCCGTATTAAATTCAAGGCGGAGGTCGCGGACACGAGATGCAGGGCGTGGCGAGCCCAGCCGGAGACTTTTGAGTCACCTTCTCTCCGGCTGTAGTCATTACGCAAGGTCGGCGTATTTAGCTCGGCACAACGCGGCCCTGCTGGTGTTAAAATTTCCCCTTCGACACCATTATGGCATCGACGAAACACCTATGCCCCTGGAGATATTGAGTCCGTCGTGGAGAACGATAAATGCACGATCTGGTGGAATTACTCCTTCTCCACCACCAGGCAGTTGGAGGCGACCAAGCCTGATATCGTTCTCCTCGACCACCTCACACGCGCTATGTTCGTGATCGAGTTTTCGGCTCCGGCTGAAACTAACATGGATGCGAAGGAGGTAGAAAAACGGACAAAATATCAAGACCTGCTTTTCGAACTTCAACAAATGTACCCCGGACACTCTGTGAAATTAGTGGTCCTCATCATAGGTGTGCTCGTTGGAGTTAAGGTTTCGCTGCTAAATAACATCAAGAGCATTCCGTCCTTCGTGGCACAGGCGGAATCACTATTTGCACGCATGCAGAAGGCCGTCATCCTGGGGTCATTCCGTCTACTGCGTACGCATGACCCGACAGCAGCGTGGTCACTCATCTGATGGGCGTCGGACGTGGCTACGATTACTGCCCAACCCCTCTCCAGTCTCCGGCCATTATGACGGCAATTAAACCTGATGCTTGCCGGGGACTTGGAGGGATGTTACAACTGTGACAATTAAATAATAATAATAAATCAGTTTGGCAGGCAGGTATCTTTTGTATTTTGTTGCTTCTATCAGTTCTAGAGGTATAGCGAGGATTCAAAATAAGGTTTTTCGTATTATACTAAAATTCACCTGATCTAAATGATTCCAATAATCTATTCTTGTATCCTCCGAGTCTCCAGCGGCTCCCAACCTACATCCTACCTATCTAGTAGTCCTTGCATCAACTGTGTCTCACTCTCTGTTCATCCGTAGCAGTTCTTAACGATGCGAACGGCTTTCCTTAGTATTTTTTTTTAATCATTTTGCGAGTTGAATATTTCCGTGCAGGGTCCTAAATTAGCTACCCGGGAGGGGGTTTGGCATCAATCTCACCCCTTCACGCTACACCTCCCTTTTCTTTCTTCCCCCATCCATGCTTTATACCACCCTCCCATCGTAGCCCACTCGATACACCTACTTTAGCTTTTCCCCCCACTTGTACAGTGCCCCGACCCTCCTCCCAGAGATGGCCCAATGCGAAGCGAATGCATAAATGAAATCACGACATACTCCTCATCATCTAGGACTCTGCCGCTCGTTGAAAAAAAGGGCCCAATCATGCTCCCTTGAAAGATGTTAAAAGGGGGCGACGAAGGAAGAGTAAAGGGAATTTTTTTGTGAAAAACCGTTTGCCTGGGCTGGCAGGTAAATTGATGGAAAGGCTAACTGATTGTCCACCGTTTTCATTTTTTTTTTCAAAAAGCCGTTATTCTGAGTCCCGATAGCTGTCAAATTCCATTTTATGTTAAGGTAGTTTGAGGTGGGAGGTTTTCCCCTAGTTATTCATTAATTTAAGTATTCTACCGTTTAGAGGTGGGATTGATGGAATTCATAGAACATATTCCAGGTTTTCACACGTGTAGGGTCATATCTGCATCTAGTATTTCATTTCTCATTTCAGCGTACATCCTACCCTCCATCATCCATAGAACCTAGTCTCTTTCCTCCCCTTCCCCGCTTACTTAGCATCCTCCCCTCTATCACAGCCTTAAACAACCCTTCGCCCCTTAAAGTCTCTTCCAGCTACCTCCCCCTAATCCCATCCAGAGGTTTCCCCACCTCACCAACGAGCATTGCTCATTTGTCTTCTTATCCGTCCATTTCACCTTCGCTATCCTCCTCCGCACCCACATATCAAACACCTATAGCCTATTCTCGTCCTCCTTTCTCAGTCCCCGTTTCTGCCCCATATGTTGAGGCATATCTTATGGGACATATCATAAGAGAAAGAATATCAGGAGTCAATAACAGGAAAGCATGTAGGAACCAGAGACTGAGCGCAACTGAACAAAAGAGGTATGCCAGGACAATGGACAAGGATGTCAAGTTTTCAGTCCTATCACCGTAAATTAAACTTTTTTGGCTGTAACCCGAATTGGAACGGCGTGATTGGTACGAACCATATTTGGGTATGATTGTAAAATTAGGCTTTTGTTATAAGCATGAAGCAATTAAAGTAATATGAATGAAGCAAATAATTTTCATAATGTAGCTTGAATTCTCATTAATCTGCTAAATATGCACATTTAAGTGTTTAACATGACTATCTTCTTAACGCCATGCAATTTGAAATCGAAGGTTTATTGATGAATTTAGAAAAATACTACGATTAGAAATAAATTTATATTTTTAAACAATTGAAGAAATATGCGGCGTACCCGCCCGAATTCACAATTCTGCCGGAGTCTGCTAGTCAAAACTTTACCAATGTTTTAATAATGTCTCTATGGAGCACACAGATGAATCATATCCCTTGGAAAACGACTAATATTTGGTCGATGATACCTCGAAATATGATGTGGTGAGTGGTTGATATGTTTGCGTTCGCTGAAAGCTGATATTTTAAATTTGTAATGAGGCCAAATTATGTTGGAGTGTTGGTACTGACTTTGTGGAAGCATAATATATCCATCTTGTAGATAGAGAAACACTGGTTTTATTTTTGGTTTTCCACAATTTTAATAACCGACACCCAAAGTTTCGGCACGTTATGCCATAGCCAGGGTAGAGTTTAATCACTACATAACTACGTAACAAAGTACGTACGTAACTATGATAATTACTGCGCACTTGTGCTCGCCCAATCATTTTAGTAATTTCGACGCCGTCTTTAGCCCTAGATATACATGGCATGGGCAAAGGTTATAAAATGGACTTAAATGAACAATTTGAAATAGGTATCTAGCAGTAGTGTTTAACTGTGTAAAGATGTACTGTTCCCTCTTTCACTTCTCATGGATTCCCAGGCCTATAGAAAATAGTGCTGACCTTAACCCATCCCGTGATCCTATTCCGCCCCCAAGCCACTTTCCACATAAAGAGTCCATCTATGGTCGCTTAACAGTAGAAGCGCCGGATTTTCCACACACCTAAAGGCACCGGTGGCAATCATTTTGACCGCTTCTTGTTTTCTTCCTTTTTTTTTGGACAATTTCATCCATCACTCTTCAACCCCTTCACTTTTTCACCCTCTCCATCTCCCTCAATCTTTGGGAGTGTAGCAAGAGAAAACGAATGTGCTGTGGACTCATATAATAAGGTTTTTCTTGATTATATAGAAATGAGAAAATTTCCGCATAATGGATTGCAGAGAAGAAAAAAGTGGACCGACAGTTCAGAGAGCGGGGTGATACAGGCTCCTTGACACCCCTTGCCAAACGCCACTGCGGCGGCTTGCGCGGTAGCATGTAGATGCAGATTCAGGCAAACATGTGATGACCGGTCCTTTGTCGGAGTGGTGGTGCTTCACTCCATCGCTAGAAACATTACACTCCTATCCTCATCATTTTCTTCCCGGTCAGAGGTGCCGATTCGTGTGGGTCGGACTTGAATTACAACGATGATGTATCGAGAATTGGCGGTCTGCGATATCGGGTCGCCGTCTCCCGCTCGTGCTAAGTCAATTAGTCTCGCATCCGACAGGGGATGGCGTCGCCGTGTCGATTATAATAAAACGTATTCGTGTTTCGGGTCGCGGTGATCGGAATGCGGATTTTCAGTTATAGCGGTCGGAGGTAGACTGGAATATAACCCACGGTGTACTTTTGGGGGATCTTCGTCCCTTGATTGAGGGGGTAATTGATTGATTGGGTCAACGTTATTTTGGGGCAGGGAGTGAATCCATCTTGGCGTGGTTTTTTTCTTCCGTTCTTCGTCGTGATCAAGTGTCGCTTCCATTTGAGAGACGGCCGTGAATGGATGGGCGACTAGCTTCAAAGCCCATTCGGAGAAGTCGAGACACGGGTCGATGTTATAATTCGCCACCTCTTGAATCCCGTGGGAAATTAACATTTCTAAAGAATTTGACCTGTAATTCGCAGTGGCTGACTCATTGAGACATCGAAACATTCTTGATTGGTTGGTAATTTGGTAAGGCAACCGACAGCTAAAGTCATTTGAGTCATTAAATATATGTGGGTTGGATCATAGGGAAAGGATTGTATTGGCTATGGAAGGGTAGAGGGAAACCCGGCGTTGGTATCAGTCAGATTTAAGGTGGCTGGGGCAATATTTGTTAATGTAAGTATCATTAAACTCCAAGAGACTCTTTATTTTAAAAATTAGGAATGTTTTAAGAATAGATCTCGCCAATAATTTAACAGTGCGTAGTTTGTATGCTTTCTCAACTTTTTAAAAAATTAAATCACTTACTCACCGCAGTGATTTTACAGAATCGCAGTAAATAAAAAAATAGCTAATTACCAAGAACGTCAGTCATAATAAACAATATTTTTTTGGCGACTAATATCACCATATTTATTCATGATTCTCACAGCTACTAAAATTAAAAAAAGTCAAATTTCAACATGGTCTCTATTTTAACTGAGAAAAAATCTCACTCAAACCACCTTAAATAATTTAATAACAGTCAGATTTAAATCTCTAAGTCTCATCCACGTAGTCGTGCCGACTCATGCGAAGTTACACCGAGTTAAGTTGCTACAAACGAAGCTTAAGAGAGAGGGAGGGAGGTTGATTGGCGAGTCATTCGTTCGCACGTCTTCGCGTGCCTTGGGCTCTCCCGCGGGCGATCGACTTCCATTCACCACTTATCTGGACCGACGGGCGGCCGGCGGCGGCGAGGAGAACTTGAAAATCCATTAAGATGACGCCCGCTCACTCACTTCTCGTCCCGTTTTCATTCTCACCCTCATCTCACCCATGTCCCATTTATGGGGACAGGCTCGCCGAGACATTTCAGCTGTCCCCACGTCGTGCGCGAACTTCTCGCTAGAATGAAGAAGCCATCTTTCGATATTCGTATTGCTCCTACACAATAACACAGCTGCAAAGTAAAACATAGATGGAAGCAATGGCTATGCGGTGCTATAGGAAAATGATGAAGATAAAATGGACGGAAAGAATCACTATCGGAAATGTTCAACGAAGAGTAAGAGATGAAAGAAGTATGATGAAAGCTGTTAGAAGAAAGAGGGAAAAACTTTTCGGAGACATTATGCGACACAAGTGCCGATTGAAAATTTAAAGGAGTTGGACATGAATGGCAAGAATGACAGAGCAAGGCCGAAAATTTAATGCATGAGGCAAACTATGAAGGAAGTTAAAGTCAATAATGATGTATTAATGAAGCGACTGGCGGATATTGAGAGTGGGTTGGAGAGCTGCAGCAAACCAATCACCTGATTGATGACTGATTGCTGATTCTGATGGTTTCTGCAGAGGGTTTCTGCAGAGGGTTTCTAGCTCACATATCAATATCTCAATTTAAAACGTTGCTACCGCAGGAAACAGGTGGTAAAATGGTATTGTAGTAGCTAAGTTCAAATAGGTACATTTATGGATTCTAAAATTTTTGAAGTGATGCTAACTCGAAGACAAATGAAAACTTAACCTCCGTAACTTAGACTACCGTCTTCCAAAACGACTGAAAACTAAAATAAATAAAGAAAAAACTTGTTAATAATAAAAAGCTCTTGGTTAGTATTCCACACTTTATTTTAAGGTGGCTGGTCTACAAAACCAAAGAGAACAGATTTTCTTAAAAATTTCCAAATATGTTCTTTTTTGGATATTCTATGGAATATCGAAGAAAAAACGGGAGATCATCGACATACTTTTTGCGATATTTTAGATTCTTTTAACATGGAGCCTTATGGCTCTCTCCAATCCAATAGGATAAATTACGCACTTTATCCATTCCTACTGAAAAGATTTTAACCAAAAACTGATATAATGTAGCTCCAATAAACTTAAATCTATTCTGAAAAAATCATTTTATACTATCGACTGCACTTTTTCGTAAATACGATTAAAAAATATGTACGCGAGAACTTCAAATGTAGCGCGCGGCTATGTGGTGTAAAGTTGGCAACGTGGCACACGAAAGTACGGGTCATGCGAAGCAGACACGTGTTGCAGCGTGTTGCAGAATGGACGCTGTTGCCGGATTAAAAACGAAAGATTAAATAATTTATAGAAACATATGTTAATACTAGTTCGCATTTGAGTGACAATACACCTTCATAATAATACTTATTTTGAATTCTATGGCCACGGGTGTGAACTGTTTTCGGAAAATTAATTTCGCAAGAATGACTTAAGAAATGAATCAAGTCTGCATTTAAGCAAATTTTTATGGCAATGTGTAAATTTAATGGACAATATTTCAGAATGTACCTAAGACATAAGTCATTCCTACTGAATATTGTATAACTACGACCTATTATTTAAATTTTAAACATTAAAATTTAAGTAACTAAATTTCCCAATGACTAACGATTACCCGACCAGCCACCTTAAAGAACACGACCCGGGTTGCAGCATCTCATGTCATCATCAGGTACAAACAGTTGGGTGGCTTACACTTAAGGGTTGCAGTGCCGTGGGTGGAGGGGGGGATATGAAAACAAGGGGGATGGGGAGCATATGAGTAACGGACAAGGCTTGTGAAGGAGGAGATAAGGTGGCCTTGGGATTGCTTGCGTCAGAAAACTAAATACAACGAAAGGAAGGGGGGTGAAGAAATAGACCCCCAAAAAGGTTTAAAAGCATGAGGAAATATTTATTTATTATAAATATATATTTAAAATTTAAAATAAAGTGTGAAATAATTACCAAGTGCTTTTTATTATTAAAATGAAGGAGTTCCACTGAGTTACGCCGGAGACAGTGTCTTATAGAAAAAACATGGTTTGTCCCCTCATCAAATATTTCAAAAGCTTGAATTAAGTGATAAACACTTAAATACTGATAGAGTTGTTCACGCTTAATTTTTTTCTAAACCATTCCCCTTACTGGCTTGCTATTTAAGTAATTGAAGAAGTAAGAAATCTTCCATTGTAAATATTTATTAGCTTTTTGGTTTTTATAAAATTAAAGATACACTTTTCTTTCCTTATTTTTTAAAATTTGCTGTATTGTACTGCTCATTTAGTTGAATTAGGCATTCTCTTGAGTATGTCTATTTCATTGTAGGATTGTGAATGCTTCGTGGGTGGATTGAGTAGACTGACAGCCTCCACTACCAGTCCTAATGGTGTTAATTGAATTAGTCAATTTTCTAGAATATGTATATTTCATTGAAGGTTTGTGATTGTTTGTGGGGTGAATTGAGTAGCCTTTCAGAGTCCGTTGCCGGTCCTAAGCCGGGAAAAATGAGGAGAGCTCTGCATCAGGTTAGTAACCTGATCAGTGAAAAAAATCATTACACTTACAAGCCTTCAGCAATTGCCTCGGATAGAGATAAAGTGTAGGGTTAAAATAATTTCCACCGTATGATCCGTAAAAATTCACATGATCGTGAGTGAATACCCAGTTTCACGAATAATGATACCCTTTGTCATTATATTCGCACGAGAGTGATTTTTGCGAAAATCTATGGATTGCATTCGGGTGGGCATTATGTCTTGGACGAATGAAGAGTAGTAAGGATTGATTTGAGTTCATTTGAGACAACAATCCGACTCTACTTGTGGCTCTTGCTCCTTCAGAATGGAAAATGAGAAAAAAGGAGATCAAAGACATAATAAAAATACCAAAGTGGTGAGTGTGACATTGAGTGGTGAGTGTGAAGAAATATCAAATATTCTTTGCCTTCATTATTTTTAGGGCTTAACGCCTTTATCTCTCGTACTCTCACCCACCTCATCTCTCTTTCAACTCGATGGAATGCACGGCCAAAATCACTTTCATACAATACTTCACACAAATACAAGTTACGTGGCCCCGTGACCATGAACCTTTCTTCGCGGTAACTAATCTATTTCATTTCGGGGACCTTTATCGACGGTAAATTTCCTCTAAATTCTACCTTAATATTACTGCGTAACAGAATTTTCATCCTTTCTTCCCTTTCAATCCCAAACCCCTCTCTCCTTCATGTACTATGCGACATGAAGTTCCTCCATAGCATTTGGAGTGGCTCTCCCCGTACCAACTGCTTTCTTCCTCTCTTTCCTCTTCATGTTCCCCCTCGTTCCCTACGCAATAACTCCCTTCTTGACATTCCAAAATTCAGACTCTCAATATCCCAACGCTCCCTATTCTACCGTATCCCAAAAACCTACAACTCCCTAGCCTCGCAGTTACCCTCTCTTGACCTCTTCTCAACATCCTCCGTTTTCAAATCAGTCCTCAGAAAACATATTGCCGAGTTGACTCCTTCTATCCCATCTCCTTGTCCATAAATGCCAATACCAATCTTTCTTTCCAATGTATTTCTCTGTTATCTTTTACATTTTAAGGGTATATTTTGTTAAAATTTCTATTTATTTGTTTGCTTGTCAACCAATGTAATAAGCCTTTGTGCCGTTTTTGGAGACTTTTTAAATAAATAAATAAATTTTCTTAAGATGCGGCCGGGTTGTGAACTTCACGAATAAATAGGTAGCATCTAGATTATTTGGTTGTGATTCCTTTCCTCCTTCGATAGCGATAGGTAAAAGCTTACTGTTTCGTTTAGAATAGTTCGGAGGTCGTGGAATGGGGGTTGGTTTGAGTGGTGGAATGGAAGACGACGACGAGATGCTGAGGGGAGATTAAAAATGTAAAGGAGGGCGGGAGGGATGGCTTGTGAGGTGGCTGTGTGAGACGGTGGGGAAGACGAGCCGGGTCGTGCCTCGAAAGTATGCCGCGACACGCCAGATATGGAGAGAGGCAGAGAGGGAGATAGGAGTGAGGGGGTGGGACTGGTAAAGGCAATGGGTGAACCGAGAGCTTAGTATCTGTGGCGTGGGAGGAGAGTATCTTAGCGGTGGAGGTGGTGGATGTATGTGGTTATCATATTCTGATATCCCAAAACCCAGTTTTGAATTAAGTAAGTGCCCAGTTTTGAAGACGCTGAAGCCGGGACAAAGTCAGGGCGTTGTTTATCAAAATTAGATAACAACATTATTGTGGAGTATCGGCAAATATTTAAGAATACCACTCAAAGCTGGCATTGCCGAAGTTCAGTTAAACTTATTGACTTACTCGGGGCTTTGAATTATTCTTGAGTTTGCATGAAATAACTGTCTTAAATTTACAAATCAGCGTGCAGCAGCAAACAATTTTACATACATTGCGACAATTCCGATATGCTAAATTGTTTGCTGCTGTATGCTGCTTTGTAAATTTAATGCAGTTATTTCATGCACAATCAGAATAAGTCAACGCCCTGAGGAAGTCAATACATTTGACTAAACTTTGACAATACCTGCTTCCGTTTTTTGTTTAAATATTTACCAATACTCCAAAATAATACTTTCAATACATTATTCGTGGTCCAAAAAAGAAGAGGTTCTTGTTAGCTAATAGTGTACAGTTATTTTAATATTCGATTGCAACAACAAAAGAAAATTATTGCCAGCATCACCGTTGGCTTGTTTCAGTTCCAAAATCTGAAGTACCGAGTTCGAATGTCGTTAATTACGCGGTTTCAGAACCCTTTATGACCCCCGCCTCGTAATTCATCTGTCTTGTCTCCTCCCCCCACCCGATGTTAATGTTTTTGGGTAGAATAAAAAAATATGGACTCAAACCCAAGTTCAACGAAGGAAAAACTTTCGGATACACTTGGTGTTTGCATAAATGCTTCGGTACACACTGAGGGCATGCTTTTGCAATATTTCTTTTCACATTTCCCAAATGTGAACAAAAGATGAAGTAGTAGTATTTTTATTTAACTAGCTTCGACAGCTAAGGCCATTTCACACTTTATGTATGCCACGTGCTACAGGGGCAACAGAACTCGGACGAATTGGAGGATAACCCCTCCAAACTCGAGCCGAGCCCAACGATACTTAACATCGGTGACTGATCGGGAACCGGTGTTTCCATCGTGGCAGGCCGTTGCCCAACAAAATATGAACAAGGAAATAATGTGCCCACTTTAAATATGTCAAGATTTTCTAGTATTCTCTTTAAATCGAAATTACCTTCTGTTTTTGCCACATAGATCATGCTTTAACCATTTCAGAGCTTTTAATGATTACTGGTTGCACTCGTTAAGTATGACAAGTAACCAAAAAAGTAGTTAACCGCATTTCGGTGTTAAATAATAACAATTATCATTGTTTTAGCAGAAAAAGCAAAATAGATTGTTTTACCGTTGTTGCATGGTAGTAAATTTACCACCATAAATACAATACATTTGCGGATATAGGTCTCCAAAGTCGAGGGAAAATTATTTTTGAGCTTGTGGAATGTAGTCAAACTCAGCAGTCAGTGGATAAAAATTTTCATTCGGATATACATATAAGAAATGCGCAGGAAAGTGGTTAAATTAGTCCTTAATGAACATTTCATGCACTTTTCCTCCAGTAACACTACGAGACCAACAATTTATCAAAATTCAATGGGCTCACGGCAATGGTTTCAAGCTTTGCGCCAGTGGAACTGGCTAACAATACTTATTGGTAATGGCTAGCAATACCTCACTGGTGGATACGCGCAACAACTACATCATAAATTAGAATAAGGAGCAAACAGATTTGGACTCTCTGTATATACTCTGTGCCACAAGCGATACATTGCACGGGGGCTGCGCGCGCCCTCTACTAGTCGTGGATACAGGTTGGAATGTTACATGTGACGTCGTGCAATCTCCATCAGTCTTTTACGTGGAGGTAGGTCACATGGAGGGAGAGGTAGGGGAGGGGCTGTTTGCTTCCATGGTGACTTGAGGCACGGTAGGTATGGTAAAGGCGAAGGGTTATACGTTGGAGAGGAAGACTGGTGGAGGGGTCAGAGGGGACAGGGGGTTGACCCCCCCTGGGGGCATAGTTTCCAATAAAGCGGTGCCTTTGGCCTCCCGTCGAGATCGGAATGTTTTCACCCGACTTGCACCGGCCGGTGGTGGGGCATCATCGCCCGGTGTACGTCTGCGCCGCTCCGATATCAGTGATTGGTGTCATCGAAGAGGGTTCCCCGCGTATGTCTCTCCCCGCTTTACCGTTCCGGGCGTGTGACAGTGAGATATTATCGGCGGAGGTTGGAGTTCAGGGGAGCAGGGCACAGCCTACGGGATTACTCGTGCTGGACCTCTTATAGCTCAGCTACCGGCGCGGTGCCTTCCTGACCAAGACATATATGTATACTGCTTCCCTTTTCCTCTAGAAATAATTGCAATGAAACATACACTTATGTGAATAGCCTAACCCTGAAAAGAAATACCATCCTAAAACATACTGGCATTTTCTCATATGTAAATTTTCAATAAAATTTTATCCAGCACCTTTGTTACAAGTACGGAGTACATTAAATTTAAAGTCAGATAAATGGTTCTTTTCAATCAAGTATTTGGCAATCATTGATTTGTTGTTAACGTGTAGCAGTGATTTCCTATGACTTGTAATTCTCACATTAAATTTGTCTATTTTCGACAACTATTAAATAACACTGATCACTAAAATGAATCAGTATATATGGCGTATTATAAATTTCAGTTATTGATAGTAAACAATTTAAAACTAATTAACCAACTTTTACCTTGAGGAACGAACTCTAAAGCTTGTTTTACAAGGGGCACGTGATTACACAATCTGATGCACGTACAAACGAGCATTTAAAATTGCATCGTGTAAAGCCGTCAATTGCAAGAACGCATGCACGAATGCATGAACGCGAAATGGCAAAATAGCCCCTGCTCTAATTCGAAAATGATTGCACGCCCGATTGAGAAAAAACATGCAGTCTGAAGTTGTGCAATTTCGTGCCCCGTGTAAAACGGCCTTAAGAAACTCAGACTCGCATCCATTTGCAAGCGGACTCAAATAAAATATCTTCGTGGTAGCATTATTAAAATAAAGGCCATGCCAGTTTTAGATTGATACGGAGGATATTGTATTGGCCCCACAAACTTCATCTGAAGAGTGAGAAAAAGCGGCAAAATTGAATAGAAACACCAGATTAACTGTAGGTACTGACTATACAAGTACGTATTCACTATCACTATCAAATTTAATCGCGTTGTAACTTCCACACAGTTTTGATAAAATATTTTAAGGTACAATAAGTTTCACCCATTGGATTTAAGTGTTCCACGGCGTAACGAGTATGATGATACATGTTTTCCAGGTTGCCCACTTCATTTGTCCATTACAAGACGGGCAAAGTATTTCACTAATCTGAAGTCACTGACAGTAACCCGGAAAAACTGTCGTCACAGCAAAATGGACCGACGTGGAGGGCAAACTAGAAGACCTGTATCTTCAAAATAACACCTAGGTATTGTTTTATTAAAACTGTTGAGCATATGTTACAACGTGTTTATATTTCAGAGGAACAATGCTGTTCTCCTGTGAGGTTACACCCGAGTTAATAAATGCTAACAAGAATTCATCACTTCCAAACACCATTCTTGACGACAGAAGAAACAGAGAAATTCACAGCCAAAACACGTACACTTTTCCTATTTTCTTTGTCCCAATTCCATTTTTGTATTCTTCTCCTTTTTTAATGACGATGCCCTACCACCCCCTGCCACCCACCTCTACAATCACTCGCAAGATGGTATCTAGATGTATTTGTCGATTTTTAACTCAAATGTTTATTCTTTCAAATACCTCAGCAGAACTCGAATTAACGCAATTCATAACGGCGTGAAGCACATGAAATGAGAACAAGATTGCAACCAAGTGAAAAAGCTGTCGATATCTCAACTCGCCAAAGGAGAACGCTGAATTTGACATTTAAGTGATGATGAATACAAGTGGAAGAATTAGTGATGTGCTTATAAATCATGCGAAGCATAAAGCTATTTATGATTTCCATTGCAAAAATGAGAATGGTAGACGAGCGAATGTATGCCGTAACAATTGCTTCAAGCATGTGTTATCTTTAAACCAATTACGTGGGCCTACACCAAGTCAAGAATCAGTCATTCTTTGCAAAGCACACCCTTCACAAAATGCACATCAATGGCATTATCTGATCATTTCCAATGCTTCAAGACAGTTTAGAGAGACTATGCCTATAACCAACGTCCACTCTCTTGGCTATTGTAACGGGTATCATACATGCATATCTCTCTCTCTCTAAAATGGTTCACGCGATAAAAAACTTGAATTTATTAACTAACAAAAGTAGTAATAAAAAATTGCATTTTTTTCATGGCATAAAACGTCATTTTTTCGCTTACGAATAGGAATTAACTATGATCAAAACCTCCTGTAATATAAATGGTAACAGTAGGTTGCGTTGTTTTAACGCACATTTTTATTTTATTGTTGTTCAAATTGCAATTCCTGAATGGGATGCTAATTAATTATTGTTATACACGCGATAATATAAATAAACTATGCCACAGTTGGGGCGGAATTAAATATAAACACATAAAAAAAGAACACTCACAATATACGTTGATATTTCGGTTGCTCTAGAACCTTTCTCAAATTTCAAATTTCAAATTTTTTATCCTTCTATCTTTGAGAAAGGTTCTAGAGCAACCGAAATATCAACGTATATTGTGAGTGTTCTTTTTTTATGTGTTTATATTTAATTCCGCCCCACCTGTGGCATAGTTTATTTATATATATATATTAGTTATATATAAAGCTACAAAACTGACTGACTGACTGACTCACTCATTGACACGAATTCCTGGGCATTTCTAATCGAGCTAAAAGGTTGAAATTTTCAGGGAAGGGTTTGAATTAGGTGACGAGTCAGGAAAAAATCGAAAATCTCAATATTTTTTATTAATTTCGATTCCAGATTGGATTTTGTTTTTTAATGGGTTTAAATGGGAAAAACGAATAATTTACGTGTAGAGTAATTTTCTTTCATTCATTAAAATATGAAATAATTGAGGTACAAGTTTCAATCTTTGACTGAAATGAGGCCAATACATCAAAGAATTTAATTCTTGCAAACGCTTTTTCTCTATCGATCGATAAATTGAAATATTTGAAGTTTTTAACGCAAAATTAATACAAATTTCGATCTTTTTCATTTTCGTTGCTAAGCAATTTTTCCATTGTTCCCGAGACTTCCAGTACCTTATCTTTATATATATAAAAGTCAATGTATGTATGTATGTATGTATGTATGTATGTATGTTCCACATCTCCTCCTAAACCACAGGACCGATTTTGATGAAATTTGGAACACATGTTTGTTACTGGTAGACAACAAACACTGTAGGGTTCAATTAACCGAAACCCTATTTTTTCAGGGTTAAGGGTGTGATCCTTACTAATATGTATAAAAATGTAATGGTCTCTTTCTGTCTGTTGCTCTATCACGCAAAAACTACTGGATCGATTGAGCTGAAATTTGGCATGTAGATAGGATAAATGTCTGCGATTGAGCTGAAATTTGGCATGTAGATAGGATAAATGTCTGGTCGTAATATATGCTATATTAAAAAGTCCTCAGCGCCCCCAAAAGCCCCCGAGGGTTACCCCTGGTGGTCCATGCTAAGCATTGGGTTCGGTGCAGTGGTTTCATTTTTTGCTTTTTAAAAGTACTTTCACTCAAGATATAGGGCTGGGATTTTTTTTATCGGATGGCTGAATAAAGGAAGTTTCTAATTTTATCAATCGCTTTTCTTCTACGCTCCGTATTTATCTGAAATTCAAGTTTTCAGTTGAAAAATCTCACATTTTTATCTGAAATCAACAATAACATATTTCCTTGACAACCATAGATTTGATTTTCAAAGGATATACATGCCTCTTAACTATTAAATACCACGTTTTCCTACAGGCCCATGATAGCATGTAGAAAGAAAATCTGTATAAGAAGAGCCCAGAGTCCCAAGGGCCCCATGATAGATTTCTTCGGGGGGTAGTCGATAAATTTAATTCATATTTAACAAGTGCACTCTTCAACGTCTATTCTCAAAGTAGCTCTCAAAGGGATATGTATATGAGAGAACACTTACGTAGTATTCGTTACACATAAAGGAATTAATAGAATACACACTTAATTAAATGTGCAAGAATATTTACGTGCAGCGAATATCAATGGTAATAATGCCTCTGTTGCTACAACAAACACGGCGTTGTTTATTATCGTTTAATACTCAGATGTATTGCACGTAGTGAAACCATCTGCCTCTAATTACGATTGCGAACTGTTTTTTAGAGCTATTCCCACATCATTAACGTCACGAGTTATTTATATGTTTAAAAGTGTAAAAGTGCAATTAACTTAGCTACATTCACTCAACCATCGAGTTACCCATTCAAGACTCTCGCTCGCCGCTATGTTTCCCCTCCTTGGACTTAAAAATACATGGACATCCACATGCCTAATAGAAAAAAGAGTAACCTTTCGAATTAATCATCTAAAGCAAAAGGAATGTCTTCTTTGCGAGAAAATGAGCCCTTGCAATAAAAACGATCAAAGTTAGACTTGGATACTCAAAGACATGCCCACCAGCGATCTCATGATAATCTCCCCGTGGTGATTCTCGGGTTACGCTAAGATCCGCACAAATTTCATCCTTACCCAACATACGGACGGGTAACCAGCTCTAAATCTGGTTCAAATACAGACCCATCTGTTTCGAACCTTCAATCTGTTTTAAGATGGTGGGAATTATAATGACGTCACTACATGCTTCTTACCCGAAGGAAGAACGGAAATTCTGCGCAATTAACGACATCCGTGCATGAAAATCGACAAGTGCACTAAGAATCACCATATATTTTTTATTTAGCAACCTAAACCAATGATTATGGTTATGCCAAAGGCGCAGTCCGGGTGATGGAGGATTCATTGGTCAAATAAACATGACTTCTGTTGCCATTACTTCTCTTGACGTTGTCTACCGCTGGATTGTACCCTTCTCTCCAATCCTGATTAAGATACTCAACGCACATATCAACGTTGAATAGTGCAACTGAATTAAGTCATGGAATGCAAATATATGTATGTACACAAGGGAATAGATCAAGCTGTCAATCACTCAGAAGACGGGTGAAGAGAAACGTAGGGACGAGGTGACCATCTATCAACCTTTGCTATTTAAGTAGTAATGAGTCTGTATGGCCGATTTTTGGGTTTCCTGTGCATGAAAGTGGACCAATAGTCACTCATCTCTCCGTGCACCTGGAAATCGGTCAGCGTGTCTACTACAACGAGTACAACATACAAGATAGGTTACGAACTCCTCGAATGACCACGAATACAGTTTTTCCTCAGGCTTTGCGGTTTTCTTATACAATAAGTTTAACGTTTTTCACACCCGTTGAATTTCAACGGGTACCTTCCGCTCGTACTGGCTATAAAGCATACATCAGTGCGTATTTCAATAGATTTTAACGATAATATGCCTTCGATATACACGATTCAAAATGTTTTATGATGATACATATATAAACAGTAATTTTTAACATTGTATTCTTGCAAACTATGAGCGAAAGGAATGGAATTATTAATAAAAAATATATTTATAAATGACATAGTATTACACTCTCACATCTATAAACCTTAGCAATGCTCTGATATTATATTGAAATCAAGGAATAAGTAAGAAGCCCTGTCATTAAAAGGATGTTTAGAAAATTTATTAGTTGGAGGCCATGAATTGATTGACACCTGCTAATATATTCCATATGCCTGGGATTCCCTTTTTCTGTGTTTCCGGTTAACTTAAATCCTTGAACATCCTTTCTGAAATATACCCTGGAAACGCTGTTCTACAAGTCCACACCATGTAAAACGATGATGAACCATGTTTCATAATCGCTTGGGTTTAGAAATTATGAATTCAAGTACTATACAATTTGTTTAAAAGGTTCAGTTTGTTTATAATAATTGAGATCAACAAAAATAAAAATTTAATTTGAAAATCCATTGTACATAGGCTGATATTCGCTAAAATAAAAACTGCCAAATAAATGAATCCATTTTCAATTACTAATATATTTCTTCAACATTGCTCAATGGCATGTAAATTATAGAAAAAATCGAGCGATTACCAAGAAGAACAAAGCATATATTGTAACACGCCATTTTGGCCGTGTTGGCATAAGTATACGATTAAGGACGCCATTGTGTATATTTTGGGAACACGTGCTACCGCGAGGCAACAATATCGTCTATGTTATGAAAACAACTTTAAACAATACCATTTTCTGTTTACGTAAACAGACTATAACAATGCCGTCTATGTTATGAAAACAACTTTAAACAATACCATTTTCTGTTTACGTAAACAAACTTATAATAATGAAAGGGGAATAGCCTATCAGATACGAGAGAAGGGGAGAAAACCTGGAATGTTCTAGAACATACAGGAGGGGAGAGGAGATAGTATAAAAGGGATTGTCAAACAAGGAACGGGGCTTCTTCTTCTGCTTCTTCTTAACAAGGGAGCCACAAGAGACGTTTATCGAGTGAAAGTCATACGAGAGTTTTTGCAGTGATAATTTGCCGGGAGTAAGCAGCTTTGGACAGCAATTACCAACGCCAGTGTCCTGTGTTAAGGAAGGATCCAGGAATCCGATAAACAGATACTGGGACATAAAGTATCGGCGAAATTCACTTTGTACAATATACGGTGAAGTAGAACAAACATTATAAATTAATACGAATATATTTGAGAAGGGAACATATATTGATTAATTGAGTAACTAAAGTGAATTTGTTTCATAAGTAAAGAATAAAAGGGTTATTATAAATATATGTACTGTTCAAGTGTATCATTTTTGTGCATGAATTAATCCATTAACCTTTGCCGCCAAGGATTACCGAAAGAACGGATCTCTCTCAAGGTAAGAAGTGATAAAGTGAAGGGTACCTTTTGTGTGTCGGGCCGATACAAGTATATAACGTCGCGTGTTTAGGACCGCGTGAAAGAATAATTATTAGAACCCCTGAGATAAGGAATTTGATAAGGGGGGGCTAGTACATTAATTGGCGCCCAGCGTGTAGGGCCTGACTACTCATTAGGTGAGACCACGAGAACCGGAGAGAAGGAGGATCATCCCGAAGGAGTGAAGAAAGAAGATGGCGGCCAACATGAAGAAATTTCCGGAGCTGAAGTCGGCAGAGCTACGGCAATTATTACGAGAGAGGGACTTGTTAGTAGGGGGAACCAAGCCAGAATTGCAGCAGCGATTATTACACACGCTAGAAAAGGAGGGAATAGATATAAGCACGTATGAATTTAGGGTCGATAGTGAGGAACCTGTGGAAACTGAGATGCAAGCGCTATTTAGGCAATTAAAAGAAGAACAAGATAGAAGAGATAGAGAGAGGGCAGAAGAAGCAAAAGAAGAACGAGAGAGAAGCAGAACGATCTTAGAGGAGATGGCTGAAGGGCAAGAGAGAAATAGAACGATCTTAGAGGAGATGGCTGAGAGGCAAGAGAGAAGACATGCAGAATTGTTGGGGCAAATTAGGGAAGAAGCAGACGAAAGAGAGAGAAAGCTTTTGGAAGAAATGGCAAAAATAGCAGGAGAACATAGACAGACGCAGGAACGTATTGCATCATTCGAACATGGCTATGATGAAAGGTTTGCCAAAACAGACGGGGCGTTAGCAGAGTTATGCGAAGATGTCGCGAAAGAAATTAACGGAGTAGGAGCGAGGCTGGAGGCGAGCGATCTCAAGGTCCGAAAGTTAGAAGCGAGTTACGTGAACTTGCATAAGAACGTGGAGGAAAGGTTCAAGAAGATGGCGGACGAGCTGGGACAACAATCCACCACAAAAGCAGCTGGGCTAGATGAAGAGGCAGTCCGACGCATCGTGCGTGAGGAAGGCAGGATACCTAACGTCACAACGGCACCCGCGGGAATGGTACAATTAAAGGTCCCAACGTTCGACGGGAGGCATACATCAAGACCCATGAAATACCTACAGGAGCTGTGCGAATACCAAGAGATATATCGGTTACCTGACCAGATGATGCTCCAGGTCATCAGACAAGGAATGGTTGGGAGAGCAGAGGAATGGTTCTCTGCGACCCGACACCTGTATGAAGATGTGAACGCTTTCCAAGCTATTTTCACGGAGCAGTTTTGGGGAGATGAACGTCAAATCCTGATAAAACGGAGTTTCGACACGGGAAGATACAAGGAGAACGGAGGGCTCACGCGAGTAGAATATGCGACGGCCAAAATTAGCGTAGCGAGGGAGTTGACGCCGCCAATGGAGGACGGAATGATCATTCTTGTTCTCAAGAAACACTTTGGCATGGAAGTGAGCGTCGGCATGATTTCAAATAATGTAAATACAATCCCGCAATTCTTGACGTTATTGGCCCGCTATGATAACATACCGCGAGAAGACGGAAACTCCGAGGCGACTGGACACCGAAGATGGGAAGACCAATACCCAAGGACCCATGGAGAACGTGCGTGGAGGACACCGGAGGACACATCCCAACGCAACCAGCAGTACAGATGGGACTCGAAGAGGTCACAACCACGGGAGTGGCAAGCGTCGAGCCAGCAGAGAGACGGACGGAGAGACGATAACTTTCTCGGCGAGGGATACTCTCAACGGCCGGGCGAGAGACCAGCTGATCGACGCCGAGGACAAAACAATATGGCGGAGGCGCGCCCACCGATGAGAGAGCGCCCTGTCAATTCCATGATGGCGGAAGAAAGCAACGCCGCAGGGAAGCCGGAGCAGGAAAACTATTAGCGGCAAAGCATGACGAAGGTCCCAACATGCCGAGGCCGGAAGACGAAGAGGGATTCTGGGACATACCGAAGGAGCAACGGGCAAAGATACGGAAAGTGAGAATAAAACGGACACCACCACAAGAGGAGAAGATAGAACCCCACACGGAGGAGGAAACGATATGCAATGTTTTTGAGTCACCTCGAGATTTCTTGACGGAGAAAGAAGCGGATAGGCCGGAAGTAATTAAATGCCCGGAGATTAGGGTTCAAATGGAAGGAGTGGCTGTGAATGCACTGATAGACACGGGATCGGAGCTAACGTGCATTAGCGAGGAGTTTTATCGGGAGAATCAGAATGCACTGCGAAACGCTTTGGAGGTACCAGTCAAAGGAATCCGGATAGCTGGAGCCGTCGGAAGGAGAAGTGGAATTATAAGGAGGCAGATCTGTCCGAGTATAGAGATAGACGGATTCACCACAAATATGGCCTGCACGGTGGTGCCGGAGCTGATCAAACCATTCATAATCGGGACGGACACATTAGCTCAACTATCCGCGAAGATTGAGTACGATCGCAGGATTATAACCCTAAGTGAAGGAAAAAAGGAGATCGCATGTAAGGTTAGGGAAATGCGAATGGACGCACAATATGACAACATGCACATAGAAACCAGCGAGGAATATGGGAAGACGGATGGCGAGGAAGAACCACGAGAGCAAAGCTTAGAAGAAAGTGACTCCGAGAAGATCGCAAATGATATATTTAGGATACGTGAAAATATCATAAAAAAAGGCGAAAAACGGGCGGAGAGAAGAAGGAAGAAAGATAAAAGGAAGAGAGCGAAATTTAAAATAGGTGATAAGGTTTTAGTACGTACCAATCCGGTATCCGATGAGCAAAGGGGGATTTATCACAGCTTCCTGGCATTATACGAAGGTCCATATGAGATTTCAGAATTCCGAGGGCCAGCCATGTGTGTAGTATTTAATCCACAAAAGAACGAAATACGAGGCACTTTCCACTTCAGCAATATTAAACCATATAGGGAACAATAGCACAGCACTTGGTATCACTCACATCACACGAGCACACGAGAAGAAGACCGTAGTCCAACTGACCATAGCACGCAGTCATTAAACTGAGGAAACCAGCGCCGCAACATTATAATTTGATCCGTTCAAGCAAGGGAGAACTGTTTACCGATAATATACATTGTATCAGGGCCCGACATGCGAGGGGAGCTTACGAACGAGAGAGAGAGGTTGAACTTGGCGGCAGGTGGATTAGCACAATATGTATGTTTCGTGATATCTTTTCTCAATGTGTGTATATTCAGTGTCATGTTGCCATTATTTGATTCGTGTTTTCTTATGTATGAATGGGCTCGTGGACGTAGATTGAGCCGGAAGGAGGGAGAGTATATCACCTGAAGGAACTTTAAGTGCTGTGAAGTGTATATGTGTAATGTGAATTATGGCCTTTTGATAACCCAGTGTTTTTAAGGGGTTAAAAGTGAGAATGAATGTTGAGAAGAAGATGGACAGTTTTATTATTTGCACGTTATATTCACGTTCAATGTATCAGTTAATAACGTCGATTTATATAATATGTTCTTGATTTTAAATTACGTGAATAAGATTTTCATTGGTTATTTGCCTATTTCAAGCAAGGAAGAAAGGGAAGAGACCATATTGTTATATGGTGTATCATATGTCTTGAGTTAAAGGAGGAGACGCTGTTTGTAATTGTGTTTATTGATATAAATGTATTCATGTGTGATTTCTGCTGTAACACAATATACTTGGGCACAGACATTATTTAGAGGGAGGCTAAAGTTTGAAGGCGTTGGGGCCGCGTTAGTTTACATTTGAAGGCTTTAAAATAATTCCTTTCTTATATTTCCAAGTCATTATTTTAATGGGGCTAATGTAACACGCCATTTTGGCCGTGTTGGCATAAGTATACGATTAAGGACGCCATTGTGTATATTTTGGGAACACGTGCTACCGCGAGGCAACAATATCGTCTATGTTATGAAAACAACTTTAAACAATACCATTTTCTGTTTACGTAAACAGACTATAACAATGCCGTCTATGTTATGAAAACAACTTTAAACAATACCATTTTCTGTTTACGTAAACAAACTTATAATAATGAAAGGGGAATAGCCTATCAGATACGAGAGAAGGGGAGAAAACCTGGAATGTTCTAGAACATACAGGAGGGGAGAGGAGATAGTATAAAAGGGATTGTCAAACAAGGAACGGGGCTTCTTCTTCTGCTTCTTCTTAACAAGGGAGCCACAAGAGACGTTTATCGAGTGAAAGTCATACGAGAGTTTTTGCAGTGATAATTTGCCGGGAGTAAGCAGCTTTGGACAGCAATTACCAACGCCAGTGTCCTGTGTTAAGGAAGGATCCAGGAATCCGATAAACAGATACTGGGACATAAAGTATCGGCGAAATTCACTTTGTACAATATACGGTGAAGTAGAACAAACATTATAAATTAATACGAATATATTTGAGAAGGGAACATATATTGATTAATTGAGTAACTAAAGTGAATTTGTTTCATAAGTAAAGAATAAAAGGGTTATTATAAATATATGTACTGTTCAAGTGTATCATTTTTGTGCATGAATTAATCCATTAACCTTTGCCGCCAAGGATTACCGAAAGAACGGATCTCTCTCAAGGTAAGAAGTGATAAAGTGAAGGGTACCTTTTGTGTGTCGGGCCGATACAAGTATATAACGTCGCGTGTTTAGGACCGCGTGAAAGAATAATTATTAGAACCCCTGAGATAAGGAATTTGATAAGGGGGGGCTAGTACAATATATTATGTACCTATTCGTTTACTGCTATATTCTCATAATTATATTCATAGGTCACCAAAGCACCTCAATAATTTAATTTCCATGAGTAGTAAGACTAAATTGCTTTCGTTATTAATGACTTACAATGTACTATCATACGCTCTACGCCTTCCGCTTGCAAACTGCAAGCACCCATTTACTCGTTTATATATATAAAGCTACAAAACTGACTGACTGACTGACTCACTCATTGACACGAATTCCTGGGCATTTCTAATCGAGCTAGATGATTGAAATTTTCAGGGAAGGGTTTGAATTTGGTGTCGAGTCAGGAAAAAATCGAACATTCCAATATTTTTCATTAGTTTCGAGTCCAGATGGGATTTTGTTTTTTAATGGGTTTAAATGGGAAAAACGAATAATTTACGTGTAGAGTAATTTTCTTTCATTCATAAAAATATGAAACAATTGAGATAAAAGTTTCATTCTTTGACGGAAATGAGGATAATACATCAAAGAATTTAATTCTTGCAACCGAGTTTTCTCTATCGATCAATAAATTGAAATATTTCAAGTTTAAACGCAAAATTAATGCAAATATCGATCTTTTTTCCTTTTCGTTGCTAGGCAATTTTTCCATTGTTCCCGAGACTTCCAGTACCTTATACTGGATATAAAGGCTGAATTTAAGAGAATTCAACCTTATCGGAGCGTGTTTCGATAGCTTTTAACGATATAATGCCTTCAACCTATGCGATTTACAATGTTTTATAATGATATACATAACTTATGGTCGTTTATTACCCTGTATTCTTGTAACCAATCGTAGCTTTGATACATTCCTCCATACCATACCATAGATCGTTATATCTCCTCACAACTTTCGGAATAATACTGTAAACACATGCCTACCTATGATATGCCAATACATACCCATGCTCGCAAATGATTTGAATTACGAAACTAGAAGTAGGTGTTATATACCTGGTAACTCCCGTGCGTCAATGTAACTATGAGAAGTAATTTTTAAATGTTAATTACGTGATAGTATGTGAAAATACCATCCATTCATGATAATTGTTCTCTCACGTTAATTAATTGAAACCTATGTTGCCATACAGGATGAATATAAAGTCAATATTGCACTCGGAACCATGCAATATGTAAATATGGAAATAAGACCACTGTCCCAAATGCAACACGCCGCACACACCATGCTTATTTCAGGATCACATACAATACAACTGACTCCACCAGAAGTCAAAGGCCGGCAATGCAAGTCAAACTAAATCTATGAAAATATTTCGTCACTACCATTTGAGTTTTGTGTAAACTAAACACCAAGAATATTCCAATAATGTAGAATGAACATTGTTGTTAGACAATTTAAATATAGCTGGTTTAAAGATGTTCTTTAAATGTTCATCCGGGGAGCATTATTGAATTTAACCTTTGGACAGAAGACGAACGATCAATGAACAGTCTCAAATGAATAGTTCACACTTGAACACACAATAAACATTCTGAGGTTGCATACTCAGGATAAGTCAGTCGTGGAGTATTTACGAATTAGTTCACCAACGTCTTCTGCATGCACACAAAAACAAAGTATATATATCATGAACCCATTCCTTTAATGCTAGATTCTCAATATTATATTCTTAGGTCACCAATGCACCTCAATAATATAATTTCCATGAGCAGTAAGACCTTATTGCTTTCGTATTAAATGATTTACAATGTACCATCATACATTTTTTTCCCTTTTGCTTGCAAACTGCAAGCACCCATTTACTCGTTTATATATATAAAGCTACAAAACTGACTGACTGACTGACTCACTCATTGACACGAATTCCTGGGCATTTCTAATCGAGCTAGAAGATTGAGATTTTTAGGGAAGGGTTTAAATTTGGTGTCGAGTCAGGAAAAAATCGAAAATTCTAATATTTTTCATTAGTTTCGAGTCCAGATAGGAATTTGTTTTTTAACGGGTTTAAATGGGAAAAACGAATAATTTACGTGTAGAGTAATTTTCTTTCATTCATTAAAATATGAAATAATTGAGATAAAAGTTTCATTCTTCGACTAAAATGAGGCCAAAATATCAAAGCATTTAATTCTTGCAACCGAATTTTCTCTATCGATCGATAAATTGAAATATTTGAAGTTTAAACGCTAAATTCAAGCAAATTTCGATCTTTTTTCATTTTCGTTGCTAAGCAATTTTTCCATTGTTCCCGAGACTTCCAGTACCTTATACGCTGGCTATTTAAAGGCTGCATTCAAGTAAATTTAACCTTCTTGGTGCGTATTTCAAATTTATTATTAAAATTTCGTAAAACAAATTTACAACATCCAAAGCATTTATATCGGTAATGGACTTATTCATTCACGATTAGGATCCTTAAGGTATACTATTTGCTGATATTCATTTACAATCGTCTAACTACTAAAGATTGTTACACTTTTCATTCTAAAGCATTAAAATTCATTGTAAAATAGGGGACCCCCGGAGCCTGCGGACCGTTTTGCTACGCACGAAATACTTTATGCGGCCCGAGAAAAAACATTTATTCGGCCCGCATAGCTTACAGCTTCCAATCATTTTAATTTAAAGACCAAGTCATTCAAGGTAAGAAGTTCTTTATCATTTTATTCACTTGGAGTTATCACATTACCTTCAGAAGTACAATGAGGTTCCCAAGCATTTTTCTCTTGGATTTCAGGTCTTACAGAGATACATCATATCTAAAACTTGCTTGCAATTTTCAATTACAATGCCATTTTCATCTTCAAGTGTCCACTCAATCAAGCCTAGGTTTTGCCAATTCTTTTAGATTGCTTATTAATTACTACTTTGAGAATTTTCGTGGACTTTGTAAGCATATTAATTACGCTCTTATGTTTTTTCAATGCATTATTATGTAAAAACGACCACGGTGTTGCTCCGAGTTCCGGACCCTAAAGGATTCAGTTTTTTAACGTTTATTAAAGAGTAAAATTAAAATTTTCCATGTATAACAAAGTTCTTTCTCGAATTTGTGCATGATAGGTCCCTACAACATGAAACTTAGAGATCAATATGCCCAATAGACCAAGGTTTAAAATTCTGCCACCGATTTAAAAAAATTGGTTCATTATTTTGCAATTTTAGTTTAACCGCTTTGCTATAATGAGCAGTAAGACCTTATTGCTTTCGTTTTAAATGATTTACAATGTACTATCATACACTTTTCCCCTTTTGCTTGCAAACTGCAAGCACCCATTTACTAGTTTATATATATAAAGCTACAAAACTGACTGACTGACTGACTCACTCATTGACACGAATTCATGGGCATTTCTAATCGAGCTAGAAGACTGAGATTTTCAGGGAAGGGTTTAAATTAGGTGTCGAGTCAGGAAAAAATCGAAAACTCCAATATTTTTCATTAGTTTCGAGTCCAGATAGGATTTTGTTTTTTAATGGGTTTAAATGGGAAAAACGAATAAATTCCGTGTGGAGTAATTTTCTTTCATTCATTAAAATATGAAATAATTGAGATAATAGTTTCATTTTTTGACTGCAATGAGGCCAAAAGAACAAAGCATTTACTTCTTGCAACCGATGTTTCTCTATCGATCGATAAATTGAAATATTTCAAGTTTAAACGCAAAATTAATGCAAATTTCGATCTTTTTTCATTTTCGTTGCTAAGCAATTTTTTCATTGTTCCCGAGACTTCCAGTACCTTATACGCGTGCTATAAAGGTTAAATTTAAAGGAATATAACATTCTCCGTGCGTATTTCAATCGCCTACGAAATCCGTTGGGATCGCTCCAGATTCCTCCATTTTGCTTCTGAAACACTCTTTACACCTTATTCCGGGTTTCCCTCTCTCTGTTTTTCCAGGAAACATTAATCCTTGCACCTACTTTCTGAAATATACCTCGAAACTCCATTCTACAAGTCAAAACCATGTAAAATGATAATGTTCTATGCTGCATTATGTCTTGGATTTTGATATTATGAATTCAAGTACTACGCCATGTGTTTAATATGTAAAATATAATAATTGAGATCAGAAAATATAAAATGAAATGTGAAAATCCATAGCATTTACTTAGGCTCATATTGATTGAATTTCATACTGCCAAATAACTGTAATCATGTTTAATTACAAATATTTACTTCAAAATTGCTCAATGGTATGAAAATAAAAGGAAAAATATAGCAATTACTAAGAAGAACAAAGTACATATGTCATGGGACCATTCGTTTTATGCTAATTTCTCATTATTATATTCTTAGGTCAGAAATTGACCCAGCTAAAATAATTTCCATAAAAAGTAAGACCTTATTGCATTCGTTTTTAATGATTTACAATGTACTATCATACACTTTTCCCCCTTTGCTAGCAAACTGCAAGCACCCATTTACTAGTATATATATATAAACACAATTCTGTAATAATTTTTGCATGTTAGCCCAACTAAAATTAACATTATTGTAATTTTGTAATCATTTCGTATGTTAGAATGATTGGAATTCAACTAATAATTCCCGTGATGCATGCGTGCAATGTCCATCCTGCATGAGTACAATATTTTAAATAACTGAATTGCATGTCATATCTGCTTACACATACGCAGCTTAACAGTATATTTAATGCTATAGAGAATAACCCGATGGTATTATGTTTGACCGTTAGTGCATACCTGGCGAGGAATTACCCCCTGCCACACACTCTTGAGGTTGTTTGCAGGATATCACGTAGGTGAAGATAGTTTAACGTAGCGAAGTTTCATAATTAATCGTTTTTCAATCAAAAGCTGCTAATTCTTAAAAAAAATCTCAACTGGTCATGAAGGAAGCTTCCACCTCCCATATTACGCTTTAAGTTCCGGATATCACTGAAAACCTATTTCTGGCAAAATTTATCTCCTTCTTATTCTTGTAATGAGTGAAATAGCAGTATTAAGAAAGAATCAGATGGACCATTTTTTTACCGCTAGTCTCTCTAAAAAAGATCTTTTTCATTAGTTTATTTGTTGCTCCACATCGAGCAATATTGCTATGATGGATATGAAAATAACGAGAGTTCCAAATAGCGAGAAAATACTATGGAATATATGTGTCGTAATTAGGGAGATGGGGGAAACATAAACGACTCAATTTGAGGTATGAAGCAGAGAAAGGTCAAGTTTTAAAAGGTCTGGTTTACTTTAACTGCGATGTGAGGTTGCCTTTTCCTTGACTTAGTAATGATTGAGAGTTCGGCTAGTGCATATTACATTAGAATGTCGGTTAATTGGAATGAGGGTTATCAATGGGTGATCGTATTTACTTCGATTTTCATACCGAGAAAATATTTAACCAGAAATCATGAAACCGGTCCTATGAGTAATAAATGGAAAGGTAAGTAAGTAAATTATTCGATTCTGTGAGAGAACATAACGGAGGGCTTATGCAGACAAATCGTTCAACTGCTATTTCCTACTATGCTTGACGAGTTATTGTTGCGAGAAGCTGTCTTTCTCTGAACTTAAGCGCAAAAATATTACTTGCGATATATTTGAGAACTCCATCCATTGAATTGCGTTCAACGATTATGGCCAGCAGGGAATATATAAATTCTCGTCTCCAATGCCACTTCTACTCTCGCAGCTATGAGCAGATGATTATGGGCAAGTCGTAAGAGCTTACTTCGCAGCATAGGTATTGGAATTTCAATTACGTGCGTCAAATCAATACCTTCTACGCTACATCAATAACCTTCGTGATTATGAGAAATTATAATAGATTCATTCCCTAGTCACTGTACTTGAACTGTAATAATCAGTCATTAAGGATTTTTAATGAGCAAACTGAGTCTGTTGGGTATGCTCCCCTTCTAAAGGCCTATCCACCGTTTTTGGGCCCGAGAGAGGCCGAATGCCAAGAAAATGCACATAGAACACCTTCTGCATTACCGAGAAGTTTTTTTTAATAATAATAATAAATACTCTATTTTATTTACTCTCACATGATTGATACAATAATAGGTACAAACAAAATAACGGGAGCTTTAGGTGGTCTCCAAGGTCATAAGACCTGAATTGAGCCAACAGAAAATTACAAATTTGCTATCCATTTAAAAAAAGCAGTAACTGTTACATAACTAGAGTTCCATTGAAAATACCATAAAAATAAATGTTCCATATTTTCTTGAGAAAAAAGCCAGTCTTTGGCAAGTTTTGACTTTTTTTTGATAATTTAATTTTTTTAATGTCAGCGGGCAGTATATTAAATATCTTTGGCCCCATATACAGAAAGGAACGTTTAAATAAAGTTAATATTGGTCTGCTTGTTACAATGTTTGACTCATTCCTTAAATTAAATTTACATTTATCGGATACACTCGGCATACTGCCACTTCTGGCATAAAAATGTTTAAAACCATAAATAAATACAAATGCCTTAGTGGAGTATTCATAAGAATTTTTGACGCTATCACACGAATTATTTTTTTTGCAAAACGAGTGCACACTTAAATTTGTTCTTGCATGCACTGCCCCAGCAGATTATACCATAAGAGATTTTGGAATGGACAAGAGCATGATAAATGTTTTTTTTGACCGGAAGTGGACACTTGTTTCGTAAAAAGTAAAATTTGGACAAGGTTCTTCTAAGGCATTTGCTTACAGTAAATAAATGTTTACCCCAGCGTATATTATTGTCCAAAGTTAATGAAAAGTGTTTCTTGCTTATTTAAATATATTTGGATGCATATTAAAGCAAGAAGAATTCGTTAAATATAAATGCTTCTGACAAGACCAGGTGGAAATTAACAATATTCATGATGAATAAAAATAATAAAATACTTACTTAAAGTAGTGTTACGAGCTCGCAAGAAATGCGCAACTCAACATCAGCTGTGGATTTAATGGTTCGTGGCCTATCAAAAGTTTCGAACAAAGGAAGACTTCATCAGGTTAAAATATTCCTAAACTGACACGACAATATCGTTTGCGCATTCATCTTCGATCAAGGCAATTGATAGATAAATAATTATAATTTTCACCTCAGATACAGTGGAAAAAATGATATAGCAAAAATAATTATCCTGCTTATTGTGATCTTATGGTTGTCAAAATGACTCTCAATAATTTGTTTTTCATTGGCCTCTGTGCAACTGCCACTATGCCTTATTATGAGTTCGTTTGGAGAAGGTGGTCAGAATTTTTGCATGAATACAATCCATCTTCATTAAGCACCTCGGAAAAACAACTTGCGTCACCAACGCATCTTCATGACGACCGTGGGAGAGTAAACAACACTCTGAAAAGGGACTTAATGAACAAAAATTACAGTTTCCGCAAGTTATTTATATCACCTATCTTGCGAAGCTACTAATAAACCACTCGCATCACGCGTGAGCTTCAACATGAATCGCTGGTCTGGGGCGAGAGCAGGGCCGCGTGATTTTTGATTAATTAAAAAGAAATGAAGGTGGATGGGAGCAATTAAAAAATCACGCAGCGTCCACGAACACGGCGTGAAAAGTACATGCGAGCGTCGAAGTTTTCCCCCTGTTTCGGTGCCGTCAGACGAGAAAAAATGTTGGAAATCATGTCAGCGGGTGGAGGGTTTTGACCTGGCCGGGTCGTGTGCACGAAAAATTAATCAACCCACCTCCTCCGTAAACGTATGCACCCGGCTTTAATGAGCCAATCCCTTTCCTATTTAATGGGAACACCTCGTTGTGGAGCAAAATATGATCAAAATCTACACACGTATTATCCTGCCGTAAGGATGCGATGCGAGGGAAAAGAAATCATAAGACAGATGGGGGAAATTTGTAATTCGGTTAGGCGTAGTGTCCTCGTCTCTCGTCATGTTTGTTTAGCTGTCCTCCATAGCACTTGAGATAGAGATTTATAGAGCCAATTTGTTTTTCAGTGTATCTTATAGTGGTGCATTACGTACATTGTTTCTTAATTTATTGTTTCTACCAGTTCCAGGAGTGCAATGCGTGGGTAAAATGGCACCCTCCGTGTTATTCTGAAACTTGCGTGCCCTGAATTCGTCAAGTAATCTTCGCCTAGTTTTCCATGTCTCTAGTGGCTCCCACCTTAACCCATGAATCAGCTCTGTTCCACTCCTTCTTCGCTCATAGCAGTTAGGAGAGGCAGATCGCTGAAAATGAAGCTTCTAGAAGAGAGAACCTTGGGTAATACGAGAGATTTGAAAACCAATATCTGGCACATTGTTGGCATCTTATCCATCCATGTGTTCTATTACGAACGAAAAATTGTAGTAAAATATGTCACAGGATGTTATTCATCAAGATAATAGTTCTATGTTGTTGTTTACAACATAATTTGTACTTTAAAAGAAAATATATGTTTTGCTTGAATACTAGGACAGTGACAACAATACAAGTGTACTTTTTTGGCACCTAGAAACATCTCCATATGTATGAATGTATACTGTATTAAGCAATGCTCTAGAGAATTAAACTTATCATTATATGTGATCGGAATGAGCTGATGATGACCTGAATTTCAATAATGCAGCGCCAGGGGCATTCTCGTTAAGGCCGCTTGCCAGTAGATGCGACTTTAACATCGTTGAGTTCGTTCCTCAAGGTAAAAGTTAGTTAATTAGTTTCTAAAGGATACCACGTTTAAATTTTGAAAGAGACCAGCCATCGCTGACGTCTACAACAAGTAAACTACCACTACAACTGGAAAAACACACACTGTAACATGCCAAAAATACACATAAATTTCTCTTTGTTCCAATAAATTCACAATTCACATACTGATTTCAATGATGGTATTTATTGTGTATTTACATTATTCACTATCATGAGTCACATAAGCTTCTCTCTGTAGTTTTTCGCAGGTTTTTCACACCCCACTCCATTTGAGGGTGTTTTCTGCAGTGGGTTTTTTTCCGTTATAGATATCAGCCAAAATCGCCACGTTTTTCCCACAATTTTACATATATTTTCACCTATTTCTGATATTTTATTATACCTAGTTAATATTCTATTTCTATTGTGTATAGTATTATTTCTTTCATTTATACATTGCAGTGTTTGACAAGTTCACTGAATGAACATAATTACTAAGTGTTTTAAATTCTCCCAGGGACTTTTAAGTCTCAACCTCGCACCAATAAAGACGTTTATCTATCTATCTTCGTCGATTTAAATGAGCATTCGCGATTTTGCTTATTTCACGCAGTAATGCTTTTTCGATGTTTTTTTTTGACGGTGGAAAGAGGACTTTTTGAAGTGATAGGGCGAGAGAAAAACGGGGAGTAAGGAATCCGCTACGAGGGCACGCTTCGTCCCGCACACTACTCAAGGGATCCAAGGGAGATGAGCTTTCACAAACCTGATTGGAGGAGATGTTACCAATCTCTTTCTCATCTCATTCTCTTTCGCTCGCCCGCTCATCCCATTTCAAAACTTCAACCGCACACACGGAAGCATCCTGACTCCTTCAGCGGAGAGAAGACGCCGATGCGCCGTCGATATATTTACGGGAGCAAACCGGGGAGAAGAAAACTTTTGAGAGGGAAAGATTCGTGATCGAACTCCTAACCCCACTACATTTTAACGTCTCCGACTCTTCGTGAAGCATGAAAAAAAAAGATTCATCCCGCGTACGGATGACCGCTTTCTGTCCTTTTCATCCGGGGGGTGAAGGGGTAAGGGGATCAATTGAGGGGGAGTCTGAGGCTATTGTGCTGGCTAGACTAACGGCTTCTCATCCCGATGGCACGGCTTTGAATTATTAGAGAGGCTGGAATATTTTTAGTAGAATGCATGAAAATATTTTGTTCTGAGAATGCTTATTAATTATGACAGAGGAAAAATCTATAAATGAGGAAATAGGAGGCACCAGAGAAAACGCATGTTCCAAAAAGAGTTTATACTCGGAAGAAAAATATCTTGAAACCATAAAATAATAAAATTCATTGTTACAAAAGCACAGTACAAAAATCCCACTAATTATTTTATTGCTGTCGACCGGTTTTACGTCTATATCGTCATTTACAAGAAAAAACTGTATTGTCTTGTAAATGACGCTGTAGACGTCGAAACCGGTCGACAGCAATAAAATAATTAGTGGAATTTTGTACTGTGTTTTTGTAACAATGAATTCTATCTTCAATTACCATAAGGTATCGCCACAATTGATTAATTTGATAAAATAATGAGTTTAATGCTCAAGAGTATTGTTTAGTAAATGATACATTCTCACATAGAGTTAATATAGATATCATGGAGCTGTTTAAGAGGCCAAAGAAGGCTATTATTTACACCATTATATCATCATCCAAAGGGCATGAGTATTCAAGCAAAAAGTATTTTTCTTTGAAAGTACAAATAATGGTGAAAACAACAAAAAATGAACTATCATGTTGAAACATGACCCAACAAGGATTGACGAAACACAAAAAAACTTTTTGTCAAGACAATGATCACAGGTAATAATTCACAAAGGTAAGCATCTACTTTGTAATTTTGCAATAAGCATTTAATAATATCTTTTAGAAAACGGAAAATAATAAATCAATGAGTTAAAGCTTAAAAATCTAAGGAGTAAATCATGATTTCCAGAAGGTAAAATGTGAGGGATTTACATGTGAGGAGGATCGTTCTACTAACATATTCCAAATAAATAAGGATGCCAGAAAGACCAGCATCACAATCCTACACAAGCCTAACTTATAATACAAATCTAGTTGATACAACGGAACGTGTTCAACCTTTCATTCGCTCCAAATGCATTAAAACTATGAACAGCATGCTGGGTAAGGCACGTGCTATTAACGCACCCAGTGTGCTGAGATATTCCTCCAATTCAAATTAAAAGTTATCTATGTTCATTATGTATAAGATAAGCCTAAAACTGCAACGTTTTCATCCAACGATAGGTTTTTTTCAAGAACCAGAATTTGAACAACTTTCAAACTTTGAACATTATCAAATATCATCACTCCAGAGATAACAGGCTATCCTTTGCATACCAACATTCTCAGGTTCAGCTCCAAATAATTCACAACAATTTCCACTGAAAGGTTCATTTTTTTCTCTTGCAGACTTAATGTCTTAGGCACAATGAAACTGGAAATCATAGTCGCACGACCCCGAAGGTGTTGTCATAAGATAGGAAATTAAATGAACTATTTTTTGTCATAAAATTTTATTTTTATCCGAATATGCGAGATTTTTAAAAAAGTATTCAATATTTACTTGATTTGCAGCCTTTTTTTGCTTTTAGCAATCTGTGCCGATTTTTAATAAAGAATACAATTCTCAAACTTGTATCAATAAATACATTTATTTTAACACCTGCAGACTATTTTTTTAATAAAAATGTGTAGATCAAAGACCGGAAGAAAACAAAATTCGGATAATATTAGATACCAAGCGCAAAAGAAGATAGGAGGTTTAGGGGCAATGAATGATTGTAGACTGACAAGGCTTCGTTTTATTGATATTGATAAATAACGATATTCCGAAGTGCTGGTGAGAGGTTTCATCCTTGTCTAACTCCTTTGTTAATTTTGGCTTCTATTTTTCTTACATCTCTCATTTGTATTGTGACGATTTGCTTCTTGTATAGTTGGTAGGTTTTTCTTCTGTTTTTGTAATCCATTCCGAGTTTTTCCAACAGCCCGAACATCTTGTTCCATTCAACGTTGTCGAAGGCTTTCCTTAAGTTAGTTTGAGCGAAAAATCAATTCACCTAGAATTTGATGAATTTAGCCTCATTTTAAAGAAAAAGCTCTCATCTTTCCAATGATATCAAAATATCAACTCCTTGCCGAACTACTTTTTGAGCAATTTGCTACAAAATATAAGCTGTTTTACATGTGATAGATTATGGCTGTGCGCTCCAGAGGGAGAATATTAAACAAATTAGGAGTTTCTAGCACATAGATTTCGTCAAAAAACTAACGGTGAGTAGATTTGAAGGGTTTTCAGCCATACGGTGGGAAAAAACGGGTCAAGTTAGAGACTTACGTAGTTTTATTTATTTAATTACTGTGAATGTTGGTTATTTTTAAATATATCTTTCCACCATTAATATAACAATATTTATTTCATAGTTCTTACAGACGCTGAAATAAAAAAATAAAATTTTAATATGGTCTCCATTATGACTAGGGTACTATCTCGCTCAAACCACCTTATGGTTCACGAATGCCACACACAGTGACTTGTTCATATTGATCGTATTCTCTGCCATTAATCTCAGGCAGAGTATGACCTTCCCGGTTCCCCTGTTCTTCCTAATTCCAAATTGGTTTTCCGAGAGGTTGTCTTCAACTATCCTTTCCATCCTTTGGCTTATTAATCGCGTATGTATTTTAACGCCTGTGACACCAGACTCAATATAGCCATGATGGCAAATTAATTGCTTACTTTCTCCTCTTTTCACGGGCGTGTTATTCAGGGAAGCGGACAGTGGATCCCTGCGAGACGGATGTGGTATCGAACTCCAACATATTCATTTAAAATGCCTGCCACAGCCAACTAATTGAATGGTGCCCCAGCGTCCATTTAAATTGAATACCAAATCCAATATTTAAGTTGCCTCTGCCAATTCTTTTTTGAGTATAGTTAAATTTTTTCAATGGCTAAGCGCTAGATATTAATTTTAAATAGATAATAAAAATCCATATTTAACTAATAAATATTTTTAAACTTAATATATTTAGAATTTTTATATTATTAGAATTAGAAATATATTTAAACTTAAAAAAATTATTTTATTTCAAATATATTAGTTAAATATTAGTTAAATATTTCTAAATATTTAACTAATATTTAATATGCATCTGTGTTGTTTTTATAATTGAACGCAAACATTTCATATAGATTTTCTGTTTCCTATAAATGCTGAACTTATGTCTCTCCTTGCTTTCAGGAGCGCCTTCCTAGTGTCCGGCGCCTGTGTACAGAGCGTTCGTTGGTGCCTCTGTATGATAAAACATAACCCAATAAAACGTATCATTGGATAAAAATGATACAAGAAGTGTGTTAACAATGCGTTTACTGAAAAAAATCTAGGAATAAATAAATAAAGAAAATTCAATAAAAATGCAAAAAAGCTAGAAGATAATAAAAAAATAATTTGGAATAAAACGAAGAAATTTATGCTATTTGTCAATAAAACCATTTAAAATTTGGGTTAGAACTTATTAAATAGACTTTTCAGAATAAGAATCAGATAAAAATAATGTTTTTAAAGATTCTTTACGATTCAGTCATTATAAACTATTTGTTTCAGAAAAATATATAAAATAAAATTAAAATTTAAAATATGTAATTCATATTAATATAATTAATTTGATGAATGATTGTTTTTTCCTTCAGTATTTCCTTCTTTCCTGAAATTTTGGTGCCTTTATAATCATACTGCCTTGCGTGTCGCACACTTTTCACGCTGTAAAGGATATGATGTATGAAAATGTATGAGACCAAATTTTTCAGTGCAAATATTCTTTATCCTTGTTTATGATGCTGAGTTTAAGTTTGACAATACATTAAATATGCTATTCATCACGTGTTGGTTTGCCATCATTTCATTCTATTTCTTAATGTCGCGAAAGCTAATTCTTGAGTGGTTGAGGTTTGCTGCTCACGATGCATCTGGAGAAGAAATGTAAGAGACGCTACGATGAGTTAGAAAGTCATTTTCGTGATCTATCACTCCTCCAAATGGATTGGCTTAGAATAAGGGGGAAAATGTAAATAAGTACTGTATAAATATAAAAAAGAATAATGTGAATGGGAATGTGAGTAATTTCGAAATCGAACGACTAGATCCTCTTAACAAAATAAAAACTTCAAAGTCGATTGTGAATGATTTTTCCGCTTAAGGTTATCACCGTATTAGTTTTCTCATCATTGTGTTGCGATTTTGTATCGACTTCCGCAATGATGTATGTATTTGTATCGAGTCACGACATTTTCAACAATTATATACCGCCAAGAAGTAAACATTTTATTTTACTACATAGGTACCTACTACTTAAAAGTTTGACGTGATAGCCTTGTTCGTTGCCACTATGAAAACATCATAGATTAAAACGCATATTTATCGTTACTTATGCCTTCCATTCTATATTTTTTACTCATAGTTTATCCTTCATTAGTTTTTCATTTCTTGCAAACCGCAAGCAGCAGCATATATTAGCGAAAATAAGCAACGGTCACGTTTCTCTTTTCTATCCAGTTGGATTCAATTAGCAATCTCATTTTACTTTTCAGAGCTGGAAGTGAATTATACTATACTTCTGCCTCCTTGAAGGAGATGTCTTTTTGTTATACCCTTACGGAGAAAGAAGTGAAACTTAAGGTCGTTGCAGCGAAATTTTTTTTCCTAGTCATAATAGAGATCACATTTGAATTTTATTTTTAAATTTAAGCAACTCTAACAAGCATGAAGTAAATATTGCGACATAAATGACGCAAAAGATTTGTTTCGAGCTTCTTTGTATTTAACTAAATGACATGTATGAGGTTTTAACTTTAACATTTTTTTTTTCACACCGTACGCTGCAAACGTCTTCACAACCGAAGATGTTTTTGCGATTCCGTAAAAAATACTGCCGTGAGTAATTGATTTTTTTTCAAAAATATTTGAGAAAGCATACGACCAAACAAGCACACTGGTATATGACTGGTATATACTGGCATATGACGAGATCTATGCGATAGAAAGTACTTATTTTTAAAATAATGAGCCTCTGGAGTGCAAACCCGTACCTACTATTTCCCATGGAAAATGGCTGGTATTACTTGTCTAATATCTCGAAAAGTATTATACTGAACAAAATAATATGCATCTCTTGTTGTCGGGATCTTTCCGACTTCTCCAAGAAAACCTTGAATGGGTAAGTGGCTGGTATTTTATTATAATTGGAAAGATGAAATCATTTTATTCACATTGAGGTCAAATTCATTGAAAAAAACGCTTGATATCTCGGTCAAACTACCTTGAGTTGCATTAACTGTTGCAGTCCCTTGACTATCCTGCTTTAGAAAAACAATAATTCGAGTGATATTGAAGTATTAGTACAAGTAGCCTCTCTATGATTTCCGATTGCTCCAAGGAAACCTTGAATGGGTTGCATTTTAATAATCCGGATTTTATTGACATTTTCGAGTAAAGGTAGAAGAATGTATATATTTCAAATTTTCTTTTACTTTACGCTTTATTTTTTGTTTAGGGCATTAAAATAGATATAAATTTCCAGAAAGCAATAAAATGAGCTATGTTGTGACGTGGCTGATGTTGGTGTCATTATTCATAGTGATTAATTAATTAAATATTATTCATCAAGTTCGAAAATCACATACGTATTTTCCTTTTTAACGCAAAGTTGGCAACTTCCCATTAATCATAATATTCATTGTTTTCCATGTTTTTGTGAGCACTCCTTTTAGACCGTACTGGTTTATGTATCGGCGTCTAGTACGCCGCCGTTTCAACTGATTCGTAAATGAATCCTTCAGTCCACTGCACCTACCTAATTGGGTGGAGATCATTAGCGGAGATCACATCAATTTTGCCTCCCCGACTAACGATCCGATCCATGCTCATCAAAAACTATTAGTCGAGGCATCCTTAGGCTCGCGGATGCTCGATACCATGGAAACTAGTTTTTCATTAATCTCAAAAGAGAGCAGGTGTCGGAGGAAACTAATTTCCTTCACGGCGAGACGAAATCGTTTTTTGAAATGCACGCAGATCATTCGCACTGTTTTGCGAGAATCTCATTCGCCTTTGGGAGGATGGGAAAGGGTTCGCGGAGATGTGGTGTGGGTGCGGAGAGCGGGAAACATCAGACGCAGCATCCCTCCCCCACTGGTCCATTGGGATGGCCGTCTATACGTGGGGAAGGGGGGGGGTAGTGGTTGTAAATGCAGATGAGACAAGCGTAACGGACGATAGCGGTTAATGGGCCGAGGGACGTCGCCATATCAACCAGCTTTCAAAAAAAAACTTCATCCTCGCGAGACTTGTGTGAGACCTAACACGCGGGTAAAAGCACGCCTTTTTTTACTGTTTTTTTTTCTCAACAGATAGCGGACCGCTATCCTTTATTCTTTTTGCTCCTTCACCGTGGATTGCTAAATTATGTAACGCAGTTCCATCTGAGGAAATTCGTGTCTTCGAGAATTTTTTGTATGCCCACGCCACATCATTATCTTTCTTCTCACTATTGTCATGTTTAATCTCTCGGTGTTTGTTATGTGGGGAGGAATTTCGAGCGATTCAGAGAGAGAGAGAGAAATAGTGACAATTAAGTGAAAAGCGGAACTGCGCTGACCATTTCTGGTGAGTTTCATGACAAGCACGAACTTGAGAACATGAGCATCATTTTATCATTAATTCTTATGGACTCGCGATCGGTGAAAGAAGCACTAGGAAATATGACCTTTGTTTCGCTAGAAAGCTATTATTCGAGTCGTTATTAAACTCCTCCTTGTTGCTAGTTTAAAACGGTAAATTTTCTTCTAGGCAAAATTTGTAACATTCAGGTGATAGACTAAGAAATGTGAAGAAAATTACACATTGGTGCATGATTGCAGAGCTACTAAATCCAGAATTTGAAGATTTGAAAAATCTTAAAGGCTCAGTCCATTAATTCTCACTCTCTTCATGTATGTACCACCCACATATAAACATTAAATATCACGCTTGGAGTCGTAAAAATAGCATTTTTAACCGAGTAAGCGTGTAGCTCAATATATATTTTGTCCGTGCATAGCTTGAATATAAGGATTTGGACTAACTCTGAATTAGAAAAGTAGAGGAATTTGGGATACCTATTTTCCCAATTCTTCTTTGGCCAATATGACGTCTAATTCTTGATATAACCCGGTTTTTTATGCCGTCTGCATTATTGACTTTCCATTCGGAAATTGAAGAAGAATTTCTTATTTGATTAATTTTACCAGTGCATCCAAAGGTTGGGCATCCGAATATTCAATCAACATTTTACATAGTCTACTGACTCCAGGGAAGGTTTAGCAGAGCAGTCCTAAAACTATGTTGTGATCCTCAGTTCAAGAAGACATTTCCAAAAAAAAAGAGTATTACTCTTAGTACACCCAAGGAATGAGATTTTTAACTCGTAACTGCGTATGTTGATTCGAGATTGCTTCGTTCATTCATCTAATGCTTGATTTAAGAAAGCCCGTAGCACTACTGAGGCCACCTTAAAAAAAAATAATGACAGTGTGTGTATGAGAATGTAATTTGATAATTGTAATTTAAGTAAAATTTTACAGCATGATAATTGTAACTTTAACAATGTAATTAAGAATAATGTAGAATGTAATTTAATTGTTTTATTCATTACAGCGACTGAAAAAAATTTCATTAAAATATATTAAGTGCAACCTCCCCTTGAGGCACCGCTTTTTCGAAGGCACCTTATGTGCCGGGCGGGGAGGATTGCGTGTGGTTATGATGTCAAGAGCTATCCCGGTGGTAGTTGAACTACTAGTAGGGCCTCCCTTGCCGGACAGGTCTTGACTGAACCGCCAGACAAAGTGTGCCTCACAACAACAGGGCAGAGGGGGCTCTTATGTGCTGAGAAGCACACCTCTCAAGGGGAGTAAAGTGTAAACCCTGAACACAAACCACGGTCCTCCATGATGGGGGTAAGGCGTGGGGCTAGAAACTCTACCCTGTAAAAACTATATATGATATGAAACCTCTAATTATGCCTCAGATGAATCATGATGGATAATTGAGAGAGAAAGCAAGAAAAAGAGCCGAATGGGGCCATATAACTGAGGAAGCCAAGGCCTACACCGGGCTGTAGAGCTGAGGAAGAAGAATATTAAGTGCAACCGTGCGTCGCACATTGTCAGGCATACCGGTAGTTTCACATTGGCTGTTGTCCACCCAGAATCATACCGAACGTTAATTAATTTTCATGTGCACATTTATGAATTCATCATATATATAGACTCTCATTTCATTCATTCTTCAAGTTCGGTTTGCTGGTACGGTCAATATGACTTGTACCTTTATTGGCGTGCTCCGATCTTTAATTCATGTCGTAACCCATCCGCGCGTTGCCCACGTTATGGAATAACGATGGGTGAAATAATTAGAAGGGAAGGAACCGATTTGAATGAACGGTAAGCTTGAATGCGGGGAGTTTGCCAACAGTAAACATGGAGTTTCTAAACCAGCGGAGAGATTTTCATACAATGAGCATTCCGCGCGACGAGCGACGAGATTAGGAAATTCAAATGGAAGGACAGTAGCAGTCACTGCGGGAGCGTGGACAGGGGAGAGGTTTTAAAGGGGGGTTTGTGGACGAACGGGCAGTGCGGGAATGTGTGATGGAAATTTTGATTTCGCACGAGTTCGGAGTGTTCGTGTGCACTTACTCCCTCCTCGCAAGTGCACCTCTGTATTCTGGGCATCGCCGAGGAGAACCTCGTTGCTCGTTCCTCTAGCGGATCAAGTGCTCGCTTCGTACAAACCGTTCGCTCATATCACCCCCTCGGATCCCATATATGCTTAACTCCTGAGTTTTCTCGACTCTTATTATTTTTTTCCTACTGCTTCCCGACTACCACGAATGACTCATGAATGCCCAACGTGGTGAATCTATTAAAAAAAGCTATTGCGCTCTTTTCTGTTCAGAATGTGAGGGAGCGGACGAGTAGAACTGGCGGTTTAACACCACGCTGCTCATACCCGCTGCCTGGAGATTGGTTCTAGGCGCTCCAGCTTTCGCTATGAGGATATTTACCTATTCTTCTACACTTTATGGGTTAGGCTGCATAGCCTTTTCCTGAAAATATCTTAGCATAGGTAGGTCGACCAACATTGTGTTGACCACTAGGCTTATATTCTAACACGGAGGGGGAGACGGTTTTGCTGCATTCTTCCTAAATGGTTGCACCATTTGGTTTTGTATTCAGAAATGTTTTCTTCCAATTTCATTTTTTTTCATTTTTCTCTTCGCCTCTTGTACTTTCTTTTAATTTGCAACCTTCTACTATTCTTTGGAATATCATTTCAGCTGATGTGATTTTCGCCTCGGTGGCGGCGGGGTTACGTCCTCGCCTGCTAACCCAAAGGTCGCGGGTTCGAATCCCGCCTGGGGAGAATTTTTCACTTCCCAGGGCATGGTTGTGTGTGCTCGTCTGTTGTTAATGTTGTTAATACCCCGATGTAAAGGCCAACGAGTGCTGTTTTCGGTGGTGATGGAAAATAAATAAATAAATAAAATAAAATTCCGTCTCTCCTTGACAGAACCCACGTATCGCTAATGTGCAGTACTATCGGAGCTGCTTATGTTGTGTAAAATTTCAATTAAGTATATTTCCTTGTTTTATTGCTTTAGGGTTCTATGAATTTTCCCACAGGTATAATTGAATCTGTTGTTTATTTGCGACATTTTGATCTATTAAAAGGGGATTTTTCACATCACAGTCAATAAAAACTGGACACTTGCTCTGGGTAATGGTTCCTAATTGCGATTTTTGCTACTACTGTGTTTTGCCCATAAAAGCTTTTAACTTTGTTTACGTGATGATATTATTAGTCCATATTCCTCTGCTATATTTTCGGGAATATAATCCCCTTTGCAAATCATCTTCAGTCCGTTGTATGTATGAATGTTAATGAGTTAGACATAATGTTTCCTCTAGAAACTTTGCTGCATTACAATATTACAAATTTTATTAAACAAACGTTTACACTAACCAATGAAAAATTAACCAAACCACAAAAAGGACTCGGGTTTCGATGGACTATCATCGTCATCAGGTGATTTGGTTCGAAGAAACTCACTTATTTGTACTTGGTGTGTTGGTGACGTCAGAGGAAGAGGGGTGGGGAAAGGATGTAAAGAAAAAGTTTTCCCCAAACGGAGGCAAGGATAGGGGGGGAAGGTAGGGTAAAAAAGGTACTCTTTAAAAGGGAGATTTCAGCGTTATTGATTCTTTTAAAATTTTAAATTGTTCTCATGAGTTACAATTCTCGTTTTTAAATTAAAAATTTAAAATATCTAGATTAAAATCGATCTTGTGGTCATTACAATGTAAGCATGCTGAAAAATTACTAACCCGGGTTGAGTGTGTGTCGTGCTCGTGGTTTGTAGCATAAAATTTGTGTTTACGAATTGCCATTTCCTAACCCCTTTGAAACAGTCAAAAGTTTTTCTTATTCAACGGTGGCTATTTGAAAGAGTTATGATTTTGGGTTCATCAAATATTTTCTAGGACGAATTATAAACGTTATGAAATTTCATTATCATTCCGTATTTTTCAAACCTTCTCTCTTCCATAGTTCGGCATAAATGCGCACGTGAAGAAGAAATAATATTCTACGCTTAGCCACTTAGATACCTACTACGATTTTCTTTGGTGTATTACAAAATTCTTATGAGCCCTAGGCATTCCATGCGTATTAAAATGGATTTTACTTTCTGCTGATGGCGTTAAAATGTTGTCTTGAAGTTAAGCAATCTGATTTTGTTAGAAAAACTATTTATTCACACAAATCCAAATCTGGGCCAAAATTAAAAGCCTACAATGATCCACCTACCAACATAGAAGTAAATAATGTTCGACCATATCCATTAGCATATATCGTTCAACACTTTGACTGCGCATCAGTAGGTATACTAAAGAGTGAAGTTATTGTCATAGGAAAATACAAGAAGCTTGAAGGAGTCAGCAGTCCACTAAATGCTAAAGAAAACTACACGCGAATACCAGCCAAAGTAACTAATCATAGCAGAAAAGATATTGAAATTAAAAAAAAAAAAATATAGGGAAGCTGTTTTACAGTTTGAGACTTTACTCTGGGACAGAAAAGTACCAAGAGATGTAAGAATGATGGTTTATAAAGTTTTTTATGCAACAATAGTTACTTTTGCATCAGAACAATAGGTGATAAATGAGAGTGGAATAGACTTCAGAAGCAGGGGAAATAAAGTTATTGAGGAGTACCGCGGGAAAGAGTAAAATGGAGAGAGAAAGTAAAAGATACACCAGAAATGAACTTGGAGTTAGTAGCTTAAGAAATAAGGTAGAAGGTAATAGATAAAGATGGCTTGGGCACTAAGAATGAAATATAGTAGAATTCCTAGAATTCAGAAACCAAGATAGAAAGTGGGAAGCGACCCAGTGGAAGACCACGTAAGCGATGGATAAATGGCGTGAAAAGAAACCTGAAAAAGTGAGACATACCCCGGGGGGAAAGTGTACTAATGGATACATGAAATAAAAGAAAATTATGGAGAAGCTTGGTGAATACCTAGACCCACTCAAGCTGGAACATAAACGGCTCTTGATGGATAAATATTTCATCTACATCTATCTAATACCCTACAAGCCACGTCAAGGGTGTGTGACAGGGGTGTGTAGTTACCAACATGCATTACACTCTACCCTATTATTTATGAATATTTCACCTCTTCCAGAATGTGATTATGAAATATTGATGGTCACGTTAATACCGTGAGACAGAAATTTATACTCAGCGCCTTATCAGGTTATAGTGCAATTCTGAATTCCAAGGGGGAGAGAACAGTTCATTTCTGACGGAAATTCCAACTCTTCAGAGGGCATCCGAAATTGCTCTCCCCATCGTGCTCCGCTGTATGCAAGGCGATAAAGACCCCTGCCGCCGCAATCTTAGAATGCAAAAGCAACTTCGGTGATAGAATCTTCATTGATCATCAGCTCCTCCAAAAATATCAAGCCCCTTTTAACGTGAAAGGGTACTCCGTGTGTAATCGCTTCTCGGAAAATTTTCGTGCCCATGTTTTAAAACAAAATTCACCTCGCGCCTGCCCCGAAAAGCGACCATCTCGCCCTGATATCAGAAAACAGGTACTCTTTCGCGGTTAACAAAGTACTGCCCTGTTTTGGTCGCGCGCTATGGAAACAATCGCGCCCGGACCTAAATTTTACCCAACCCCTCCGTGACTTTTGGTATCCGTCGATCGATCTGTAAAGACGCCGTGGTTTGCAAGTAAACATGCTCATCGAGAAAAAATTGAGCGGATAAGATTCTCATCTTGATTCCTTTATTCTCTTGAAGAAGAAGCACGAATGCATCCCCGTGAGGACATAATGAAGTTCCTTCGGTAATTTTCAAGGGATGAGAGCCAGTGGGAAAAGATATTTCTACAGAAGGGAGGTTTTTGCAATTTCCTAAAGCCAACGAACCCATTTGCGTGTTCCAACAAATGACCCCAAAAACGTCTTGCTCCTCGTCGTGATCAGTACTTGAGCTCAGATACTGCTCAATCGCTCGTACAGATGTTGAGCATACCGGAACTAGCCACGGTATTACCTTCACGGAGTCACCCAAAATTGCAAATACTACTAGTTAGAGTTAAAACGATAGAATAAGAGAAGATTAAGAAGAGACAGAAGTTGGAATAAACGTAAGAGAGAGCGGATACGCTGAGATTCGCGGAGCTGTGTTAGCAGAAAGTGAGGAATATCTGCAAAAAATATTGAATGCAATGAAATGAGAAATGATTACAACATGAAAATAAACAAACTTAAGACAAATGTTCTAATCTACGATAAAAAGGAAAACATAGCAGCAAATGCAGAATTGGAAAATGTTACCCTTCACCAAGTTAAAGTATTTAACTATTTGGGTAGTAAAATTACGTGGGATGGAAGATGTGCAAGAGATTTAAAATGCAGAATCAACCAAGCAAAACTAGCATTCAATAAAAAACTCTTCTATCGTCAAAAAGCATTAGTTCGGAATTAAGGAAACACTTAATGAAGACCTATGTTTGGAGTTTCACGCTATATGGAAGCGAATCGATGACTGTAGGGGAAAGTGAAATGATAAGACTGTTATCCTTTGAAGCATGGTGTTACAGAAGGATGTTGAAAGTAAGCTGAACAGAAAGGAAAACAAATAAAGAAATCTTTGGAAGAGCTCAAAAGGAAAGCATCATTACAGAAAGAAGAGCTAAACTTATTAGATATTTACTCCGACACGATACTCAAGTAAAAAGAACAATTGAAGGAAAAATAGAGAGTACAAATTACAGAGGGAGACCCCGACTAGGCTGCATGAGTCAAATTATGAAACATATGCAATGCAGAACATATTGCGACATGAAACGGAAAGCTGAGAAGAGAGATGAATGGAGGTCTGCTGCCAACCAACTCAAGGGTTGAAACGGAAGAAGAAAAGAGTTAAAAATTCCACTGCGGAAAAATAATTAATTTTGACTGGAACTCGAACCCGGCGCGATATCGAGGGATCCGGGTTCGAGTAACGGTAAAATTTAATGATTTTTCCTCTGTGGAATTAACGCTTTCGTGTGTGTTAATACCGTAGGTGGTCCCAATATCCTTACAATCCGCTCAAGCCAAGTAATACTTATAAATAAGGTAAAATTACGCATTGGTATACGCAGGGTATAGTCGTACCGTAAAGTATAGGTGCACTTAGAAAGGATTTTTTGAAATAAACAATTTTTGGGGTTGTTTTTACCCCATTACTGTTATTTTTTACTCCCATAAGAAAAGCATTGACTTCGGTGTATCTGTCTCTTTATTTGCTTTTTTAAATTACTTACACTCAAGATATTGAATGGAAATTTATACCATAGAACGCATGAAAGAATGCAGTATTAACATATTTCATTCAATTTTCTTTTACGATTCGTTTTTGCCTAAATATTGCGATTTTAGCTCTAAATTCGTCATTTTTTCTTCCTTTTCAACAATAGAAGTTTCCTCGGCAAGCAGGCGGGAATATCCATTGAATAGCGATTTCATGGATGGCTATTCACTCCTGCAGCAGGTTCAGTGACTAACTTGACAGTTGTACTCAAACGGCTACAGTTCCCCGTTCGCCTTTCCTTCTCAATGACCATCAACAAGGCACAATGTCAACAGCTTCAAGTGTGTGGATTAAATCTGGAAAATCCATGCTTTTAATATGGTCAATTATATATGTTGCATGCTCACGAGTGGGAAAGCCGAAAAATTCATTTGTATTTGGTAAGGCCAAAAATATTGTATATCCCAAAGCACTTGAATACATTTTTTCAACTTTAATTTAATACACAAAAAAATCATCGTCTTTAATTTATTTTATGCATGTAAATGTGTCTGATTTGTAAACGTATGCCAACTTAGAAAGAAAAAGAGGCATTGCAACACATGTCGGGTATTTCCAGGGCATGTGCAGTTGGCGCAAATTTTCATGAAAGCAAAAATTACGTAGACGCAGGCCTACGCCTACCTGAGCGGTGCCACTAGACGGGCAGACACTAGAGCGAGTGCGAGAAAATGAAAATAATTTCCCACCCAACCTAGACCTGACTCGTGCAGAACCGCATAACTCAAGTTTTTTTTAAATTCAGGTTTGGGGCGAAGCCGCTGGCATAGCGGGGTCCAGGGTGGCTTCGCCCCTCTGGCTAGCTGCTGCGGTGAGCGAAGCGAGCCGGCAGCGGCTAGTTTTCTTATAATTGTTTTAATACTAGCTCAAATGAAAGTGTTCTGAGAAAAAAATAAAACACCTAAGTGTTTACAGTGACCATGTGCTCATTTTTAACAACAATTTTTTAACCATTCCCATTTTGCGGTAATCGAGGGAATAACCTAATTTATATGTTAACAACGCAAATATAATGACGGGCAGATTTCCCTGTTATAAATGACACATTTCATAGAAACGCTTTACGAGCTGCTCTACGGGTGAAAAAAATCAAATTTATCGGCTTGTGGTAGAACTCACGGAAAGATCTCTACAAACTAAACACTGTAATGGTAGCTTCTGCACATAAAATACTTTCTCTGGCTCTTAAAAACCCATTTCCTCATATGCATTTCAAATGCGGAAATGTCACTTTGTCTCGAAGAGAGATAGTCGTGAAGTTCAGTTAGAAATAGCATTTTTACGAACTGTTCTTTTCACTTTAAAATTTAAAAGTTTAAATCATCCATGCTACTGCTTCATACGCCCGAAAAAATAGATTTCTAGTCACTCATGCGGTGTTAAAAATATTAGCGTCGTCTGTCTTGCCAAGTCTTTCGTTAGATTTTCTGATTCAACGCTGCGGAAATTAATATAAAGAATAGTCCTTGGAATTCATAATAGGTGCTCATTTGACTGATTTTTGACATCTGACATTTGGCTGGTGTAAATAGTTAATATGAACCAGGAATCAAGTTAAGATTAGCAAAATGTTTGTGGAAAAATGTAAGGATAATTAATCAATAAACGGAACTCAAATAATATTAAAAAATGATTACATGAGTTTGCTCTGCTGTGTTCGGACACATTCTTATAATACATATGGTTGATAACTTGGAATCATGCGTGTTATCTGTGGGCATAGTCCACAGTTCTTATAATATTTGCTAGATTTACATACATTTATAGCCAACGTCATTCCATCTAGTGATTGGCACAGTCAAAATAACTAAATCACTGGTGTTGGTCCGAGAAAACGTACTCAGTTTTAATAGTTTCTTATACATTTCCCGATCCATGAATATATTTCGTTTACTTCCGTTTCATGAGTGTACGGCTCCGCTAACCAGAATAATTCCTCAGCGTTGTCACTATTATTATCCACAAAGCGAACGTCTATTCTTGTGTGCTCTTCGCAATCATAGTTCGTGCGACTTGCTCCGGAAATGCGAGAAAAGGGATTTTAAAGAGTGGGCGTTGTTGAAGAACGTTCATTGCTTATTCATTAAAGGTGTCACAAAATTACAATAACGCGAGTGCACAAGCTAAAAAGATCAGTAATCAAGCCCCAGGATTTGGTTTATTCCCGGGGAATGATTCATGTGAAGTGTCCTCGGGTTTCCCCACAGTTTCTGCGCTTTAGTTACCGACCTTTTGAAGGTTGACCTTACCGTAACCTCCTGGAAGAGAAGATGATGCCGGAGTCGACCTGCGAAATGCCAGCAACTGATGCACACTAATCCTGTGATAAACCTGAGGAGACTTCACGCATACAATTGACGACTTTCATTTTTCACGGCTCCCGGACCAAAAATTAGGAAATTAGTGAGGTAGTTCAATCATTAACAATCTCTGACATTAAAACGCGTACCAGAGAGACAATCAAGAAGTCGTTGAAGGAGAAATATCCTCAGTTTTCTCAATGAATCAAGGACGCGGTGGAGAAATCCCATTAGATCATCAGTGCGGCCTTTTCCGAATTTCCCGCAGATCAGAGAGAGATGGCGATGGGAGCAGGATGAGGTTGGGAGCGGTTTTTTGACTCATCGCGGCCAGAATTAAAAATTAAGCGGATGCTATGTGGTGCTGTGGGAGAAGGGAGTGGGGTTGGGGAGACGGAAGGATCCTTCTCCGAGACGTGCATCCGTCTCGCGTGCCCTTGCCCTTTGAACTCCTCCGTTGGCCGACGAGCACCTACCGAGCACTTTTTCCTCTCCGTCCTAAAATGAAAATCCGGCTATAACGTCTAGCACGACCTCTACACCTGTAGCGGACGCAGCGAAAATAGAACTGGAGAATTAAGAATGGAGAAGGATGCCTGTATTTGTGAATGGACGGTCCAGAAGGAATGAATGAGAAGGAGCTGGGAGTAGGAGGGGAGTATTAGTTCCACTCTCTGTAATTACGTACAAGGAAAATACCACACTTGGAATCAACTTACTGAAAATTATGAAATTTTATTTAGCTCATAATCATTCATAACCTATTTTTGACATGTGAATCATCATTATCACCTGCAGTCATCAATTGGTTTCAAGTCAAAATTGGTTTTGCTACAGATCTCCATTCCACTCTCCTCTCCACTAACTGTTTTATTCTTTAATTATTTTTCATTTTAACTGTTTATTCAATTTCATAGTTCATAATAATCGCTCCATTTTTCGTTGTTCCAAATCTATTAATTTGTAAATAGAGCCAGGTAAGAATGTTTTGACTCCTTCAGGTGTGAAAAAGATCAAAAAGATAAGCACCTTAGATTGATCTAATGCTAAACTTACTATACTACCGTGCATTACCATGCTACTGTTATTTGTATAGACATGAATCATGTTGGTATTCGCAAAGAGTAAACAAATTAGTCAAAGGATATATTCTGGTGATTCTGGGTCTGTGGTTGAAGCCAAAGCCGACTGCTGGTTGATTTCATCCGCAATTTTTTTAATAGGCTAATAAGTCGGGAAACAAGACTGTTCCTCACTTTCAATTTCTCATGAAATTATTTCTTGAAAAAACATCGATCTTAAAAACTTTTTTGGATGAATTACCCTTTTTAATGAAATTAAATATATATTCTTTTATATGTCACGTCCAATCTCTTCCACAAGCCATAAAATTCAATGCCATTAGCGGGAATATAAATTAAAACTTTCTTTAGGAATCCTGTTTAGCGTGAAGGTAGGAACTGTTCATTCGTAAAAACTAGCCAAACCATAGCACATCATTGGCATCGGAACGTAAAATAACACGATAAGAAAGTCGCAGATTCCTGAAATCTCGGGTCCGTCGCGTAAGAATTGAAATATCTGTGAAGTTAAAGCACTGGAGTCGGCTTTTTAATCCATATAAACTAGCCAAACTTCCTCTCCTTACTGACATTGGGGATAATAAAATTATCTATATGATAGATAAACTAATAAAGACAGTAGGTGTGGCACGGTGCAATAAAACACAAAAATAGAGCCCTCACACATAATTTCTAAATTTTTGGCCAGCACGATTCCTCGCCTTTGTCAAATTTTTAAAGGAAGGGCTGAAAGTAACGGAATCTCTTTAAGCCCTCTTTGACGAAAATTGTGCGGGCCGAAAATTTAGAAAGGCTTTGTCTGAGTGTACGTTTTCGTGTTCTATTTCACCATACCATACCTAGTGGCTTTACTTAATTGTATATCCCAATATATGCGTCTTCTCTAAGCTATTCAACGTGAATTCTTTTGTATTCTATTGTATTCACAGATTTCTGAAACCTTGGGTGTGTGGCGCGTTTGTTGAAGTAGTCATCATCAGCAGTCATAAATCCAGATATTGATTTGCTACAGGTCTCCACTCCTCTCTCCTATCACCCAACCACTTCAGTCATTCCTACATAATTCATTACTTTGACGTCCTTCATAATTGGTCTGACGAATTCCATTCTTGGCCTTCCTTTGTAATTTTTCCCATCTATTTCTCCCTCCATTATTGTTTTCAATAGGCTTCAGTATCTCAATATATTTCTAGAAATTTTTCTCTACTTCTCAGAGTTTTCCTTAGGTATACTTAATTTTTCTCCAACTCTTCGTAGGACTTCTTCGTTGGTAAATTTCTCCGTTCATTTATTATTCCTTGTTCTTCGATAACACCACATCTACTTTGCTTCCATTCTCTTTTGCTCTGCAGCTGCTATAATCCAGGTTTCACTACCAGTGGAGTAAAAAGGCACACGAATAAGCATACGTACTCATCCCTTACGGTGGAGAGGGAGGGGGGGGGGTGGGTCCACCCCTCACCCTTCTTCTATCGTCCGGACGTGAATACTTCGTTGACATTCCAAGGCGGTGACCCAAGTTAGGTTTCCTGCTCCGCGCTGCCGTCTCTGCTGCAGCCACCGCGAACCGTGGGAACAGACGGAGGAAAAAGGAGAGGGAGAGGAGAGAGAGAGAACCTCTTTTTTTCTGTAAAAAAAGCAGCGCGGCGTAAAAAGTGTTCACGTGCGTATATACGAGTCACATCGCTTTACTTCCGCGTGCGGGGTCGCGGTAAAGGTCGCTCAAGGGAGGGACGACTGGACTTCCCAAGAGAGTGCGCGGTCATCTCGCTCACTTCCCCTCCCCACCACTCCGCCGCAGCGCTGCTATCGCAACACACGTGTTGAACGTCATTTTTCTCCTTCTTAGCTTCGCTCGTGTGAAAAAATTTCCCTCACCCATTCCCGCGCGCTAAGTGGTCCGAGGTGTAGTCAACATATGTTGCCGTTAATTACGTTATGTATTCGTTTACCTCTCCCTCCTACCGGTTTTGCTTCTAGGGATGAGCGTCGATGTTGTCCACGTAATTCTGTGATGAAGTTTTTAGTTTTTTCGCAGGCTCAGTTGAACAGTAAGAGAGTCCGGCTAGCAAATATTGACTTCAACAAATGAACCATTGGCACATTTAGCTGGAAGCAAACAAAAATAAATATAGTTCAGAAGTCACTAAAAGCGCAGACCCCCAGACCCCCAGAGGTCGATGCGTTTCTTGGAGGGGTCGATACGGACTTGGGGGTCGATGGAAAAAAGCCTATCACAAATCACTTACGTATACGTGTTATAATTATCATTGCATTATAACCTGCACTTTGACAATTTTGACGAATGTGTATATTTTGATCGTAATTTTAAAATGAGATCAGATCACTATTACATTTCTTTTGTTCCATTTTCAAATACGACGAACAAAGTACTTTTCGATAAATGATGTGTGATGAATGCAAAATAATCTTAAGTCACAGAAGCATCTTTGTTGCTCGTCCTAATATCACTACCTTATTTTGAAGATTAGGGGATTGAACAAGTTGAAAAATTCTCCAAGGAATAGACAATCGAAAGCGTTCGGTGACCCCTGGACCATAGGCTAAAAAGACCTTTCGACTTGACTTTTTAAACTTTACTAGTTCAGAAGAATGCTCGCCAAGAAAATGGGCTAGATTCTTTGAAGATGCGGTGGATGTGAGGATAATGATTCCGGAGGAGCTTTATAGTGGGTATCATGGAAGAGACGGACGTAAGACTGAAACGTGCCCCAAGCAGCAAGAGCAAGCAGGGCTAAGGTGGCCGGAGTGGTAACCGAGGGTCATTGAGTGCTCATTTTAGTGATTTTTCAGGTTCATTTAAGTATTGCACCAGCTGATTGGTGGGTTCTTGGACAAGTCAAAAACAACATTTTTAGGATTATGTTTCATATAAGCAAATGTGTTAATGCGGTGGAACTCACCATGCATGCAGTAATGGAAATGATAAAATAATTATACTTCACATTTTTGTCTTAATTAGAGCATGTTATTACTTGCGCCATTGATAGTTTTCTGTGCGGTTTTCAGGCAAAATTTATATTTAAGTATATTTTTTTAAGGTTCGAGTTGCGATGACATCGTGATAGCTATTAGAAACCATTATAATAATATTATTTGTATTATTTTGCGTTTACAAGAAAATCTGTTCATATGTAATCGATTTATTACGAAGTATATATCATGTGTCATAAGGCTACTTGTTAAAATAGCAACTAATAAGAACACTTATGCAAAGTTCCGCGCAAATCTGTGCGTCGACAAAAATCGTCCACTCACCCAAGGACGCTCCCATGCTGGATTCCGTGAGAATTACTACTAAAGTAATAAGTGAAAAGGATCTCTCCTTGAATCTGGCAGGTTGACCACATATTTAAAATATGTAAAAGAGATGGCCACCACGACTGTTACTATACTCCTTCATTCCTCTTGCTTGTCATATTAACAATAATTAAAAAAAATCAATGAAGAATTTCAAAGGCATGTCTGCCTTCATTCGTTTGGTTAAACATCGCATTTAGCCAAAACTGTGTGACAAACGACTGATACACTGCCACTTCAACATGTTTTAATAGCTGGTTTCAAGTGATGGGATAAATTAATGGAAATTTGACGTGATATATACGTCTACGATCAAAGTTAAACCTCGGGAGACATAATTGATTTTACAAGGCTTCATATCGTAGACTTACATCATGGTACACAAGAATCAAATAGTTATGCTCCACACTCTACTTTGAGGTACGGACCGGTTTAAACATATAAATGCTCTCAAAACTGCTCTCTTTTGAAAAACTCTTTTTTTTCTAAAAACCTGATAAATGGCTCTTGGTCACCTGTGGCCCTGAGCTGTCAATTTATCCGTAGAAAAATGCTTCGACGATAGTTGAAGTAGACGTCCGGTAGTAACTTGCAGAAAAATTAGGATGGAAAGGGATAGGAATGAGTGGGTCATATAATATTTGGATTGGATGCCCCAGTAATGAAAATGTATGTATGGAGCGTGTTTCGTTGGCTTGGCTATGTTGAGGGAATAGACGAGAGTTGAACTATGAAACTGATGTGTGAAAGTAGAGGGAATGATGCGAGAGGAACGGGTAGAATGAGAAAATCATGGGTGAATGTGGTGGAAGATACTATAAGGAGAAGGAATATAAGAGACTTAAGAATAGGAGAGCATTTATGAAACAGTCTATGAGGGAAAATGATGAAAAACAGGTACGCAGGGGTAGGGCACTATGGAGGATATTATAAAAGCAGAGTTAGCTTTACAGGCATACCACTGAGATAAAACTATTTCACTGTGCCTGCCCCGAAAGGTAACAGCGTGATGGATACTATGTATGCATGTTTAAAGATGTACATACTTTGTTGTTCGCGGTAGCGTTGGAAACGGGTGAAGAATTTTTCGTTCATACAACATGCAATATACTTCAACAAAAATCACAAAGTACACAAACACTCGAAATTTGTAAGAGTTGCTCCATTGGAACCCAAACAGAATTCCTCAAATTATATATTGTCGGAGACGCTAAAATATAGCGATAAAACCGATCCTCAGAACTCGGTGCCTTGCTCAATTTGCAGGGAGGGAGAGAGGCAGGGAAATCTTTTGAGTCTAAACCTGAAAGTTCTCTACGACCGTGGTCTAAACCTGAAAGATAGAACGTGGCTCCTCTCTCACATCCAGCAACTTAAGCTTTGGATTACAAGAACAAAGCTATGACGTCAGTGGACGAGAATGGTTGATTTTCGTTATACCTTTTTCAAAACTCATGGCTGGTGGATATCACATAACAAGTAGCAAATGAAAGGCGTTTCTCCGTCCACCTGTCTCTGGCTCCCGGCGGCTGAACAGTGTGATCAGCTCCTGTGAATTAATGGAAGTTGGGTGCCGAGGAATCGCGTTAATCGTAGATTTTAAGTCCTAACCAACGAAGTCTAATACTCCCCATCCTTATTTCTTATCCGGGCATGGGACCGGCATTGGGAATGTTTAAAAAAATCACCGGCACGAGCACATGGTAATTTGCACGCAGTAAATTTGGCAACACTGACAATACGAGACCGAAGTAAACCTCATAGTAGTCCCGTAGAAACTGAGTTCCCACCCCAAATTACATGAATTACAATGAATTACATGACTTTCTGCCGTGATAGGATAGAAAAGTGAAAGGTACATCAGCAGGTTTAAGGTCAGCCGCCATGAGTTAGGAAAAAGGGTGTAATTGGAGCCGTGTTTTTTATACATTTTTACGAGAAATGTGAGTTTACTGGTTAATGTACCAGATGCACTGCTTATATTTTATTGATCTACTTTATTCACACCCTGGCACGTTGATACACCCATAAACTTTCGGAAATCATCAGTGTGATTACATTTTATATACCTACCAAGCACCTACACGTTCATAAGACCGGCAAAATTTCGTCTGCCTTCATGACGGTTGCTCTTTTGTTTGTGTTCTACTCCGATCCGTTGGTTAAAACGGCAGGAATATAAAGACAACACATAGTATAGTTTTCATTTTTTTATTTTAATGGCAGAACCTCCTTAGTTTCACCAAAATTATAAAAAATCGTAAAAAATACGGCATTTCGCTATCTTCTCCACTGTAAATTAGGGTCAAGTATGGCTGCCGAGCGCAGGAAGACCGTAATTTGAAATATATACAAAACTTTACCAGCAGCAAGTCAATTTTTCCCTTGCATCTCCCCGTCCTTCCTTATGTCTCTCTCTTTCATTTCTCTCACACAGCTCAGAAGATCAGCCTTCCAGGAACTGATACGGTGGTAGTCCTCAAGCAATTATTTCTCCCGCGTTTAAAAATAAGCGTTACCGAGGCTCCGTGTGATGGAAAGAATGAGGTGTTGGATTGGCGATGATGATTCCCTTTTCCGAAGAGGAGATTGCGTAAAAACGGGCGTTATTTCCCAGTCATTCCGTTTAACATCCGCCGGCCCGAAGATGGAAGGGGCGTAGGACGATAGTGAGAAGAGATGCTCGTTCACAATGAACGTGAGAACATGACTTAAGAACATGACGTAACTTAAGCTCCGGCTTCAAACGTCAGTTTCTTCTAGGGAGGTTAGGCAAAATATGGAAGCGACATTCCACTTCATTCTTGAAGCCGAATCTGCCACGACATTCCTCACAATTTGCACAGCCTCACTCTCACTAACGTATCCGGTGGTCGTGCATGACCGTCGTCAAATAAAAATCAACAGTTGTATTTCTATTAAAATAAAAATTTGAAGCAAAAAATTTGGTATCTTTTATTTCTGCCATTTAAATATTCGGATCGAAGTTAAACAGGCAAACGAATGAGCTACCGTCATAAAAGCATGCGAAATTTTACCGGCCATTGAACGAGTAGACAGTTGGTACATGGACCTTAATTTGATGGCTTCCCAAAATTAATTGATTTATGAGCGTAGCATGGTTTACATAAACTGATATATTTTGTGACCAGTAGGCCACACCCGGCGCACATTTTCGTCACAAAATCCTTCCCGTGCAGCCGTTTCAGCCATGAAAGTTAACGGTCATGCCTTTTCCATATCACTTTGACTTTTAAGTCATTTACTGGAAATACATGTTTAATCTTTCGTTTTCCGGATCTTCCCCGTATCGTTCCATTTTCTATATAGCGTTTCGCTGGATATCCTGCAGGCTTCTAAGTGTCCAGTATGGGGATCAGCGTCGAAAGGAAACTATCGATAGTTGATATCGAAAGACAATCGATGATTAGCTATGGATGTTTAGAGAACATCGATCTTGAACCCTTCATATTCGAATGAAAAATAATTGTCCACGAAATCAAAAATTACTTCCGCCCCGGGTTTCAGTGTAGATACATCATCTTCAGGTAGCAAGTGGTGTTAAGAGCTCTCAAAATGTACATGATTGGGGAGGAAAGAAGGGAGTAAGGGGGAGTGGTGAATGGGAAAACCGAAGGTAGAAGTGACATGAGGGAGGAGGAAGGGGAGGAAGTGGAAAGCGAGGAGAGGGGATTTAGCAAGTTGTAGCAAAACAAACTCAAACAAAAACGGGCAAAATAACAATCTTCGGATTTGATGCATTCATATTCCAACCATCGACAGTTGCTATAAAAATAAACTATGCATGTCGTTTTCACATAGTTGATTCAGAAACAATGGAATTTATCATCGTTGATGTAATTATCTATGATATCTTATTTCATTGAAAGAAATTTGCGTTATTCCATTGGCGTGATACCTTTTCATAAGCACTCCTAAAACTTCGGTATTTATAACAGAGTAAATTTTGGAATTGCAATTGAATTGGAAAATATTATCAAAATAAGACAATTTTACCAAAACTATTTACTTTGCGTTGAGCAATTAGCTAAGATTCACATTATTAGTTGATGCGTATTCACACTGAATGAACAAAGCAAAAAAATGCGTCTACAGATATTAATAAACGTTTTAGTTCAGTATGCGGAATACTGGAGGATAATATTTATTTATTTATTTCCACATCCCCTAAAACAGCACGAACGGCCTTTTACATAGGGTGTAACAATGTACCAATGGAGGAACACAAACACGCATGTTCTAAGTGGTGAAAAATCCACTCAGGCGGGACTCGAACCCGCAACCCTCAGTTTAGCAGGCTAGGACTTTACCCCGTCGCCACAGTATCGAAGTAAATCTCGGGATAAAACATTAATAGTGTGAAATAGTTGGTGACAAACTATCGGTGGGAAAAATATCAACCACGGGACGTTAACTATTGATGTTCTTAGACCATCGTCTATCGTTTCACATACCTAGTCCTGCTGAACTTAAGAAGCTGAAGAAGTCTACAGAGTAGCCGGAAAAATATTGCCCGGGAAATGGAGCAATGCGGTGGAAGTTATGAATAAGGGAAGATACGGTCTCCTTCTGGTCCCGTGGAAACCTACATCACCAATAAGAATAGTTCTGTTTCTTTAAGCTGACAAATGGCCATTGTTCTTCCGCCATGTCATATGTTCAAGAATGGTTGAAAATCGTTTAACTGAGATAAATTTTGTCTCACAAATGTGGTCGCTGGCATACAACCTCAATCGGAAATATGCCCTCCTTAATTTCAGATTATTATGACGATATGGTTTGGAAATTGAACAAGTTGAATGAATAAAAGATTTGAGATTTTCTGCAAAGAATTAAAACTTAAATTACGACCAAGATTTCAATGATGTGACATTATCATCAGGAGTGTGATTCTTACAATGGATGATGTAATATCATTGAAATCTAGGTCGCAACTAAAGTTTAATTTACTTGTAGACAATAGCGCATATTTTTCCATAGATCCACCCTTTTAACTTCTCCCGGCTTCTGCATTTCACTTTATCGTTGCTGCTGACCCACGTCTACCCGCCTAGGTACCTTCCGATTTCTCATTTTCGCGATTGGCCAAATTAACTTCATGACTTAAAAGATGAAAGAGGGCCATTTTTTGCGTTATGTTCTCAAGGCTCTGCTCAAGTCGTGTTTTGAACGCCATCTACCTTTGCTTCTCTTGTAAAATGTCATGTTTTCCGCGAACGATGAGACACTTTCTTATAGCTGCTATTATGACACCGTAATTGGGTTCATTAATATAGATTGTGCATCTAGTTATTTAATTTGCTTTATACTATTTTAGCCTTACTTTGCTAAGTAGCACTTCAGCATGTCTTGCACGCTTCCTATGCAATACTTGTATCTCTGTACCCTTATATAGTAGCAATATATATTAATACTCGTAGTCTCTATAATATTAGCTGAGTATTGTGTAGTGCCTGTTGGTGAAATTTCACTTCCTGAGACGTATTTACATGTTTTTGCTAAAGTATCAATCTCCGGAGCCTCATTAATGTTTGTAGAATATAGTGTAGTGCATGTTGGTGAAGACTCACCCCGGCCCACACACCCTTGAGATGGCTTACAGGGTATCATGTAGATGTATTTGACTCAGACGCTGTTGTTCAACTTAACTTTCTGAATGGGTTTTCTTAGAATGATTATTTGAACAGGAGCATGCGATTGAGTTCCTTAAGTTAAGTTCTTAAGTTCAATGTAAACCAGTCTTTAGAATGAAAGGAGTGTCCTCAACTCGTTTTCACCCAATAATCAGCCGCTTTGAAAAAAATTCAATGAAAAACGCAAGGAAATGTTTTCTTATTCCTTTTCTACTTCCTCACCCTTGCTTCTCAACAAGCCGAAGAAGGGAGTATACCTTGGAAAATTTTTACGAGGCGGTGGGAAAGGGATACAAGATGCTCCATTAACCTCCTCGAGGAATTGAACATCGCCCCTTGGTGCGACGAGAGAACGACGTAGGTAATTGTCGGGAGAGCGGGTTATACCGAGGGCCTGCCAATTCTTCTGAATTAACCTGGTTCACCTTCAGGTATAAAACTTACACTTCGGCCGTTCGGGTTTCCTTTACGCGTCCTTCGGCAGCGGCGCACCAAAGAGAGTTGAAATGAAGATGCACAGAGTTACAAATGACAATGATGAGCACACAAAACCCATGATCAATGGCGCGTAAGTGTAGCTGGGTGCTGAAACTATGTCGTGTTTATTTCTCGAGCGTGTATAGAACGTCACAGTCCTTTATTACAATTCACTAGTTGATTACGCTACACAAACATCCAGGGTGGTGAAAAACCCACCCACGTGGAGCTGGGATTCGCAACCTCAGGATTATCAGGTGAGGACTTTATTCCGTCAACAGTGAGGCGGATTGGATATGCTAAACTATAGAAATTGAGACGAACTAAATTATCCCTTCACCGTATAAAACAGAATTGATATGTGTTTTAACCAAGCACAGAATATTTTAAGGGAGACATTCCGATACGTAAAAAAATACTTTCGATGCATAGTATACGTAATCAGATGCTCTTAAGTAATTGAAACGTTTTGAAATAATAATCTACTATAGTAGTCACCGATGTGTGTGTTGAACTTGTATATATATATATATATATATATATATATATATATATAAAAACACTTGACAGGGGGTGGGGAAAGAAAAGTAAAAAGAGAGAGAGGACTTACTGGACGTTTCGGGCATGTAGGCCCTTCTTCAGCTGTAGAAAATTGAGAAGTCAATATATATAAATATATATATATAAATTCATACATTCAAAGGAAAATGGAAATGGATAGGAACACATAAAAGGACGAACACAGGGTTTGGTGGGGAAGATGAAAATGAGTCAAATCCAGACAGAAAAAATTTCACCTTAGCCGGGATACGAACCCGGATCTCCCAATTGCCGGTCAGGTGTGCTCCCAGTTACACCACCAAGGCTACTCAATTAACTGCTGAATTTGACGGGGTTTTATGTCACACCCCATGCCCAACATATATATATATATATATATATATATATATATATATATATATATATATTATATAGGTATATATATATATACAATTTCAACACACACATCGGTGACTACTATAGTAGATTATTATTTCAAAACGTTTCAATTACTTAAGAGCATCTGATTACGTATACTATGCATCGAAAGTATTTGTGTCACTATGTCCTTTTGTTTGTGTCACTATGTTTTTACTTGTCACGCCTGTGACTCCTTATTGTATATATATATATATATATATATATATACAAGTCCGTGGAAAAATCACACACGCGATAATTTAGCTAAACTTTGCCACAAGTAGGGCGGAATTAAACATAGACACAAAATAAGGAACACTCACACAATAATTTCTGATATTTCGATTGCTATGCGCAACCTTTCTCACAGAAGGAAGGATACAGTCTGTATCCTTCCTTCTGTGAGAAAGGTTGCGCATAGCAATCGAAATATCAGAAATTATTGTGTGAGTGTTCCTTATTTTGTGTCTATGTTTAATTCCCCCCTTCTTGTGGCAAAGTTTAGCTATATATATGTATATCAGTAATTTTCTCATAAGAAATATCATGAAACTGAATCTTCATTTTGCTGCAGACCTTTTTTATTTGCAAAATAAAATGAAAAAATAGTGGTTTTCCGTTATTGAAAAAGGTACCAACAGAAAGAAAATAAAATAAAGATTCTTATTATTTCAATCGAATTTTATATTCCGTTCGAAATTCCTAAATGTTTGCTAAAACGTAACGATTATTTGCAATATTTTAGCGTTTTGAGTCATCTTCCTCATAACGACCATACTCATTTTTGAAGTCGAAATTCTGTATATATCCAATAACTCAATGATTCTTTGCACTAAATACGATATGAATGATTTATTCCAATCAGTGTAAATTATAATATTCTTCCCGTTGATATTCAAAGGGCACCTTCACTAGTATGCAATATCAATGGCGACTTTCTTTAGGGCAGAATTAGGGCTATGCAGCCCTCTCTGACATTTAAACCTCATACACGCCCTGAGTGGAAGAAAACCCACCCAGGTGGGATTCGAACACGCGACCTTAGGATTAGCAGGCGAGGACTTCACCCAGCCCCCATCGAGGCCGGCGATATGAGGAACATTGCACGGATTAAAGCTACAGAAAAGCTTATCGATGAATGCTCACCAGGATTCTTCTCCACGACGAATAATTCAGCTTGCGTCAATTATGCCCAATTTTCAATTCTGGGTGATGCTCCTGTTTAATTTAGTTATCATCTTCCATTCCACAGAAACGACCAAAAAAGCATGTAATATTGCATAACACCGAAAGAAATGATCATATTATGTGATTTATTTCTAGTTTTTTGTTGGATAAAGTATTTACAGTTGTGAATTTCGGGATGTTACGTTGGCCGATCCACCACCTTGAACCGATTATTCGATGTACATTGGCACATGCTCTGATTATTGTGTCTCTTCCTCAATAATTCCTCTCTCCTTTACACCTTTACGTGGTTGGTGTCTTAACCGCCCCTGCCACACGCCCATTCCTCGGCTCGTAGGGTAGTTTGTAGATGTAGATAGATGTAGAATGATAATGAAAAACCATATTGGTAAGAAATATTTCATGGCCTTCTTCTTAAATCCAGGATTAGGCTTTGAGGCTTTACTGTTCCCATCTTGTCCTTTGTTTTCCCGCAGTTATATTTCCTGAATATTCTTATTTCTTTTTGCATTTATTTTCTTGGAATTTTCTCTCCATCCATCGAATAACATTTTCGTTCCATTTTGATATGTAACCTCCCATTTTCTTTCCACTAGTATGTGTAGGCTCTTATAAATTGTATTCCTAAATCTATCTTCTTTGGCATAGGTTTTTATTGATCGGAGAAATTTCAATTCATTTGCTTCAATTGGTTTTGGGTCCTTTTGTATAGCTGCTGATACAAAGAGCAGAGTTGGGACTTCTATTATTAGTTATAAAAAGTACATGGTTAAATTATTATGGTAAACATTACATCGAACACAACGCTGTAACGTCTAAATCATGCGATTGGTATTTTTGTTGTGAAAGTCTACAGAGTGTGTTTATTATCAATGTGCAGTCATCAATAGGTTATACGGTCACATTACCTGTAGCCCACGTCTGGGAATGAGACATGTGATGTACAAATTAGCTTGTCACCGGAAGGGACTATGGAGTCTGTATTTTTCTTGCGCGGTTTTCGACTGCGTCATTTCCGAAGTAAATAAGTGGATGACGATTCATATCGCAAATAAGTGGCGGCACCCATCTGTCGTAGGAATCTATCTTAGAGCTAGCCAGGCTAATGGCAGTATGACGATGTCGTTACTCAGCGTTATTTCGTCTCCAATAACACCAAGGATATGGGGCTGGAACCGATAGATCCGACTCAAGGTAGTGAATATGACTGAGATCGATAAAGTGGTTACTAAGAAACTCTGGTAAAAGTGCTCTAAATCATCTTTTCTATTCATAACTATGGCGTCACGTAATGCAACTAAGAAGAGTTTCATACTTGAATTTTCTCATTTTCTTGCATGAAACCAAGTTTAACCTCACGAATCACGATACGTTAACATTCTGCTTCAATACTCGCGGACGGGCCTTGTCATTTGGACTGAATCACGACAATAACATTGTTATTTTCACCATTGAGTTATTAGGTGCCATCCTGTTTCATCGCAAACGCCATATCATCGGGTCATTTATTCCAAAAGGATAATGGGCTTATGTCAAGGACTTGGTGATTAGAAATTGTGTGGGGAGCATAGTTTTCAGGGGATTTAAAATACTGGAAAACTGAGCAGATATATGGATTAGAGAGAGCAGCTTCAACTAATTATGCAGATAGATAACGTCGCAACACAACTAAATACATGATATGCATATACATTTCAGTTCTACTGTTTGGCACATTTGATTACATTTCTGTGATATGGAGCACGCAAAAACGAATCCCTATGTTCAAAAACACTGAGGTGATACCACAGGAAAGCAAACAATATCATGTGCTTTCTTATTTTAATTTGGTATTGATGAATGTTTGTAATACCTTTCGATGTTAAAGAAGATAAGTAAAACATAAGATTTTCCTTTTAGTGCTACTACCTTTCATCGTGTATTTTAATGAATAGCTGAAGCAAACCTTTTAATGTATTATTGCATCCAGGCCACGGGTTCTTGTTTACCGTTTGTATAACTGAATAAGTGCTATTGTTCCATTTACGATAGTACATCGAATGTATATTCTATTTGTTTTTCTTATTTACATGGCTGCAATGGCTAAAAGCCGAAAAACGATTTAGTTGACATCTAACACCTATAGGTATCCTAGAACTGGACAAACTTACTTTTTCCACGTCATTTTAATTCATGACATTCATTACACAAAACAATTAAATATACCAAATGTAATTTTTTATAGCCCTGTACATTATTTTCGTTTTCCTTGCGGACTCAACCAACATCTGACTTCAGCTTCAAATTCTTTAAAGAGCATCAATAATTTGAATTTGAATTGTGACTACTAGACATATAGTATTGAAATAAATATAAGAGGGGTACAAGCACAGGCACAGGGTACAATTTTACTCACCGTTAAAAAGCTTATGGAATACATTTAACAACTTTTCGTTCTACTTTAATAATAATTTAATTGGAAATCTGTTTTAGGAAATATTTTTTTTATGAGTTTCTGTTTGAGGCTTTCGCAGCGCTGTTGTGCTGGTGTCTCCATGTTTTTCGGGCAAAGCTGCGTCGGTGTATCTTTAAATATTTTTTTATGAGTTTTGATTTAAATAAAATAAAATTTAAGCTATGTTAATTTTTTGCGTAAGATTTCCTCTTCGTAAACATTATTAGCCCTAATATAAAGGATAGCTCAGGAAAATATTGAACAATTTAAGTTACGCATATGTTAAGTCTATAATAGGACAAATAAGTATTTTCATCTTAAAAAGGTCATTATTCATTTGATGATTCAACACGCAATCCTTGGCGATAAATGGCGACAAGAAATAATATCCACTGCCCCTCTTCCTGAAGCTTCCGCCTTTTCAACTCTATAAATATTACATCATATGCTTTTATCTTCGCCGGTTGAATCATATATTTTCATTTGTAATTAACTTGGATGGTAGACGTTGCCGACGAGGTGATTCAGATAGCTTATACTCCCTTTATAAATATGACTCATTAAATTAACTGCGCGTCTCGTGGGATAAGTAATAGCGCATGTTCAGGAATAGCGCCATTTCGGCTTGCATAAGTGAATGATATTAGATTAACATAACTGTAAAAGGGCTTTATACGACTACCTTTACGAGGCTCCTGCTTCGCTGCAGCTAGCGTTCACTCATATCCAGTCTCTCAGTTTTCCGTATTAAGAAGATTTTAAAAATTAACTACGGCCTCCAGAACGGATGAGTCAATAAAAGACTAAGTACTCAGAAGAGAGTAAGTCGTTTAAGACGCCGCCACCGCCGATGAGCTCCGTACGTAAGTCAATTTTGTTCCAAGGTCCGTGTCCGAGGAATTTCCCAAATATTTTCTTCTGGATACAATTTTCTTCGTTATTTATCCAACCCGCTCGTTAAGTTGGTGAAGTCTTTTAACTCTATCGCTCGTTTGAAAAAAACAGTCCTAGTTTGATAATTGAAATACGACGTGAGAATCGAAATTGGCAGTGCACAAAAATGTCTTATTTCCCACTTAATTTTACGGCAATGAAACTTAGCTGGGTAAATCAGGATTAACATAATGGTCAACTAAATTCAGTGAGCATGAGTTATCTGAGAAGTGATCCGTAAAAGAAGGAGGTATGGAGTTATAAATGAGTGTGTGATGAAAAAATGCGCGATGGATTCTCTGGTAATGAATGTATGTATGTATACGAAAATAGCGTTCTCCGCTGGTTTGGTTATGTTGAGAAAATTGCGGAGAGTCGAATAGGCATGAAGAGTATATGATAGTAGAGTGGATTACGTGAGAGAAAGGGTTAATGGATGAAAGATACAATTTTCCACAAATACAAAAACTGCTTTACGACCTAGGTTATAATTTTATGACATCATAATCAGGTTATATGATAACATTGAATCCTAATCATGATTTATTAGCATTGAAGCCTAAGTCGTAATTAAAGTTTTATTCATAAATGGACATTGCACATATTTTATCTATTCGTCATGTACAAATTCCACGCCATATCGCAGGAATGTTTTGAATTTATTCCTGCCACCAGCTTTATCTTGATGCCATTGGACAAGGTTGTATTCCTGGAAGTTTTATTGTATTAAAGATGAACAGTATTAACTTCAAAAGCAATTCACAATGATTGAAAATTGACTGTCGTTAGCCGCAGAATCCGGAAAATGTTAAAACTTTAGCAAGCCTCGTTAAAAGTTAGTTTGAACTCGTAGTGCCAAATTTGAGAATTTAAATTTAATTTAGCCCTGGTAAAGACCATATTTAGACAATGAGATTATTAAGTCAAGCTTGTTACAAGCCTAAATACATCTACACCATATTGTATCTCACCAAGTGAGATCGCCCCAGAGATATCATGATGATATTAATTAAATGAAACACCTGGAAATCCCACACATAAGAGTTAGTCTTGACCACGGAACTAATATCAGCAGATGGCTTCATATATTTTTTTCTCTCAGACCCCCGAAGGATATATAAGTTTGAAGATTTCCCGTAATTTCACTTGATGATGATGACTATAAGCGTTGAAACCCGGACGCCATTAAACGTTATATGTGGGATTTCAGAGTAATTCATTTGACCATGAATTGCTTCCTCAGAGTTATGCTGGAAGCTAGTTCCCGAGTAAAATTGAGGATTTTGATCAACATAAATTTAGCGCTTCTGATAGACTCGGGTATAATCTACTAGAACTTGCTTCGCCAGGAGTATTTAAACTGGCATTATTTCCATTAGGTAAATAATTTAATGGCTATTGGGGAGACGACCGACTGTGGAAGTCAATCGCACCAAGAGAGACATGTGGGTAAGTACAGTGCCGAACTGATAGGTACGAAAATTCCGCCTTTCCACGCCTTTTAGGCCGTTTTACACGGGGCACTTTACTGCACAATCTGATGTATGTATGGATGTGCATTAAAATTGCGTCGTGTAAAGTGGAGTATTGCAAGAAAGCATGCGCGAATGCATAAACGACAGCAGGGAAAATAGCCCCTGCTTTAATTCCGTGCTCGCGTTCTCGCAATTTCTGTACATACTGTGACTAAGGGGTAGTCTTCGACTCTCAACTTACCTTTCGCGATCACATAATTAAGACTACCAGGAAGGCGATGTCAGTTGTCGGCCTTCTGTACCGCCACACGGACATTCAGGATCCTTTTGCTCTCTGGACAGTATTTTTTGGTTGTATCCTTCCTATTTTAGAATACTGGTCGACCGCTTGCCCCACAGCCTTGAATACGCTCAATTGCCCTATTAACTTCTTTCTCGCCATTGCCCGCCATCGAATCCCTTCCCTCAGAAACTTATCAAAAGAATACATCCTTTCTTCCCTTTCAATCCCAAACCTCTCTCTCCGTCATGTACTATGCGACATGAAGTTCCTCCATAGCATTTGGAGTGGCTCTCTCCGTACCAACTGCCTTCTTCCTCTCTTTCCTCTTCATGTTCCTCCTCGTTCCCTACGCAATAACTCCCTTCTTGACATTCCCAAATTCAGACTCTCAATATCCCAGCGCTCCTTATTCTATCGTGTCCCAAAAACTTTCAACTCCCTAGCCTCGCCATTACCCTCCCTTGACCTCTTCTCCACACCCTCCGTTTTCAAATCAGTCCTCAGAAAACATACTGCCGAGTTGACTCCCTCTATTCCATCTCCTTGTCCATAAATCCCAATACCAAGCTTTCTTTCCTACGTATTTTTCTGTTATGTTTTACATTTTTAGGGTATATTTAGTTAAAATTTCTATTTATTTGTTTGCTTGTCGACCAATGTAATAAGCCTTTGTGCCGTTTTTGAGGACTTTTTAAATAAATAAATAAATCAAATTGTGCAATAAATTGCCTCGTGCAAATGGCCTTCATAGTAACTATTGCAAAAAAAAGTACGCAAAGACGATCCTTTAATTTGCAATACAATTTTGTCCTCTTCCCCATACTTTTTCCTATTCCATCCCTTTTGATATGGCTGAGCATGACGTCCTAACATCCCCTCCCACAAGCCCCTGAGGCGTCTCATAAGGCAGAATCTAGAAGTTGATGTTCTATTGATTAGCTCCCTGTTAGAAAGGCAGAGGCCGTGACATCGGTTTGCTCTTTAAGGTGGTAAGTGCCTCATTACACAAAACAGTTTTCTCCGAAACGTCTACTCTAGTATTGTGAAATATTGCTGGACCAGGAAATGAGCGTTTCGCCTTGCTTGTGAACCGGCTCGCTAGGAGGTCAGTCGTAGTAGCCAGATTGTTGACGCAACCACCTGGTGACTGAAAGATCGCGGGTTTGAATCCCGAGGGAACGGATATTGGGTCCTTTATTGGATTTGAGCCTTGAGTTATGCGGTTGCGACTCAACTACATGAGTCGGTATACCGAAAACCCAAGTATACTAATAAAAGGTTGATAAAGTCTGGTTTCATAGGTAATTCCAGGTGAAATATCATCTATGAATGAAAAGCGATGCGTTCTCGCATCGATAACACTCAATTAAATTATATACACAGACTTTACCTTTCTTAAGTTATGTATGCACAATATTTTACAAGTCCGATAGCATAGGCATGTAAGAGTGAATATAAAGCTTTTATATTAAACATTTCAAACTATTTCAAATCAATGCAGCTATAAAATTCAAGAACCACGATACATCTTTCAAAAAAAATTAAATAACCCCAGATTAGTGAACGTTTGGATTTTTTTTCAGATTTACTCAGATTATTATACGCTTAAATTAGTTCATTTTCATCGAATATCCCAGGAAGAGTCATCATTGAGGACCGAATTCTTAAATCCAACACTGATATTAGTCCTTGACCGATGACTTATTTACGTTGAATACTAGAAAATTTTCAAAACTATTAGACCTTACGAGCTCCTAAATTTGAAAGTAAAATACTTAGTTTGCTTGTTAAATAAATTACACCATTATTAATCAGATGAGAGTGAATGATGAACAGACTGTACAGACCGCTCACGTAAACCGACAGTTTGGCTTTTAATCAATGAATTCCATTATTTTCCACAAGATTTATTCCATAAAATACAACGTTCCGACGACGTTTCGCCGTTTTACGTTATCGTCTGGTAGTGACAACTAAAGGATGCCATGACAAAGTCAAAAGTCATATTTTAATTAATACAATTTGTGGAGAAGAAAAACTTAAAATTTCTTAATATAAAGATAAATTTCCACTATGCAACGCCTTAAAACGTAAATTTCGACGTTCTTGGTGCAGTAGCCAAAAATCGAACTCTCAGTTAAGATATTTTAGATCAATTTAATGTAAAGATTACGCCATCTAGCTGTTAGAGCTAACCAGGCGTTATAAAATCAGGCCTAAGGATGCTTTAGAAAAATCGTTCTATGTCACATCATCAACCGCAGTATTAACGTACTAATAGTTCTTGTTATGTTGAGGTAGATGAAGAAGTTTTTGTTTATATATACAGATTTGCGTGAAACTTTGCATACGTATTCTTATTTGTGACATCTACAGATGAAAGTGAAAAAATTGCATAATACCGATTAGGTTTTGTTGTCAATTCAACCCTATTTTAACGCGTAGACTTATGGCAAAAGACATATATTTCATATAATAATTCGACTACATATGTACAGATTTTCTTCTTAACGCGGAGAAATACATTTATTATAATAATCATTGCTGCTAGTAAATATCAAAGTGTCACGTCGAGTCAAATATTTGAAAATAAATTCACCGTCTAAATTACTGAGCCGAAAACTCTAGTCATAATATGCTTTAATTAAGTAAAAAAATTAAAAATATAATTCTTACATCATTCCCATTACTGTCTGTATTGAGAGTTCCAACGCATGAATATCAAACTTAAATGACTTGTGGTTCAAGAAATGTGTTTAGACGTACTTAAAACATTAATAAAATGTGCAGCCAACTCATCCACCTAACATGGCTATCAGGCGCAATTTATTCATAATGTAAAAAAAGGGTTTTAATTTTGGAAATTTTTACCAAATTGCATTTAATAGAAAGATCATTATGGTACCGTGGCATGTACATATGTTTTCGGTGTGTTAACTGCATGACTGACCAATTTGATGTGGTCGACTGCATTTCAGTGGCTTCAATATTCACATGCTCTGTCGCTACGTATAGTTCCATCTATGGTTCTCTCCTTAAGTCCATCGGTACACATACTTGGAAGTGACCGTGAAATATATGAAATAACTCTCGGAAAAACTGTTTTTCATGGCTGTAACCCAGCTTTTTTACATATATTTTTTTTTCAGCATTAAGCGGCGTGAATATTCATACATCTCGTGGCACCGACAAAACATGGCCTGTCTCATCACCTGCATTGAACTGATGAACCGTTAATGTTATGATGAATAGTGGGGCAGAAGAACATGCCAAAATTGGCGATGCGTATGGGAATAACATCGTCGCTTAATTTTTTTTCATATCGAGAAACTCTTGAATGAATATGATGCCTCACACCATTCATGTCCAGCGGCTGTGTCTTCCCCTTCCTTATTGCTGCGATAAAATGGCATAGTTCATCTGAAAGCGGTTTACCGCAACGCGGTTTCTTCTTTACACGCTGCAAAAAAAACGGCACCGAATTCTTTCAACGCTGAGCACCGCCAAGTCTCGCGGTTGAATTTATCAAATCGGTTGCACCCATCCCCACCTTCCATCTGCGGTGAACTGTTGTTCCTTACGCTCGTCTTCATATCCGGGCTCTGGGTGGCGTCTTTTGATTTGCAATTCTCTACCAAACCATTAGAAAGGTGAGGATTTTTATAGTTAGGTTGGAGGTCATTTGATTGTTCTTACTTTTAGCTGTTGCATGGGCGAGTTTATAATATTTTAATGTGGTTCCACCGTAAAAAGGACATATGCCATATTATTCATAGTCTGGATATTTATAGAAAAACATGTTTTCTATCTGATGTGAACAAAAAATGTTATCTTTTCACGATACTTTTGTTACAAATTGAAATTAAATTACATGGAGTTGAATGCGATAATGGGGGAAACATGGTGAAAAAAAAATACTTACCACCTTATTTTTTTAGTTATTAGCAAACGACTGCGATAATTATTGAAGCCAATATGTGGTAATTCCATAGAAAGGGCGCTGCAGTCGGCGTCGCTGGCTATAAAAAAATGTTTATTTTAATATATTTGCGGAATAATCAGCATATTTCTACCTTTTTTTTTGTTTTCAATAACTTCCGTATGTCATCAGCAAAATTAGGATATTTTAAACCAATTTAACAATTAAGTTGGAATTTATTATTTGTTTTGACTGACGCAGTCGCGGTGTAACCTACTAGATATGTCCCAGAAATAACGATGTCAGAGGTTGTGAATGAGCAGTTTCGCATTCATGGCTCAGGACACTTCTGGATTATTATTTTTTTATTGCTACGAGTATTTTTTATTTTTATCTGTTACTTTTGTGGCATTCCCCTCCAAGACCCCGGCGTGTATCGTTTCAATGCCGTCATGATGACCGGAGACCCGGGATGAGTTGGACAGGTTTCGCAGCAACGTCCGACGGCCATCGGATAGGTGGCTACACTGAATTAGGGTCATGTGTGCGCAGTAAACAGAGCGACCTCAGGATGACGGCCTTCTCCATGCGTCCCGCAAGTGATTCCGCCTGTGCTATTTAAGAAATTATCCCAAAAAAATGTTAATAAGAAGCGGCTTCTTTCACGAAATTGAACGGTGATGCAATAAAGGTACCAGTTTATATGAGTTATTGATTGATTAGCAAATCTGAACAAAGGAACTGAAATCAAAACTTGCAAAGCAAAGGAACTGAAATCAAAACGAATTCGTACAACGCAAATAGTGCAGCAGTCGACCATTATATCCAGAAAAGTTTTCATTAAAACTATAACCGTCGATTAATCTGCATATTTTGTACCTTAATTTTGTTTTCTAAAAGGTAGGTCATGTTATCAGCGAAAGTAGTAGTTTAAAAAAATAAAATATAACTAAAGATTGAATAATATTTGATGACATCTGGATATAATTATATCTGAATATGGATTCAGTCACGGCAAAATCTCCTAAATAACAACATAGCGGAAAATCCTCAGGCACAAGAAATAGAAATACACTTTCGTGTGGGAGTGGAAGCTTTGGGGGACGTTTTGGCTTCATCAACGCCGGAGGAGGGGCTATCATGAAACGGAAGTTTACACATTTGTTTGCCATTTTCTACGCTAAACGTAACATGCTATTAACTCCTTAGCTTTATGGCGTAATTACTGAAATCCTCTTGATGAAGCCATGCCAGACGAAGGGGCTTTCTGGACATGCCCGATTTGAATTAAAATGAAGCCCGATTTGAATTAAATATTCTGGAGTGACAAGGCGGATCCGTTAAGGAAAGTGTTTCCCGGCCACAGTAAAAAAATAATGTTGAAAAGTGTTTCAGTCTTATTTCCAAATGACGGCATAATTATAGAGTGCAAGATTGAGAAGCCTAAAAATATTAGAATCACAATGTTTTTTATCTAAATCTCTTTTAAAGACGGAATCTTCCACATGTGAGATATTTCATCACATGAGCTCACATCACATAAGATCTTTCATCACATCGCATATTTTTTGCTCAAAACTGTCAACATTAAATCTGTAAAGTGCAAAAAAACTATTCTTGATGAAATGGCAGCCTGAGGCTGCCAAAGCATTCTTTCGCACTTCAACGACTTTCTCAGCTTTAAAACCTCATCATGGAATCTTACTTGTGTATTCCTTTCTGCTGTCACTCCAACTTATCCAGTATTTTCCGTTTAATGTCAAACTTTCTGATAAACCCGCATCCAACTCATCTGATACTTCATTTCATAATACATTCTCGATTAATGATCGAAACCAGGTGATGCAATTAGTATTACCGAAGCAGCTATATTTGACCGCCATTCTGTACAGACATTCCCTCTCATTAATCATTTGCCGTAATAGACATTGCCATTGGTCACTTTTTAATACGGTGTAGCATGGCATGATCACTATTTTTGCAGACCGCTTGGTTGCTCATCATTCCCTCTCATTTTAATATTAATGGCATAATTTATTGAAAAAGCAAACCAAGTATTTCAATCTCAAGTATAGGAGTCCTTAAGGTCTTAGAGATCTGCTAATTTTCTTAATTTCAACGTGAACGAGTTATCAGTCAAGGGCTAGCTTCAGTTCAGGATTTAAGAGTTCGGCCTCATTGGTGACTGTTACCCGGGATATCCGATAAAAATAGACTAATATAATGGGTTATTAATATATGTATTTTGAAATAGTGTTGAAAGAAGAGTCATGGCTGTTGAATCTTTTTTGCCGCATTGTTTACAAATGGTCTAAAATTGTTAATAAAACAGCTTTGTATTTGACTCTTGCATGTTTGTGTTATTGCACTTCTAAAGCTATGGGCATAAATATTTAAGCAAGGTAAAATCTAAGTATATAGTATCATAGAGTAAGCATATAAGTTTGCTTACTCTATGATAGTATATAATTGAAACTATTAAAAACTGCATACAAGCATGTCCACACCACATGCTGCATAAAATTATATTCTCTCTATGTATTTTACTTTTTTTAAAATTTATTTCTGAGTTGTTCTTCTGCTATGCAACTATGTAATGATTATTCGTGCATTTTATATATAATAATCATCTTATAGGCCAGGAATCCCTAAGATAATAAACGCAATTAAGAATAATTATATAACATTAAAATTGTCCTTAATCATTATCGGGAGTGAATTCCAGCCGGGGCAAACCGGTAGTGATTATATCTTTTCTTGATGGCTCCTCAGAATATTATCTTTCTTTGGTAGGTACATCACCTTACGCTGCCAAATTTTCCAAAACATCAAAGACCACCAAAGGCGAGTAAAAATCTTAACTCCTTAATTATCTAAATCTATTGAGTCCAAATTCAGCACTAATTACATGTGCATGCAAAAAGAGTGTAAGCGATGGTTGTGGCCAAACGTTTCCATTGTAAAAATACGAAAAACCTAAAATTGAAACATTTGCCACTTCGTCGGATATATTTGTATTATTAATAAAAAATATTCTGTTGAGCGGAAAAGTTTGTATTTTAAAAGAAAATTTAAGTTGAAGAAATACATTTTATTTGTTTATAAAAATACATCATGCGTAGGTGGCATGTTATAAGATTTTAATCTGAAGTTTTTTAACATTTCCATACAGAAAAAAAGACTCACAGGCAACGATAACCAATATAAAGGAGAAGGTATGATGCCTTAAATCTAAGGCCTGGATAGTAAATATTACTATGCTTGTTTTGAACTCAAATTACCTTGAAATACCAAGTAATTCTTCTTGCATTTTTAGGTTTCCACTGTACTGGTCGTAATTCCTCAGCTGAGACAAGAATTTAAGACCAAGGGTTTATGAATTATTTATTTTTGACCTCTAAAGTTCCCAAGCCTTAGTAAAGAAACATTCTTCTGATGAAAGTAGTGGTTATGATCCCCTAGAGGGGTTTATCTAAAAGTGGGTATTCTGACTAGGCAGGATGATAAATATCCGCATAAAACTTTACACTGAGCGACGAGTTGACGACCCTTCGTTGAGACGGCATAAATCAGAGACGGCCAGTCTCCTTTTCCTCTGGGCAAAGCAAACAGCTAGACAATTCTAAGTCTCGGAACGGGTGCAGAATTAGGAGCAGTACGACTCACAAGCAATAAATTTGCCGTCGCATTTTCTGCTGTCATATAATTTTGCTTACTCGGGAACATAAAACGCACAATTTACTTTGCTCGTCCCGAATGGAAATATGGACAATACTTTGAGCTCAAAGGCTTCTTCAATGCATCTGCAGAATTAGTATTTCTAGTGTGGCTTACAAATGGTTCAGATTTTTTACTATGAATAAAAGATTTCGTTCTCCTCGTTGCTTGAAGTTGTTTATTGCACTGTGGTTAATTCGTATAAGCCTAAGGTCTCCCATATGTAGCAATGGCGCATTTATTTGGAACTAGCTGAAGGTACCCGTTGAACTTCAACGGATGTGAAAAACATTGAACTTATTTTATAAGAAAACCACAAAACCTGAAGAATACTGTCAGCGTGATCATTTGAGGTGTTCGTATCCTATCTTGTTTGTTGTGATTCGTTCGTTTTCCCTTTCGTGCACGGAGAGTTGAGTGATTGTTTGTCCTTTTTAATGCACGGGAAACCCAATAATGGGCCACGAAGACTGATTACTACTTAATAAATAGCACCTAGATAGATAGATGGTGACCTCGTCCCTCAAATTCTCTTGAGCCGCCTTCTGGTTGAATAACAGCTTGAGCACTTCCCTTGTGTATATAAATATATTTGCATTCAATGACTTAATTGAGTTCCACCATTCACCGTTGATATGTGCGTTGAGTATCTTAATCAGGATAGGAGAGTAGAGTATAATCCAGCGGTTGACAACGTCAAAAGGAGCATTTTCAATAGCAGCGTTGTTTATTTGTCCTATGAATCCTTCAATACCCGGACTATGCCTTTGGAATTAAGGGTGGCTATATTCATTGTTTCCTAAATCATAATCATTGGTTACAAAATGTCAGTGTGTCTACTACATCGAACATAACATACAAGATAGGTTACCACGTCTACTCCTCAAATGACCACGCATACTGTTTTTCTTCGGGCTTTGCGGTTTTATTATAAAAAATAAGTTTAATGTTTTTCACACCCGTTGAATTACAACGGGTATCTTCCGCTCGTGACTTCCCGCTGCATCTTCAATCATATGCGTGAGTTTTGCGTGTGCAATGGAATCTTTTAAAAGATTGAATACATGTATTTTGGATCATTATGAAAATTGTAGTTAATGTTAACTTGATAAAATTACTCACATTACTAAACAGTCTTTGTTATAAGGGTAACTGGTTTGATCATAATTGTAGCAGACTTTTATGCTGTCTCAGAATACTCTTCGAAGTTATTGTCAACATATTTTAAATGGTTTTGATTAACTAAAATTGACGCATGTTTTAATGCACATAATTTTCCCATAAGCTTAAGAAACAAACATTTGTATTTCAGTTGACAAGAGTATCTTTCAGTCTCAGGAGTGAAACTTCATTGAAAGAATTGTTGTTAATAGATATTTTTGCACTATGCTCTTTGATTTGAATTACATTTTTGCTTTTTTTATTTTTTTTATTTATTTATTTTTTTGAAACCTCACGGGTACGACTATCGTATAGTAAATAACTTTCAAATTCTGAACCATGTATAAATAGCACTTAAAATACTTGGGAATAGTTTTAGATGAAAAATTTAGTTTTAGTAATCATATAACCTATATATGTGACAAACTAAGGTGTATTTTGTTTCAAATGTCGTACCTAAAGCACTATTTGCCTCATGAGTTGAAAAAATTAATGTATCAAGGCTTAGCTGAGGCCGTTATACGTTATGGTTTGACGATTTGGGGTAGCACAAACTCCACCTTGCTGAATAAGGTTATTACTTTACAAAATAAAATGGTTGCCCATTTGTTGGTCAAGAAAAACGATGTGAGAGAAGTATATAAGAATCAGTGTTTGTTACCATTAAAAGAATTGTATAATTATGTGTTAATTTGTGACAACTTTTTTGACAGCAAATTAATAAAGAAACGTGTGATTAATACTGACATGCAACTGCGTCGAATAAATAGGTTGTCTGTACCTAAGTATTTTAACCTCCATGGCAAGAGATCCTTGGCACATGTAGTCCCTGGGTTGTTGAACGAATTGCCTATGTCAATGAATGATATTAATAGCATATCTGTTTTAAAAAAGTCACTGAAAGAGTGGCTCATAGGCTAGCATTGTTGAGCTCCGAAATTGTCCAGAGCGCTGCACAGCAAAAAAAAATAATATTTTTTTAACAAAAGGCACCTGCTGTCAAGCCGCTTTGGCTTAGGAGGACCTCAACTGCAATATTATTATTTTTATTTCTCCATATTTATTTTTTTTCCATGTGTTTGCAACACAACAATTAATGATGTAATTTTGATTTATTTTTTTTGTGTCATTAGTTGTAAAAAATGGGATAAGATCATGTATTTTACGATGTAAAGTGTGTAATTTGTAAATTTTTTTTGGTAAAATAAACATTTATTATTGAAATTGGAAAAAAAAGTGTCATAAATCTGATCTCATTGAACGCTCCTCTGAACGTGAAGTAAAACAGCACAATTTCTATTTTGAAACAAATATCGCAAAACGTGCTGTAAAACGCTCAAGAGATCTCAAGACGACATGCAGAGCTCCATGCAAGGAAAAATGTCGGGAAAAACGACTCGTAAGGCTTTAGAGGGCGGTTTAAAGGATTGATGGTGGCATACCCTTTAGAGATTTCAGCTGTCCTCCTATTCCGGAAGACCTTACGTTCCATTTGCCATGAGAAATACCGTATTGTTGTGTTTGATGAGGAAACAATGGAAAATGTTAGCCACGGTAAAATTCCCAAAAGAGGCGAAATTGCCAAATAACTTAAGCTTTATTCATCCGCCCACACAAACAACTTTTCCTTCGGTGGGCGTTAGAGAGCTTTGGCAATAAATGGTCTTAGCCAAATATGACGCCAAATTTCAATTTTCCGGCGGCCCGGAAAAGAGAAATCTTTCGGTTGCATCCATTCCACTGCTTTGTGGGCGTGGGCGGAAGATAGAATCTATAAATATAGACTTTATACCTCGAATTCCCGCTACCAGTTTATACCTATTCATCAACCTACAAATAGTTTTGAACGCGCAACATAAAGGTATTTTTATTATTAGGAGTGGTCAACCAATTAAGGTATGTGTTGATGGGAATACGATTACTTGTACAAATCTAAAAAAAGTACCGCTGGCCCCATAGCACCTTCCCCAAATGTTTTCGTCTGCTGACTTCCTACCTCTCTCCATTCATTCCATAAAGTCTATTCTCTTTCCTCCACTTCCCGGTTACCCAACATTTTCCCCTCCTTCAGTAATCTCAAAAGTCTACAAATCTTCAGCAGAGGCAAACAAAATATTCAGTAAACGAAGCAAAACAGTTTTTAAAAACTCATGAACTGGACCTCTACTGCCTTGTGAATAAAACACGTCGCTGCACTTATTATGATCCTCGTAGACAATTGTTCATGCCTACCCACAAATATAACAAAAGAACTGTTGTTGAAACTTTAAAGACTTTAAAATGCAGGACTGGGGCGCGATATAAAATCTCCATGACGCCTGCGCTCGCATTGTTTTTCAATTGCGATCCTGAGAATGAAAACGTGGTCATGGTTCTTCAAAGTTTTTCAGATGCTTTGAGATTTATTTCTGCTCACTAAAAAACTACCAAAATGTGCCCTCAATGACCCACGATTACCGCTCCAGCCACCTTGAATGAATAGCTAATGATGGAGGGCGTTCTTGGGACAGTAACTGTGAGCATTGCTTTTCTAGAGTGGTTTGAATTTTGGATAACGATGACGGCATGAGAAAGAAGGAACCGTGATCCCAACCCTGACGCCCTTTTAAAACATAATAGAATGGTTTGAAAATGGGAATACTAAGGGGGTATCGATTGTAGAGTTTAACGTATAATTTGCTTATATAAGTTGTACGCTAGAGTATCTTTATATTAAAATTATTCATAGCAACCCAATTAAAAATATCGTAACACGAAATTCTGAGATGAAAATGATTTCTCCATGCCACCGAACGGCAATGTAAAATAAGTCATTTCATGTTGAAAGTGGAAATCAAAACCTGGAAATAAATAAATCACATCCTCCGGTATATATTAAAAAATAATAGAATATTTTATATAGTCATATGTAATAGATTAATTAGTATGTAAAATATGTTATTGTAGCTTTTTTGTTTATTTACAATTTTGCAATTCTTATAATTATTTTATGATTATAAAAAACTATGTAATCCTTGATAAGATCGCGTAAGATTAATTTTTTCCTTGAAAATTATTGAATATGTTTCAAATGAAATACTCATTATTTTCTGTCCATTATGATTATATTCTTTTACAGAAATCAAATATCTCCAAATGCTAACACCATTAATTAATTAAATCAACTTTGTTGTATAGGCTATGTAAGTCCTAGAATACAAATTAATATTTTCTATTCTATTTCTCTAACTGTCAGCTCTCCTTTCCCCTCTGATTAATTGCTCGATCCACTTGCTCCACCTCCTCCAAATGTCTTCCTGCAGCTTCCTCTCCCCGCCCACCATCTCTACCACTTTGTCTTTTGTCTTTCTTTCCCTGATGCCTTAGAATTTCCTTTCTAAAATGATTTTTGGCATTGTGATGGTATTACTGCCTATGAATGAATGCCTACTATTCGTCGTGGCTTCAACACGCATAGTATTTTTACGTTTTTGCATAAATTATCACGTTTTTCATGTCATTTATAATATTTAAACGGTACTTCACGGAATGGGGAACCTTTTTCAAGGAAGATAAGGGAAAATCACAGGTACAAATGATTGGTTAGATGGCTATTTGGAGGAGGCGACCGAAATCAGAGGCCATTTTCGCCATGAAGGACATGTGGGTAGGTAGATAAGGGAAAGATAAGTGGGGAATTGAAAAAGGTGGGAGGGAAACCTGGCGTTGGTATGAACCCTTAACGTTTGGCATCAAGGGGTCCGCGGTTTACACGTCCCATCTGACGGATGGAGGTACTAGATCTTGAAGTGCTCTCTACATAGCATCCGAGTAGGGGCCGGTGTTCCACAAAATGTTTTCCACAAGTGCCGTGATTTGAACCGAAACCCTAGGGATGGGAAACCAGACGTTGAGTTCTGAAAAGAGCGTGATAAATATTGCTAGCGAAAATAACAGATTACCGCATGGCTTCTTGAAAGTTTCGCGTGATACAATCCGACTCGATATAAGCCATGTGAAGACCATCAAATTCGGACAAGATGTGACAAGTCGACAAAAATTAATCAATTATGCCATTCAATGAGCTGCAATTTTTACATACATTGTTTACCATGGAATTTCAGTAACTGACCCCTAAACTCCAGCCACTACACCATCCCAATTCCCAGTGCAGTTGAACTTGGATAACGGAACTTAAACCACTGCGATTTCCAATAATTATTTAATTGTTTAAGGACACGATTTCGTCTCTAAGCAGCATAAATGGGTATAGATTTACCTGATGAGGTTACAAAGAAACTATGTTAGTCAAAAAAATAGTAGGAATTCGATTTATCATTTACATTTTAGCACTCAGTATTTCATCTCATAATCATTTAGCTTTCATTCTAAGAGTTAATTATTTCTATTTCTGATTGATAAAAAAAATTGAAACGGAACTTGGTGGAATAGGTCACCTGATTCAAGGAAGATGAGAAAAATATGCATTCAAACTTGGATGAGTGGATGTGCACGCGGTTCTGAAATATGCATCGAGCAGTTGAAATATGTAATTATAGTAAGTTTTGCATCGTCCACATCTTAGAGAACAACAGCTCTCAAATAATAAAAAATACGACATAATGATACCAACTTAACAGAATTTTGACTGCATTAATGTAGGAATGAGGATTTGAAAATATTTCGGAGGCGCTTAAGAAAATTACAAAAATATTCTGGCTCAGTTCAATATCATTTGATTTTTTTGTTTCCTGAAGCCACGAGGGAAAATACTTCTGCATACATACATACCCATCACACCATTCCCTTTTCGGGTAGACAAAGCCAAAGAAAAAAGTTATTCGGATAGGCCTAGAAGGTAATAAAAATCAAGACACCACTCATGCACTTTGAATCAGGAATGTGCAGTAGAATCAAAAGAACACTAGATGATGCCGATTTAGCGCGAAATGAAGTTCTGAGTCTCATATTCAGAAAAATGAATGAATATTTTTTTAGTAATTTAACTATTATTTTGATATAAACACCATACAAATAGTGTAATGATTGCAAGTCCCCAATTGCTGAGGAGGAACGTGGGTGAGAGGGAACTATGGTAAACGAAAGGAAAAACAATTGCAGTCGAACTTCAATAAGCCGGGACTGAAAAACTGAAACATTTGCTTCGTGGTGCAGCAATTTCTTGTTGAAGAATAGTTATACTGTACACACAATACTAAGAACCGTAGCTTTAGTATAACTGTCAGTAAATTGGCTTACATTTATCGAATTGATAATGTTATCTCAGGACTGATGTGGTGCAAATTGAACATGGTGAAAGAAGGAAGTCTTTTTGTTTTAGCGTGAGCTGTTGGCTTAGCAATGATGCAAAACATAGAAACCAGTCACAAAGAACATTTGTCAGCGGACATCTGGAAATAGTTCTTCTTTCGTCATAAATGTCGACGCATGAAACCTCAGCAACACTTGTATTGACATGGCTTCGAAAAGATTTTGATGATACAAAAAAAATGACAAATAACATGGGCTCAGTTCAATACCACTGGAGATTGAGCGTCGACAGAAAAAAATTGGTACAAGGAGAAAATCCAACACTGCATCAGGGATCAGGAAGAGAGTTTGCGTCGCAGAGAAGGAAAATACGCAACAGAAGCAAAAAAAACACCATTCCGCCGATGCCGAAGAAAGTTCAGAGTGTCTCATCTTTAGAAAGGCTGATGAAGAAGATGAGTCGCTTCTCTCCCCCTGCCCCTTACTCTCTCTCTCTCCCCCCTCCTCTCTCCCTCTCCCTCTTAAGAGATCTGCGAACGATACCACTTTCCTCCCCTCCCCCACGGACCACATCCACTCCCAACCTCACCCGAAAACTTTTCCCTTCACTCCATATAGCACGCACACACATGAGCACATTCACTGTCGGGAAGAGCCTTCGAAAAACACCACCCACACGAACACGCGGCATTAACTTACAAACGCACGCACACGTTTGAAAGCAAGCACACGATCGAGCAAGCCCGCTCTTTGAGTGAGAGCCTGAAAGAAGAAAATATAAAAAGGGTTTACAAGAGTCGACTTGTGTGTGACCTCCCTCTCTGTGTTTTCGTGTTGGTCGTTGGTCGGGTGAAAAGAAAGGGAACTAACTTTCCCTGTTGCAAGAAGAACCAGTCGCTGAGAGGTCGAAGAGCGACTTGACTGTAGGGTATATAAATATATATATGCCTACCTATTTACGCGGGCATTTCCCGCGGGCGCCCATATGGGCTGGAAAGAACAGCGCCAGGAAAAGAATCTCTCAAACAATCTCCTTCAATCTACATAAACACCAACACGAGTCGAGGTACTACAAGCATGTTTGCCATTTTTTTTCATGCCTATCTCGGCGATTTATCGACGCGCCATTGTGAAAGCTCGTCGATTTTCGCGCGTGGCTTCCAATTCGGTAGCTTGCCGCTCGATTTGGGTAGTGCGTTGCTCAAATTCCAATATCGCACTCCGATTAAATGTTTTTTGTATCGAATGGTAGTGTGCATACACCACATGATATCGCATTTCCCATAGTACTGCGTACCGTATGAGTATCGCATATTGTATGACACCACGTGGTAATGATTGATATCGCACATTACCTTGTATCAAAACATACATCGTCTTGCGTACCGTATTGCATGGCATTGACCGATATTACGCTGTATCAAATTGTTGCTGATTGTATTGCAGATCTAAATCTATAAAATATAAATTGCATAGGTTATCATGCTATATGCACATTAGCAGCGCCCCATTTAATGCAAACAAAATCAAATCATATGCGCATCGCATACCGCAATTCACCGCAATAATATTTTATATTGCATAATATTATTTGCATTTATATCCCATTTTTTTTAGAATAATCCATGAAGCTTACACCTCATGTAGCATGATACCGCTATTCGCATGATATAGCATTCTATACGAAGCGTGCACTAACGGCTCAGCAACTTACTTGATATCTATGGAATTAACAGAAATGGCAGTAACACGCGGCTTTACACACTCGACTGGCTTTTTCTTTTCCACGATGGGCAAGATCAAACGAATCAGGTTCACTGCCCTGTTCAATCTGGCCAATATGTGATGAAATTTTAATCCAGCTTACTGGTAATCCTCAGCCTCTGATTTTATGCCCCGTTTAGCGTAGCAGTCGGGATTTGAAATTATAAGAAAGTACCACGTTCATGATGCATCGACACCAACCATCTGCCGCGCCGTTAGGGTTTTTTATCATGAACTTCCTTTACATATTGAGTAGAATAAAATACTACACACTACTTTAAATAAAAAAGCACACGCTTAAAATATAACACACAGGTTGGCTGTCTATTCTACATTATGGCCTCAAATGCGGGAAGCGAAAAAAACGTTACATAACAGAAATACTTTCGCAGCTTGCAGATTTTCATTATTTTTTAATGTTATCATTAATATGATAAATCTGAAGTAGGTTGGAATATACTTACGAAGAACAGTGTGGACAAGGGAAGAGAATCGAAGCCAAATTTATCACTTGGAGTTCTTCAATGCACTCCACATTTTGTCTCAAATAGTACCCGTATAAATGAGTCAGCATGTAATTGAAGAGCTCTCGGGTTTCACGCAGGGTCAGGTTCTTCATAACTTCCGACATTTCGACGAGCGACTCGCCCATCATCTAAAGGGATCCAAGAATCCAAATTGGATTGGATTGGATGTAAATCATTGGATTCTTAGATCCCTGAAGACGATGGGCGAGTCGCTCGTGGAAACGCCGGAAGTTATGAAGAACCTGATCCGGTGTAACATACGAGGTCTCTTCATTCACACCATTCGCCAAAACAGCTGCCAATGGGACTTTTAACAGGTTTGTCGATAGGTAGTGTAGCTCCTATAGGTGGTAGTACTCCCTAAAGGCCGTTTTACACGATGTAAGATTTTGTACAAACGAATGTTCGTGAGATTGTACGTTTGTCTCAACGATATTAGAACAGGTTCTATTTCCCGTGCAGGCAGTGAGACATTCGCACAAGCATTCATACAATTTGCCGCTTCACACGATACATTTTGCCTCATGCAAGAGTTCACGGAAGAGTTTGAACAAACAAATGTACCGTGTAAAACGGCCTAAATACTTGTATCCTTATCTGCTACCTAGTAGGTACTTAGAGCACGCCGTGCTGAATAACTCTTCTCTGAATAACCCTTGAATCTCTGTCCGTTTATATAGTTACAAAATACATAAATACAAACGGTCCCTCTAGCATTGGTATCATATATAAAGTGCAGTGCATGGTTGTGAGGCTTCGCCTCGTCACAAGCATTACGTATGCTAATTCATCAATAGTCGTAGTTACATTAACTTTAGGGTATAGTGTAGTGCATGTTGGTGATTACTCACCCCCTGCCACACACCCTTGAGGTGGTTTGAAGGGTATTTTGTACATGTAGATGTTGATTCACCGGGAAAGCCTACAGTCATACACGAGTCAGCATGTAGTTCGTGATCATTGCAAAAGGATCTTCATCTGCATTCTACCATGCGAGCCGCTGCAAGGGTGTGTGGTAGGGAAAGTTAGGACACCAGCCATGAAAGGAAAAGGGAATAGGAAAAAGGATGGGGAACAGGACGGAGGTGAGTTGTAAGTTAACAATGTGTCTTAAGATAGTGTCACGCTGTTTTTGTCATAATCGCTAATGGTGCGTGGAAAGAAGGATTTTTGTACCTATCAGTTTGTCAGCGTATCTTTCGAATTTCATCTCACAGTTATAGAAATAAAATGAAAATGAAAAATAACTACGCCACATTAAAGATGCGGCATCGTTTCGTCGACTTTATGAGGTGATAAGGTGTCGCATTAACATAAGGACCACATTAATTGCATTCTTCCTCTTATTTAATTTCAAACGAAATTGCGTTTACAATATTTTCTACAATGACTCGTAAAATCTTTTTTAAATTTAAAAATGAATGAAAACACGCTCTTCCATCATCTCAAAATATAAAATCACTCGAAGTGAAGATGAGATGGTATACCTTTAGTAGAATCTGGCTACGATGCAGCATTATGAAAACTAGGTTCAGTGAATAGACATTTTTAATGATTTAGATTTGCGTGATTTATAACAATTTTGATTTTCTCAAGTTCCACATCATCACGCCTTAAATCCACGCCATTATTTATTATTATAAGTTATTATTATTTATACGATCGGCAATCAAATAATTAGTGATTTAGGGGTGCATCAACATTGAGACCTGAAAGCCACCTCAAAGGTATGTGTAAGGTGGGGAATCTTCACCAGCGTGCGATGAGTAATAACCTTCAACTGTTAGAGAAACTAAGAGCATTGCTGATTTATGCAAATACGTAAAATCATAGAGATGCAATTGTTATACAGGACGCCTGCGAGACGTGTTGTTGCTACTACATAACAAATTAATATGAGAGCAGTAGAGGGTATATCAACTAAACAGCTACACTCCCAAACAAAAAAAAACTAATCGTAAATGCATAAACTTCACATGCATATTTATAAATGCAAACTTTGTATGCATCGTACAAAAACTTCATTTTCAGGACATAGACCGCCGCCGGGTGACCCCGTGACCTTTCATATCTTCGCGTGCGCCGGGTGCAATCGCTTTGCTTTCCTTCACTTTCTTCTTCTGCCTCCTCCTCCTCCTCCTCTACCTCGGCAGATTCCCCGCCAATCTTTTTTTCACGTTTCCAATTACGCGCCGAACAGATTTCCATTTCGAATCTCGCCCGTACGAACTTTCCCATTCATTTCTCCGGCCTTCCCTTGCGCGGATAGAGCGCGCGGTCTGTTCAACGCCGGGAGGGGGGCAAACTATATAAAAATGACGTGATAGGATCTTGTAGATAAGTGCTTAACCGATTGCCAAATTTTTGCGCCAATCTGGAAGTGAAGCACGTAGGTACTTACATGCGTGGGAAAAAAATCGGGACGCGGTCTTGGTCGAGGGCGTCGCTGAAGTGTGTAATATTCATGGTTCAAGAGAGTGGATGAATTCGCTCTTCCATGCGGTTCCTTCGAAATTTTTAACTTTCGAAAATGAGCGCTGAAGAAAAAAAACTTCAAACTCGGTCTTTGCGGAAATTGGAGGAGCGCGCAGAGGCTTTTGTGTTGGGCTGGCCCGATGCCATTCGGTGGCCGATACAGATTCTGTCAATAATTCATGGTATCGTCCAATTTGATATTATTAGGGAATATAATAATGATGTCGTAAGCCTTGCTGGTCAAAAAGAAATTACTGAGTAACGTAGCACACATTTTTCCCAACGAGAATAAATTTTATTTGAAAATAATTAAAAATGAAAAGAAAAGGAAAACGAAAATATCCATTAACACCGCATTTTGCGTGAACGTGCATCATTTGAGTTTAAATCACTACAAATAGCTTACATACATGCTAAATATATTGATAATACCTTTATAATAACATACACAACTTTGATTCATAGTTGCTATTATCTCTTTCTTGAGGGAGGCTAGGATTGTACTGGCCGAAATGTGGGAATTACGATAAGTTTGTCATTTTTTGTGCTCTTTTCATCACCGCACCACACTAAGTGGATATTTACATTTTATATTTACACATATTTTGACATATTTGAACAAGCATTACCAAAAAAGAGGAATGCTGAGTTTTTTATAAATAAAAAGTAAAATACCGGCAGTTATTCTCCAGCATTTTGAATTTTTAAGAAGAAATGAGGAATTTTAGGTTTTCCGGGTCAATGCGCAGAGCACTGCGCCTCCCAAGATTCGAGTTTCCTGAAGAAATGTTTAAATAGGCCGCAGAATCCACCTGTCCTGTTCCACTGTAATCCGTCGAGGATGTATCTCGAAAGGCAGAGTCGTTTGTTGTTTTTACTATCTCCTATATGCAATTCACACTTCCAGACATATTTTAGAGCGCCCTTTAGCCTTCATGTTGATGGTTTTCTCTTCTAATAAATATTTAGCTAAATATTATTTTTTTTAGCTTAATTAAGGTGTTTGGTTGAATAACTCGCCTGCTAACCTTAGGGCCGTGGACTCAAGTCTCACCTGCTTGGATTTTTTACCTTTCAGATCAAGGTTGTGTCCACCTGTCCTTATTTACTTGTTAATTGCCCCTATGCAAAAGGCCTTATGAGTATTTTCCGGTGATTATGGTAAACAAATCTTATTTTTTTGCGCAGCAGACCCTCTGTGAATAATTTACACCTGAGTGTTGAAATCAAAATATTCATCTACGTTTGCATTCCTCGCAAAGTCACAAATTACGGAAGTCAAGTACCGAACGACAGTCTTGTGTATCATGAATTAGGTATAGGACCGCGAAAATGTTTAAATTCAGATAAACATGCATTGCAGTAACGTTTTTTGAATAACTTGCGTAATTAGATGTTGAAAATTACTGTTAGGGGTCAAATATTCGATTTACTTCAGTTTTACAATTATAACCAAAGTAAAGTGCTCAATCTTATCCCGATTCCCTCACTTGGTAATTCTAGGAAGTGGCTTAGTGACTGGAGTTTTTAATTAAAAAATTAAAATTTTTCTGAATATTGATTGAATACCTATAGTCTTCCCTTATCTTTTGAAGAAGAAGAGAGGGAGAGGAGGGAAGTTAGAGGAAGTGGATTCGTTTACCTACCTCGGGAGTAACACCACGTGAGACGGAAGAAGTTCAACGGGTATCAAGCTTAGAATAGCCCAAGCAAATGAATCGTTCATGGTGAAATACTGTGTTCGGAGGAGATAGGACCACGAACGAGGAAACAGTATATGAAAATAATATAACCTCATAAAAACAAAGTTTTTATTATACTCCCTTTATTTTCATATGCATTACGTCACGTTTTAATTTCTCATATTCTCAGTGCATTTAAATATATTTTTTTCATTGTATTATAGTATCTTTGCTACTAAATATTGTATTATCAAATTGCTAATGAATTTAATTTGTGAAGGGAAATCATTCCATCCTCACTGATATGTCAAATTATTCAGTCATTCGACAAACATAAGGAATATTAGTAATTCGATATGTTATATTCATTGTTGAACATTCAATAGCGATAGTCACAGTTATTGGCTCACCACGGCCCGTCTCTCACAACGTCCAAGGGCTAAGTACTAGCTTTGATCGCCGTCGTTAATGAATAATTAGCGAGTAAAATATTGCAAAAAAAAGTTTAGAGGGTAATGCGATGATGAAAACAAAATTTCCAAAGATGTAAGGGAAAACGGCTATGAAAAAAAAGAAGAAAAATAATTTCCCCAACAGGGAATCGAACACCACACCTTCCGCTCCAATGGGTTTGCACATACACAGGCAAGCAGACAAGCGGACAGACAGTGTGGGTTAATATAAAGTGAGTAAAAATCGTATGGCACACTATGATACGGAAACGAGTACCATTCGAAACCTAGTGTTGGAGGAGGATGCTGACGATCAAATGGACGGATTAAATAATAAATGAAGAAGAATACATAAAGGAAAAGAGGAAAGGTCCATTTGGAACACTATGCAGAAAATAAGAACCGGATGGATTGGGCACACCCGGAAGCACCCTGGGTTTGTTAAGAATATAATTGAAGGAACGATAGAGGTGAAAGTCCCAAGAGGAAGGCCAAGGGATACATACGTAGACCAAATTAATACGCATCCTTACGCCAAAGTTATCCTGCTCCCTCCCGGCTGAACTGTGGAAACAAAACTCCAGGGCTATATTTCTGCGCAAATTAAAACAATGGCTTCTATCCAAGGAGAGTGATGAAGTGAAAAAATCTATTAAAAGTTGTTGCGTGATCTAGGTGATTTTGAATCTGTACTTTCTTTCGTTTTTGTACTGTTACATGTCACTACTGTTAGTACTGTTACATTTCTACTTGTTAACTATTGCATTTTTACTTATTTAGAACACACTATGATGAAAATGGAAATTGCTCCTTAACCACTAGGTAAAAAATTAACTAAGTATTAGTACCAACCGCTGCTTTCTAACACTAGATGATGGTACCCCAAACACAGGTTATCCTCTGGGGTACCTATATTCTCCCTTAAAATGGATGTATTTGTATAAAATGTTCTTGTGTATATAGTTAAGGTAGAATAAAACAATTATTATTATTAAAAATTAAAAGAGGAAAGTACATAATGAGCACTAACTGGGAGTGAAGGAACTGGCATCAGATAGGGAAGGATGGAGGGCTGCAGTCAAACAATCTTAGGATCGTACGACCAATGAGGTTTTGAAACCTTAACCTAGGCCTGAACTCGTGCCTGATCTAGTAGCATCGATTTCCGTTGAATGAGTCACGCTGTGAGTTATTAGCGCGCTGGCTTCTGGGGAACATCTCTTCCCGCACACCGTTGAGAGATTCCATTTCCGAACCGTATTTTTAGCCACTTTATCTGCTGGAGTAAGAAAGTCACGCAATCTAGAACTAAAAATGTGGCGTTAATGTTTCGTTCCGATGCCGTTTATGGCCAATACAAAATTGCCAAAATATCACTCCAACCTCTGTGTTCTAGATAGCTAATCGTAAATTGAACGTGGAAATGACCTCTTCAATGCTACCTTCTCCATGAAGAAAAAGATCGTTCGCCGCATTCATTTTGGTACTATTTGTATTAATTTATTCTAGGTCTAGGTTTCGATTGTCACAAAAAATTCTCAAAGTGAAAACCCAGTGAGCGGGAAATGTTTCCATGCGCTTTAAAAAGTGGTTTTATCGAAATAAGGATCACGAAAGATGTGCAGAACATGAGTAAATATATGATTACATCTTAATTGGTTTTCCGTCGAGGACCTAAGATGTTAAAGATTTTTTCTAACACTCGGTTAGTTATGACGAAGAGAAAAAGTTTTGGGAATTTCTACACAATATGGCCGAAATACATTTCCTCGAAGATGGTAATGCATTCTAACAAGAGGGGTTACCATTGCGTACGATATGAATGATTTAATTTGTAGTAAATATTTCACTTATCATGAAGAACATATAGGTACCTTGGCTCGGTGGAAGGGCTTGCGCGTTCAAGTGACCCCTAGCGCTGAATAGGTGGAATCAATGATAAATAGCTCCTGGTAGGATCACAAATTGTAGATATTTCGAAGATTAGAAGTAGGACGGAAGGTGACTGTAATTTGTTTTTTATTTGGTGAATCTAATTGGCGACTACAATAAGCGGCTATTTTTTTATTTCGGTGAAGTCGATTTATTTATTCCGTAAGACCAAGCTGAAATAAGACATACACAAATCTCAGGAAAATCACGTTATTTTATCGATACTTTGTGAAAAAATATGATGATAAAACACAAATGACTAATTATTTAAACACGATTTTACCCATAATTCATTGTTTGCCATGGTTCTGGCTGAAGTTAACCTTAGTCATTTGGTAAACAATATTTCAAATATTATTAATCATATATTAATTTAAAATGCAATATTAGCTATACGCTATCATAAACAGATACTATAGCATCATTTAGAATATAGCTATTAGTTATCAAACACCTTTCTGGATGAAAAATAAAATAGTTGTGAACATCACGCAGTCAGGGTAAAAGCACCTTAAACGCATGATATCACTTTCAGTTAAAAGGAGAGGGGGAAAAAGCCTCCCTAGGAAATGTTTACGAGCGTTTTAAGTTCCGCGGGGAAGAAAAAAATTCCATTCATTGAAGATGCAAATGCGGCACCGTGAACCTTCTTGTAACAAGCTTGTAACTAAAGAATTTCGTAATCTGCTCACAGCCACGTGGAACGGGGGAAGATGAAAGGGATTGTTGTGTTAGCCCTCAATGACTGGCAGCCTGCGCTAGTTTAAGCGCCGCTCTGAGACGCGCAAGAGGAAAGGAGTGCACCAAGATCAGTCAAAATGAAGTGCAGTGCAAACAAGGAAAAAGGGCCTTCCCGGAAAGAGTGGTCCAAGGATGCTCGCTTTTAGACTCTGTGGTGCACTCAGCGAAGTCCATTCTTTTGGCATCTCCTAATACGTTCCCGAGTTCGAAATAAGTTACCCTTAAGATTTGTGTATAATATTTATCATGCATTAATTTATTCCATTTTAAATTGTGGTCTATGATTTTGGGATTGAGCATATCAAATTTCTTCTAAACATTCAGATACTGCTCTGAAAGGAGTTGTCAGAATTTCAGCCTAAAAAGGTTCGCATCATCTTTCTCTCCTCATTTTCCTTGACCGGCGGATATTACCTCTAAGGCACATGTACGTGTTCAAGGACTCAAGGCTGTTCTACCTTCGTAGCGGTAATAGACCTAACGTCACAAACAAACCACATAATTACAACTTAAAAAACAATCTTTTACATGTTACGCCCAAGCCAAAAATTACATTGTTAATACGTAATTTTCTTTACATGGGGCCTACGATTTTTGAGCATCTAATTTTTTACCACCAGCAAAAATATTTATTGTTAAAATAAAACTTTTCTAAAAGCATATTTTATTGCTGCTCTTTACCCAGCATAAATTAAATTGTCTTTTCCTGTAAATTATAAATTATTTTAAACATTGGTCAATATAGCTGTGTAATTAAACTTTTTACAAAGCTTAGACTTTCACTGATAAAATTAGTCTTATTCCTCAGTATTGCTGCACTTTTCAGAACGAAAACGTATCTACAGTCAAATACCAAATTTTCTTCTAGTGGTGCACATCCTCGTTTCTGATTTAATTCATTTCATCTTCAGAAACGACTTCCAACGCCCGATTTTATAAGCGTCCATTCTCTTACGAATTCTGATCCTTTTTCTAGTAGTGCATGTCTCGGATCCATTAAGCGCAACTTCTCTCACTTATGTTTTTACATGCAGCTTTTCTGTTTCTCACAGAATTTTATTTGAACTTAGCAGTTGATTTTTCTCAGAAATGCCTTCTAAGCGAGAGGTAATCCACGAGTTTCCAGTTAAGGTCCTCAGTACTACGTGCAGTATACACCAAAGTGACGAAATTCCAAATGAAAAAAATAACTGTCGATCAGTATTCGATCTTGGTTTTTCCAAATGGGTGCATCCATAATACTCACTTCTCATATTTAATTAGTGTATTCGACAAACATTCCTCAAGAATATAGATATAAAACTCATATGTATTTGCGTCTATCGCAGACATTAATGATTTCCTTTCAAAAGTGTTCAATATTTTGAATATGTCACGTGATCCGAAACGGCATATCGGTGGTTTGACGTCACTACGCGGTACCGCTTCTCTAATATGCAAGTATTTCAACGTAAAAACTCAAATCATACAATTTCGTTGCGTTCCGCAAAGGAAATGATAGCAAACATTTCGTTAAATTACTGTGCTAAAATTTACTAATCAATTCCTATGATAATGTTATACGATGTAGTAATGTGGAAGTCTAGATTGAAATGTTTTTTATTTATTTGTGTATAATTGAAAATCTATCATGCTGTTGAAACTCCATGGATTGTATACACCCATGAGGGTGAAATTAGCCATGAAAAAATCATTTGACTTGACCAGGATTTGAACCCGGATCTCCCAATAACCGGTCAGTGGTGTTAGCCAGTTACACCATGGCATGAGTAAAGGTGTGTCTCCCAATTGCCGGTAATGGTGTGTCACCTTTACTGGCAATTGGGAGAACCGGGTTCGAATTCCGGCCTAGTCAAATAATTTTTATCATATCGAATTTCACCCTCTTTGGTGCATATCTTTGCACCCGTGTGGGTGACAGCGCACCACATCATTGGCACAAACGTAATGATTGGAAATTTTGTCTTTACGTTATCACTGGAGTCTTTTGAATTTATTTAAACGCTAATCATGAAATGTTAAACTTTGAATCCGGTAATTGTATCATAGCATTGTGTGAAACATTACCATGCATTACTTCCTTCAAATCATTCTCGTCTGACGGGATTTCTATGAGGATGATTAAAGCTTGGATTTTCACCCCCAATCCTTTGATACTGGCACGTTGATGGCTGGAAATGTATTGTTATTTCGATGGGAAGAGAGAATGACTCGTGAAATCCAATCTTCGTCATCCAGTTTTCATTCCCTTGCACCTTATAACTTCCTTCATCTATCTAATAATGCTACCCGATGATTTCTCTTCTCGACCTCTCAATTTATTAATATTTTTTTTCAGTGGGGATTAGGTCTATTATGAATTATTAATGGTTAATACTCCTTTTTGCCAACGTTTCATATATTTATTTTATTTCCCCAGGGCTGTATCAGGATTAATTATACGTATTTCACAAAATTCAACCATACTCCAGGTTTTACATATTATGGTTTATAAAGTTTTAAGTTTTGTTTTTAATGAGCTGATGTTATCAAACTTTATGAACCTTAGTATTTAAAACCTTGATTAGGAGTATTTATTAACCATTAATCATTCATAATAGACCTAATATCCCAGGAAAATAATGTTAATAATGTTATCTAATGATAGTATTACCTAGTTATGATGTTATTTATCACCAATTGCCAATTGACACATGATACTTTAAAACCTGTTACTAAATCATCTTCTACACGGTAATATAGAAGAATCAAAAACTTGGTTGTAATAAAAGTTTTATTTATTTCTTTGTGGAAAATTGCCAATTTTCATTCATTCATTTCAAAGTTGAAATACTTGTACAGAGCAATGGTGTCGTTCATGAATGAACCCCACCGAACGCTTATCTTACACGGGGTTTGGTCGGTTGCGTCGCCCACACGCCCTGCGTATTCTTATAAAACCGCCGCCAATGTTAAATGTATGAGCCACACTCTCTCTGCGCCGCTAATGCGCTCAAGTAACATCGATTTTTTCACGCACGAACGTGCAACCTTTACCTTTCGGTTTCAGAGGTTCTCCCACGTCTCCTTTCCCCCCCCCCTCCCTACCTCCTCCCTCTCACTCCCTGCCCTACACCTCCGTTTTGGCTCGCCGCTGAAATCGCCTTCGCGTGCTACTCCCTCGGGACGGGAGCCAATCACGGATCCCCCTTAGAGACCCGTGTCGTTTTCTTTACGTAAAAATGCTAAGCGTAAAAAAGAAAACTTGAGTCCTTTACTTTCTTCCATCGGCATCGGGCCACAAACACTTTGTTTGGTTCGCGGTCCGCGTCCACGCCCCCTCTTGCACTTCCGCCAGCTCTCGTAAGGTCGGTTGATTTCCTCGCTGTCAGCGGATGAGTCTTTTGCTTCGGTGCAAAAATAAAACCCTTTGCTTTCAAAGAACGAGTGAGCTTCCACCAGTCGCGGTGCAGATACGTAGGGATCGTGCCGGAACGGTAGTCCGGGAATGGTATGGTAGCCAGAAGTTCGCGGGTTCAAATCGTGGGTCATTGAGTGCATATTTTTATGATATTTTAAGTTGAAAAAATATTCTTGGACCACATTTCACTTAAAGGCACGTGTTTAAGCGTTGGAATAGGCAGTAATGGAAACTATTTGGAGAGTATACGTATTTTTAATGTTTTCCTTAGTTAAAGGATGTTAAGACGGGTTTGCGGCGTGGTATTCGAAATTTAGATAATAATGAATTTAAATATTTTTTTAAATTTTGGAATCAGAGTTACACCCTGATATTTGTTAACAGCAATTATAACAACGATTAATTTATTTTTTCGCGTTTTGAAGAAAATCAGTACATATTTAATTTAGTTATTACGAAATGCATGTCATGTGTCAAATGACTACGTGTTAATGTATTATTGAATCACCAAAAACCAAATGAGTATGATACATTATTTTCACTTTTATCTATAGATATCACCAATGATAACACGTACTCAAAATTTCAGTAAGATATGAAGAGATACCCTCAAAAATATTATTTTAACCATGGAGCAAAAGTATCTTATCATGGGTAATTTAAAAATGGCACCTTCTATTTTTTATTGGAAGCCGAATGGTTTGTATTATAATTTATTATTTGCCATAACTACCGAAAATAGCACCACTTGCCTTTTAAATTGGGGTTTTTAACAGCTATTAGCAAACAAATACACACAGTTATACCCTTGGCGGTGAAAAAACCACCAAGGCGCAAAATCGAACCCGCGACTCTAAAGTTAGCAGGCGAGGACTTTTCCCCGCCGTTATCAGGACCGACTATAAATCAACGCATAAAATCAACTTTTTTTTAACATTCTTCGTGCCAAAGACATTGATCCACTTCGATGTCGATCCAAGTCCATTAATGCTAGTCGAGCGGTCAACAAAATCTTATCAGCCGATTGATTATCTCTTACGATTTGCTCAATCATTCAAAGTGTCTCTGAAAAAATAAAGAATAAAAAAGGCTTCGGAAACCAATTGTCCTCGCCCCAGAATTGTCACAGTGTTTGGCAAAGCAAAGAAAGTTCAACAAGTTAGCGTGCAGTTGGCGCTTACGCCTGTAAATTGATTCAAATCTCCACCATTTAGTAGCCAATTGGAATATATCGACGCGTTTTTAAATCGATGTCATCCGGCAGTCATGCAAATAAAAGCATAGCTCTTGAAATTCAGAAGAATTTTTATCACATCTACTACTTCTTAAATATCAACTGTTTTTTTATAATACTCGTATACCTATAAAAAGCCACTGAACTGAGTTCCACACCTGATATGCAAATGCAGAATACTATCCCAAACTTTGGTAAAGTTACAAGACATTTTCATACATTTCCGCTGGCTAATAATTCCCCTTCCCTTGTTACCACCAGTCAATTCCTTTACTTTCCTATACAATGCATCTGCTCTTCCCTCTTTTTGGTATTTCTCTAACGCATCGATCTGTTCTCTCCACCACGCCTCTCTTGCTTTCTTTGTTTCTCTTCTAAGCCTGTTATTAAATTCTCGGTATTTTCTCTGACCTAGCTCTGAGTTTACGCTCTTCCATTTCCTTCTCTCCTCCATCTCCCTTATCATCTCCTTCGTGATCCACGGTTTTCTAATTTTAGTTGCACTCACTACGCCTACCGTTGCTTTCGCCGCTTCTATAATTCCATTTTTCAAACTTCGCCATTCATCTTCCACTGATCTAACTCCATGATCCTCACCCATTATCTCATCCACCTTCTCCCGATACTTCTTCTTCATTGCCCCTGTTAATGCCTCCGTATTCCAATTTCGTACCCTCCTTCCCATTCTTATCTTTTTCAGTTTTACCCGACATTTCATGACTAATAAGTTGTGGTCTGTGTCTGCATCAGCTCCTGGATAAGTATGCGAGTTTTGAACACTATTCCTGTATCTGTAACGAATCATTATATAATCTATCTGGAACCTATCCGTGTCTCCCGGCTTCTTCCAAGTGTACCTACGTCGAGGATGATGTCTGATCCATGTATTCGTAATTGCAAGGTTATTTCTGCGGCAAAACTCCACAGCCTTCTCGCCCCGGTCGTTTCTCCTTCCTAGCCCGAATGAATAAGGGAAAACATTAATTTTGAACAGGACACAAATTTGTATCTTTCTACTCAGGAAAGGGAGGAAATATGCAATGATCCGTAAGTGTAAGTTGCTGAGTAATATCTGAATCTGGATTTATCTGAGATTTTTAAATTGATTATGATTACTATACAGAATGCATATCATACTGAATTGGATATGTCAGAATAGAAATAGTAGCGGGCATTGGCAGTAGTATAATCGGGACTTCAACTTTTCATCTGAACCCGTTGAATCTGCATTATTTGCACTTTTTCTTCTAAATGAAGCCATAATGCGATAAAGAAACTTGCACCCTTGGGAATAAGGATACAAGTACAGTGGAAGCCTTTAAAATGTAGGCGTGTACAAGGTTGAAGAAGGCAAATGACAATATGTCTATAATAATAGATATAAAACAAACGAGTTAGTGAGCGACATGGTGTGTGAAGAGAGAAACTGTGGGAGGTAGAGTAGAGGAATCGAATGAGGTAGTGTAAGTTGTTGGAAAGGGTAGCAAAGGACGAGAGGATGCTAAAGCCCTAGATAGGTAAGCGGGCGAAGAAATAGAATAGGTTTTATACATTGGAATGAAGAGTAGGACGTGTGACAAGCGCAGGCAGTATAAAGAAGTAACTACCTATTACACGCAAGATCAGAGGATTACTTGTATGGGTGGGCCGGAAAAGGTTTTTTTCCGAATCAAATTTGAAAAGACATTTGTAAAGGAATGAAAGTGTAAAAGTAGGAAAATTATGACAATTACGGCTTCCAAAAGGCAAAATGTGAAGTGATGTCCTATGTCGCAAGAATTTATGGTTGGTTTTCGGGTTGCCTAAGCTCAAAATTTGTTGACCATTCCCAGGCGTCGTAGAACAATATATTTCGTTAAATTAATTTAAAAATTCAGAACTCTAATACAGAGAAATAAGTTCATCGTTGGTACTTACTAAAATGCCGGTTTTTATGTCAACAACAGTTCTGATCGCGCCGAAGGCGCGTAGATAATACCGTTCCGGTAAGTGCGAGACTCACCCCTACCGGTCAATTGACAAGTGGCGCACTTGACATGGGAAGAGTGTAATGTCGTGTTTGTGTGAAAGAGGAAACTAAATAACTAAGTAACATTGTAAATACACAGCAGGAAATATGAAATACAGGCTAATAGATTACATGATGTGACAATGAACAATATATAGTGCAGCCTCACAATTCAATCAATTCAAAGTGTTTGTTTCCAACATTTGCATAACAAGCTCACAACTTTGGTATTTGATAAAACGAGCCAAAAGCATAACTGTAAATAGTTTTCTGCACACCAAAAATGTTCGGGTAAATTCCCTGTTTACACCTGCATTCTCTCTTTTCTTCAGAGGAGCCGACGGACTTTAACTCCTGGTGGCCGAAAAATCTTTGAGAATCACCCGCGCCGGACGAATTCACGACCGCGGAGATGAAATCTCGCAGACGAAGGGAGGGGGGAGTGGCGCCATCTCTCGGGGGAAATGTCGGAAGCGATGCTTCACATCATTTCGGTTCCCAACCCACTTGCTCGCTCAGACGTGCAGGCGAGAGATCTTTTTTTTTAAATTTTTTCTCCATTTTTATTAACGTGGCACGGTCCCTCAGGGTATTCAATCGCGCGGGAGTTTTCGTGGATCGCTGAAAACCTTCACCGATGAAGCGGCTTGACGCCTGACTCCGTCACTTTCATTCGGGTTTGTAATCCCTCTCTCTCTCTCTCTCTTTCCCAAGGGGCAAGTGCAATTTCTCAGCCCCCCCCCCCCACTACTTTCGTCTCCCCACGCTGCTACTACTACTACTCTCCCCCTCACATTACATTCTCCACCGGCCATAAATTATTCATCCTTCCTTTCCGATGAACCGCTTTCCTCCCGCGGCAGTAGCGATCTCACGCCGTTATTGAGGTCTTCAAAAGAGTAAGAGGGGGGTTGGTGGGTGGCGAGCATGATCGCAGATTATGGGTGGGGATGGAAGATACAGGTGTGGGTGGAAGTCTCGATGCCTCGTTTACATCGCTGCTTCGCATTGCCATGCATGGCTTAGATTTGCTCTCATAACCTACCTCCGCTGCATCCTAACGTCGCAAATTATTCGTTTTGCGACGCGTGTAGGTTTTCGCGGAATTTGCACACCCCCGCATCACACCCCTTATGTGGGCGTTTTCCTGCAGTGAGTTTTTATGACAAGTATTTAATGTAGTTTAAGCGAGATATTTCCCTAGTCATAATGGAGACCATATTCGAATTTTATTTTTTAATTTCAGCGTCTGTAAGAAGTATGAATTAAATAGTGTAATATTTATGGCGCAAAAATATAGTATATGTATCAAAAATTACCAGTAATTTAATAAATATATCCGCAAAGTCTATATCTTGACTCGTTTTTTCACGCTGTAGGTACTGTGGAAATGCCTTCATAACCTTTTTTTGCCTTTCATTGCCTTTTTTTTTTTTTTGCAATTCTGTAAACATTTCTGCGGTGAATAATTGATTAATTCTTATAAATAGATGAGATAACATGCAAACTACGCACCATTAGTTTTCTGACAAAATATACGCGTTAGAATTCCTAAATTCAATATACTGGAGCGCCAAGCCATAATCTATCCCATTTAAAACAGCTTATATTGTTTAGGCAAATTGCTCGAAAAGAATTTTGGCAAGGGGTTTATATTTTGATATCATTGAAAAATTGAGTTTTCTCTTTAAAATAAGGTCAAATTCATCAAACTCTAGGTGAAGTGATACCTCGCTCTATCTACCTTAAGACTAGTATTCCTTACTTTTTCCCACTTATCTAATACATCTTTGTGTATATTTTCTGTTCATTTTGTGCCGAATTTAAAATGTTTCTGTTATATTATGAATGTTAATACTATTCCTCTGTACGGCCTCAATACTTTGTTCACTTATTATATTTTTAACACATGTAATGTACCCATTGACGAGGGATTATATGGCAGAGGGGACTTTATAGTCTCAATCTCGCCCTAATAAAGCCGACTTAGATATGCATAGGGGCAACGGCCCAGTCACATTGACACACCAGTTCCCGAATGATCACCGAAGTTGAGCAATGTTGGGCACGGACGGGGGTTGGACGGGTGACCGTAGCGCTCTTGTCCCCTGTCCGCATGTGGCAGACAGGCATGGAGTTGGAACAATGGACCCAGACCGTCTTAGTGCCCGTGCTCCTGTCGAACCAACAAACAAACAAACAACCTATCTAGATATGCATAACTAGATGTAAATGATGCATAGGAAAAGATCGAGTGGAAATTCGTAAGAATATGTATCGTTCTTCATATTTTTTTATCAAGCAGAAATTAGCTCATGTATAGGCTACATACGCCATCAGCGGATAAATTTGTCTCCATAGAATCCCTGGTAAAAAAATCCTTGCCCTAGCGCAGAGGCAGCGTCAACGGGGAGTTCTATACTCTTGGAGGAGCTTCCTTTACTCCCCGATTACTCTCCGATGTTATTGGATCCAAACACGTTTCCCGAACTCTTCCGCAAGAGCGAACGGAGAGTGCCTCATGGTTTCTTTGACGCTTCGTTTTTCGTCTCACCTTCAACACTTCTAAAACGCTTCCGGGGAAGGAAACGAAGAGTTGTCTGATGGTTTTCTTTACCCTTCGATTACACTGCTACTACTACGAAGAAGTTGTAATTTTTGCTCTAAGAATAGGCTAAATAGAGGCGGGAGTAGGTAGACTTGTACCCCGTCAACGCTCCGTTTACACTCTAAGGCGACGCTTCGTATACTCTCAGGTGTTCAACTTTACGCTTCTCAGACTCTCCGTTCACCCTCCCTTGCGGTTTGGTCAACTCTTCCTTCACTCTCTGATAGGAGATTCATTGACCCCCCCTTCACGCTATATTTTCACCAGGGAAATACCAGGCGCGTGACGCCAGATACGGGAAGTCAGCCTATGTACCCCAAGAAGCATCATAGTTCTGGCTAAATGATTTGAAAACTGGGGTTCCTTCACGCAACTTCGTATGGGTGTCCGAAAGAATAAAGTGACTGGATGACTTAAAGGGATAAGGAGGTATAAAATTTTTACGAAAAAAGTTGGTTCCACCATGGAAACGTCTGGTGCCTCAAGATTCGGCTTGTTCTGTGGGTCTACTCTTGAAACGCCGTGATATTATTACGCATGCAAGTATACCCATCACGCCTTTCCCTTAAGGGCAAGGCAAAGACAAAGAACTTAGTTTTTGCTGTTAGGCCTGGAAAACTGTTTCTCATTTAATAATTTCCTCCGCAATGCCCTATCCTTGCATACCTATTTCTCTTCTCTGTCAAGCATTCATTGCTTCATACAAGCTCTCCTGTTCTTCGACTCCTAACACTCTTCCACCTGAGTCTCTTCCATCACATTCACCCATGACTTCCTCGGTCTTCACCACTTCCTCTCACACCGTTCACTCTACTATCATATGCTTGTTCATTACAATAAAGTTTTGTACTTTTCTACCCTTTCTATTTTTTAAACGCACTACGCGTTTCACCAATTTTATGGCATCGTCAGGTGAAATTTGTGAAACGCGGAGTGTGTTTAAAAAATAAAAAGTGTAGAAAAGTACAAAACTTTATTGCAATGAATATTTAAAGTTTCTACAAAGTAGAACCTGAAGCTGTGAATTTTATTATATACTTATTTATTTATTTGACTCTCGTCCATTCTCTCGAAATGGCCAAACCATGGAACCACACTCCTGTCGTATGTGTCTATTACTGGAGCATCCATTCATTCATGACCCACAAATTTCTAACCCAATCCATTCAAATTTTGCCGTGAAAACGTCTCAGGTACCACATTCCGACAGCTTTTAGTCTACTCTTTGATTTTATCACATGCGAAAAAACTAATTTAATTGAATGGTTTCGTTGGTACAGCATCCTCGAGTCATCATACTTTGTCCGTGTGCGATGATTATTTTTTGTAAAATATCGAGTGGTTATATCGCATGTGGTTTTACGATGAAATCATTCGCGGCTTACGACCCTACGCGAGGTGGGACACACCCAACTGGCGACTACCTGCGACATGGTCCCAGATGTTTACTTTAAACCTGCGTACCATTAATTTATGCGGGTATTACTACCTTATGATTATACATTTTCCGCGCACAAAGTCTCTTTTTACACTTTATGCCTCCTAATCCCTTTAGGTCATCCAAAGATCCTACCTATTCCCTCCCTTTCTTTTTCGCTTGTTCCTTCTATCAAAATCTTTAATATTTCTTCAACTCTCGGTTAAATCCTTCACATAGAACCCTCCCACTGTCTCCTCTTTCGTCTTTCTCGCTACCAATCTTCGTCATCATCAGTAATCATCAATCCGAAGATTGGTTTGCTGCAGCTCTCTACTACCTTTCAATCAACCGTTTACTTCTTGATGAGTCTTCATTTTAAGATGGTTGGAGGGATTTTTGTTTAGACACATATTTGCGTGAAACTTTGCATACGTGTCTTCATAAGTGAATAGTATAGATGGAAGAATATAATAGAAAAGTATAGATAAAAGTGAAAAAAATTGTCAATTGCCGATTTGATTTTTTTTCTCAATTCAATGTTTTTTTTAACACGCAGCCTTATAGTACATGAAATATAATTCGTAATATTTCGATTAAATACGCACAGGTTTTCTTTAAAACACAACATTATTTAATTATTTATTATCACTACGTTAATTTCTAACAAGTATTAACGTATCACGCTGAGTTAAATTTACGAAAAAAAAACATATTTCAATATAATTGCGTCTAAATTTCGAATACTGCGCCGAAAACTCGAGTCATTACATACTTTTATTAAGGAAAATAATGTTTGTATCATTCCCATTACTACCTGAATGGTGCGTTATAACTCATACGTAAACGCACTTGGATGAAATGTGGCTCAATAATGTTTTTTAGACTTACCTGCTTAAAAAATTATTAAAATTTGCACCCAATGATCCACAATTACACTCCAGGTACTTTAACAACCCACATACTTTAATTTATATATTCTATTCTTGGTAGAGAGAAAGTATCTACGGCTGAAAGTGTATATAAAGAATAGATTACGGCTTTGGGTATTCTATTCTTTTTATTGTATGCGTTAAATTATAGAGAGTTGGTCATGTTTTTTTTTTTAATCTCAACTTTTTTTTATTGCCGACGTTTCGCCTTTTAATTAAAGCATCTTCAGGGCTCAAAGGTGAGATCACTGTTATGACTATGCTTTAATTAAAAGGCGAAACGTGGGCAAAAAAAAGGAAGTTGAGATGAAAAAAAAAGACATGACCAACTCTATATAATTGAACGCATACATTAATTAAGTGGTCAATAACCAATTCATCGAAATTCTTTTTATTCCATTCTTGATCTTCCTCGATTATTCTCCCCATTCTCTTTTCCTTCCGGTGCTGTTTTCAAGAGTCTGTTGTGCCTCAGAATGTGTCCAGTGAGTCGGTTTCTCTATTTTTCTCGCAGCCTCCACACCAACCCGATCCCCTCACTTCTTTTCCCTTTCACCTTCACACACATCTTCATCTCTTCCCCAGGTAGGAACACCCTCAGGGACCCCAAGAAGTTTCCCATCAAGTGAGAGTGAGGTGAGGGTGGTCGTCTTGCAAATTTTTTTCAGACGCTCAGGAGAAAAAAGATAAAAGAGTGGCTTGGTAGATAATTCACCTCTTTTGCAATCCTGCGTGAGTTATAGACTACCCTCGAGGGCTTCTTTTCGACGGGAGACGATGCCTAATTTCGGGAGACTCCAGAAAGCTCGCCATGGATGCGGTCTTGGTGTGGGGTGATGGGTACGAGAGCGAACCTGTCAAAAAAGGGAATAAACTTTCGCTTTCCGCGTTTTCAGATAGGGAGAGCATCTTCCGTGTACCCCGCGTGATGCAGGGATGGACCAAATCACTGTTATTAAAACAGGTAGAATCTGCTCTTCCTAGTATTGGGTATTTTCAAAACACAATGCTCGGTGGACTAGATCACAGGTCTCAAAATAATGATGATATTGATTTAATCTTGTAGCTAAATATAATGTTAACGGTTAGTGAAAACATTACAGATTTCGACATATGATTTACGTTAGCCACAATAGATAGTTTCTAATAAGTCAATTTTTTAAGATAAGACGCACAATAACAATTTCATGCAATGGCCATTTAAACCATGTCTCAGGAATACGAACAAAATTAAGAGGGACATGGAACTAGTCAATGCCGGACTAGAAGATGCCCTGGATCGATCAAAATGGAGATGGACGTTCCAAAAAGTGGACCACGCTATAGTGTGGGAATAACACCAGTAGGAAGACTGTGTAACTTTCCTTTTCCGAGGGCCCTAGTTCAATTCTTGGTGGTGGCAGATATTTTTCAGGGATCCCTACTCGGGTTCATTTTGGTGAGTAGTGCTCGCCAAGTACTTGAGTACTCACTGAGTAGTCATGAGGAGTATAGTTAGACTGTGGTCTCAATCGGAGCCTTTAGCCCAGAGCAGGGCTAACGTCGGCTTTCTCTCCGATCTGCAGGGCTGTTTCTGGAAACGCGGAAAGCTAAAGCTTCTTCCATTTTCTGACACGTTCGCTCTTGTATGTACTTCCGAAGTGCTTTCCAAAACTACATAGGCTTCCGAGTATCGCGGCATTTCATTCTGTTTCTCAACGCTTCACTATTTATTGTCGGGGCATCATCAGGAAAATGTCTGTAATACTCCTAAAAATGTGTCTTTTAAAAAGAGTGAACATTGAGAATAAATTAATCAAACGCAGAAATACCCTATAATCTCCTCGACTGTTGATAAAAATGAGATGTTGAAGATATAAAACCAGCATGGAAATGGTTACTCGGATACCGGATTGGTCCAGAAACATTACCTTATTATATCCTTATACTAGGAGCGTCTTTTCACTATTTTATTTATTGCGTTTATTGTCCAACCAAAATGAAAAGAATAGTTGCATAATGGGTGTCTTTAGGGAAATATTCATCTGAAGACACACCTATTTTACGGAGTGAAATAGTGAAAACAATTGAGGGTGGTTTGAGCAAGATATCACTTCATATAAAATTTGAGTAATTTGGCATCGTTGAAAAAAGATCAAATATTTCCAATGATAACAAAATATCAGACTATTCAAAGTGTCGCAAGTCTCTACGTAGAGTTTTGATTTCACCTGGAAATATTCTGGTTCGAATGTGAAAACAGTTACATCGCTACAGGATTAACTCTGAAAAATTTTCTTAAATCGCTGATCCGATTCATTTCTGTGTTGTGTTAATAATTCACATGAAATTCGACTATAGATGACTCAAGCAAAGATTTTACCAGACATTTAACAGCATTTAACCTTACATTCTCAAAAAATAACAATCATACCAATATAATTTTCGCAATATTTTCCAAAATATACCAGCTATTATTCACTGTAAATGGTACAGGTATTCACTCAAGACAGATTTTATTTAAAAAAATGAGGAATTTGTAACGCATAGATTGCGTCAGATATTTAAAAGTGTATTCTTTTTATTTATTTCATATATTTAGAAATAAATCACTCACTGAAATAATTTTTACCAAATAGAAAAAAAATTCTCCAGTTGTGAAGGCTAATGAAGCACAGAAATGGCAATTTTCCACTGGGTAGAATTTATTTCGGACATGATTTCGATGCACTGCATCATCAGATGATGCAGAGGATCGAAACTATGGTCAAAGGACCACGACCCCAAAATACGAAAAATTTTATAATAGATTTAATAAATGAAATAAAATAGCATGCGAAATTTCTCTGGCTCTAACAATACGTCAAAAATTCTTCCTGGGTCCACCATAAAGCACTAGTGCTAAGCTCACTTTTTTAGGGTGATTTTATCATTCTAATCGTCTCTCTGCTTATAAAATATGTTCGTATCGTATGATTTACGTAACAATGCTCTGGTTTAACGTATAACCTTAAGAATTGCTCGGTAAATATGAGTGATGTCTAAAGTCTCTGTCTAAGTGCACTTCTTTATTTAACGCTGAGCATGTTCAAGACATAACTGCACCGAAATACTATACGGGATGAAATGCTAATGGATTTCACCTTGCGTAGAATTTCTTGACCTGACGGTTAACGAAGTATATTCAATATGGCTGATTGTCTGGATTGAAAGGGAGTGAATTTTCTGACTGGCACACATCCTCATGACCTCGAGAACGCCTTGTGACCTGGGGCGCGATCACGGATCTCCATAACGCGAGCACTCGCGCTATCGTTATTTTAAAATTGCACTCTAGAGAGTGAAAGCGTGATCTTAACACTTCAATTTTTTTCAGGTGCTTTAAATAGCTAGTTTTAATTGATGGAGTGCATTCTCAGGACAGTATATGTGAACATCTTTCTTCCAGAGAGGTTTGCGATTTAGAAAGCGATTACAACAACGCGTAGGAGGGAGCCGTAATCCCACCCATGGTTAAGCCGGGACAAATATAGGGAATTAGAATGACATAAAACGAAAAAGATCTCAACGTCAAGAAAATGCCTATCCGTGGGTCACAGATAACCAAGAAATCAATACCAAGTGTTTGAATCGAAAAATGAATGTATGCTTAAATTCTTCTTTTGCTTCAATATTTTTAAGGAAATAATGGACTGAACGGAAAAGCGATAAACAAATATTTGTACCCCTCAAACAAAGACGTTGATAAACAATTCTTATTACCTGGTTGCCGTTCTCAGTTGAGCCTCAATGAGGCTGATAGTTGAATACATCTCGTATTTCAGAGAAATGTAATTAGATATGGTGCCATTAGATGTAATCGGAAGTATACTTTTTCCATTAAAGTTTTGACTTATCTGAAATAATCAATTTCGGCTAATGTAAATCCAATATTGACCTAAATAATGTTTTCATTCGGCATTGACAATGCTCAATACGGCAGCTACGGTCTAATGAGTTCTAAAATGCATGCGTTACTTTCAATTATATGGTTTCAAGTACTTCAGGCGTCATTTTAACTTCATACTGAAATAGGTAACTCGGTATGAATCCAAACGTTATTGCTCCAACCTACCCAGGTTTCGGCATATTATGCCAGTTTCAAGGTTCTATTTTCCTTGAAAATGGCGTGACATGTCGAAACCTGGGTCGGTTAGAGCAATAAAGTGCGGAATCCTACCGAGAAATTCAAATGTTTCCACAGGGTAACGCAGGAGACAGTTTCTCATATAAATCTTAACTGTTCGGTGAAATGGAATATCGAAAAAATGATTTTATTTCTTTTTTATGTGAAAGTCTGTCATTATCCAGTGATGCCATCGACAGTGTAGTGGTAAACTCGGCCTTTAGAATCAGTTTCGCAGAATTAAGACTTTCGTGATAGTGAACATTTCCCAAAACGTTTTATCACGACGAAAAATCGACGGCAGGGGACGACCGATATCAAGATATTCGAATTAGCTTGTAACCGCAGTGTCACCTTTGCTGACAGGATTTGTGATATTTTTCTATAGTAATGATGCCACTTAGGTTAACAATGAGTGGGGTAGTGTTGTCAAATAAGCAGGCTTATCTTAATGGTCGGAAAAGATGCTATCACCATTTATTGGAATTCCTTGTGAATTTCTTTGTTCCATCTGTTCGTCACTTGGAGAAACATCTCTATGCCTCCGAATTAAGATATAGGTTACGCTTATGAGTGCAGATTTTATTGTTGTATGTACTGTGAATTTTTATTTTTTGCTAATGTTTATTTTAGATGTGTTTTCTCTTTAGTTATATCGTACATTTTGAAATTATTCGAACACTTAATAAAACAAAATATTTTTATGTAAGAGCTCGATAAAGTTTTGGACTGCAATCCTTTATAGAGGTATTTTTTAAACTTACATTTTAAAATTATAAATTTTGCCATGAAATGGACTTGGTAGATTTAATAACACTCTTGGAAGCTGTTGTTTGACTATCTGATTTAAATAGTTTGAAAAATTCTCTGGAGATATTTTTCTGAGATACTCACACCATTGCTCCCGAAAATGCTAATATGAAAAAGAGAAAAAGTGTGTAATAACCTTTGCCTACTTAAAACCCTTGGGTTAAATTAGCCTTTTGTTTCCTCAGTTTCTCAGAGCACCAGAATCCAAAGTTCATCTTTCTCTTCCCATCACAACCCGTCAAATGTATTGAAACGTTTTAAGGAAATACTTATGTCTTAGCTGTTTACTTATATCTGGCTTGAACATCCTTTCATTCAAACAATCATTGGGCAAAATGAGTCGGTTTACGGAGGTAAAACTCGTGTTCATCAAGGAAGCATCAAAAATGATCCTTCTTCGTTATTCAACATCTCAACGATTTCTTAACAAACAATTGGGACTGACGATTTATTCTCCGATAAACGCATTAAGAAATACTAATAACCGTTGTCCTCGTTTTTCAGAAACTAATCCCAGTCTTACTCTACTATAATAATATATTAAAATGCCTATTGGTGTTTTTCACCAACTCATAGCTTACATTTTGCACCTTCCTTTCCTCTGCCTCTTTTTCGGTTTGTGTTAATTCTTACGGTCAATGCTGAGGAGAATCTATGGGCCAGTAAGCAGTGAAGGGATATGGAGAATTTGTAGGAACCATTATATATATGGACTATATAAAGAACCCAAAATTTCCGTGCACATTTAGTTAATGAGGCTCCGGTGGGCAGGACATGTCCAGTGGATGCCAGAGACGCGGGTGGTCAAAAAAGTATTCACTGAGAGTATGGGAGGAAAGAGACCAGTGGGCAAGCCAAGGGCAAGTTGGGAAGATAATGTAAGCAAAGATGCAAGAGACTTACAAGGGATCAGGAGACTTACAAGGGAAAGGAAAGAAGAGTCAAGAGACCGGGATGGATGGAGAATGAAAATTGACGAGGCCAATGCTCATCTAGGGCTGTAGCGCCATCGTAGAGAAAGAGAGAGAGTTAATTCTTCCGGACGCAAAATCCCCGTAGCGGCCATAGGTTTGTACTTAGGTTTATTTGCAGTTGAAGTTTCTTTAAAACTAAAACTGAATCGTTACCTCAGTGTATAGGCAAGTAGAATTGAATTTTAATTTACTGTCAGCTATTAAAAGTAGGAGTTCAAGTTTGTCAAAAAGGCCAGTTTCATGTGAAAACTTTCAAACGCACCTGATTGTCTTTGGGCGATCGTCCACTGACGAGCAGCCTCACTTGAAGACCCCGATTTTCATCACACTTCGTCCGGGTGTGTCTTATGCTGAGAGGAGAATCACATTTCTCACAATGAGGATGGAATCTCTCTTCCGTAAAGAGATACGCATGTGCGAGGGTGCAGTGCCCACTCGAGATGGCGACCTCCGCCCTTCGGCTGCTCCTCCCGGAAGTAGGCCACGTTGATGTCACGGGCTCTCCGTCGCGTAATTTATATTTGGTTACCCTAGCCCAAGATTCAGTCCACTTCTCCAGTGCTATGTTTCGTAACACAGCTCTTAGATCACCAAAGCAATATATTGACTCCAGGATCTCAGAAAAAAGAGCCGATGGCCGATGCATTTGTCCATGTGTGTTGCATTAATAAATGCTTGGTAACTAACTTCCATTTGCTTTTTGTCGTTCCTGCGATTAAAAATGTTTACGACTAACATGTACATGCATTAAATGAATTTGAAGTGTACTGAATATTGATATTTCAAACGATTTGCAAGTATTTCGTTTGCTACTTTCTCAAGGGTCAGATTTTATATGATTGGTACATATTGGAATTTATCAAATGATTCCCTAAAAATAGGTCGGACTATGACGTTTAAATAATTTACGTTTGAAATTTTCCGGCACATTTGCAGCTTTAAAACCTTGTAGAAAAAACACATCGAGGTTGAATATTATCGTCTCCGTAAGGGAGCTGTTATTTTTATCCACCGTTGGCACCAGCACCTTTCCACTCCAACTCCTCCTCCTTCGTGGCATAAAGCAATCCGATGTGAATACCTCGTGTGCTCTGGAGGTTGGTAGGGGAAGGGGACACAAGCGCTCTTTTGCGTCGAAGCATCACCGTCCTCAAAAACCAGTCTCCGTACTTCCATCTCTCCCACTCCTCCGCCCTATTTGAAAGTCGCGTCTCACGTACGGCAAGCACGAGGCAGGTGCTTCGCTGGGCATCCCACACCAGCCCGAGCACACGACCGACGAAATCAACGACCCCAATCGAGCTAATAGATGGAAGAGAGGATGAGCTCGTAAGGGTTAGGAGGCTCGCAGGGCCCATAAAAATCAAAAAGCATGGTGGCGTCTGGATATGAGGCGAAGACGGAGAGGATACTGATGCGCTTACGGATGGGATAATACGAAGAAACGGGTTGGTGGAGAGAATGGGAGAGAGAAAGGACTCATGGAGCTGATGCTACGAGGAGTAGACGGAGATAATAAGAGGCAAAATATTCGTTCCATAACATTTTTGAAATAATTAACGTTGCATAATAGTCGAATTTTGATGTTACCGTGGTTATCCATGATAATACCGTTACATAATCACCCGCGAGGGCTTATAAGTGCGAAAAGGTGAGTTTTTCTCTGTGGAATTGCTTGCATAAGAGTGCTAATAGCTAACAAAGTATTTATTTTTTGTAATATTATCCTGCTTTTATGAAGCTCTGTTAGATTTTTTATGTTCCTTACACCACCAAGTCTTAATGTATAACGGTCATGATGTTCTATAAGGCATGTTCCTAGAACAATAAATGTATATTTGTTGAAAAATACTCTGTTTGCCCAACCATCTTCAGTTCTTTCCTCATGATTTTCTCCTCGATTGCCTACATCAATGATGGCAGCAATGCATTATTGCACAGGATGCGAAGAGAAAGAGAGAATGCGTGGAAGTGATAGAAAGAGTACGAGGGGACGGAAAAATTAAGAGGAGCATGCAGAGAGGGCACGATGAAGTAACGGAGATATGAAAGGTGTGTCGAGAGGATAATAGGATGCAAGGATAATATAATACGAAAAAGAGAGGATACGTGGAAGAGACGATGGCAGCACGAAGAGACAGTGAGAATGCGCGGAGGAGAAGGAGAGAATACAAGATATGTACAAAAAGGATACTATGAAGAGACGGGAGAGGAGGAGGTGGAAAGGATACGTGGAAGATAGGACGTAAGGAGATGGTGACACGCGATGACGGACAGAATACGTGGAGAAGGAGGATAGGATATATGGAAGGGATGGAGGGTATGAGACGTGGAGGCATAGAAAATGCGAGAAGGTGACGGAGAAGACACAAGGAGGAGACGGAGGCGATATGAGGAGATACAGATATTAGGAGATGGACAGGATACTAAGGGGAGACGGAGAGGATGTTGGTAGGAGACTAAAAATATGAAGGAGGGGATGAAGACGATATGAGGAAAATTTAATATTGATCCTTTAGTATAGAGCTACTTCATGGAAACATAGCGATCACTGATGGATATTATGTTACGCCGTTCTTTGATTTTGACAGAAGAAAATATTTAGCACGTTACTTTCTATCGTACCCAGCGTAAAATTCGTTGAGTCCTCAAATTTTAGGCAAGAAATTATGTAAGGAGTCTGAACACGAGGTTCTCTATCTCAAGAGAGTTCGTCGAGAAGTCTACCAGGTGAGGGACCAGCTTTAGGAGAAGATGGAGAGGATAATAGGAGACAGAGAGGAGATGAGGAGGACGCGGTCAGGGTATGAGTGGGGGACGGCTCATGTGCCAAGAACAAGAACACGGGCGGTGGCGGCTGCTGGACGATCTCCTCTTGGAGAACACATTTATGCGGATCCGATATGCAAACTCTCCTCTGGCGTCAAAGCAGATGGAGGGAGCGTGAGGTAATGTAATGGGGTGGTTTATAGGGGGGGGGAGTGTTTGGTCGCGTGTGGTTGGGATGAGATGTGGTGCGAGGTTCAAGATGAACGTCCGGCACGTGGCGGGTGCAGTTGCAGGGGCGTGGTCGGCGGCGGCTGTCGGTGCAACAACTCGCTTACCTCCCGCTCGTCCCCCAATACCCTCTAAGGCGGCCGAGTGCATCTAATGGCCGTTCCCCCACCCTACACCATACTCCTCATCCCACATATCTTCCCTTTCCTACTTCTCGCCTCTCGTCGACATCTCTGAAGGTCCATAAATGCTGTAACCATGATTCTTCAGGAATTGAAAACTGCTTCTTTCGCTACCTCACGTAATTTTTTACCTTAACTTGCGCGGCTCAACGTGGACAACGTGGGTTTTGGAATTGATAGGATATTAAGAAATAATTAAACTAATCCGTGCTCTCACGCGAGCATATGCTCCGGCGTCAGAGAAGAGTTTGCATATCGGGCCTGTATAAATGTGCTATCAAAGAGGAGGTCGTCCAGAAGCCGCCGCCTGTGGTACATACGTCTCTCTGAACGTGAACAGCATAGGATTCGGCATTGATAGCATAATCAGGAATAACTAAACTAATTTGTGATCCTACATGGGACTTGGTGGATTTAACAATGAGTAATTCTTGAGAATGAAACACTAAAACTTGGTGATTCCACAAATAAAGTAGGTAATCTACCAGTCTAGCTAGGTTAAGTTTTAATGAATAAGAAAGTGTGACAGCTTCAGGCAGAACCTGAAAATTACGTCCGATATCAAAACCCGGGTCGTTTTTTTTATGTGAAAATCTTTTAAAAAATCACCAATTTTAAGTGCTTCATTTCAAGAATTATTAAGCTTTGGTAAACTTGCTTCATTTTTTTTCTAGTAGATCGGTTTAGGGCGTCACGGAGTCATTGTCAAGGTGAAAATCATGCATGATTCATGAATATTCTGTATAAAAATAAAAAGGTGTGACTAATTTTTAACAACAACTCGTCCATTTTTCCTCACACAAACAGATCGTTTTCTGCAAGCTCTTAGGAATTTACCCGGCTTTCTCACTTCAACATTTTTTATTTTGAGTGAAAAGAAACAATAAAAATCGCTCAAACACGGGTGAATTAATTTCATGCGCCAAAAAACTTGAAATTTTCCAAGTAATGATAAGTAACAGTTCATTTAAGGTAAAAAAATATAAACGTACACCAGCAAACGTTGAAATAAAAGGGCATTCAGGTGCATTTTCACTGAGAAAATTCGGCCTCTGATTTGAAGGTAGATTACTCTGAACTCGAGTGTATCAACTTTTTTTTCCAGCAGTGCCCATGAAATTTGATTTTTGTTGAGTATATTTTTCATATCAAATCTTTCTTATTCGTATACTTTGCACTGGTGATCGCTGCATGTGTCAGACCAAACTATATAGTAAATATTAATTTTCAAATTACATCACCGTGGTTAAGTTTGCAGAGAATGCCATTCATTATTAATATGCTGTCGTCACCCTTCTTCCAATACGTTTGTGACCGAAGAATACAATAGAGAAGGGCAAACTCACAAAAAGGGACTTTATTTAATATAATGTTATGTTTATTTTATGATTTACACCCGTTTCTGATGATAACTATTTGGATGAACGCAAGCTAAGACGATAACGGCAGCATCATTGCGTAAATCAAGCTTCATTTGTTGAATCCATGCGATGAAGCGACTTTTCCTCCATTCTAGCATTCTAATTCGTTTTGTGCAAATTAAACTTTTGGTGGAGTAAAAACACTTTCTGGCTGGGTCCTCTGAGAGATAGGATAAAGTCGGAATTTGGCAGGAAGAATTCCTTCGTGGTGGCCGGAAAAATATTGCCAACTACTATGAGTGATTCTACAATAAATGTTCCTAAATTCCACATTTCTCTGTGCAACAATCTGAATAGCCTTACATTAAAAAAATTTCTTTCTGGAACGGTTGCGAATCATTGGTCCTGGTATTTTTTAATTCCTTCCGTTCGCTGTTTTTTCGGTGGGCCAACTTCATTGCGTTACTACACTCAGTTATGCTTTTGAATCAGCTTGCCTTAATTCTTGTGTGTTATCAAATGTAAGCAATCTTATGTGCTTCTTCCATACTCTGAATACTCGATGCCTCGAAAAGTTTCAACTCGTTAGCTTGCGTTTATATAATTGAAGAATGTGGTCACACTGGATAAGGTTTATTGATTAAAAAACCTAATGCATTTGATCTAATTTTTCAATGCTTGCAGGCGGATAGAGTAGATATACAGCCTAGCAACATAGTTCGTTTCTCCTTCATTTGTAAAATATTATTACGTAAAGTCTTGCTTTGGAGCGTGTGTCCCAAGGAGACCAGTGCATTAAGAACAGTTAAATAATCCGTTCCCCTTTTTCATTCTCCTTATGTTTGCTTTTAGAGTCTCTCTCCAGCAACAGCCTCCAATGGTAGAAGGCATGAAACTATTCAAGTCTTAGAAGTCAATTTAAAACGTAAAATGATTATCACCTTCACGCTAGATGCACGGCTATGCAATGAAATGCTTTGCAAAAGAAAACTTAGCTTAGTGCTGGGAATGAATACGCTATGTAGGAATGCATCGCACACTTCAAAAGACTAAAATGATTACAAACAACAGACGTAGTTTTACCGTGTAGTCCGTTATATTAATGCAATACCCGAAAAAACTTGAAGATCCGTTTACCTCTCATCCCTCCTCAATCACGGACACCGATTTGATTCAGTAAAAAATATATATTTTTTGTATTAAAGTGAGTGAATATATGATTGATTTTTAATCCTAGAATTGAAAAACGTCGGCTTTTTTTGTCTCTCATGAGGGTGGATATCACTCTTGTTTAGTTCTGTCTCAACTTGAAAAGTCTTTCTTGGTAAGCAGCAGCAAGCATGGCCTCTAAAGTATTTTCCTATGTTATCCTGTGGAAGCTAGTCAACAAATTTTCTCTTCTCCCCTTGAGTATCTGATAGCTTTCATTAGTTTGACTTGGTGTCCGGTTTCCGAGTTAGGAAAAAATTTCAGCCTTACTTTTCACAAAATATGGTACCTTGTGTATTAACTTTAAAAAATCTTTCTACTGCAGCAAGCGTAGACTCTCAAGTATTTCCCTCAGTTAAATTCGTATGGTCACTTCGTCAACAATCCTGTGGAAGCATATCAACTGAATTGCTCTCCCTCCCCCCTGATGTGCCTATGATAACATTTATAAGTTTGGCACGTTCAGTTGGAAAGTTCGAAAGTATTTCAACTTTAACTTTTCAAGAAATTACGATGGCAGTAAAGACGGGTTTATGAGCAGGGAACGGAGCACCTGGTAACTCTTGTGGCAGCTGTAATTGAAAGAGTCTCAGCCAAATGCGTAATGGAAAGGGAAAGGAATGTCCGAGTCCGGTGATAAGCCGGCGGTATCAATCCGGCCACTTAATTACGGCCGAGGACAAGACAATGAATGCTAATGAGGAGAAGGGGGGTATGAGTGTCCAAGGAGACGCAGTGGGATGGACCAAACCTCCCAGGACGACGCGTCTTTGAGACGGGGCGAGAGGGCGGTCGATGCTGCCGCCCCTAAGGAAGCGGACGACTCCTGCCTCACCCACCTTTACTGCTGCCTTGCTCCTCCTCCCTTGCGCACAACACACTCTTTCCTGCCCTCCCGTTTCTCCCTCATATCGTCTCCTTCACGCTCCAGTGATCTCGAGACGCGAATGCTGCTGCTGAAGGAAGGGATGGATCCTCTTCCCTTGCATCTCTTCTCCTCCCTTGGCGGCCGAGTAGCGTTCCATCATCCTACTCCCCTGGATCCTTCGCTCGGACGCAATTGCCTCGTAGAACTGACCAGGGACTATATTCTCGAAATGCCACGATAATTATCGCATTCGGGAATAAAAGATGATCGCACGTATTCGTTGAAGTATCTCGTGTTACACCACCACTTGATATTTAGCTAGCAATAATTATTTTATCAGCGGACTGGGGGAGAACATGAACAATGCTGACTCCTTTCTGTACTTATGAGGATCGCTCTTCAGACTCTCTTCGGTCAAAGAGTAGGTATAGGAATGTACTACGGATGTTAGAGAGTAGTTTTATATACCCCTTGTAATTGATTCACAGTCCTCATCTGAGTCCTGTCATACAATCCACTGTCGTCTTCCTTCACCCATCGTCTGAAGAACATCAAAATCAGTCTCTCTTTACCTTCCTTTTTCTTATGAAGCATTACCAACGATCATTTGGAAAGGTTCCTCTTTGTTAAGTAATGAGAATATCTATCCGAGGATAACGGCAAATTAGTGAGTACCCTTTCAAAATCAGTCTCTAAAAATCCACTTTTAAAAAATAACAGGTAATTGTCTCAGCCAATTAGTTTATAAATGCACTACGAATGTTAGAGAGTAGTTTTATATACCCCTTGTTATTGATTCTCAGCTCTCATCTGAATCTTGTAATACAAACCGCAGTCTACTTTCTGCACCCATCCTCTGAAGAACATCTAAATCAGTCATTTATCGTTGAGTGCATCTTCGTAACTTCCTGTATTTTCCGTCCCCGTGATGCTATTCACTGCCTAAAGACAAAGCTTTAGCGGCAACCATCTCTTAACAGTAGCTCTATTGTGAATTTCGGAGAGGATGATAAATGGAATGACTCTGCGAGCACTAACACCTTGTGAGCATCTCCGTTCCGTTCTATTCTCACGCAAAACGAATCTGATTGGAGGAGAAGCTAATTGGACGTGTAACTGGCTATGAAACAAAAAGATGTAATGGCAAATGACAGATAGCTCTCAAAATCCTTTACAATTTGAGTCTCATAAACCACTTTAGTTAGGTACATTTTGTTGAAAGTTACTTCTTCAAGGCAAAACCTACCGTCCCATCTTCCCAATTTACTATCTTATTTTTGGTGTAAGTAGAGAGCTCCATCATTGATGCCCAGACCGGATATGCGCAGTGATTTCAAATATGAGTGATTTTCCTTTCAGCTCGATACTATATTATTTAATTTTTTATGGGCTAGAAAAAGCAAATATTACAATTGTAAAACCTCTTTGCCTTCATTCTTCTTAATAAACATCATGAACGATGATTTGGATAGGTTTCTATTTGTTAAATATTGAGAATATATAACTGTATACCCCTTACTGTACAAGATATAATTATTATAATGCATATCTTGTGTTCAAATAAACAATTTTACAATTACAATTTCTGGGATAATATGATTAAATTAGTGGAATAGACGTGCTCGAGAGGTAATCCTGTTTTGGAAATTGCCATCAGAATTAATGTTACATAGGCAAAGCCTGGTGCAAATACGTGCTTTTCAATTACTTTCGGAAAAAAGTGATACATTGACCAAAAATATGAAGGCGAGCGTTTTCCCGAATTTGCTCATTTGCCGAGCTTAATATAAAACGCTCCAGAACGGGAGGGGACGAATAAACTCGCGGAATATTTTCTTTCGTGGAGGATAAATATGTTTTAAGGATAAACAAGCAGAAGGGTGAGCAGGTGTTGGATGCGCTTAATCCGCTCTCTTCCGGAAGAATTTAAAAACACATTTCCCTCCTCGCTCGCACACACGAAGGAAAAAAAAGGAAAACGTATTTCCCGAAAGCAAGGAGGAGGAATCGCATAATTTTAATTATTTATCTTATGGTTTTCCATTTCTATATGCAACTGCCGTCTGGGGAAGGAGGCTTCGCGCCAGAGAAGAGAAGCACACCTTTCCATTTGCCACGGCCATCTCGTGCCGAGCGTATGCTTAAGGAAAGCGCACCGTCGAGTGTTGAGGACGCCGCTTCTCGGAAGACGGCGATAAGAGTAAACTGAGATGTTAAATAACCAGATGGGCGGAGGAGGAGAATGCAGTGGGTAGGGGGGAGGGACGGGCAACAATCTTGAAAAGGAAAAAAAAATCGGACGCTGTGAAAGAAGGAGTTAAGTGAGCGTCAGCTGGAGGCGATGTTGCGACGGGGACGAGGAATTAACAGTAAAGAGATTTATAAGTGTCCGGGATCGGAGAGATTGCGCTCACAAACAGCGCGGTCGGCTAATCCATAGCAGGGGTAGAGAAATACTGCCGCATTGGTACTCTCGCGGGTTGAGGCTGCTGGCCCGGGACATGAGTGACCTAAGAGTAAAACAATACAAAGGAAAGCCGCGCGCTTCGTTAAGGTGGCTCGAGCGAATTTGCTTACGTACAGATTTGTGTTGAACTTTGCATACGTGACCTCATTAGTGATGTCCATAGATAAAAGTGAAAAAACTTGCATCTAATCGATTTGGGTTTTTGGCAATTCAATGCTATTTGAACATGTTGCCATAAGGCACATGACATATCTTTCGAAAAAAATCGATTACAAATACAGTAGAACTCCAATCATCCGGATCAATTGAGACCGGACCGCATCTGGATAATCAAATATCCGGATAATTTATAACTCACCAAAAAGGTAATTTGTTAAGAAACTTCTTAAGGTGGCTGGAGCGGTAATCGCGAGTCGTTGAAGGCACATTCTAATAACTTTTCAAGTAAGTCGAAAAAAATATTTTGGACCACATTTCACCCAAGTACACCTGTTTTTACGTTGGAAATCACCACACATAGTAACGTTATGATGCAAGAGTTATATTTCAAATTTTCGCCTTAATTAAAGCATTGTTTTGACTTGGATTTTCGGCGCGAAATTCGAAATTTACGCGAAAATCATATCTAAATACGCTTTTCTTAATCGGCTTGATACCTTGATATTTGTTAGCAGCTATTATAATAATATGAAACTTACTAATTCGCATTTAGGAGAAAATCTGTACGTAAGTAATAGAATTTTTTCAAAATACATGCCGTGTGCCATACGATTACTTGTTAAAATATCATTGAACTGCCAGGAAACCAAAAAGGTAGCAGTGTGCAGTTTTTTTCACTTTTGTCGATGGATATTACTAACAAGGACACGTATGCAAAGTTTCACGCAAATCTGTGCACAAACAAAAATCGCTCCAGCCACCTTAACGTATTCGCTTAAAATTGATCTAAGAAAGCTAAATAAACGTATGTGGTTTAACGAATAACTGTCAAACGAAATCAATGGTATAAAAGGTACAATACACGCTTAGAATAGCCTATTTCCGTGACTGTAAAAAGGTGATTTTCGAGGATTTTTCCCCAAATAGCGATCCGGATAGTTGTAGTTCGGATAATTAAGAGTTTCAGTGTATAAAAATTGTCTTCTAAACGCGAAATAATAATTTTTTAAATATTATAATTGTTGCCAACATATGTCAAGGTATCACGCAAAGTCCAATATTCGGAAAAAAATAGATATTGCAATATTGTTTCGTCTAAATTTCGAATACAGCGCCGAAAGCTCTGGTAATATCAGTCTTTAATTAATGACACAAAGTTAAACTATGCCAAGTAATTGTATCATTTTCATAGCTGTCTGTATGGTGCGTTCCAATGCGTAAACAGATACACATAAATTAAATGTGGCCCAAGAATTTTTTAAAACTTGAATAACAAAATATTTTAAACACGCACTAAAATGACGCATGCTATAGCTACCTTTAAAACTTTTGCGAATAAACAGAGAGTAATGCAACTTATGAAAGGACTAGATTGGGAGCCAATGGAGTCTAGAAGGCTACACACTAGTCTTAAATTACTTGAAATTTTTAAATCGGACAGTTTCAGTATGACTCGGTGAACACAATTTTGACCTCACCCTATATTTCTTAGAACTCATAGATGCGACACATTAAACTATCAAACTCATAGGTACAAATACCTCTTCCTTGCACGAATGATTGGAGAATATAACAAGAACAGAGAGTGGAAAAAATCCCTTCTTTGTGTGCACCACTGATGACAATGACAAAAAACATTGTCACACCAAGTCACTGCGCTAACCTACAATGAGGAACTTGCCAAATTTTTCACAGCGTTTTATCCCATGCGGAACGCCTAAATGTTCTCTTACATTTTCGTTGATTCTAATAATATATTCAGCATTTTGATATTGGCGACGAAGTTTTGCGAAATTGGGAACCCTGGTAGTCAGCACCGAATATTGCGTACTTCTCCCTGCGGAGCTAGATTGTACGCAATGGATTCTTCCACTGAAAAGAGACTTGTTCACAACTGCCACCATGTATCGCTACCTCTGCACTCCACTTAACATTGTGTGAAAATCGAGGAAAACGTTGAAGCAGAGTGGAAAGGCCGTCCCAGCAGCCAGTGCGAAGGATTTCTTTCGAGGGCCGCTATGTCGAAGCTTTAAAAGCCTTCCAAATGAAAAGCTCGTGAATACAGAATCGGTCGAGATGTACTTGAACGGGATAGGAGGCAGCCATACAAATCAAGTTTGATTGCTGCAAAGATCATTTTTCAAGTAATAAAGTCATATTATGCGCCAATCGACGACTATAGGAAGCCATTCCCTCAGCCATTTGGAATAACTTAAGCAAATATTCTCGGCGAGGGACGGACTCGGAGATTTATAACCCAATAGTTTTCAAGTTGTGGGTATTTCTTGATTGGCTTTTGTTTTTGCTTTCTTTATTTTGAAAAGAATACGTAAACGCATATTTTTTGTCACCGTCCATGAATACTGGAAAGGGAAAGGGGTGGATCTTCTACGGCGGACGGAACAATGGGCAATTAGAGAGAGATAGGTAATTCTTCATCGTCGCAACTAATTGATCGTTGGCGGTGACTAGCATATGAAATTCAATTTACCCAGCGGGATTAAGCAGAGGGAGGATCAGTTTCTTTTCTTTGTGCAACAGTGACACTTCCTGGAGTTTTGACAAAAGGGAAACTAAGAAAGCGGCTGCTTTTCAAGACAACAATGGTTACTGATTTATGAATAAGACCATAGAGTAAGTATACTTACTCTATGATAAGACTCATAAAATTTATGCTAAACTAAATAATGATATTGTTTCCTCTTCATGGCTCATATGGGCAGTGATAAATATATCTGACTCGTCGCTGTGTTTTATTGCATTTTTTATTCTAAGCATCATCATATAGGTACTGGAATTTTGTTAGTAAACAATCTATTAATTCATTCCCATTTGAAACTTACTATCAGCTATAGTTATCAAAGTATAAAGCACAAAAATGACTCTGCCATCACCAAAATAATTAATTAAATAATTTTTTTTAATATACCACGTTTTTAAAACGGGCAAAAAATTATAAAATAATCTTCCCTGGGCCCTTCTAAATTTTTGAGGGCGAATTGTTAGTGGCTATGGAGATATTTGTAAGACTTGAAGAGAAAAATGTGGGGCGCAGGCAATCCATGATAATTAAGGAGGAGTAAAGGGACCAGGTGTCGTTGAGCAAACTTCCACAATTAATACCAATTGCAATGCACTGATATTGGTTGTGAATTCATCCGGATTATCTACCTCTTTATCTACTGCCTGCGCCCCACGTTTTTCTCTTCAAGTCTTACAAATATCTCCATAGCCATTAAAAATTCACCCTAAAAATGTAGTAGGGCCCAGGGAAAATTATTTTATACTTTTTAGTCCGTTTTAAAAACGTGGTATATTAAAAAAAATATTTAATTTATTATTTTTTGCTTTTTAGTCTTTTACCCGGGTGAAAGTTTCCAATCGATTTTATATATCTTGATGAGACTAAAACAGGCAAACATAGGAAATTCCCGATGTATTTAAGATTCTGTTTAGCTGACAGTATGTGGATTTGAAATAATTAATTAATTGTTAATTTTTTACCTAATTGTTATAACATGTAGCTAACATTGCATTGTCATCCACTTCCGAGCTATGGTTAAAAATACAAGCCTCTACTAGCACATCAGGAAATATATTAATTAATTAATCAATTAATTCTTATAATGGATCGCTAATATTGCATTGTCATCCACTTCTGAGCTATGGTTAAAATTTCAAGTCTCTAGCTGATCGGGAAGTTAGTTTAAACTCGGTTTCAATATTCCACCCGGACAGACAGACATGACGGAAACCAAACTAATAAAAACGTGGTAAAATGACAGGTATTTCGAGAGTTGAATAAAAAAATGTTATGACCATCGGCAAAATTTTACAGAGACTTCGTAATAATATCACCCATTGGAATAATGCAGTTTGAAATTCATAGCAGCTAGCAGCAACATGGGCCACGAAACTTAGCCTACGAAAATTTTACCATACAGCAACACAAAAGGAGTGATTGTTTCCGGCTTTATATGGTGAAAGTGTTTTATCATTGATCATGAAAAAATACGATGTTGAAATAATAAGCTAATTCAAGAGTCCGTTTACCAATTACAAACAAAATTAGAGTGCTCGTGTCTACAAGCATCCCCGGGAAAAAAACGTGGTCTGCGTCGGACCAGACGGTGGAAGTTATACTTCTTTGGCCGGTCGCACACACCCGCTCACACACACAGGCAGACAGGACATATAAATGAAATAAAAGACATTTTTCTCTATTATTCAATATATTTCTCTTCGATATATTGTTATTTTAAACAAAACTTCTTTTCAAAGTTCGAACGTACAAAACGAGTAAATGGGTGCTTGCAGTTTGCAAGCAAAAGGGGAAAAGTGTATGATAGTATGTACATTGTAAATCATTAAAAACGAATAGAATAAGGTCTTACTTCTTTTGGAAATTATTTTAGCTGGGTCAATTTTTGACCTAAGAATATAATAATGAGATAATAGCATAAAACGAATGGTCCCATGACATGTGTACTTTGTTCTTCTTAGTAATTGCTATATTTTTCCTTTTATTTTCATGCCATTGAGCAATTTCGAAGTAAATATTTGTAATTAAACATGATTACAGTTATTTGGCAGTATGAAATTCAATCAATATGAGCTAAGTAAATGCTATGGATTTTCACATTTCATTTTATTTTTGCTGATCTCAATTATTATAATTTACATATTAAACACATGGCGTAGTACTTGAATTCATAATTTCAAAAGCCAAGAGATAATGCATCATAGAACATTATCATTTTACATGGTTTTGACTTGTAGAATGGAGTTTCGAGGTACATTTCAGAAAGTAGGTGCAAGGATTAATGTTTCCTGGAAAAACAGAGAGAGGGAAACCCGGAATAAGGTGTAAAGAGTGTTTCAGAAGCAAAATGGAGGAATCTGGAGCGATCCCAACGGATTTCGTAGGCATGAGCAAATGGAGGAGTGTCAAAGCTACGAAACAGTTTATGTATATAATTATAAAACATTGTAAAAAGTATATTTCTAAGGCATAATATCGTTAAAAGCGATTGAAATACGCACGGAGAATGTTATATTCCTTTAAGTTTAATCTTTATAGCACGCGTATAAGGTACTGGAAGTCTCGGGAACAATGAAAAAATTGCTTAGCAACGAAAATGAAAAAAGATCGAAATTTGCATTAATTTTTCGTTTAAACTTCAAATATTTCAATTTATCGATCGATAGAGAAACATCGGTTGCAAGAAGTAAATGCATTGATCTTTTGGCCTCATTTCAGTCAAAGAATGAAACTTGTATCTAAATTATTTCATATTTTAATGAATGAATGAAAATTACTCTACACTTAAATTATTCGTTTTTCCCATTTAAACCCATTAAAAAACAAAATCCTATCTGGACTCGAAACCAATGAAAAATATTGGAATTTTAGATTTTTTCCTGACTTCACACCAAATTTGAACCCTTCCCTGAAAATTTCATCCTTTTAGCTCGATTAGAAATACCCAGGAATTCGTATCAATTAGTACAATTGTGGATTTTTCTCACCCAAAAAAGAGCGTGACGCGGAAAAGAGCGTGACGCGGTTTCTCGACCAACATCCCATCCCAAAAGTCTCCAACGGGCGCAAAGAAGTATAACTTCAAAAATAATAAATTTACAGAAAATAGGGCTTTCTGTTCAACTGTATTAGTAAGTAATCCGTGTGAAGGCTTCCGCGGCTTAATGAGTTTGAAGATACATACATTGGTCCATTGTGCTGGGACGACAGTTTCACCGGCGTTGCAGTCGGCTTCTTCACTTCACTGACCTGAAGAAGCCGGCTGCAACGCCGGTGAAACTGTAGTCCTAGCAAAATGGACCTAAGCGGAAAGAAACCCGGGAGACATGCATCTTCAAATGTATAAGTAAGTGATAAACATTTTAATGGAGTTGGATGTAACTAATACACAATGATGAAATTATTAGTAATTCTCCAGAGACTCAATAAAAATGCTGTGTTTCGAGACTAGTAAAATTTCTATATTGCGTAAAATTTCAGGTATTTGTATCCAGATTAATTATTATTCTTCCTATTCCACTGAAAACAACGTCATAAAGTTAAATTTTACATTGAAAATGATCAAAACTCACATAAACTTGAAGCAATGCATGCAATGACATGAATTGAATGTTTTTTCTCTGGAACTTTGGTCTACAATTCCAATGGAAACCACCAGTTCACCAACGTTTTGCTTTTTTTAATATAGCTTCATCAGGGGTAACATTCAACATGTAAGTCATACATTAAAAATTTGCTTATGTATACATAAATAATTAATAACTCCACAGTACATACATGTTCAATTTTATCCCTGACGAAGCATTGATAAAAAAACGTTGGTGAAGTGGTGGTTTCCATTTGAATTGTAGACCAAAGCTCCAGAGAAATAAACATTCAATTATAATTAAAGTGGTCAAGATTGACTTGAGAAAGAGAAGCTTTTAATTACAATTGTATGCTGCAGGAGTTGCGCCTCCGAATGCTGCGCGCATCATGAAGACGATCTTACTTTCGTCTTTAATGATCGCTCAGCACGTATGAGAGTGACTTTAGCAGTCCGGTTATATACACGCGATCATTTGAAGGAATGAGGGAAGGGAGGATGCGGGGAGCGGAGCATGCTTGGAAGGGGGGGGGGGATGGGCGTGTCCGGAGCGGACTTCCATAGTGCTGTGCACACTTGCTTCCTTCCTTCACCGACTCTCCGTGGCTCGTGCCCGCTCGTAGCTGCCTCGGGCAGCGTGGAGTCGGCGATCTCAAACAGACGGGGAAGCAGCAAGAGGCTGTGGGAACGGAACGAATGCCTTTTGGGCGGTGATGGGGAGGGAGGGCGTGGAGAGCTATGCGTCGGTAAGAATGCATGTAACTCTAGTTGGGTATGATGGATGCGAGCGACGAAACATGGAACCCTCTCGTTGTGCCCAGCTCGGTGTTGAGTTTGAGAAAGGGATGTAAGGATTTAAGGAACGGACTGTTAGACAAGTGAATGAACCTGAGTATTTAGTCGATGGTGCCAGAAGCCTGTTTTCTTTTGAGCTGACTTCATGTTCTCTAAATGTTTTTAATAAGTGAGCATATGTTTTGAGATACTGTCACTTCGGTCAATTGAGTTCATGGGGAAGAGCGTTGAGTTTTGGAGATTATAAAGAAACAAATTTGGGTGAATAGAATTTCTCTCAACACCTCCATTCAACACTCACCACTACTGATGAGATGACGTAAACGCAAGCAGCTGTTGACGAAAAACTTTTTGTACTGTGGGTCCGGTATGGGGGAACATTATGCGAAAGTCGACGTTACGATTTTCTGTATAGCAAAAAAATCTAAAAATAACTTTAAAAATATAACGTACATTCAAATATACAATATATGATTTATAGAGGAAATATGCAAAATGTTAGTTGTGTTAGGCAATTTTAAGCTTTAGCGCGTGACGTCACACGTTGTCACAACAAATTCAACAATTTGTAGCGGAATATTAACGGTTCGCCGCCCGGAAAAGTTAGCATAACTTGATAGCACTTACGCCTAGCATGTTATGTGAGATGATAATTACCAGAGTTCTGTAAAAAAAGTTCAAAAGTGCCAAAGTTCTATAAAATGATTTACTAATGGTGACAATGCAGGCAGGAATTCAAAACTTAAGCACTGGTAGTGTTGAATTTGTTAAATTTTTCTCGAAAATCAATACAACGCCATGCCCTGAAAATGCCGCTTACGTAAGACGTTATCCACCAAAATCCCAAGTGGTAGTGACGGAGTCACTACCAACAATGTTTTAATATTGATGCGTCTCTTATCAAAATTCGTGGAGAGAAAGTTATGCCTGCCAAAATAAGTTAGTCATTCCCTTAAATCGAAACCTAAAACTCCCTCCTAGATTTAAGGAATAAAACTAAACTACCTATTGTATGAATTTAGGCTTTCCCGGCAAATGATGTTGATGAGTTATTGTTCTCGGGTTTCCCACCGGGTTAGGTTTTCCATGATTGACGACGTTTCGGCAGGAGACTTTCCTGACATTTTCAAGGCTCTGATGAGAAACGTCGGCAATCATGGAAAGCCTAACGCGGTGGGAAACCCGAGAACATCTCATTAACTACCTATTGTTTATTCTGTTACGTGGGCAAGCATGAACCTCAATGGGTTCTTGTTTTCTAAGTTTCGCTGACCAAAACAAACCATAACAGTTCCTTAGAGCTAACGGCGTTGTTATCCAGCTAAAATAACATTGGGGCAGTCTTTGGGTCACGCATTCGTAGTCTAGTGTAAAAGGTGGTTTGGAATCTTTGTCGGGCATGGACGTCGCCCGTCTTGATTTACGCTCGCTATTATTAGTCGTGCGAAAAAAGGTAAATATCAAATCATCTTATGCCAACATCAATTTTTCTTGCTGGTTGCGGCGGAGTGGCTCGAAATTATCGCAATTTCAAAAGAAAGTGGAAGTGAAATGCACGGGGTAGCTAGACTACTACATTTCCACCGCTTGTTGCAATCGAATAAATTGTAGAAATGTTTTCCCCCCCCCTTCCCCTATCCCCCTCCAATCGTTACTTCTCCCAATTGGGTATTTTCCACGTATTTCATACTATCCATATTCTGATTCAGTTACTTGAACTTATTGCATTGGCTAAAATTTTTTTTATCAAATTGTATGAATTTCGGTTTTAAAAGCTAAAGAAAGTAGAAGGTTACGAATGTTACCGAGCACACTCCGAAAACAACCGAATGGCCTGTGACGTCATTTTCGCTGTTTACATTTAGACCCAGGCGTTTCCTTATGCTTACGGTGGAAACAAATGCGGCGAAATTAGTTTGTGACGTTTTCGCGTTTCTAGATATGCCTTTAAATGGCATCTAAGTAAGGGATATAGATGGTGTTTTGTGCCACAATGTACAAATACATCGGTTGAAACACCGAACAAGAAATTTATTCCCGCAATCACGACATTGACTGATTGAAATTTCTTCCTTGGATTCCTCAATGTCCACCCGTAAAAATGTATGCTTTATTCCGCACTTTGTGTTCTGGACATATTCTTGCAATGACTGTGCACAGTGGTCCATCTCTCTTTACTTGGACGTATCCTATAGAATTATCACCATAACTCTCACGAGAAGCTTTATAATATAACAACACTTAAATTAAAATTTGAATAGACATTTAGGAGATGAGAATATATATTTAGGTATTTCTACAGCAGATAAGCCACTTCTAGAAATCTCCTCTACAAACAATCACTAATTAGCAAATACAAAATTAACGTTTTAGGTGTGTCGAGTATTGGCAGCAAAAACATTTTGCAAGTATGTACTGTGTTATGTTGATATGTTACTAAGATACTGTTTGTTTACTATTGCATGGACTGATATGGACTTCGGTAAAGAAAGAAGTATCATAATGATTATGAGTGCATTGGAAAAACAGTTAATAAAGTTCATACACCAAATACATAATTATATGTATCCAAACTGATATAAAACAGTAATGAAGATTATACAAGCAAACTTTAGGCTTACATTTTTTGGACTTAAGCTCAACGAATTTCCGCAGCATTAAATCGCTCGTCCTTCTTCATTAAAACGCCTACCATAAACATATCCACTTTGGGTAAATTATCTTATGTGGTTTTAATAAAACAATTGCACGCCATAGTCTTTGTTTTCAACGAAAACTCTTTAAATATACGGTAGATCTTCTACAGTTACTCACTTTTTCCCTCACATCCGTCTATCGCTCAGCGAAAATGACGTCAAGCCAATCAGATTTCGTTTCGCAGCGGCGTAAAAAAATTTGAAATTTCGACTACTTTAATCTTAAATATCTCAATTAATATTTAATCAATTTTAAAACTACTTTCACTCCGCAATCTTGTTTGAGTTTAAGTAACATATAAATATCCGTAAACTTAAATTTAAAATTTTGGAAAATACCCAATTGTAACCCCTCCTATTCCTTTCAACAATATATATATATATATATATATGTATACCAGGCTAGCTGCTCATTATTCAGACAGCTCTTGAAAATGACGTGTAAACGTTGAAACCGGTCGAGAGAATAAATTTAAGTGTGGAAAATTACAATGTCTGTCTCATTCTTATGTAGAAATGTCTGTTCTTAAAGAGGTTCCACTGCTGTTGGAGTCAAAACAAATACTCAATTCCATCTTTTCATTAGGTATTATAGTTTAAAAAGTACTGATTTCACTGAGGACATCCTTAGCTGTAAGAAAACAAGATTAAGATACAAAATATACAGATGATTCGACGAATATATTTTATGTGCACCATTTTTGTGGCATATTTTGGTTACTTAAATTGCGTATGTGTCGATTGTGTGTCGTGTGCCGATTTGTGAAACATGTGTCGATTACTTCTGACAAACATGGAACAATTCAGGATATAAATACATGGAAGAGTGAGTATCATGAGTTTCCTGAATAGTGGTCTTCCTGGTGTCCTTATTGAAACCCTTAACATTGATTTAACAGCCCTCTTTTGCATAGAAAATGCCTTGGCAGCTACACTAGCATCTTTAACATTCACCTTAAAACACTCAGTTTTCTTAATCCCAGATTTTAAATAAACTGTTTTAATCCCAGGTATAATTTTGTATTCTTTAAGTGTTATTTCGGTTTGATATGTTTAACGGTGAAATTATAGAAAAACGTTGCATGAGGTAGTTACTTAACAGTAAGTACTGAAGGTAAACATAACAAGGTTTAAGTACTTGCCCAAAAACGTAGGTACTAACAAAAAAGGTTTCCTCACAATAACAAGCATAAATGGGTTACAAGGTAGCATATTAAGTATTTATAATATATTCATTCCGTTATTCTAACGTTTCCTGATGTGTTTACTTACACATTTTTACATGCTTTACGTTAATTGAAGTATATATATATCAACTTAAATTCCTACCTTGGCTTGTCATTCTTATACGAGGGCCGTTTTTTTTTCAACCTCCGATCACCCAGTATGGATGCCATGCGAGCGGCAGAAGGCGGGAATGCGCTGTAGACAACTGCGCAACTCTCGCAATACACACTCCGCCATTGTCGACATCAAAGCGTCAGTTTGCGTTCCGCTACAACCACGTAAACATGGACGCCATCATTGATTCTCCCGCCAAGTGTGAATCGTTCTGATCCATAACAATGCTCGTCCACACACTGCTGGTGCAACTCAACGGCTCCTCGACCAATTTCAATGGGACATTTTCGATCATCCACCGTATAGTCCTGACCTAGCACCCAGTGACTTTCATCTTTTTCCTAAGCTGAAGACATGGCTAGGAGGGAAGCGCTTCCAAACCAATGAAGATCTTCAAAACAACGTCAATGCTGTTTTTAATTCACTGGCGGCAACATTTTTTGAAGAGAGCATTGGAAAACTTGTTCACAGATATGATAAATGTCTCAATCTATTCGGTGATTATGTTGAAAAGTAACCGTAAATGTACCAAACTTTTTGTAATAAAATGATTGTTTTACATGAACTTGTCTTTCATTTATAGCCTATCGGAGGTTGAAAAAAAACGGCCCTCGTATTTCGTTATAAGGGCACGTTTTTCTATAAGTAGCCGAAACATGAATTAATGACATTCTAGTCATTGCACGGTAAAATCACTGAAAAGATGTAAAGCGGCTTGCAGGGTGTCCAGTTGTGTTCTTAAAACTTGGATTATGATTCTCAATCTTTATCTCCACCGAGGGATCCCCAGTTATAAAGGATATTTCAGCGTCCAGTATATTCAGGTGGCTGTATACCTTTGGGCGGTTGCTACTAATTTATCGACGTTTTCTGATTTCCTTTGCCAGGTGCGAGTATTCAGTTGCGGAAGAAAGTGAGTCGATGGTGGAAGATGAATAAAGGTTTTATAGTGTTCGAGCACGCTACAACCAGCGCGCTCTGAATTTCTCCTATTCATACGATGCGAAAATACGTTTCCATTCTCCGCGCTACTTTATTAAGCATTTCTTCGTCAATGGACATTGACCCCACCTTTTTCCGGTATGATTATGTAACTTTTCAACTAATGTTATTCGAAAAATTAGGACGAAAATGAAATTCAAGAAAATTTGTCCGTGACCTACTGCCGGACGTACTTACCGTTTGCCGTCCGGCTTGAGCTAATTGACAGAATTGTTTACTTTGTTATTGTTTACTGCGGCTAATTTTGCCATGAGTATTTCGTGCTTTCCTGTGCAATTTCTTCTTCTCATTACTTCTCCCAACCACCTCTTCAACCTCCTCCGATTCTCCTTCGGAATTTCCTCTTCTCACCCACCATACCAAGAACTTCCTGGTTTGTCATCATTTCTGTCCACCGCACTTTCTCCTCCATCCTCCACATCGACATCTCGAACGCCTGCAGCCGAATATCGTCTTCATTTCTCAGAGTTCATGTCTCTGGCCTATACAACACTGCACCTCATGCCAAACTCTTCAGTAGCCTCTTACTTATATCCTAATACAAGGTCAACTTCTATTACAAAATAGTAGTTACACTGAATGCTTATTTTGATAGCACTATTCTACTTCTAACTTCTTAGCTACTATGACCATTTTCTACCTGCGTACTACCCTAGTAATTAAATTGCTCCATTTTCTCCAGTTTGTACCGTCCTACTTCTATAATCAGACTCGCTTCCTTTGACCTAGAGTGTCTTTTATTTTCTTTTTTAGCACAGTATTTTTTATTACGTTTTAAAATAACAGTTAATAACATTACAGTATTTATTTATCGTAAGATCACTTTTGTTTTCTCATGATTTTATTGTATATTGATTCTCATTACTTTTGTTTTCTCTCCTCACTCACCATACCAAGCACTTCCTTGTTTGTGTTCCTTACATCCACATTCTCCATTCTATTCCACACATACAACTCATCTCGAATTCTTTACTAGAGAAAAATCTCGCTCAGACAACCTCAACACCCCCTGCCACAAGCCCCTGCGGCAGCAGCTCGCTGGGTCGTTGTAGTAGGCGTGGCAGGTGTTGCACTACTACCAGGCGTCGGAGCCCTCTACCCTACCCCTCCACTCGGGTAGCACTTGTCGGTACATCTGCGACGGTGGCAGTGGAAGCCGAACGCGCCCAACCGTAGGGTGTGCACGGAGGAAGAATGGATAGTGTCCCGTGCGAACCACTCCACTACCCAGCCACCCCTTCTGTTTCTCCTTGTCCACCTCTCTTTCTCTCCTTGGATTTCTCGAATAATTCGAACGAGATAGTTTGCGTGGAAATTTTTCCTTTCCTCCATCAGTAGCACCCGGGGGGAGATTGAAAACCCTCTGAAAGCTGCTCATTAGTCTTGCATCACAAGTTAACAAGTGCTTACGCATGCGTGAACATCCCGAGTTTCCTTTACTGATGGAATTGAGTTACTGCTAGTGAGCCGATGATAACGCAGGAGTAGAGAGCGATGAAATCATTTATTTTGAATCTATACAATATAATTTGCATTTGAGTCAGCTTTCAGTAAAATAGTGTTAGACTTGCATTAATGTTTTGCACTAAGGTTCCTATTCATTCCCTTTATGGAACGCTGTTACTTGACTGATTGCTGATTGTAGAAAATCTATTATTTGATACGACCAGTTTCAGCATAACGATAACATATTTCGATACCATCATATATTACTACATAGTACTAGAGTACTAGGGATTGCATTCAAAGCCTCTAATTAGCGAAGCCATTTAAAATTTGCAAGTTGATTGCTTGGCGTAATAATAGGTAGGAATAAAAGCGGAAATATTTTGTTCCCTTCCTCAACCGTTATGCTAACATACGGTTCAGTTGTCATCACCATGGAAAATAATCGTATGTTTTAATCCATGACAAGAAAATAGCAAACATTTTACATTTTTAAAAATACAGGTAAAAATCAGTCTCTCAAAAGTTTTTCTCTCCTCGTGAATATCATGTACTTAGTATCACACAGTGCATTTGCTATAAGTGTATAGTTACATCTGAAAACGGAAATATTTTTCATTGCACTAGGGTGTAGGTTAAAAACATATATTTTCCTGTGCTCCTTAGCAGTTGTAAAATGAGCTTAAAAATGCATTTCCTTCAAACAAAAAATCTAAATATTTTCAGCCATCTGAAAAAAATAAATGAAAATCCGTAGGTTGTCTCTCAAACGTACACATGTCTTACTGAACTTATCTAACCTCAAGGAGGTGGTCATTTAATCACGGCTTGCTTTTGTAATGTCCTGCCGTGAAACTGCTTGCGGTGTCGTGGTCCTGCCTTGCATGCACCTGCTCCACCGTAATGAAAGTTTTATGAACAGGTTCTGAATCTAAGCGAAAAGGATGCAAAAAACCGAAATGCAGCCACCCTGGCTGGTAATATGCCAAGTTATGCACGTTCACACAACTCGAACGCCCGATGTACGATTATCCCGCTTGCTTTTTTTTACCTCTCATCGAGGTTTATCTTAAGATTTTCAAATAACTGAGATACAAAGAGCCCTAATCTTTGTGGCATGGTATTAAAAATATTAACATAAGAATTTTTCCCTAAAAAATGAAACGAGTGTTTTCTTATACGAGAAAATTTACTTTAAAAATAAAAAAATAGCATTTTTATGAATGAATCACCGTGATATTGGATAGAATAAAATGTGATGAATTTCTCCTTATAATATTATCGTGAAATGATTGATTTTGAACGTATATGCATAATTAAATATTTTTATTGCCACAATGGTAAAACGTCAATTCTCGGCGATCTCGGATACGGTCATCGCAAATGGAATTTTAATGAAAGAGGAATAACTGTATCTTTTTTAATTTTGTATTTTTGAATGTAGCAACGAGATTTTTAGAGCAAAATAAATATTATAAGCTATCAGCTACATGTGCATCTGAAGCATTTTTAACGGCTTAATGAGTGCATGAGTATTTATATGCACAAAGTTTAATTTTATGCAAGTTAACTATCATATTTTCCATTTAAAACGTCTGCTTCTGATTCACTTTATGATGATTATGTGTAAATACGAAATCATGAAACTTGACATTGGCCAGCATTAGTTAAAGGTTTCAAGGCTAACTTATCCATAGGATGGACTTCATTAGTAACTTTTTATATTTAGCCATTGCCAATTATACATTTGGGATCAGTCACAGAATGATTTCACTCGCGAAATAATTAAAATACATGGGATAGCCGCTCACTTTGTTAAAAACTGCTACGAGCGAATAGGAAGTGTTACGCTGAGCTGATGGAAAGACTAGAAAATCGAAGGTTACAGGCCATGCTTAGATCACTTGAAAAATTCAGATCAGGAGAGTTTCAGTACGATACGAAGGATATTATTTTAACCCCGCGCCATAAGTATATTTAGAAGTTATGGAAGCGGCAAAATAAGAGAGATACACTGCCGAACTGAGAGGTAAAAAAATTCCTTTCCACTCTCCATTAGTGTCTATAGTAAAAATGTGACAGAGTTAGGCTCCAAGACCCCGTGTTAACATCCAATTTTACCCATATCCTCTCCGCCTTCCTCTTCCTTCCCTTTATATGCCTGGTGCCTTAACATCCCTTGCCGCAAGCCCCTGCGGTGGCTCGCAGAGCAGAAACTACTAAGTAGATAGTGTGTAATAGTAACTACTGAGTAGTAGACGTAGATATGAACGCTACGCCTCAAAAGAGTTGTGAGCACTAAATGCAAACCTTTATGGATACTATCCAATGATTGTGACCTAAACTCATGGAGAGAAGCAGAACTCAACTTCTAGGGAGCCTCATGTTTTGCCGTTATATTTTTAATAATATTATCTAAGTGAGGCAAGGGCCCAGCCACATTGACGTACCGGTTCCCGTAAGATCACCGAAGTTAAGCAATGTTGGGCCCGGATGGCGGTTGGATGGGTGTCCATGTACACTTTCACCGTAGTGTTCTTGTCCCCTATCTGCATGTGGCAGACAGGCATGGGGTTGGCACAATGGACCAAGAAGGTCTAAGTGCCCGGGCTCCATTCGAAGGCCCCCCTACAAACAATCTAATCTAAGGGAACTCCCTGCTATTGTTTTCCTCTGGGATTTTGAACATAATGAAAAAAATTCCTTCTTTCCACGCAACATTAATGATTACAACAAAAAAGCATGACACTAACTTAACACGCATCGTAAACAAACAATTCACATCTGTCCTCTTACCTCAACTTTTTCCTATTCTCTTCCCTTTCATGCCTAGAGTCCTAACACCCCCTGCCACACGCTTCTTCGGCGGCTCGCAGGGTATTATGCAGCTGTAGATTGTAAGGGTATCTTTGGCGGATTATGGTCGAGAGGGGGAGGGTATTAGTCGAGCACATGGGAAGTGGTGCTGTTGGAAAGAGGAGTGTATAGTCGGTGCAAAGTTCGTTCCGCTCCGGGGCGCCCTTGCAAGGCGTCATGGCGCTGCAGTTAAGGGTTGGTAGGAGATGGGAGGAGGTGGATGAGGCTGAATTGAGCTTGTGGGAATGGCGACACATCTGCATAATATGGGAGGAGGAGATGCGGAGGAGGGGAAGAAGAGAACTAACACTCTGTACACTCCGATGTTCATCGTTCGTCACGGGGGAAGAGCACCGCGCAGGGACCGAGAGAAAAAAATTCAGCGTTTGTTGGTCACTTCAAGGATAAAAGGGAAAACAGCGTTGGGGTCGTGGTCCCATTTGCATCTACAAAATTGCCTGTGGACCGAACATGACAGAGTACGACGAATTTCGGGTGCTTTCTTCGCAGCTAATGCAGATCAGTGCACTTCAACGCACACTAGTGTGCATTCCACATATAAGGTAGTTTGAGCGAGATATCACTTCACAAAAGATTAAATGAATTTGGCCTCATTATAAAGAAATTAATCTCATTTTTCTAATGATAACAAAAAATCAGCCATTTACCATAGTACTTTTCAAAATATTGGCAAAAAATACTAGCCATTTTCCATAAAAAATTCCCATCTCTTTAGTGAAATTCTGAGACTGATTGATGTCAATGATACATTTCAAGATCTACAGAAGCTTTTTCTCAAGTAGAACATATTTCCAGTTGACATATTAAAAAAATATGTAGATTGGTTAACAACTTTTCCCAGTGATAACAAAATTCCTTTAATTTATGCGGAATTACATCGGTTGGTCTCTATTCTATGGTACGGGTACGCAGTCTTAAGACACCTAATCCAAATACTCACGGCAGTAATTTAAGCAGAATCTCAAAAAACTCTTCGGAAGTGGTGTTTTCAGCTTACGGTGCGAAAACAATCAGTAAAATTAAAAACTGATAAATGTATATATAATTAAGTACTGAGGACTTCACTAATGAAAAACAAAGCTTTTACATATTTAATTTTAGATTATTTACTTCATGCTCTTTACAGTTGCTTATATTTAAAAACTAAAGGTTGAATATGATCTCTATTATGGCAAGGAAAAAATCTTGTCCAAACTGTATTGGGATTTTCGAGGATATCCGTTGCTTAGAGTCTGAATTCCAAAGCGGAAGTCCCCGGTAAAACCTTGAGCATCTCATCTGATTGTGAACGACGCGTATAAAGTCTGAACCTGGAATTGTGATGTTCGACGTCGGCGCGGAATTCCTATTCGTCACTTTTTGGTGTTTCAGAATTAATTTCAGCTATTCTACCAAATAAGCGGTAAGTTTTTCATGGACAGTACCGCGCGCCCCAAGGCGTGCCGTAACCCACAGGCGGCCGGTCGTAGGGGTGGTAAGTCTGCGACTCATTAATTAATGTGAAACGGGGACGGAAATTATGTAAATCGGAAAATGTTTCACACTTCCTTAATGCATTTCAATCCAAAATGACCCTCCATATCGTTAAAGTTACTGTAAGTCGTAACTACTTAAAAAATTAGCGCAATGAAACCTACGGACTAACAATTTCTTTCATTAGCATTCTTGCCATCAGTCCATTAAAAGGAACTGTAGATGCAATTGCACTGAAATTTAAGGTAAAAATTACACCCATCCACAATAATCCAGTATATCTATTAACAATAGATTCTTTTTAAAACTTTTTCCAATAAAACACGAAACTTGGATACAACTTAGCGATTAAAAGTTTAGTTTCTGAAGTTAGAGGTAATTCAAATGTTAAGAGGATCGTTCTGAAACTTTCGATTTGTTTCATCAGTGTATCCCTCAACTTAAGGTACGGTTTAATAAATCACAATCGGTAAATTAACTCTTTGTCAGGGGTGACCAAATAAAGTTTTGCCCACACTTTTAAAATAGATTGAGCCAGCACAGTCCAAGGATAGTCTTGCCTATGATTTCCCCGATCGAAATGAGATTTCTCCGTTTCCTTTATAAAACCAATCATTTTCTAATAGAAAGTTCCGCCTAAACTCCTCGTCAATTTTGTCTCTCTTCATACAGCTCAGGGCACCCAGGGGTGGTATCATGGTTCCTTCTTTCGCGTAGTCGTTATCGCTATTGAAAACCACTCAAGAAGGGCAATGCTCACTACCACTGCCCTAAGAACTCACTCCATCAATTGAAACTACGGATTTAAAGCACCTGACAAAATTTGAAGAATGACGATCACGTTTTCGCTCTCATGAGCGCAATTAAAAAGTATCGATAACGCGAAAGCACGTATTATCGTTATCATGTATAGATCAGATATTCAAAAATTGAGAACAGTTATCGCTCTCCAGGATTCCTATTCTTCCTTTGCCATTCCCACGTTTACCCAGCACTTTCCCAATCTGCCGCCTATTCAGCATGACATTATCCCTCAACAAATCATCCACCCAATTTTGCTCCATCCGTGTAATTTCTCCCATCAGCTTCCTTTCCTTCTCCTACCATATGTAGCACTTCCTCATTTGTTTTTTCCTCTCTACCCAGCTTGCTCTCTTCATCTATCTCCTCAACACATCTCAAAAGCCATTAGTCTACGGTCATCTTCTCTTGAAGTGACCAAGTTTTTTGAGCCATAACACGCTGCCCTCCGAGATTAAAATGATGGTAGTTGACATGAGGTTTTTAGGTATTTCCTTCTGCTCAAGGGTTAGGTAATCACAGTATACTTGCCCGAGATCCGTACCCCCAACCTTTAAGCCGTCATGTGTTACGAATCTGGCTAACGTGGCCGGCTAGATATTGACTGCGCTTATTAATTCCTCATTTGAACCGTCATAGGTATGTTACAGATTTTGAAAATATCGGAATTAAAACAGTATATTGTGGTTATCACAGTATTATTATGAACATTTTTTATGAATGTCTTTCACAAGAAGTTGACACTTGGGCATATAGCTACATCGATTAGGTATTACAAACCGTTTCTGCTTTGTAAATGTGATGCAGTATATAATGACGATGTCATCCATCTAACCCGTCATTTTGTAATGTAGACACTTGTATAATTGCAAATAGCTGTGTTCAGTGGAGTAAAATTGGAGTTAAAATAGTAAAATATGATTGAAAATGAGGCGATCCATATGATTTCAATTTATTTTTTATTCATGTCATATTCAGAGAGGGAAGAAAGATCATATATAATAATCATTTCAGGAATTGATTCTTTTATTTTCATTGTAGATTTCAACTGCTGATGTAGTATGGAGTCATGGAGGAGAATGAACAATACAATGCCACGTTTTATTCACTTATTATTATTTTTTAAGCGTTGTAACTAATTGCTGGATTATCGGTGTATTTCCATGCGCTGCATTGATTGATAATCTGGTATGCCTCACTATAGACAGTTTACTTACGTAATTCTACGTGCATGGATGTAATCCAATGGCTTGATATCATCAACACCTTATTGACACCTTTGACTTATGTTGGGCAATTATTTCTATGAGGCATCAGTGTTTTCTTAGTCACACCGTATACTGTTGCGATGATTCCATTACCACGTCACTCTCAACTCCTCACGAGGTATCCCGGGTGGTGATCCGGAGAGCCTTAATGATAGGACAGAGTTGAGCTCAGTCTCACGTCACTCTTGAAAGTATGAATGGTTTACTTGTGCGGTAGAACTTTCAACCTCGTCCGCGTTGGACTTGGCATGATCCCAGACTATTATAACATCATGAATAGAATCAAATGGCACTTTGAGGAAATCGGTGGATCGTGGAATCGCCTACGCTGGGAACTAATTAATGAGGCTGAAATTTCCGCGACTTCTGAAGTCCCTCGCATTTCCGCTTACTACTTCGTTTTCTCTTTGTTTCGGGTATAATCGCATGCAAATAATTCTCTAACAGACTACAGTATCACTGGAATCATCCAGTTGTACCAGGAAAATTTAAATGCGATTCTCCATTCCACACAGAAACCTGATAATATCTTCATGGTTTCGTACTTCTTGGGATACTCGACTTGACGAATCTTTTCCTATTCTTCAATGCAACGTTTCATTTTTATACTTTTCTTCCATAGTGCCTTTCACACGTATTACCTTTTTGGAATAGTGATGTAAGTCGCCCCGCAATTTTATTCGAAAAAACATTTTCAAATGTAATTTTATATTAGTAGTAACTTGCTTAATTATGAAAATTATGTAAAATATAATTCTTGTATAGTTTCCATTACCGCAAGCATGGTGAGTTTCACCAAATAAACAGATTGATTTAAATGAGATGCGATCATGGTGCTTTATTTACTTACTTGAAAAATTATTAAAAATGTGCGGATTATCTCTCTAGTCACCTTAATTTCCACTAGAGACTCGAAGAATTCACACTAGGCTTAGACTTGTTGAAGAATTCTGATCAGGAGAGTTCCAGTATGCCTCGGAGTATATTATTTTCTGCCTGCACTATATATCTAGAACTAATAGAAGTGACAAAGTAAGATTAATACACTACCGAGCTGATTGCTGCAAAAATTCCTTCTTTCCATGTACCATTAGTGGCAAAAACTCCGTGGACAAGCAATTCACTTTTTTAACCATTATTCATTTAATATGACATACTATTACATATTAACACCATTACCCGGCTGGAAACCCGAGAACTATTCATCCTAAGCATTCGCCGGGAAAGACTTAAATCCTACAACAATTCACTTTTGTCCTCTGCTCTTCCTTTTTGTCCTCTTCTCTGCTTTCCCTTTTCTTTTTTTTGCTGGTGTCCTAACACCCTCTACCACACGCCCCCTCGGTGGCTCGCTGCTATACTATTAATGCTCGCTGGATATTAAGTAGATGTAGAATTATTTTCGATGCGTTGCATGGGATAATCTACATTTCGCGATTGATACCTCGAATATATGCGAATCTGATAAGTTTCCCTTTTCTTTGGAGGAGTTGCTATTTTATGCTGACGAGCTATCGACGAAATGTATTTCGGAAATTCAGTGTAATTCTTTTGTTAACGGTAGGTATGAGGTTGTCTCATGTGAATACATGACCATCTCCTTGATAAGTTCAGTAAGGGATATGTACGCCCGAGAGACATCACACAGATTTTTAATTATTTTTTAAGCAGCTACAAATTTTTGGATTTTATCTGAAGTGAGAATTTAAGATATTTTTCAACTGTCACCCTCATGTCAAGCAACGAGGCGAGGCATGAGTGTGGGGAAGATGTTTTTTCGCTCTACATATTTTGGTCCACACAGAACGGCCTTAGCAATGTTGAGTCGGTGATGCTTTTACCATGATAGATTGAGAATATGTTAATGCTACATAAAGTATGTGGCTGATATAATTACCATCAACTTTATTTAAATAGTGACTATGGAAATTAGAAGCTAACAACGATAACTCGTATTTCAGCCACCGAATGGCCTCACCATTCGCGAAAAGTAAGGGCGGTCTTTTTGTCCACAATCATATCCGCCTATTTTGACATCAACTCCGAACGAGAGTGAGGAGATAATTGCGGTTGCAAAAGAATGCTTCACGAGAAGGTGGTTCACTGTGTTGGTCCCGGATTGAACAGTGAAGGGGAGATCATACAGCTACATACGTGCAAGTCAGGAACGCAGAAAACGTGGTGCGCTTTAAGTGTTATGAATGTGGATGCAAAAACTCATGCCGCGGGTTTATTAGGAATTTATGGGAGTGAAAGGGAAAGGATTGCGGAAAAAGGATGATGTAGCATTGAAGATTTAGTGAGGGAGGACGTGTTGGTGGTCAGGGGAAAAACTAGGCAGGGTATTGAGGATGATTGGTGAGACGACATACCAAACTAAAACCTTTAGAAGGAAACGGATGTAATTTTAGCAAAGAAGCACGAATTTTGCGGTGAGTGAAGTGAGAAAGGCATTATCTGAAGTGCTGAAATATAAAACCCTTAATTTCTGTTAAGATTTTGACTATAATGTTGATACGCGAACTATTCATGTTCTAACTTGACTCAGGAAAACGCAAATGTAGACCTGAAAATCGATTGAGGATTCGTCGCAGAGTGGCAGGACATATAAGGTACCTACGTTGATCTACGTATCACGTCACATAAAATTAAATGAATTTGACCACATAATTATGGAGAATGACCCAAAAAATTATACAAAAATATCAGACTACGTACTGTTCTGCTTTTTGAGATATTTGCGACAAAATAAAGCCGTTTTTAATAGTAATTGTTACGGCTATTCAATCCAAAGAGACTTTATTAAAAATAGTAAACATGTTCTCACGTATAGATAACGTATGATGACAGAAATATAACGGTGTGTAGATCCCATACTTTTTCCACCATTCAAAAATACAGTTATTAAAAAACGCGTAACTTACTTTTTATAAAATCACTATAAATACGGTTTTGATGGCGCGGTCTGCTTACGGCAGGAAACAAGTAAGTCATGTTAAAGCCTATATATGGATACGTACTCGTTTTATTATTTTATTTATTTAATTACTGAGAATTTCAGTTATGTAAAATATTAATTATAAGAATTAGTTACATATAACATAAAATAATGTTTGCGTGACATTAATATTACTATACTAGCTGGTAACCTGTGAAAAATGACGGGGAAATACCCGGTCATGCAAATATTATTGTATAGATTTTATTTATGCATTAAATTTGTGTGATGTTTCACTGATAACAGTCCGTTACTAATGTTTAAAATAAATAAACATGTACGTGCTATAGTGCAACGTTGTTTACGTGGATGCTATGTTAATTGGGGCTTATGAGTTTAGTTAAGGCGTGTTTTTTTAATTACAATTTATCTGGGTCGAAAATGGAAACTCGTAGATTTTTTCATATACATGTGATGCTACATTTAAACAATGACACCAAAGCCAAAACTACACTACGGTTCAGCCGTTTTCTCCATCATTAGCATCGCCTCTTCTCCAACCTCCCGGATATTGGCTTTTATTAGTGTAGATTTGTTTCAATCTTCTTAAAACTGATTTAGGTAGTTTGAGCAAGATATTTCCCTGGCCATATAGCAGACCATACCTATTCGAATTTTAGTTTTCTTTTAAATTCAGCGTCTGTAAGAAGTATGAAGTAAATATTGTAATATTGATGGTGCAAAAATATAGTTACATCTGTCAAAATTTCTCAGTAATTAAGTAAATTTAACAACGTAAGTCTCCAACTTGACTCATTTTACACGCCGTACGGCTAAAAAGCCTAGAAAACGGCAGTTTTTTTTGCGATTGTGTAAAAATAACTGCGGTGGGAATTTGATTTTTTTAATAAACAGTTGTGAAAGATAATAACTACTTTTTACCATCATTAGTTTTTTGACAAAATCTAGGTGTTTAAAATTCCTAAGTTTTTCAATATTCTCCCTCTTGACCGCACAGCCGTAATCTATCCCATGTAAAACAGCATACATGTTTAGACAAATTGCTCGAAATATAGTTTGGCAAGGGGTTAATATTTTGATATCATTAAATAGATGGGTGTCTTTTCTTTCAAATATCGTCAAATTTATCAAATTCTGGGTGAATCGATTTATCCCTCAAACTACCTTAATTTAAAAAATAAAATTCGAACATTGTGTCTAAAATGTCTATGGAATAAATCTCGCTCGAAATACCTTCAGTTCCAATCTAAGCATGACCGGATATCACCTATTTCATTGCAATAAGCAGTATGGATTCGATTTAAAGGTGAAAAACACTGCACGATGCGAAAAACATTACACGATATCCTTGGTCTTCGTCCTCACCTTTGGCATTTATCGAACCGATAACGAGGTGGAAATTTTTACATCCTGCGACGTGAAGAAGTGTTCTAAGAAGACAACCCAGACGTCCCTGGACCTGTAGGACGTGCCGGAAAAAGAGATTCATCGCACAGTCGTGATATCCTCCTCGTGAACTGTGAGCATACGCCATTAGTAACTTTTCCCCTCGCTATTCCATCGGTACTCTTCATATTAATGCGTTTCGGTTCATTAAAATATTTCATCGGAGTTGTGTTACTCCGATGACTATGTGTAGATGATAATGTGTAGATTAGAGATGTGTAATAGATGATATAAACTAAAGAATTTATTTATTATGCCTTTATCTTCAATCGACAGGGAATGATATCACCTATCGCTCTTATTCTACTCAGACAACCCTTTCCATTAAGCATGTATTTTTTATTTCTTCATCAACCTAAGAACAACCGACAGGGCTATTACATCGGGCGTCTTTTCATAACATACAACAATTAACGTTCACAAACAACTATGTCCTGGGTATTGAAAAATCCACAGAGGAGGGAATCGAAACCGTGACCCTAAGCTTGGCAGGCAAGGACCTGGCAAATAGCCACCTCATAACCAATGACAATTTTTTCCTCAATTAAAGCATGTTATGACTAGAGTTATCATCGAGGTAATCGAAATTTAGACGAAATTATATTGAAATATGTTTTTTAGAATATTGGAATAGACGTGACACCTTGAGATATGTTAGCAGCCATTATAATTCTAAGAAATGTATTTACTGCGCGTTTTGAAGAAACTCTGTACATATGTAATCAAATTGCTTCGCAATATGTGCCGCGTCATAAGTCAATGTGTTAAATTAGCATTTATTTGCCAAAAACCAAATTGCTATGATACATTTTTTTCACTTGTATCGATAAGTATTATTGAAGAGAACACGCATGCAAAATTTCACCCAAACTGTACATAAGGAAAAATCGCACCAAGCACCTTAAGGCCCAGCGCACTAGACAGCGCACTTAAAAACTGATTCATATTATTGATATGCGCTGGATTATGCTAGGGAAGAAAATAAAACCGATAATAGCATTTTTGATTGCTGTTCAGGAGGTTTGACCGTGACTGCGTTTGATAAACTATTGCTAAGTTCACACTTCTTGCTTATTTGGTTTGAAAAACCCTGCTTTCGTCGATGACATGCGATAGCCATTGAAAACTAAAATTAGGGTAGAAAATAAGCAGATTACTCCGAGAATATATCTTCAATGAATACGTTTTTATAGCAATAGACGCCTACTGCAGCGCTATTTCTATGATATTATCACATTTTTACTTCAATTACCGTCGATATTAGCTAATTACTCAAAATATAAGGTGAAAAGATTAATCTTTTTTGTTTTTAATCAATTTCTCAGGAGTTTTCGCCTCTCATAAACAGTTTTCCGAGGTAATGGAATTTATATTAGATATCGAAATGATGTTTTTCCCATGATTCACCCCATTATCTCATTTAACACCATGTATTTTCAAGTTCAATTTTCGAGAAAAATAGCATCGAAAGATTTAGTTGTTCATACCAGATGGAAGACATTTTTATCTATAGGATCCCAGAATATGAATCAAACAAAATTCATATAGTTTTACCCACTCCGTGGCAAAAAGATATCCTTCTTAAAAATGTAGTTTGAACGAAATTGCTAAACATTTTAGAAAACTTTCGGCCGCGACTACTAATAAACGTGTATCTGCAGAATGCTACCTGCCGGCTGGTTAGCGTAACTTTCGTTTGTGCACATTTCCATTCATCATCGTCCGTGCGTACTGATGTTTTCTGACCTTTGCAAGCCGGATGTTGGATTATGGGAATTTTTATATGTTTGTCATTAAATTGACATCTCGATCTATGTACCATTTGAATCGATTTTAACAATAATGGGTTCGGTTGTTACAAGTTTTACCGCACTGAATCTGATAAGACGTTCTAATCTTGATTGATTCGATTCTCCTAACCCAGGAATTAATGAGAATGGTTTACTAAACAAATAGGTTATGGGCCCAGAACGCTTCCACTGTGCTAGCATGTTCTGTCTTCCTGTGAATCTTATACCTGCATTCTGCTCTACTGTGCCCTGTTCGACCACAATTGTCATAATAACGATAAACAAATTTACCAAGAGAACTGTCACCTTTTACCACTGTACTGATATGTGTATTTCAAAATTTTGGAGTATTCTGATTCTGTCTACTTCCTTGTTTAGAATGAGCTGAGAAGGCTGTTGTGGGTTGTACTTCCTGTCTCGCCAGTTGTCGGTCCTGTGGCTAGAAGGTGCGTTTAGACTCCTCGTCCAAAAGGCGATTTTTTTACAAATGCTAAAGTCATGTTTTCAGCAGACATGGTTTCTATGGCAGTAACAACAACATTGTATTCGTCAGGCATTGTAAGAAGTAAATTGTACATCTAGATCAGTAAGCAGATTTCTAAGCCATAAGAGTTCAGTTGAAGCTGTAGCTACTATAGTGCTACGTACTCAGCCTTTGTTGTGGATAAAACCATCACCACGAATGGGATTCTCAATTGCTCACACTATGAGATGGTGAATACGGCCGCGCACGTCACACGTAAAAACTCTTGTGATAACTTAGCCCATACGTGCATTAGATTTTCTGAAAGAGACTTCGGGTTTTGCTGCGTCTTTTTTTGCTGATTACGAGCTATCGTTACCATTGCAGGCAGCTTCATCATGAATAAGGTATAGTGAGTATTTTCTGTTAAATTCCAAAGGGAGTCATTCCTGATGATGCTGTCTGCAATGGTATCGAAAGCTTGACACCAACAAACAAAGACGCAGCAAAACCCGAAATCTCTCTCAGAAAACTTACACCGCTGCAGGTGTCTACGATCAGCATGCATTCAATTTGCAATTTCTAGGTTTTCTTTCGCTCATTTATGAAAAAGCGTCCATTTTCCCTAATTACACGCCATGTTTTTTTTTGGCGCAATTGACCTTCACAGTCGATAAACCTGGGGAATAGAGCCCTATTGCCCTAAATGCATTGTGCGAACCGTTAATTGGAGTTAACTTATCGCCATCAATCGAAATCTTTAGTACGCATCGCGCCGTTACCAACTGGAGCGCATGATGCCAATGCTCTTAGATAATTATGTAACTGATTCTGAAAACATAATGCATTGACCTCTCAGACACCCGGTGAGATGGGGAAAGCATGTTTTAAGTCTAAAAGCTAAAGTTACCTAGTGAGATAGAGAGAGAGAAAGAGAGAGATAGTCGCCGGCGTAATAATATAACTTACAGTCGTAAAGAAAGGAGATAGGCTCCATTCACGTGGGATTAAGAATATATGCGAGGGAACGCGTAACTCGTAAGGAGAATGTACGCATTTAAAAAAAGAAAACTGGGCGATGGAATGTACGTGAGATTGTAGACGACGATTTGACTCGCCCGTTCTTACTTTTCTCGGGTGGAGTCGGGTCCAAGTCTTCGGCTTCGGCAAGACTATGAGCTTGTGCTTCGTCACTGAAAGTAAAGCTACCAATAACAGCTGATATAAACGAAAAAAATGTACTTTCGCCTCTATCAACGATCACCGGTGATAAAGGTAACTAATGCCGTCACTAGAGCCTTGCGTTGTTGTGGCATACATACAGATTGCAGTGATTATGTGAATACAACTGTCCACCTTAAGAAACCTTTAAAATAAAAATTAAAAAATAAAACATATATTACCTATTTAGAAATAATAGGAAATATGAAAAAAGTTTCAAAATGGCAAAAAAAAACAGTACAAAAATAGAAAAATTCTCTATCACTGACGACAAAGGTATCTAGTGCAGTCGCTAGGGTTTTGCGTTGTTGATACTTAGGTATACTGATTGCAGTCAATATGTGAATGTAAGTGTGCGCCTAAACCCTTGTGAAAAATATACAAAAATAAAACAATTAAAAAGCATTTAGAAGTACAAATCAAAAGTGTAACACTAAACAATTATCGGAAAAAATAATAAAATCAATGAAAATGCCACATAAAAGTAAAAAAAAAATAGAAGAAAAATTCACTTGAAAAAATTAGCCTTAGTTTAGATTTAGTTCCATCCCACATACAAAAATTCTGTAGATTTCTCATACACGATGCCAAATTTTTCTACCGCATAAATTCCAATCCCCTCTGTTAAACCGACTGGAAGAGGTGAGTTCAGCTCACTGGTACAGACTCTTAAAAGCGCCTTCGATGCATCAGATAAGAGTAGGCCTCTTCAGAAAATGTTCTCACCTTGTAGGACTCTAAGGGGAGCCTACATCAGAAAGCCACGGAATAGGGTAGTTTCCTTCATCAAAGAAAACAGAATTCATTAATTGCGAATAGTGCCCCGCCATAAATGTATTCATTACACGCAAATTATTTGGATTAAAAAGTCTTAGTTTCCAAGAAAATTAAATGTTAATTTTAAGTTCATTTGAAAAGGCTCGGAAATGGCGGGACAGCGGCAGCTTTTATGATGACGTAACAGGTAGATAGTCAACATTGCGAGGTATATTTAATTATCTTCGACTGCACTTACTATTGTATTTCAGAGTCCCTAAAATCTGGTGAACATGTATTAATATACCTCGATTAAAATGCTCAAAGTTCGGAAACTCTCCTCCATTGAGCATGCCATTAAAAGACGTTTTCTAAGCTCCTACGCTCCCTGCTAGTACAGAGCTACCGTGAAGGCGTTCTTCGCGGCAAGCGTCGCATGCGCAGTGAAATGAATAACGAAACTGCGTACCTGTGACTTCGCGTTCTGTGGTGTTCCGGCTTAGTTGTTTACGTTTTGATCACTTTCGTTTTGACAAACATTTCCTTTATCTCATCTTCTATTCCTTTCATTTACCATTCCTATCATTCATACCTTGCATATTCCATTAGTTACCTCTCATCATCAGTTCCTTTTGCTGATATACAAAGCCACAAGGTTTCATGAGAACAAGTTCAATGGCTTTACAAACTGGTTTTGTACGGACAATCTACCGAAAGTGGATGTGGCCATGGTGGTGGAGTTCTTTAGAGACGATGTTCGGTTTAGTGCAGGTGAAATCCGAGGAGTAAAGCAAGGTACTCTCTTCTGACAGCTTTGAACCACAAAATTCTCCTCTTCTCGCTTAGTGGAACCACGACGTAAGCTTTCTTGCTATCGCTATTTGTTGTTGTGTGACACTGCGGCAAAAAACAATTTTTATAAAACAATGTTCTCGGAGGCATGTTACTGGTACTCCTTGGGGAATATGATGCTGATCGGAGCTGATGCAGTGAATCACGAGTTCCCATCAATGGTCTGTGATCACGGTGAGGGGTGATCAACGCATTTTAGTTGTTTTAGTATTTGCTCATAATAGTTTGCTTCGAGATTTTGCCATCCATTATGGTATTGACGGTAAGACTTTTTTGCTAATTTCATGTTCTGGCAATGACACCTCGACAAAGTGGATGAATTAAATTAATGTGTATTCGTATCATAGCTGCGGCGTAGCACCTGCTCTCCGTATAGTTATTAACTGACGATTTCGTGCTTGCTTGCGGGAAATATTTTGAAATGAATACGAACAAAATGGTTTATTTCATGCTTTTCATACTAACTTTACCTAAAAAATAGGAGCTAGCACCATAAATTTGAGAATATATTATTATACGATTTTCATTCCCCATACCGTAACCATAAATATATTTCATTAATTTGATGAGGTTTCTCTATGTGACTAAAGCAAAAGCTAAATTAATAAATAAAGCTCATTTCCATTTTACACCAAGTTTACTTTTGTAAATGGTTTTTTTCCCGTCAGTAAATTTATTATTATTATTAAAGCTTTCTCGGCGGACGTCGTCTGCAGATAAGCAGCTTACGGCGAACCACAGCGGCAGAGTAGTTACGTACGTACCTCTGACGTCACACGTAGGATTAACCAGCATGCAATAGTTTGCCGTCACGTTTTCGCGCCGTTGAATTTTTTCACTTTTTAAGTAATAAGGAAAAATAATTAACGCCATTTTTAAATCGAACGGCTTCAAATACGTACTCCAGGGGTTATAAACTTCAGATCTAGGCAATAAAAAAAATAGGAAACCACCCTATTGAAGAAGGCATAAATAATATTTCTTTCTAAGTTCCGTTTGCAATACATCACCGTGCAAAACAAAAATTTCCTGGGAAATTGAGAGCACTGAAGACATACAGCGTAAAGCTCTAGATTGGGAAGTATGGACAACAAAACCAAAACTGACCTATCCAGGACATGGAAGTAGATGAAGGAGGTGGAAGTGAAAGTAGTACATGGAAGATAGTGAACAAACATGTTTGTACGAGAAAAAAATTATCTCCAAGCATTTTATCGAGTTTCAGCCATGTGATGTCATTAATTGTGATGTTTTATTAAATACTGCAATGTTCTAATGCATCATCTTTTCCCCAATTGCCTCGGTTGTTAGCATTAGTTGAGGAAAAACGTTGTCCGTACTTTTCAAATCTAGAGCTTTAATACAGCGTAGTAAAGGCTTTCTCAGCGTCAATTTGGCAGATTATATATCGGCAATTCTTTCCACTCACTTAACCTTCCACTACAATTCCCTTTTACGTGAACAGGCTGTTGCGCTTCAATGTGTCCAATAATTTTGCCTCTTCTACTTCATAGACTTTTCATTAAGCTTCTTTTTTCTCCAACTCTTCGAAGGACCTCTTCATTGGTGGTTTTGTCTGTCCATTTGATCTTCATCATTCTTCGATAAAACCACATTTCCATGACTTCAAAACTCCATTGTTCTCCTCATGTTGTCAGCCAAGCTTCACTGCCATGTTTGAGCATTCTCTACACCATTAGCAAAAAGAGAGAAAAGATGGAACCATGCGGTAGGTTAGCACAGTGAAGATTATTGAAGTCATTCCAATGCGCAATCGACCATATTGAATGGATCAGTGCTGGTAATACGCCGAAAGCAATTATATTATTTGCGGAATGGTCGTGATTCAGTAATGATTCGTCTATAAAAATCAAAATAGAAATTCTTTCCAAAAACTCACCGCATTATTTTATAAAAATTAAACTTAAAATTGCGCTCGGTAGCCATGTTAAGTGGTTCATTTTGCGCAAAAATACAGGTTTCACTTTCGTTCATCAAGACGCCATCTTCTCTCTTCTATAATCTGCGACCCACGCTCACGTTTCAACGAAATGCTTCCTTACTTTATTGCTAAGTACTGGCCTGGTGTGTAGACGGGGAAGGTCAACACTAACTACTGTTTGCGTTGACCTTAGGGGGCGTGATGAATGGGCGAATCAAAATCGCACAATGGGGCGAGACTACCAAGAATTCGGAGTGCGAAGCGCCGACCTAAATATTCGGGGGAGGGGGAGGTACTTGCGCCGCCTTTTTAACCTCGATGAGTATCGCCGAGACGGAGGGAGTCAAGGGGAGGTGACCTCACCCCCGCCCCCCGCACCCTCCCTGATGAAAGAGGGCGTGAAATGTTTTCGGTTAAGGAATTTGAATGTCGGCGGAGGAAGCTCGGTGAGAGATTTCGGGGTAGATTATGGCAAATTCCAGGAATGGCGATGCTGCACTGTTCCGGGGGCTAGGCCTGCTAGCCTCTCCCCAGTGGTCAAGTAAAATTAATCCTGGATGGTAAAATGTCGCGAGAAGCACAGAAAAATACAAGTGTAGGAGACTTGAAAGTACATCACAAACGAATAAAAGGCTTTCTCTCGTAACTTTGTGGTATTCCATATTAAATATCTAATAAAATAGACTTTTACAAACTACATAAAAATCATGGAACTTCCAACCCGGGCTTCGGCGATTAAGCATCATCATCAGGCATCAACCTGATGATTACACTTAAGCCCCGAAACCTGGGTCGTGAGTTCCATGATTTTTTATGTGGTTTGCAAAAGTTTATTATATTAAATCGATTTTTTAAGTATAAAAAAACTGGTTTACATACATAAGCTAATAAGTGCCCTCGGAGTAACAATCTTTATTGTAGTAGATGATTATGGTCGAATACGGTGCTTGCATTGTCATTGACTGCCTATCTACCCTATTACATAGAGTATATATCTATGAGTTCTTATAATTTTACTACCGTAGTTAATGCCCGGAGATATTACTCTAGGAAGGAGATTTTATTGATATGACAAGTACCGCTGAATGGTTACCTATCGTGGCAAAAAAAGCTTCGGATTGATCTCTAAAAGATCGTAGATTGATGTTTCATTTTTAAAGCTTAATAGAAAAACTACAATCTTGGTAATAATAACTCACTGAAATAATGCTGCATACATAGGATGCAATCGTTCAATGTACAAAAATGGCTCATCAAAGCAGACATATGGAGTAATTTTACGGAAGCTTATATATTGACAGGAGCAGAACTGAGGAGACCTGAAAAATCATTTAGTAAAATGGATGGAAAGACTCTCAGCGGAAAATCTAGAAAGGATTACCTATTGAAACTTTTGCAAGATACTTAAGAAATATTTTGAGGAAGTTAAAAGATTAGTCAAGGTAACGGAGTAGAGAGCAATATCAAACTGATCGTCATATTGATGACAGCTGATATATAAGATTTTTCGAATTAATGTCTATACGTATATATGTATATTATTACTAGAAAGATGTACACACTTTGCGAGCGGTTCTGTAAAATCCAAAGAAGTAAAATGGGAGAAAACGTATTTGAGCGTGAGAAAGAGAGATTTTAAGTCATGAGGAAACGTAATAAAGGAAATGGGCTATCAGCCAGCTGGAAGAGGCCACTTTATTGAATAGTAAACGTTATTCATCATATAAAGTGATAAATCACCGGGATTATATTAATTGATCACTTGAATTGCATACTTTGGGGGGTGAGTAAATACAGTTAATGGTTTCTCTCACATTTCCACATTTGGGCGCTCGAGGAAAAATTAAAGAGCCGGTGTGGACCAATAGGAAACTTCTCGAAGAGATAAAGATGACCGCAACTGCATTTTATGGCATCCAAAGCCGGTCTTGTCCTCGCTTCCGAGATAAGCGATTTGAATCGGTTGCCTCGGTTTTTTATTCAAATTGTGTTTTTATTCTCTCGTGCGGATTCAGTATATGGTCACTCTTTCATGCATGAAATTTATTGCAAGCCCGCGTTTATTGATCTTCAACGACGTTGATCGTGGGAAACGACCGAAAACAGAGGTTTATCCCCGCAGATTCTATACTTAGGCTGAACGACACGTACTTATTTTTAACGAAGAAGCATGATGGCAACTTGCTTTAAGGGAAGGTATAGTGATCGGTGTGTTCGTTTTATACGGATCTCGTTCTAATTGCCTCGCAGTTGAAACTCTTAAGTGATAAATAAATAAAGTATTATATTCGTTCTTTAGTGACAAACCATGTAAGTAACGTGAGGTTGCATTTCCATCCAGATATTATGACTGTATGTTTGAATGATCAAAATGACCTTGCGGAGCATTTAATCAGTAAAAGTCCAACCAGCACAATTTAACCATCCTTCATCGTCCTTCAAAATACTGTGGGACTAGCCTCTGTAACGTTAAACATTACCGAAGTATCTGTTTTAATTTGTTATAATTGGGTATAATTTTTGTTTAAATGTTTTAATCTATTTGAATGCGCAAATGTTGAATTGTTTTGATAATTTGGGTTGCTAAGGTTTTGTTTTGGAATAGGAGGATGGGTTGTTGAGGAAGAAAGAGAGCACGACTGGAAGATGCTCTGCACGAGTGAAAAGAATTACAGAATAAATAAAATGAAAAATGTTTCTAATTTATAAACACCGTCCGACGCTACAACTCTCTCTAAGGGTTGTAAATTAGGATAACACAAATGTGAATAATTCAAATTTAAAATCTTTTTCTATACTGGGATTCACACCCACGTCCCCCGATACTCATCTACATTCACATGCTACCCTACTAGCAGCTGCATAGACATGTGGCAGTGAGTGTTAGACAGGGACGTATAGGTATAGCAAAACTTGGTGGCACTCACCTGCAGAGCGTTAGAGGTCGCTGAGTGTGAATTAAGCTTTGATGAGCGGGCAAAGGTACCTAAGAACTCCCAGAGAGACCTCTGGAGGAAGTCTCGGTCGCATTATCCCACATCTCTTGTATGCCTTCCTCTCCTTTGAGTCATACTCTTCCCAAGCGAGTGCCACAAAGTTTCGTTAGGTCTTATACCCAAGGTATTTGGCGCCCATGGCAGAGGGCTCAGAAAATTCCTGTAATTTTCGTTAGCAATTGGTAAATTTTAGGGCTATTTTTAAAGACTCCGTGGTACATAATTAGGAAGCCTGATAAATGGCTTTGCAAATAAAATTCAAAGGATATAAAAAATAAACTGGCTGAAGACTAATAAATTGTGTGATTTGCGCAGTCCTAACTTGGAGAGTGCTGCGAATAACCTTCTATTTCAAAAGTTTTTATCGATTTAATCGATAAAGATGAGGGCAACGTCCCAGACACATTAGCACACCGGTTCCCGTAAGATCACCGAAGTTAAGCAATGTTGGGCCAAGACGGAGGGTAGGATGGGTGACCATGCATACCTTCGCCGTGGCACTATATATATATAGAATCGATAAAGATTCGACCGAATAAGAATTTAACCAAAATGTCAATAAAATCGGAAGACATTAGAATCCTATGCATGCATTTCGGTCATCCAGCTGACCATTGACCTAGCTGACCGAAATGGATTCATGGGAGACTAATTTCCTCTGCTTTTATTGAGAACTTTAGTTATTCAATAAACTATTCTGAAGTCTTTGCGTTTGGAAAAATATGAAATACATTCCCATACGTGTCCAAAAACTTCCACAAATTATATCCGGCATACTGACTTTTTACTCATGTCAGGTTAAGGTAATCGGAAAAATTGAAATGTGAAATCAGTGATTTATTTTCTCTTGAAGTTCTCTTCGGTGTATCATAGAGATTCGAATCCAGATTTACAAACCCTTAATAACCGGGAAAATTTTTAAACATACTACCTTCAGGAATTCTTTCACATGATCCAGGAATTCCCATTAATGTGGACGTAATTTTTTAATTTCACCTAAGTATCACCAAAATGTATTCTGATATTGGGCAACGACAAAATTTGACAGACAGTTAGTTCTATAAAAGATCTTTATGACTCACCACTCTTATTGGGCTATAGCCCCAATAGTTTAAACAAAAATGAAGTTATATACTTTAAAAACACTATAAAAGATATAATTGCATATCTACACACACGAGGAAGCAATTTAGGGGAGAAGTGTTAGACTAGCAGGGGGAAGGTTTTTATTTCCTGTACTGGATGGTAGTGCTTTTGTAATTTGACCAACTTAAACGGTAAACAATTTTTATTCGTAGTATTTAGTAGTATCAAATCTAATCCCAATAAATCTTTTATTAGTGGAAAACTGAAAGAGTTTTGCTTTTGTCAAACGGGAAGCTGTTCACGCACGCACCGCCAGGAAAACAATTAGCAATGTCGCGAAACTAGTTCAGATAAATATGTCTAAAGTAGTGGATTATTTTCTATAAAGTTTCAATTATTATGTCCCTCATCGAAATAGTGAGGGAATTCGACAAGTTATCGACCTCATCCATCATCTACATCATTGAATCCGTATTTGGATGGAAACTCTTAGCAGGAGTATATAATTCCCAACTTTCCATCATCGTTAAACTCTCTTCACTACATTTTTGAGCTTTCGTAAGCAGTTTACTCTCAGAAAATCCGTGATAAATATGAGTGCGTGTCATTGTGATTTACTTCCAAGTGGAGTGCCTAACCTACTTTTTCGCGCAACGTGCGAGACTGCGTCCTCTTCAACTGCGATACATAATAAGAGGATGTGGACGAGAGAGCTCTCCGCTCCCTTAGAAGGAGTTGCCACTCGCGGGAGGAAACCGGCGATATTCTCGCGTGAGAGCGGCAATTCGTGAGACATCGGAATGTCTGCAAGGATTCCACCAGGCGCCACGCGCCATCATCGTCACCTCGCGGTCGGTTTTGGGTATGTGTATTTGTAAGCGAGCTCGGTTTGAAAACGGCCGTTGACAGTTGGAAAAACGCAAACGCTTTCCAGGGCTATGAAGGGAAATAGTGCCCCGTTTCCACCAGCAACGCATACCGGCCAGCGTAGGCGATAAAAAAACGTCTGTGTGGGAAAGTATATCCATGCCAGCGCTTTGGGGTATTAAACTTTAAACAAGTGTAACTCGTAGTGTCTTAAGAGGACGTGGGACACCCCTATTTTGCCGACTCTTCTGCGTTCCGTTCTCAATCAGTCAATTTTGCTTATTTCAACTCAAGCTTTTTGAGTTATTAAAGTCAAGGAGTGATATAAGGGGGCTACCTTTTTCAAATTTTTCTTAATCCAATATTGGAAGGCAGGTTTTATAACAAATATAGGCCTTTTGAACGAAATGTTGCGGAATGCCGATTGAAGGAAAGCCATTTATGGCTAGGTAGCCCCCAAGAGTTACTTGTCTGTAGTTGATACGCCGACTGCCGATGCGAAATTTTATCAAATAAATGTATAATTTAGGAAAAGCGAACGTGAGTTTTGATGAATTGCAGCGCAGTAATGGGCGTTTATGATAGCTCCCACTGCCGTCGCAGTTCTCCATTTTCTCGCCGCGAGCGCTCCATCAGAAATTGAACACACTATCTCAGATATGGTGTTTTCTCTGCTCGTTTGCGGGACGAGAGGAGAACAATGCGTGAGGGGAGCATGTAGTCGCTCAAGAGCAGCAGCTATCGGGTTATTTTCTCTCGCATTCAGTTTTCCCTAACGCGCGCATTAGCCGCTTTAGGAGAAACTTTTCTACATTGAGGATTTCATTGCCTCCTACAGCATTGTTAGCTTACTACACTTGTATCTTCTATCATTTAAATGCCTCCTGATAAGCAGCGTATAAATAAGAGGCATAGTAGCATTAAATTGAATTTGTCTGCCGCGAGTAAAATATGGAAGGGAGAAAACTTAGCGCGATGGCGAGAGGAGCAAAGGTAAAAGCACATCCGTCATACTTTTCAAAAACATATAACCATACATACAAAAAATACCGCCATACATAAAATTATTCGCCGATAACATTTTACGCTTAAGAATGGCGGTCATAAAAGCTGTCGAGTTTAGGAAATGCCAAAATGTAGCACTAGCGAAAAAAAATTTAACTACTGCAACAGGATATCCTCAATAGGCCCAGCCATGTTTTTGGAGAAAATGAGCGATGTGTAGATTTAGGATATTTATATCATGGAAAAAACGCCCCGGGAAGAAAAAACAACATATGTACTGCACTAAAAGAATGTCGGGTGTATGAAAAGTTGAAAACCTAGCACAAAACAATATTCGCCACAGCCGAAGCCTTATTCACGATAACAGTCCTTTAGAGCATTATAACGCTATCATAGCAAAATTTATCGGCGGGAAATAAGTTAATTTTGCTCTTACCCGCTCATTAAGAGGAAGATGTGCCGGATCTGTGCTCAGAATTGACTCGGGAAATCCTTTGCATTCCCTTTACAATAATTTTTGTAATTTGAGTCCCGGGTACTACTACAAAAGGTCACTCTAAAGAAGACAGCTGAAGGCAATTGCTACTTCCAACCGAAAGAAAAAACACCGAGATCGAAGAGAAATATCTAAAATGATATATTAATCCTAAATTCCCCCACCAGGTGATATTTAATTCTTCTTATGAATACAGTACTTAAGGGCGCAGGTTCCTCCTTAATCAACTGATTGGGACAAAGCCTGATTTCGATTACGGTCCCAATTCTGAAAGGCCTGATATGCCTATTGAGGAATTTAACATTGATTGTCAACTATTTAAGGAATCTCTAAAAATGAATGAGGAAGAAATTAAAGAAATAGAGAGGAAAACGATACGACAGAGGGAAAGCGTGGAATGGGTTGCGATGCGTCAGAAGATGCTCACTGCCTCTAATTTTGGCCAGGTCTGTAAAATTCGTCCACACACAGGCTGCGAAAAGTTAATCATGTACCGTTATTTCGATTCTCCTCACCTAGAGTATGGAAGGGTAAATGAGGACAAAGCTCGCGTGGCATTGGAAACAGCATAGTAGAGAAGTTTTTACCCTTTCCAAGGAGCAACTTCCGATAGAATAGTAGGGGATCGGAGAATTGTGGAAATAAAATGCCCATCATCGGCTGCAGAGATGAGTGTAGATGAAGCGATCGGAAATGGAAAAGTAGATTTTTGGATGAAGAATCACCGAATGAGAATAAACCGGAAGCATCATTACCACTCTTAGATTCAAGGCCAGCTCCATATTTCTCAGCGAGACTTCTGCATCTTTGCTGTGTGGACGAAGAAGGGGTTGAAAGCGGAGAGGATCCTCAGGGACAATGGGTTCTGGGAGATATTCATGGTGGATAAATTATAACAATTCTATTTTGAATGCATGCTTCCGGAGTTAGGCCATGCGATATTTTCCCGGTCAATGCCGATTCGGAATTCCCCTAGTCTTTTGGCAGCCCAAGAGAAGAGTCTTTCAAACGTAAGGATGGGAGAGGGATCAGAAAGGAAATTTGAAATGCAAAAAGCAAAAGAAATAAAACAATTATAACCAGCATGATGTGTTCTTTCAATAGCTCTTTCTGTATCCCATCATTGAGTAGAGCTCTGCTTAGATTGCACCACAGATGTTAGAGCCGAGGTGGTTCTAAGTTCTCGCTAGGAAGCTTGCTGACCTCAATGAACGGACGGCTGTGGTTCCGGAATAATGTTTATATCGACTATTTAGCGCTTATTACCAATTTAATTAACCATTAACGTAAGACAAATCAAAATTTCATACCACAGAATACTATGTTGGATATTTCGTAAGTAGCTTTTTATGCTGTGGTCTTTTCTGTGAGGTTAATTCCGTGGGGCAATATTTTCCTTATAACTGTGCTGACTTACACTATAATAGTTAGTGTGGTCAACTCCTTCTGTAGTATTCTCCCTAGCGATTGTATGCAGCAATATTTTATGTCCATTGGGTTTATTTCATCGCAACTAATTGTCTATGGCCATGATCATTGAGTCGAGTTGGGAAAGTCCCCTCGTGAAAATACATTATTTTCTTGTCCTATTCCTCTAAAAACTAAACTTTCATGAAACTAAATCGAATTTATAATGCTATAAAGACATTCCTATTATTAGTTAACCGAAGGCTAGTGCAAAGGGCGAAGTATTCATAAAAAGAGGATCAGTAAGAGGGCCAAATTTGTTTAGGAAAGGGATGAGCGCGCGATACTGTATCCTGGAATGGATGAAGTAAAAGACATAATACGCATTCAGATATGTTCAAGTTATGAAGGTATATGGAGGTGTGCACCATGAAAAATCTAGAGGACTTTTACTCTCTTCCATTTAAGCATACCTTAACCGTTAGATTACCGTAATTATACTTATATGCTATTGAACCGCGCTATCCCTTATCCACAGGTAAGCGCGTCATTCGGCATGCCATCATTTCGGCATCGTATCCTACCGAGCTGCAAAAGTGACTGGTCCGCTGCTGCCATGCGGCCATCGGCCAAGTTAGTATCCATGAGCCAAGTCAAACTCACCCGCGCTGAAGTCACAACAGCGTGTCCGTTTAGACGTCCCAAAGAACGTGGTACAAAAACATTCCGAAGGAAGGGAGGGCTCGTGGTTTTCCCCTCACCTACACGCAAAGTAAATGTACGTAGAGGCTACACTCGCGACAAATGCGGCGACTAGGTAGGCACTGACTTCGGTAGCTCTACTGGTCAATAAGAAAACTAACCTCACCCTCGGAAGAGGAAAAAAAATTATGTACTGCGTCCTCTTAACGCGGTCGACTTGCAGTAGCCAAGCGCGGGAATCCGGAAGAGATGAAATATGAAAATCAGATTGAGGTGTCGGGGAAATATAGTGCCAATGGTACCTACTCGTTTTGACAGTTTTGCGGTACTTAAATGATAAAGTTTGTACAAATCCATGGATTATATTTTGATAAATTTCGTCTATTTGTAAAGTGGACATGAATTATTATTATCTCAATATTTGATTTTCCAAGATACTCTAAATACATTGGAAGGGAACATTAGGGGAACAGGGGAACATTAAAAGGGATCACTGACTCTATCTTACCTCTACTTCTTCAAAAAAGAAAAAGAAAAATGTAGAAGAGTTTAATAATAATTTATTTCACAGGCATGAAGTAGGTAGTGTCATTTGCTTTTGAACCCATTCCCAAAAGTGCTAATTGACTTAGGTATGCCGCAATCGAATTTACTTTGAAATTAGATGGTTGATTTGCGCTTGCTCTGGGCAATTTGGAGAGGGCAGCACATATTTGTGATGATAACTGATACAAAGAAGCATTTGGAATGCCGTATGAATGTGTTTAAACGCACAATGGTAGTGAAAACGGGTATATTTACGTCGAATGGCCTAGAGCCGATATCAGGCTGTTGGACTTTGTCTACAGAAATGACATTTTCTTTCAAATAGATATTGCATTATCATGCCGTTGATAGAAATATGCCACTGTATCGTTGCACTTTTGATATAAATCTGCCTGTATTGTTGCATTTTATAGAAACAAAAAAAATTTGACTCTGCATATACTGATATTGATTTTTTTGCGAAAGAACCAAGAAGGAAATCATTCAAAAACAAGTAACATCTATCACCGTTCTGTGAAAAAAAGAACCTGATGGATAATGATCACGAACATTCCACTGCGCCATACAACTGGGGAGCAGCCATATATAATACCAGATAATATCGCGTTTAATGAAATGAACTGGTTGTTATGAGTTGTGTGAAGCGCGGTTGCCAAAATACGCAACCCGTTAGGAAAAGAAACTCGTTATTCGCCTATATTAACATAGATGGACATTGCAGCAGCGTAATGTTTTACCATAATATGGTATCTATTATATAAGAACGGCCACATAATGAGGATGGACAACACTAGACTCACGGAATAAATTTTTAATCATGTTTATAAGAGTAAGAAGGACAACCAGCTGGATCCGAGGGATAAAGAAAGACATGGAAGAGATGGGGATCACGGAAGACATGGTACAGGATAAAACTACATTTGGATGAACAGATAGCTAAGAAACTTCAAGAGTTTACGAAAGAAGAAAAGTAACGACATCAGGACGGAAGAGAGAAGGAGAAAATATAGTAAAAGAATGAAGAACTATTGAGGAGTAAGGAAAGAAGCGGAAAGTAAGAAAAATGAATGCGTTGGGTTATTTCACGTAGTCCATAGACGACCCAATCAGGAGAATAATATAAATTTTTACAATATTGAGTTAACAAGAAGTATTTATTCAGTTAAAATTTTATTATTCTTTCATCAAACCATTATGTATGTACTATTATTAACCGTAAACAACCTGTAGACCATATACGGCATTAAATATCTAAACACCAATTATTTTAGTGATAGTTGCAGGTTTGCGGCAGGTTGATAAGTGACGGAGAGAGGCGATGGGAGATTGGGAGGTGGGTGGGAAGGAGGGTGTAGGGGGAGGTAGGGCTGAGAGGTAGATTGGGCGAAGGGAGAGGAGAATTGACGAGAGAGACGATATTGAGGGCAAAAAGATAAAGAAACTTAATCTACTGAAATATAACGGAAAGACCAATGAATGCAATGAAAGGTCATACAATGTTCCCCGGGAAACGCGTAAGCTTCGCCTTAGCTAACCGTGGGAATGGGTGTTTCTGGGAGGGATTGACGATGAAGCGATTTGATGACGTACAGGGACATTACATAATACCAATGCTCTTTACTCGTCTTTTATTTATTTTCAGGAGTATTCTTTTTGTTGCTCAGGTATTTCTTACCTCACACAATAATATGATAATAAAACAGAGCATTCAAAAATAAATAAATAGTAAAACAGCGGAAATTTGCAGTTAGCCCTTTGTGGTGCAAAACTATATGTTACAGATTGGCTCTAATGGAGCGGTATTTTGATTCCATCTATATTTATATATACAGTATTTAGAGCTTATAAAACATAGTACACCTCATCTAATAGACAAGAAAGTAGCTGACATTGTGATTCAACCTCTATGCATCATTTACAGCAGGATTTCTTAGTGTATAAACTAAAATATTTGTGTTATTTTAGCCTTTCTTAGTACATCGTTAACATCGCATGTATAGTTTACAACATTAAACAATTGCTGAATTTTTATTTTATCAATAGGATTCTGACAAAGCAGATGTGAAAAAGAAAGGAAAAAAATACTGCAAAGCCCCACCGATCATTGAGAATTGAGTAGGAATATTGAAAAACTCATGCATAATAATGGCCTTTGTCCTCACGATTAACTTACAATAAAAAATGAACCGATGAATGGACAAAGGTACCTCAAGGAAGTATATTAAATACTTCAAAGTACCGCCATTTGGATCAGCCAACATCATGTATTTTATCACCTCTTCGACTAATACAAATTTATTTTTAGTGTTGACAATATTTTTTTATATTTAAAAAGAATAAGAAAACTTCAAGTAAAAAAATTGCTATTAAACTGCATATATATTTATTGCTTCAAATATTTTTTTACACTTAAGCTTCTTCCGCAAACAATATTCTTTCAAATATGCTGTTTATAGAAGACGTTACAGCGCTGTGAAACTAGTCGAAGCAGTAAAAATAAATTTCTTAATATCACAACGCAAATCCCCAAAATCTCGGCTCCTATCACTTTTAACAAATTAGACATTTTCCCTATTTCTACGTTACACATTTTAACTCAGGCATATTTTTTCTTTCGTATGAAAGTTATGAAATTTCATGTTTCTAATATATTAATGGAAATAGTACAGTAAAGCCGTAAAAATATTACCTTCCGTGATTAATGAATAACTTCTAGTTTTTGTAATTATTTTTTTCTGTTTTAAAAATAAGATAATTTCATGTTAAAACTTTGTAATTACATTGAATATATTATCATTGCTTCAAATAATTCAGCAAACAATAATCTATCAAATCGCTGATTACTGAAGATTTTAGTGTCGTGAAACTAGTTGAAACAATAAAAATAAATTTCATTACTTCGCAGTGGAATTCCACTAAGTCTCAGCCAACAAATTAGTCATTCATCCCATTTCTAAGTATAGAATTTATCTCTTGCAAGTTTTCATCCGTATGAAAACTATAATTTTTTTATGCTTCTTCATATTTTCAAGTGTATTAATGCTTACAATATCTCAAGTAGCCGTAAAAATTGTACCTTTGCGGGTTGAAAAGTAAGAAAAACCTTTCGGAGTGATTTACGTATTTTTTCCATGTTAATATTCATTCTTTACAAATGCACGAGCATATCTAAGAACATCCCCAGGACAGGAACTTTTACTTTATTCCTCCTATGAGAGCAACAAATGAGGCACAGCGTTTACACAAAGACTCATAATTTAGACTCCACTGCATTGCATTCTAATTAGCGTGGCTCAGGGTGAACGAGAATCAAAACGGAGAAAAAAACATACGCTTGAGAACGAGGCGTAAATAAAGCCGTAACGCATGAGGACATTTTAAGGCTAAGGCATGTATCTGGGGTCTCAAGGAACGGTGATCGTGGGTTGCATTTAAACGTATTTCTTATAACATGCCGCGTACTCGTGCCCCTGTCTAGATTTTCCGCAACTAGGCCGCTGGCTGGTATAGTTATGATGGCATAGAAACGGGTGACTGACCTAATTTGTATTTTACTATGCTTAATTAAAGTTGCAACTACAAGCACCTTGCATTGTGATATGTCTTTTCTATTTTATTTGTGATTACTTACCGAATATCTTCTTCACTAGTTTTTGATTCACTGAAATCGCCCAATTCCTCCAATTATTGTACTTCATTGCAGCTTGCGTTGAAACAGTTTACATCTAGAAGAGAGGTTATTATTTTAGTGGATTCTGTGATTCTTTTATGCAACTAAAAGGATACATATAAATGATAATCATCAGGTTTATTCATTACCATTTTCAATTTTTTCTTTAAATATTAATACGATACCTACATGTAATAGATAGTTGGATTTTCTTATTCTAAGATTGCATTTTAACTCGTAAATATTCAATGTAAATTAAATTAATTTCAATGCGGATTTACCTATAGGATGATTTTTTTATCAACAAAGCCCCAAAACTACTATAACTACGTATTTTTCTTCCTATAAAGTAGACGATCATCTGTCAGACCATCACGCATGTATCATTGCTTCTAAATTTTGAACTGCAAGATAAAAATTTGATACATTCAGTACCTACGTGGACTATTTTATGCGGATAATTGCAAAATTTTCAGACAGATAATGGCACCTCCGATTTCAATTCCCTTCCAACTGCCATCTCCTCCGTTCACACCTGGTGCTCCGTTTAGCAACTTCGTATTAACCCCTCTAAGTCAGCTGTGATGACCATCTCCTTGAAGCACTCATTCTTTCACTCTATCACAAAACCCTATTCCTTATGTCTCTTTCCACTGTGACCTAGATGTAGTCATTGACTCTAAACTAAACATTCACAAGAATATAAATAATATTATGAGGAAGGCAATGGCAGTTGTCGGTCTTCTCTACCACCACACTGACATTCAAGATCCGCTTGCTCTCCGGACGGTATTTTTTGCCTGTGTCCTCCCCATTTTAGAATACTGTGCCCCAATTTGGTCAATCGCCTTCCCAAATGAGACTGCTTAATCGTACTGATAACTTCTTTCTCGCCATTGCCCGTCATCGCATCCCTTCCATCATAAACTCTACTTAAGAATGTATCCTGTCTTCCTTTGGAATCCCCCACCTCTCTCTGCGCCATGTCATCTGTAACATGAAGTTCCTTCATAACATTTGGAGTGGTACTCTCCGTACCAATAACCTTTTTCCTCTCTTTCCACTTCATGTTCCTCCTCGTACCTTACGCAATAGTTGCCTAATAATCATCCCCAAATTTCGTCTTTCATTATCCCTGCGTTCCCTATTCTACTGCATTCCAAAAAGTTTTAACTCCCTGGCTTCGATTTCACCCTCCCTTTACCTCTTCTCGTCACTCTCCGCTTTCAGATCCTTCCTTACAAATCATGTGAACAAATATACCCCATCTACCCTGTTCACTCATCGCTAAGTCCCCTTCCATGTTTTTTGTAACTATTTTTATATTTTGTTAATGCTTCTAATTTATTTGTCTGTTGGTCACTCAATGTAATAAGCCTCTGTGCCGTTTTTGGGACTTTTTCAAATAAATGAACAAAAATACCTTCATGAAACATGGCATTCACCCAAAAGAAATAAAAATATTTTTAAATACTAAATTATTTCATTTTTATGTCATGGGGATCACAGTGACTCCGCGCACTGACTAACATTACACTTTCTGAACATGCTGTTCATATGCTACACTTCCCTAATTATAAATAATGTGAAACAAATTCATAAAATGTCCTCATTTAATATATCTAGAAGCTATTTTTTGCATATGTTACAGCATGCACGTAATCAGAACTCACGGAAATTTTGCGTAAAAATGCGGGTATGTACGATAATGATGTCTTTGAAGGTAAAATTAATGGATATTGATGTATAAATGATACTTATGATGTGATGCACCTAAAATGATATGTAACTAGAATATTTGAGTGAAATAAATTCAGAAAATGTTATAATTACTCAGTGATTTATTATGAAATTTGGGGACCCTTACTTTCGTGAAAAAACTGAGCTAAAGGTTACTTAAGGATTAAGAGTCCTCCCTCAGGATTTCAACGCGTGGATTCATTTTGTCCTCCCTCAAAATTCCTCACCTCTCTCACCACCGTGCACTATTGAGTCTCAAAGTGTTGCATAGCATCATTAATGCTCATCTTTATACCCACAAACTCTCCTTTTACAGTTCGTTTCCATCTTCGCACCACACCAAACCACGATTTCCTTCACATCCCGAAATTCCGTCTTTCCCTGTCTCAGCATTCCCTAAGTCCCCGAATCCCATCCGAAAATAACTCACTGGCCAAAAAAATCCTTACTTTTATACTCACCAAACACATTTTATGCATTACTTAAGCGCCACTTGAGCAATGAAACCTCAATCAAATCTGCTTTCAAAAGATTTTGCAGTTGTGTTTATATACGAGTATTTCTTTTCTATTCTTATTCTTTTTCATACTTATCTGATATTCCTTTAGGTATTTATTTCGTTTTAACTTGTGTAATTAATAGTAATGCCATTTTCTTTGGCAGTCATATCTCTCTCTGTGTTGCTATCGAAAAATGATGAAGGTGAAATGGGTGGAGAGATACGCCGATGAAGAAGTCCTACGAAGTATTGAAGAGAGAGATGTGTATAGTGAAAACCCAGGGTAGAAGAACAGACGAACTTATTGGATACGTTTCTCAACACAACAGCCTAATGAAAACAATAAATGAATGAGTTGGTAATAGATTGGGAAGAAATACCGAGGGAGACCAAGAAAGGATACATCAGACAAATTCTGAAGGACGTCAAATTGAAGAATTATGAAGGAGTAAAGCAGATGGCTGGTAGGAGAGAAGAGTGAGGAGCTGTAGCAAACCAATCTTAGGATTGATGACTGTTGATGATGACTGTTATTCATTCACCGAAGAGAAGGTTCAGGCCCGATGTGATGATCGCGACTCTCCCTAGAGGCACTGTATTACCTATATAGGGCCTCTAAAGCCGTGTCCAAACTCGTTAGGCATTAGGGAGCATGGATTTGGCTACCTAAATTTTGGGCAGCTAACAGAAAGGGAGCTTGAGTTTGGACTCCCTTCGCAAGTGTCGCCATCTGCTGAGCTGGAAGCAAACGAAGGACAATGGTAATGCGGAATACGATAATGTTTTCAACAAATGACCCTCATGACTAGTGCTGTTTGAAATTGGATTGCGATTATAATACATTTCCTCATTATTTTCGTAGTTTCGCAATATTATGTGGTTCTAGTAAAATCTACTCACACTTTCACAAAAGAGTGGACAAAACCTTATCAGGCCGCCACAAACAAATACTTTGTTCACCAATTGTGATTTCTGATAAACCGGGGGTTCATTTCACGGATACTCTGGAGTTTCAGAACGATACTCTTAGCGTTGTCATTTCCTTTACCTCCAGGAACTCGATTTGTTGTGTATAAATTGTCTACAATCTTCGTGTTTTACGAGAAAAAGTGATTTAAGGGATAACTTGTATAATATATACGTCCTGAGGGTTGGTGTAATTTCAACCACAGTTCCTTTCAATGGCTTGTCGACAAGAATTCTAAGAAAGAAAGTTGTTAGCGTGGAGTTTTTATTGTGTTTGATATAGTCAGTAATGAGTGCGTCACTTTTACGACTAAAGAAGGTCGTTTTGGATAGAAATACATGCTGGAAGCTAGTAATATTTTCCGATTTTCATACTTTCTATCCCTCTGTCACATTCATTTAGTTGGCTTGAGTGGCAATCGTAAACCATTGAGTGCACCACTTTAAACCACATTTCATTTAAGTGAACCTGTTTATGCATGGAAAACAACATACAGGCAGTGATGGAATCGATACTAGAATTATATCTAACATTTTTTTTCCATAATGAAAGCATTTTTTTTACTTGAGTTTTCGGTGCGGTGTTCGAAATTTAGATGAAATTATATTGAAATATGTTTTTTTTTCGAATATCGGACTTGGCGTGACACCTTAATATTCATTAGCAGCAATTATAATAATAAGAGATATATGTTTTCGCGTTTAGAAGACAATCTGCCCATACGTAATCGAATTATTACGAAATGTATGTCATGAGCCATAAGGCAGGGCGTTAAAATAACATTGATTTGCTTAAAAAAATCAAGCCGGGCTAATGCATTTTTTTCACTTTTATCAACAGATATCTCTAACAAGATCCCGCGTGCAAGTTTTCTCGTAAATCTGTGCATAGAAAAAAATCCCTCCAAACATCTTAACAAGTCGCAGACTGGCCGCCCCTATGACGCGTCTTCGCGACGGTCTTTCTCGTTGTTTCGGCTCACTTAGCCAACATCTGTCGACTGTTGGCTAAACGAGCCGAAAAACGTTGTGGAATTACAGTTTTTCATGGAAAAGTAGTTTTTTTTAAGCGAAGCCTTCCATTTAATCTCGCCGGAGACTGTCAATTTTATTTTTACCAAATTTTGACTTTATTAGATCGTTCTATCTGCGACGTACACATAATACCCGAATCTCTGTTTTAGTTTTCACGACAAAATGTACTGAGAAAGAGACCTCTGAGCGGTTCGAAAGACGTTAGTTGCCGACGCACCCTTAATTATCAATCCAACAAATTCTACTACGTTTTTGGTCGTTCAGGATAATAAATAAATGGATAAATCAGTGCCCAAGATGACCAAGCGCCATCGTTGCTCATCAGGGTAATGATCAGAATAGATCGAACTTTGATCTATACCAAGCATCAGTAACATCCTCATCGTATCTGCAAAGTGCTCCCACTATAGGAGTTTTGAAACCTGCAATTGTTTTAGCTTGGTGTGGAATTCATCTTTATTTTTTTGGAAAATTGGTAAACGGCGCATTAGTACGGCACGGAGCCGTCCAAATAAACTCGAGGAAATGGAGCCAAACAGTGGACGTGGTCAATGCTCTGGCTCTGCGGGCCGAGTCACAGCTATCAACGCCCCTCTTCCTCTCTCTCCATCTACCCATATGCTATCCAAGGTCGCTAGCATGTTGCGACCAATTATTTCACCGAGATTAGGGCCCCGAAGAAAGGGAGGAAGAGTAGTAGGAGGAGGGGAATATAAATGGGGAAAGAGTGGGATGGACGCGTCAGTTGGGAGGCGAAGATGTTATTGTTGAAAGAGTCCGTTGTGTGTGTATGTGTAGTGTAGGTGGGTGGGTGTAAACAAGAGGGTCGGCGGTCTTGAGAGAGGGAGGGGTGAGTGCCCAAGAGGGTCGTCCTTTAAATACTTCCCTCCTCGTTCCTAGCACCACTCACTCACCTTTCCTTCAACTTCCCTTTCTCTTTCACCTCCCCCGAAGTCATCTCCTACTCCCGCACACCTAACCTCGATCGCACATCTGTGCCTAAGGGTCTGGGAAGAAGAAGAGAGAACAGTTCGGGCAAAGCCCGTATCACACGGTACTTGATCCAGCACATGACTAAGCATGTTAGCCGGCAGGTAATTGATAATGAGTACGGAGTCTAGAATAGTTTGTGCCGTCTTATAGAGCGTTCCACATTTAGTTGACAGCATGGGTCATATGGAGAACGATGTTGCCAAACTTATCTAAAATGCGTCGGCAACCATTTCCGACACCGCGCTAAATAAGTAAGTAACTTCAGGGCCAAGGTTTGTTGGTAGGCCGCCAGTAATTCAACGATTAAATTAAACTTTCCGATATTTGATCCCCTTCCTATTTTTGAAATATTTTTTACTACACTCTATTTAATTTTAATTTAGTCTTCTTTATGCAATGAATAGTGGCCGTAATTGATTATTTTCTTTATTTAATTTCTCTGCCAAATTTATGCTCATCATCGTTGCCAAAATTATAGTTATATTTACCATGTATACTTACACCTATGCATGTAATTTTCATTAAATTGTATCACAATAGTACTTTATTACTGCAACCTTTCCCTTAAGAAAATTAACACCTGGGGGTGACATGCTCCCATCTTGTAATTAAATGCTATGTACAAGAGGGGAAAAAGTTTCCCAACAAACGGAGTGCCGCCACTGTCGCTCTGAAGAAAAATCGGCATTCACTCTTTTGGTATGCAACTCTTATGGCATATTATTCCTAGGCAACGACAAGGGAAATTCGAAAACAGTAAGGTGATGGAATCATCGTCAAAGCTACTGACGAATTACTGGCCGCGGGCAATACCTGAACGCTATTCGCGCTAGCCTCCAAACGGAGGCACATTAGACGATCTTGTATGCATTTGAAACGTATCATTGAACTCGTTCTCGCTGTGAATTCCTCAGAATTTTTCCCCTCCCTCCCTTTTTTCCTAGGCTTTGCTCCTCCTCTCTCACTTTGGCATGGTCCTGGGATACACCCGGTGTCCACTTCTCTCACTATAACCTACGATATTTAACAGAACACCACCGTGAAAAAGTATTTCCTTTTTTAATCGTGAATACAAACGTATGTTCAATGCATCTTTCAAGCATGGCGGTATATGAACTATGGCTGCGCAAAAAAAATAATTTGTGAATGTGCAAATACATAGTTTATAATAAATAAAATAATAATTTAGTAAATGCTCAAGTAAAAAAGACAAAAAACAGTAAGTAAGAAAGATATAGAATTTTTCTTCGTACTACTACGTTTGTCCATGGCAACGATGAAAATGCGAAGGATTCGGACGTAATCCTCGGACGTCATTCGAGGTGGTGTTCTTAATACAGGTCCCAATCCAGCAGCAGAAATTGCTCTTCAAAAACACAGACATATATGCCCAAATTTATGCTTCCTTGTTATGTTTTTGGGTGGTACCTGACAAACAGGAGGAATATTATTTTTTTATAAGGAGTTCTCAAGAGTACTATCACATGCTAAAGTTATATTTAATTACAATTGTGAGTTTTTCATTGCTAAACACGCCCATACTCAACACTTCTAATGTTTAATCATAGATGAAAGTTACGATATTCCAATGTAATAGGTTCATATCCCAGTGCGAATGAGTGAAATCTAACCTCGCCATTTAATCAGTTTCGTTTATTGCTGACTTTCTTGTTGGCCTGCAATTTCTCATACCAGCTTCATTAGGCGGTTTCTCACTATTCAGGTTATTTTTAGTTTTATGTCCTCTTAAGCACAGTCACCCTGCCAATTGTAATAGTGTTTTCATTAGGATGCTAATGTGTGCTGCCATTATCATCTCGAGATGTGAATCTTGGTCTCCTCTTCTTTGTCGTGTTGCCATCGTCTCATCCCCCTTCCTGTAGCGTTTTAGCCATAAACATACTGTTTCTATTCAAATAAATTGCCCTCGATACCTAAGTGACAATTGAGCCTACCTAAACTATCACATTGATTTATCTCCGGGACTTACTGGAATTTTGTAAATATCCATGGAAGTTGTCACAGAGAAAATAAAGTGTCTGCAAAAGGAAATGCATTCAAATCCACATCCTATTTAACCTACCGATGAACTTCCATAAGTATTTTAGGGATAAGCTGCCTGTTGTCTTACATAAGCAGTTTTTCTAAAGGAAAACTGTTTACCATTACTTGGTCTTGGTTGAGCCGTAGGAGAGAGTTCAATGGTGCGTTAGAAATGCATGCAAGGTTATTTAATGCGCCTCCGTTCTCGTCATGGCCAGCGCGAAACACGCTCGGGGCAGGCGATCGGCCGGGAATCCATCAGCGATTTGGACGATCAGTCCACCACCTTACTGCGTTTGAATTTCCCTCGTCGTGGTCGAGACCTAAGAATAATATGCCATCAGAAATGAAAGTGATTTTCTCCCGAGAGCGATAGTGGTGACGCTTCGTTTGTTGGGAAACTTTTTCCCGCATAGTACACTGTGGCACGCGAACAGACATGGTTGTTTTAGGAATTGTTATTCGCATATCTGAAGACTTCTAGACGTATAGTCAGTATACTGCAGAGTATTATGTTAAGATTCCCCCTACTATTGGCAACATCGCACCTCGGACCTCACTGAGATTAACATAGGAAACGAATCTTCATAAGAGCCCATACTGCCAACTAAAATGGAACGGACTACATAAGGTTTATTTCAACCATTGTATTCTACTGGCGAGGAAGTGGTATTTTCTTTTAGATCGTAGTGCATGTCTCCAATAATTTTAAATTAACTCATCTTTGGCAGCAGATAAACTAAACAACGGTCGAAATATTTTCACCCTCAGGTTGATCTTCAACAATAACTGAACGCAACAATGGACCAAGTTCTCCAAACATGTAACATGAAAATGAATAAGAAGAAAGTTCAAATCCTTGAATACGGAAAAAATAAGTCGAACACAGAAGTCACACTAAGAAGAGAGAAGTCAGAGCAAGTAGATTCCTTCTCCTACCTCGGAATTACCATCACGTGGTACGGAAAAAGTACAAGGGACATCAAGCTTAGAGTAGTCCAAGCTAAGAAAGCGTTCATGATGGAAAGGCAACGACAGTTCTCGAAGAAGACAGTACAACGAACGAGGAAACTATGTGAAACCATTCGTGAGAATCGTGGCACTCCATGGATCGGAAACTTGGGCCACTGAATAAGCAAACCAGAAAAGATTAAAAGCTTTATAAACCTGGTGTTGGAGAATGATGCTGAAGATCAAATGGACGGATTAAATTTAAAAAATGAAGAAGAATACAGAAGAGTAGAAGAAGTATGGTCCATATGGAAGGAACGCTATACAGAAAAGAATAATCAAATGGATTGGGCACACCCTGGGGCAAAAGTGGTTTGTAAAAAGATATATTTGAAGGAAAGATAGAGGGAAAAGTCCCTAGAGGAAGTCTAAGGGGTAAACACATAGAGAAAATAAAGAGGAGGGTACATAATATGAACTACCAAGGAGTAAGGGAACTAGTATTAAATAGGAAAGGGTAGTGGGCTGCAGTCAACCAATCCTAGGATTGAGCGACCAATGAAACAGGTTATTCACCTATACACCTGAATAGTTGATTTAGATAGATCTAGGAGGAAAAGGAGGCGCCGATTTCAAAAATTGAAAACAGCAAGTCGATTAAAGAAGCTACCGTAATTGGTCGACTGCCATCAGATCCTGCTGAGAGATAGTAGTAAACTAGCGCAGCATCGATCGTGTGATCAAATACCTTGGCCAAGCGTTCTAATCCAAGCAATATTCATGTCATCAGTATTTACCCAATGTTTTATCCATAGAAGGAACCTTTCCGCAATCTTTTTAGTTTTCGTTTACTTTTTACTCCTCATGATTTGTGGCTACGTAAACGATTTAGCGTAAAACAACAGCTTGTTAAACTTATGGTATATTACGCCACAAAAGATTTTCAGTAACGTCAAACTTTATCGCCTCATAGAATTTTTCAGCGTTAAAAGTGTTCATCGAAGCGTGACGTGAAGTGTTTATGTACTTACCTTTCTAACTGTCCGGAATTAATATGCCTTTTGTTTTACTGTGCTCCGCGCGCGCAGAATTCCATTCGTTTAGCTGCCCTCTATCGGCGTTGCATTTACATTTATATTCGCTCCTCGTCCTCCGTGCAAACACGAATGAAGGATAGGATGGGGATAAATTCGAACTGAATTGCGTAAACGTACATATAAACGTATCGTTGGATCGTCAATTCCTCGAATAAATGCTTTGGAGCGTGAACGGTCGGTTTTACTGCACTTGTACCAATTCCATCGGCTACCAAAGCAAAAAAATTGAAAAAGGGATTTCTTGCTATCGTATATCCATAAGAAAGTTCAAGAGCAGGACATCCGTATTTATCGACAGATTTCGAATACAAATCGAAGCAGCAGCTCAATTAAGCTAGGCAAATGTCCCTTTAACGTGTCAATTTAAAGTTAAGTTTAAATGCAAATGGAATTGAATTAATACATTCAGAAACGAAGGCTTTCAAAGGCTAAGTTCAATTCAAAAAGGCAGGTGCCACTTTAAAAATGTTGCTCTAAATGCCCATCCATTTAAAAACAGAATGGCAATAGCTAAAAGGGGTGATATTCAAAGGAGGAATTAAAAAAGAGGAAACATGAAATCCGTTTAATTCCGTACGCAATAATTTTCTGCAATACACCCGCTATACTCACTCGGTGCAGAATTTAACAAGTGGACATTGATTGCATTGAAATTCACGAAGCTGTTTTAACTCATATTAATAAAGTGTGAGGGTAATTTCATTAGTGTTTTGGGTTATTTACTGCATTTTTGGGTTATTTACTGTATATTTCTACTCCGTACATCTAGTACGTATTCTAAAATGTATTAGAACTTTCTTCCTCCTGTCCCATTGACTTTTTAGCATTGTTATTTGGAATATTTTATGCATGAATCTAAAAGTGATTTAGCCAAATCAGTTAAGTAAACTAGAACTGAAAAAGTAACTATAACCTACCGTCGAAAAAGTATGAATGGCGGAATGATGAAGAAAGAACGGGCAGTCTGCCAACTCTTATGTAGAGGGAAGAAGAAGTAAGGATGCTCCGATTCTACAGACATGATAGCAGTAGAGAGACTTAAGATTCGAAACTAATTACATATGTATTTTTGTATCGATACTAACAATATGTATTTTATATTGCACTCATATCAATACTCTGCTGCCAGCTATCGGCTACGGGTATAGACTAGAGGTCTCGAAGTGTGTTTTCGCGTGTGAGTTTCCCGGTGTAACCTTTGTGGAGACGTTTCATAGTAACTAACTTGGCCCGTTTTTAGGTACTTAAAAACTTTTGTTAAATCAACATCATAAACCGGTAAGTACTTTTTTAATGTCTACACTTAAAACGTTTTAGTATTCGTAAAGGAATTTGAATACCAGAAACATGAAAATAGTAAGTATATAAAAATGAACAGTTCTATTCTATATTGAGCTGATTAACGTGCATTCATAAGAATTTATGTGAAAATCATTTGATTAAAAAAAATAATTTACTAATCGTATTTTTTAACGCATGGTTTCGTACACTGAAAGGTTTTGGAAATTTTGTTTTCTCGATCCCAGCTCACGTCCAATTAGGTATTCAATTCGATAATCGGTAATTTAGATATTTTTATTCGATGCGATCCTCGTATGAATAGTTAAGCGGCGATTACACACGGGAGTTGACTCCTATACGAGTCCACTTGAAAGGTGAAACTTGGATGTGTATCATACCTACTCCTGTCGGAGTTCTCCATCGATAGTGGCGGAATTCGATACTTGGACGGAGTAGCCACCATCCTAGTTGTGGTTCCAAGTGGAGTTTACTCGATATGAGTCGATCAGATAAGAGTCAACTCCTGTGAGTAATCGCCGCTTTATTATATGATTATTTCGATACTATAGTATCGATACTTTAAGGATATCGCATTTCCCTAGAAAGAGGAAGATGGTGGTTCCCTCTCAATGCTATTTACTTGTGATTCATCTTTATATTTAATTAATTTACAGTAGGTATCGATAAACTTCGAGGGTTCCCAATCGTTTTTTATCTTAATTGATACTATATTTCAGCATACAAGCCCTTGTGACACCTCCGTTCTGTGCATATTCACCGTGGGAATCCAAGCGCCCTAGGCCGTGACATCAATTTTATCTCCTTTAGCGATGACTCAATTCATCCTGCTCTTTGATTGATCCGATCAATCCGACCATCCTCGTACTGCAATACTTGTTGGCCTTTTTTGTTGCGACGCTAATAGATCGCTGCCCGCCATCTGGCGACGGTTCTTGTCGCAACAGCGAGCGATGGAATCCCCCTAGCGTGTATCTTTATCGTTCTTTTTTTGTATCACTCCACTGCATCGGTCGCAGAGGATTGCTTCTTAAATGGTCGCTACAGAACGGAATCGTTGGCCTGCGACGGTGCTGTTTGGTACCAAACGGTTGTGAAAAGTGAAAGTCACAGTTTATAATCCGGCTGGTGAGTGAAAAAATCATCGAAATTGGCTGGAAACGAGGGCCATAGCCTATAATGCCGTTTAAGTTCGTTTATATCAATCAGTTTTCTTAACCGTGTGTTCTCTACGCTTATTATATGGTTAAAATGGATAAAATTCTAGGAATTTAGTTTGTCATTACTCAGAAAGGTGAAGGAATATTACATTGCTTCTCATAGCCTGCCATAAGCAGTACATTCATCAAAATACTACCCTGCTAGCCGCCACAGAGTCATGTGGATACCAGGTATGAAACGGAAGAGAATAGATAAAAAGATGGGAGGAGAGGACAGAGGTGAGCATTTTATGTTAAAGCTGTCCTATCTACGCAGTTTTGTTATTGGTTAAACATTGGGGGCATAATATTGGTATTCTGGGAATGAGAATATTTTGAACACTAGAACTTCGGACACGATCATATCAAAATGATTGTTTTATGTTCATATTTTACTTGTCCTCGTCAAATCAGGAACCCTTAATTTCAAGAATTTCCTAGGATTTGCCAACTGCGTAAATTGGGTCGCGTAGACATGCATGCGCTTCAGACATCAAAATATGTCTCCACTATAAATATGATTCATTATTTTAAAAACAAAGTTTCCTATAAAAGTATATCCTTTTGAGTGTATTTCCCTTTTATGACTGAAAATTTTAATTTAATTTTTTAAATAATGAAATAGTTGAGCTATTTATTATATTCGTAGACATTTGGGATACTCGCCACGGTAGAACTATTCAAAACAAATTAATTCGAAGAAAATTGATGTGTATTAGCCTCATCAAGTAAAACTTCTCCGTGACAAGAGGAGAAATACCAAGAATTCTTATTCATAAAACAATGGATTAGTGCTTATTTTTATAGTTATAGGCGTAGCGAAACTTGGTGGCACTCACTTTTAAAGAAGATGTTGCAGATGAGAGAAAAGCATGTAAGAGATGTGGAATAATGTTGTAGTGTCTTCATCCAGAGGTCCCTTCGATATTTTTGTCACCTCGTCAACGCTTGATACGTCCTCAGTGACCTCTAATTCTCAGCTGGTGAGTGCCACCAAGTTTTGATTACCTATACTTGTGCGTTCCTGGAAAAGATCTCGGTAAATGTTGTGCTTTGTCTCACGAACTTCTGAAATTTGAATCCGAAAGGGCGTGTATTATTTTTTCCATGAGAAGGATACTTTTTAAATTCCCTTTGGTTGAGAGGACATGCTGCCTCAGTGGTGTTGTATGTGTGATGACTGAAGAGTAACTTTGAACTGAAGCATAGCATAATTCATCAATCCTGACAGATTAGGTGAGGAGATTAGGATTCAGTTTCTGCTTTAATCAAACTTTTAAACATTAATTTTCTTTGAAGATTTGTAATCCTCCAACATTCTCCAACTCCTCCAACTTATCATATGCTTTGATTAAAATCCGAATACTTCATGTAGACACAAAAAACATCCACCAAGGACGAATAATGCCACCACTTTCGTGCGGCAAAAACTTCGAAAAATTAATAGTTTTAGTGAAGCTGCTCTGTGGCAGACGAAGTCATTCACGCGGCTTTTTCGTCGCAACTCTCTCGGCATTAACATTAGAAGGCACTCAGCTTTGCACGGCGAGCATAGTGAATGGGAGCCTTATGTTCAGCTATTGCGGATTCGTGTCAAGCTTGCGACGCTCAACTTTGCGAATAACAATGCCACAAGTCATCCTTATCTCTTTGAGATCCGCGTCCAAACAAACACAAGCTCCGCACGGAACCACTTGGAGGGGAGAGAAGCGGACTTAGCATTTTTTTCCCGAGTTCTTACCATCCATCTCTCTTCTTTTAAAAGCTCGTATTCGTAATAATATATTCCTAAAATTAAATCTACTCCTCTTGATCTATTTATTCAAAGCTTGGTAAGGAGAATTTTCTATTGTTCCAAAAATTGACTGCATATATTGTTTTCTCTAAAATAAATGAGATTTTTGAAAATATATAATTGGCAGAATAGAATCAAAATGGCAGAATAGAATCGTCCTCATGGGCGCCCATGCAATATTTTCCAGGGGGGACCAAAACATAGGATTAAGGTCCGAGGAGCCCTCTCCCGGAAAGTTAAGTAAATTTGACGTCCCAGGAGTAGATTTTTGGAACATCTTTGGTGAATGACAATGTTCTAAATTTGTCACTAAAATATTATTTTAATGCTGCAAAAACAATAAATTAATAAAATTTCCCTTCCTTTTTATTTTTCCCGGGAAGCTACCCCCGTGTATGGGCGCCCATGATCGTCCTCCTCTTTTTTCTACTAAAGTTAATTTATTTTCAGTTTTCAATGGAGAGGCCCGTTCTGCAGGGTACATCTAAATCTATTAGAAGAGATGTCAAATTTATCTTAAGTTGACTGAAGTTTGTTAATGGATAAAGTAAAAAAAACGCTCTCTTTCCCTTCACCGTAAGTCGTAGAAAATTTCTCAATCATCAATTTGCATGGGATAGAAATATCATATCCATTTAATCATATTTAAGACAACAACAGGTAAAATCTGATTTAATTTTCTTATTTATGGTCTCCTTGCGGTATTTTACAAACGTTAGAAGCTGCTTTTACAGTTCTTAATCTCATTAAATCAGAACGGCACGGGATATTAGCTAAATTCGCCGTATGAAATAACATTAGCTTCTTTAATTGTTGTTATTCGTAAAATTTACTTTATATATGCATTAAATATTATTACATATTATTATTATTCTTTTTCAATTAAGTGTTATTTCTATGGTCGGCAATTTAAATTCTTAACCTTGATTAATAAATATTAATTTCGTTGGTGCCGATTATCCACGTGAAAGCCAAGAAAATGTTATCTCATTATTATCGTCAATTACCATCAACATATTATTCCAAAGCAATTGGCAGAAGACTACAGCATGGATGAATAAAAATGTATAATCGAAATGTACCGTGAAAATTTTAAAGAATGGTTCACTATATGCTCCACCAAAAAATTCACAAATTAAACTAGTCTAGCAATAGCTATCATCAGGTTTCTCTAAAATAATAAAGATAAGGGACAAGTGTGTGAATAGAGTCACTCGCGGTAACATATTCCCTGGATTTGTTTCTAAAATTGATACAGTATAACCCTTTAAAATACCACGATAGTGAAATCAAATCTGTCAAGCTGTCAATTCATTCTGCAGGCTTCTTCTCATTATCTTTAAAACCGCGAAATACACAATTTTGATGAAACTGGACATTTATTTTAGTGCAGCATCAAAACCTGAGGTAAGACACGGTTATACTCCGCAACAAATTTCAGCATTTATTTCTTGTAGTGAGAATTGCATTTAGTTGATATTCCAATCTTGTTAACAAATGAGATATGGATGCCGTTGCTATTTTCAAAAGAGTTTTCCTACCTATTTAACGAATTTAAGAATTGAAAGAGCGGCAGTTTCGCAATCAACTGCGACTAAAAATTATAGTATTTTATATCAATTCATATACATCCTTTCTGACCGGGTGATACCGTTTGGAATCATTGTCTTTCTTGAATGCCGTAGCCCTTGCTATGTCGCAAATAATTCTAATGCCCCATTCGCATTACTAGCTTCTTACCATTGTAATAAACATTATTAGTTTCTTCCCGCATTTCTTACAGCCTTTCTATAGCAAATGTCTTAAATCAGCATGTGCAATTGGAATTTACTACCTTTAACGCTCACTGTATTTGTTATTCATCACCTACCGGTCATTTGAAGAAGTCAACGATTTATCACTAGACCATTAACTAGTAACTAGTAACTAGACTAGTAACTAGCTCGCATTCGGATGGCAGTAAACAACTATTGCTGACAGATAATTACTTTAAGTTATCTCAGGTAGAAAAAGTTACTATGGTAGGTGCCAACCGGACTTTCGGATTACTTACTCTTACCATTGCCATGAATTACCATGGTGAGAAGTTAGTAATTCTAACGGGATCTAACAGTCAACTTACGTCATTGTGTGGGATGAATTTTATTTCAATTTTTGTGGATGTTTGTTATTTTAATGTGTTTTCACCATAAAGCAACATAGATATATGCAAAGAAAACACTTGGCAAATACTAAAACAAGCGTGTGAAAATAACAAATGTGCTATTAAAATCGGTCCAAATATATCAAAGCCCTTCATAACATCCAAAGGAGTTCTTCTAGGATGTTGCCTCTCACCTATATTATTTATGATATATATATATAAGCTGACGTCTATATATATATATAGACGTCAGCTTAAGAGAATGGACTAGAAAATGTGGACGAATGGGATTACCTCTGAATGAAAATATAATACTTTCAAATCTTATTTTCGCTGAAGACCACGTCATAATTGCAAAGGATACTGAAGACATTAACTACATGTGCAGGAAACTATCAGAGGAATATAAGAGATATTGACTGACTAAATATTAACTGGAAGAAAACCCAGCATCTAACCTACAGCATTGAAGATGCAGAAATAGACGGGAATGAGAACAAAAAAGTCTCCCATTTCAAGTATTTAGGATCAGTAGTACAAAGTGATGGATCGTCGAAATTAGAAACAGAGAATCGTATATGCCAGAGTAGAAGGGCAATTGGAATATTGAACCCCTTACTTACTGGAACTTACTGAAATTACTGGAATATTGAACACCATTGAGCAGCAATATTATGAAAATAACAAGAAAAGTATGCATAAGACAATAGTAGAAATTATAATGCTCTATGGAGCCGAAACATAGACTACGACCGACAGAGAAAAAGTAAAGTACGAGCCACAGAAGTGGACTTCTGGCGGAGATCGGGCAGGAAATCAAGAATAGAAAGAGTAAGAAATGAGGAGATAAGAGAAATCATGCAGGTGAAGAAGGCTGCAGTGGAGAGTTTGGAAGAAAAAAGATTGCAATCGTTCGGACACGTCCAAAGAATGGGGGATGAGGGAATTCCAAAAGCGGTCCTAAAATGGATACCGGAAGGCAGAAGGAGAAGAGAAAGACCCAAGAAGTCATGGTGGGATGGAATGAGGAAGGAAATGGATAGGAGGGGGTTGGATATATGGGAGATGCACTTGATAGGGACGTGTGGAGAGGTGGAGATTGAGTGATGGACTTGATATTAATGAATTTTGCTCATGAGAGAAGGAGGGGTGGGGTTTGGTGAGGGAAACTGCTGCAGAGTGGAAAAATCCCAAATACAAAAAACACTTGGTCACTAGTATAAAAAACTCATGTTGGGAAGCTCTAAACAATCATTAGCTATTATTGTTTGCTCCAGTAATTTGAGCCACAATGAGTGATCTTGGTAGCTAATGAATAGTGCCTAGTGCAATTTTGACCTCTCACATTTATCGTTATTTGTACATATATTTTCTACAAATTATAGCGGCTTGTGTATAATCACTGAATACCAACTACCCTGAAATCTAATTCAGGCTCAGAGTCTCGTGTTTTGGGAAATGTAACAAAATGGGACAAACATGAATGTGGAAAATAAAAAAGTAACTGGTGGAAACCCAAATATTTCCTAAATGAAAATAATAATCAAAATAAAAATGGCGGCCATTTTATATTGCGAGTTTTATATTCTCCCGTGAAATCCAAGGCAATGAAAGATTCGAATGAGTTTTAACTGCGTTAGGCGATATTTACATGCACCAAATTGACCAATATAGTGTAAAATAAGGCCCTTGTTTAGAATAGTATGGGGTATTTGCACAGAACTACTAATGCCTGGGTACTAGGGCACCATTAGGAGTAATCCCAATGAATACATTATGAAAAATTGAGAAACCTTACATAAATTATTAAGAGTAGATAAATAAAATATGAGACTTTGATTGTACCCAATGGATTTCGAAGAATGTAAATCGTATTTTAGTAATTTTAGTATTTTAAAATTTTAGTATCATTAAAAAGGGGAATCCTGATAGTTTTCCCCAATCATAACCTTCTGAATAAATTATGCAGTTCTTTCTGATAATATTGCAAACTTTCTATTGCTAATTTAACTAGCAATACTGAGAATTGCAATTTTGATGACGAAGACTTCCCTGTTTTTTCTTCAACGGAGAAAAATTGAGGTCTTAAAACCTGTCATTATGAAACCAGCTGCGCCTTTCATAAAATGTAAGAGCATGTTAATAAATGTGAGATCGGTACGCTGACGTATAGTGTCCACTGAGCAAGAGACGACTTATCTGAGCATTTGGCGGCAAATTATTATCGATATAATTCGATAGCTCATTCCCAATCAGTGACCAATACGACTCACGGATATCTGGGAAAAGGTTCATCGCATGTTGAGTGTTAATGGGGGCGGAACTCAAAACCCATCATTAAAAAAGGGAAAAAGAATAAAAAAGAGAGGAACAGGATCGAATCCGATTTGATCCTCTCATTAGGAAAGATATATATCAGCATCATCCATTAAAAAAAAGGGGGGGAACACCTCCACGAGAAATTTCCCGGAGCCGATATTATAGTCTTCTATTTGCCTGTCACTCTTCCTTTCCTCCTGGACGCCGGAAACAAAATAAACGGGATCGATAGAGACTTTGGATTGCCTGAGGCGCCCACCAAAAGAATTGTAAAAAAACGTGGTCTGCGTCGGACCAGACGGTGGAAGTTATACTTCTTTGGCCGGTCGCACACACCCGCTCACACACACAGGCAGACAGGATATATAAATGAAATAAAAGACATTTTTTCTCTATTATTCAATATATATTTCTCTTCGATATATTGTTATGAGTGATTTAATTTTTATAATATACACCTATATATTATCTGTTATATACACCTATACACTATATGTACGTTTTTGTATGGTTTTTTGTACGTTCGAACTTTGAAAAGAAGTTTTGTTTAAAAAAAAATCGCCCCAACTGGGAATCGAACATGGGACTCTTAGGTGAAAGTCGAGTGCGCTACCGACTCACCCATCGATGCTCTTGTTCAAAGTTCGAACGTAAAAAAAAACATACAAAAACGTACAATTGTGGATTTTTCTCACCCAAAAAAGAGCGTGACGCGGTTTCTCGACCAACATCCCATCCCAAAAGTCTCCAACGGGCGCAAAGAAGTATAACTTCAAAAACTGTGAGGGAAGGAGAGGGAGAAAGAGAGAGAGAGACTGGGAAAAAGAGATAGAAGTGAGAGCAGGAGGATAGGAGCACACAGATGGGCGGAAGTCTCATGCGAAGATTTCCAAGGGCAAGACGGCGCACCCCTCTTAGCACTCTTTGACCAAATAAAAAAAAGGGCTAAATATTCGGATCGGTCCTCAAGAGCCGAGCGAGTGAGCAAGCAAGCAAGCGACCGAGCAGGAAGGCATTAATTTGCTTTTTTTCTCTCTTCCTCGATCTCCTTCTCCTTCCATCTACCCCCTCCACTCATATCGTCTCTTTTATCTCACGGCCATTTGGCAGTATCCACTCGCATAAAGGTGGTTCGACCCTAAAATTACTAAAATGTCATTTGTCATACATTTGTGTACATTTAGAAAAACTTGTCCTCTACCTGATACAAACAAAAAAATATTACCTTTCAACTCTATTTTTCTCCCAAGTTGAGCTTGAAATATCATAGGGTTTAATGCTAAATGGGGGAAACACGGAGAATGATGGGATTATTATTCCATCTCATATAAATTCCACTTTCGCGGAAAACTGTTTACATGGAGCGGAAACGTATGGGAAATTGACTGAAAATAAAATAATTATGTTTTTAAAATTGTATAAGAGTAAAATAATATTATTAAATCTTACCACCTTATATTTTGTGTGACTACCTTATTTATGCGATAATTTAAGTCAAGATGTGGTAATTCCATAATTAAAATAGCTCTGCAGTCGGCTTCTATAGCTGTGAAAATTGTTCATTAAAAATATAATCGTGCAATAACTTGCATAATTTGAACCCTAAATTTTTGTTTTCAATAGTTTCTTCATGACATCAGCGAAGGCAGGATTTTTTAAGCCAATTAAACAAAGTTGGAATTTAGTTTTTTGCCTGACACAGTCGCTGTGGAACCTCCTTAAGTACAGTGCGCTCTCTCTCATATCAGTCAGATGGGACAGGTGAGTGAGTTGGTTGAAAAAGAGGAAGAACCGTATAAACTATAGGAATTACTCCCGCAAAAGTTCATAGCGCAGACCTGCGCGGTGAGGAGGGGAGGTAAAAATAGAGGGGGTGAAAGGGAAAAGAGGGAGAGGAAGAAAGGGAGACAACAAGACAGAGAGTGAGGCAGGGGAACCATGCTATTTCGCAAAAAAATAGTATAAGTAATACAAATCAGTATGTTAAACCGTGTACTACATGGAACTACCTCGCGCACAGCGTAGAACCACCTCTTGCATCACATCTTGGAAGTGGCTTGCACGGCTTTTCGTAGATATATATATAGATGCAACTATAATTCTAGGCTAATAAGTAGGTGGCTAAAATCACCCATCGCTATGGCTTTACCCGGGACCCAAACTTGAGGTCTCACTGTGAGGTGAGTCGAAATAATACGGCAGGTGTAAATGTAAGTCATTCCACTTATGGAAGTGTTTGTGTTGACAGCGATTTGAAAGGCTCCACAATGAACTACGTTACTTCCCTATTTCGTAGGATTTGAAAGTCCCGTAGCCCATGTCCCAAAATCGTCCACTGGGCAGTGCCAGGTATTTTTCGTGAACAATACCTTGGAGTGAGAGAGTTAGAAAATAAAAATAGCTGTAAATGTCTCTCTCAACCTCATGACTTTACTAGGGTCCCTAACTTGAGGTCTAACTGTCAGACGAGTCGAGACGGGACGGCAAGTAGTAGTGAGTCATCCTATTTCTCGAAGTGCTTGTGTTGGCAGCAATTAGAAAGGCTCCACAATAAACTACCTTAGCCTTCGATTGGGGTGAGAGAGTTAGAAAATATAGATTGGTGTAAATTTCTTATTTCGCGAAAAATCACAGCACATGATTACAATGTTTTGTTCACCCATCAATGTCAATTACGCTTGTTAAACCTACAGGCAGAGGTGAGCACTGTTCATCGGTTCATCATAGTCATGATACTGGCATCATAATAATAGCTCCACTTCACTTACTTAGTAGCTATCTACTACTCGTTCGATTATTGCAAACTCGACGTTTTTCTTAGAAAGAAATGCATAAGTCAGCATTTTTATACTTATTTCTGGAATTAAGTCATCTGCAAGTGTGTGAATTACTTTTTCCTATAAACAAGCATATGTTGCTTCAATTGCAAATTCCATTTGCCGCATTTAATTCACATATTATCAAGTGTAATTAACTTTAAAAACAGACTCAAGAACATTATATCATATTTTATATTCCAAGAAAAAATCTCCGTTTTTTTTCAACTTATTCCACTACTACGCATTTTTGTCATTCGTTGGAGACTCCGTGAAAACAGCGGAAGCGAGGGAGCGGAGTTCTTGACTCTCAGGTCAGTGCAGGATTCATGTCGGGTGCCCCAAATTTCTCGGTTGTCCGCTATACGTACGAGGCATTGCATGAGGAAGCACGCAGGATACTTGAGCATATTCGTAGGGTTTAACAAGGATGGAAGGCAAGAGAAGAGTTCAATTAATTGGCTCATACATTGTTTTCTGTAAAAAAAACAGCTCTTCTCATATCGACTTTGGTCTACTAAGGACCACGTAAAATAATTCAATGCGTTCATTTTCGTTTTTTATTTTTCGCTTCTTTTCTTGCTCTATAATAATTTTTATCATTTCACTTTGCTTTTATCCTCCTATCTTCCTTCCAGTTGATGATTCCTTCCTTCTTTTCGTTATTTTGGAAACCCATGAAGTTCCGTTTCAATCTCCTAAATTTAGTTTACACTGTATTATGTCTTCCGTTATCCCCATCTTTTGCATGTTTTATCTCTTGGACCCACTGGTTGTCATTCTTACTATTATAAAAATGATTGGAAATTCGTTTTTTGAGTCTACTGTTGTCCAGCTTCATTATGTGGCCGAAGAACCCGACTCATCTATTCCTAAACTCATCTGAAATTTTTCTGCATTCATCATTATTGTAGATGCCATTATTCTTCCTCCTCCTAAACTCACCATTCTCCGTTTTTAGTGGTCCGAGGATTTTCTGAGAGTATTTCTTTTCTTCTTCTCTATCTCTTCTACTTCTTCTAATCTCATTGACATCACCCATTAAGATGCGAAGAGACTTCCTGACTTGATCACTGTATTGCAGCGTGTAATTGTGGTTTTACAGGAGTCATTTTTTTACTGTAGATATCGAAAATACATGCGAAACATTCGCTTCCTTTAAGAAACTAGGATACTTATATCAAGCAAATAGTAGGAAGGTTTTCAGATAAAAAATGGAAGAAAGATGCTAATTTTCTCTGGTTAGGCCACTTCTCGAATACGCCGTTAGCATTGTGGAACCTGCACATAAAGATTTTAAAACACCAAGTAAATAAAATACATTGGATAGCCACACTCTTGGTAAAAAAATAGTTACGAGCGTACAGAAATAGTGAAATGGCTTGATGGTTGGACAAAGTTTGGAGTCATTAAATACTCGGAGACTACACGCTAGGCTTAGTTTACTTGAAAAACTCCAATTTAGCGAGTTTCAGTAAGGCACGGAGAATGCTATTTTATCCCCGCACTATATCCCTAGAGCTGATAGAAGTTACGAAATAAGAGAGATACAATGCCGAACTGACAGGTACCGAAATTCCTTCTTTCCTCGCGCCATTAGCGATTATAACAAAAACAGCGTGACACTATCAAAAGACACATAGTTCACACACAATTTACTTCTGTCCTTTCCACCCTCTTTCCCCCCCCCTTTCCATGGCTTATGTCCTAACACCCCCTGCCACTCGCCTATGCGGCGGATCGCAAGGTAGTAGGTATGTATGAATATTGTATAGATGCATTTCATCGTAGGCTAGATAAAAAGTGAAAATGTGAGTAAAATTGAAGAAAATCCGAGACGTACGTAGGTAAATGCTTTGTGGTGATAGATATAAAAAACGGTGGAAGTAAAGAGAAAAATACGTGTGGGTCCGAAGCCATAAAACAAAATCATTAAAACATCCATACGCATATTTAAAAATTTGAAATTTATATGCAGGCACTGGCACACACTCACGGACCGGAAGGCTCGAGTCGCTCCCGAGCCAATCACGTCTTCTCTCGTGGAGACAAGAATTAAGAAAGGCAGAGACGAGTGAGACAGAAAGATGATGGCGAGGAGGAAGGAAGAGGTCGGGTAAAACAAATCGAGAATAATTTCCGCTCTCCTCCGGAGGTTATTTGGTTTTGAAAGGGAGGGAGTGAGGTGTTCTGTTGAGTGCTCTTTTTTATCATCATCATCCTCGGCCCATCCCTCGTGTCTTGTCCCGCACAGGAAATTGCGGTCCATGTTTTGGTAATGAGCAGAAAGTGAAGAGCGCTTTGGAGCCATTAAAAGAGGGTGATCGGACACAGACAAGATGGTCGGGAGAGTAAAGAAGATGCGAAAGATTTGGAAAGGAAGAACAAAGATACCGTAGGCTCGATCTATCGATGAAGATATGAGGCAATGTCGTAAATATTTTTCCTAATGTGTTAAAAGGAGGGAAATGATGACGGCGACCTGTCGTAAGAATGTAAAGAAAAGGTTGGAGAAGTGTTGATTGATGTTTCTGATGATTGATCTTCCCTGTAATTCATCCACTGATTTTCTGACGTATCTACAAATGTTTGCCATTCGCTGGATGATTGAAAAACCAACGTCAAATCCAACCGAATTTAACCGGCTTTATCAGCTGCCCTCCTGCGTTTAATCCAATGTGTAGCTCTTCTTAATCCTCCATTTACATTTCACGTTGGTTGAAGTAATGAAGTCGTCACCCTGGTGAAATAACCAAAACGAATTTCTGCTTTGAGGAATACACATTCCACAGTAGGTACTTATTGTTATGCCTCTAATAATGACGCTGCTGAGCCTCAAAATCAATTAGGTAGGGTAATCTCCATCACCCGAGTTAATGTAAACTGAGACCAGCTCAATGCCTTGCCGTAATGCGACGTATATTCATTTACAGTTAAAAAATCGATGTGAGGAAATACATTTTTTTAACAAAATATATCTATTTTCCCCCATGCCAACTGTCTAGAAGCAGTTCTTACTTCATCTCTGCGATTTCTATTTTTCTATTTTCTATATGCATCAACTCCAGGCATCTCAGCAGAAAATATCATCAGGGATGATAAATGTCTGCTAATTTTTGAATCAAATATAGTAAAACTACACAATTCTTATTAAACAGCCAAAAATTAATAACAGTGAAGACATGACCTACCCATTTTTTCTCCTCTATAAGTCCCCTCTATAAGTACAAATGGGACACATAGGTACTTATGGTAGGGACACATATGTTCCATTGGTACTAATGGGACGGCACATATGTCGCATCTACCTGGGACATATATGTCCCGTTGGTAGTCAAAGGGTTAATAATGCGGTGATCTCACAGAATATGTACCTCGGATAACGCGGAATCTCGGTGGATCGGGACTCGGATATCCGAGGCTGCACTTTACTTTCATAAAATATCAAGAATTTAAGGCTACTTTAATTTAAAAAAAAAACTATTAAGCATACAATAAACCAAACCTAAATGCCTGAAAAGGTTGTCCTTGACAATATATTGTTAACAGATTATAAAAATAATTTAAGTCGGATAATAAAGCATTTTTGTGTGATCATTGTAATTAGACTGATGTTGCAGGCTGTAAAATTTTAATTCGTCAACTAAGCTTGAAAATAAATTGGTTTATGATCAGAGATATAACTTTAGTTGAAAAAAAGTAAATAATAAAAACGAATAATAGCCTATTGCGTATATTATCCACAATAATTCAATACAAAAAACCAACCTAGGTTTCGACATTTTGAGTCATCTTCAGGGTAAATTTCTTATTGTGGATTGTATAATCTGTGAGTTTTTATTCGTGTTTATTCTTTATTATGGAGACCAAATCATTCCCCTAAGTTACGCCTCCGGTGTTAGCTGATATTTAAAAAAAATGCATTGATAACCACGACTGTTTTAAAATTTCTTCTCGGAGTAAAAACTTTTTGAATACGGTGACCTTGAAATACGTGAACTGACTATCACCATTGTCTTTAGAGGTTTTATTATTAATATAATCCGATACTATATTTTTATCAAAATCTCCAAACTCCTACTTTGGATCGAACAACTTCTGGAAACGTTTCTTCAGAAGTTGGCAACCCTTCCAATATTACAATCACGGATGAGGAGCCGGAGTATTCACTCGATGGGAATCATGATGACGTGGTGATCAGACCTCCCCACGAAGCCGCAACTGTTGCTATGGTTACGCTCGAGGGAGCCAGACCACTTCGATGCATGCATGTACCAGCCATGGTCTCGAGCACGACACCTTCTTAGCGCGCATCGCTGGAAGTGGTCTGTCTGTCGTCTGTCATAAAATACTTCCAACACCCTCTCTCTCTCACTCTCCCTCTCATTTCGTAAGCTCAGTGTCCGCATCCGGTACTCGTTCACCTCGGTAACACCATCCACTCCTCTCTTTTAGTCCAATCACTGCTGATCGCTGAAAACATTGTCCCGATACCGGCTATTGTAATTTTGAGCACGGCCCGAAAATGTTGCGGCATACATCCATCCACCATGCCGTTTCCTTTTGGGGTAGGAACTGTCAAAAACTTAAATTCTCGGTTTTAGGCCTATGAATCTGACTGCTATAACGAATTACTCCAAGAGAATAGAAATATTAGAAACCCAGTGCATAATACTTTCCGTGCAATCATTAAACAGCACCAAGATAGGGCACAGAACTGGCCGATCTGCGAGCCAAAACCAACCAGCCAGCCAGGCCTTATGAGGGTGGCAAAAAATCCTTCTCGACATCCTTCTCCTGAGGACGCCAGCAGAGTAGCTGGCGAAACTGTTGTGCATTCTTAACATTATACGCGGACGCAACCCGAAAAATGCTGATGTCATATGACCCACTCTATACCGTCCCATCCTTGCATATTTCTCTTGCTTCATTGACACTCTTACATTGATTGCTTCATACACGTCCTCCTGTTATTGAGAATCATAATATTTCTTCTCGACTCGACTTCTCGTCTCTCGACTATAAGAGTAAAAGAGTATCTTCCACTAGATTCACCCATGACTTTCTTGGTTCATTCACTCCTCTATCATATATATGTTTAGTTTTTCGACTATCATCAATTCTCTCAACATAGCCAAACCAACGAAGCACGTTCCTTCAATACATGTTCATTACTGGAGCAATCAACTCGTTCATCACCCACCCATTCCTAAACCCTATTCCTTCTGCATTTACTGGCAACACTTCTCAGGTACCCTATTGCCAATGCATTCTTCCTACTCTAATGCTTATTCTGGCTAACCCAAGTTTCACCACCACACAATAAAGTGGTAGGGAGTACACTCTAGTATACTGCAAATGTTAAAACAAATGTATCTATATGATTTTTAGCCCTTCCGCTACAAATTTCTAGATGAAACTTTTCCCTGTCCAAATATTTTAATCTTATATGGTAATATAATAAAAATTCTCCTCATTACGAGTATTGAGTTCAATTCAGAGTATTTTTAATGTTTCTTTTAATTTAAAATCGTCTCATGGCTCGTTGCTTCTTTCTATAGATAATTAATTGTGCTCTTCGATTCCCCATATTCCAATGAATGTCGTTTCTTAACTCTTCCCATCGAGCATATCACATGCAGTCACTATTTTCGGTCTTTAATTTCCCCTTTTCTACTTCATTCACGTATTTTGCCTCCTTCGATTTTACTCCTAATATTCCTAATCCACCACGCCGATATTTTGTTTTTGGTTGTTTCTATGTTACCCTCACTGCCCTTAATATTCTCACCAAACTCAAGACTGAATGCCTCCTAACAATCGCCATTCTCTTCCCTCAAAAGTGCAGACTTCTAATCTGTCAAACGTTCTGCTCCATGCCCGCTTCACATATATTTTAAGTCTTATCTCAGGCCTCGAGTCATTTGTTGCAACCCTATAAATTGACACTGATGCATTAGTTGATTACTTATAGAGCCTATCTCTTAGTATTTCGTAAGGTGCGTATAATTCATACATTCTGGGTAGGGTGAAACAATTCAATTGCTTGGACCTCACGAGCAAACGTGGTTACCGACGAAGTTCTGGAGCTAGTCTTCAAAACACCTGGGCTTGATTCTGATCTAAAATATGATTCTTATTCAATAAGTTTATGACTTTTATCTTGCGCAAAATTTCTCTTGATACCTATGGTAATATGTATATTTCCCTGATTCCGCTCAAAAGTCTGCCAAAATTGTTTCCTTAATGCCTACTTGTTTGTTTTGAAGATAGAACTAGTTCAATTTAATCACTGAAATTCTAAATAAAAAATAAAGAAAATGTTCCGTAACAGCTCGATCAAATCAATGCTCTTATAGACCCAATAATAATTAAGCAATCGATACATAACCATTCGTCATCCAATGTGTTCCTATTGATGAGTTTTACTCTGAATTTAAAAATAAAATTTTTCTGTTGATGTGTTATTCCAAAGGCTCAAAAAGTAGTACAATGAGGAGCGGCAGAAACGGATGAATTTGGCGTTATAAACTTGAGCAAATGTGTTATGCTGTTTGCTATACTAGCAAATAATCTTAGACATCCTTGACTGCGATGTGCAATGGGTGATTAAATGGGTAGTACTTCCCTTAGTGGGTAAATTTCTACTGCTTTCCGTTTGAGTTAACTAGATAAGTTATCCAGTTGTGAAGGCATGTTTTGCAATACCTGCCGTTAATGGTGCTCAGACTAATGCGACTGACTGTTGAGAGCTTTTCACATCACGACGGATAGCTTGTTTAACTATTACGATTGATAATTAACAGGAATTGCTTTCGTCTCTCTCACGTTTCCATAGTATTACTCACGACATCTCTCAATTTAATGGGAACTATTTTGGTGCGGACAACCGAATAGAGAAATGCACAGTAATGCCTCAATGAATACGGTATGCTGATTTCGAACATGACCATACATCAGCTGCAAATTCCATTATTTCTGAGATGAACGTAGTTTAAGTAGAAATTATCAGTTATTTACACATATTACGCTATGATTTTACATGCAAAGCAGCAAAAGCTGTGGAAAATTATTTCAATAAATTATATTTCTCCATATTTTCTCAGTGTTTTATTTTTTAAGTTGTATTAGATTAGTTTCTAATTTATCTATTCTCACTCACACCACATAGCGGAGAATAATTCAAACATATAAAAAGGGTCTTGCTATGAACATCGAAAAATTAGTACTAACACTACCACTAACATTTAAATTATAGCGCAATAAAATTGTTTAAAAACCAGCGGGCCCGTGAATTTTCTCAAGTTGATTTTTTTTTGTTTTTCAAGGAAAGTCGGGATTAAATAAACAAAGTAAAGTATAAATTGTTAAGTTTATTGTTAGAGCACATTTTTCAATGCTTATCCACCTCATGCATTACAGTTTTGGTTTCGATTAGATATAATCAAATGTTGTTAAATAATTCACTGGAAGTTATCCACACGAATTAAGTAACTCTTGGTAGCTGAGTTGAAGGCACAAATCACAGTTCAAAGGGCATTCGCAGTAGACATATGACTAACAGTAAGCGTATATATTGTAGACTAATGATGTTTTGAAAAAAAATATACATACAGTATATTTTAACGCAACGTAAGTATTACACGTCAAAAGCCAAAACACTCCCTGTCCAGATATACCATATTTATTCAGGTACGATTTGCATTATGTAGCTGTGAAAAAAGGATGTTGACAACAGAAATAATTCATATGACTGATTTCCTAAACTTTAACTGCATTTATCTCAGAAATAACGCAATAAGCAGATGTACAACGACCAGAGTAGCGATTTAGGTTCCCCATTACCCGTGCGTTCGCGTTAACGTTATTTTTAAATCTCGCTCATGAGAGTGAAAGCGTGACCTTCATTCTTTATATTTTATCGTATGCTTAAAACACTATTTTTAATTTATGCAGTGCGTTCTTAAGACAATAACTGTGAGTATTGCCCTTCGAAATCGGTTTGCGGTTAGGATAGCGATAATGACTACGTTATAAATGGAACTGTGATCCCACCCCAAATTTGTGATCAGTATATCTAATTAACTCAGATAATGTGCTACTTTTTTCATTTGGTTTATCTCACTAAAATAGTGACCCTTGTCAGTACGAGGGTGAATTATGATACATCTCCGCCGTTAATACAGGCGTGCTATGGCTTTGATGCGGTTCTCTGGCGAGGTTTTAAACTCATAGGCCCATCTCGAGTGATCCCAGCTCCCGGAAAATGCTCAAATACATTCCTTCTGGGACGGTTTTTTTTTTCTGTCGGCCCACGACGCGGCACTACGGCGCCTCTTTCAGATTGGCCCGTGTGCAAAATGGGCCCTTTCAACAGCCATGCTGGAGCCCAGTCTGGAGAAACGCAGGCAGGCAATGAGAGACGAAAAATATAGCAGGTTGTACTTATTTCGTCAATCTATTAAGTTGCTTTAGCGTGCTTGTGATATGCGATGGAAGCTTATGCGTCTCACAATTCGTGGCGATGGTTTACTTGGCTGAGTAAACTCGGAGTGCACCGTTTCCCCTTGATGGCGTCGTATATATATAGCAGAGAAAAGGTTCCACTGAGCACAAGACAGCCTGCGACGAAAGTCTTATGCCGCTGCTGGGAGAAACAATTCCATAAACAAAGATCGTAATTCCGAAATTAGTAGGTCATGAGATCTTGTTTAGCTCTTATGCGTCACGTTATGAAGACTAGTGTTTTTGGTGATCCAACCAGTAAAATATTAATTTCAGCTCACGTTAAATGCAGTTATTTCTCAGGTAAACTTTTTTTTAATTTAAAATAAAATTTTATAAATACTTTTTATTGAACCATGATTTTACATGCCGATAGCAGTCAAAACTTTAGAAAGATTATTTTCCGAGTTTTATGCATCAATTGTCAGTGTGTGGTATACTTTTCGTTGAATGTGTTTAATTCGAAATTTATTAATTCTCTTTCACACCACTTGGCGGATAATACTAGGAATATATTATACGCATCTTGTATTAAACGTCGAGAAATATAAATAATGACACTGTCGTTCACTTAGGCAAGTTAAATCATAGCAAAACATATACTTGTAAAACATTTACACCCTCAACTTCAAAATAGTTTATCTCATAAAAAACGCATTCGCGGATGAGTGAATATTACATTCGTAATCAGCATATCGAATATATTAAGATAAGGTGCATTTTCATTCATTTTGTTTTTCACACCTAAATTGTGGCCATCGTTTGATCCAGTGGCCAAAAATAGGGAGTGGGAAAAAATCAACTGATTTGTAACCCACTATCCTTTTGCTAGCGAAAAAAATAGCACCTCCTATTTTTTCACCAGCACTCGAAACGGTTTCCTTGCCCGCGTGCGTCTTTCATTATACCCGATACTCGAAAAGCGTGTACACGGTATTCCGTTACATCCTGGAGCCCAGAATGTGTCTAACGAGTTGGTAATGAATTCGTGAATTACTTGATCGCTATCGCTTTGACAGTCGCTCAACCTTTTCTGTCGTGCGCTTCACACAGGGACGAAAGCTTTTTAAAAGGCCACACGCTTCTTCACCACGTGTTGACACATTTGGTGAGGCATTTATCGCCCTGGTCGGAACACCACCAAACCTCCTCGAATCACTCATCGGCGACACTTCCCAAACTTCCTAGCGGGATCTTCCGCTTCTCTTCCTTCCCGTTTTCCATTTGCTGTTATTTTGGCCTTCCCCGTCTCCTAGTTGTGGGGTTGGACGTGGAAAACCCAATCATCATACGAAATAATGCTACGGCACAATCATTACGCGTACCTACTAATTACGCCGTGCTTACATCAATCTAGAGGTATCAATAAATGCATCATGCGAATATTAGCTGATTTCATCTTTGTTGACAGGCTGAGGCAAAGTGATCTCATCAGTCGCTGAGAACAAAAGTGGTGTCAGTCAAACTTGACAGGTCCGGGAAAGGCTGGAAGTAAAATAAATATCTAGCCTTGAGTTATTGTTTTTATTGTAAAGACACTTAAGCTATATTCTCTTCATTCGTTAAAAAATCATGGAGAGGAATACATCAGCGCACCAAAATAGAACATTGTACAAATGTTTTGCCTTTTTTACTTTTTGACTTGCATAATTTTTGCTCCCAACAGTAACTAAACAGGCACATATAATCGCCCATGACACTGCGGTTAATTAGCAATTCCATGCCGGATACGGTCTCTGTAGGTTCAAAAACTGAATTCATTAAATTTTCAGTCACTCTGATAGGTATCACGGAGCTTGTTTTTTATGATTATGATCAAAGATGAAACGCTATGATGGTGGTACTAGAGTGCAGTAAGAAAAAACTGAAACAATCACGCATGGAGTAATTCCCATCAGCCAAAAAGTATTATATTGAATGAAAGCAATGGACTACTGCCAGTGAAAAATGGCCTAAACATGAGCTACAGCCTCCAAATACAATGAAATAGTTATTCTTTATGATTTGCTAATGTAAACTAGTTATGATTATAGGTCGCAGTCGATTTGTTTAGGCAACTTTATGCATGGAAGTTGACTTCTATGGAAGTAGCAGTTGTATCAATGTCTTGATTTGCACGGCTTTTCGGAAAAGAATGACATTTTTTTTTTAAAAAAAGGTAATAACGGATGCAAAATATGAACATGAAAAATGAAAAAATCACCTAATTTTTGCAGAAAATACGTTTATGCATCGCACTCTTCGCATACTACAGGAATTCGTGGAATTTATAAATTTGTATGAATTACATTTCATATACATGAGCATGTATAAAGCGTATAAGGTAGGAGAATAATTTTATTTTGAAAAAATACAATGCTAAAACTTTCACTAGTCTTACCTTTAAGTAACCTACAAAAATAAAAAATAAAATTTAATGAAAAAATAAATATTTACATGAATAACAATAAGTCGTCCTCCGGAAAATCAATTTGTTTCTTAGATTTACATTCCCCGCACGCAGTCACATCGACAAGATTTCTTTAGATTTTATGCTGTTTAATCGGAGAATAGAATGATAGTTGCTATCAGATTGGATGCCAGTCAATCCTACGCGCAAGAGCGAGCCGTGGTCAAACGTGTTCCGATTACTACCCCTACTGCCATAGAATTCCGTTCTTTCACATAATACTTACAAGCGACAGGCTGCAACTGAAGGGTTGCTTAAGGATGTGATAGACGGGAGAATGCTTTGTAAGCGTGGAAGGGAAAGGATGAGAATAGTTTCTATGAACAGAATGATGGGAGGCAGGGCGTATACTGAGATATAGAAAGAAATCGTATGAGGAGACAGGGCCCTTCTCATGTAATCATTTTGATGATTTTTACTGACTTTCATTTGACCCTACCTTAACCGGTAGACTACTATTCATTCATTATAGTAATCTACCGGTTAGAGGTAGGTTGTGATGAAAGTCAGAGAATGTTCAACGAACTCTTACACGTACCGTGCCCTTTCTACCTCTAGTATTTCTTTCTTCATCTCAGCATAAGTCCTACCTTTCTTCATCCCGTCCATAAAACCGATTCTCTTCCTTCCCCTTCCCCGCTTACCCAACATACTACCCTATATCACGGCCTTCAGCATGAATAAATTTTGTAGGCCGTCTAACAATGGCTTAAGTATTAAAAATGTTTCTGAATAAATAAAACGGATGTTTTCACCTTCAATTTTGCCAATATAACCTTTATTAAACAAGTCTACCTTCTAATTGAATCTGATCAAATCATTTCTGCCCAGAAGAAGTGGCTGGATGTTCGCAAGGCCATAGGTAATAAATTTCATGATGAAAAAATAAAACTTTGTACCAATTCCGCAATTATTTCAGTGTCCAACCAAGGTTTCAGCACATCAGTGTCATTATCAAGGTCATTGAACTATTTGTTCACAATGAACGTTAGAAAAGTTCATAAAGTGAAATCTCAAGTAACTATATGCAATAACTCCGTGGATTAATTCAAAAGACCTGGTGGAAAATGATATAGCAAGGTTTCAATAACTTTTTACAGCTTGGACTCCAAAAGAAACCCGTTTCCCTCCAATATCACCTCAATATCGATTTTTGCGAATACATTTTGAAACTTTAAAAAAATTAAATACTATTATTAAATAAGCTATTAGGCTAGGATTGATTTGCTGAAGCTTCCACATTCTATTACGAGACCTTGGTTTTCTGTGTTCTTCATAATATTTTAAAGCTAGAAACTCTAATGAAATTGTCGCTATTTTCCAGGATATTGCATAATCCACCTGCTACATAACTTGATTTTCGTCTGGCGAAGAAAGAAGAATTTTTTTCGATTTTAAACCGCGAAAGCTAGATAACATTTTCCATTATCAGTTTTTATTGCTGAATAACCTCTTTGCAGTTTGTTGTTAAAAATTAGTTTCAGTATAAATACTTAACATATTCAATGTTAATTAGAGAAGTAAAATTGTTATCGAAGGAAATTTTAAATAAATACATATTCATTATGTGTAACGTAATGCAGCAAACTTTGGTATCAACCTTCCTTTTTTTTTAATCTCCTAAGTCGTTCCCTATCGGCAGTTTATCGCAAATGAGTTACACGAAACCTTTGCTTCCCGTCAGCGTGATGGAATTATGCTGAGATGCGTGCCATCTTTCTCAAATTTCACTTCTTTCACTTTCACATCCATCCACTACATGCCAATTTAAATAATTGAAACTTCATAAATAGAGGAGGAATTTCTGCTTCTCTTAAACTGGTCTCATCGAAATTTTGAAAGTGAATTAAGACATGCGACCTCAACTGAACCTTTTGGCGCCTCGCTTCCCCGGCGGCGGCAAGCAAGCCGGAGCCACCGGAAAGGAGTTTTCTCTCGTGCCTAAACTCGTGACTTGTGTTTCACGCGTGCATTATTGGTCCCCGAAAATGGAGAGAACCGCGCAAGAAACAGAGAAGGATGTAGTCGTCTTCAAAAATCCTGCCATATCTATTCACTGTCTAAAGGTGGGTTTACACTGGCAAGGTAAATCCACTGAAGTTCCTCCTGCAAGAGCTTGCGGGGAATTTACTTATTGTTAGACGAAAATGTTTTCACAAGTTAGCGCAGGACAGAATGGTAGCTGTTTACACTGGAAACAATACTCTCCTGCAAGCGACTTGCCGAAACTATTGAAAGTTTTGCAAGCGTACTCGCACAGCTGTTTACACCTGAAATTTGCGTCGCAAATAGCTTGCTGCAAGCAACCTGCGCAATAAATTAACTTGCCAGTTGTTTTGGTAAGTGGAGAAGGGGAAGGAAAAAGATAGGCTTTATGGACGGAACTAAGAGAGGTAGGGCGTATGGTGAAATGAAGAAATACATATTGTCGGGAGATACGGGCTTGTGCCTGTAAAAAAAATTATAAGACTTTTACTTTTTTCCATTAAAAACCTACCTTTACCGGTAGATTGCCCTATAAATGAAAATATGTACTCATCACCACATTTAGCGGAACAGATTGCCATCTGTAATTTTGCCAACGACTCGCAGCAGCTACTACTCAATCAAGTAAGTATCCGAGATTCGATCACTTCGGTCGACATCGCATTTGGGATTCGATCGCTAGCGTATTTTCGGCATTGAGCTAATTGGAGCTTAAAATCTCTTAATTGTAAAGATATTATCTAACAGCCCGAGGCTGTTGAATCACTGGAAACAACATATGACCACTGTGTGTATGGACGGTTCTAGATTGGAAAATCTTTCGGTTGCCCTTCCCCAGAGTACGCCTACCGAACTGACTTTTTTTCCGATCTCCTTTTCCGGCCGTGGTGCTTTGCCAAAGAAATATGGCACGGCGAACTGTCTGATTGGATTGGGTTTTGGCCCGATGGGCATGGGCTGCACGTCCGTGAACTAGATTGAGTGCGTGTTTCTGGACGCCAAGCCGGCGATAATTGGTTCTGCCGCTTCCTCACTTTATACCTTTTTCCGAGTTCCTTCCTACCTCCTCCTCCCCCTTCTCCTTCGCCCATTCCTTTCCTTTGCCTCCTCCACCCTGCCCCCTCCCCTCCCTCCCACGCCTCTCTTCCCCCAAAACCCCACCCTTAAGCCCCTCGAAACCGAGAACATAAACAAGAAATGGCATAGATTCCCTCCCGCCTGACGATAATGTGCCGGTCCCATACCTGGAAAGCAGAGCGAGAGGTTTTCCCCCAATTACAATGAGACTTGGAAGTGGTAATCAAGATAATAATGACCTGAAAGAAGTCGATAATCATAAACGGTCTCCTTGGTCCGAGATGGACGGAAAAAATACTACAGGAAAAAAAATTATGAGGGCTGGCTGAACGTCAGCTTGCCCAATACAGACCGATGTAAATATTTTACCTGGACATTTTTCGATACTCCCGATCCGTTGCACATGATACGAATCACTTGATGTTTAAATTTATAATCTTTTCTTTTATTGTATTGAGTTTTCGTAAATAAATTAAAAGAATAGATTATTTGTACTTGGTCAATAAATACATTAATTTCAATTTATCATAACACTTTAAACCAAAGGGGATAAAATTCGCTATGGAAAAATAATTTGTCATTTCTGGGAGGCTTAGTACATCTTTGCACCCGTGCACACGTGTACGCGACTTCGTACCACGTAATTTGTGTACTACCAGTGATTAAAAAATTTAAAATTCTTCCATATTTTTTCAGGTATACATGGTGCTCTACAGTAAGTTCAATTGGTAGTTCATTATGTATAAGTACATTATGTATAAGAGATTAAGAGGCGTGTGAATGCTCAAAGGATAGGCATGTGTAGAATGTCAAGGAATTGAGTTTTTGTCGTGCTAAGCGAAAATTGCAGTAAACCAAGGTTTTCTCCTTCCAAATTTATTGCACCGAAGTGAAAATTGGGTATGCCAAGATAAGCATAATGGCAGGCAAAATGCAGTCGGAATGGGGTACCTAATAAGTGTTTGCGATAAAATTGGGATTGATAGGGTTAGGAATGATAGGGTCATGAAAGAATATTATTTGAATTCTCTAGTAATGGACATGTATGAAAGGAATGTGCTTCGTTGGTTTGGCCATTTTGATAGAATCTATGAGATTGGAATATTGATACCCATTTATGATAGAAAGGTGAATGGTGTTTGAAGAAGAGGTATTCCAAGATAGTTATGGGTGAATGTGGTGGAAGAGACCTCCAAGAAAAAATATAGAAATCTATTTATGAATTCCTTTATTGAAAGTCTCCCATATATGCATTTAAATGAAATTCAAGGCTAACATCACCTCGATTTATCTTTCGTTAGCATTCACTTAATGAATGTATAGAATATTTCTTCATAAAATGTATCAATTTGCTGTTTATAGCAACTTGGGAAAATAATTTGTCATTCCTGGGAGGCTTAGTATATATTTGCACCCGTGCACACGTGTACGTGACTTCGTACCACATAATTTGTGTATTATCAGTGATTAAAAAATTATGTTATCGGGAAAAGAATGAAGAATTAATGAAAAATTCTTCATTTTACTTGCATTTGAAAAGTAGTGTACTCGAATTTCTGTTATTTTTGACGAGTTATAGCTAGTTGTAGGATATGTATTCTAATTCCTGATTTTCTATCAAGCATCCCTTTCATTCTCAAGAGGGGGAATTTTATTCATGCCTGTTGCTCACCGTAAAATTTTCGGTAAAGGTGAGCTTTCGTCTCACCAGCGTAAACGCGATTTTCACCCACTTTAACAGACATATCGACTCCAAAGTCACCTCACTTATAATGCAAACCTTGCCTTATATCATATCATTTCAAACACTAATATCTCTAAAAACACTCGTCACGCTGATATGATTCTTGCATTTTTACAAATGCGCATTCTTCCTCTACCCCAAGGTATCATTATCAATTTGGCCAGTTTCCTACTTTAAAAAAATGGTATCCGTGCGAGACGAAAGCTCACCTTTACCAAATTTTCTATAAAAGAATTATATTTAAAAAATTATTGAAAATTTTATGAATCGTACATAAAACGTACTTGCTTGCTCACGGTAAAAATATTCATAAATCCGCAATGTTGACCAACCTGCCATCTATGAGACGCTATGCGAACACGTGAAGTGATAAATGCACTCTCTTTTGGATGACTCTTCGGTTAAAAACTATGTGTATTGTTTATTTACTTACTTTATGACCACCCTCAACGGCGCTAAGGCTTTGTTTATGCGTCTACGCTCTCATTGTGCTTAAATATGAGAGTATGAATGATCAGGCGAAAACATTAATAGCAATACTTTGCCATGAATTGATAGTTCCATGAACTCCCAGTCATATTTGTTTACTTTTTCCATGTTTGGCTTCCCTTGGATACGAGATTATCAACGCAATGAGCGGTACATCTTATTGGTTGTTGCATAAAACTGTTTTATGGAAATAGAACCTGTCCTATTCCGTAAAAAGTTTTATAAAACTAGGTTTTATAAAACGGTTCTATCGTTAGCAAGCTCATTTAATGGAATAAGTCGATTTTATAAAAAGTTTTACCGAAAATTTTACTGTGAGCAGATAGGGCAATATGGAGGAAATAATTCAAAATTAGCCAGTTTCCTAGCGTTACATCAATGGCAACTAAGTCGTTTGACTGCCCCAAACCAGGGAAAGAATGGCATGAAGGGATGACATGCAGCATACAAATCAAAACATAAAATGACGAAGGTATATCTGTCAGTCTGTAACGCTGCTGAGGGCACTGCGATCGAGAATTCAATTATGCGAGAATTATGATGGATATTTACCAAGTTGCTATAAACAACAAATTGATACATTTTATGAAGAAATATTCTTTTCATTCATTAAGTGAATGCTAACTAAAGATAAATCGAGGTGATGTTAGCCTTGACTTTCATTTAAATGCATATATGGGAGACTTTCAAAAAAGGAATTCATAAATAGATTCCTATATTTTTTCTACATTTTATAAGACATCCGAACTTCTGGTTGAGTGTTGGATCCAGATAAAGGTAAGACTAAATTTCACCACATCACGCCTGATACCTGTCTTTAGTCCCTTTTCTATAGAGCATGGATTTTATAGGCATGTTGAATGTATATTTGATGGCACACGCATTTGAAAAGTAGTGTACTCGAGTTTCTGTTATTTTTGACGAGTTATAGCTAGTTGTAGGATATGCATTCTAATTCCTGATTTTCTATCAAGCATCCCTTTCATTCTCAAATACCCTCCAATGTGAGATGTAATTATCATGAAGTACAACGGTATTACTAAAAACTAGAGGAATCTTTGACGGTTGCTGAATTGAAAACAAACAAGCAGTACCTAATCACTTGCAACAGCTATCTTTGATGGACTGTAGAGGCACTAAACCACTGGTTCAGCAGAATTCCTCCAAAGATTTCATCAGAAATAAGGGATTCTGGGTAATGCAATGGTCTGCGAATTGGCTACCACAGCTCCAAATGCTTCATTCATTCATGCATGCAATGAGTTGGTTGTCTATACCGATATTTTCTGTTACATCGAATCGATCAATATCATGAACTATCGGCAGTATTGCATTCGGACAACTGTATGTGCAAAAAGTCGAGATACCCGAGGTTTAGGCCATATATCGTGACAACCATAGAAATGATTGCAATGAAATGATCAGAATATTTAAGACTATTATTTCCACGTTTTCTGACTACAGGGGAAAATATTTATGTCAAAGTTTAATATTTTCTACGGAGCTTTCATTGAAAAAAGTCATATTTTTCCCACTTAAAAACCAGGAGCACCTTTTTAAACAATGACAACTTAAAAAAATATGCATCGTATTTTCATGAGTTTTTAATTAAATTTACATCGGCACATCTATTAATAGAAAATGATTCCCGTTTAATTTCAACGTGAAGAAGAAAAAAATAAAATCGTGGCATAGGATTTAAAGAATCTTCCAAATGTGACGTGCAAAAAGTATTCCGTTCAAACAAATAGGGTATGCATTTTATTTGTTTAGAGAGATAGAAGTGTAACTTGAAGCTGAGTGTCCTGGCTGCAAAGTATAGTGGTGGAGTATTCATGAAAAGCATGCTAAAACATCTGATCGGCCGCTACCAAGAACTATCGGCGGAATCGGTAATCGGCCGATATGCATCATGGCCGATATGGCCCTAATAACACTGACCAGAAAAGTCGATAAATACCAAGGACTCTTGAGGTCCGAGACGACGAAAAAAAGCTCAAATGTGTGTGTATAAACCATAGGATTCTTTATTTATGGTTTTGCGCTCTCTGTCTCGACTTCTTCGACACCGACGCCCGACTAGGGTGGCTCAGAATCCCTTTCGGATAAAAAAAGGTATCTTCCCAGAAGATTTGAGGCGGAGAAGTCGCGTTTCGAAAATCACGGCTTCCTAGTCGCCCATTAACGTAATTAGGTAATGGGCCTGAAACGAGCTGCGAATCCTTTTGCAGGGGCAAGTCGATCGCGTGCGTCCAAATTAAAAAGTTAAACGCCCGGTCAGTGGTTGGCTGGGAGTGGCATTTGGTCCGATTTCGGGGATGACGGTGGAATGTAAGTTTATTCGTCAAGTCTTTGGCATGGGTCCTCATTAATTCCCTCGCCCCCCACCGATAAACGATGATATGTTTTTTGTACCGAGAAACCGAAAAGGATGGTGGCTTCGATACGTTTGAAAGCGTGGGATCTATGGTCCGTCTTTCTCGGAATAGGTTCAGAGATTTTTTGAGTCCTGGGAAAGAGTGATTTCACGTTGTCAGTGTACGCAGGAAATAAGACTTAAAAGTTGGATCGCCGAATTTTTTTCCCAAAGTAGTATATCATTTGATTGGGATAGATAAATCGATTGAGTATATGTTTTTCTGCACAATTTTGCGGTACAAATTCTGTTTTCTGCTATAGGGAAAGTTTATTTGCCTAAATTGAAGATTGTTCCTTGTAACTGCGACATGATACAGCCTTTCTAGCCTTCAGGTACTGGCAAAAGAAGTAAATTCCCTAACGAGCCTTTCAAAGTAGTCAACCAATCGGACTTGGATCCATCTGGCAATATGCCACCAGGGAAAATAATCATTTCACCGTCATTAATACTTATGGTCTATTTCTGAGCGATATTTTGTTAATCATTATTCGGTGCAGAATTTTAAATTACCCTGCCTTGTCCGGAACGTCCCGAAGAATATACATGCCTAATATAGCACAAAAAGGAAATTTTCATCATTTTTTCAATAATACGCTCGTAAATTGTTTAATTTAATTATTTATTTATTTTACTATCATCCTCAAAACATCCTCAAGGGCCCTTTACATCAGGCATTGTAACTAAACAACAATGGACACGCACAGACAACCATGCCGTGGCCGATGCCGGCAATTGATAGATAGTTTTAAAGCTTTTTTCATGCATGCACACCCATCACGCCATTCCCTTCCCTTTCGGAGTAGGCAAATCAAAGAATTTAATAATGCTGTCAGTCCAAGAAAACTGGATCCCTTTTAATAATCCCCTCCATATTTCCCTAACCCTGTAAACCACCTTCGCTTCTATTACGTATTTTTCTTTCTCTTCCTTTTTTTTCAGTTGCAACTTTTGACTATACTTCTGATCATGCCATACAGTAATCATTACTCTGTGATCATACTTGCTGGCTATGATAGCATGAACTACGTAAACCTGTACCTGAATTTAGACTTAAACATCTGTTTATCAACGGTTAGATAAGGCCCTGGAGTGTAACAGCATTGAGAAATGTCAATAAGCCCAGCGTGCCTCGTAGACATGATGTCACATCTCAAAATGTGCACTATTTCTCTAAACCTATTGCAAGATAGGGTGTTCTTAGCAAAGGCAATTCCCCACATCTCTGGCCACAGAGAATCCAATTCAAATTTGTTCGCTCCCATTGCACCTCGAACGTAAAGAATAGTTAAAGGCGTCCAGTTCAGGTAACATCACGGTCCAATCATTACACTTCTTTTAATTAATCTCCAGGGCTACATACCGACTCTTCGACTTCATTGGGACAGTTCAGAAAGCCCAAAATTTCGTTTAAGAAACATTTCAATACTCAGAAAACACGCCTCTCTGACCTATTGCTATGCTATATATGTATGTACTTATGCTAGGCAGCAGTTTTAGCGGGACCCCTACATCCCAGGCTGGTAACAATTTTTTATCTTGTGTAAAGTGCTGAGGTACTGCATAATAATAATAATAATAAATTTATTACTCCAAATTCTTAAATGTACAACTTTTGTAACAACAATAAAAGGAATTTTAGGTAGCTTCAGTGGTAAGAAATACCAGTGTGGAAGCTACCATCATTGATTTTAATGCAATGCTAGTCACACCAAAAATTCAAAAATTTAATTTTAAATACATTTTAAATATATATCATTAAATATAACACGTGGCAAAAACATATCTTGTGAAGAAATGTAGATACAAAAAGAGATAAATAGAGCATACAAGAAAATTCTTTTTGTTACATGTTCGTCTCAGAAACTGACAAATAAACTAAAATATAACTTTTAGACCAAAAATATAACTTTTTTTCTTTAGACAAAATAGAAAAAAAATGCAATAGTTATGCAATAGTTCACACACACATCAAAAAAGAACATTTATATCATGATGAGATAATAACCAATCTTTAGCCTTTTTACAAAAATTATTTATACTCTTTATCTGTTTAATTGTACAAGGTAAATTATTAAAAATTTTAAGCCCTAAATAAAGAAATGATCTTTTAAATAAAGAAAGATTAGGCTTAGGAATTAAAAAATTACAATTCCTACGTAACTTATAGCCATACTCGTTTCCAGAAATTGCAGGAAAACTACCACTTCGCAAAAACAAATAATTTTAAATTATTGTAAACAAACGTATCTTAATGGCAATAACTTAAGATTGACAAACAGAGGGTAAGAATGCTCAAAACGATTTCATTGGACATTATTATTCTAATTAATTCTTATAACAATTAGTCCTGTGGTAAATATTTAACATTCCGATCCAAATGTCGTAGAGAAAGGAGAATTTACTCTGCTGGGTCTGGTCAGACCCGTTGGCGGTTTAAGGTAAATCCTGATTTTTCTGGGGAGCGGCTGGCCCCCCGACCAAAATTCTGTTGAGCATATATATATATATATATAGCTAAACTTTGTCACAAGTAGGGCGGAATTAATTATAGACACAAAATAAGGAACACTCACACAATAATTTCTGATATTTCGATTGCTATGCGCAACCTTTCTCACAGAAGGAAGGATACAGACTGCACATATATATATATATATATATATATATTTTAATATATATATATTTAAAAAAAAATATATATATAATAATTTCGTTGAAACAGAGGAGAAAGAAAGTGGATAGGAAACACAAAATCGTGAAGTCCAATGGTGGTGTGAAGATAGTATGATGGCCGATTCACAGTGAAAAAAATTAGACTAGATAGGGAATTGAACCACGGACCTTCCGATGTCGCGCCGGATGCTCTGAACACTAAGCTATCTAGTCATGTAGGAAACACTGGATTCGGCGGGGGCTTTATAAGAATATATATATATAGTTTGAAAATAAAGTATTAAGAAGAATATTAGGCCCTACCCTAGAAGGAGATGTATGGCGAATTAAAAAAAAACAGAGAAATAAGAGAGCTGTATAACAGACCAGACACTGTCGTAGTAGTCAGAAGCAAGAGATTAAGATGGCTGGGCCAAGTACTGTGAAGTGATGAAAATTCTATGATAAAGAGAGAATAGGAAGGAATACTACAAGAAAGGAGACCACCAGGGAGACCAAAATGAGGTGAAAAGGACAAGTAGAGAATAATTTGAGATAGATGGGAGCAGAATTGGAGATGGCAGAGAACAAAAGTGTTTGGAGACGGCTTGTTGGCGAGGCCAAAGACCTACTTGGTTTTCAATGGCCCCAGAAGTAAGAGTAAGTATGTTTCCAGTCAATAGTTATGAAAAGTCAGAAGACAACATTCCTCTACCTCAAACGGTGTGGAAATGGCAGCTAAAATAAACGCTCACTGGGTTAGGCCAGGCACAGCGGTGGTTCTTGTGCTCACGTAAAAACTAGAGAAGAATACCAAGATTTGAATACATCAGGGAAAACATGATGAATGTCAAATTGAAAAATTATGTTGGCATGAAGCCGTTGGGGGAGAGGAGAGTGGATTTGAGAGCTGTAGAAAACAAATATTCGGATTGATGTCTACTGATGATGACGATGATGTAGGCATGTTATCAGTGAAAGCACTATTTTTTAAACAATGCAAAAGAAAAGGAGGAATTCAGTACCTATTTTGACTCACACAGTGACAGTAGATCCACCTCAACACGAGAATCCCACCGTTTCTGCATCTACTTTCCCCAATGAGTGCATTTCCCCCACCATGCCCTGCCGAGATGGCTAAAGGGATTAAAAAAATAAAGAAAACAATTTAAAAAAAACATATCAGCGCGACGGCCAGCCTAACGGGGGACGGGGTTGGGGAGGGAAGACACTACAGTCCATCAATGTGTACAAGAACGGGGCTTAATTCCTCTTTCTTGCTTTCTTTCTCCACTTAACCATCCCCCACCCCACCCATATGATCTCTCTCCAATTACCATCCCCCCGCTTGCAAAAGACGGTTTGCCTTATCTCTCCGTTCGGATCCACGGCTTTGCGGATAAATTGCGGGAAGACGGAATAAAAACGGGCGAATGGTTTAAAAATTTGCGATCATCTCCCGTTAAAAAAAAAACATCAACCTCCCCTACCCCCCTTCTGCCTCCCTACACACCTTGTGTCTCCCCGGTGATAGACGACGAACAACCTGGGCCGGGTAACGAGAGGGTATGGGCTGAAAAGTCCAGGTTAGGGAGGAGTGAGGGAGTATGGGTGAAAAACGTTCGAGTCCAAAGTATTATGGGTAGGCCAGGGGCAACGAAGCACAGGGGGGGAAGGAAAATGGAGTGAGAAGCTGAGAGCTGGAAACCATTTATTTATCGGAAGCTGAGGAAATAAACGAGGACATTTCTGCTTTAGTGAGCCCAACTTCTGGCTTGCCCACTCGAGTTTCAAGGAATGCTCGCCTGTCTCGAAAGATTTCCTCTCTTTTAATCCTTTTTCTTTATATTTCGGCTTGAAACATTCATTTTTTTCTTCCACTCTTTACTTCGTCGGGCAAGAGCTATATCCAGTTTTTATTTCCCTTCACGTATGAGAGAGAAAGAGAGGTAGGCACCGCGAAATAAATTGATGAACGGTTTGAATAAAACTGCATCAATTATCCTTTCCCAAGTGAAAATGCTTGCAAAATGTCAGAATGCGGAATCCGGTTATATTTCTGCTTCAGCTTAAAGCTCCAGACGATCCCCACGAGGGGACTGATTTACCGCCGTCTCCGACGCACTGTCGGGAGTTTTGCCGTGTAATTCCATCGACTTTCCTAATGATCCCCGAAATGTATTTTTCATGAAAGGGTGGACACAGTGTTGTCGCGATGTATCTTCTCTAGTGAGATTATTTGTTCATTCGTGGGACTATTTTTTGCGCGTGCAGTACGAAGCATGAAGGATGGAGACTCGATGATATGCACACGCTATTACACAAAGCAAGCTTTTGGATTTGCCCTTGGTAGGTTTGAAAGTCCACTACGGGGGATATTGTGGAGACATGCACGACTATCAAAACTCCTGGGATGTGAATTCCCCGCGTTTGGAACCAAGTTCATCAATCATTGGAGCTTTGGCTTGACTGCATTGCGAAACGGTCTTTATTTTTTGAATCACTTTTAATTTAGGTGTCGTGTTTCGTGCGGGGTAAGCGAAGGAATAACACGAAACCTCGCTGTAAAAACGGCATATGAGTAGGACGATGATGGACGGCCTAAAAAGATTAAAATCCAGCCCATTTCTGCTTTACCCTTGCATTGGGATTTGATATATAGTGGGATGCGAAATGGGGATTTCATGCACCCTTGGCTGTTATTGGTGGGAAATGTTTATATAATGACCCCAAAGTTTAATATAAATTATTTCCCTAAATTTTCCCGTAGCTAATTTTTTAAATACCTACTCATGTAGGTACATACTTTATCTCAAAATTTGTTGTGGACCGACCACTGTAGTTAGGATGGTAAAGATGCAGCCTGCCATCCAACAGGCCGTGGGTTTCAAGCAAATTGTTAGTTGAGACATGGTTCCGATTTTCCTCAATATATTTAAGTTCATGCAAATTTGCCTCTTTTAATTTATTCCGGAGAGTGGTATTTTCATTAAAATCCTCTTTCAAAACTGCAAATTGTCCCACCATTCACAACACCCAACTATAAATACTGAAAATGTAGGTTCATAAAATAATAAACTCAGTAAGTAAAATCGATGCTACATTTGGTTCGGATCAGTACCTCTAAATATTATCCCTCAAGGATGACTAGCTAACACAGGAAGTAAATCATATATTTAGCTCGGATCAGTAACTCCAAGGATTAAGTCTTAATGACGAATATTTGCAAAATAGGGTTCTGGCCTAGAGTGAACGTGCTTGTGAAGAGTGTCCTTTCCTTGTGGAATTGTTGAAGTGGCTTAAGTAACTCAAGAGAATAAATATGGGTAATGGCCTTTATTACCTACCTTTTCGCACCGAGAACATCTTAACGTTCATTTCTTCCACTGATAAGGCATGCAAGTAAAAACCCAAGCTAAAGTAGTATTGATTTCACACCAGTGAATCTAAAGAATTAATCAATATATGTTTTTCAATGGTTCGATGCTTTTTATCGTAAGCATAGCTATGTGTTTCTGAAATTAATGTTTTTTTATTGTTCAATTTTCCGTAGTACCCATCTTCAACATCATTTAATTTATTTTTTCGTATGCAAATGTAGCGGTCTTATTTATAATTTTTAACGGATACGGTCATCCAGTATCTTTCATTGCTCCTCGCTTGTAATAGTTAATTTCCCCTTGTACCACGGTGCATAATAGAATGCTTTTTGATGACTCCTTCAGTTTAAAACATACATCACGGAGAAAAACACAAAAATGACTTGGTACGTAGTCATGCGCACGGGAGCAAACATAAATCAAAGGAATGCAATTCGCCACGAAAAATATAATTTGACTTGACCGTGATTCAAACCCGGATCTCCATTCAAGTGTGCTAGACAGGTACTCCACCAACTCAGCACGACCGATCGGATAATGTGAGATCCGGTTCGAATACCGGTCAAGTCATGATTATTTTTTCATGCCAAATTTCATCCATTTGGTGTGTGCCTTTACTTTAACCCCATTATTAGCTCGTCACATTCGAGGTAAAACGTTGCACCTCCTTCCATCTTTGGAATAGAATTCATTAATGCCAACTGTTTGAGGTCGTCAATCTTTTATTGCTTCCCAATTTCAACCCTGGGCAAATCTGCAATGCGCTGAACTTCAAAGCCCTTATGAATCCACAGTAACCTCTAACGCTTTCGTCATAACCACGGAAATGAAAGTCTTGAGATATTTTTAAGAGTAGAGGAAGGAAAAAGACGAAATCCGAATTTTCTTTTGAAAACACCTCGTGAGTGTTTATATGATCCGGTGAACTAATTGAAACGAAAGAATGTTTTTCAGGAAACAGTGACGTGGTTTAAATTAGACGGGGTAGTCATTTGTGGAGGAAGAAAATAATTGCAGGTTTGTTCTCGCCTGTTCATTATCACAGGAATGGGGCCATCGATCAGCGACCAGAGATTCAGGAGAATGTTATGGGAACAGTCGTCCTAATATGAAAAACCAGGCAGGTGCCTACCACTTGAAGCTTTCCGGAATCGATTCAATGGAGAATTCCATGACCTAAGTTTCTCATTAATGATTAATTTCTCTTCAGACTTAGACTGGATATCTCTTGATTGGGCCTTAGTATTTTAGCAAGCATTTCTGAAAACCCGTAGTGAGTAAGTTCCAAGTATTCGGTGACGTATTAATGACCCTCCTCATTCGTTTAATTATGGAAATCCCCGAGCACTTCCTCTTAGCATTGAGGCGATACGCCCTTCAGTAATTGGTCACTTGAGTTCCAATTAGAACCTTTCCTGAAGCCCCCAAAGTGCGTGAGAACATTTAGGAGTAAAAGTAGGCGGAAAAAAGGTACCTTAAAGTTTTGACAGAGTGGTCTCTACACTATAAAGCATTGTAATATCATTTAACACCAAAAGAATAATCAGAACAGCGACTTTAGTCTTTTACTTAAGATGGCTAGAGGGTTTTTTCTGTTAATAGTGGTTTACAAAAAAAGACCTCGGAGTAATTTGCCTTTCTCTCACTAGAAAAAGAGAAAATATTTACACCTATCAAAGAAGAAAATTGTCTATCTACCATGGTCCAGTTCGAGAGTCAATATTTTTATTAATTTAAGTGACATTTCAAAAAGCTGAGCTGATAGCTTCAATTAACAGCTCAGTATTGCAATTTTATTATGATCACATATATTTTAAAAATTCTTTTCCTTTTTCTTCTTTATTCCTTAACAAATTTTTCCTTAACAAAATTTTAAAAAATACTTTTTAGAGCATCTGGGTGGATAAATGTCTCCAATGTGGATTTTTATGGCTTAGAGCGTGCAGATATTGACCGTCGAAGTCGATTCCTTCAAGACATAGATATTGCAACTTACTATAAGGATAAGTTAAAAGAAAGTTCATCTGCGCTAAACTTCGGGCTCATCCAAGTCAATTTTCCCCCGTTTTAGTCGCTATGCACCAATAAACGTTTTTCGGGGTAAGTCTTCACATTAAAGTCGCGTGGCCTTAAGCCAAGATAGGCTGTGGCCTTATGTTGCTGTGAACAATCCTTCACCACTCAAGCAACGCAGACCGGCTACTACTCTAGTAGTATCAATTCGGAAAAAAAGGGTGGAGAATTTCTCTCGATGAGATAATTCGATAAACTTAGAGCTTGATTATATTAAAGGGATGACTCTTGATTGAATAAATACACTACTCTGCATGATATCTGATGACTGAAAACTAGTAAGTGATAATAGCTAACTTTTATATGCAGATTTCAGAACTGTTCTCAGTTTTCTTATATCACGTACAGTTTTTTTCAGAATGGACCCAATTTAACTTCTAAGATGTATTTATAAGTCCATTTTATGTGCCAGTGGGTAATTATTGTGCGAGGGATATTTCTCAATACAAGCTAATGAGCCTTAGGTTGGCCCAAGCTAATGAGTCTTAGGTTGGTACGACTGCTGCTATTGTTGTGTGATCTTGGATGTTTTATTCATCCTTCAATCATTTTCGTACAAAAATTATCCATTACCTGAAGTGATGTTAATATAACTGTGCTTGGAGTAGTTAAATTCTTGAAACCATAATTGTTATTTTGCGTAAAGACCTTACGTGAAAAAAATGGAAGTAATTTTTAGAATCAGCATAAAAAATTGATTCAAGAACATCCAATTTTTAATAAATCATCAGACAAAAAGTTTCAAAATGCAGACTGGTGTTATTGATTACAGTTTTGCCCGAACCTCTCCAAAGAAATGTGAACGATGAGCATTTTTGGAAGTGAGCAAGCTGGACAGATATGTACGGCACAAACACCGAACTTAAGAATATGACAGGCTTAAAGATAGCAATTCCGGAGAAATAAAAGCTAAACACGCATTTACACCATATAGATGATTACCGACCGAGCCTGCCCTCAACTTGCTCCCTTGATCCTCGAACGGAGGAGATCACATTTAAAATTGGCACCTCATTGGGAGAGACCACAGGGGGTCAGAAATGTCGAGGATTTATGCAGTGCTCAAAGGGAGTTTTTATCCCATGAAGTCATATCCGCTCAATAACCTGTTCCGGGCCTCGAAGGCTTGTTGATTGAGTGGAAATTTTAAGTCTGCGACCAAGGGAGAAAATAAGGGGAGGAGGATATTGAACTAGGTTTTTCATTTTCAAATACATATTTCTAGTCATTCATGGGTGTGGAAGTTATTGTTAAGCGAATGTCCAGAAAATAACCTGTCAGAGGCATTTTTTTCCTTCTTTTTAAAACTTAGTTCGTGCTCCATTTCCTCCTGAATACCCGCGGCAAAAATAATATTTTTACATGTACGTCTGTGATGTCAGAGATGCGGATTGAAGTTTTGTTTACGGAATCGATTGCCGGAGGTTTATCCTTCTTTATAATTCCAATATTAGTAAAGCAAAGGAAAAATGTAGCCCCTTATAGAAATACTCATCTGAATGGACGGAAAAAATAACATATTTATCCCTATCTGTCACCATATTCAGTTTAACGTAATTCATTAATATGTTTATTGCTCCCGCTTATATACTTATTGCTCATGGCCATATTGGAACTGTGAGTAAAAAAAATTCGAGTTGATGAATCAACGTCAGTAAATTATATTATAATTATTGTACTTGGTATTGTAGCTCTTCCTGTGGGGTATCTACCTATCATCAATCGTTTACTAATTTCAAGCTCTAGCTATATATTTGAGTTTTACATAGATGATCAGATTCATGTTTGTTCTCGATGGCCATTGCTGTGATTTGAAACCATAAAAATCTCGGTTGATGAACAGCGTTGCGACCAAATCTACCAATTTTGTTGGTGGGGTAAATATCTAATTCTTTTAGTTCCAACAGTTTTGTCACTTTTATATTTTATGTTTCCCGACGGAGATTTTTTGCGGTGTTCCTTTTCTCATCTCGTGCATCAATGTGTTAAAACTGTAAACATGGTTTTGTGCACCATTTAAGCAAATTACCACGATGTTGGCTATTATCTCTTGACAACGAGTCATGATTTTTTTATGGCTATACGTGAAATCAAAAGTGTTCGAACTAATTAAGAAACACTTTTTCCATGAATGCTCCCCGTGCAATTAGCCTGAATACTTGTGGGAATCAGAATCAATATCTTTGGCAAATGTAGTACACATGAGTGTTGAGTAAAACACCAAGCTAAAGACAGTTTGCAGCATTCATTCAAATAGCATCTCGAATACGATATTGTTGCAAGTAGTTTCTTCAGCCAAAGCCGGCGGCAGGAGTTGCTGTCTCTTCCACGAGACGTATTTAACGCTAAACCTGCAGTTCAAGTAGCTAAAGACATGGGTTAAAATGAAGCCATTAGTCTAAGTCGTATGCTTCACGCAAAAATTAACTGTTGGTTTTGATAAGGAGAGTTGGTCAATTCGGTAATTAACATGTCTTATTGACTACCCTGTCCAGCTCCTCCTGCGCTTGGTACTGAATTTCAAGATGACACTTATAATTAAACCTAATGCTGAGATGATTGACTTCTCTTTATTAAACTCTCTTCTTTGACAATAAAATAGTTTTTAATGAGATCGAATAGTGGTTCAAATTGTATAGCCCTAGTGGTTGACATCAGAATTAGGTGACGTAAAGAATACGATCAACAAAAAGATATTTTACAAACCATATTCATCCCTCCCATTTTAGGACACAAGTAGAAAATACTGGCAGTATATAAATTGGGTTCACACAATGTTCTGTCAAACTCCAATTGGTGCAGCAAAGATCAGCAAGACTGACCATCTATGTGAGTTTAAAAGTTGAAAAAAATACATAAAATACATATTTGATATATATACCGAATCGAGCTTTCATTTAAATTATCATGCGTTCGCATAACTCATGAGAAAAGTGCGTTTTAGTAGATTTACTGGCTATTGAAGATATTCACAAACGATTTTTTACAGTAAGCTTCATCATAAATAAAGTCTAAATTGCATGTTAAATAATTTTAGTCTTAACGTCCTGGCAGATTTGGAAGCTTCCTGCCCAAGCTAAATGTGTGAATATTCACACCTACTCTTCTTCTCACGGTAAATAAATTTTCAATGCTTGAATACAGGCATCCCAAAGTTCTAATGAGTCCTTTTTGATGAAAACCGTCGCTGATATACGGTTATTTTCCATTAAGTTCAACTATTAACCATTTAAATAGGCAATTCCACCACCAATAGGCAGTTTTTTATACCACTTTCCAGGGCTCACCAGTGGACAAGGTTTCGTATCCGAATGTAAAGAGTACTTATCGTGTGCTTCTATCTGCTCGATCATGGACCCGCGGCTTATGGTCACTTGGTGACTTTCAGAAAAGTTTTATTTATCCTTTCCTTTTCAACTACTTCTACGGGCTAAAAAGTCGTGAAAATAAATGATTTATGGAAACTTGGATGCCATATACACTCGGTTCAAATTTTCTCTAGTTTTCTTCGTTCATAAAATAGTCACCGTGCACCACTATGCGGCGTGCGTGATTCGGAAGGAGGTCAACCTAGTCTTTATATAAAGAGAAGCACTTTGAAAACCCATTTCATTAATTTTCATGAGCTTTGCCCTGTGTGTATTTCTCGAGAGTTAGTGCCAGCCAGAGTCGACCGCAAAAAAACCACCCTCTGACTCCTCTAGCTGTAATAGGCCGGAGTGGAATGTCAGAGGCTCTAGTCATAACTAAAAGGAAGAATGTAGAAACCTTTATGCGTGTATCCAAAGGAAAAAAAACATTCAGCAATCTTAACTCGATTCATAGTTCCCTACTCACATTCGATGACGTTAAAGGAAAGTAATATGCTCCTCAGTATTGGTGTTCTTCACGTGGTTCTGAATGCGTTTGGGGTGATGCTGAAGAAAAATAATTACCATTTAGTAATCAATTTGCAGTCTTTTCCGGCCTCGGTGGTGGCGGGGTGACGATCTCGCCAACCAAACCAAAGGTTTGGTTGGCGAGAACGTCACCTTTGGTTTGGTTTGGTTGGTGTGGGTTCGAGTCCCTCCTGGGTGGTTTTTCCCCATTCAGGGCATGGTTGTGTGTGCTGTCTAAATGTGCATAATAAATAGGTAGTCATTGGCGAAAAGCTGGTACCTATATAGAAAATTTTAATATTTTCAACTTATCACACTTTCTCAGCTAGTATTACACCAACTGGAAAAATTTCACCTATCCTAAAGATAGATTAGGATTAGGCTCGGAAGTTCAGGGAGAGAATTCACCCTATCCTACTGTGTCCGAATTTTCTTGGCTTAGGAATCTCCTCACGGTTTGGCAAGTTTGGAGTGGCACAGCTTTTTGCCCTAGGTTAGTTATTAGTTTTTTTATTCCCAGCCTCTCAGTTTGTTTTTTAAACATATCACTCCCTCAGCAGAGATTACTACCGGGTGAATGCTGGGATCTTTCAATTTCCAGATATTTTTTATTTCATCGGCTTAATTTCTGTATTTTGAGATTTTCTCTCTCTCGGTGGACCTTACGTTGTGGTTTAGTGGTACTGCTATATCGATTATATTTGATTTTTTTCTGATTTATTGGTTAATAGCATATGCGGTCTATTGTTATCTATGGTTTTGTCAGTGAGTATCAGTCTGTCCCAGTACAAAACATGGGTTTTTGTTTCAATTACTGCAGGTGGCTGATGCTTGTAGTATGGTGGGATGTTTTTCTTTAAGAGCCCGTAAGTTAGTCCCAGGTGTTGGTGGATTATTTTTGCCAGTTGGTTAGGTCTATTCAGGTAGACATTCCCTGCAGGAACTGAGCATCCTGCCATTATATGTGCTCAATTGACTCACCAGCGCATCCACATTTTCTAAATCTATCGGCTATTTCTAGTTTAAGAATATGTTTTTCGAAGTTATGGGTGCGTATAACTCTGTCTTGAATAGCCATGATAAAACCTTCGGTCTCGGGGTAGTGATAACCATCCTGGAGCCATTTTAACGATGCATTTTTGTCAACCCGATCCTTCTGGATAACAGTTGGAAATTTTCCGGGCAATACTTTGGATCTCCATTCTTGTTTCTGTTGGACAATGTCTGGCAATTGGGTATTTTCCACGTATTTCAAACTATCGATATTCTGATTCAGTTACTTGATCTTATTGCATTGGCTAAAATTTTTCTTATAAAAATGCAAGAATTTCGGTTTTAAAAGCAAAAGAAAGTAGAAGGTTACGAATGCTCCCGAGCACACTCCGAAAACAACCGAATGGTCTGTGACGTCATTTTCGCTGTTTACACTTAGACCCAGGCGTTTCCTTATGCTTACGGTGGAAACAAATGCGGCGAAATTAGTTTTTGACGTTTTCGCGTTTCTAGATATGCCTTGAAATGGCATCTAAGTAAGGGATACAGATTGTGTTTTGTGCCACAATGTACAAATACATCGGTTGAAACACCGAACAAGAAATTTATTCACGCAATCACGACATTGAATGATTGAAATTTCTTCCTTGGATTCCTCAATGTCCACCCGTAAAAATGTATGCTTTACTCCGCACTTTGTGTTCTGGACATATTCTTGCAATGACTGTGCACAGTGGTCCATCTCTCTTTACTTGGACGTATCCTATAGCATTATCACCATAACTCTCACGAGAAGCTTTATAATATAACAACACTTAAATTAAACTTTGAATAGACATTTAGGAGATGGGAATCTATTTTTAGGCATTTCTACAGCAGATAAGCCACTTCTAGAAACCTCGTCTACAAACAATCACGAATTAGCAAATAAAAAATTAACGTTTTAGGTGTGTCGAGTATTGGCAGCACAAAAATTTGTTAAGTACTGTGTTATGTTGATATGTTACTAAGATACTGTTTGTTTACTGCTGCATGGACTGATATGGACTTCGATAAAGAAAGAGTATCATAATGATTATGAGTGTATTAGAAAAACATTTAATAAAGTTCATACACCAAATACATAATTATATGTATCAAACATGATATAAAACAGAAAAGACGATTTTAAAAGCAAACTTTAGGCTTACATTTTTTGGACTTAAGCTCAACGAATTTCCGCAGCATTAAATCGCTCGTCCTTCTTCATTAAAACGCCTACCATAAACATATCCACTTTGGGTAAATTATCTTATGTGGTTTTAATAAAACCATTGCACGCCATAGTCTTTGTTTTCAATGAAAACTCTTTAAATATACGGTAGATCTTCTACAGTTACTCACTTTCTCCCTCACATCCGTCTATCGCTCAGCGAAAATGACGTCAAGCCAATCAGATTTCGTTTCGCAGCGGCGTAAAAAAATTTGAAATTTCGACTATTTTAATCTTAAATATCTCAATTAATATTGAATCAATTTTAAAACTACTTTCACTCCGCAAGCTTGTTCGAGTTTTAGTAACATATAAAGATCTGCAAACTTAAATTTAAAATTTTGGAAAATACCCAATTGCTTATGATTATCCTCATCTCTCAGGTTCAGAGGTGTGTATCCCATGTCGGCTTCAACTATCTGTTTCATTATTACAACTTTTGATGCTTTTAAAGTCAACAGTGTCAGGCGAGATGTGGTGGAACTGCATTATCAATAATGAAAGTAATCGATATAGTACTGTCCACTGTTATTTAAATTTACAACACATATCGATTACTTTCATTACTTTTAAAGTCAATTAAATAGACTCTTCCTGAGATTTGCATAATCGCAATATATTTAATAAACCTCGGCCTCCTTCCTTTCTCGGAATATTTAGACTAATGACAAGAGGCCTTAATATGTAAATATAGGAACTTGTTTAGCAGTCGCCTTGTTAATCTGTAGAGTTCGTTAAGATCCGTGTCTGACTATTTTAAATTCCGAAGGAGTAGGTCAGGGCCGGCACTGCCCCGGTATTTATGGCCGTTATTAGGTTCCTCCCGGATCATTTTGTATTCAGGATCTTCGTCACACGCCTTTTATATGCGTCTGTTAGTGTTTTCTTTAAGGAGGTGTGGTGCATCCGATGGTTTTGATGAAAGCCAAGGTACTTGTATGTACCGTACACAGGAAGTTTCTCTATGTCCACTATAGGTTCCTCAAATAGTTGGGTTTCTCCCTTATGTAAGTGCATTACAGCACATTTCTCCAGCCCAAATTTCATACCAATGTCCTCACTGAGCATTTTGCTGGTTTTGGTGGGTTCTTGGAGTTTTTCCTTGGACTCTGCTTAGAGTTTCCGATCGTCCATGAACATTAAATGATTTATTCTTGTATCATTTGTACAATTTAATTTATACCCTATTTTACATTTTTTAAGCAGCGTTGACAGTGGGTTTATTGCTAAACAAAACTATAGTGGCGATAGTGAATCACCCTGAAATATTCCTCTACGGATATTAATAGAGGAAACCTTCTGTTTTTTAGGTGAAGATTTATTCTTCAGGTTCTCATTATTTCAGTTAAAAGTTCCCGTATTTTAGGGTCTATTTTATATTTACAGAGTCTTTAGAAGCCAGTCGTGAGGGGTTGAGTCGAAAGCTTTTGCATAGTCAATATATCCAACATAAAGGTTCCGGCGGTGTCGTTAAACTTGTTTCAAAATGACAGCATCTATTGTAAGTTGATGCTTACAGCCAAGGGAATCCTTTATGCATCCTTTCTGTTCTTCTTTTAACAAATTGTTTGCATCACACTGGTGATAGATATTTTCTGTGATTATTGCAGTTAAGAGTTTTTAAATGACTGACAATAATGTTATGGGTCCGTAGTTCTGTGGTTGAGATGGGTCCCCCTTTTTATATAGTAAAAATGTATTTCCTTCAATTAAATAAAGTAATAATAATTAAATATTATTATTATTAATAGTTCACCTTGCTTTTCGCTTATTTTTGCCAGTCTAGTATACTGCAGAAATCTTCAGGATGATCAATCCTCAGCTATGTATGTGTTCATACCTTTGTTAACTTAAAATATTTTAAGTTTTGCGGAAGATTTTTGTGCACTATGGAAAGATTTGCGTTGTATTTAAAGATAATGAATGTGGTGAACACAATGCTGGAAATATAAAAACAACAATCTTGTGTATCTTTATTGCAAAGATTTTTCTTCCTATGTTTAACTGACTGTTGTGAAAATTGGATTTTACACTTAAATAATAGGATCATCAGGTTTCCTACTCTTTTCCTACTTTTAGCGTTTCTTGACGAAAAACTACGGTTACAATTGAGAACTAAAGTTCAAATTTACGCATTATTGCTGCTTCCAATTTTGTATTCCAACCATCATACTCTTGTTTACTTAAAATTACGCTAATACGTGACAAACTGAGACCAAGGACATTGAGTGTGTATGAGCTTTCATGTTATAAAGCAATAAGAATTATTTTCTTTGGTGAATAGCGCCTGAAAACTGTACTTCATGTAACCAATGAGTCATTCAGTTAAACGAGTTAATAATTACGGTGATAGACGTAAAATTTACTGGGTGGCATTGAGTCATGGTTAAATTAAAATAATTATGCTTCACTACCTCCCCAAGTCCTCTTGATAATGACTCAGGCATAGCTTCAAAACCGGCCAAGGCGCTAAAGTGTGGGATTGACGAAGTTCAACTCTATTAATTTAATCGGTCAATTGATTTTAAACTACCAATTATAAGTCATTATCGTTTCATCAGAAAAACGGTTGTTATAATCAAAGAAATTCAAAGAACTGCGGAACTGGCCGCACAGTAACTTTAACGGAATCACCCGCTAGTGGTCACACAATTGTGCGAAATTCACAGTGAAAAAAATCATTCGCCTGGACTGGGATTCGAACCCAGTCCCCCCGATTTCGCGCCGAATGCTCTACCAGTTAAGCTATCCAGTTTCACACAATTGTGTGACCACTAGCGGGTGACTCCGTTAAAGTTACTGCGCGGCCAGTTCCGCAGTTCTTTGAATTTGTCAAAGTAAACACCTTTGTGTTTAAAATTTGGCTTTACCTCGTGGGCAGTAGCGCTTAGCGTTTGCACACGGGTACTTTGGCATTGTATGCACGGTACCTGTGAAGACATTTCGCTCCTTAGAGCCTCCGTAAAATTCACAGAGCACTCCGTGCGAAATTGGGGGGTCTGGGTTCGAATCCCAGGCCAGGCGAATGATTTTTTTCACTGTGAATTTCACACAATTGGATTTTATATTCTCCGATTAGTAGCTAATGTAGCTAAGTAGTAGCTTAAGTAGCTAATAACTACCTGTGATTTTAGTATTGCCACCGTGTATCATTGGCCAAATGTAATTAAATTCTTTGTCATACTTTTCCCAAGATTTGAAAAGCATTGGTTTATTCATGTCCATTCCTTCACTCAAAAGAAATGAAAATCAGTACCTACTTACAGAAAGTATAACCCTCCGATATATCATTACGTGATAACTCTGTGCAGGTACAGCCAAAAATATTTCGATAAATTCGTAATTTTGCAGATGAGTAATGCTTATCCACCATACACCAAAAGGGAGTGAATCTTCATATTAATTTCCTTCTTTTAATGGATTGGCTAGCCGGTTGGTTGTTTATTTGGGGAGGCGACCGACAGCGGTGGTCTTTTGCACCATTGAGGGCATATTGGTAGGTCGCTTAATGAAGGTTTGTACGGGGGAAGAAGGAAGGGTGCAAGGAAACCCGGCGTCAGCATCAACCATCTCTTTTACAAAAGACGGCAAGGGACCCACAGTTTAACGTCCCATCCGACGGACGGAGCTCAATAGCCCAGGAAAAATAAACAAAATTTGACCCGAACCCGGAAATAATTAATAACAAAGCCGGACCTTTTGAGATGTATTCAGGTCCGCTTTAAGGTGAAAGTATCATAAGTCCCAAGCTATTTCAGGTGGGATAATGAAAATATCCTGGAAAAACCTGGAAATACTGGAGTTTTCCTGGAATTAGAAGAGCTAGAGAGGCGTTCTTTTTTTTGGGCACACCTGTGTTTAGTGCTCTACATTTGTGAAAGGTGCCCGGTACCCCCCCGAGGCTCCCGTTATGATCATGGTCCATTAGACGGTCGTGAAGTGCAACATCATCTACTAAACTCGCCTTGAACCCAATATTTGCCGGACTACTAACAATAAGTTGCGAAACGGCATTACTAGAACTTGTTTCGGTACTTGACACAAGTATAACCTTTCTGAGCACCAATACTTGCTGTAGCACCCCGATCCTGCCCGCCTACAAGGTGCGAGAATTGCCCGATCGTCTGCAAAAACAGTGGTAAATGAAGTGCAGTTCTAGTGCTAAAGATAAAACAAATAAAAATTCATAACATTGAATGTGTTTTGATTTTTTTAACTTCATGCAGTGAGGTCAGTTAACATTTGTTTGGTCTCTTTCATAAAAAATATATATTAACAGAATTAAAATTTATATAATTTTATGAACACTATTAGGCGTCACAAAACTTGCGACGAGTATTTGGCATGTCATTCTCAGCGTCGTTCGCATCTGTAACTTTGAAAAAAAATTTAAAACCATCATTGAATAGTTTGGTAGATTTCACCCAAGCTACTTCTAAGCGATTTATCTGGGTACATTCATATAATATTGGGCTACTAAGCGAATGTACACGAAATATGCGATTCAAGTCCATTTATTGATCCCCAAAACTGTCGACTGTCAAGAAAGATGAGATTTGTAGAGTCGTCAATGTCGATAAAGGCCAGAATTAACGCACATGAAAAAGGCGCAGGGGACAATATGTCGTAGGGAGATATAAGTTGCGGAATATTGGTTATAATTGTTTTTTTAACAAATTTTCATTCAAATTCAAATTTTATTTTTTAAAAATAGAGCATTTTTAGTATGCATCAAGTAAAAATAACAATATTAATGACGCATAACTTATTTTTTTATTACTGAATCTCTTAATAGTTAAAAACATTAACGCATTTGAAGCTTAAACTTCAGTTATTTGTTTCACACCTTACTCTGAAAATAATTTCAATGCAGAGTTTTTAAAAACTTTAGTAAAAATAGTATCCCGTTGAGTAGTTTTGACAATATTTGCAAAAACACAAACTACATACCGTTACATGTACTACGAGATCTTTACCTCATAACTCCTCATTTCTTATGTCTCCGTGGAGATCACAGCCACACCAAATCCCATAGAAAGCGGCCTATATATTTTTTCAAATATTTCGATAAATGTTGCGATAAGTGGCTGATATTTTGATATCAGCTTCAAGATGAGCTTTTTTCTTTGTAAATCATCATCACAGTAATCTAACTTAACGTTTGGTTTAAATCAGAGTGAGAAAAAAATACTCCTGATTTTTACAGGCGCAGGCCTGAATCTACCTACGCAATCTCTTTCTTAATTTCAGTACACGCTCTGCCTCTCTTCGTCCCTTTCCATAAAAACCTATTCTTTTTCATCTCCTTCTTCGCTCATCCAACATCCTACCCCCAATCACGGCCTTCCACATTCCTCCCTCCCTCATTTTTAATGAGACCAAATTCATTGAATTTTATGAGTAGAGATATCCCGCTAAATAGGTTCACCGTAAAAGAAACTTCATGAATGGAAAATGGATAGTTACGATTGAAAACGTTCAAAGAAAACTCCACAACGGGGAGTCATGAGGTCAAGAGTAGGAGCGTTCAAAAGTACTCCACAAGTGAGTAGTTGATTTTAATCCTCTTCTTTCTTCTATGAAGTAGGAACATGGCCTGTTTTTTCTTCGTCCCTTCGCCTTTTATTCTTGCTCGACATTAAGGTGATCACAACATCTTTTTTTGGCCAACCTATACTTCTTTTTCCCAACGGTAACTTATCACGAGCTATTTTTACCATTCTTTCTTCGCCCATACGATTTATGTGTTCACTCCATTCGTGCTTTTTTAAGGTCCACTCGTTGATGTGTAAGTACTACTTTGCAATCTTTTCTCGTGTTTCATTTCATTCTCAGTCTAGTAATGTTTCACCGGTGATTTTCTGCAGTACTTTCATCTCACTAGTCTCCAAGATTCTTCTTGTTCTTGCTGTGTCTCGCCATCTCCACCATTTATGTCATTAGTGATCTTATACTAGCGTTGTATACTCTAGACTTTGCGTATAAATTGCTTCAGAAAAAATTAACTTGGACCAGGGATCGAACCTATGGCTTGCCGGGCCAAAGCGCAGACTGCCACGATACACAGGCATCCTGATTCTCAAAGCAATTTCTACGTAATTCCATCACCGGTTTTCGGCAGACCTGAAATGTCATCATACGTAGCAAATCACGGAATAAGTTATATTACAGGACTTATCCCCGTGGTTAGTGGCTTCTAAGAGGTCCAGATTTCCCTTACCAGTGTGATCCTTGATCGATTTAGGGGCTTTCTAGTTCCTTTAAATCCTCTCAAATTTCCTTAGGAATCAGGAAGCCTGGGTAGCGTGGTGGTGTGTAAATTGGCGTGGCAAGGCAAAGGTCCGTGGTTTCTACTTAATTTGATCACCGGTTTTCGGCAGACCTGAAATGTCATCATACGTAGCAAATCACGGAATAAGTTATATTACAGGACTTATCCCCGTGGTTAGTGGCTTCTTAGAGGTCCAGATTTCCCTTACCAGTGTGATCCTTGATCGATTCAGGGGCTTTCTAGTTCCTTTAAATCCTCTCAAATTTCCTTAGGAATCAGGAAGCCTGGGTAGCGTGGTGGTGTGTAAATTGGCGCGGCAAGGCTTCCGTGGTTTCTACTTAATTTGATCACCGGTTTTTGGCAGACCTTAAATACCTTCAACTAGATTTTTCTTCTATCCCTATACGTCGGTTCTTCCATATTCTTTCGTTCAAGCATCCAGTCACCCTTTGGTTTTTGTTGTTTCTTGTCGGAATTAAGATTCCAAATTTCAATATCAAGACAGTTCTATGGCAAGGTATTTAAACTTTATTTTCTGCTGTATAATTTTTCCGTCCACTGCGAGCATGCATCCAGCAGGTGTTTTAGGGGTAGTTGACGTAGAGACTGTAAATACAATCTACTAATCTTTTAAAAGCTCTTATGTTTTCCGACGAATATTTACAAAGAAGAGTTCTCGGGTTTCCCACCGGATGGTGGTGTTACTCAACACTGACGTTTCGATAGGGTAGTTTACTTTTTTCTTCAAGATGAAAAGTCGCGCTGAAGAAGATGACAGACTACGCTACCGATACTTCAGTGCCGATCAACACTATTATCCGGTGGTCAACCCGAGAACTTTTCATTCTAACCAATCTGTCGGTAGAACATGAGATGATGACGATTCAGGCCGTGGTAATTTTCCAAAATTTTGTTCGTCTAATGTCAGCATAGTCCATAAACTCTGTATAAGAGTGTAAAAATAAGGCTTGCGTAGAGCTTATTGTGATTATGAAGTGTAACGTTTTATGGTGCAGAAACTTGGACTCTTATAGAATAGGACTTATAGAATAGGAAGATAGTTGGCTGCAGGCGTTTGAGATGTGGGCGTGATGGAGAATGTTGTCGGCTACAAAAGAGAAAAGTAGGTGAAGAGTCACAGCTCATCCACAATTTGCTCCAGGAGAAGCGAATACTCGAGCGAACGGCACCCTTTAAAGGCATCAGAGCTTCGCCTATAGACGATCAGGCACCCGTCTTACCTCGTAGGCCGGCAGGATCGGGATTCTGCTGCAATAATTGGTGCTCAGAAAGGTTATACTTGGGTCAAGTACCGAAACAAGTTCTAGTAATGCCGTTTCGCAACTTATTGTTAGTAGTTCGGTTTAAGGCGAGTATAGTAGATAATGTTGCACTTCACGACCTTCTTATAGACCAGGATCAGAACGGGAACCTCGAGGGAGTACCGTACACAATGTAGAGCACTAAACAAAGGTATGCCGAAAAAAAAGAACGCCTCTCTAGCTCTTCTAGTTATCGAACAGCACGAATTCCAGGAAAACTCCAGTATTTCCAGGTTTTTCCAGGATATTTTCGCTAGGTATCCCACCTGGGAGAGCTTGGAACTTTTGATATGTTCATCTCAAAGGGGTTCTGAACATATCTCAAATTGTCCGGCTTTGTTATTAATTATTTCCGGGTTAAAAATAATTTTCCTGGGCTATAATGCTTGAAGTACTCTCCACATAGCATACTAGAAGGGATCGGGATTCATCTGAAAAATCATCACCCCGAAGATTGGTGTAATGCAGCTCACCAATCCAATCTCCCCTCAGCCAACGTCTTTATAGGAGTAGCAAAACTTGATGGAAGGCGCTTTGCAGAGTGTGTCAACAGAGAGACGAAAATTTACAATTGATGTGAGAAAAAATGGGTCAGGGTTCGTTACCCTTGCCCGCTCTTCAACGCTTGATTCACTCTAGCTATCTTCAAACTCTCCGCTCGCGAGTGCCACCATGTTTTGATATATCTATACTCATTCAATAGTCTTCGTCTTAACGTCCTCAGCTATGTCCATAAATTCGACCCAATGACGGATTCGCAGGGTACACCGGAAAATGTACCCACTCCACATGTCTCGCCATGAACCAAATCTCAGCAGGTTATACCAAAACTTATTCTAGTAACTACTGCTTTTGGATTAGACAACGGGTATCCAGTCTGCTCCAAAAGGGAGAGGGACGTTCTATCCTCTCTTCCCTGTGTATCTTTATAGTGGTAACTAAACATGGTGGCAGTCACCTGCGCGAAGCTCTATGTCAAGGAAGAGAAGGCTTGTGTGGAAGGTGTCGGCTAAGGAGCGGAGAGGAGAGGGCAGCACATAGTAGGCAACTCTGCCAACATGTCTGACTTTAAATTGAGAAGGCGGGTAAGTTTCAGCAATGCGTTTCAGGACATATTTACAATCCAAGAAAGGTTGGGTTAAAATACCCTGATGGTGTACGAAACTATTCGGAGAAGTACAACAAAACAGTTGGATTGAGAGCTATAGAGAGATGAAAAGTTGACGTAACAGATTGGGGATTTTGAAGAAGGCGATGAGAGTTTTCTATCTTGGAAACCCTGATAGTCAAACTTGGAGACCCCCATATTCTCCCGGGATGAGATATTTCGTAAGGAATAGACTCTGCGAAACATATCCCATCATGTTTCGATACCACTGTACTTTTCGGAAATTTAAAGTTTGTATTCGTCAACATTGCGGTGAATTGTGCTGCTGACAAAATCCCGCCCTCTCAAGTTAAATGCAGTTATATTGGCAGCGTTGCATACCACGTGCTGTCCTCTCCCATCCGGCCATCAGCCGACCCATTCCACACGAGTCATCCCCAATTTAACGTCACGCTTTAAGCATCTGACCGCCGCACCGCCAAGTTTGGTTTCCACTATAAATCCAAAATATTTCTATAAACGCTGCATTTTAGAGTAGGGAGTGATTACCTTGGAGTGTCACGTTGCAAGAGGCAGAAACGTGGTATCTGAGAAAGGAGGACGAGAATAGGCTGCAGACTCTTGAGATGTGGATGTGGAGGAGGATGGAGAAGGTGCGGTGGGCGGAAAGGAAGACAAACGAGGAAGTTCTTGTTAAGGTGGGTGAGGAAAGGTAACTTCTTGATGAGATTAGGAAGAGGCAAGGTTACTTCAGGACGTAATAGAGGGAAGGATATTGGGTAAGTGGGGATGGGGAAGAAAGAGTTTATGGACGGGATAAAGAAGGGTTAGAAGTACTCTGAAGTGAAAAAATAAATATTGGTGGATAGGGCCCTGCACATGTAGAAATCTAGAGGATTTTGCATACTTACTTCCATTTAAGTATACTTGAACCGGCAAATCATCTAATAATAATGGTGGATATCTAGTCTGCTCCAAAAGTGATAGAGAGGCAGTTCTTGCCCCTCTACAACCATCTTCACTCTTTAGCACTTGAAAATTTTACCCGAGGTCACGTTCCTCGTTCCACCCATTGAGCGAACGAACGAGCAAGCAAAGGACGACCAAAAATCTTAATTAGACGGAGGAGGATAGTATTTTTTTCTCCTTATTCTTTGCCGTCCTTACTCGCCGTCTCTGCCTTCTCCTCCGGTCTTTTCCGTCGGTCGGTCGGTCGGGCTCCGCGCGCCATTTATCCGAAGACCGGCGAGTTGAAGGTGTCGGTCACAATATCTCTCATCCACCCTTTTTCTTTCCGTTCAAGAGCTGACCGCCACTTTATAACGAGGAGGCATGCGGAGTCCTCTCTTCATCTTCTTTTTTTTTCGTCCTTTCTTTTTGTTATTTTATTTTATCGCCCGTCGTCTGTGAAACCCGCAGTCTCTCTCCTTTCTCCCTCCTCCCCCGTTAACCCTCTTCAAAAGGCGACTTGTTTCTCATTTTCCAATTTCCCGGCGACTTTAAAAACTTTTCGTCGCTCCTTTTTTTATTTATACCTACCAATCTTCTTGCACACGTGGGTGCGTTCTTTCTGCCAGATTCCAAACTCATCCCTTTCTCTCTCTCTCTCTCTTTCTCGTCCTCGGCCTACAAAATCACTTCTTCCTCTTCACCGACGGCCATCTTGGAATTTTTTCCACCTCACCCTTTGTCCTCCCTTTTCTCTCCGTCTCGCAATTTCCTTTTCGCCGAGAAAATTTCATCGGCCCGGAGGAGAGGTTGTTCAGATGCTCCTGTTAACGGTTCCAGGTTCATTCATTCCGAAGCGTTTGAACCGAAGGAAGGAAAAAGTACGTTATACGTAGAATACTCGAACCCAATTTTGCTATACTATTTTTATTTTCCATCTCACCTAAACCAGCACAATTTTACAACAGTAGGTTTATCATCATGGCAGCAAATCGCTTCGAATCGATATCTAGCGTCTTTCTTCGCAACCATGTTTATTTCCACCTCCGTGAGCTCTCGCATTCCACCGCATTTTTGGAGACGTATTTTTTCCAAGGAGACAGCATGATAACTTGAAGACACAGCCTTCGCTCTTCTAACACGGACCATGTTCTTACATTTATTTAAACATGAAATGGGTCCAATGATCATTGATTGCGACGCGAGGTATATGGATATAAAATCATTATTCTTTTGAGGTCATGTTCGCGGTGTTAATCAAAGTGATGAAATCTCAGAATCCCAAACGGAAAATGGGAATTGCACTGAAGGTAAACCTCGATGATTCTCATGGAAATTCAACGATCGGTAGATTTATTTTTCATTGCAACTTTGCAACCCGTCAGACGGTGACAAGAACAAGGCTTGCACTAAGTCTCCGGGGGGAACTGATCACCTTCGTCATTACTCAAAGAGGAATTCCCCCGAGAGACAAGCTATGAGAAAACTTGTCTCCCTCAGATCGCGACGCCACCCCCATCGACTCATCCCTTTTCTCGTCAATGCGACAGCGACCCCGCGTCCACCGACGAAGGAAGAGCGCGTCAGTACTTTCACCCAAGAAATCCCGTCACCCCAACCGCTCGCTCGCTCCCCGACCTTCTCCCCCTCTTTCCTATCGCAGTCATCAGTCGTGACCCCATTTGTGTTTGCCCTTCCCAGCCCTCTGCCGTGATTGGAACGTCCCATACAAAAAAATCTGTAAGGAGAGGCAAAGTAATTTAATTACTCGTCCCACTGCTACATCTCTCGCACTCGTGAAACACAACTCGCGCTCTTTCTTCATGACGTTCTCAAATCTGGTGAATCGAAAAGACAAGTTGACGCATTATTTCTAGATTTTAAGAAGGCTTTCGACACGGTACCTCATAACAAACTTTTATACAAATTACAGTCATGCGGCCTAAACGAAACAGTAGTAAACTGGATACGCGACTTTCTGAGTGATCGTAAGCAAAAAGTAGTTCTTGACGGAATTAGCTCTGATGTAGTTAAAGTGACATCAGGTGTCCCGCAAGGAAGCGTAATCGGCCCCCTTTTGTTCATAATATACATAAATGATCTATTCTCTCGAATTAGCAGTAAAATACGTTTATTTGCCGACGACGTTGTCATCTATCGTGAAATTAGTGATCACTCTGACTTTGAAACTCTATCATCGGATTTAAACAACGTTCATGTGTGGAGCCAAGAGTGGGGACTTGAACTTAATCTGAGCAAATGCACGGCGGTACATTCCTTGAGGAGGTCGTCCAACTATTCCCATGTATATGCTGTGGATGGTGTTAACATCAAGGCGACAGATGAAGTGAAGTATCTAGGAGTTACGATAACTTCGGACCTATCGTGGGGAGCACATATAAGAAATATTTGTGGCAGAGCTCTGAAGAAGCTAGGATTCGTCAAGCGTATTGTGGGAAGATTTTCGGATGAAAAAGTAATAGAGAGGTGCTATTTCGCACTCGTCCGGCCACACCTTGAATATGCAGCGAGCATATGGGATCCGGTGCAGAAAGACTTAGTCCGGAAACTTAATAAAATACAAAGGAAAGCTGCGCGATTCGTCAAAAACTGCTACGGGCGTACAGACAGCGTTACACAGATGTTAAACGAATTAGGCTGGGAGCCGCTAGAGACTCGGAGGCTGCGCGCTAGGCTTAGATTGCTTGAACAATTGAGAATAGATATCTTTCAGAGCGACACGGAGAACATCATATTAGAACCCCACTATATTTCTAGGTCCGACAGAAACGATAAATTAAGAGAGATATTTTGCCGAACGGATAGGTATGGGAATTCGTTTTCCCCCCGAACAATAAGGGACTATAATAAATGCTAGGCGTAATTTCATTAGAGCGTTTCCTTTTTATATGTAAACGGCTGGTGTCCTAACATCCCCCGCCACACGCCTATTGAGGCGGCTTGCGGGGTAGTATGTAGATGTAGATCTCTCTCTCTCGCAAAAGCTAAAGGTGGTTAATTTTTCCCTAGTCATAATAGAGACCATATTCGATTTTTTTACTTCAGCTGCTGCAAGAAGCATGAAGTAAATATTGTTATAATAACGCCGCAGAAATATTGCTGCATATAATATACATAGTACCTGGTTACTGAGCGTTGCTCGATGCTTAATTGGTGTACCAAGGACTTATATGCTCCTATTCTGCTACTTATTGTCTATTTTAATTATATTGGGAATTCACATAGTGCGATTAAAGGTTTTAATAAAATAAATTTCATAAAGCATAACGGATATTTATTTTTTTAAATATAGTAGTGATGATGCAATTAGATAGTATAAAGCAAACTCAAAAACACCACTAACACAAAAATGTTCTTCTATCAAAATTCTGAAATCATCAATACATTCAATATTTACATTGTTTTCATTATTTCCAATGTTCATTGACAGATTATTGTTATTATTAAATCAAAAATTATTCACTATTTCTTTCCATACAACGTTACTCTTGTGTCGAAGTTATTGAGTCAGGACGCTCTAGGGAAAATTGTTGCAAGGTTGTTCCATCTTCAAAAGTTGTACGAGCTGCTTCCGCAAATTAGGGTCATTCAGGATTGCACGTCATTGTGAAAAAGAAGTCTGGTGATCCAAGTCGACGGACAAAGGCCATAGCTTCTTGAAAATGTTCAGTGTAAAAAGATGTAGATCCAGGAAACTAAGACGGCAAAATAATCCTTTCACCAAAAACAGCATTCTTTTTTCAGCCAATTCACTCAAAAATTGAATCGCTCTTGTACAGTTTTCTGCAAGTGACTTTTTAAAATTACTTTACTCCATTGGGTACTGTCATGTTCCACTCTCATATAAGTATCAACCAGATATTGCTGAAAATTCCGACCACCGAAATGCAAAGCATCGAACTTAAAAAGGCGGAGATCAGTATTTCTTAGGTTGATGTATGAAGGAAAATATTTGGCAAGTTGAGGTCTAAATGCTAATCGTTACTGAGCTTATTCAAATCTAGTCAAATTTTGAGGACTGGTTTAAGGTGTTCTTAAAGGAATATTAATACGCAGAATCCAAAATTGCAAAATTTGGGTAAAACAGTGGATAAACAAAGGGCCCAACACGACTGTCAATATCGTTCATGGTAACTAAAGATTTTCCACGTTTACGAATAATTAGCTCTTTATCTGGAAAGCTTTGGTCAGCGTTGAGGGTTACAATGGCACAAAAATCATTCTGAAGAGGGATGTTAAACCTTATGTTCCAAGAGACTAATAAGATTCTCGCTGATACCATGATTAATGACATTGTTTATGTGTGCACTAACAGCATCCTGATTATCCAAATGTACATCTGTCCATAATGAGGCCGTTCAAATTTTCCATCATCATTTTGAGTAGGGTGAGCTGCTATTATTATTTTTATAGTTACATTACTAGCGGTCAGGTTTATCACAAACTTAATGTTGCAGCTCACCCTACTCAAAATGATGATGGAAAATTTGAACGGCCTCAATATGGACAGCTATGCATTTGGATAATCAGGAAAAAAAACTTGGACACATGGGAATTTTTCTGTTCCAAGAAGGCACCTGGTACCTGGCATAAAACATTGCCAGCAAAACATTTCTTGCTGAATTTTACGGAAGTTTGATGAATGTCAAATATTTAGCATATGTTATCACACATACCACATTAGAACAGGTATTTAGTCTCTAATGTGGCAGGAGTGGTTATCGTGGTTCATTGAGTACAAATTTTAATAATTTTTTAAGTAAGTCGAAGACAAAATTTTATCGCCACATTTCATTCCAGTGCATCTGTTCACTTAGAGGAACTTATCATGCATGCAGTAATTAAAATAATGCAAAAAATATATTTCAAAATTTCGCCTTAATTGAATCATGAAATGACTTGAGCTATTGATAGTTTTCTGTGCGGAGTTAAACATTTAGGTGAAAATAATACTTAAATATTTTTTTTCAGTTTTTGACTCAGCAAGACACCTCAATATTATTTAGCAACCATTATAATTATATGAAATATATTTTCTTACGTTTAAGAGCAAATCAATACATATTTGAGCAAATTACTACGGGATTCATTTAATATGCCACAAGTCTACGAGTTAAAATATCATTGAGTTGCCAAAAAAAGTTGATGAATCTATTTTTTTCATTCTTATTTGTCTATGTATGTCTTTAGTAAAAACAAGTTTTCAAAGTTTCACGCAAATCATCGCACATGCAAAAATCGATCCAGTGACCTTTGGCGAGCACAGGAAATGTAATCCAGAATAAACTGCAGACCAAGCCTAGTATAATGACGGAATTGGCCAGGAGAATAGGCTGAAAGATCGCCTTCATCATGCTCTAACCTCCTTGCGTACGCGCTATTCTTCGAAGGAGGGGAATCGGCGCCATTCTCACGTGGGCTTTAAGAATATGAGTCAATCCCCTCCGATCTAGCTCCGACGTCGCCAAAAAGAGTCACGCCCTCCTGAAAGCGATGAATATTGAAACTAATTTCAACGAAAGACAATGGGACATAATGGTGGGAAAAAGGGAAATCTCGCTCTTTTTTTCTCTAATTCGATTCCTTCGAGGCAATTCGTTTTGTTGGGCATCTTCTCCTTGATGTGTGCGTTTATATCGATTTTCCCACGTCGAGGTCGAAGATCTCCGTGAAACTTTCACCGGATTTAATCTCATAATTCGTGCTAAATGCGACCGTGGGTTTAAAGGGTTGACGGTAATTATTAAAGCTGGTTAAATATATTCAAATATGCATTCTATGCTGAGCATACGACTATTAATACAGCTATCTTTGCTTTGCCATGCATCCAGCCTCTATGGAATTAATTTTTTCAAGTCCTGATTCAAAATAGCAAGTTTTCTTACGTTCCATTGGAGTTTCAATCTCCTTATTGACCGTTAATTCTCACATGATTCTCACACACCACTATGTTCTGTTCAAATAAACTTGGATGAGAAGGGAGAGATAAGTAGGAACTGGGTCATTCGATTGCGAAGTAAAATTCAGACTGCTCCCTGTTCAGCATGTTTAATTGCGAAAGCAGGTACTGTGTGCTTCTGTTGATATTGGTACAAAAATGAGAAAAACGGCCAATTAAGTAATGGAAATAAAAAAATCCCCAAGGTTGTAATCTCAATAGGGAACGGGAGGTTCAAGTTCAAAAAGTGTTATCGCTATTGCAGATATATATGAATATTTACATAATATATTCTCTATAATTAATATCGTATTTGCAGCAATAGCTCCTGCTATAGGATAAAATCCTCTTCAGGGTTTCTCATTTCATATATATACATATTTCAACTTTGAACAGTGGAAGGCAGGTTAAAATATTAGGTGCCAAAGTAGGAAAGACAATTGTACCTACGTAAATGGGGAATAAAAGAAAAGCGGAATTACTCAAAAAACTAAGTGTTATTTCTCCTATTTTGTTTTTTGAGCGATTCCGCTTCCCTGCTTTTCCCCATCTATATACAATTGTCTTTCCTACTTTGGCACCTTATAATTTTACCTGTTTTCCTTACCTCCCTTGCCTTATTAAGATTACGGCCGTGAGGATTCCTTTATTGCCATTGATACAAAAGTTTGCTAAGTTGCTAAAACATATCCCTTGTTGGACTTCATGAGACTTTACTCAGTTTTAAAGTTTTAGTTCCTTTCATATTGTGTTTTCTGTAACTTTTCTTAGCTTTGAAAAGCCATATTTACTCCGGACAGTCGTACGAATCCAACCAAGTGTGACAACATCTTTCATAATGAAGACAGATATTTAAACTTTCCATCGGTAAAATATATTTATAGTACTTATATATACCACGACTCATCCCAAATTCTTTACCTGATGATAATGTAGTATATCGAAACCTAGGTCACAATAAATTTATTTTGCTAGTGGAAAATTGAAATTTCTGTGTTCATTACGTTGAAATTCCACCACATCACGCCTGATACTTCTCTTTTTGTACAACTTTCATTCCAACCTTACAACGTGCTTGCCAGGGAGAAACAAATACAGACCATAGTGAGAGGAATAAGCAGAATGCCACCTGAAGATTAACATGAAACGAGATAAAAACAGTTTCTGGAATTGTTTTTTAAATATTTAGTATTAATGGTACACATTTAAACCTTTGTGAAATAGGAATGCATTGGAATATGGGCACGCCACTGTTTACTTCTCACCAATCGGTGACTTTCTCCTTCGCGTTGCAAAAAATCAGGTTTACTCTATTGGAAATAGTGGTGCGATAAATGCCATTTACTTCGACCATCCAATGAATGAAAAACTGTACACATATTTGTATCCTATAGGCAAGAGCAAGGGCCTAGCCACGTTGAAACACCGGTTCCCGTTAGAACACCGAAGTTAAGCAACGTTGGGCCCGGACGGTGGTTGGATGGATGACCCTCCTCCATAACTCGACCAAGCGTAGATGGAGAGGCTCCCTCCAGACCACCGGGAGGCCGGAGGGAGATATACCCAGACCGGGAAGGTTTGAGGGTGCACACCCTCTATACCTGTACAAGGGAGGTCGGGGGAGGCCGCACCTCTACTGTGGTGCTCATGCCCCCTGTCTGCAAGTGGCGGACAGGCATGAGGTTGGCACAATGGACCAAGAAAGATCTAAGAGCCCGGACTCCTGTCGGAGGCTCCCCCGACACATATACAATCAATCAATCATATCCTATAGGCAAAAGATCTCGGAGGCCAACTGAAAATATCGCTTCTAGATTATCGCACAAGATGCTCACTAGTCAACAAATGAGAGACAAAAAATGTGAACGAACGTCTATTATGAAAGTGAGAACAACTTGATTTTGATGCGGATTCCAGGAATACCATAAGTTTAAATGTTTTACTTATCCGAATTTGAAAGGAGTATCCTGGTTAATTCGGGCAGTGAACGGCCAACTCCATCTTCATAGCCGTTGTACAAATACTTGGCGATCAACTTTGGTAACTGTAGTTTGTAATTTTTCATCAGCTTAGCCAAAGATTTCAGATGACTTCAGATGCTCGCATTATCTTTCAGATAGTGTTGAAGGACAAAGATTAGATTTGTCAGTCTCGGCGGTGGTGGGGTAAAGTCCTCGCCCACTAAACCTAAGGTTGCGGATTCGAGTCCAATCTGGGTGGATTTTTCACCCCCCAGGACATGGGTATTTTGTGTGCGCATTTTATCAGATGCCACAAACCTCGATGTAAAAGGTTTATAGTGCTATTTTCAGTGGTAATTGGAAATAAAAAAATCAACGGACTAATTTTCAAAGTTTTGAGGTAAGAATTTGCGTCATCATGATCGGCCCAATAACCTCCTCCGAGCTCGTATTTGCCAATTGGAGTTATATTGTGTCATAATTTATAACACTCGTCAGTTGAATAAGATTGGCCTAATTTTACTCGGAGCTTACCTCAAATTTAAGGTAGGTGTTCCTAGAAAAAAAGTAAAAAAGCCAATAAATTATAGATAAACATTGCGACAAAAGTGAAAATTAATATTTCTACAACCAAGTTGATACCAACGGCATTGATTTAATAAGTCAACATTACAAATCCATCTCCAAAGTTTTATATTAATCCGTAGTTGAAAGTCAAATCAGTGACATTATCAAAGGGAATTTCACATTTCCTCAAATCATGGTGTAACTTGATATGAGTCGAATCAATTACTCTCCCAGTTGAAATAAAAGCATCGCTCAAATAAGCACGAATCGAAGATAGTCCAGAAGGTTATAGGATTCCCTAGTGCACCATACTTGAATCAATCATCTCTTCCCTCATCTGATGAAGCTGATGCCTTTTTTCTCACCCCACCGCACCTCCTCCACATCTTCGCCATCCTGCGCACTTCTCCGGAGATTGTGCGCCAGAACTCCTTCCCCTCCCTTCGTCTCCCTCGTCAAGAACACCACTCATCACAGCCATAATCATCCGTCCTCGAATGAGAGATGGCTCGAAAGAATGAGTGCTTATCTGCCCACTCTCACTGCACTAATGATATTCTTTTCATTCCTGTCCCTTTTCCTTATTTCTTGGAATAGTTACGACTTCTCTTGCGCGCCTGCCTTATCGTCCAGTCGATCGTCTATGGTTACCAAACTAGCCAAATGATATAAATTTTTACTAATTAGCACATGTTAATTGAGAGAATACTTTGAGGAACAATGATCTTGTGAGGAATACATTCTATTGAAGGAAAAATAGAGGGAAAAGTCTCATGAGGGAGGCAAGGGATTGATACTTAGACCAAATAAAGAGGATAGAACAAAATAAGAACTACCAGGGAGTAAAGAGAACTAGCACTAGAGAGGGAAGGAGCTGCAGTCAACAAATATTTGGATTGAACGACCAATGAATGAAAAGAAACCTCGACCGAGCATCAAGATTTACTTACTAATGAAAACTGAACTCCACCTTCGAACAAATAAATGTCCATTACCAGTTGGAATGCAAAGTTAAAATGAATGAAGTTAATAAAGTTTTAAATAAATATTCCCATGGTTCAATGCTATTTATTTGAATAAACTAGGTTTTCCTTGGAAAAGAAGTCAGATTTGAATCAATGAACATAATAGAGTGAAAAAAGCATGAAGAAATATTTGTTTTCATCGAATGATTTACTTAATTAGGGAAAGAAATCGTCCATTTTTTTACAGTTTTCGGACTTTGTAAATTTTATTGCGGACAGTTTAATTCCAGTAACAGTCGAACTATTTGGAGAGAAAGCTCAAACTGTTAAACTATTGATAACAATGTTGTACTCGGCTCCTGCTCCCAGTGGAGCCGTGACTGAGAGCGTAGCTGTGAGCGGAAACTGCTACACTGCTCTTGTTTGAGCTCCAGGGAGCGATGCACCTCCGTAGGTACGCTTCAGCCTGGTTTCTTGACACTAACATCGCGACACATGTGTCTCATTAAGACCCAGGTTAACTTCATCACTCTCTGAGTGTCGAATATGATACTTTTCTCTATGATTTTGTGATTCACGAATATCCTTTATTGTATCAACACCAATTGTATCATACTTGTATTCTATAAAGATGTAAAGATACCAGATAGATATATTTGGCACCAATGCTATGAAAGGTCATGAAAATCATTTAATAAAACACATCCCATATATTATTTATTGGGTCTGAGGAGGATAGCACCCACGCTGCAAGAAGCCCAAAATCGTCAAGCTAGTTGTAGTGCCAAACTAATGAAATACCGTACTATCAAGAGAGGACTGTAGTTTATAGCCTCATCAAATATCTTTTTTAATTTTTCATATTCTTATCATGATGGAAAACGAAGGAAGGAATTCCTAAAAATATATCTCCACCGCCAAATGACTTCCTTTCGCGTGGAAGGGATTCCGGGGAAGGGAATGAGGTACATAATTGATATTAAAAAAACCGTTATCTTCCGCTTCGAAAATCTTTCTATTTTTCAGGAATATGACGATGCATTCCGACGCAGACGAAATCACCGCTACGCGGAGAGCCCGTGCGGAGTGAGCCATAACTCACCCAAACGCCTACACGTCAAAAAATAAAAAGAGAGAGTAGAAACAGACAATTTGGAACGACGGAAAAAGTGTGTGTGCACTTTCCTCGATCCCAGGAGAGGACGCCCGGAAATAAGCGTACACAAGAGGATCCAAGTTAATCCGTGTTATTTGCATCACGTGGGTGACCTAGTGGTGGTGTGGAGGAATTTATAAGCAGTCCACCGATACGAAAAAAAAACTATCCGCGGCTTTGCCTTACCGCCTCCTCGAATTCAGACCGTGGGTTGGGGAGGGAGATTCTCTTCTTTTTCCCTCCTCCCAATCCCTTTCCTTCTCAGATTCATCCCTATCCTTCCTTTTCCTACCTCCTGGACGCGTTTCCTCCCGCAACCGACAACCTGGGAGCCATCAAACCTCTACCCAGACTTTGACCTACACCCTGTTTCCACTAGTGATGCAGTTGGCGTAACCAACTAAATTGCATTCCGACAACTTCGGGATTAAAACTCTTTGCTGCCCTCTTCAGGTATGGTAGTGAAGAAATTGAAAGCAAGCAGTTATTTTTTATTCAAATTAGAATTTGTGCGTCTATTGCAATATTGGGAATGGTTTCATCACTGGTTTTGTTTTTCAAAACGACACTCTTGGATTCGCTGTTCGCGACACTCTGTTAGTTTTGAATAATGTGATTCGTTCGTAAAGTTAAGCTCTCATTATACATTTGCCTTCTCTTACCTGTTGACCAGGTTCTTTTGTGATAGTGAATAGTGGTATAGGGCACTCCACATTTAGTTGGCAGAATGGGCTTCTTAAGGAATTTGTTTCTATGAAAACCGTCATAAGTCCCTAGGTGTGCTTTGGCCGATAGCACTTGACACTTGATAGAGGACACTTGAGATAATGCTACGCAGTAAACTAACCGCACATTTATAAACTTTCACGGTGCAATGACAATTCTAGAAGTGTTACGTGGCTAATAATAGACTTGGAATGCTAATAGCTATCACAATGAATAATACAGAATAGGCTTTATCCCCTGAGTAAGTTAAGTAAGAGTAAGAGGCGAGCAGTTTCTCTGAAGGCATATTAAAAACTCCATGTTCCTATGGTAGGTTGGATCAATGCATTAAATTAGAGAGAAATGTTTCAGGAAAGGATAAGTTTAAAATGTCTCTTTTCCGCGTGTCTAAGGATCACAAGAAACATGATCGATTCCGCCAATTTTTTTAAATGTCAGCGATATGTAGTTAAAAATAAATAATAGTATTTAAGGTCAGAAAAGGCAAAACTATTGGGTAATCCACCTTTAGTAAACAGCAAGGGCTCTTTTGAAGATTCATTTCCAGTGAAAATCTCCACAAGGCCGGAGTTGCGATGTTTCCAATATCAGAAAGTTAAATCCTTGGCATGCAGTATACTCACTGCACATATAGAAATATTTCAATTGCAAGTTTTATTCCCTGAAGTATCTTGCTTCCATTTAGCTCGGTGTAGGAAATGGTTGCCCATGTGTCGTAGGAGGACTCTGGGCGTAAGTTTGGCAACAGCGCTCTCTATAAGGCCCATAGGGTCAAGTAAAAGTGGAACGTTCTATATGGAAGAATTGAGCAGGATACGCGATGAATCTTATCGGAGAGTGGGTGAGCATCGCTGTTGCATTGGCCGGATATCGCGCGTCATCTTCGATGCAATATCGCACAGCCCCTTTAAAGAAACTCGCCCACGTCCTCAGTCGACCCCACCGCCAACTCTCATTCCTCGACTCATCCGTGTCCCTCCCAACCCACTCCCACCCCTCCCCTCGTCCTTCCACCGCCCCTCTCCCTCCTCCCCCCCACCCCCATCGACCTACCTCCACCCCCCTCCCTGCTCAAGTCTCCAGCACCGCTCAGGCGGCAGACACCTGACCTTGAGGTCACCGGTGTCACGAATAGGGGTCACGTGGCGGTAAATGGGGAACTGGGATAAGCGAACTCCACGAGGGTAGGAGGGCATGGGAGGAGGGGGGGGTTCGCGAAGTTTGGAGGAGGGGGATCGGTCGGTGAAGATGAGGGCAGTGGGGTGGGTGGGAGGAGGATTCCGAGCGTCTCACGAGAAGAGGAGCGGTTGGGGATACTTGGTGACGACCCGACTTCTCCGAGCAGTGCGGGACTACGTGAGGTTCGATGCCCGGCGACAGCGAGGGGTCCAACCATCATTCGAACTGACAGCCTCCTGGTTTCGTTAAGGTGGCTTGGCCGAGATAGTTCCCTAGTCATGAGACCATATACAAATTTTATTTTTTTATTTCATCATCTGTAAGAAGAAATAAATATTGTAGTATTAATCGCGCAAACATAGTTATAAATGACCAAAATTCTCAGTAATTAAATAAATAAAGCTAGATAAGTCTCTAACTTGACTTATTTTTTCACGCCGTACGGCTGAAAACCCTTCAAAACAGCAGGTTTTTTTTGCGGAACCGTAAAAATTACTTCGGTGAGCAATAGATTAATTTTTACAAAAAAAGTTGATAAAGCATGTAAACTACAAACCGCTGGTTTTTTTGACGAAATCTAGGTGCTAGAAGTTACTACTTTTTTCAATATTCTCCCTCTGGAGCGCACAACCGTAATCTTTCCCATGTAAAACAGCTCATATTTTTAGGCAACTGGTTCGAATAGTTGTTCGGCAAGGGGTTGATATTTAGATACCATTGGAAAGTTGAGTGTTTTCTTTAAAATGAGATCAAGATCATCAAATTCTTTGTTACTGATTTTACGCTCAAACTACATTAAAGGTGAACGGACTACCATTTCTCCCAGCAACAACCAACCTACAGTATTCTTGAAAGTTCGAAATCTCAATTGAGATTCAGGCCTTCAGGCTCCATTGAGGCCTGAGAGCCAAAGTAATACAAGTGACATCAACACGAAAAACGAATTAAGTGCATATTATGTAAGTTGGTACCGCCGGGTACCGTTCAGGTAGCTACAGGAAAAGGAATACAAGTGTTCGAAAGTATGATGCTGCCATCTAGCCGCCGAACACTTAAGCTACTTTGCTTTTTGTCATTTTTTACTGGGGTAAAGTGATACAGGTGACACTGGACGATGTTTGTCACTTGTATTACTTTGACTCTCAGGGCCTCATTAGATCGGCACTTCCGGTAGTTAGTCGTTTTTTTGGCTCGCTGCAGCGTCTCTTGATACACTCTAACAATAAAAAAATGTATTACCATAGTTTACCATTGTTGAAAGTATGCTAAATAAAGTCACTTTGGAACTATTTCGTTATCATAACTAAGTATATTTTGCGCTCAGCGCGCAAAACTTAAAAGATTGGATTGGTTGACTTTTTGCAGGAGGGATTAAACATTAAACACTTGAAACCCTCGACGCGGTGGTACGCCTGAATTTCTGCTTAACTATAGAAAACACTTATGATAAATTATTTGCGTTCATTACTTTGGAGTTATCGAATTATTACAGGTGACGCCTACCGTGAATCGCGATATCTCAAAAATTGTTACCGATATCCGGCTAAAAATTTACAACCTTAAGTTCCTCTCATTGCCTATGATTATGTAAAAAATCAAAAGAAAAACTGATGTGGTGAGGTCAACTTTTGCGTACTTGGACATGCAATCTTACATACATACATATATTTTGATTAGGTTTATGCGATGTTTTTATAAAATAAGCTAACCTTCAGATAAAAGGAAAGTCTATCGGCTCATTTATTTGCAACTTGCTTGTTGAGCTCTTCCATTGTCCTACCAATATGCTTTTGAAATTCATTTTAATTTATTAAAAATATTCTTAAGCATCACTCCAGGATTCTATTGTACTCGGTTGGACTAGTAGAGGCCGATTCTGGGAAAATCTAAAATTGAATTCTATGATAAGTCTTTAGAAGTCGTCTTGCACTTGAGGAGCCATAAGTTGACCGCTAATGAACCAATCGCGAACGCGTAACACTACAGACTATTGAACAGGCCAATACGAACGAGCGTTCGTGTCACATCAAAAAGTCACATACCCTCTAATAAGGCGAAATTTTGTGATACTTTTGTGCAAGAGACTTCAAAGCAAAGCTGAGGGAGGGAAATGTCACGCTGTTTGCAGTAAGCAAAAAAAAGTAAGAATTTTCGTCCGATAATATTTTTGAAAAATTATAATAACACAACATGTAGAGTGATTCAAATTTTACGTAGTACTAACAGCACGTCCCACATGTTTCCTAAACAGCTCTTAGTATCTCAGTGTACTTCATACCAATAGTGTGGCTCATGCTGGTGAAAATTCAAATCCTGACATGCATTTTCATGTTCTTGCAAACTCACCTATGCTCGTATATTCAATAACATTTGTAGGATAATGTGTGGCTTGCAGGGTAGTGTATAAATGAAGACGTAGATATTTTGCTTGACCACTATAGCTGCATGACGGTAAATCGGCGCATTTCAACCTCGATGCTCGGAACCCTCGTATTGTGTTCTATGAGTAATCCCGCGTTCAAATCTCCGCCAGAGGAGAGTCGTGAAACAACGCATCGGCGCTCGTTCATAGCTCCGCTATCTCCAGGAAAGCATTCTTTTAAGACGTCTCGTCTCCGGAGTGGAACGTCCTTCGGGAGGAAGGTTGCGTCGTGGCATGACCTCCCATCCGCGCGCCGTTCAACGTGGAGGGAACGGGCTAATTCCGGCTCCCCCGAACGACTAATTTCGTCAGCCTAGGTGAGGGAGCCTTGTGTCATCCCCCCACCTTCTCCTCCCACCCGACCCCCCCCCCCCTTATCCCCTTCTCATTCCTCAAAGCTCCTTTCTTTTCCTTTCTCTCTCCCTCACTCCAGTGGAGTTGACTAATGAGAAGGAATCTTTGGAGTCGACCTTCTCTCGGCTCTTATTCGTTTCGGCCAGAATTTGGTCTGTTGAACGTGCCTAGGGTTTCTCGAAAACGAGATTCCGAGTGCTTGGAAAAGTTTTACGTCCTTCCGAGTTTCCCCGTTAGGAGTTACGATCCTAACCCAGTCACAGTGCGAATTTATACCGCTTTGAATGTTAAGCAAGCGCACGAGGGTGGGGAAGAACAGGCGTTTGGGATGGAATGAATGGAGGTAGAAAGCGCGTCTGGCTGAAGAATGGAATAATCCGAGGCAATATGCCATGCAGATGTATCTCAGAATTGGAAAGAAGTTTTTACAATGTATAAAAATACCACCTCTAACGGTAACAATACTGCCTACGCCATACAGTAATTACTATTTTACCCATAAAATATTCTTATGCGTCTGATCGTCAGAAGGGTTCGCATCTTTAGAGAAAAAGTTTGGAAAATAATAAACTATTTCTTAAAAGCTAGGTAATCAACTATGTCAATGATTCATTTAAAATATTGTTTTTTTATGCATTATGTAATGAAAATTGATTTCAAGTTGGTGTAAACACCTGAGGTCATTTTGGTCTCGTCATGAAATTCATTAATTATCAGAGGATGTTTAGGATGGCGCTTTGAGAATCATCAAGTTATTACATAATTGTGTTAGAATGAAGAAAACTTGAACAAGGAGCAACGGGACGGCATATTATGCTACACATTAATCTTTTCCAATGTATTATACATTTTAAGTGGAATTTTTCAGCAACTTTGATTTTGGAAATCTATTCAGGAATAATTTACGAAATAGCTATGGAACAATAATGTGACGGAAGTAAGATAATTTTAAAATTAAAAATATATATTCTTGATGATATTAGTCGTATTACACTTCATAAAGCTTAATAATAGTACATTTTAGCTACACATTGAACTTGTAAATCTTAAATTCTTTTACATCTCTTTTCTTTTCCATCATAACTTTTAAGTTTTATTTTGTTTAAGGGTTTGTTGTAGGGTAGTAGTATATGTTTGAATTATTGAAAGGCATTAAAAGGTGTAGAATTGTGGGCAGCCTATTTGGTGCTTCAAGATCATTCGGTCGATTTTTTCCATTATTCTACTAGAACACTTAACGTCTAATATACAAAAATTGGCCTCAGCGTTGAGCCACTCCTACTTCTTGGAAATATATGGTACACGATCACACGGATTCTCGAACTATGTGGTTGTTGGCAGCTGACTTCCCTAGCTTTGAATGTGAGACTTTAAAGACTGAGCAAAGCTAAACCTGCTGCTCATATTTTTTTCACGGGTCGTTTAATGCATTCCGGCCCACCGGATTCAGTGCTTGATGCATTCAACGAAGATCAGAGGTGAGAGAATGAGAATTTACTGCGTGTTGTCACTAATTATATCCATGACGAAAACGTCTATTGTATTGAACCTATATGCAGTCATAGTGTCTGCAACATGCTCTATAAATGCGATAACAGTGTTTTTAAAGAATAAGCCGTAGTTTTAAAAACGTCCATCGCATTTGTCATATTCATTAGAGTTGTAACAAAATTGCGTTAAAGCGAGCATGTACGCTAAAAATATCCGTAATCATACCCAAGCACTGGTATCGTGCTTCGATTCTTGTAACGAGAACTTGAGACACATGATTCAACCCTCCCAAGTTACCTGAGGCTATTGGTTTCAAATTACGATTTGCGACCCACGGAATTAGAAGAATACTCGATTTGTGCACCCAATAACCCCTTTGTGAACGTTCAAAGAACACCACCTGTACGGAATGTGTCAGATTGATGGAAGCGCGAGGCATATGTTTACCAACCCTGAATGCATCATCCTTGTATGCTTGATGAGAGTCACACACTAGCTTTGCAACTCATTCTATATCAATCACTGGAGTGGGTAATATATCACAGTATACTGAATTTCTTGAGAGCAAATAGAAAATGGTTTTGCCATGGCATAGACCTTCGCACATTGAGGGGCTCCTTGGTCTTCCTCGGAGCAATGATGACGACGGCAAAACTGCGTTCGGCTTCCAATCGTTGAGCAAAAGCGCTAAAAATCGATTGGTCATACGCCGCGGGGTGCATCATCGCCGACACCTGTGGGAGAGAGATATCCGAATGAGACTCATCTCCTCACGAATTCTTGGAATCGCGCCCACTTTGAGTAGGAAATCGGTTAATTCACAAATCTCTCGAAGATATCCTTCTCTCAAGTCCCAGCTTGCGCCAGTACCGGATTCTGCGGGAGTGATGGAGTCAAGGAAGCTGGCTCACGACTGAGTGAGTCAAATGAAACGATAAATCACACATTTTTATTCGGCGTATATTTTGTGATAACTACCTTTTACAGCAGAAGGAGTTAACCGTAGGCACTTATTGCTGTTCCTATCGACATGACGATTTCTGCTTCAATCTGTCTCATTTCTGCTATTGCTCCTTTTGCCATTACCTTAAAAACTTAGACGGCTTAGTTTCTTGATTTTGTTAACTTTTTATTTTCCAGAAATACACTTTTTATCAGTTTTCAAATAGATGTACAAATATCACAGAAAAAATATTTTCATATAGGTTCCACCTATTCTAGCCTCTCAGTCTTTATGTGATTTCAATAGGAGAGACAAGGAAGGAAATAGTTTCTCATTTCGCTACCTTGTTAAATTTGTGGGAGGTGCACTCGTTATCAGCTTCGAAAAAGAGTGTATGAGAGTAACACAGGAACAATAAAATATTTTCCTTAGGTTACACTTATTCTAGTCAATGGAAAATCGGAATCGGGATGGGCCACGATAAGACGGGGAGTGCGGTAAGGGTGCCCACTATCGCCGCAGCTTTTTAACGTTTATTCAGAAGAAATGGTAAGGGAGGCATGGGGGGAGGAGGAGGTAGGAATAAAGGTAGGAGGGGAGCTGATAAAATCAGTGAGATTTGCAGATAATCAAGCATTGGTTAGTCAGTCGGCCAAGGGGTTACAGTCAATGGTGAATGCATTAGAGGTGCAGTACGAAAAGTATGGGATGAAGGTCAATCACAAGAAAACGAAAATAATGAGATTTTCTAGAAGAAAGAAGGCGGGGCTGAATATAAGGGTGGGAGGCCAGAATATAGAGCAGGTCGAGCAGTTTACGTATCTGGGTAGTATGTTGGAGGCGAATGGGTTTAGTGGTAAGGACATCAGATGCAGAATTGCGCTTGCTAAAGAAGCATTTTCGAAGAGAAGGTAATTGATGAGGGGGGGGTCTGAGAAGAGACGTAAAGAAGAGGCTGGTGAAAACTTTAATATGGAGCGTGGCGCTATATGGGTCGGGAACTTGGTCATTGCGAAGGGAGGATGTGCGTAGAGTTGAGGCGTTTGAGATGTGGGTTTGGAGAAGGATGGAGAAGGTTAGCTGGATGGCGAGAAAAACGAACGAGGAGGTATTGGATATGGTCGGAGAGGAGAGGAAGCTTGTGGCAGAGGTTCGGAGAAGGCAGAAGAGATGGATGGAGGAGGTTTTGAGAGGAGAGGGCATGTAGAAGAGAGTGGTAGAGGGGAGAACACTGGGGAAGCGTGGAAGAGGAAGGAGGAGGATAGGAATTCTGGACGAAATAAGAGGAGGTAGAAGATATGAAAAATTGAAAAGGAATCTAATAACTGGCCATCCGTAGGAGGGGAAGCGAGACAATTGCTGTGAGGTTGGGATACAGAATGGGGACTGTCCAAGAACCTACCAATCAGCTGGTAGAATACTTGAATGAAAACACTTATTCTCGGCTCTCAGCCTTTATGTAATTTCAATCGGAGATGGGAGGGTGGAAATATAACTTCCTTTTCATGTACAGTCATTTGATATAGTATCGTGATAATCAACATCTGTGGTTCACATAGATCGGTGCTCAAAGTTCGAGTTAAGCTAACTAACTATCCTGTACCGTATCTAGTGTACATCAAGACGGATAGTGCTTTCGTTCAAAAGTGGCACATGCATGAAAAAATAGCTCGAATTTCAATTCACTCCCACGTTTTCCCTTGGGAGCCACCACAAGCACGTTTGGCAAGGGATGTTAGAACAGTTATTGTTGCCATTTAGTCAATTTCAATAATGTTTAATGTGAATAAAGTTGTTGCATTAAATTATGTTTGTACTTGTAAATCAAATTGATTCAAGCCTAACTTCATGAAACCTTTCTATCGTAAAAAATAATTGAGGACACACAATGCTGAATGGCAATTTTTTGTGGAGTGAAAAGGATAATTTAAACTCAAGATTCCTGTGTGAGATTCATAGAGGAGAAGAACGCCATGGTAGCTTAATTGGTTAAAATACTCGGCGCACTTGCGGGTAATCTTAGTTTAAATCCCAGTCTTATCCCCGTTTCAAACTTGTGTCCCCCATGTTTGAAGAATATATATCTAAAAAACTGGAGAAGTAATTTCAGTCTCTTGCTTATCAAACTAAATTTCATTATTTTATACATTGATTGATAGCAAATACTACTGTAAAATACTGATTTTGATTAGTATATTTAAACTGAAAACGAATAAACTGCACATTTTTCGAGCTCTGAAAAGAATGAAGCGTGTTTGGTACTTCGGTACAAAGATCCAGAGTAAGTAGGCAAAGCTTATGGCATAGACCATATAGCTAAGGATTTTGCCAGTACTTCTTTGAAATTACTCAGTTTAGCTAATATTAAAATGATTTGGAGCTGCATTATCACCTGAACTGCGCCTCCACGAAAACTGCCGATTAGATTATTTGCAGTGGAATGATTTTTCCCCATAGAGTCCAAGCATCCATACGTACTTCATCCCCTTTGCGATAGAACCTCCATATCGTGAACGTATCTTGCGTTCACTGTTCGACAGTCGTGCATCTATCTTTCAAAGTGATATCAGGTGAAGTGATATGCGAGCGAGTGGGATAATCATTCGGTATGTGCTTCATCATTGTCTCATCCTTCCGCCCCCCCTTTACACCATCCGCAAAGGTAGCTTTAGGCCATTGGGATTCTTCAGGGAGGAGAGAAGAGGGGGTGGAGAAATCCTCCCGCTGACCCCTTCCTATCCCCTACCATTACGCACATCCTATTAAACAACCTGAATAGGTAGGCATCTTTTTCTCCTTTCTCCACATCATGTAGTTATATATGGACGACAAGGTCGGAGGATGGATGGATGGATGGCTGGTGGGAGTCGGAACAGGAATTGACGCGTGTTCAGTGCGGGAGGGAGGGAGGGGGGGGTGGAGCGGCAATTCGCGTGCGCCGTAGCGTCGAGAAAAGTCGGCGATTATGCGGATGAGTCGTCCATATAAAGCCAAATCTGCGTTTCTGACGGATGGGGAAAAAATTTCAAAAGGATGAAGAAGCACGAAAGGATTTCGCTCGTTCGTGACTTCCGCTCAGGCACCTTTCTTATCCGGGATTTCTATTAATGACCCTCTAGGACTTGAAACAATTGTGATTCATCGAAAACAACACGGCGCCGTCTGACATTGGTCTGACAAAACTCTTAACTATTTGTCCAAGGTCCAACAAAAAGACCACTCATCCAGGCATTAAATATTACCAAGTTGAAAGCGTACTGCGTATTTTATTAGAGGCTGATGCGATCTTTTCACTTCTTTTACTGTAAAGATCAAAACTAATGTTTCATCATTAAAACTTTCGCGGCTCATGATGAGCTACAAAAATATATTCAGATATTCGATATTTTTTTTACCTTGAAAAGGGGCATGGGTCTCGAAGAGTCAGGCTGACACGTAGAAGCACGCGAAATTCACTGACACATTTATATAGTTCAAGTAATGTTTCAGTTCAACTATTTTTTTTGATAATAGCGTTATATTAAAAATCACTGATAAGAATTATATACGAATCAGTGTAAACTAAATACTTTGATATAGAGTTCTGCATTCATCGTACTCAACCCAATCTTATAATCGCTGGTGAATGCTGCCGGACTGGCTGGCTATCAAAGCAGTTGTCACATCCGTGAACTTCGTGTTCTAGGCTATCGCGGAGGGATAGGAATTTCCTCCTTTGGAATTGGACCTGCGCACACTGGGCGAAATTGAGTGGGTCCGCGCACGCTGGATTCAGATACGCCATGTACATTATACGAGTTTTCAGGAACGCGGGCTTAGTGACAGCACATATGAGTCCGCGCAGGTCCACCTTGAGAGTATGACTCCACCTCACTAATCGGATGGTGCTCAAGCTGGTGAACTCGGTCGTACAGCGAAGACTCGGGATGGTACTCGGACTTATGCTCGGATTTGCACTCGACAGTCCAGACTCGTTAGATACCAACTTCCGATGTAAAACTCCGCTTTGAAATACACTTATCCAGAAATTATGCATCGTTTTGGCGTTTGAATACGACATATCAAGATGAGAGGTTAAACCAATGTGGAAGTTTGGCTTGGATATATTTTGGCGGAGCATAATGCTAGAAAGTTAGATCCTCTGATTCCCTACCCCACCATATACGCGTGACTCCATCTTCGAATTCCGTGCTTTATTTCCGAAACGAAAGATACAGAAACTGCATGGAGAGTACGAGACTACTTCCGTAATAGGGCGGTGTTCAATCTGGAAAATGGGTGCACATACTCGAAACGAAGGCACAGGACATGACTCGGACTAACGCTCTGCTTTTCCCTCGGCAGTCAAGCCTCGTTTACTACCTACGCCCGACGTAGAACTCTGTTTTGAAATACCATAAACCAGAAAGCTTAAAATCGCTTTAGCGTGTACATTCGGTGTAGCCAGATGAGAGGTTGAATTAAAGTGGAAGGTTGACGTGTATCTGTTGGCGGCACATATTGCTAGGAAGTAAGTCTATTTTTCCCTCCCCACTATACAAGTACGTGACTTCTTCTTCGAATTCCGTATTTTATTTTAACACCGAAACATACAGAAAATTGCGCGGCGAGTAACCCGTGCAAAGTGGGTGACACATGGGTAGAGAGAGAGGGAAGTACAAGATTGAGTATTGCACACGAGAGTCGGTCACGGGGGAGGCGTATGAGTGGAGAGGGTAAGAGAGAAAAGTGGGAAAGCAGTGATGGGATAGGTGTTGACTCGTTTGCCATTGGAGAGGAGAGGTTGGCAAACGCACGGTCACCAGCCGAGGGTGGCACATGGGAAGGGAGGGGGAAAAGTCGAGGGAAAGGGTGCGCTGACCTTTGACCCACGCTCTGCCATCCTCCTCCCACCTCCAGCTTTTCTCTCCACCTACCTCTTTACCTTCCCCTGACTCAAATCAACCTCATCGGCCCGACACTTTTTTTTCGTTCATCGCTTCCCTGCAAAAACCGCTACTCCTTTGATGACGCGAAACACCCACCACATAATATTCCCCATCTGCTTCTACATCTACATGATAGCCTGCAAGCCACCTCAAGGTGGTGTGGCAGGGGATGAGTTTTGACCAATATGAACCACACTATATCCTACAAAAGGTATAAAACTACGATTATTAATGCATTAGCAAAGACCTTTAAATGCCATCCAGGAAATGCAACTTCACCTACATGCTCTGCACTACATCCACCAAAGTTATAGAAACTAGGAATAGTAATGAATTTACCACTAAAGACATGCAAATATGTAAAAGGTTATATAGGAAGGATTGAGAGACGTGCTGTTAATGCAACGTAACAAATTAGCCTAAGAGAACAGAACAAATATGTAAATATCTATACTACCAATGGAAATACTTAACTATAAAGTATCAGTGGCAGCTTTTATGGTCCTTTGTTGGTTTGGGGGAAAAAATAACATTTTGTACCAATCTCTTCTGCATTCTATTTCCCAATTTCTGCATACACGTACCGTATTTGCCCATACGCCCTGGATTATTTAATCCAATCAGTCCATATGTCTATCTCCCTCATTTTATCCGGGTGGTCGAAACTACTGTTGGAGCGAAGACCATAGTAATCACGACAGTTTCGGAAGTGAGCCCTAGTTCCTTATAAACACATTTCTAGAAATTTTCATCTGGCTTTTTTTTACATCGTTTTTTGATGAATTTCAATTCTAGTTCATCCAGTAGCTCAGTTATCTTTGCTTTGTGTCAAAATGGTATTTTTTTTAATTTGGTGGATCTTACAGGAACTCTTATCAATTCATCTAAGGAGCTCCTCCTCTGATGATCCTACCTAAATGTGTTCGTCCATTCCAGCAGTTACACTTAGCTGTTCCTTTGCTGTTTTTTTTTCAAATTTGGTGGATCGTTCCGTGACCCTTGTCCAGTTATATAGCGAACGTTTTTTCTGATGGTTACATATTCTTGCTGTACGTTGTATGCGTGCTATTCTGCACTAATATCGATACTCGCAAAATTAATGATTCATCTGAACCCGGAACCCCAAAAGCTGCACGCAGGCCCCCATCTTACCCTCATTCCCACCGTAATCCCAGCCCCGCCACCCTCACTTCCAACTTGTGAGTCAAATCCAACCTCCATTCTCCAAGCCAAAGTCCATTTATTTTTTCACCCTTCAAATTCCTCCCCAATCTCTCCAGCTCCATCCATCCAACAAATCCACTTCATATCTCACCTCTCTCTCTCTATATATATAAAAAAGTAACATCCTCACCTCCGCAGTATTTTCTCACCGCTGGCTTTCACGTTACGGTATGGTACACTCACAAACGTACCCACTCTTCCCGAAAAAATGAACCGAAAAAAATGCTACTGGTAGGAACGAAATTTAAAACCGAGACTCACCAATATCCGGTTATGATCGCTAATCCACATTCTTACCCAGTTTTTCTGCCTTGCTACGCCACGGTAGTTAGTACCTACTCAAAACGAGGCAACGAAACATTTAATAACCAACATAAAACTAACTATTAACAAAATTCCATATGAACAAGTGATACACTTTGACTGCCTGGAAAAAAAATCTACAGTTTACCCATGAACGCCGGAATTTTGTTTTTCAGGCCATCAAATTGGGAAAGCCATATTGTAAAAATGCTAATTAAATTGACCGAATATTTCGGATTTTAGATAAAAAAATATATTGGGATATTTTAAGAAAATCCGAATAACGCAAGTTTGAAAAAAGTAGTAAGTAGGTAAATTTAAAAAAAAGATGAATGCTATGATCAAATGATCTCGCTAGGCGTTAAAGAGCTAATAAAACCTTCGAAAATTAAGTGAGAGAAACAGAGAATATGGCTGTCTCAGTCTCGGTACACTTAATATTTATCTATAAAAATAAATATATAGGTACGGAATGTAAGTCGTGTATACATATAGTAGGTACTGTGTCAGAGTGATCATGGCTTACGGTACAGAAATGAGAGCTGAATCAATGCACACAAAAAGTCTATTTAAAACAACAGAATTACGAACAATAAGTATAATTACGGGAAACACACTTTTAAATTGAACAAAAACATTGAGTTGTGGCAGCATATAAACAAAAACAACGTCGCCAGATAGATAAGAGAAAGGAAAAAATATTAGGACGCGCACGTCAGCATTGAACGACGGAAGACTGACTCCCTTGCATTGCAAGAGATAACATCACCCAAGACACGAGACCTATAAGAAGAACACCAAAAAGATGGAAAGACAGCTGGCAATCTACCTCTCAAGATAAGGCTTGATTTCCAGTTTAAAAAAGAAGACTCGTCTACATCAAGAACAAGAAGAAATTGCCAAGAAGACCACAGTTTAAGGTGGTTGGAATGGTTTTTGTTCATGTAATTATTTGCATTATACTTCGCATACGAGTTTTGATTTCTGATATCTATAGATTCAAGTGATAAAATTGTATCATACCGATTTGGTTTTTGGAAATGATTTTTAACACGCAATGACACATGACGTATATTTCGCAGAAATTCGATGACAAAAGAGAATTTCTTCAAAACGCAAAATGATATATTTCTTATTATTATAATTGTGGCTAACGAATATAAAGGTGTCACGCTGAGTCCAATATTTGAAAAAATTACATTTCAATATAATTTGGCACAAGTTCAAATACAGCGCCGGAAACTCAAGTCGTAACATGCTTTAATCAGGGAAAAAATTGAAAATATAATTCTTGTAACATTTCCATTCCTACCGGTATTGTGAGTTTCAATGCATGGACAGATACACTTAAATTAAATGTGGTCCAACAATTTTTTTACTTATTTAAAAAAAATATTTAAACTGTGCACTCAATGACCCAAGATTACCGCTCCACCCACCTTAACGTCCCATGTGACGGACGGAGTGCTGCAATTGAAGTAAGTGCTCTCCATATGACATCCAAATAGGGATCCGTATTCCACCAAAAATATTAGTCACTCCCGAACTCGAAGCCAGAAAACCATGGAAGGCAGAAGAGTGTTCACCACAACGAAGAGTGTTCAATGACTCTTGCGATCGGGTCATTGGCTAACAACTCCTTAGCCAGATGCAAATACTTCTGAAGTGTATATTTTCATTGAAAAGCAATCGAAAGAAATAATCCCATAAATTCGGTGGTATCTCACAGGAGAAGCGATGTAACAAAAACATCATATTATCAATATTTGGTTTGATCGACCAAGGTATTCTAATAGTCCATAAATAATTAAATTTTAGAATAAATTTTAAATTGCGGAAAAATAACCCCAATTTTACTTGCTTCTTCCGAAAACAATGATTATATTTAAAATTAGAGAATGTGGAGCTACCCTGGTGTATTTATAGGAAGAATTCTTATTTTTAGACAAACTTTTGGTCCTATCGGTCTTTGAGTTTTTTCCAGAATTTCGTAAGTATTGGGAACGGCAATCTAACTTTAAAATTTGTAGGAACCATATTCGACATTAATCGTACTTTCTCATTGGCCGCTTCGCTTTCTGGGCTAAAAACTACTGATAGGGTGCATATGACCATTAGATTGTTAAATCAAAGGACATATTTTACTGTTTTTGGACTTCAGGGCACTGTAGAAAATAACAACGTGGAGCAAGAGCTCTTCCACTGAGAAAGTTCATATAATGTTGCTTTTTTAATCAGCATAACTATATGTTGCTTAAAGACGGTTACATATCACCTCTGGAGTTAAGATATCCGTAGCTTTTACCCAAATCGTTGATAATGTGCAATTACTATATGCAGCTTAAAGACTGGGGTAGGTACATAACCTCTGAAGTTAAAATATACATAGTTTTTAACCAAACCATTGGTGAGGTACAATTACTCTATTTATACCCTTACACGAGCAAGTAGATGAATTAATTAATGTTTTTTCCTCCATCGTTCCTTCTCCCATATGTTGCTTTATTTTCCACATGCGTCAACTTTCCAAAGTCTTTATTGCTTGGGTTGGTAGTTTAAGTAAAACTTGGGTTCCCATTGGGCATCAAACTTATGTTCCACTCCTTAATCTTTAGATTTAGAAGCAGTAAGGATGACCAGCGAAAAGTCTTTCAGAAGACGTCGTATATCGATATTCTTCGCGACGGGCACATACATTGCGTTATGTGGAACGTCCTCATTATAGGCTGCTTTATATTCAACTACGCATATTCTTCATATTTCACACCACCTCCAAGGATCAATCTTAGAATTCCAGCTTGCATTCCCGATCTCTCACCGTGCTGGTGACAACATGCCCAGCGAGACCGTACTCCCGTAAAACAGGTGCCGAAAAAATATTCCGTCTGGGTCGAAGGTATTATTTTTGGAGCTCACCTCAAATTCTCGTGACCCCAAAAACTATGTGTCTGGATGTATTTTCAAAGCATAAGGCACATCAATCGCCCTGTAAATTTCTATTCATGACCTGAAACTAAATAAAGTCGTGGAATACCCGCTGAGTTTTCAATTGTTTAATGAGCGCCATCTGATTGCGTGCATGTGCATATTTGAGGATAATTGAACGACTGGTTTCACTAATGGTGTTTCGAAACCATGTGATCAGCCAAGTAAACACATAAGTTGATTATTTCATCTCTCTGGTGTAGAGAATGCGTTGATCATATTTCATAATCTTCCACAGCAATAATATGGCAAGATTTCTATTTCATCCAAGCACCATGGCGAAAGTTCCTTTATAGAGCTTCTTCCATTCCCAAGGCTGTAACGATAGTCATCGCAAATCTATAACGTCATCGCAAGTCTCTAACGTCATCACCTACCATTCATCTCCTTGCTACGGTAACGATTAGCGTTCAATACGGAAGAAAAAATTCATATTCTCAGCGTCCTATACCAGCTATATGCTGACGAATATTTTTATATGAGAAGCGAGGAGTTGAGGCATTTCGCTATTTATAATCCCAGAGCATAGCGAATTGAAATCGAGTTACTAGGCTGCGATGGAACTTGGATTGGGAGGGGTAAGCAAGTGGTTAAATGTATCTATGAAGTGCTTCTCCATAATGTGCGTCTATAAACTAGAACTAATCATACGGAAAATGACCCAGCCGGCTCAGAGCGCACTGAAAAACATTTATGCCTGCAATGAAAATTTACAATGCGAGTCTTGTGCATGAGTTTTCAATTAGGCTGCCGACCTAAATTCATGGAATCAGTCTTTATTGCTTTGCTAATCTCTGAGCTCACTGGTTTTGTTTTAACAATATTGCCGGTGATGAGAATACCAATAGAAATCCAAATGCTATTTTCTAATTAAGCCTTTATGTTATATTAATAACGTTAATGTTAACAACAGATAAGCTTAATATTTATGGTATTTTTCATTTTTATCAACTTTCAATTCCTGCATGAGATTCTAATTTATTTTATGTGCCGATAATTTTGCACTAATGTTTGCATGACTGTAATAAACAGCATTTTTACTTTTCAATCGTTTAGAATGTTAGAACGACTTAACTCTAAATCCTAATGGTCCCTGTGATGTATGAAGCTAGACACCGTATTGCAAGTCAAATCTCTCTACACTTACGTTACTTAACACTGTGTTTATTAAAATGGTGATTAACGTGAAGTTTGTGCGTTTAACGGTTAGTGCGTGCCTGGAGAAGTGATAACCCCTAAGCCACATGCCCTTGAGATGGCCTGGAGGGTATCACGTCGATGTAGATTACCATTGAGTTAATAATGCAGAAGCAACTCATGCTTTACTCTGTGGTACTGTTAACCTTAATTATAGAATGCGAGTAACCAAACATTTTTTTTGCACATGACTCTGATAAAAATTGAGTTAACACTTTTAATCTTCTTCTTCTCTGACACTACACTCTGCCACCCAACACGCCATTCATCCTTCTCTTTTAACCCCCCTTCCAGTTTTTCCTTATAAGTGCCTTCCGCATTTTCTAGGGCAATCGCTTCACGTCCATTCCAAGCGGCGCAAAGATTGAATTTGTTCAGATTTTAAAAACCTGACGCCATCGTCATGTTTTAGGATTTCATATTTTCGGTGGTTGTACCTTATTTTTCATTCCTAATGGTTAAAAATGAATATTTTGTGGATATTATTAAGTTTTGTCCTTTGTCATGGTGTAATGTGGATGTGATACTAAGAGATGAAGATTTTGCAGATAAGTTTTTGATCAGTCCAAAAATCATTTTTTAAACCTTTGAAAACCGATGAGTAGTTGGCGTTATGGATGGGCAAAAAATATTGGTAATTGGTAGGCATTGGCGGGTACTAATTTTATCTAATCCGGGACTACAGGTCGGTAAATCGGCATTACCGGTTGCACCAATTTTGAAAATATTGGTACCTGAGATGGACTATCATCTTGTGTTCAAGCGTTAATATTCTTCAGGATGACAGTTGAATAATAGTAATTCGTTGGTTAGTATCCGTGACATTAAAGATGATAATAAAAAAACTTTCGGCACGCATTTTTGCGGGCACAGGGAATTATCAGTATCGGAAGCATAAAATTTTAACATAATAACATTTAAAAATACCTCCACTCATAGCACTACTGATTTCGTTTTTAAAAATTCCTAGGGTTTGAATGTGTGCATCTTAAGCATGCTTCGAATGAAATTTCTTATATTCTGCATGGAAAATTGCTACTTGCGATTTATTTTCAATAAATTTTCATTAAAAGTAAGTTTTGATACTACTTGCGTTGTTATCTACCATTCTAGAAGTTTCGTATATTTTTAACGGAAATCTGGAAAAATTATGATAGATTTTCGTTTATTAGTAAATAATTAGTAATCAATTATAATCAATACAAATTAACTGTGAAATATAGCGATATTGGTTTTTAAATTCTGTTTGAGCAACCTGCGGCTAAGCACAGATACATGTTTGATAAGCGTTCATTAAAAAGTAAGACGCGATAGTATTTTCGTATTTTCTCTACGCAAATACTATCGCGTACGGGACCGTGCGGGCAATGTTGCATATCTTTTAACGGAAATGCCAGAACAAACAAGCTACATTTACATTAATTAGCAAATAATATATACAAATTAACAGTCGAATAAACTGGTATACTGGTCGTTTTTCGTCAGTACTTCAGGGCCAGTACAGTTTGATATTGACTTAGAATACTCATCAGTAAGATACCAGTACTTTTTTTAAGGAGCCGCCCATACCGAGTCGGCACCTTAGTCTTCACGGTAGTTGAGCAAGAGGACGCAGGAGATCGGTGCTTAAGTGGCGAGGAATGCATTACGATCTCATTAGTCACAAATACGCGAGGAAGTGAGAACATAAAAGGAGTTCGATCGCCGAGATTAGGTCATTATGGGCACCGCATGGCGACTTTCCTCGCGGCCATCAATTGCTCGTTAACTGCCTCCAACTTAAGTAAGCCGGGCAGCAGGACGATTTTAGAGAGGCTTCATGAAAGGAAGAGACTTGAAGTGTTCAAGTGGTCAATGGAAGTCAGCTTTGAGTCAAACGCCGATAAATTCCCTCCCCATGAAATAAAGCACTTAAGTTTGGATTGTTTAATTATCTCTAGCATGTGGTTGGAGAAAATAAAACTTACCCCGCTCAATTTTTAATATTCATCCCGCCTGATATGTTTTTCATCTCTACCCATCCATCTTTGGGTTCTCCTCAACATTTTTTTCAACGAAGGAGGCTGGTTTGGATTGACTTTAACATAACCGATATCACCTAGATATAATTTTCGTGTCCTCACAATGAGAGCAGTGGTTCGACAGAATTTGCCGTCGATGACTTATTGGTTTCGATAGGATTAATAAAATATATATGCGCTCTTAATGCTGAGATTCTGATTCAAAATAGGTATTCTTGAGGTAGGTATCAAAACCAGTTTTCCCTGTTAATAATCGAGAATTAATAAGCAAGATAACGGCAGCAATATAGCATCTATCAAAATCAACAGTCATCAATCCAAAGATTGGTGTGTTGCAGGCAGGCTCCACTCCATTTTCTCCTTCTTCTTCCATTATGGTTACCTCCTGTAGCCTCTTTCTACTTCAATTACAGCCTTCTCTAGTTTAGGTTGTACCTCCACCATTTTCTTGGTTGACCGATATAAACTTGGTAGACTTATTCCCAAAGAGAATTTAAAATTATGTTTTTAGGATCCAGTGACTTTCGGTAAATTGCCATTTAATTACAAATATTGTGATATAATAGATGATAGTGAAAATATGATATGACAAAACGATAGTGAAAAACGTTACACCTATTTATTTGTTAAAATGTACAAAACCTGATTTCTGTATTTACAATTTACAAACCGGTTGGATAGTTGATGTGAGTTCTACGGAACACATGAAATCACAGCTTCATGTTGACAACATATCAATATTTGCCAAGCACTTTATTGATAACAACCACTCCTCTCCTTTTATACTTAATTTACTACATATTTGTGTCAAAGGTGCTAAATTAAATTTCGTAGAAAATTTGAAATAGGAGCATTTTATAAATTGCCTGGTGAAAAATTGATAAATGAGTTCGTTCCTGTGAATCTCTCACCTTTTATTTCTGTACCAATTCCTCTCCCACTTCAATCTCTTCTCCATGACCCTGATATTAGTCCCTCTCATAGGTCGCAATCACCAGTATTACTTCCCTTTTTACCTTACTACCAAATCTCTCCACCTTCCTTCACCCTTTCATTGCATAAATAAGAGCGATATTCCACAGGAGAAAAATCATTCGCCTTGACCGGGATCCCTCGATTTCGCGCCGAGTGCTTTAACCAGTTAAGCTACCGAGGCGTCCTTATCCCCTGTGGATAATTTGGTGGCTTTATAGGAGCATGGTGGTCAGGACTGCTAGACATACAATGTTATTAGCAGTCCAAGTCGTGCGCTAAGCGCCACAGTCCGCGAGGATAAAGCCGTACATAGAACACATTGAGGTGTTCGCTCTTTGACTAATTTTGAGGATACCGGGACTAGCCACGGTAGTAACCTTTACGGAGTCACCCGCAAGTGCACATAAGTGCGATATTCCACAGGAGAAAAATCATTCGCCTTGACCGGGATTCAATCCCGGTCAAGGCGAATGATTTTTCTCCTGTGGAATATCGCACTTATGTGCACTTGCGGGTGACTCCGTAAAGGTTACTACCGTGGCAAGTCCCGGTATCCTCAAAATTAGCATAAATAAGAGACTGACTGCTCCTTGGTTTGGTAGCCTCTTGAAAATGACGGGCAAACTTTGAAACCAGCAGAGGTAAAAATAAATGGTGCGAAAAATTACCAAGTCAATACTTCTTATTGCTATGGATGATTTCCACAAAGTTAGCTCATCGACGATTAATTTTATAGATTAAAAAATATATTTTAGCTGTCCAAAACAAACGACAGCATTTTAGTCCTTGAAGCTCAATTCATTGTCCCATGCCATATTCAGCGGAACTTCTGGAGGACTAAACCGGACACATCCGTGAGGTTTCTCGGCTCGCCGTTCGGAAAAAGGAACTCAAAGCAGTTCTGCATCCGCCACCCAACGTAAAAGTGATCTGGTCAGTAGCGTATGTTGGCAGGACATAAGCGTAATCAAGAAGGCAGGAAGGAATCTGGTCAAGTGCCTTTTTCCTCTTATAGTTCCTGCCTCGCCGGCACGAGTCGGCAGATCCGCTCCCATAAATTATTTTAATGGCGAAGGTTTGAGGCCCACTTGAGGTAATTAATTATGAAATTTTCGTCTCCGTTGATAGTAGTAAGCATTTTCGGAGCCAACGATTAATACTGCAGAGGGCAAAGCTTGAGGAAATGAACAAGCAGTGATCCAAAATGATCTCTATTCCCCCTATCTTATACGTCTCCTTAGAAAGACTTGCATGATCAGGGCTGCGCATTTCCCAAAGTACGATATTAAAATTTTGCGAGCATTATCACATGATGAGATACCGCACTACAACGCGTATACAGCACTGCATCGTATTACATCGTATTTCCTATAGTGCGTAATGCATGAATTTCAGTTGGTATATTAGTGCTTATTGATGTTATTGCTTATCTTTGAAGTGCATACATATATGTAAATTAAATGTTTTGATCTATACAACGAGACAAAAAGTGTCGCATAGCTTTACATCAAACTTGAGGACTGCGAATCAAGTTGGGCGATCTTTACCTATATCGTATTCGGCAAGCCAATGCAAGTATGTGTGGCAGGGGATGAGATTTCACCAACATTCACGACCATAAGTATATTCGACAAAAAATGAATAAAACTACGACGATTAATTTGTTAGCAAAATCGTACAAATAGCTTTCACCAGCAAATACTATGCTGCCAATTCTATAGAAACTATTGGTACCTACTAATGCATTTTGCGACTACATAAAAGCACAGAGCTAAAATAGTTAAATATAAAGCATGCGAGACGTGCCCTTATTGCTACGTAGTAGATTAAGAAGCAAGCATTAGAGAGCTAGAGGTATTAAATCAACTATATAGCCAACTGCCTATCAACAGACCTGATTAAAAAGTCCCAGAGGCAGCTATGATTGACTCTCATCATTAGTGGGAAAAGTTACATTTCAAACCTGACCGTTCTGCAGTCTATTTCGAGGCTATAGGGCCTGAAATCAGGTTTATGCATGTATTTAAATGTTTGAGATTCGCGAAATCAACTTTAAATAATACATTGAACATCATTACCAGATGTTATTTCGGGCTTGGATGTTTGCTTGTAGGGATTTCCATTCTGTTATATCTTATGACGGCCCATTATTCTGTGCCTCTTGATGGCACCACTGAGGTAGATAAAGAGGAGGCTATATGCTTATTACCAGTTAATCCGTGCAGTATTCATTGTTTTATTTGCTCCTTGGCTTCAATGGATGTGCATATATTTAACGAGTGCTCGTGCTTTTGCATACAAAACAGTACAACAACTGAAAATTTCTCGTTAAAAAGTTGTTTCATTTTTATCTCAGGGAATATATAATACAGAGGTACGTACCTGAATAGAAATAAGAACAACCGTACCAGAGAGCAAATTTCATGATAAGTACTTCAAAACAAGTGAAGTACTTGGGAAAAAACCAGGTCTTTAAATATGTTTTCTACTTAAATCATTTATTAAAAATGTTTTATAAAATCCGAAGATTCTCGCAAGATAGTGGAATTTGTACATAGTGAAGAAATGACACGTTCAGTTTTCCACACAAATAAAATGTTCTTCCTTTAACTCTAGGAATTGAATTTTAATTTTGTGGAAAGTTGCATGTATTATCTTTTCATTAAATAATGTATGGTATTGTTATTGTACAATTAACCGTAAACCCCATAAAAGGTTTCCTGCCACACATTTTCGGTTAATTTGTGAAGGAATTCAATCTCCTTAAAGGCAAACTTTTTCTTATAAATCGATAAGCAGTTCTGGTAAATGAAAGTAGCTACTGATATTTCGTTGAGCTCATAGTAATTAATAGCATTATTAAGAGTGAATAACAGATCATTCAAGGCTTCACTGTGTGAAATCAGCATACCAGACATTTTTCTCTATTTGAGGTAAAACGCCACTATTCGCAGTTTACCCTCCACTCACGGAGGTTACGTATGGAAGGTAGTTAAAGAATCATATTCTCACGAAGATGATTCTATTAACAAAGATTCTTTCAAAAAACGCAACGCGCATTTGAGCCAATTTATCTCTCGATGGCACCCCACTACACCTATTCAATATGAATCTCTCGAAAAGAGGGTATTTCCGGTGCATGGCAGCCTTCAAGTTAGACCGCGGTTTCCAAAGAACTCCTAAGAAGACACTGATTCGTCGGAAGTTAGCTCAAGGTCCCAATAATCCGTTGGTTGTGGTTGTGATATGCATATCAGTGAAATCAGGGTTGAAAGAGTGATGAAATATAATTGACCTCAGAGTCGACAAGATTCCTAATTGGCCATCATAAAACCGGCTTTTGATCCTTCAACAACACCATTAAAAATATGAAATATACGTTAGGATAAGATGATAATACGCATTACTTATGGCCAGTTACAGAAGGGACTCATGTTAAGCAAGCTTTTCGAGTAAAATTCTCTGATTCTAGAACTTCATATGGAAATCCCAAAGTATCTGAAGCAAAATAGTGGTGATTTGGTGAATATCCTTTATGCTAGCCGTTACTAAACGATGACATCAAACTAATTTTGGTTGAAAAACTATCAATTAAAACGGAGGAACCGATGAAACATTCAGCGGTGACGCCCGCGGCAGAGAACGTTTCCGGCAGGGCTTAAAATTGAATATTTTTTAACGGTCCCGATGGTCCAAGGCGACTGCACCTCCTGACGTGGCCATCCAAGCCCTTAAATCATCCCACCAATTTACCTTATTTGCCCAAGGGGTGACGTTTTTTTTCGTATGGTCTCGTGGATATCGGCTTACCACGAAGAAGATATATCTGTTTGAGGCGTGAAACTGAATGGATAAAAGCGATTGAGGTGCAGTTAATTCCGGACGCTTAGAAAACCTCATCGTATAAATCAAATGGGAAACGACTCACCCCGGAGTCTGGAACTAATCGAATTGGCCGTATGCCTGAGGAATAATCAATACGAATGAGAGAAAAATACATGGTTGAGCGTGGCGTGGCAAATCTTCCTCGCTACAGAGACTGGGAATTGGAGAAACTTTGTGCATTTTTGATAAAGTAAACATAAATTTGTCTTCGGTGAGAAATTCATTCCCTTTGGAACGAGCGTTTGATGTGGATATTGTTTGAATTTTTAGTATCCATGCGGAAGTTAAGAATTTGCGTTTAATTTCATTGGGTGACTATGAAAAGAATATCACGTTACGATCATGACAGATACTACACAGTACAGCACACACAATAATCGCCTACCCAGAACGAATGTACCTCAGAAAACAAATTCGTAGGAGAGGTGAGGGTGAACTTATATGAAAATGTGACAATGATGATAAAATTTCATAAAGTCTTATTCCCGTAAACATCTTTGACTGTTACTTTTCAATCAAATACCAGCTGGAAATTTTCTTCAGCCAGAAAATTTCTTTCCTCGGGATTGGGGGATTTTTAAATCGATCCTATCTTCAGTTTTTATCAGTTCATTACAAACACTTGATTCCAATTTAAGTGTAGTTTAATAAAATTCAACAAACGCATTCATTCCACGTATTCCTAAAAAAAAACTCCGGCTAGATTATGACTCGAATCCCTTTTGCCGTCTTGTTGATTGGTCGGGATGTAGGAGAGTAAGGACGATTGAGGCCATTTTTTATTTTAGGATATGTAGGCGGGATGAAAAGGGAACGGTTAATTGGGGAGTGGAGGAGAGGTTAGATGAAAACTGGCATCGGCATTTGCCTATTCTTTAATAGAGGTGCCTAGGGGTCAACAGTAAAATTTAGTCCGCAGGTTATGGTGGCTACGCCGTAAAAGACGTGTCTTTTAACTCATATTTATAAAAAAGGTATCTTCTGTCATCAAAATCATATCTTTTTACTCCAATTTTTCGTGAGATGAACTTGAAACAAGATGATTTTAAATGCGAAAATGAGTGAAAAAGGGGGAAATATATAAACGTGATTGTAGGAAAAATATAAACGTGATTGAACGAGAAAAACTCGTTTTTGTATTTAAAGTAAGTAATTTATTTACATACAGTACATGATTTTTTGGATCAGAATTAAGAATCACTGAAGTACATCTTTAAAATTACGTGGGCTTGGCGGTGTTAAAACTCGTCTTCTGGAGCCCTGGGAATGACGTCATGGTACTGTAACGCTAACAGCAATACGACGTATTTGTAACTTGACGAAGTTGGGGTTTTAATTTTCTTTACGGAAGACAATGAACTAGTATGATTTTATCCTTCATGATGTAATATATGTAGATTAGAGAAGCGATACCGTGCGGTGACGTCAACCCACCTAAATGCCGTTTAGGATCACGAGATTTTTTCAAGTTTTATGCACTTTAAAAAGTAACTACTAATGTCTGCTGCTGACGTATGCATGCATGGATTACATATTAGAGTTCTTGAGGAAATTTTTGTCATGTGAACTACTTAAGTATGATGAATTTTATGCTTGTTCCCCATTTCTCAAATCAAGTCTAAAACCTCATTATTCACCTAACCTCATTCAATCCATCTCAATACATAGTCCCCCAAAGTATCACTCTTAAAAAGCTCTGAATCTACTCGAAAGTTTTGAAACCGAGCCATGACCTTGATTGCGTTCATAGCACTTTTGATGCACAGTTGCTAAATTATAGGAGAATGCACTACAGATTAATTGGGGCTGTTCAGAATAGAGGGCCTCATTTTTCCGTGGGAGATGTGTGACGCTACAATGGGGCGAACATCGCATGGCTTAACCTTGACAAGTGGGTGCCGTACTAATGACAACAATTTAATTTGTGTGAGAAATTTCGTGCTCTTATTTACACCGAAATTCCTACCTTTGTCTTAAAAATATGTTTGTTTCCTTGGCTTTTGTATTTCAGTGCTAGAAATAAATCCGGAAAAGAAAAATTCAAAACAAATTGGTCGTATTAAGTAAATTTATTTATTAACATTACCACTATACTGAAATAATAGACAATAGTCGACTCTGGTTGCTAGTTGTGATTGGTGTAGAGGAACGAAATGTTTCATAACGATTTCTAAACTTTTACTCCAACTTATACAGAATGTAGTTCCATTTAAATGAAGGAAGTGGTCATGGAAAAAAAGATTTGCTTAAGTGGAGGCTAAACATATAGTCAGTCATGAGTGAAGCTTCTGAAATATGAAATTCGCCTAAAAAAGTTTTAGCAAAGACTTTTCTCAGAGGAACTCATGACTCCAAGCAGATAATATCACTCATCGAGTTGCATGCCTTAGTTTCGACATTTTTTTATTTTAATTTACAGTTTCGCTACATCTCTATTTCAATGAATTGAATACAAAAGCTTCCATTAGTTCTCTGATAAACTTGATGGCTGTTGCTGTATTTCTTTTTTCAAACGTTTTGTTGAAAAATAATTCATGAAATTGTTACAAGAATAGCCTTACCATGTAGCAATGTTTCTATTTCAGGTTTTACCTTATTAAATCATGTGTAGCTACTCCATATGTGTCCATATGAATGATTTGTCTGAAGGCTATGTGTGAAAATAGCATTGAATAGCCAAAAAACAAAGCGGAAAAATATTTTTTTTAACGCAAGATGGAGAGGTACCGTGGAAAAAAATGGATGTAAGGAGGAGCTCTTTCTCGTTTTGGGCTCCCGGACTCCCTTGGCAACGCACCAGAGTCGTGCCCATTCAAGGAATCTCCTTAGGAACGGGATAGGAAGAGAGGGAGAGAGAAGAGGGTGTCCCATGAATCGCATTCCTTCGGTTCCGCAGTCGGTGCCTTCCATTCGAGGCGATAAATTTTCGACGCCCGAGCGACTGTTGGGATAGAACCGAAAATTGTATGGGCCACGGGAAACTGCGAGTTCCTTTCCCGAAGGATAGGATTGAAAAAATAATCTCTCAAATTAACTTTAATTACTTTCCGTTTCCACGCTTCCACGCACCCACGGAAGATGCTGTACCAAAAAATGTCCCTGAATCCAGAATGAGGTCAGCGTCTTCGAATTCTAATTTATTTTAGCCGGATCTGTCTTGTATGTGATTTGCATGACAGTTCTGTGGAAATCACGGTTCACGCTTGTCTCATCTCGATTTTTGGTGCAAGTAATAATAAATTGCCTGTTGAATTCCGCGAAAAGAAAGCGTATTTGAACTTATTCTTACTTTCTGCATTTCAGTACCTACTGTCGGAATACAAATTATGGATACCCGAGCTTGCAGCCTGATGGCTAATGAATGAATAAATCTATATGAACAATAGTAACACCAAATTTTGGCTTATCAAATTTTGCACTCGCTCGTATAAGCAAAAAATATATTTGATTATTTCTACTATTATGTATGGCATCGAGAATAACAAAGTACCGGTTTTTTGACGCCTTTCAACCGAGCCTCCACTTTGAAAATGTGTAACTTAAAAACTTGTCATTTGATCACAACCAAGCTCTAGTGCAAGTTGGATACAACTGTTTTCTAATTTACTTCAAAGTTTCTGAGTTCTTTGTTTAATTAAAATAAATTTGTTAACGAATAACTAAATTCACTTTTATTCTTGACTGAAATGTCGCACAGAAGCGAAATTGGTGGTGTTGTGGAGTGTAAAATATGAAATACTCACTGATATCATTCTCTGTGTTTGTGTAAAAACCAGTGTTTTTACATTGAGAGTTATTTGAAATGTGTTTTCGTGAACTCGGATCAGGCGACCGGCTCGGCCGGATTTTCCATTATCGGGGTGCGCTGTTGCCCAGGTGCTATGTGGTGGTAGTAATATAAGGTGGTAAATGTACTCCACCGACAACTTTTAATCTTTTTTGCCTTTGGATAGAAATACATCAAGGAATGAGTGTTGATTTAAAAAGGTGAAAATCTCATTTTACATACAAGAGTGTACTCCTCCCCTACATATTTAACGGCAGTGAAACTTAGGATAAGCATGAGAGTAGGATAAATAATGTGGGTATGCACTTTCTGAGAAGTGTTTGCGGTAAATGCGGAAGAGATAGGTTTAGAAATAATTGGGAGATGAGGAATGTTGGATTGAAGCTCCGGTGATGGATGTTTATGAAAAGAGCATGCCTAGTTGGTTTGGCCATGCTGAGAGAATGGATGAGAGTCGAAAAACAAAACAGGTAAATGAATAAATAGTTCAGTAAATGGCGAAAGAAAATGAGGAGGACCGAGAAAGTCATGGGAGAATGTGGTGGAAAGTAATATCAAGAGAAGGAATCTTAAGAATCTTAGGAACAAGATGGAGTGCATGAAGCAATGCATGAGTGTGACCGCAATAAAGGAGTTTTGAAAGGATACGGCAGGATGGAGGAAATTAATAAAATTGAAGCCAATTTTGTATCTCTAACTTCGAGAATTAAGTTCATTTGACTATGACTACCTCAGGAGGGAACGGCGTGATGCGTGTACACTTGTATATCTATGCATGATTTTCGGTAATAGACTCCAATAGTTCATATATCCATCGACGTAGCATCGTACTCAATGGTTAGAAAGATGCATTGGTATTTCAAATCCTTCCCTGTCTCAGGCATTATATGTGACCTACTGGCTTACTAAAATATTTCAGAGCGATGTTGATGGTTTTATGGTGTTTTGCTGGCTCTCAAGGTAGCCCCTGCGGCATATTGGCGAAAATGTGCTAAAACATACCGGAAGAGCGCCATAACCGTTAGTAAGGCTACCTTGCTACGTACGCTACGTTGCTAGCTACGTAGCGTGGGTACTGCAAAGGCTGGTTAAAAGTTAAAACTAAAGCTTTCTGGAGACATTTGTTCATTACAATTTTTTGACTGAATTTTCTCTTTTTAATGTTTGAGTTTGCACTCAATTCTTTAGTTTGATCACTGCATTAATTTTTATAATTAGTTTTTGTGTAAAGTTATTTTATTCCTATGCCCAGCTTGTATCTTGGTGTATGTTAGTGCTGATCAACTATCTCCAAGCCAAATGGCCATCTCACCCGCACATACGGGAGAGATGGCCAGGTACTTTGTTATTCTCGATACCATAAAAATTAGTAGAAATAATCAAATATATTTTTTGCTTATATGAGTGAACGCAAAATTTGATAAGCCAAAATTTGGCGTAACTATTGTTCATATAGGTTTATTCATTCATTAGCCATCAGGCTGCAAGCTCGGGTATCCATAATTTGTATTCCGACAGTAGGTACTGAAATGCAGGAAGTAAGAATAAGTTCAAAGATTGCTAAAATTATTTAATTGCGATTTTTCCAAAAGTACTAATGCTTTAATCTGAAAACTCGCATTTCATAAATATAGGCTACTACCTAATATTTTTATTTTTTTCATATTTTTCAAATGAAAAACATGTATTTTTTGGGTACTTGAAAAAACTATGGCCATCTATCCCGGACTTACCCTAAATAAAGCTACATAAGTCTCTAACTTGACTCATTTTTTTCCGCCGTGCGTCTGAAAACCCTTCAAAACAGTAGGTTTTTTTTGCGATTCTGTAGAAATTACTCTGGTGACTAATACATTATTTTTTTGTAAATAGTAGACAAAACATGCAAACTATACACCGTTAGTTTTTAGACGAAATCTCTAAATAAAATAATAAAATACTCCTTGCAAACTTACTGCTGCCGAAGAATAGCCGCGGACGGCCGAAGCCACAATGGGTGGCGGAAGCTGTATAAGACTGGCCCATCTATAGACGGTGTAAGGGCATTACTAAAAGGGAGCCAGTTTCCTAGGGCTATGGGCAATAACTAAATGCTTTGACACTGCATACCCCGAAAGGGAATGGTGCGATAGGTATGTTTTTCTATCTATGTGACTTTGCTGGCAACTAACTTAACCAACAGCCCAAATAAATAAATAGGCTTGAAAAAATCGATGTGGGCGCAAAGACAAGTTTGGGTGAGGAGAAATGAGAAATGAACCCTTCCCAGGATGCTGAACAGCATCGAAAAGTCGTTCAAGGGATACGACTAGAAAACGATCAGATCGGGAAGAGAACGAGTTCGGAGTGCTGAAAACAAACCTTTCTTTGGATCCACAACTGCTGATGACGTATGATAATATGGAGTCATAAATTTAGGGATGCGAGATATTACTTTAAGAGGTGCAAGAAGGTATTAAAAATTTTTAGGTGTATGGGGCTTCAAAAATGTTGGGAACCACTGTTTTAAAGGATTCTTGTTTTTTGTCAACGGTCGGAAAATTTCGGTGATTTTGTTATTTAAGTATATTCTTCATTTAAGGAGGTTCATTGGTTTCACTCAACTTAAGGGAATTCCACGAAACTTGCTGGAAGCATTACTTATGTTGTCTTCTCCGATCAAAGAGCAAAAAATGATTTAAAATTAATTTACAACATTCTTAACTCGAATATCGATTCTCCTGAATTACTTTCCTTCGTTAATTTCCGAGTCCCTTGCCGATCCACTCGTTCCCATTTTTTTCTCCACTTGCCTATTCCCAGACTTTCTCTTATCAAACGTTCACTATACTACCGCCTCTCCTCACTTCTTAACTCCCTACCTAATAATTTCGATCCTTTCCTGCTATCATCTGTCTCTTTCATTAACCTTGCGATGTCCCACATATCTGTTAATGACTAAGACTCCCTTTTCATATTTTGTTGTTTTTTTTAAAATTTGTATTTTGTAATCTTGTCTCTGATGTTATGCTTGTTGTTTTTTTCTAACACCTGTTACATATACCCATTTTTTATCTTGTTACTATGTCACTGTAAATTGGCAGAAATGCTGTATGTGATCAACTTTTCAAATAAATAAAATAAAATAAATCTACCTGATTTTTTCAGAATTATTTACCGCAGATTACTTAAGATATTTGATCAAGAAGTGGACAAAAAATTACATGGGCTCTTGTGGGAACACGAGTAACTTAATTCATCAAAAAGAACCTTTTTCTAGTTAAGAATAAGATAAACATAAATAATAAAAATAAAGTATATCAAATGATTTTCATACATTATTCTTATTATGATTTAAATTGTTTTTGTTTTTCGTATTCTTAACTAGAAAACGTTCTTTTCGATGAATAAAGCTAGTCGCACCTCGCGTTCCCATGAGGACCCATGTAATTTCATGCCCACTTCTACTTCAAATATCCTAAGAAATCTGCGGTAAATAATTTTGAAAAAATTCAGGTAGCTTTAGGAAAGCATAGTTAATGCTTCCAGCAAGTTTCGTCAAATTCCCTTAAGTTGAGTGAAACCACCGAACGTCCTGAAGCATGCTTTTAAGTTTTTGATCAAAGTATTAATGCAAAAATCGAGCTTTTTCTTCATTGGCCGAATCTCGGCTCATGACTTGCTGCGTTCATTGTAGATATCTATCTATGGCGAGAAAAACGAACGAGGAGGTATTGGATATGGTCGGAGAGGAGAGGAAGCTTGTGGCAGAGGTTCGGAGAAGGCAGAAGAGATGGATGGAGGAGGTTTTGAGAGGAGAGGGCATGTTGAAGAGAGTGATAGAGGGGAGAACACTGGGGAAACGTGGGAGAGGAAGGAAGAGGATAGGAATTCTGGACGAAATAAGAGGAGGTAGAAGATATGAAGAATTGAAGAGGGATCTAATAACGGGCCATCCTTAGGAGGGAAAGCGAGACAATTTCTATTAGTTTGGGATACAAAATGAGGACTGTCCAAGAACCTACCAATCAGCTGGTAGAATACTTGAATGAATGAAATCTATGAAAATGAGGTATCTCTATCATGTTCATAATCATTCATTAAAATTGGCAGGGATTACGGCACTATGCAATCATGTTGCATAGTGCCGTATAGCTCATATTCACCCACTCACTTTATAGCTCTATAGTTCGAAGGGCTCATTTAAGTGTATCATGTTTCTTTTTTTGGCAAAAAGTGGAAAGGTGAGGTTTTAAAAATAATTAAGGAAAAACTGAGACAGACTGCGAACAAATTGAACTGACTTCTCTCTCACCTTAATTGATTTTTCATGAAGTTTTCTTTAGCAATACAATCGATCGTCTATTTCATTCTCTAACTCTGGAAATACTGAAACTCATCGATGAAAATGATTATGAATCAATATTTACATGCCGTAAGCGTAGTTTTTAGCCCGTAGTTGCCCTCATAACTCCCCACCGATGATGCATGATTGGTGATCGTAGGGAAAGTTCGTTTGCTACCAAATTTGGTTCTTTTAAAGAGTTTAAGCAGGAATGAGAAAGTTTGATGAAACTCGCTTCTGATTTATAGCCTTCGGTGTTTGCCACATTGTGGAGTGGGTCTGCGCGTTTAAGATGCCCAAGGGTTTCATTCCCCAGGACTCGACTCTCGGGAATTAATCGGTGACGTCCGTTAAGTGAAGAGACAACCTCTCGGCAGAGTCACTGAAAGAAGCATCATCGTGAGATAGGCGAGGTCAGGGGAAATATGCAGCGACGTCGATAACTTAAGTACTTCATAAACTTATTGAGAATCGCCAACTCTGAAAAGGCGACGCGTATTTTATTCCGCGGGGAGAGAGTGTCCCAATTAATGTACGCATGAAGCTTGGGAAATGTGTGGTAAAATATGGCTTCGAAGTCCCATCTCAAAGATGAAAGTTGTCGTATGGCATTAGTCACTAACCAGGTAGGAGGAGCCGATGAATCATTGGGAATAAGATAAAAACTAACATACCTACTCATATCACCTGTAAGTAAAGTTATTTAGATGTTTTTTCTCGGATGGTTTATTAATATCACTTAGAAAAAAAACGCCGTCTTGTCACAGCACACTTCATATGCCATATTGATAGGTTTGATTGATGTATGCATGTTTACGTTCAGAAGTCAATGAAGGGGTTTATGCACCGACGAGTGCAAATGTGAATGGGTGATTGCTCATGCGAAATTAAACTCCTGCTGCCAGCCATTCCATTCCATAAAAACCATTCCGGGAGCGGCGTCATTTATTATTCACGACTCTATCCAGTCCCATATAATGAAAATTAATACATTATGTATGCATCGCCGAATCATCAATCTACTTTTTACGAGAATATCTCAAGGAAATATGTTTTGAATATCGCTGTATAGATAAATAGTTCTTGTCGTCAGCTTTAAAGAGAGAATTAGCGATAATTAGCACGCATTACCGGAAATTTTAAAGCGATATAAATGTCAAACATGTTTTCTGCTGTTTCAGATCACGATAATATTTATTTCATGCATTTTATCTACAACATCGTGGATAGTGATTAATGATAGTTTACAGCAATTGATAAAAAATGGGTTTAAATTAATATCAAAACCTTTACGATACATATTTTAGTCACTCTATCAATTTTTATGTTTTATACTCGTATACTGACGTACCCTGCAATTTAAAGGCCATCACCAAAATGTAGCATATATCATGCCAGCTATGCATTCTCCGCCCTATAACCTAATTAATATTTTAAACTAGCAAGAAACTAATGTGCTTACATATGCACTAGTGTTAATTTTACGTGAACATATGGTATGATAGCAACGTCAAGAGGCAAGGAGTCATTAATTTGGAAAGGGACCGAGGTTTTTACGTTTTCTGCTCAAAACCTAAAGGTCGACTCGACCTTTAGGTTTTTAGCTGAAAACGGGTTTTTGTGTTTTTACCTAAATCGAATTATTACATCTGCTGAATGAAACTATGTACCCGACATTATGTGAAAAATGGTCATACATGATAAATTAAATTGATAGAATCAGGCTTTCCCTTCACTCTTCCTTCATTCCTCCAAATAATGATATGTTTATTTTAATGGCGCAGTTGATCTTTACTAGTGAAATATTTTCTCTAACATTGGTAGTATACCAATAGTGTAGTGTATGTTAGTGAAATATCACCTCCTGGCAATAATCTGCAGGTTTTTGCTAATGTATTAATAGTTACAATTAAATTAACCTTATTTGGACATAGTGTAGTGAATGTTGGTGATAAGTCATCCCCTGCCACACACCCTTGAGGTGGCATGCAGGTTATTACGTAGATATAGACATTAGCCGAGTTTTTGATAATACGAGCGGGCCTCAGTGGATATTATCTCGGATAATCGAGGCTTAACTGTTTTTGCTTATTATGTCCCAATGTATGGGTAAATTTATTTAATGGTAACTTAACCATAGGTTTTTTTCTTTTGAGGTTACCTTAACCTCCCAATGCAGTTGAGGTTTTCTGCTTCTCTTGCTATTGTTCTGGAGTGAGCTACCTACTGTTCCGTAGGCGTCCTCAGGCCAGGCCGAAGTCACTTCAGCCTGGCCTGAGGACGCCTACGGCACAGTTGGTGCAGAGTCCTCTGGATTGCCGATAATACGCTACATAGTTATACGATAATACACTACACTACTCTATGAGGGAGTAGTGTTGAAAACGGCCATCCAGAGGACTCTGAGTAGATGAAACATCACCATCAAGAATGATGCCAACGCGGACGAAACCCAAAAACCTGCCTAACTGAGAACCTGAACGCCGCGAAAATCTACGTCAGTGATAAAACTTTATTTATAATGTGGCGGAAATAAAGGGAGAATGATTCTCCTTCCCTCTGAAACTTATTAAAAACGGCCGTAGACGAACGAGTTGTTACGCCATTCGAATTCCGGAATTTGTTTCCACCCACTCGTTGCCCCCCTAAGGACGACCGGAGAGAGAGAGGAAGAGAGAGAGAGGAATGCGGCGACAGCAAATAAAACAGCCCCTTCTCTCTCTCACTCGTTCGTTCCCCGGCTAGAATGAGGAGGGAGAGAAATTTGTAAAGAATGCGAAGGGGTGATGGGCGCACCACGCATGCGCAAGGCAGAGATGGAGAGGGAGACAAATAAAAAGGAGGGGGGTGGTCCTCCGACATCTCCGCGTGCAGATCCGTGGTAGTGGGTCGCTTGCAGACGAAGATGGTTCGACATAGACGCATCCATGGAGGCAACCCCCAAGGTGAACGACGAGATATTTGGGAATCACCGTGAAATTCAGGGTTAGCCGTGGGGTAAACACATACGAAACACTTGCGGCGCTGCGTTGAGGTGGCTGGAGCGCTAATCGTTTGAGTGCACATTTAAATAATTGGGCAACGGCCTGCCACGATGGAAACACCGGTTTCCGATCAGTCACCGAAGTTAAGCATCGTTGAGCTCGGCTCGAGTTTGGAGGGGTGATCCTCCGATTCGTCCGAGTGCTGTTGCCCCTGTCTGCACGTGAAAGACAGTAAGTGCGAAATGACCTTAGCCGTCGAAACACGTTAAACATAAATACTACCACTACTTACAATAATTTCCTCGGTGGCTCAGGAAAAATAATTTTTGCCAGTCCTCAAGAAAAGTGGTGACATAATGTATACCTACTCTAGGCCTAGGTCATCACTGGATAAGGTGGAGATTTTAGAGCTTACTGTTTGACCTTCGTTCTTAGAATGTGTGGACAGTCCTGTCCGAAAAGGTGAACATTAAAAATTTGAGTGGAGACAGCTACATTTGCTTTAACTGTTAGGATTGAGATGCTAGGGTTTTAGGGTCACTGCAGACATTTGGACAGGATTCCTTTGGTCCGCGAAGGAAAAAATAGGCGTTAAGAGCTCGTAAGGGAATTTCTTATCTGGGTAGAAATTTATATAGATAGGCATTTTTTCCATTTCTTTAAGTTTCTACTAATGAATACGATAAAAAGAAAAGAGCTCTTGAACGCATACATGCAAACAGCCGTCTTGTGGTTTCAAATTCCACATTTTTTTATTTGTAATCACAAATATATACGCGATCACTGAAACGAGTACGTACTTGTAAATCCCTCCTAACTAAGACGACGCAGACGTAATTATTGATTGGGTGTAGAAAGACAGTCACTTTCACACAGCTTCCACTTTAAGCGGCAAAACGTTTACATTTTGTCAGCAAACATTACATCCCGTTGTTATCACTCATTTTCTTTGTTGCATAAACCTTGGGATAATTTTATTTCAATATCTCATCATTCAATTCAATTGTCATTACTGCTTTGAGCACGTTCCCCTGCGTCGAATCACATCCCTAATGACTCAGATAAGAAGTATAGTATCACTTTTCACGCCTAATGCTTTGATGCTGCGTTGTCATGGACATAATAAAAGTTGATATCTTTAAAGCAAGAAAGAATGAGTGATTTGTTAGCTCTGTTATCCCTCGAAATCCCAACCGACTAAAGGCTGGAATAAAACACATCCAAAGCTTTTTTATTAGTTATTTTTTCTTTGCATTTTCATTTCCAATGGCTAAGAACTCAGTTTCATCACTAGCCGATAGCAGTTGGAGCATCAAACACCAAACTCACCTTGGTATCTACTACTAAAAATTGAGCTGTACGGTTAGATCGATTATTATATCGTATGCTTCAAGTTAATGCAAAATATTGTTTTCTAATATGTAATCCTTCTCATTTTTGCGAATTAAATGCTTCAAGGAAAATAATTCCTTGGCTCTGGTGACTAACACAATTAGGACCCCTGAGTCAACCAAACGGAGCCAACACAGCGTAAAATGGAGGATTACGAAATCCTCAAATGGGTACCATCAATCGAAATAGCTCGATTTCATATGGCCTCTTTCACCCCCGGCGACATCCTTCAACGTTGGGAGAGTATCTGTGCGTTGCGCCACGCGTGTCCTCCGAAGCACTCTGTCCACTTCAAGTCAACTGGAAGCGGCGAATAAAAATGTGTAGCTTTTTCAGAAGTTTCTGATCACGTATGAGTCTCCATCGGTTGGGGCGGATGGCATTACAGGTTTTCTCGGTCCGTGGAATGCCGCCCCCCCCCCCCCCCCAGTCCACAAACCTCCTTCTACTCCCTCCGCCATTCCGCTCACCACCTCCCTCCCTCCACCTCTCCCGCCCTCCCCCTCTCCACCTTACTCCCCCGCTCCCATAAGCCTTTGCATCTCTCCGCGCACCCCGCCCCCCTTCTACGCCCTACCCGAAGGTAGCAGCTAGCCACCTTTGGTAGCTTCTATTCCGGACGAATTCTTACAGCTGTCTATTCACGTTAAGGACGTCGACGGATAATCACGGAAATGCTAGAATGAGATTGGTCGAAATTTAGCAAAAACAGCTTCCCTTCATTCATGTTCTTCAAATTTTCCACAAGTATTGGACATGGCTTTTCCCTTGAACTACAAAACCAAATGGGAATAGCAGCGAAGACATTAGAAGGAGAATAGGGCTAGTGAAAGAAGCGTTCAATAATAGAAAGGGAGCTGATGACGAGGACCTTGGGTAAGTCCAAGTGGACCGCTACACCCTCTAGATACCGCCGCATTTGTCCACGACTGCTTATTCGTCGAGTAATCTCAACTGTAACGTCTGTAACGGCGATAACAATCCTTCTTCACAGTAAAAATGCCGTCATCGAACACCAAAAAATCACCCAATAGATATTTTATCAGAAAACAATTCTTATTTTATCGAAATTTTCATAAAAGAATTAAATCTCTATAATACAAACTATGGCCAAACAGCAACATAGCATTGCTTTGCAGCTAATCCCAATATCTCAGGGTTAAATAGAAGAAGGGACTGTAACAGTCTCAATCTCACCCAAATAAAGTCGTAGTATTATTATTAATATCTAAATGTCGACCCACCATCCACGTAGTTAAATTTCAAGATAAATTAATGCAACATTAACTTTAAAGCACTGTGAGTATGTTAGAGAATGTATTCCTAACAATAAAAAAGCCATTGCTGTTATCGGCAGTAAATTCATAGCGTAATTGAATATTTGAAATTGATATTATCAAATTCATTTACGTTTATCTAGATATAACGGAAAGTTTCAGATGGGCGACAATCAGGCATGGAGTCATGGTGTCTTCTTCGGCGTTGCCATCATCGTTACCGAACACACAAACCGCTCTAAAATGGCAACGCTCACAGTTACTGTCCTAACAAAGCACTCTATCAATCAGCACTAGTGCCTTAAGGCACCTGACGAATTCTGTAGAATGACGATCACGTTTTCGCTCTCGTGAACCCAATTAAAAAAAAAACGATAACGCGAGAACACGCGCTATGAAAAACCATGGTTGTGCCCCAGGTCCATGATGGGGGAAGGAGTCATGATCAGCCCCCTCTTATTCCTCATTTACACAGACGACATTAACTCAAGACTAAGTAGCAAAATTAGATTTTTGCAGACAATGCTGTCATCTACCGAGAAATTACCACAAATATAATAAGCTCTCTCATCGGACCTCAACAACATTGACTCGTGGTTTCTTGAGTGGCGACTCGAACTTAACCGTAGTAAAGGCATTGCAGTGCACATCTTACGACAGAAAACACTCCAAAGCTATATTTATAAAATGGGAGAAGTTATTATAAATGAGTCAGATGAAGTCGAATACCTGGAAATCACCTTGACTTCGGACTTTGAGTGGGAGAAACTCATACGAAACATTTGCGGAGCTATATTAAAGAAACTAGGATTTATCAAGTGAAAAGTAGAAAGGTTCCCCGATGAAAAGGTGAAAGAGAGATTCTGATTGTCTCTGGTTAGGTCACATCCCGAAAACGCCGCGAGAATTTGGGACCCTACACAGAAATCTATAATCCACGAAGTTAATAAAATACAAAGGAAAACCGCACTATTCGTTGAAAACTGCTATGAACGAACAGAAAAAGCCATACAGTTGATAGGCGACTCGATGGCTGCACGCTATACTAGGCTTAGATTACTTGAAGGACTCCAATCAGCTGATACTACGTCTACATACTACCACAATCTATATTAACCTTCGAGCCGACGCCTCTGCGTGTCTCTGATGCAGCTGATCACACATAATTCATAAAGATATTGTTTATTTTACGTCATTTGGTATCTTTGGTTTGGTTGTTATTGATGGTGCTTCAGGTTAAATTGCTCCCACGGCTTAGTTCATGTGGCTTTTAATATCTGCTACTTGCAGAGAGGCTACAGTACTCAGGAAGAATGGTCTGAGAACCACTGTGAATTCGAACAGGAGGAACCCTACGATGTTGAATTTTGTGATCGAGTCGGAATTGGAGTTTCCATCGTGAAAGACCGTTCCCCCGGAACATCATATGCACCAGATATTGTGTTCATCTTTGCTATACGACGATATTTAACCCAGGTTTTATAATATTTGGTTAGCTGTAAACGTAAGATGACATACCTCATTACGTAAAGATGATGTGAATTAAGAGTTTGGGTTTTGTAAATCACATAGAACTGTCCTATCGACTTGATCTATCGGAGGGAGAGCGTGGGTACAACATCCACTATCATGCTGAGAGAATTTATAACCGAAGAATATAAAACTGGTTCTTCATGCATGAAATGTTATAACCATTGCATCTTCATGTTGATGTGCATAGTTTCGATTGCTTCAAAGAATGCTGTGCCACTATCGTTCAAGAAAACCTTTCTTTCGTTATCCTCTCGAATTTCCTTTCAATATACTGCATGTTGTCTTAAAGGAAATATCACACATTCAAAATCACAGAGCTTAAACATCAAGGGTCGAGTAAATACCAATCAGCCGTGTAAAAATATTCAAAATTATTTGGCTTTATAAGTCGTATGGTGATTGCTCCAACTTACAATCTGTAATAGCATATAATACGTGTGGATAATTTGTAATTGCATATTATGCATGTCAATAAAATAATACGCGGACTTCAAGGAAATATTTGGAATACAATGAAAATACTAATTAGAAAATCAGAGGATTCTGGCGATAATGTGTGGAATTGAAACATTGTGATTAACTAAATAATTGCAATATTCCACGACAAAATACATAAATAAACCTTTTTTTACAACAATGATACTACATCATCTTTAGGTGAAGGAGATGCCATAACATCGAAGATTAGGTGGTAATTTAAGAGTTGCTTATTTTCTTATGGATAATTGCAATTTCTAATTAAATCACGAATAAAAATTATATTTTTGACCATTTATTCGTTTAAATTAATGGAAACTGCATAGAGGTACTTTCGAGGCTGCAATAAAAAAATTGCCACCGAGCGAAGCGCCACCGAGTAGGTATGATATATATGTTAATGGTTTAATCATTTCGGTACTCACCACATCATTTAGCGCTCTTCATAAAATAACTGCGATGAACTCTGCCCTCGGACAAGTTTCACCACGCAATCAAAGAAATTGGTTTCTTAAGAGCCTCGTTACTACACCAGCCTTGAATTTCTCCCTGGCGGAACTTCCAACGGGGTGGGATAAAAAAAGACTTAAAAATGAACGCTGTTGCTGCAGTACACGATGCGCAGCCGATGCACCTGCGGAGGCGTTCTGGTTCTTTTTGAGGAATTCCGAAGATTCCATCCACTCAAGAGTTTACCATCTCTCTCCTCAGCCTCTCGGCTATCAGTTCGCCCGATGGGATGGATCTGATAGGATTCGCACTTGTTTTTATGCATATTTTTTTCCTCGACTCAACAGGCATTGGCAGCTCACTTCTTCATTTCTTATTTAACCAGAATTAAAAGTACAATTGTATCTCCTCGCCATGAGTTCAATTTCCGTAAACGATACTACTGTCTGTTTCAAAAGTATATATACCCGAGTTTGAAGTAGCGTAGTTACATAACGACTCGTCCGATTACAATGTAGTTTACATCAAATTGTAGCTTATTTTAATCTGCGTTGAGCATATGTAATGAATATTTTTTATTCAATTTGTAAAGGTATGTTCCTGAGGTGAGAAGAGAAAAAGTACCCGTTTTTCGGCACACTCCGCGCAATCCCTGATTCTACGGGCTTCTAAAACCAAAACCAATAAATATATCAACGTTATATTTTAACTACGGTTAGATCGTACTTCTATAAATTCGATTCCGAAGTTTTAATTCTATAACTTTATTTTAACATGAGTTGTTGTTAGCTATGTTACGTAAAATTTTCTCAGCAACGAAAGATCCGAGAAACGCGCGCGTCGCACTGTCGTCTTTGTCTTGGCGTTGTCTATGTGATCTTGCTGTTCTCTTGATAGTACAGAAAGTAGTTTATTTTATATCGATTTAAGATTATAGTCAATTTTTCACCGGAGCTACTGCCGGCCGTCGAGAGGCGACAGCCTGCCCGGCGTAACTTTCTCTTTTGTCGCGGCGCTCACTGTTGCCGTTTCTACCCCAGAGACAGTGACTCAGCGTCGTGAATCATGCTGCCTTATCTGAAGAATGGTGGTTCGAGTCCCCCCTGGGGTGTAAGTGATTTTGTGCCGGAAATATTTTCTCCTTCATTCCTGCCTTATGTGCTGTTGAGTTCAGTTCCGCTTCAAGATGCCTCTCAGGTCACGTTTTTCTGATGCTGAAGTTGCAATGATATTAAGTGCGATTTGTTTTTTTAAGCGTGAAGGTGAATTGATTGGGGATAAGCGCTATCCTGTTTACAAGAAAGTGTCGGAGTGTTTGGGTGTTTCCCATATTTCCGTGAAGAAAATAGGTGCTGGGAACAAGGAAAATATGGAGTCTGAATCGACTGTAGCTTCCAAGAGACAGTGTGTAACGATGGGACGTCCTAAAGTTGAAGTAGACGAATTTACCTGCGGTGTTATTCGTAGGAATATTCATGACTTCTACATGAAAAAATTATTCCCTACAATTAGGAATCTCAAGGCGCAACTGGAAAGTAACATGTGTGACTTTCAAGATATGTCTATTAGTACACTTTGGAGGATAGTTAAAAAAATTGGATTCCGTTTTAAAAAACTGCAGAGGAAGCCAGTTTTAATGGAGTCTGTGACGATTGCTGCTTCTCGTCAAGCCTTTTTGAGAAGAATCAGGAATTTGCGTGAGAAGGGTTATAAAATATTTTACACAGATGAGACGTGGTGTAGCCAAAACCATACATCTTCTTACGGGTGGCAAGAAAATACAGTAGAGACGCTCCAAAATGATTTTAGCAATTACAATCAATATAGAATGCACTTGCAGGAGATATTTGGCTGGAGAGGTGGCTTCAAAACTCCTACTGGTGCTGGAAAAAGAGTCATCATTTTGCACATTGGGAGTGAAGACGGGTTTTTGGATGGAGCCGAACTCTGTTTTGTTGGGCAGAAGGGAAGTTCTGACTATCACAAAGAAATGAACGCCCAACATTTTGAGGAATGGTTCAGAAAAGTCCTAAACCTCCTTCCACAGAAGTCAGCAGTGGTAATCGACCAAGCACCATACCATACAATGATAGAGCCTTCGTCTAAAAACCCGTCAATGGCTTGGAAAAAGGCGGAAATTATAGCTTGGCTACATAGGAAAAATATTCCCTTCCCAGTTGACTCGCCAAATTACGAAAGTTTAACTAAGGCAGCCCTTATAAACCATGGACGACCTCACTTCACACCCCACCTCAGGAAGCTCGATGTCCTAACTGAAGAGCTCCGACCTGATGTTGAGCTGATTTGGTTGCCAGTGGCCCATTGCGAGTTTAACGCAATAGAGCTAATATGGGCGTACGTAAAAAACAAAATAGCGAAAGTGAACATGGCAAATGCTGCGGAAAAAGGAAATAGTGTGAATGTGACATGCGATCTCTGTAAGGAAGCATTGCGGTCAGTCACACCCGAATTGTGGAGGAAATGTGTCCAACATGCCCTAAAAATTGAGGGGCATTATTGGGAAAAAGACCACTTGACGGAGGACATCTGTGAAGTGCAACCACTTCATATAAATGTAATGAGTTCTGAATCTTCCAGTGATAGTGACTTGGATTTGGAATCTGATGGCGATGATATGATATTATGATTAAATTCGTAAATGATTCTCTCTCTGTGTAGTCACCTTCTAGTTTAGGAAAATTTTGAGGATTCGAGTGATCTCTACATTATAAACTACGTATTAAAAATAAAAAAATAAAAAAAATAGAAAAGAAAAAATAGAAAACCATTTTTAAGGCTGCCTAATGGAGGTCCAAAGCCCTCATGAAAAAAGCTGATGGGGAATGGAAAAGGAAGTCTGACTTTGAAAAAAAAAAGATGTTTATACATTCAACGAGGGAATTAAAGTAATAATATCATCGAGGAGCAAGCACAAATCCAGCCGTGCTATTCAGCGATTGACGTCCAGACTCAATGTGTGCCAGGAAGCGGCAACAGTGAGCGCCGCGACAAAAGAGAAAGTTACGCCGGGCAGGCTGTCGCCTCTCGACGGCCGGCAGTAGCTCCGGTGAAAAATTGACTATAATCTTAAATCGATATAAAATAAACTACTTTCTGTACTATCAAGAGAACAGCAAGATCACATAGACAACGCCAAGACAAAGACGACAGTGCGACGCGCGCGTTTCTCGGATCTTTCGTTGCTGAGAAAATTTTACGTAACATAGCTAACAACAACTCATGTTAAAATAAAGTTATAGAATTAAAACTTCGGAATCGAATTTATAGAAGTACGATCTAACCGTAGTTAAAATATAACGTTGATATATTTATTGGTTTTGGTTTTAGAAGCCCGTAGAATCAGGGATTGCGCGGAGTGTGCCGAAAAACGGGTATTTTTTCTCTTCTCACCTCAGGAACATACCTTTACAAATTGAATAAAAAATATTCATTACATATGCTCAACGCAGATTAAAATAAGCTACAATTTGATGTAAACTACATTGTAATCGGACGAGTCGTTATGTAACTACGCTACTTCAAACTCGGGTATATATACTTTTGAAACAGACAGTACATAAAAGCATTCCTTAGATGGTCTACGCTATTTGCAAGTAGATTTAGATTTCTATGTGCAAAACAGTGTACGCAATTAACCTTCTTTCAGAAAGATATTTTTAAAAAATATTTTTTCACCGTTAATTAATTGTAACATTTTTACGGAAATATAAACTCATTTTTTCTCCGAATAATGAAAATATAGTTCATCTATTGGTGAAATATTTTAACTAAAACAGCAAGAAAAAGGTTCAGTTAAAAAATTGTAAGCATGGATGAGATGCCTACGCTGGGAGGAGTATTTTAAAACAAACCAGCCTGTGGAAATTGCGGGGTGCGTGGAAAGCAGACGAACATCCAAACAGCTGAAGGGTTTAATATCTAATGATGCGTGGTTTCTTTAGCAAATGTTTATTGATGGTCATTAATCGCTAGCAAATTTGTAGGAGGGTTTAACGATTTATTATGACATTTATTACGCATTGATAGTAGTTATTTCTTCCTTAGGGCTCTAATATCATGGCTTTATGATGATGGTTACATATACCAATTTTATTACTACAGTGTTACTATGTTTGGAATCACCACTTGTGCTGCTTTCATTTGTCTTATACCGATGCATTTAAAGAAAATTTGTTAAACAATTAATCTCACATGTACCTTGTTTGTTAAATTCATAAGGCACTCTGCTTGCAAATTCAACGACGAATATTAGCCTATAAACTTAAACCTGCTAAAAACTGTTTGGTCAAATTTAAGTGCCTTTATCAGTCATGTCTATTCATTGTTATTTTTATAAAAATAGAGTCTTATGATAAACATATAGGTAATATTTTACAATTTAATTTGTTAGCCAATTTGCGTCATATATTATTGAAAGTTTTACATTAACTAAATACAGTTTATCAAGGCCGTCTATAGCTTTTTACAGCGAATTTACATTATTAGCTTTCCCTTCAGCCATATGAAAACTGGTTAGGGCCTCAGTGCATACGTAAATAGAAAATAACTCGAGTATTAGCTCTTATCTCTTCTTTATTGAATGTTTTAAATTAAGTGTCAACGTTCGTCGGTCATTGAAGAGAGAGTCCTAATCGTCAGAATTATGAGATAATTACAACTTGAGCAATAATCCATGCCAAATGATTAATTTTCTGTTGTAATTTGTGTACTTTCTTCTATATTTACGTAAATTACCTTGCAAATGACCTGACCTACGCACTTCGGCTTTTGACTGAGTTTGTAGCCTTCAGTCAATATATATATTGGGTTTGAAAGGCAATTACGTGCTCATTTCTATTTAAATAATTTGATTATTTTTGTATCATGTTGAGTACTGGGGTTATATCGAATCATGTGAATCCAAACGGGGCATATATTCGGTGTGCATGGTGTTACAAACATAACAGCACTAATAGTGCTTCATTGCTATTGATTTACCTCAATGTGCTGTGTAAAATTGGAATCGTTCATTATTTACCTCAATTAAACTCATGTATACCTTTCGTTTCCACTTGGTGTCTTGAATGGCACATATCCTATTAATAATCTCTTGGCACTTGCAAATAAAAAACTACAATTTTAAGCATATTGGTAACCTTTTATGGTATTTTATTCAAAGCAGAGATTCTCTTTCTGGGCTTGACTGTAAAAACACATGAAGTATGCTTCATTGCTGTTCCCTTTATTGAAATTAGTATTGGCATATTATCTTTATGCAAGATTTGCCTTTTAGAGTATTACTAGAAGCAGTACTCTCTGGCCTCAGGTTAGAAATTTTGGAGCCCATTCTGAAATGTCCCTGTCTTCAAGTCAATACTCTAAGTTTTATGTGATCAAAAAAAATAAATAGTCTGAAAACCCTATAATCTTATTCTAAATCCTTGGCATCACGGTAAATAGAAATACTTCAGTAATAATACAAACGGTGGATTAGCTAGGTGAAAATTTTACACTTTTCACTTGATTAGTCACTTATTAAACTAATATTGCAACCGCCGACGGGCTAGTATTCCGGAGGTATCGAGATAATCGACTTAGCTTGTTAGCAAATGTATAACGCTGTGAAAGCCGTTAACTCCAAATTACCACTGTCGCCAGTTCGTATAGCCTTAAGGAATAGTTCTTCGCGTGGCGCGATTAAATTAGACCTCAAACGGGGTGCACAACGCACTCAAGTTATGGGTAAAAGTCAGTTTTCACACGCTCCAACACTCGGCATAACGGAGGGACTCAACGTCCTCGAGCAAAGGACAGGAGAGATGAGATCTCAAGATAGAGCTATAAGAACCCATTAAGTCTGGCTGTAGGCAGCCGCGTTGATTTTATGATTTCTCATTCATAAACATTGATAAGCATTTGCAGGATTTTAAGGAGCGTCCTTTTACTTACTCTATTAGTTTAAAGACTTACCTATCACTAATAAATGTATTCTTTAACTTTAGTTATAAGAAATAATCGATATTCGATCCACCGAAGGTTTGGTTCATAAATGCTTCCACCTGCATTATATACATACTAGATTCGCCATCATGGTGAATGTAAAACGTTAAAATGATTTTTAATCCTTAATTTCTTTTCATTGTGCCAAGAGAAAAGCCAAAAATGCAAAATGACGGCTGTTAATGTGTCCTGGAGTCGAGTATTAGATCTCTCAGCCCCAAAGGCTTATGATCATATGTAAACCAAACCAATAACTTTGTGCTTATTCACAAATTATAACTCCGAAATGAAAATACCTTGAAATTAGTCGTTAATTACTTAAACCATGTATGAAAATAATTTAAAGTGTGCATCAGTACTCAAGTTTTGGTTTTAGTACCATGACTTGGTTCTTATAAGTTAGGATCAACACCTCTCCGTTCCTTTGTAAGGATCGGTCCCGAATCAGCCCCTAATATTAAGTCCATTGCTTAGCAAGTTTCACCCGGCCGTGGGAACCCTTTAGGTTGAGTTCTTAAATATATCTTGCACATTCAATCTCTATTCAAATACTTTGACTGCTTCCTTGTCAATTAAAATGTGTATGCGAGAAAACGGAACCCACTTACGAAATACTGTCCCTTCGAGTCTTTTTCTAGACCCTTGGAAATGAAGAATGTTGCGGTCTTCTTGCAAAACTTTGTCTTCCTATGACGAGTTAATTCTCTTTGTGGTCGTGTGCCTGGGGGTCTTTTCGAAGTTGGAAGCGTCCCTGACGATAATATCGTTAAATTCTGGAATCCGTTGTGAGGAGACTTTAACGCGCGTGTTCAAGTTGGGAACTGATCGTCGCTGATGTGGTAACCTGGGGACGGTCACTCGGTTAGTTCTGCAGGGTGGCTGACCTCGCAGGTAGGAGGCCTCATTGCTTTTTGCAATGAAAACTTTCGCAACAGCCCCGAATGCTTGTGATGTTACGCTTTTTCCTTATCCCTTTTACTAGCAGCGCTGCATTCGAAGGAGCACCTTACTCTAAGCGATGGTGAAGAACTTGTTTAAAACGTCAGTGTAATAGTGGATTAATGCTACAGCTGGCCTTTCACATGTCAGCCTTAACAAAATTTGTGCTATTCAACCTTGTCAGCTATGTCTTTATTTCGTTTGGTTCATACCTTGTTAAAAAAGATTGCACTATGAATATCAAATGTGTAGTTGATTCGATACTTAATCGAGATCTACATGGTGAGTGGTTTGAGCTAGCTTGAGGCTGGAGCATAAAACAATTTTGTTTGAATTTCGCAATTCTAAAACATTTATTCAAGGGGTTCTAAAATTAAAAAAAAAACGGTACGCATTTAATTTTTGGCCAATGTTGGCGATAAGGCTTTGTCTCAAATATGTAGCCATCTACCAGGTGCCGATTGCAAGTTGTTACATGTTTATTTATAGCATTTTAGACTGTTTAGTAATGTCATTTCGTCCCAGTTTCTTCATGAAGTCAAATATATGGATGCAAACATGAAGGATAAACAAAACCTGAACAAATTCTGGTGCACTTGTCTGGAATAATAGAGCAGTAAACTTAATCAGTAGCAAGGTAAATCAGTTGTCTTTGAAGTTACATATTCAGTTACAAAAGGTTTAAATATTATTTATTTATGGTCAAGTAATACTTACTCAAAATTCGATGGATTATATGATTATTAATTATGCGCAAGTTTGTCAAATACATATTTACTCCCATATTCCTTGCAATAAAACGTCTCTTTAAGAATGTGGATGTCTTTTTAAGCGAGCCGATTCCTCCCGTTTGACAGAAAAGGGTGATGTAACTTCTTGGTCCCCTGTGGTCCGGTTTCATAATGTCTAATTAACGATAACCGCAAGATAACAAAATCCTTTTAGTTAACTTGATGTTAACTAAGAGTCCAGGTTTTGCGTAATTCTGTGGACATCAGACCGTCGGTTAGTTGACGTGAGCGTTACGATGGGGGAATGTACTTCTGTTTTCAAACAAAGAGTAGATTTTACCAGAGATTATGAAACCGGAACTGATAGTAACGATCTGAATGAAGCAGGAGCACTTAAGTAGATATCTATGATGCTGGTACGCCCCAGTTTCCTGTACTACCATCTGCTTCAGCACATAAACGGTTTCATAAAGTCAGAAGAATGATTGATGTCGTGCGATATGCTTCAACCATTTCGCTCATCGGAGTCCACGAAGTTTGACGCAAGCGTACAAAAAACGTTATTTTTTCTTCATCCTCAAGAACCACGAAAAAAATAAAACCATTGTGGAAGAGGGAAAAAAACAAAAATTTACCAGGATTTAAACTTAAAACCGTTGGGCGTTCCGGCGTGCCACCGGGCGGTGGAAGGAATTTCTTTATTTTCTCAGTATCCCTCCCTTTCCGTGACCATACGGCATCGTGCGGTGCGGGCCACCGGCACCCAGAATCGATCGTGGTGTCGAAAGGGAGGAGAGGGCAGGAGGTAAGCAGAAAAAAATTCGTATAAAGTGAAGAAGCACTCCGTACGACAATGCGGAGGGACTTGAGAAACAGACCACCCAACCGAGAGAAGAAAAAATGGCAGAGAATTCAATGCCCTCCCGTCCACGATCACCTTCCTCCCTACACCAGAAGCCGGGAGAAATGGATCACCGATCGGAAGGGAGTGTGGAAGAACCTTGAATTTTCTCAAGTTTCTCCCCCGTGGAAAAGCGGGAAAAAAGGGTCGCAGAGGATGGAGGTGAAAGACAATGGACCACAAGGAGCCGACGGTCGCGAGAAGACGGTGGTGGAAATGGATAGAAGAATCCGGGATGACTGGAGGGAAAGAAAAGTTGGAGGTGGTGAGGAGAGGCTGAGCGAGTGAGAACGAGACGCATAAAGGAAGGAGGCTTTTACATTCTTTTTACGCTTCATACGGAGTCCGTGGGAAAGTCACGTAGGTTATTGGTCTTTTGGGATGGTGAGACGGATGGTGGTGATAAAAAAACATGGCGTCCATCCGAAGGCAACGGAACGGAATGGAGAAATAGAGGGAGAGAGAAAGTGTGAATAAGAAAGACAGAGAGAAAGACGACTGGAAATAAAGGGTGTACGAAGATGGAGAAAACAAAAAATGAGGGTAAAAGCAAAAGGGATTTATGGGAGAAATATGCTAGAAGAAGTAGAACGAGATTAAAAACCAATAAGTCGGAGGTTGAGAGATTGGAAGGCGTGTGTAGGAAGACATAAAAAGAAATTTATGTAAAGCGTCAGGGGACGGATAGCGGGAAGACTAGAAAAGGAAATAATGAAGGAGAAATTGGAAGAAAATGTAATACAACGGAGTTAATTTCAAAGAGAAATACGCTAGAAGAGTTAGAACGGGGAGGAAAGAGGATGAGACGTGAGTTGAAAGATTGGAAGACGTTAAGCGGACAGAGAAATAAACGTAAAGCTTTGATAGATGGATAGAGAAACTGGAGAGGAAGGAGGAATGAAGGAGAAATAGGTTAAAAAGGGTATAAAGCGAGGTGAATCTCGAGGGGAAAAAATCTTGCACCGGGAGGCAAAAACAAGGAGCTTCTCACCTAAAATGCATTACACGCGTAAAACTGCGGATCAACGAGGTTGGGGTTGGAGACGGTCGAATGCCGATTGGGTTTTCGAGCGAAAGTGCGAGAGAGGGTGCCAGGCGATCACGAAGCGAAGGCCATCATGGAGGCTTGAGAGAGTGTGGACTGCTTTGAGTGGATGAGGTGCTGAAATAAATGAGACTAATTCGCAACAACAGCGCCGCAAACGACCGGTCGACCGACCGCCAACTCATTTCTATCGCTTTCCGGCGACGATGGCATCTTGAGAGTCAATTCCAGAGCGTTGATCAACTTCATGGGAGGGAGGAGGAATTTTTTCCCCCGGGGCGCCAACAACCCCTTCACAGAGTTGAAGGTCGGCTACGTGGGGTGGGGGTGGGAATGCCTGCCAATATTTTCTAGCGCTCACATACACAAAAAAAATATTATTGGCGGAAAACATAAATCACTCTCTGCTCGAGTTTAAGGTGGCTTGAGCGATTTTTGCCTGTGCACAGATTTGCGTGAAACTTAGTATACTTGTTTTTATGAGTGAAATGTACGGAGAAAAGTGAAAAAAATTACCTGTTTTACCCATTTGCTTTTTTTTTGGCAATTTAATGCAATTATATGTAACCCGTTGTCCTCTCACACATGAGAAATATTCTTTAATAGTTATATGATGACTTATGCACACATTTTCTTCTAAACGCGAAATAATAAATACCAAATTGTTATCATGGTTGCTATCGAATAACTAGGTGCCACCTTTTACTCAAATATTCTAAAAAACATATATTTATATGAAATATATAATTCTTCTGTACTTATGTCACTGAACTCCTCCTAAACGGCTGGACCGATTTTGATGAATTTATTTTGTGTGTTTGAGTGGGTCCCTGGATGGTTTAGATTTAAAATTGGACCCTGTAGGTGGCGCTGCGATCGGGTTCTAGGAATTTGTTTCTACGAAATTTTATTTTTACAAAAACAGCAATATCTTTTGTGCAATCACATTATTATACTTACCACCAATCTCACGAAAAGTACCGCCTCTTTCGCCAAATGTGCCAATGGCAAGCACCAAATATCGTCCGGCCATGACACGAGAGTTGAACGGCGCAGGATGACGAAATATTGCACTATTTCTTTATTTTGTTTTGGGCAACAGCAAATCGCACAATGACGAAACGAAAAGATTGAAATGTCAAACTCAATATCAAATGTCAATTAGTATGTAGTTTATCGAAAATTCTAATATCGCAAAAACGTTTCCTGAACCCGCTAATAGCAGGCAAGCCAACCTTCGGGCTGGACAACGTCTGTCGGGTCCGCGAGTGAAAATATAATTTTTGATTACATTTCAAGTACCTAACGCGCTGAAAACTCAAGTCATGAAATGCTTTAATTTTAGTAAAAATGGTAATGTACTTTGATGAAATATAGTCCAAGAATTGTTTTCGGCTTTACTTGAAAAAAGTATAAGTTATGCACTTTATGACGCCTGATTACCGCTCCACCCACCTTAATGTAAAGGGAAAATCTCCAGAGTTCGCAGTATATGCATGAGGGATGAAATTTACCATGCTGTGATCCTTTTTATGAGAAATAAGGAAAGTAATACGACATGGAAGTGGATATTACGCAAAAGTTACACCAGTTTCTCCCTAACTTAGTTGTATTCCATAGTGACTAGTTTCATGCACACTTATCCACTTTTAAAAATCCACACTGAGAAAACATACTCAACGCAGGGTTCTATGGAATCGTGTATGATTTCTCGTTGTATTCGGGTAGGGTTAAAAATAATGCTACTGAAAGGGAAACGAAGTGATTTAAAAGGAGGAGAGATTCCAAGTAACCAGAAAATCGAGACTCAAGGAGTTCTATGGTAACTACATAAATTAAAGCTAACATATAGTTTTAAAATATGTGCACGGTGAGTAGTATTCTTTACTATGTGAAAAAATGCATTAAAGTGTTCAAATTAGAAGATTTTTGTCCGGGAATTAGTCATACCATTGAATATTATTTCGCAAGGCAGTTTGAGAAGCTGAGTACCCTACCATACAAACTGATGCACCCTCCCGTGTTTCCGATTAGTTAAAATATTCTTGTAGCTATTGATAGTTTCACTTTATTGATCTCATGGCATACGGTGCAGAAACAAGAAATGATAAAACGCACAGGGAAGACTATTGAGAAATACAGACAAACGGACGAGAAGTTTGATCCCAGGACAGAACCCCCCTTTTTTAATGATTTGAATGAAACTTCGTCATCACTCTTTCCAGATTCCTATTGCTATATTTCAACTCAGCCTCTCATATCCCTGAGAGAATGAAAAATCCGGGTGAGCTGTCATAAAATAAAGAGGTTTCACCTCGAGATCGGTTGAGCAATTTCTCTAAAAACGTTCATAGCCGTCCGATATTTATTAGGACTGATTGACTCCCCATCAGCCAGATTGCTTCCAATCACCAATCGGCTATCTTAAAAAAAGTTGCGCGATCAGTTTTTGAAATTGACCAAACAGCGACTGGAGCAGAGTGTTAAAATTGTATCGCTATTTGAGAGCTCAAGTCGCCCAATCTGCGATAAACCGCCACATTTGGCAAGCCGCTTCCCAATCACTTATGAATATTAAAGGAAACATCGAGTTAAAGCAGCAGACAAGCATAAATGACGTCGTCAGATGTTCAAGAGAGCGGAGAAGATACTGGGGCGTGCATGTCGTTATTGAATGACGGAAGACAGATTCCCTCGCACTGCAAAAGATAACACCCCCATTGCAGAATATCGATAGGAAGACTGCCTGAATGATGGAAAAACAGCTGGAAATTCACCTACTAAGATCAAGATTTTTTAATAATTAATAAATTAAGAGATAATATCCAGAAAAAACGGGACTCGCCTAATTCAAGAAGAATAAGGATCACCATGCATAAGTACGATATATTTCACCCGTTCGCGTACTTGCATACTATGTACATTTTTGCATTTCCCAAATTACTCATTATCTTAATGAACAATGTTTTTTCACGATATCCATTGAATGATGATTCTGTCCCCGCATTGCAAGAGATAGCATCCATCATGGGAGAAGATATATAGGAAAGACAGCCAAAAAGATGGCAAGACTGCTGGCAATCAGATTTCCTAATATCCACTAAAAATATGCAATTTGCCCAAATCAAGAAGAACATAATTTTACACTCCCGATATGATTGTCTGGGAGCATGCTTACAGACACGAGTAAGTATCAAGTTCGGCAAAAATTAATTTTGAGAGTGCCTTTCGAAAATGTATAATTCGAGTCCCCAGAGACCCGAGGTATCGAATTCCCAAGTTTTAAGCGTTCAACCACGGATGAGCATTCATGCAGCAGCCGGGAGTTAGTATCCCGATCGATAAATTCTTGCGGGACAAATTTTCAGCTCCGCTGTGTCTGTTAAAAAGAAATTCACCTCCTCGGGTGGGAGGGGAAATAGCTGATAAAATAAAAACGATTGCAATATAGTGTTGCTCAGCTCAGAACGCAGAAAAAACTGTATCACTTCCGCCAAGAAATGGTGTGCTTTTACTATTGTGTATTATCGCTTTATTGTTTTGCGTGACACCGCAGACTCGTGCGAGATGGCATCCGAAGCGTGGATGGCGGCCGCTTCCTCGTCCCCTCCGGCCGCCATCGCCAACGGTGATCCGCGGCCGCAAAACCGCGAGGAGCGCTCTCCTCGCGCGTCGGCAATCGGTTCGGGACATCCAGAGGCCATCATCTCAGGTAGGCAGGGGTGGGAGGGAGGAATCGGAATAAAAGGAGGGGGGTGGGGTGGTGCGATCCGGGGGATTTCCACCGCATGAGCCGCAATACTACTCCCTGCACGTTCGTGTTTCGTGGTTTAAACGATTCGCCTCCCCTCTCCTCCTTCCCCTTGAACGAAATGCGTGGGCAACGCACATTTTCGCATTCCTCGCGCGGTGGATCTCATGTGTATCTTCGAAAAGAAAAAAGAACTCACGAAAAGTGCGAACATGCCCGTGGGAGTACGGGGACCTGACGCGGAATGAGGTACTCACTCAAATATTCGCGAGCAGAGATCCAAGTGCAGCAGAATCTGGATTGTCCGAGTCTTTTGTTTGTCGAATTTCCGTAATATCCATTTGATTAGATCACTGCATTGTTAAACCAGCCATGCATGCGTAAGAAATTCGAGTTTTTGTTGCATCGTCACAATATCCAATGCCTGCGTCATTCGATTCAACAGTTAGTTGGGGTATACCATTCCTGCTGATATTTCTCCGCTGAAATTTCTAGAGGTAATCTCAGAAAGTACGTTAGAACCACATTTGGACTATTAAAAAATATTTTCTGGAGGGAAAGATAAATATTTTGTATAAAGTTACTTTTTTAACTGCAAAAATACGTCGCATAACAGGAAAGCACGAAAATAGCGTGTTGATTCCATTGCTTACATAGGCCAGATGACCCTTCCGTATAATCCTAGTTTTTTATTATCCGAGGTGGCCTCAATTCACATAAACTCGGAAAATATAAGGTCTACTGTAAAATTTTGACAAGTTTACCCATTCACCTATTTTGTTTACTTTATTTCACTAATATTCATTTCTTTCGAAAACACCCTCCTGGGAAAATAGTCTCTTACACTGTTGCTTTATACATACCCATGCCGTTCCATTTCGTGGCGGACACAGTCAAAAAAGTTCAATTCTCGGTGATAGGCCAGTAAGGCTGGCTATGTACTTCTTACTGCACTAACCTTGCATTCCACTTTAGCTTCAATTACACTCATACATTGCTTCTTACGCGCCCTACTATTCTCACGAATCCTTATAATCCTTCTCATAGGAGTTTATCGAGGTTTTCTAGTTAAAATATGTGACGAAAACACACAAACCAGGGGAGTGTAAAATCAGGCGGGACTTGAACCCACAACTTCAAGATTAGCAGGCGAGGACTTTACCCAATCGCCACCGTGGCCAGAAACTAAAGGCATCAGAGGACGACACCCAGAGTAGAATTTGGGCTTTGTCCTAAACAGGAGAATATGATTAGGTAAAAGAACCTATTTGCCTCTTTGTTGCCTAATGATTGCAGAAAGGAGAATTTGAAATAGCTGGTCATAATAGAACTATGCGTTTTTTGTTACACCAATGCCAGTCTGTCAACTTGCGTGGCGAGAGATAGGAATGAGAGTTTCAGATTCTGTAAATCCCCCGTTCCCTTTTCGCGGTTTGAATTATTCGCGATTAAATGACCAAATGACCCTTACCAAATGCGTGGGTAACACATTCCTCTATTCCTCACAGGATTGGACCTCATGTGAATTGAAAGTACTTGACGATCGAACTCATGGAAATAATATTTTCGTTGATTCCTCCTCTTAGTTCTCGTATCAATAATGACACGTGTGTAAAATTCCTGCCGACATGTGCAATTACGGATAAAAATGCAAATCATTACAAATTATTATGGTTTTTACTAAACTGATTCATGCCTAACCTTTAGAAGCAAAATCCTTTTTTGATAAAAACGATAGCGTAGTTTTTATCAACGCTAAAATATACCTAGAAAATGGCAATGATCTGCGCAAACCATGATTGGTAAATAATTTATAGTTTGGAGAAATACTTTGCTACCGTTTTTGTTAAACATGTAATGGCTTTATATGGATTGCTATAATTAGACTTCAATAACATTTCCATTGATAGGTAGAGATATTATTTTATAAATAATCAATATCATAAAGAAATTAGCATATATTTCTGTATAAAGTGAGTAAACATTGACTTATGCCGATAATTAATAAAATAAATGGTAGATTAGGGAGAGGTAAAGCTGACTCCGAGGAAATTCGAGCCAAAAGATGCATTGCACTGATTAAATCTCCATAGATGTTTTTCTCACAGCTGATTTTTAAAAACTGCATGATGACGTAGATCCAAAGAATTGTGATAAATCCTTTGAAGACCGTGGCTTATGAAATATTCACCTCATGCTGCGAAAGACATTTGAAACGGATATCTTCTTCTGTCGCACGATACTTGGGGCTGAGAGAAGTAATAACGGCGACGACGAATCTGAGAGTTGACGTTAGCAAAGAGCCAATCGCGGAGGAATTCAGCGTAAAAACGTGCGTGAGGCCGACATTGAAATTCATCCGATAGGAATCACAAAATAACTTGACATGTTCCTGAAACTCCTTTTAGCTTCCTTGGTGGGCGCAGTGCGCATGCGGTGTAATGCCAATTTGTTTTGGCTCAACGACAAAAATGTATAGAGGCGCAGGAAAGGGATCTCAGACCATTTCCTGAACCTAATTCAAGAGCTAGAGTTTTTATGAGAATTTCACTAATAGCCGCTACGCAAAAATACCTACACGTTTTTAGTAAAATGGGCGGCATAAAAGTCCTAAGGATGGTATTTTAAATTTGGATTAAAAAATTAAATAATGCTGTAGCAAGAATTGATTTTCTGAGTGCCTCGTAACTCATGGAAAATTCAAATATTTTAATAATCATCTCAAATGGGTGTGAAAATTAAAAAACTTTTAAAAAGACACTATATTTTTCTCCGTCCTCAAGTATACGAGCAAACATTGAACCCCTTTCGTGCTCGCAATAGAAAATCAAAGACATTTTTTTGGATGATAAGTTTGTCACTTGCCTAAGTTAAGGTTAACGTAGTTGTGCCTTGGAACTGCCTGATATATTGATAAATACATAGATTTGAACATGCATTCACAATGATTTTGCTAATTTTATGTGTCATTATAACTTATCTGCTGTACTTAAGAGCGTGAAATTTATTCATTAGGTGTATGGTAGGAGTTCTCACCGAAGACCGGCTCCGAATATCAGCGGCGAGAATCGAATTCATTCTTCCGATTCCTATTAAGCTCACGATGATTGATTTTTATTTATGTTGCTTTTTTGCTCTGTACAATTTTGAATGAATATGATGAAACCATACTGATGCCGAAATTTAACTCCAGGGAATATTACCGTTTTTCTTCATACTTGTGAGACCGTCAATATTGTAGACTTCACCATCTGGGTTATATACATACGAAAATATCTGAACTTCCCGTTTAGGCTCGCTGTTTAGAATTTCAATGTGACTCGCAATATCTCAGAGGTTCTTCAACTATTTTTTGTATGATAAAATTTTAAAACTGATTGCTCACTGATGATAAATGCGTGTTACTTTGAGAGCAAATGATTCAAATATGTAAAAAAAAGTAAAATTAGCTGATGTAGTTGGGTTTTGGATGCAGCTTTGTAGTAATTACAAAATAATGCCGTCTTATTTTCTTAAAGTTTTTGTTTTACTTTAGTGAATAGTATAGAATATAGTTATCGGGGGATTGATTGTTAGGGCATTAATATAGCTATAGGTCTACACAGATTGATTATAGCTATAGGTCTTTTCTTGCTTTAAGGTGGCACAATATAGATATTAGAATTGATTTTAGACCAAAAGTTTAAACAAAAAATAATATTGTAACTTGAGATGTAATATACAATTGAGCCAATAAACATTTAAGAGCAAGAATAACATACCAGCCAGCTACGGAAGTCTTGTGGCGTTCCTGACGACCGACCGATCTTCAACCGTGGGATGCATTAGCAATTAGATGAGATTCTGAAACCGGATATAGCGTGAACAATATTAGATAAGAGTGTGAGAAAGGGTAAAAAGAATGGCTTAGGGGAAAAAAGTATTATATAATCAGAATAAATAGTTCGTAGAGCTGAATGATAAATGTAAGTGGTAATTCCGTATGTTGCTGTTATTCCTGAATAGTTCTCGATTTTTCAACGAACAACGCGTATTATTATCATAATTCTCAATTCCTAATATGGATCAATCTGGATAGAATGCATGTAATCAACTGAGTATGGATTACAGTTTCACTGATCTCGGAAGCATTGGGGTGGTATCATGCCAAGCCCTCGGCCAAAGGATCCAAGTTACGGCCTGTGGGGCTTTTCAAAACCAAGAATTTGTATGTTTTTGTATATTTTTGGCCGTTTTACCCCTGGAAAACCGTAACGCAGTCACAGGTTTAGCAGGCTCGCTTGGGTGGGTATACAGACCTCCTTCCGGTGAGTAAATTAATGATGGCAGCCTGGTCCAGTATTTCCCATTGGACCTCTAACACAAAATTCAAGTAATCGATGCTGTGACCGGTGATTCTTTTGTTAAAAGTACAAGATGACCATGGTTTAGATCTTAGTAATTACAATCCTCCAACATCTGTACATTTTTTTGATAACTGCTAGCCTTTTTGGTTCACCATTCAATGATTAGCCAAATAATCGTGAGCATAAAATATTAGACTACATTTATGTACCCCCAATAACTCTGAAAAACATGTAAATACAGACTACCTTTTTCTAATTAAAAAGAACTGAAGCACCTTTGCTTAACTTAAAAACATTAAATACAACAGAAGTTATGCTATGGTTTAGTAATACACAATTTTAGTCTGTGATAAATGACAAAATTTCATAGCCATATAAAGATATCTGATTAATTTAAATAAATTAAGATTTCGCTTGGTGAGAGATAATTATGAAAACAAAGTCGGAACAGTCTCTACCCTACACATTATCGTTCAACTGTCTATACAATGGTAAGTAAAAAAATATGATCGATGAATGGTGGAGAGTATTTTATAGAGGATGAAACGATTCCTCAACATTGAGACAATCATTTTTTCTTAAAAAAAACTTGGTGAGCAAACTTGTTCCTCCTTGCGAATCGTTCCTTTACACTAAAAAGCTGGAGTGCCCCAGCTTTACCAATTGTATGTACTGCACGTTACTCATTAGTGAGCCATCATCGTCATAAAACCCCGGAGCCAAACGTAAAATTGCCATTGGAACATTCTTGGATCGGATCTAAAGTGTAGACCGTGCTAGTAGGGAGAGAATAAGAGGTTTTTAAGAATGATCGTGGCGACATGGGAACTCTTTCTGTCTATGGAGAGGGAAGGAAGTAGGAGAGAGAGAGGTCGAAGCGGAAAGTTGGCAAAAAAAATGGAATAGATTCAGCCCGCAGAAGCTGGAAACATCGTTACGCGAGTTGGCCGGAGGAATTGAGACAGAGAGAGATAGAAAGGGCTGCTGCGAGGTAAGATGAGAGAAGAGGGGGTGGGAAAGAGAGGAGGATGGGAGAGAGAGAGAACGAGAGAGAGCGAGAGAGAGCGAGAGATAGAGAGAGAGAAAAGCGGGTAGGGAAGGTAGGTGGGCAATCACAGATTGGAATTCCTTCGCATGAATCTTGCACCTGGAAAAGTGACGCCATTAAGAGGACGTGTAAGGAATCGTCCGGTGCTGGGAGATAAGTTGAGCGAATGAGGAGAGGAGGGAGAGGAAAAAAAGGCAAGAGGAGAGAGAAGAGATGGGAGAAGTGGAAGAAGTATGGAAGATGGAGACAGGCTGCAGGGTGCGGAGGAGAACAGAGGGGAGAAGGAGAGTCGATGGAGGGGAAGGGTGTGCTGGAAAACCGTGTTCGTGGTTATAGGGAGTCCCACATAGAGCTGACAGTATGGTCTCTTATGGAGATTTGTTATCCCTGTAACTCTCCAGGAGGCCGGACGTGCATATAGTAGTTGGAAAATGTTGCAAATAGCAGCAGTAAAATTAAAATAGTGCTATTCAATGTACTAACGCCACATTTAGAAGCCTTCTACTATGTAAATACTATTCCTTCAAGTACCTTACTTATATTAACCACGGTGTTGGAATAGGTTGTCTATGTCACCGGGAGATGAGCACATGGAGCGTAAACTCGTCAACAGTGTTCCTTATAAGGCTTATGCTATCGCCTAAATGTGGTACAGTCCATTAAATGGGCGCGATAATTTGTTGAGACAGCAATGGACCCTGCAGAGACCGGCTGAGGTGCGATACATTGATAAATGAGAGACAATAAACAATTAAAATATATGTTTTTAAATAATACCGGTGGTCTATTTGGTCTCTTTTTTAAAAACTCTTTTAGGACCAGATAAATGTAAGTATTTTAGTCTTTTCTTGAACTTGGGGTTGAATGCAAACAGCATAAAATAAATCACTAAACCTTATATATTGCTCAATAAGTAACATTAATTAACAAGCATGAATAAGGGAGATGGAATGCACTTTAATTAAAATGATATTTCGTAATCGGTCCACCTCCCAGAAGTTGCATTAGCATATACTGACAAATGGTTATCATTCACTTGCTAAGAGTTTTTTGGTCGATCTTCAGTAGTGTAATCACGTGCATAATAAATATAATTAGAAAACTACGGCACTAATCTGAGAAGAAGCTTATTTTTAATAGTCAAACTGAAGCGAGTGCCTCAGTTTTAAGGGTAAAATCCTTATCTTTGAACAAGAATTTGGCTAAACATAAGATAACCGGTATACATTTACACATATTCATTACAACAACTAGGCATCATTGTTTATAAATCAAATAAATATCCGATTCACTTTAAGAATGTTTTAAACGATCGAAAAGCAAATCACCCTCCGCCCTTTATTTTTCCACGGCGCCAACTGTCATTCACAGTAAGAGGAAAATGCCTTCGGTCGTTAGTGCATATAAACGTAATAACCTATACTAGAACAAGACCTTTTTATTTTCGGCAACCAAGTTTGTTGCCTATATTGAAGCCATATTCCGAAATTAGTGATTTAGAGAGCTAATGCAGTCCATTGTCAATGGAATGTAATCCTTTTGAGATTATGAAGGCTATTTTTTGTTTAGATCCCTTCCATCAGGCCCATGATATCTCAATAGGCCTGGTTTTGAAGGCACGCAAAAGTAGCATTAAGACATCAGTGGGGCTCGTCCAAAACTAGACACGGAACAGCGCGTCAAATGAAAGAATAAATTGCGTATTGGGATAGGAAAACTTTTATAATAATGCAATTATTTTAGGTTTAAGCTTCACAATTCATGTCCACATTCCAAGTTGACGCAAATATATGAAGAAATATAGTTAACCCGTTTTTGATCCTATATTATAAAATATTTTTAATTATTTTACGTTCCCAGTCTGCAAATCTAAAGACATCAAAAGTATTAACAGTTCATAGCATATACGTTTTTAATTTATCCATCGGAGTACTAACACTGCAAATTATGGTACAACGATTACATAATAAAGTATCGGTGGTCACCAAATAATTATGAAATTAAGAAAGAGAATGGTTATTGAAATACCAATGAAGGAATATCCCCATCACGCGTAAAATATGACGACGCGTCTGAGTACGGACTGTATCTCATCAAAATTTAACTGATCGTTCTAAGATCAAAGAATATTAAATTTTGATTCCATTCATTTTCAAGGTTTTGAAAGCTTCATAAATTGTCTCCGAATTATGAATTACAAAGACACTGCACGGCCATAAAAATATAATTGTGTAAGAGTTTGTAGTGCGAATTGTCTAAAACGAATGAAAAGCAATTGCAAAGTTGTGTTACGCAGTGAGCCGCGCACCAGAGCGAATGGAAATCTCCCAATACCACCTTGGGTTAAAGGAATCGGCTCGGGAGGGCGCGGAAAGGACTCAATCATTGTGTGTAGATATGTTGACATGGATGAGGGATCCCGTTAATAAGGGGCGGATAGAGTAGGTACCTACTGGCTAGGTGCAACTCTAACCGGCAGACCTATCGCGTACTGAAAAGAAAATATGGCCTGGGGAAAAAGTGGTAGTCCCGGAGAAGAAGATGGCCTGGAGAGGAAACAAGACGGTCTGGAGAAAATGATGGTTTGGGGAAGAAGAAGATGGCCTGGAGAAGAAGAAGATGGCCTGGAGAAGAAGATGGCCTGAAGAAGAAGAAGATGGCCTGGAGAAGATGGGGAAAATACTTTGTTTTGTAAAATTAGGGGTAAACCTTGGTTCATACCCTCAACTGTAAATTATGCAAATAAACTGGGAGAGATTCGAATGGATCTCCCCTCTTTATTATTATTGGCTTCCTATCACGACAGCCGGGGTTCGGCAGAGTCGGAGATTTTTCAGTGGACTCCTGATCCTTTCTTGGATGCCACGCGGAGTGCACTTCAAGAGTAGCTCTCTCCGTCCGTCGGATGGGACGTAAAACTGTTGACCCTTGGTATGATTCGTTAAGAGTAGGCGTAAAGAACATATTAAAATACTCCGTAGTAATATGTTAGGTTCAATTATGTGCATAATACTAGAGAGATAGATGGGACGGGCAGGCTGAAAATACTCTTCTTTGCGCGTACGACCAAGGACCACAATAGATGTAATCCGACCCACCAATAATACTAATAGTTACGATGGGAGGCGTTGTTTTAATACCTACTCTTTTTATTTTATTTTTTCAGTTCTCAATTTCTGCATGGGATCCTAATTACTGAAATGATATTTCATGTCTCTGATTTTGTAAATATTTATTGTTTTTTAGCATGACTGACAAGAGCTCTAACAAATGTTCCCCGTATTGAATGACTGCAGTGCCTGCCCTACATGAGTACCCATAATGATCGTTAGTTGTCGAATTGGGTGTAATGTCCATTTTACGTACGTTACTTAATTCAGCGTAAAAGTATGTTTAGCAAAATAGCTTAGAGCATTACAGTGTCATAGACGGTAAGTGCACGGCTGGTTGTGGAGTCACCCCCTGCACCACACCATTCAGGCAGCTAGAAGAATACCGCGTAGACTTAGATGTAAGCTTACGTCGACACCGAGTTTCTCTCCACCCATTATTCTATTCCTTTACACTAGTTTTTGTATAAACTTTTGGGTGTATAACCCGAAGCCTAGGTGATATGTAAATCAATATCCCAGGACTATCTGTCTACCAACATTCGTCAATATCCTTGGTCCTGATATTAGTGAGACCCCATGTGACTCTTCTATGTGATTTTTTTCGGAAAATATAACACTAATTCGAGCGATAGATGTTTTTCAACGTGAACTTCGCACATTGTGGCATACCTATTCATTCCGAATGTATAAATCCATTGGTAACCTTCGTAAGACGAAAATAAAACCTACCACAGGGACTTGACAATTGATCTATTACACATAGGTCCCAGAAATAGTAGAAATCGAAGAAGGTCCATCCAAAAAATAGGTTTTTCTCGCTTTCTTGAGACGATGAAATACGAAGTGGCAAAGAGGGGTACGTGTATACGGAGAGCAAAAACGGTTTCGCAATTGATAAAAGGGCTGGAATGTTGGGTGAAGGACGATCCGAATGTTAAGCGAAATTCTTTTCGGAACGGGAGGGAAGAAGGGGGTTTAGAACTTTGGGAGAGAGGGACGCAAAAAAATAATAGTGGCCGGAGTGGGGGTGGAGGAAAGATGGTGGGGGAATAGGAGGAATGTAGAATGGATGAGAGAGGTAGGTAGGTGTTCAAGGATTGGGGGGACCGCTCTCCAAAAGAGGGTGGTGCTGTGTGCGGGCGAGATGGAAAAAATTACGAGCCTCCGGTCGAGGGGGAACAAGGTGAAGGAATGTAAGTTTCGGACAAGGCAAGGGGAAGAAAGAGGAGGGAGCAGACTCCCCTAAAGGAATGGAGAAATGCATATAAATAAATATAAATGGATATATATGTGTGTGTGTGTCTGTGGGTGTGTATGTGTATGTGTAGGTTAGGTACAGACACGGTTCTGGGTCCACCAGACGGACCTTTTGGGACGTTTTCACCGAAGGAGAAAAAAAGGCATGGGGGACGTCTTGCTGAAGATAAGTATATTGCCGTTTAAATGGGAGATAGTTATCTCCACGGCCTGGTATTCCACCGATCGCATCAATTACCACCACCCATGCGGATAATTTGTTTCCCCTCGGTCAGGACTCAAGGATGGGGAAAGACAATCGACATGCTCGCTTGGCTAAGCTCTTGGTAAAAAAAAAAAATTGTGCTCATACCAGAAATACATAAAGCTCTCATTTATATTTCATGGGTAACACAAAAAGTAATTGAACGTCGAGAATTTTAATTAATTTGTGCTTGCTAACTTACGTTTTTTGAAATATTAAAATGCTTAAAAAAATATTAAAATAAAAAAAAATATTCATTTTTATATTCCCTGGAAAAATCCTCAGGTATTCATGAAAGTAAGCATGAAAGTTAAAACTTAAATACCCAACAAATAGCTTGACATTCGACTGTTGAATGACGTTAAATTTTATAAGGAGAAAAAACCACGAGAGATTCAGCATTGGGTGCACGTATATATAACATGATTCCACTAATGCATGCTGTAAGGTTTTGATCCTTTCAGCAGTGCACTTTTGTAGTTACATCCAAGTAAAGGGCATATTCGAAGGACGTAACGAGGGTGTGACACAGTTTTGACGCAACGTTAATTCGGCTGTCAAGAAACTTCGGACAATACAAACGACCAGTTTCCCTAAGGGAAAGCAATGGGTGGATAAGATCACGTTGTGTGCTGCATTTTCCACCGGTAATATTGAACTAGAGTCCCTCGAAGATAATATCGCAGTTGAAATACACTGATTTGGCTTAGAAAGAAATGAAATGTAAACAAATTTTTCATGATCGTAATATTTAACCAATGTCACGTGATTCCCTTCCCCAAACAGAATTGGAAACGTTTACAGAGAGGCTGAACTGTCAACTGCTCTATTATCTTGGACAGACTCTAGGTTGTTCACGCAGGTAGTTTATTCTATTTAAATGAGAAATTTATTTTCGTAAAAACATCCCCCGCAATAGTTTATTGTATATCTTAAACATATAAGAATCAAACCCTCTTCCTCGCTTGGATTTACGATTTTTTATACTTAAGAAAAGTAGCTTATTTACTGAAAATGCACCCCAATGGGTCTGTTAACGATACACATGCCATCATTCAAAGGTTAAAATTTCACAGTCTTAAATTAAAGGAGTCGTTTTTGTACTCATTGAAAGGAATTGAAAACAAAATAGTTATAGCTATCATCATTCTGGGTGGCACATCTTTGATTCAAAGGGTGGGTGTCGCTGGGGTAGTGCCTTATCTTATTATCTACTTCCTTCCCTATCACTATCCTTATCAAGTAATCATACGCTACAATATCGAGTAATTTCGATTTTATGATAGAACGAAGGCGATCAATCTTCATGTAGTGACTGCTACTCTCTCCATAATAGTCTACACTGCTAGTCAAAGGAGAAAATTTATGCAGTGCTCATATGCACTAGTCCTTAATTCATTCAGCAAATCTTGATGCACCAGTTAAAATTTAGAGCAATAATCACGGAATACATCACCCTGTATATTTTAAATTGTCGTTAAAGCCCTGGTACCTCACTGTCAAATTGATTCTAAAGATGTATCCAAAACAAGAAATCGAATTATTCAATTTGCCTTTTCCTGTCTTTAAGCAAGACTTCATACAAGCTTTACTAACGCGTTATTCTTCCTTTGCCATAGTGGCCACATCTAATAACTCACATAACTCGCGCTTTGTCTGCCTTTGTCTTCGTTCTCCGAATAAGCGATCGGGATATCGAACGATGCCATTGTACCTCACGTATAGCCCGGTGGCATTTCTCCAGAACTGCGGATTACTGACTACATTTTGGTCTATCGTGGAGGTACAGACGCTTGCTGACCGCTCACTTTCTAGCTATTGGTTCTCAAGTACTGAGATTGATCAATAGTTCCTCGATATCTGTGGTAAGATATGAAAATGTCGTTTAATCGTATCAAAATATAAATAATTATTGAACAAACGATAAATAATTATGTACTCACGCGAGAAACTAAATCGAGACGCAACATTACCACTCTGCTGTAATATATTATGAGATAATGTGATAAAGTAACTACACCAAACGTGTTGGTAAGCAGTTTATTCTCAATATTTGTAGAGTGCTTGTGTAATTTGTCTTACTTACACAAGTTCTTCGGCGAGTTGGGTAGCCAGATGTGCATCAACTTTCCAATCAACACCCTAACACCTTTTATGTAATTGATTCTAGATTCCAATAATATTATTTTATATAATGGAATCAAGTGCCCTTTAGCTTGTTACAATTACATAATCTCTTTACTCGATAATTTATTCTTAAGTCTGTCAGCAGCTATTTTAAGCATAGAATGATTAAATGTATTAATTATGCTCTCTTTATGAATTAGCTGTGTCCATAAATGAAATTTTCCTCAATATTTCAAATCATAAATCTTCCGGAAGTGTGCGGAGTCATAATGTAAGTAAATTTTTAAAATTACTTGAAAAATCTTGATTACCATGAATGTAAGATACTCCCGCCGGAGTTTAAGCTTGGCAAAGGAGGAAGAAATATTTTCATGTATGGGTTTGAATGAGCACACTGCACTCATATTTGCCATCGTTCCCATCTCGTATTGACTCCCTGAGGCGTGGGAAATGGTATTGTGTATTCCGCGACGACCACCGCTGCGGAATGCATTATATCAAAACAATCCTTCGCATTTTGCGGCCAAGATAAAGGTAAAATAATAATTGACCTCGGGAAAATATAAGCATTTGAGTCTTCTGAGGGAGGCCGACGCTTTTCCCCGAAATGACGTCATTATATGACCGCTTCCATGTTCATGCGCATTCATGTTGTGTGAATGTCGGAGAGTTCTAGCGGCTTCTAAATTTCTCTCATAATTCTATAGCTACGATGTCACTCGAAACACAATGCGGAATGCTGAAGAAATTCCTTGATTCAAGGCTTTTATTGTATTAATTAAGGAGTTTTTTCCAAGCTCTCTGCTAATTGGTTCCGTTATTGTGTTCTCTCAAGTTCATCATTGTGAATGATAACGGTTACTTATCATTAAGGAAGAGAAAATACATGTAGGTCACTTTCAAGGTAATTGCTTGTCTGTTATCCACTAACTTATAGAATTATTTTTTTAATGACATAGCCTGTAATCATAGAAATTTAGGAAAGAGATCAGCGACTCTCTAGGATGTGACATATATATATAGATATAATTATAAATATATATATATATATATATATATATATATATATATATATATATATATATATATATATATATATACTCAATCATACGAAAATTTTCGTATCCCGGCTAAGGTGAAATTTTTTCTGTCTGGATTTGACTCATTTTCATCTTCCCCACCAAACCCTGTGTTCGTCCTTTTATGTGTACCTATCCATTTCCATTTTCCTATGAATGTATGTATATATATATATATATATATATATATATATATATATATATATATATAATTATATCTATATATATATGTCACATCCTAGAGAGTCGCTGATCTCTTTCCTAAATTTCTATGATATATATATATATATATATATATATGGACAGTCCACCACTGTGCACTTCATTCCTAAAGAAGTGCCCAGCGGATTTCGCGAAACGTTGAATATAATTGTATAAAATACAAAACACAAGGGCTAATAAAAGACTTTCCTTAAAATATAAATGTTCAACTGTTTGACAAAATTAGTGCTCAAATTTCAACCGTAAAACTACTTCATTCCTGAAGAAGCGCCCAAATAACGATACGAAACGTTGAATGCAATAATTGTGTAAAAGAAAAAAACACGAGGGAATTCAAACATGTTGCTTAAAATATAAATTTAAAATGTTTGACAAAATTCGTTTCCAGGTTCCACCGTAAAATTATTAAAATTTTCATTTTATTAATAATCATTCTAATTGTAAAAAAATGTGCCCTATGTTTGATATGAATAGCAAAAATCATAACTCCTCTGTCAAAGTTATCTAAAAATGATGCGATGTAAATACGAATATGGGTGAAACATGGGTAAACATGATATTTATCAATCTAATATGAATGCAATATTCGCGAAAAACTGTGTACAGGATTTTAGAATTTGTTTGACTCCCACGGTCGTGGAGGAATCTACTTCATGAAGTCTTGAGAGAGGAAATGAATTTTTTTTATCTGGCTGATAAAAATTAACCTACAGAATAAAATCAATATTATGTCGTATTGCACTCAGAGCAAATAAGTGCAGTAAAATTCCGATTTAAAGCAATAACTAGTGTGGCCTATTTCACTGCCAGCATGATTTTGTTTAATTTGATATTAATTAACAGTCAGTGATCACCTTACACCTCCCCGTTACCTCTTATTTTCCACATTTATGGAGGTTATTTCCATTTGTACATACGCCAGGGTCCATTTGGTCAAACCTGCAAGTTCATCATAAGCTTTCTTAAAATTAAACTAAGTAAGAGGCAAGAGTAAAACTCTGGCATTCCAAACTCTGGTACTCACTTAATGCGTAAAAACAAGTAAGTGGTTGCAATTTATGAAAGGGATATCCTTAAATTAGAGGCAAGATATAATAAGAGCCGTAACTTGGATGGCTATTATGTTGAAAAGTGTATTAAATTTATTATTGTTCAATATTTACAAATTAGTATTTTCCTACAATTTAATGTCTTTATAGCCAAACAGCACTCATAGCAAACAGCACAAATAGCACTCTAGAATGCACCGTCCAAAATTTGTTGAAACGTTATGTCTACATTAAAATGAATCGTTGACAATGGACAAATGTGCTTTCATAGGCGAGTTTAATGTGTCGTCTATTTAACTTAAATGGCAGGAAAATAATTTATTCATATCTTCGATAAACGTGTCTCTAGTAACAAATGATGAATGTCTCTATGTTTTAGATTTATGCATGCATTCTCTTCTTGATTTTTCTTTGTCTTATACGAATCTTTACGAGACATATGAAGTCATAAGAGATAACTGTGACCAAATGAACTTAGCAGGAAGTAATGCAACCCTTGAATTTCAAAATGATCTTCAAATAATCATTGGGCTCCCTCGACGATTCTGAGAAATTTTGTGTCTGTCAACGAAAAGGAAGTTGTTACTAGACGTCATGTTGGCTATTTAAGGAAAATTCTGTTGATATATGAGTCCTGTCTTAAGTGTAACCACATATATGGCCGGCGTCATTTTCGTACAACTCTCATTCGAGAATTTTCCACGATGATTTCCCAAAAGGCAGAAATGAATGAATTTTGAAACCCGTATGTTCTACAAGCAATTTAACTGAAGGTTGAGGAATTATCGGGGGCGGTGGCATCAAAACAGAGAGAAGAGAAATTGCGGCTGTGAATTATTTGAATCGATTCAACCACCGTAGGAATAAAACGCTATGCGGCTGAGCACACGTATTCCATTGTGCGTTTGTAGACCTCAGGAATGGTTTACACTGAGAAAACATCCAAAGCAGTGAATAGACGTTGGAGACGTTCAAAATCAAACTGAAAGAATGGAATGGAGCGAGGGAAAAACAAAATGCGGAAGACGGTCCCGTTTCACAGAATATTCTCCCATTTCCACGGCCAGTTAGTTTCATCTACCTCCACGTGCGATTCCCATCTTGTCGCTCACCAATGTTATCCAACATTTTTCTCAGTCCAAATTGTTATTCCTCCACTCTGAGCTTGAGTGCGAAGTGATGTGGAAGGGATTCTAAAAACCATCACTGCCAGAATACCTCGAGATAAAAAGACGTGATTAAGGCATGAGTGTTATTCTCGAGGAAGTCACGGTGAGAGAAAAAAACATAATGTGGAAACATTTTTATGGAGCGTGAAATTACATTGATCTGTGTGGTAAGGGATTGTTGAAATGTGCTGGAGCCTTCGAAATCTGATGCTAAAGGTAAGTTACCAGTAGCTGTTAACATCAAATTGCCAGATAATGCCAAACACGTAACAACGAGTAAACAGAGGAGTAGAAAGAAATAGTGTGGACAATACATATGTTTACCTCAAATGATTTTTGCAAACATGACTTGATGTTCTAAGACTGGTTTTTTTCGAATCAATTCATTTCCAGTTTCTAGAGAACATCAAGTTTCATCTTGAAATCCACGTTGCTCATAAATGTATCATTTCGGCGAAATTCAGTGGAAATTGATTTTGAATTTGTGATTTGTAACGGACCAAGAATATTAAAGGGCAAAGCTCTCCTACGTGAGAGTAGGACGCGCACTGAAGGGCAGAAAGCTTCTTGGGGTTAGTTAGCCACTATATGGCGGGCGCCTTTCTGTTTTGCTGGGTACAAATAGAAAGACGCAAATTGGCGTCGAAGTACTATTTTCATTGAGTCATCAAGCGACGTATGCAATGTGGAATTTGAGCTTGAATTTCACAAGTGTTTGCCCTTCATCATTTCACCACCTTTGGGATAGCATGTTGCAATTTCTATATGTTTCAGACGGTGTAGTTGGTGACATTTTTGTGTGCATATTACATAAAAGACTTTTGAATACGGTTCAGAATGCCATATGGCGTCACACGCGACTCTAGTCACGAACGCTAGAGCTTCATATGATGATTATATACATACTAAGATGGTGTAATAAAACCTAGGAGAAGGCTCAAGATCGCTATTGCCATAGGATGATAATACAAAAATCATATGATTGGCACATGTGAAATAGTACCGGGATTGGAGCCCCGGGGGAACGTGTTAAAAATTGAAACGTCCTTCATAAATAGACAATAAGGACAACAGAAAATAATATGGAAAAAATCATGAAAAAGCGTCAAAAACTTATTAATCGTACCCATCTGAATTGTAATTTCAGAAATAAAAAAAGATAGGTATCCGCTGGAAACTGATCTAACCAGCGTCAAGGCACAACCGGTACTGAGGAGCTGGCTTCAAAAAAGACGGCCTATACATGAAACATAGCCAAGGGGAGAGTGCCGAAACGGTACCTTCAAGGGACGCGAATTCGCGTCCTTAGGCAACCTGACAATACACGCCGGACGCGCATTCGCGTCCGTCGGCTTGAATGAGATTGACCGCGTGAGGTCGTAAAAGCACATGTGATTTCACGGCTCATATTCATTGCATACTCGAATGTTTGTTCATTTGGTCACCTAATACTTATAACCTACGTATGCATTTATTTATAAAATTATATTTATGATCTAATTGAACTACTTTCGAAACCATTACCCGTCATTATTATTTGCCAATAGATAGGTACACACGGCTTGAGGAAACTGAGATTAACAAGCGACTAAGCTGGTAATGTCGGCCATATTTTACCCATTAAACTCCATATGAGTTTAACTATGCAGGTAAATATTCATTGCAAAGTTAGATGTTGGTTGTTTCGTTGTATTGGATCAAGGAGAGTGGAGTATAATTTTCGGTAAATAAGCTCTTAGTTCTAGGGATAAAACTATTCGAGCCTATGCAGGACACATTTTTTATGCTTGCTAAGGAATAATGTACACTAATTAATTGATCCCTAACAAAGCTGTGCGCTCAATCAGCTGTTTGTACATCAGCAAGTGCTGAAAAAATGTATAGTTAAGTCCAAAAGAAAGTATATTGTAGATTTAGAGCTGACATAGAATGGGATACTTTTAGAGAAGTTATCCAGTGTAATTTAATTTGTTGTCCGTGTTAAATTCAGCTACAACATTTCTTTAATATACTTACAGAAAGTTCAGCCAAGTCCTATTTTTAAGAAAAGGAAGGTGATGATGAATCAATTCTTTTCTCTGTGACATCTGACAATCGTATGTGTTTGGATTATCACCTCTTATGTTATTTCCATTGATTGACTATGCTGTTTTCACTACCATTATGAATGTTTTATTGTCACTATATTATATAATATGTCTTTATTTTGTTTTAATAATGTACAAAGTGATAGTGAATAATTAGTTTCATTCTGATGGGTGTATGCATCAATGCTAATTTCAATGAGGACTATACTGTAGTCAGATCAGTGCTTAGCTTGATAATGTGAAAACTCAACTGTGGAAGATGAGGAGTGTGAGTGGGTTGCATCCTATTATTTTTAAGTGCTACAATGGTTTTAAGTAGTCGCTGCAAATACTCATAAGCCGTGAAGTTGTTGGTGCTTATATGAATTAGTGAAATGTTATTTCAATAAACTATATGCACGTGAGTCAGGAAGTTGTGAAGTTTGAGTTGGCTGCATCCTGTTTTTTAAGTGGCTAAAGTATTTTGAAGTTGTTGATGAAAATATACTTCCAAGTCTTGGTGTCCGTGGTGTTTCTCACCTGATATCTACTCAAGGAAGATGTGGAGTGAAGGTGTCTTGCCTATGTAATATTTTTGAGAAATCGTTGGTGTTCTAACTTTAGGGTGATTTGTGCAGATAGTCCCAAGGCAAATTCATCAGTGCTTATCATTAATTACTATGTAATGACTACCTTTTCTCAAGAAATGGGAGGATTGTGAAAAGAAGATTAGCTGGATGATTCCATTTCTTTACTGTTGAAGAAATTTCTTCTAATACACTGCCTCATATTATTCGTGTATGCTATTTGCAAGATAAAGCTGCTTATTGAATGCCTATTTCTCCACCATTTGTGTTTTAACTTTATTTTTAGGCCAATAAAGCACATTATGAATTAATATGCTCTCCGATGTTTTCCACAAACAAATGTTTCAGGAAGTTACGCCGGATGAGCGTGAGGAAGCCTTAGTCTGACAAATTCTCAACTTGTGTTGAAAGGTATGATTTTCTGGGAAAACTTCCCTTCTTCACTCTGCTTGAGTTGAAAGGTGTCATTGTATCGTATATTCAAAGTTTCATATCAGCATTTTATTGACATTGTCTTTTCGGATATTTAAACTCATTTACAGCATTACGAATTACATCTGGTCATCTGTAGTAAACATTGTAAGTAAGATTCAGTAGTTTTGTGCTCTATGCACGCCAAGGTAGGCCGACTGCCTAATTTTGGAATGTTTTTATCAATATTAGTCGTTTGGTTTGTCTCTATGACATCTGTAAAAATGCCTTACTTGTGTTTAGAATATGCAAAGCCAGGGCGTAGTATTCAGCCGAGCTTCTTTGGGGATTTTCCGATCCGCCCCTCTTCGCAAAAATGCGTGGTTTTTAGTGACCCAGTGAAATGAATTCCCTGATAAGTTATAATAATCGTTCTCAGTTATTTAATCCTTGGCGATCATTATTTATTTTGTAAGGAACGAGCGTACTCTCCTATTAATCTCAGGGTATGTTAGTGAGTGCTGTATTTCTCAATGAAATTGCGTGCGACTCGGGCGATGTCACCCTATACATTGTGAAAATATTTGGATAACGTGTTTTTAAGAAGGGGTTACTTGTTAACTTCAAGAGATTTACTGCTGAAAAACGTCGTAAATTGGTGAAATTAGAGCATCAGCCCGTAAGTGCTTTGGGGAGAACAAGTATGGCGGACCGGCAACGCCCACGTTACAGTTTCAAGCATTGGCCACCATAGCTAGCTCCATCCACCTCAATGTTACAATGAGTTTTGCCCCTCTAATTTTCCTAACTCTTGCCAATATAAATTTCAAGTGCAGTGTAGTATTGAGAAGCTACTTAATTGTTAATGCCTTTATCTTCGGAGCGTCAAAATATGCCCTTCTTAAGTGTCTTATAGCTAACTTAACGTTTTAAATATTACCACAGTATATCCTAAGTATTTAGTTTTCGGCTTGAAATTTCGATTCATTTCATTACAGTAATCTACCGGTTAGAGGTAGGTTGTGATGGAAGTCAGAGAATATCCAACGAACTCTTACACGTGCTGTGCCCTTTCTACCTCTTGTATTTCTTTCTTCATCTCAGCATAAGTCCTACCTTTCTTCATCCCGTCCATAAAACCGATTCTCTTCCTTCCCCTTCCCCGCTTACCCAACATCCTTCCCTCTACCACGATCTTCAGCAAACCATCGTCCCTCATTACCCCTTCCAGCCACCTACCCTGCCTTCCCCTAATCTCATCTATAAGTTTCCTCTCCTCGCCCACCATATCAAGCACTTCCTGTCTTCCTTTCCGTCCAACGCACCTTCTCCATCCTCATCCACACCCACATCTCAAAAGCCTTCAGCCTATTTTCGTCTTCCTTTCTCAAGGTCCACGTTTCCGCCCCAGACAACGCCACACTCCATATCAAGCTCTTTACTAGCCTCTTTTTTACATCCTTACTTAAGGTCCCCGTCATCAGCTCCCTTCTATTATTGAACGCTTCCTTCGCTAACGCTATTCTCCTCCTAATGTCTTTGCTACTATGTCCTCTTTCTTCTAGCGTACTACCCAAGTAATTAAATTGTTCTACTTGCTCCAGTTTGTGACTTCCTACTCTTATCACCAGCTTCGTTTTCTTTGTCCTACCAAATCTCATTACTTTTGTTTTCCTATTATTTATCTTCATTCCGTGTTTCTCACACTGCTTTTCCAGTGCATCTACTAAAGTTTGCAGTCCTTTCGATGACCGACTCACCAACGCCTGGTCGTCTGCGAATCTAACCGACTTTATCCACAGGCCTCCTACTTTCATTCCCACGTCTAGCTTATCCCATGCCTCTCTTACCATTTCCTCAGCAGAAATTTCGATTACAAAAATAAAATAAAATTAGTGCACAACCCTATTCCAGCTTCTTAGACTTATATTGCGTTTCGCATGCATGTAGATTTTCCGTTTTCCGCCTTTAACTCTCTTACAACTAATGCCACGGACCGAGATATTGGCTTCTGGTCCTCGGGCGTGAAGTGCATTATACATCGAATTTGGCAAAATATATTGTTCATGATTACAATACTACAGAAATTAGGAGTATAATTAAAGTGATTCAAACAATTGAACAAACATGAAGTATTGCCATTTTGGCAAAATAAAAAAACTGCAGGTTGATATTTTCAAAAATGGCTTCACAATATATGTATTTTCTAAGGTGTTACACTTTTTATTTAAGGTAGTTTTTAGCAAGATTATTTCTCTTGTCATAATGAAGACCATATCCTAATTTGATTTTTTTTAAATTTCAACGTCTGCAAGAAGTATGAAATAGATATTGTAACATTAATGACGCAAAAAATATAGTTATATAAGGCAAAAATTCTCAGGAATTACATAAATATATAGATATATAGACTTAAGTGTCTAACTTCACTCATTTGTTCACTCCGTACGGCTAAAAAGCCTTCAAAACAGCACGTTTTGTCAAACTTACTGCGGTGAGTAAAAGATTAATTTTTAGATATTAATAGCTGAGAAAACATGCAAACTACACACAGTTTTTTGCCGAAATCTAGGTGTTATAAATTCATAATTTTTTCAATATACTCCCTCTGGAGCGCACAGCCGTAGTGTATTCCATGTAAATCAGACTGTATTTTCAGGCAAATTGATCGAAAAGTAGATCGGTAAGGGGTTTATATTTTGATATAATTGGAAAGATGGGAGTTTTATCTATGAAGTTAGGTCAAATTCATAAAATTCTAGGTGAAATGATTTTTAGCTCGAACTATCCTAAATATCCCTAGCATTTCTCGCTAGTACCCCTTACAGCGGGCGGATCTAAGAGGGTTAAGGTTGCGAAAACATGCTCTGCGACGTTCGACGAGTGACTAGGACACGGGCCGCCGTTGTATTTAATTTGGTCTCGCGACGTGTGTGGTCCACCATCCGGACCGAGTGAACTCGTAAACTCTAAACGCGAAGAAGAAGAGGAGCGCATGAAGCATTTGTGGGGGGGGGGGAGATGAGGCATGCGGCGCCCCCGACGACCACACTCTTGAGGCCACGAGGCACATAAAACGTAACCTGAGCGCTCACTCGATTAATCCATCGCCACAGATTTTTAAAAGCCTCCCGATTCAACGCCGTTTCCCTCCTTAGACTCCCTAACTCTCTTCCTCCCCTTGCGCCAGCGTCTCGAGTTGTAATTTCCCTGCGTTATTTCTTAGGTGCAGTACAGCTTTGTAGCAACTGCGTTCAACTACTAGTAAAGGCTGTTTTTCGCGTCACTTAGCACGGAAATCAGCACTGAAATCAGTGCTGATAACTCGGAACCGAATTCGGAACTGAAATCAAATTCAATACCTCGGAGCATGTGTTTACACGATCCTAATTTCAGTGCGCAACGGCGCTGTTTGGGAATTTACTGAACTACGCAACCAAAACAGATCCTGTGTCATATGGCTTTGGCATAGTTATTGGCATAGTTGGCATATTGTTTAAAAACATTCTAAAAAAGCTCAATTAAACCAGTTCTGCAAGTATCAAGAGCACATTTTCTCGATTACAATTCCGGCAATCACCCAAAGATTATTTTGGTGGATTCCAGCTCCACCATTGATGATTTTTCGAAACACTCGAGTCAACCCTACTTGCCTCTGATTTATTGTTGGATAAAAAAAAATGGTGTAGAAATAAGTATCGTACTTATCTTATGTTTTCAGTGTTGAAGTTCCGTGTTATCAACTAAGGAAAAGTAATCTTAGACATTCATTTGTTTTGTAGTTATTCGTTTTTATTTGAGCTCGCTCATGATCTCGCTTTTATTTTTATGCTGTATCTGGCTGTACTCAATAAAACACCGAGCTGAACAGTCACGTCATATGTTCTTATTGCAAGTGCTCGATCCGGGCGAATCCATCAATTAGAAACCTCATCTACCCAATTAGTTAATTAAAGCTTATGGGCCCAGATTTAGTGAAGAGGAATAATTCATTGCGATTGGGAACTGATTTGTAATAGAGACACTGGACGTGGGTGTGATCCGTCATGGGCGAATCCGGATCTGTGGGGCCCTGCAATTTTGGGAATGCAAGGCTGAAGGGGCGAGAAGATTATAAAGTGGAATTTCGCTGTGACAAATTATCTGAGGAGACCGGGGCTCTGGGCTACTGTTCAAGGTATCTACGCTGAATCTGGAAAAGAGCGACGGGAGGAACGTGCTCTAGCTGATACTTGCCTCATGGTCAATCCACACAATTACCAGTATATGAACACTGCGAAGACGGCAAATAAGCATGGTCAATGCTAGAAAAGAAATGTCAGACGAAAGGACACTGGCACTACGTTTATTTGGTTTGCCGACTGACTTCAACAGTATTGTTATGACATTGTGTGCTAGAGAGACTAAGATGGTCTTGGACACAGTGATAACAAAACTACATGACGATAGTAATGTAACTGGTGCAGACAGTGGAGACCGAGCTGCTTTCTACAGTAAGAAGAAATACTCTGTGACTACAAAGAGAAATGACACCCAGAATAAGGACATAAACACGTCGAACACATCAAAGCTGCGCTGTTGGAGGGTTAAGGAGACTGGACATGTAATTCGAGATTGTCCTAAACCCAAAGGATACGAACTACCAGCAGGAGATGACAACAAGGCTGTAGAAAAGAGTGATGGCAACAGGAACAAGAGGTCTCCATCAACCAAGAAAACTCTTCTGTGTGCTTTGTCAGGTAAGATGTCTGATAGTTCAATAGCTGTGGATTCTGGAGCTGATGGACGTATGTCTCCAAATAAGAGGTGGATCGAGAACTATCAAGATGTAATTATGATCCAGGTGTCATTGTTGATGATAATGGGAGGTTAGCTACTGCCGGTAAAGGTGATATAATGTTGTCTTCGAATTCAAGTAATAGTATAGACAGTGTCTGACGTACTGTATATGCCTGGTTTGAGTACTACTTCGTTGTCTGTTAGTCAATGTACTGATCGAGGACTAAATGTCCTGTTTACAGCGACTGGTTGTAAATTCATTGATGCTGCTGACTGTTTTGTTAGTGGTTCTATTCTAGCTACAGGAAGTTGAGTCAAGGACTTGTATCTTTTGGATGGGATTGCTGGTGCAAAGACTGCATATGTAGGTAATGTTGAAAATTATGACCTGTGACATTGACGTCTTGGGCATGTTGGAAGGCAAAAGTTGAAATTTTTGAGAGAACATACTGATGACGTAAAATTTTTAAATGTTAGCAATGAAATTTGTGTACCATGTGCATTGGGGAAACATTCTAGGCAGAGTTTTCTTCGTTCTGTGTCACCACGAGTATCAGAAATTTTAGACCTTGTACAATGTACATGCAGATTTGTGAGGACCCTTGACAGAGAGTTTTGGTTGAGCTTAATATGTGCTAACCACTGTGGATGATTTTTCTAGATTTGTAACTGTTTATTTTCTGAAAGGTAAAAATGAAACGAAATACAAAGTGAAAGAATATATTGCACGATGTAAAACTCAAAAGGTGAAAGTTGTCAAAATTGTGTATGTCTGATAATGGAGGTGAATTTATAAACAAAGATCTCTTGTCTTACTTTAAATCCAAAGGTATTATCCGACAAAGAGCTGTCCGAAGTACACCGGAACAGAATGGTATAGCGGAAAGGCAAAACAGGTCAACATTTAATGGAGCAAGGAGCATGATAGTTAATGCTAAATGCTCTTCCGTGTTATCAACTAAGGAAAAGTAATCCTAGACATTCATTTGTTTTGTAGTTATTCGTTTTTGTTTGAGCTCGCTCATGTTCTCGCTTTTATTTTTATGCTGTATCCGGCAGTACTCAATAAAACACCGAGCTGGACAGTCATGTCATGTGTTCTCATTACAAGTGCTCGATCCGGGCGAATCCATCAATTAGAAACCTCATCTACCCAATTAGTTCATCAAATTCAGAACTAATGCATAATCGAATTCAATTCTTTCATCGGATACGAAAACACCCTTTACACAGTACGATTTTAAGCGTACTAATTCAGTTCAATTTTCAGCTCTGTGTACCGTGGGAAAGGGACATGCGAGTGAATACCTTCCGATAAAACTACCACTTCCTTTGGAAGGGCAGTGGCTGTGTTACACTTTTAAATAAACGAATTAAAAGTGTCCAACACGGGAGGATATTCCAATTAGGGTGTCTTTTATGGTAATATTTTGTTTATATTTCGCTCTGATAAGGCAATGCCTCAAATACGAATGGATAAATTGAAAAAGGGAGCTGATAGAGACTTCAAAGAATACTCGCTAAGCCTCGAATGAAAATGTGAAACAGCAAGGTCATTTAGCTCTGGTAAGGCCACATATCAATGACACTGCCAGCATGAAACTAGAAGCACTCTAACAGCAAATTTCAGTCGACTACATCGTTCGCGTGAGGACATAACATTGACAACTTACCTATTCAACAATTACTCGCAAATATTCCACAAACTCTTTTGTCTCAGTACAGTCTATTTCAGCTACTTAGAAACCCTTTTATGTTACCAGCACATTCTTTAGCCCCTCAATCCCAGATGGAACTTAAACAAATGCGATCTCGTGGGTTATTGGGGATTAAAATGAATTCGTGACCTTACGACAGTATTTACTAAAATATTCATAACCTCTAATCAACAAATCTCTGCGAAATTGTTTCCCTTTTACAAAAAGACTGCTGTCTATGAAAGAGAGTCCTTGTTAAAATTACTAAAACTAATTTTAATCCAAAATAGTATTTATTCACTTCACCCACTGCCAAAATGACTATAATTTCACTTTATCACGAAAAATGCGCGGATAATCTGGGCCAAAAAAGTTTCTTATTTATAGGTTTAAGTTTATTACTAGTAGTAGACAAGCATCTTCCTACGTCAAAATAACATTGGCTCTAATTTATGAAATCAGAATTGTTGTTGTCATAAAATTGTTGAAGAATGGCACATTTTGCGACACAATAGTCAATCGATAACAATAATGAAAGAAGAAATGATTGGGAAGAATAACTGGGGAAGACCTGGAATGGAATATATCAGGCAAATAATGAAGTACGTCGAAGTGAAGAACTTCGTAGGAATGAAGCGGGTGGCAGAGAGGAGAGTGTAGTATAGAGCTGCAGCAAACCAATCTTCGGATTGATAACTGCTGGTGATGATGCCAAAGATATCATCAATTGTTCAACTATCAGTTTTTCCATATCTATGTTTTCTCTACATCGATGGTTTAGTTTGGATGGTCTTTTGATGTCAACCATCGGTAGTATCCTTTCGATTCTATTAAAACTATTCCGGCTTCACTACCATGCTAGAGCACGCTAACGTGTGACTGCTGAAATGCTAACTGATGACGATGAAGAAAAAGAAGCGCAGGAGATCTCAAAGTAGCCGACTAGGTGCAAAGCAGAGGAAAGCGTCTCATGTGCCGCCAGATTCACAGACGCCCTGCCCTCCTCGTGCCCGCGAGCATGTTATATCCCATCATCCTCGGGGGGGTTGGTGGGAGTAAATTTACGTCTGGAAGCTTTTTTTTTCTTCTCATTCCTCTTCTCATCTGGGGCGTCGCATGGCTTGGTGTACCACTCGAGGGAGCGGGGCGAGAGAGGAGTCTGTTTGTGGAAAAGTGTGGAAGAGATGCTGGGAGGGAGAGTGCATTATTAAGGGTCGCCCTTAGTCAAGTGGTCAGAACGGGGGCCGAGCACATGGCCGGTGGTGGTCGTTACGAGATGGGGAAAGACGTCCCTCCCCAAACCCAGTGTACTTCTAACACGCTCACTCGAAAATGCGGCTGGGGGTGTAAGAGGAAGGAGTCCCGTGTTTAAGGCCTCTTAGACTGCGAGGAGATTTCATCAACGAATCGAAGTATTGCCACATTTTTGTTCATCCGTCACTTGTGGAAAATGATGACTTCCATCCGTTCAGGTCAATAGAACTCAGCCCGTTTACCATACTTTTTTTACTCTTGAAACAACATGCTAAGATAGTTTGAGCTAGATAGTACTCCACACAAATTTCAATGAATTTGGCCTCATGACGATGAACAACATCTTATCTTTCTAATGATATCAAAATATTAACCACCAGCTGTATTACGTTTCGACGTATTTGCCCAAAAAGTGCAAGTAGTTTTCCATAGGATATGATATTTCTATGCGCGCTAGAGAGACTTTACTTCATAAATGAGGAAGTTCTGACCCAAAAATTCGTCAGAAATATATCGGTGTGTAGTTCCTATATTTTCTCAATTGCACTTACAAATAAATTTATTACCCACCATATTGGTTGTTATGCAGTCGCAACAGTCCTTCGTAAGTGAATGCTTTTTCAGCGTTCGGCGTGAAACAAATTAGTCAAAAGAAAGATATCTGCGTATATTTAGTAAATTATTGAGAATGTGAGTCATATAATAACTTTTTGCGTAATTAATATTACAATAGTTACTTCCTGTCTCTTACAATTAATTTGAAAACAAAATACGAAAATTCTGTATACAATGATTAATTTAAAAAATCTCGCTCAAATTACCTCATAAGTCAAAAGTAGGTATACATTAGGTATAAATTAATTTGGCCCTACATGTTGCAAAAAGCTGCAGAAATAAGAACAACCTCATATTCTACGGGATGACTCCTCAATTTTTAATAGTGACAATTTAATAATAGTGACATAGAAAAACTCCGTTTCCCCCATAATAATTATTTTTCATATTTGTTTAAAACTTTTGTGGTTTGTGGTTTTGTTTGGTGGTTTACTGTGAAGGATAAACTGTATGCATGATAGCTGTAAGATAAATTAATTTTACCGAACACAAGTGTGAAGTGGAAAATACATTATTTTTAAACGAGATTTTATTTTCCCTCTATGGAAACATTTCCCGAAGTTAATTCGGTTAACTTTAAATGTAAGTGATAAATGTATTTATTAATGAAATGATATGATATTTACATTTATGCAACAAGCTCTCTTAGTTTTTAGTCATCGGCCAATTACTGAAACTTACAAAATATATTAGTGCTGTGGGAATGGCACCGAAGTTGGTTCCTGGTGGTGGGAAAAGTAAACAATAAGAATATATTTGTCAACTAAAATGCATACTTTGTGATTTACGATTTCATTAAATGAGGTTAAAATAGCCCAAGTCCAAACTAGTGGTTTTCATGTAGAAGAATAGGAAGAATGATTGCATGATGAGGTTGAATGGTGACATATTTGAGCAATTGGATTGCTTTGTGCACTTTGGCCGAACGTTTGTGAAAGGTGGAAGGATAGGTGAAGAGAAAAAAAGGCGTACGAATGCTGTCTGAAAGTCTTAAGTAATGTGTGGAGCATATCAAGGAATGAGTGTCTGTCTAAGGAAGCGAACATCGTAATGTACACTGTTCTCCTTCTACTGTAAAGTGTTCTCCTCCCCCACTTTATTGTATGGTGGTATGCCAGGATAATTGTAGGCTATATGCGGTGGGAACGAGGTACTTGAGAAGTTTAAGCGGTATAAGTAGGATGAATGGGGAATGATTGAGCCGTGAATGAATGTGGATTTGATGGTCCGGTAATGGAAAAATGTATATGAAAGGAGCGTGCTTCGTTGGTTTTGCCAAGTTGAGAGAATGGATGAGAGTTGAATGACGAAACAGATATACGATATTTGTATGAATTGCGTGAGAGGAAAGGATAGGCCGAGATAGTCGCAGAGAATTAAACTTTCTTGGATGTAAAAAATCCGAACATTCTCGCGAAATGGAGTGGAATTTGTACATAATGAATAAATGACACTTGCAACTTTCCACAAAAATAAAATGATAAAATTTACTTCCGATCTGGATATTCCTGAAGATTATGTCTCAACCTGAAGAAATTACCTGAAGAGTATGTATCAACATCGAAACCGAGGTTGGAAATAAATTTTATTTTTATGGAAAATTGCACGTGTTATTTGTTCATTTCTTGAATGTGCCTACCCTGGAAAGGAACAGCGTGGAAATTTAATTCTTTTGAATTTTTTATACAATATATCTTATATAATATATAATATAAAAAATAAATCTTTTGAATTATGAAAAAAATAAAAATAATAATAATGAAGTATGTATGTAACTGATGAGTACAAAGATTGCTTCTTTCTAAGAGCCAATAATGACTACAAATACACAGCGTGGCACTAAAAAGAGACGAATCGATAAAATAGAATTCACCTATGACCCCTCCACCCTCCTTTTCCCTATTCCCTCCCCTTTCATGGACAAACACCCAACCTTAAACCCCCTGCCACACGCCACACAGCCGGCTCGCAGGGCAGTATTTTGATGTAGATGTGAAATTTTTATGGATGTTGTTAACATCTCAGCCGTGTCATCAGCTGCGGCAGCATTTTTTTTTAAGCTTCGAGGATGTGAACGTGGAACCTAGCTTTTATTTTGACTTGCCAAGTCTGGAGCGAACTTCCTTTAAAGCTCCACGAACCCCTTTTCAGTAAATGCTCGTCCGATGAATGACGCAGATGGGGGACATCTTCATTTCCCCTCGTTCCTCCTCGCCCACTCCTTGCAGTCGCTCTACCCTTGGCTCGGGCATTTCGACGAGGAGCCAAGGAATACCTCTAAAAGCCTCGCGCAATTTATGGCTAAAGATAGAGCATCATTCACGAAGAGAGTACCTATCTCGTAAATCATCGTGGAGTTAGTTCTCCTTGCCGCTCCCGAGAGGATAAGGGTGATTGCTCGCAAAATGCCCGAGCGAATGAATGTCCGGACGGATGGGGGAAATGTTTCGGGGGGGGAGGAGTCTGATGAACAGTGCATTAGCCGGTTAATGCAACGGTCGCAGGTTCAAGTGCACAGCCCCTTGGTGAGAACGTCGTGGTTGATGTGGTATGGGATGTAAGTCGCAAAGTGTCTTCAAGCGTCACAACAGCTAATGCATTAAAAATGGGAAGCATATGCCGCTTGGAGCGTATTTCCTCAAACAAGAACATACAAGCCAGTCTGTAACATCCACGTAAACGCTATTATTGAAGGCAATACAATTATTTTTAAGCTATAATTGCAGTAACTGTTGATCGCAATTGAAAATCGCTGACCGAAAATTAATTGGACAACCAAGTAACAGTAGTAACGATAGTAAAGTATATTTAGATATATCTATATATGTAGTATACTTTTTATGAAGATGGGTCTTATGTTTTCAATATTTCTGATGAAATTTTTGTATTTTTCCTTCGTGCCCATAAATGGTAAAATAAAATGCGTTTTGAGGAAGATGGAGGGTATTCAAAAATTAGTTTTCTTTATAATTTGAAGCCGATATCCTAATATCAACATTTTTGACAAAAAACTTTATCAAATGGATTTGAGTGCCGGGTGACAGGCAGGATTTTAAGGGAATGAAATTTGATAAAAAATTCCCACAGCATTTTTGAACCAACATGACTTGATGAAACTGGATAGAGGAGCTTCTAATTTTTTTACCAAACAACCAATCGCGGAAAAGTTTAATTCAAAATGGCTCATTCACCTTTCCCACTTTTTGAGCATTGCGTGGCATATTTTGAGTATTTTTTTTAACAATTGACATTATGCATGAATAGATTATCCTAAAAAAATGGCAAAAAAATGAAGGAATAAAATATTCCAGATGGCTGTAAAAATTGAAGCTGTAGACCATCATAAGAATTTACATAATTTCAAGTCCCCGAAACATGATAACCATATGTTGGTCCAATAACCCCTTTTCTTTGGCATCTCCTTTCCTTGGAAATTTATAATAACTCCAGGTGCTGAGATCCGAGTTACAATTAGTTTTTCTTCGAGCAAGTATTTGCCTTCCCGATCCATTGTTTATGTTAGCCTCGTGGTAACAGGTGAGTGAGCATTACATCGACAGCTGGTGGCAGATTTGACAATTTCTTAAAATTTTACCTGATACTTGAAATTATTCCACGCGCGGCATTGGTTCAAAATATTTTGACAATTTTGTTTATTTGACAAAATGAATTTGCTCAAAATTTTACCGTCAGACATCGATTAACGATGTTCCCAAATCAGTAACCACGCCAACTAAGTGAAAAAATATTTCAAATAAAGAAACGGTGTATCAAACTGAATTTCGGGAATTGCATTTCAGATCTAGGAACTTCTCTTTCAAATTTTGCCAATAACGGTGTATTTAAATAATTAATAAAATAAACTTTTACATAGGTGATGCTGACCCTTAAGCGCCGAAACCTGGGTCTTGAGTTCTGATTTTTATGTGGTTCGTAAAATTTTATTTTTTTAAATATTTAAAATTGAATACCACAAAGTTACCAGAGAAAGACTTTTATTCCATGATGATGTATTTTTCCCATATAGGTACTGGAGGCATGCCCTTGGACTCGAGTGCAAAAAGAGTGAATGAATGGGATGAAAATTGGATCTAGTCATTGCCGAACGATGTGCGGATGTGGGAACGGGAGGAGGATGCTAACATATTTCAGCTTCAGGCCGCACGATTGATCCATTTCCGTATCGTTCCGAAACAACACTCCGCCAACTGCCGTGTTCAACCGATCGATCTGTCTGGACGAGGCTTCCCCCGTGTCATCAAACCAATGACTATGATGGATCAATCGGAGGTCCCCCGCTTAAATTACACAGCAGCCATTCCCTTCCTTTAGAGTTCCACGAGTAGCATTCCCCCCTCCCCCTCGATGTGTTTAGGCCTCACCGAGACCGAATAGACAGCGAGGCCGCCGCGCCGTGTTTATTTTTTGACTTAATCTCGCCCATCGTCCGTGGGAAAGCTAAAAAAAAATCAACGAATTTAACTTCTAATCAATACCGTCAAAGGACCGGATGCGAACGCGTGTTGTTGCCTATCGTGGACGTTTCCCTTTCGGGACAATAAGCGATTCCGAAGAGGCCCCGCGCGCGGCATGTCAAGACAGGAGTCATATAGATCCCATCGGTTTGATAAAACAATTGATTTCCACCGGCGAGCACGCAAGAACAGCTCATTCACTTGTTGGATACGGAAATTTTATTTTCTCCCCGAAATAGACGAAAAAGAGAGCAGCGCACGAAAGGGAGTATCGCCACCCGAGGCTTACACTGCGACAGTAGCGGTATGGTAATTTCGGATAATGTCGCTAGAAAATGGCGTAAAAATGCTAATTTCTAAAACTTAGCAGTAGTTTTGTTTCGAAAAATGTGGAAACTCATATGTTACCCGATGAAGTTAAAAATAAGCTAAGTTACATTCCCACTCGAAATTACTTTCGAGTCCTCGGTTAGAATCTGCAATGAGAATGCAAGGAGAATCAAATAGAGGAAAATAGTACCGGAGGGACTTTTTGAGCGCTATTCCATAAGTGCTCATTCATGAGGAGATGCAAAAAAAGTTTGTGACACAGTTTTCGTTTTTTTAGTCACACATAGTGAATGTTTTAGAAATGTATTTTTCTTTCGTCTTTTCGTTGTTTTCGTGGAGCTTATTAATACTGAAGTCATTTTTAATGATTTTTTTGCAATTAGAGATGTGTTCGTAATTTAGTTCTTATGAAATGTAACTCATTTATTGCGTTAGTCATTCAAATAATTGTATGTAAACAAACATAATAAAAAAGTATATATTTGTCGTTGCTTCCCAACGTTATACCCACCTTCCATGTACTCAATATATACCTACATTAACTAGTAAAATGCCAAGGCAGTTTCTCCGGAATGTTGTTATAGGCTGTTGCGTTATTTGAATCTATTTGCAAAGCAAAAAAGTGAATGAGAAAATTTGTTAACTTGGGTAAATTTTTTAATAATTTTGCATATTTACTTTATGATTTCTAATATTGGAGCATGATATTTATGCTTTGGAATCTTAACGAAAATGCTAAGAGATAATGAAACGTGTTATGAATGTAAGTTTTCATAGCAGTTGTTCGAAATGTTATCTATTTAATTGCAAAATGTTCGTATTCTTAATCGCACGTTAGGATAGAAATCACTGTTTTCCATTTAAATATATTTCGCTTGACATTTTCTTTCACAGTTGCTGAGATTTGAAATCTATATTTCTATTATATAAGATGTTTTGGGTTGAACTCAGCCTGAAAATCTTCAGGCGCATTTGATAGCGTGAGAGACTATACCTGTTATTATTTCTATGCTCAGGAAATAAACCCTTAGATCCATTCCGAGAAAGGTGCTTGGTGAGTTTTGTTTCAGGCTGCAAAATCAATATCCTTGCTGCGTAAGCAAAGTTTCATCGTTTGGGATAGCCCAGTGGTTTGTCTCCCTCAGAGTTATGCTTACATTCAGATCTGATTTGTTGAAATACAAACCTAACATGGTCGGGTATGGTATTTTTGAAGAGTTTACATGATTGAGTTAATCCGTTCAATTGATTACTTACTCTCTTTGCCCACTTGGATTTTCGATTTTTTTCTCTTGAGTGTCGTTAAAAATATGGCCATATTTTCCTCGTAATCAATCACTTGACAAATCTTCTCCGTCACGTTGGTTAATTACATTGAAACGTCATCTGCAGTGAAAAACTTTTTTTTAAATGTCAGCACCAGACAACACAATGCCAGTCACGCACTTTTTGAAAGTTAAATTTGCAAGCTATAATTAAGGAAGATGAGTCATAAAATTAATTTAATAATTTGATTAATAAAAAAATATAATTTTATGATCCTAGCTTCTGGAATTTAGATGAATCAATTTCCCTAAATTGAAAAAAAAATAAATAGCATACATATATTCTTTCCTAAACTTGCTTCTTTAGGTATATAGATGTACATTTTACGTAAACTCACATGCGAGCTTCAAAAGATGTAGATTTATGGAACGCGATCTTATCATTTAAAACCTGGAATTCCTCGGAAGAAAAATGACCTTTCTGGCCTCTTTCTTTTTTCTCCGTCAGCTATTTGGCCTGGAGATGAAATCTTTTATATCTTCTGCTACTTTCCTTTCATACACCGTGTCCTTGAAAGAAAGCTGCAGACTCAATCCTTTGTTCCTTGTATATCCATTTCATTTCACTCTGACTTTTTCTCTCTTGCTAAATTCTTATTAAATATTAGATCATTCAAAATTAAGATTTTCAATGAAAACCCCTGACCAATTTGTAAATTAAGGTGGAACAAATTATTTTTAGATAATATTTGCCTGAATTAATTTCAGTAGACTGGCAGTTATATAATATTTTTAACATTTTAGGATATTCATTTACCACATCTCAGCTGAAGAACGTATCTTACCGCCATTAATTACAAGACATAATATATAAGTACAGGGCATGTAAATATCCTCAAAATCAGAAAAAAAGCTTAATCCATTTTTAATTTACTGCAGTAGCACAAACAATCCTCTAAATTCTATATCAATACTGTCTTATGATGAAAAATCAATGCTCTGTGTACACGTGTATAGTATAAACCGATTGATTCTAGCGCTTTAAACATCATCGAACATTTTAGATGATCGTGATGTGCATTACCGCTTTCAGATAATTTCTTGCTGCGATTAAACGCTAATACCTCTATCTCCTGTTATCTTATCACGCCCACTCAATTCATCCCATGAGGCGTCTGAATTGATATAAATTATGTTTTCTGATTACTAGGTGATCGGAATATGGTACCCATAAAAACATTTCGAAATTTTTTTCTATCTTTTGAAATATTTTCAAATTATGCTATCTTCCATTTCTGATGCATCAGGGGACTCCGTAGATGGAGCTTAATAAAACACATCCTCAATTCATAGCTTATTTTATGTAGCACGCCAATACCTATTACCAATCCAGAGAGTAATATTTGGAGGATATAAATACTGAGTGAGATAGACAGAAAATAAAAGTCATGATCACAAAAGGGCTACAGCATAAAATATTTTCCCTCAAGGTTATGTTGAGGAAGGAAAAATTAAACGTGTTCCTACCGGCACTGCAAAACAAGGAATGAACTCATTTTGTTAATTTATCCTATCCTTCTATATTTAGGAAGTATTGAATGGAAACTTGGTAAAGAAAATATGTGATATTGGACTGAAAGATTTTATCTCAAAGAAATAAGTTCACCGTGCCTAAAAATGTCCTTATTGGACGGGAAATCTGTATCATGTGGTTCACGAATTCACTTTCCGGCAAAATATATCTCGACCTCACTGTGAAAGATCAACGAAAGAGGGTGAACGCACGACTCTGAACGCATTTCGCATTCCTTTTTTATGTGCATAATATTTCAATCGAGCAGTCAGCCTATGCAGCCCGCTGGTTGGAAAGCGTCACAAATAAAATCTCGACACACAAGCGTTTCCCTTTCCTTTCCCCAGCTTCCTGATTTATATATACATATTTTTTTCTTTTTGAATTCGACTCATTTTCATCTTCCCCGCCAAAACCTGTGTTCGTCCTTTCATTTGTACATGTTCATTTCCAATTCCTATGTTTGGATGAATTTATATTTTAATATATATCACTCTTCACCGCACTACACTTCACCGCAGGAGGAATAGCAGGTCGTGAGGTGAACGTTCCGTGCAGCCCGATTCACTTTCCCTTCGGCAGGCACCCCCCGCCACTACCCCTCTCCCAAAGTCGACCTCCTCCCACTGTTTCTCTTCATCGTTTCTCTTCCTCACGCAGCGCAAAGCAGCCAGCAAGTCAGCAGGCCAAGCAAACCGCTCTCTTCATATACCTTTCTCTACCGCTCTCTCTCTCTCACCCTTCCCCATCCAAAGGGTTCTCTACCCTCTCTGACATCGATTTTAGCATGCAAGGGGCCACTAACACCGGGTCTCCAATCCAGTTCCTTCCTTCTCTCTCCCCCTCCTCCCACTCTCTCTACCCCTACAGCATTCTCCCCATACTATCTCTCCTCCCACCCACACTCCTTCCTCCCCCTCCCCCTTCCCCGTCAGAACGGTTAACCTAGGTCACGCAAACCTCCGCCGCTACCACCAACGGGAGACGGTTGGGAGTTTAAAACGGGTCTCCGAACTCATATTGTTCGCGATTCAAAAGATACTTTCACGCCGTTGAAAAAAATTGTGACCGGCTCTAGACGCGTGTACAGTGCCACAAGGCATTGTCCTATGATACCATTGGTGATTTAGATGGTATCCCATGGGTGATTACATCAAATGGGATGCTGTAAATAAGGACTGGAGGGTAATTAAACAAAAGCAAGCGAAATTAAGCGGTGAAACGCCTTCGGGAATCCAGCGTTAATGTGAGAAGAACGATGAATCAATATATTTTGAGTTTGTCGCATTATGTTTTAAATAATGGGAGTTTGTGACTACGTTAGTGCCTGGGTGCGTTCGCGAAGATGGCTTCATTTGTCATGATAAACTCGAAATTTTCACGGTTCAAATAATAATTTCACGCCATTAAAAATATTGCGACCGGCTTTGACGCATGTTGTGTCACAAGACATTGTTCTATGATATATCAATGTTGATTTAGATGATATCCCGAGGGTGAGAACATGAAGTGGAACGCTGTAACTAAGGATTTGAGGGTAATTAAGCGAAATCAAGCAGTGAAACACCTACGGGTATCCAGTATAAATGCTAGCAGGACGATGAATCAATAGCTTTTGAGTTTTTCGCATGAAGTTTTAAATAATGCGAGTCGAGTAATTACATCCAAAGCTGCCGAAATGCATCGAAATTTCTTTCGTCTATCAAACTCGTACTGTTTGCGAATCAAAAGACGCTTTCATGCCATTCAAAAAGTCGTGGCCGGCGCATGCGAGCGTTAGGTGTTATTAGCCATTGTTCTATTACGTCAGTGGTGATCTTAATGATAATACGGGATTTATTGCACCAAAAGGAGTGCTATGAGTTTGAAAGTAATTAATATAAGTCAGTCATTGAAACGTTTGCAGGACGATGGACCCTAAGCTTCGAGTTTGACTCATGAAATTTTAAATTTTCGGAGGTTAGAAATTAAAATAGTTCATGCAATTTCAATTTTGAGGTCTTTGTGTACGAACAGCAACCGAAATGTTTCAAAACTACTTTTTAGCGCAAAGGAAAACATTATCCAAGAAGGCTTGCGATATCTTCCCGATGTGTTTCATTAGGGAGGAAACCCCGTGAAGGCTTTATTTTTGTTAGATTTTTACGCGTATACTTTCTAAGCTTATACGTTGCTAAAAATTCCGCCTTGGTTTTCTGATGAAATCATGATAGCATTTAGTCAGGACTGTCGTTGATTTTGAAATTATTTGTTAAACAATTGATTTTGACCAATTAATGTTACAATTACGCTAAACATTTTTTTACAGGAACAAGTTCCGTGTCAAACTAAAAACTTGGGTCTCTTTCGCCAGGGGAAAGTTTTCACTTTGGAAATTTATGTATTTAACCCATGTATTTAACTCATGAAGTTTGTTTAAGCAATACTTTTCTCAGAGTCAGAGAGATCCTATTATAGAACATTGGGAAAAACTGTAGTATTTATCGCTGTTAAGTGCAGCTTACTGCATTGCTCCCACACACTTCAAATGTAAACCTACCCTCAGCATAACCATATCACGCATAAAAATTCCAATACCTGTCGTAGGTCATGAAATTAATTTGACCGTCAACAACAAATTATGCTTTCTGAATTTATTACGCATTAAGAACGCAGTTACTTGTCAGTTGATCATCAATTCATTATAAGTAGCTTATAAATGTTTTGCAACTTTATAAGTATTGACATGTTACTTTCATTGGAATCATGTCACGAGTTTGCCAATCCACCCCAACTACAACTATGAATTGGTTAGTTTGATAATTTTATACTGCCCAATATATTATGAACTCGTCTTTAGATACATAAATATTTTCGGAGTTTCTGGTATCTAATTTTATTCTCATTTCCGGGTGATATTTTTCGGGTAATTTTGCGTATTTGAGAAAAGTAATCCACAGGATCGATAAAGTAAATTATATTTTAACCGGTATCGTCTAAGGCGCATTCAGTGAATATTGGAATTGATAAAGTGTATTATTGCAATTTAATGGATTTTTAATGTTTTATTTCATTTCCAAACAATCAGAAATCCTTCATTCAAACGTGTTTCTACTCTCATGTTCTGTATTTTTTTACAATAGTTATTGGAATTTACGAGTTACAGCTTCTCTCCTTAAATATTTGTTGAAAAAAATCCGCTTTGGCTTTCTCATGATGGTCTGCTAGCACATAGTCAGGGCTGTATTTCATATTAAAAATTATTGTCAAACAATTGATTTAGACCAATTAATGTTACAATTACGCTAAACATTTTTTACAGGAACTTGTTCCGTGTCAAACTAAAAACTTGGGTCTCTTTGACCAGGGGAAAGTTTGCACTTTTGAAATTTATGTCAATCCTACGATGGATGCCCCCAAGATCATAATGGAAATGAAACTGGAAAGAACCTTTGATAATTGTACTGTGGTTGCTGTACGAAGTTTGTCTAACGGATGAATATTAGCGAAAACTCAAGAATTGTAAATCATCGAGTAGAGTAGTGGCAAGTACCTTAACTTACCCTAGCAGTTATTAATTGGTTCTGATAAAGGTTCTTTTCTGCATTTTAAAATATATATAATATATATATAATAATGTTTTTATAAATCATAAGTAAAAACTTAAGTCAGTAGACCTACTTAAAATGGCAGAAAGCCACCACAAGTTCATGTTTCAGGAAGTCCCACCACTTTATTTCTTATTTGTGCCATTAAATGATTTAATACCTTGATTGCATTAATCATTATGTAATGGTAACGGTAACAATTTCAGCGAGCCGCCACAAGGCCACTGAGGGCAGGGCCGCAAGACATAAGCCTTTAATAACATTTTTGAACAAAAATGTGGTCGATCAATATATTTTCCGCGTGCATAATTGGCTGTTACTCTTGGTTCTAATGAGTTCTTGAACCGTGTACGGAAATGAAAAGTTTTATTCTAGTTTTGGGGTACTCTTTTTAGCCAGGGTGTTGAAATCCGGCCCTAATGCGATGGAGCAGGATAATCTAATCACTGAGAGAAGATAAAAATCAGTCCCATTCACTTATCAAAATGTCATAAATCTTCTCACTAAATTAAATGGCTTAACCCAAACGCCGCTCTTCACAACGAACAGAAGGATTACGAAAAAAAGATGCCATTACCGCTAACTATCTTTACTCTTTTTAGTTATTTTTTACCGGGTGCAAACAGAGCTTTGTACACATATTAATCCACTTACTTTATGCTACCCAGCCTAAAAAAACTGGATTTTAGACTTGCAAGACAAACGGAATGTTTTATTCGTCGGTAACGTCCTAAAAAAGATGTTGATCAACAATATTTTTCAAAATGAATCTACCCCTTCTTGATATCTACCCCTTATACCATCCGTCAACCCCATCCTATCTACTCCTTCCTAAAATCCTCCTGATTCCCATGCCTGGTCGCCTCAAAATTTAAAGAACGCTCTATCTGAACCGCTCTAGTGAATTTTAATGTCTGCTTTAAATTAAAGATTTTGCTCTCTCCTTTCTTGGCTACATTTCGAGGCAGTACCTGCGCTGGCGGTGAATGCATCGGGGCCATCATAAATGTTATCCTGTCCGTCAAGAATTTAGTTTTTAAGGATCAATTTCAGCTTCTTACGCAGTAAAATAGTCATTAAAATCACGCTACACAGTCAAACAAAACTAAATTTTAGACGAATTAAACAAAGGAATAGGAGAAGAGATGTAGACGTAGATAAAATAAGAAATAAAGAAGTGTACAGAAGGGTAGAAGAGAGGAAATGGCCATTTGGAACATAATACAGAAAAGAAGATCCCTACTGATTGGACACACTCTGAGACACAATGGGTTTGTGAAGAATATAACTGAAGGACTAATGTATTAAAAAGTCCCAAGAGAAAGCCCAAGGTATACATGCATAGACCAAATAAAGAATAAAGTACATAAGACCTACAAGGGAGCAATGGAACTAGCATTAGATAGGAAAGGATGAAGGGCTGCTGTCAATCAATATTAGGTTTGAACGATGAATGGATGAACACATCAATCATATTGCGACACAATTTGAAAAGCAAGACAAGAAAAATAATTTACTTGAATTAAAGTTTATGCTGAACATGTTAAAAGAAAAACTTTGTACAATTCCACAATATGATGTATTTTACCGATCGATTTCAACGTCTGAGCGTCATTGTCAAGGTATATATTGTTTAATACCTTATTATGAATACCTTGACAGTGACGCTCAGACGTTGAAATCGATCGGTAAAATCATAGAGTAAGTATAATATAATATAATAAGCTTACTCTATGGTAAAATAAATCATATTGTGGAATTGTACAAAGTTTTTCTTTTAACATGTTCAGTGCAACTAAATTCCACCAAGTATCGCCTGCCTCCATTGATATTATTAACGTTTATGTTTGGATAATTTGTTTTATTTATACAGGGTTATTCACGAAGGACCTGCAATACTTCAAGAGGTGGTAGAGCATTAGCTTTAAAGTACCTTATGTCTTATGAGCATGGGGTCACCACTTCTTCCTAAGCATGCAAAGACCAAATAAATGTGAAAGGGCATAAAAAGAACTACCAGGGAATAAGGGAACTCGCATTAGATAGGAAAATATGGGTGGCTGCAATCAACTAATCGAACAGTAATGAAACAAAGGGAAAAGTTTCATACATTTTTGACGTTCGAAAAATGCGTTGATCAACAAGCTTTTTCCAAGTAGATTTATGTAACCCATATACGCTGAGCCATCACAATAGACGCGCATGGAGTTTCGTGCTATTCCCTTTGTCTGGCTCGCCCATTCTCCCTCCCTTCACACTTCCTTGCTCGTCCCTCTCTCTCCCATCCTCGGCAAAGCCATTTTGCCCGAAAATTATGGATTCCACCATTGACCAAGTCGGGGGCGACGCCCCGGTGTTGGGCAGGCCACTGAAGGAGAGAAAGGGTTGCCAGGGGAACGGAGTGGTTGGGGGGGGGGGAGAAAGGTGTGTGGCGGGGGAGGGAAGGGGGTGGGAGTGAGGATCGTAATCACGGCGCCACATTCAAGGGAAATGGGAGGCCCCTCTCTCCTGCCTTATACCCTTGCATTCAACGGGGCCTGGGCAAATGACCCCACCGCCATCCGTAAGTGCGTCCAAATGGGAGTGGGCCTCACCTGGCACTCACTGTCCCCACGCGACCGTCATAAACCACTATCGCGCAACCAATTATCCTTCCCATGATGTCACCAGAAGAGCGTATGCGTAGGGCTCATGCCAAAGGTATTTACGTAAGGCTCTAAATCGTTGTGCAGACTCGATGATTCCAAGCTTACGCATTACTCGCTTTTTTAAACTATCGATCGTACGAAGCATAGCCCTGAAAAAGCTTCGCCTCTACATAATAGGACGATACTCACACAAAGCCTTAAGGTAGATTGAGCGAGATATTTTCCTAGTCATAATGGACACCATATTCGAATTTTATTTTTTGAATTCAGCGTCTGTAAGATGTATGAAGTAAATATTGTAACATTAATGGAGCAAAAATATAGTTATATAAGACAAAAATTCTCAGTAATTATATAAATATAACTACATAAGTCTCTTTCTTGACTCATTTTCTCACGTCGTATATACCGTGAAAACGCCTTCACAGCAGAAGATTTCTTTTGTGATACTTTGAAAATTACTGCGGTGAATAATTCATTAATTTTTATAAACAAGTGAGAAAACATACTTATTACGCACCGTTAGTTTCTTGACGAAATCTGTGTGTTATAAATTCCTAATTTTTACAATATTCCCCCACTGGAGCGCACAGCAGTAATATATCCCATGCAAAAAAAGCTTATACTTTTAGGCAAATTTCTCAAAAAGTAGTTCAACAAGGGGTTAGCATTTTGATATCATTGGAAAGAAGAGTGTTTTTCCTTTTAATATGAGGTCAACTTAATCAAATTCTAGGTGAAGTGATATTTCGCTCGAACTACCTTGGCGCTGCATTCCACCAGGAAATATTAACTACGATAATTTCGTCAAAAAGAGCCTTTCTTTTGACTGGAAATGAGTCCAGTCGAGGGTATTGTGCATACTTTGGCTTGTATAATTACCTGTAATCATTTATGTAACGAGCTCATGCATGCATAATCATCACGCCGCTTTATTTCGCGGTAGGCACAGTCAAAAAGGTTGACTTCTTGGTGATAGGCCTGTAAGTCTGACTCTACTTTAATAATTTTCTCCATACTGATCTATTCCTGCATACCCCTTTTGCTTAAGCTACACTTCAAAATTGATTCATGCATGCCATCCGGTTCTTAAGACGCTTAATATTTCTTCTCATGAAATTATCTTCCACCAAATTTATCAGGGACTTCCCGGTCAACCCCTCCCTCTCACATAATTTACTCTTCTCTCATAAATGTTTCGTTATTCTGTTCTCATCCATTCTCTCAAAGTAGGTAAACCAAAGAAGCACGTCCACTCATACATGTCCATTGCCGAAGCATTCGTTCCGCATTCTTTCAGAATTCACTCATCTCAAACTCTATCCTTGCTGATTTTACCAAAACAATTCTCAAATACATCATCCTCACTTCATCTCGTTGCTCTTATGCTTATTCTGGCATACCCAAGATTCGCAACCATACAGTGAAACGTGAAGGTGTAAACCTTTTGACAACTGCAATTTTGTATTCCTTAAGGCCGTTTTACACGATGAAAGATTTTGTACAAACGAATGTACGTGAGATTGCACGTTTGTCTCAACGAAATTAGAACAGGTTCTATTTCCCGTGCAGGCATTGAGACATTCGCACAAGCGTTCATACAATTTGCCGCTTTACACGATACATTTTGCCCCATGCAAGAGTTCACGGGAGAGTTTGTACATACAAATGTACCGTGTAAAACGGCCTTTAGACAAACATTCATTCCTGGATGTATGTACTGATATTACTATTCAAAACGAACTCACTATGTAGTTTAAATTCATCAGTGGTAGCAGTGGTTGTTAAGGGAGGTGAACCGATGAACGAGCCTGGTCGATGGGCAATATGGTCCCGACTGATGGAGGGATTATTTGATTTGAAGTTCTTTCAGAATTACCCCCAAGCCCCCTCAAGTAAGGACTGGGATTCAACTGAAAAATCTCCGCTTCTGCAGGGACTGGTACTCGGACCCTTTATTATGGGAAGCCATTAGTCAATCACCATATCTAACCGATCCCTATTTAAAATTAATTCACGATTATGAAAGCATATCCTTCTTGTAAGATCTTTCAGCACCTGTGATTATATTTTCTGTGTCTTCTGGTTCTTGTGAATGTTAGTAACTGTAATTTTTTTCCATGATTCATGTATTTTAATTTATTTATCTGTCACGTTCACTTATGTAAAAGACCTTTGAGCTGCTTTTTGGAGATAAGCTAATAAATAAAAATATTTTCTTCTTTCATAAATAGAATTAGACTCTCTGAGAAGAATCGCATCGCTAGAATCTTAAATAGACATGAATAAACTACTTGAAAAAATTAAATTGAGTGCGTACATTTAAAGAAAACATCAGTATGTACAGAGTCAGTAAGGGTCATGGGGAAAGCTAGATAAAATGGCATGGGTTACAAATTGAGAATCAACGGTAATATTTGTAAAAATGAGAAGCAATACATTTCAGCCATCTTCAAAAGATTTTTTTCATCATTTCTTCCCAACTTAATCAATGAAGCACTCCGAAAATTGAAAATCAATGCCATGTGCTTGCGTGCTCAAAATTTCTCATAATTCCTGCAAATAAAATAACCTCCAAACCTATGCGGTTGCCGAATTCGAATCCGTGGTTGCATGCCAACCATTTGATGATCATCATTAAGAATAATGTTTCAAGCTACGGAGACCGTTTCCCAAAAATAAAGTTTTAAGCCGCTTTGGGTGTATACCTAGTCAAAATAATCTTAATGCAATCCAACCAAATTTGTCTGATGGGTATTCCATCCACCGCGCATTTCCTTCTTTAGCATTGTTTGACACAAAATTGTTGTTTTTAAACCATCCTGATTGCTGTTTGGCTGGGTTTTGTTTCTCTGCTAAACGGCCTGCTCTGAAATATGTTAATGGTCACGTTTGAACCTGATATTAAGGAGTTTTTTTTTACATGTATGGTTATAGTATTTCGTTGGAATTGGTGTAAAACTTGGAAAGAAAGAATAGCATACCAGGAAGACAGGCATAATGCGGAAGGCTTGTCTTCATAGGCTAAAGTATTGACGTTTCTAACTATGACTTTTGCGCTCTAAACGCATTGCAGTACGTAACTAATTTTTCATTGATTATTATCAAACTGTTGCATGATTTTCATTCCAGTTTTCTTTTTTATGAAAGAAGAAAGTTTTTTTTTATGGATTCAAATCAAATCTAACTTTTCTACAAACTGTCCCCATGACATACATTATCATTTCACGTAGCGTTAAATAACTGCATTATTGAAATTCATCTTCTGCTTACTTAATCATACATGCAATTTATCAGTTACGTAGAAAACAAAAAACTTGATGCTAAGAGACTATACTATTAAGCCATTATCAAGAGATTACACAAACTGTAATGAGGGTTTTTCTTAAAGAATATTGATTGTAACAATAATGTCGAGGGCAAAAATTATGATGTAACCACCAATGTAACGGCATGTTGCTGCAAAGTAAACGCTTGCTCTTGTCTTATTAGTGAACTATTGATGACAAAAATGGTAGTTTTGGGAGATAAATTAAATATTACAGGAAAAATGAACCAATAAGCATTGATTTAAAATCAATAATTCTGGGAATGTTTTGACCCTGATTCCGAAAAGCGTAATTACATATTAGGTTTATCAGTTTTCATTTTTCTCAAACTTTTCCTCATCAAATTTTTCCTCTTTTCCTATCGTTTTCCCCCTCATTTTAATGGAGAATATTTAATTATATTATTCAATATGTCAATATTTATTATTTGATTAACATTATAAGCTTGAATGTCTTCCATTTGGTGTTGGGATTTCACTTGGAAATTTATTCCTTCCCGAAAGCTGAATTAGTAAGTTGGTTTTCCTTCTCCAAAAATTAATTTTTCCAAAACACTAACCGACGTCGACGTGCATCGGGCATTGGGGACAGATATCCCCCAGCGCTTTCTCACAAGTCTCAAAGTAGAGTCAAGGTCGGATACAATCCCTCCGGATAACAATGACAAATTTGGATAATCAGCCGTCTCTTGGTCGTGTTGATGTGATTCAATCGATTCCCTTCCAACCTTTTCGTGGCATTAATGCGGAATCAAATCACCCGCAGACGCAACGCCTCCCGTTCTGCCGGCTTGGCATTTCGGATTCGTCGTGACGAAACCCCCGATAGTGAAAAGAGAATTATGTGCTAGTGGTGGAATGGCATGCACGACCTTGAATATTGCCAAAATAAATTCTTCGTTTTCCACTTTTGAGTGGCTGTTTGAGGTGATTCCCTGCGGGGACGATCAAGGGACGGACGTGGCGCGACCTCAAACAACGAAAATAAGAGCGATACAAAAAAAATAAGGTCAATGCATTCAACACGCGAGAGGCGGCGGCGATGTGAATATAAAAACAGGGTCTGCGTTTTAACGATCCCTTTCGTCGAAAGCGAAGCAGTGGAAGAAAGCAAGCAAGCACACTGCTGCGAGCACCGGAAAGAAAGCATGCTCGGGTCAAACAGCCCGAGTACTTCATACGGCCACAAGCCCCTTCTGACCCCTAAATACAGTGGTAGCGAAACATGGTAGCGTAGACTATAGAATGGTCTTTTCCTAAATGAGCAAATTGGAGGCTGCTAACTTCTCTGAATATATAAGGAACACGTTAAAAATTCCGTGCTGCTACGGTAGGCCCAATCACATGCGCATAATTTAAGAGACAGATTACAGGACCGAAAGGTTAAAAAAGTCATTTTTCCGCCTACGAGGGACTACAATTGGTATGATCGAAGCCTTAAACAGGTTTTTGGTAGCTTTAGTTTATTTGTTTAGCTCTTTCACGTATTTTTCAGTGTTTTATGCCTGCATGTAATGCACATTTATTTTACGTGTCTGTAATTCTGTAATAATATTTGCATGTCAGTATAACTGTCGAGGAATGAAGATGTTCGACGAGAGTAATTTTCCCTTGGAAGACAAGAATATGTGATTTTGCTTAGTAGCTAGTTATTGTTACTATTGATTCACCCCCCTAGAAATGTATTATCCATGAATTAATAGTGCTAATAGCTAATGCTAATCAGTAGTAATATGCTAATCAGTGTACGGTATATTAGCATGTTTGCCAACACAGCGTTAGTTTCTAGTTTGGCCTTAGGTACATTTTTCTCCTGACTGCTTTCTGGTCCTCCTATCTTTCTGGTCCTCCTATGTACCTATCGGCCGGGGGAGCGTGCGAGGTTCTGATTTAAACTGGAACGAGTATTATGAGTAAACTCTTCTCGGTTTCTCCACCGGTTTGAACTATTCATAATTGCCGACGTTTCGAGAGACGACTCGCCACTCATTTTCAAGGCAATAATGTCATTAAGGCATTGTTGCCTTGAGAAGGAGTGACGAGTCGTCTCTCGAAACGTCGGCAATTATGAATAGTTTTAACCAAAGGAGAGCCCGAGAAGAGTTTACTCATATTATTCGCCGGGAAAGCGTTAGATCGTTGTTGGAACGTGTATTGCATTGAACGTGTGTGGAATCACTTCGAACCACACACCCTGGATGTCACGGTATTTCGTAGATGTTGTTGAAAAAAAGTGGGATATAGAAAAAACTGGGGGGAGAAAGAATTAGGGTCTGAGAAGTGTGAGGTTTAGGGGTAGGAATATTTGTAAAACGAGAAAAGGGAACGAGGAGGGTTGGGAGGGCAGTGCAGATTGTGAGTGGCTTGAGGAGAAGCGAGCAGATGAAAATTCATGCTCAGTTCACTTTACCATAGTAGGTAGAGATGTAGTGAATCATGGTGGCATTTGAGCAGAATGCCCTTTTCAATGGAAGAGTCCATTCCCCCACGAATTTGCTTCACGCAGAGAAGAGTAAAATAGCTTCCGTGTTAGACTACCAGGGTTCCAAAGGTTGTAAACCTTCACTACCATCTTTAAAATGCTCAATCTCGCTCTCTATGGCTTTTAATCCTATTGTTTAGATTAGAAACTGCGTTCGGTTACGAGTAATGCAAGTGTATCCAGCGTTGTTTGAATCGTAAACATTTTCGTGAAACATTCTACCCTAGCCTCCGAGGTTTACCTAAGCCGTAACACTTTTATTTATTAGTCATACGAAAAGGGCAAGGGCCTAGCCACATTGACACACCGGTTCCCGTAATATCACCGAAGTTAAGCAATGTTGGGCCCGGACGGCGCGGCGCACATTATCACGCGGCGGCGGTTAGATGGGTGACCATACATACCTTCACCGTGGCTCTCTTGTCCCGTCTGCATGTGGCAGACAGGCATGGGGTTAGCACAATGGATCAAGAAAGCCGAAGTGCCCGGGTTCCTGTCGAAGGCCCCCCTACAAACAATCTATCTAGTCATACGAAAAGCGTGGGAAATGTGATTACTGTGAACTTCTTATGGAGAGGTTGCAAAAAGTTTGGCAATTATTTCGATAACAATATATATGCCATTAAGAAAACATTAGCACTAGTTTTCCGAGGTATTTTATGAAATTAATAGGAAACAAATTTATAAAGTAGTAACTGCATTTCCACATTTTTCTCGATCGATATACACGTCTTGACACCAGATTGGCTGTGATGAAAAGACAATTTGACAAAAATTAATAAAAGAGAATATAAAGAAATTGGCTTATCGACGTAGAAATTCTTGATTGGAAACAGTACAAGTCATTTGCTACCTTTTTCAGTAAGTTTTATACCTGTTTAAGCGATTACCTCCAAAGTATTACCAACTGCCGCTTTCATGTTACTCAAGGTGCCACTTATTTGTGAGGCATGTGATCCATTAAGGTAACCCAAAATACTTACACCTGGAATACACGTCCATAGATTTCGTGTCCTTAGGTATACTGTAATAACAGCGCAATCCAGGAATTTTTGTATTTCTGCAGTTATAAGTGACCATTCATTGTCTTATTTAAAGATAATTTATTGGACTAACGAAGTCTTACATGCCATAATAACCTTGGATTTGAATTTTTTCCCTTAGCCCCGCAAGGAAATTGAAAATTTTAAGCCTCAAATTTACAAACAGATGACGAAAGGATTTCGGGTGTTCGGGCCTGCAGACGCTACGGTTCTACTGATTTCTTCCCGCCCTTATAAACTATATTCGGTAATGGTTGCAGCAATTCCTAGCATGTGCTGTCCTCTCCCCTCCAACTATCCTTAGCCATCCCTTCTCCTGCTTAACGTCTCGCCCTGCGAAGACGATTGCGACCAAGTTTCGCCCCCACTATTAATCTAAAATGTTTATAAATTCTACCACACCACACATTCATTTTTCATAGATAGCATTGAGGTGGTTTCACCGGAAAATGATCTGAATGCTATTTTTTTTATATTTTAGCTACTTACAATTAGAGATAAACGGTGTCCTATGTTTCATATGAACAGCTGAAACATACTTTTCCTGGCTAATTTTTATCACAAACTGAACTTGAAGTTACATGCTGTTATATTCAAGACTGGGTAAGTCATGGGAAATAAATTTATTTTTCATCAAATTTAAATGGAATTCCCGCGAAAAACTGTTTATAGCAAGCAAAAACTACCTGGAAATTGAATAAAAATAAAATCTAGGCACCTATTCACATTATATTTCTGTATTATTAGCAAAAGGTAAAACGCCTTCTTCCTTCTATTCTTCTGTACATTTCTTTATTTTATCAGTCCATTTTATCAACAGTACCTGTCTACAACACCAGGTCTCGAAGGAGTCTATGGCCAGAAAGGAATGGAAGCTTTTGGAACCGTCATCGTCAACTAATGGCTACCCGATAATTAGACGCTAAATAGCAAATTAGATCACTAATGCATTTTCGTGCATAGGCGTGAAGAGGCGTAGGTACGTACACGTGAATGAGCATTCCAATTTTGTAATCACTCGGCAATGCGTGGGGGAGTGGTCACGTCATGAGGGAGACAGGAAAATAAAGGATTAATCACTCAAATTAATCCCCTATCACGTCTCTCACCGCCAACACGCAAATAAGCAAGTGTCTCATCCGCACGCTCTTCCCTCTGTCGGCCCCGTCTGCTCACGCTTCGAGAGAAATAACACGCCGCAAGCATTTAACTCAGGGAGTCGCCATTCACCTTCGCAGCAGCGCGGGCGTTCATGAGAGCGGCATCAGCTGACACGTCCCTAAGGGCGTTTAACAAGAGTCCCTTAATATGCTTATTAATTCTCCATGGGGAAAAGAGGAGATGGGAAAAATGAGGGGAAGACTTGGTAACGAGGAGGGGAGAGGAAAGTCCAAGGGGGGAGGCGAGATGGGTGTGCGTGGTGGGGGACGGGAAGTCTCGGGTGATCGTGGAGCATCGTTGGCGGTAAAGGAAGTGGGAGTGACCACTGCAATCCCAGGCAGTAACACCACGTCCAACAATAGGAGAGATGAGGAAAAGAAATGATTCACTCCATCACAAATTGATAGAAACAGGATTATTACCACGGTAACCTACTAGTATAGGCACCTTCAACTGGAAGAGAGTCAAACTAATCTAGATTCTAACAGGCGCAAGCCTATCTCTAAACTATTTATGTCTTCATCGTAGCGTAGGTCCCCGCTCTCTTCATCCCGTCCATAAAGTCTATTCTCTTTCTTCCCCTTCCCCGCTTACTCAACATAACCTTCTTATCTCCACCAGAAGATTCCTCTCCTCGCCCACCATACAAAGCACTTTCTCGTTCGAATTCATTTTCATTCACAAACAGGATACCAACACAAAGACTATCATCATCACAAATTATTTAATATCAATGTATATTTCAGTGAACACCACAAACAAATTTTTAAATCAATATAAATAACTTAAATACCTGTGTTTACGTTAATGTTGGATAGCTTTCTGATACATATTGGACGTGGTCTCCGAGCAGTTTTGCATTAAGAAGTTCCATACCATCTAATGGCATTTTAAAAGCACTATGCAACATAAAAGCATTGCAAAGAATAAACGCAGGTAAATAAGTGCCATTATAAAATTAGTTCTTAAAGTATAAGACCTGTACAATGAGTTTTGCATGGGTTCCTTTTTGAATGATAGTGGTTAAAAAAAATCACAGACATATCAACACACCGGAGGTAAAATTAGTTTTAATGTCTTACGTACACATATGTTTGAAAAATAGCATATTTAAAGTCTTAAACTATGAAATGATTCCAAATAACTGAGTTTTTAAAATAATAGGATCAACAATTTTCTTCAAAAATAACATTGCAGCATTGTTTGAAGGATGAGGGTCGAATAACGAAACAGATATATAATATTGGAGTGAATGGTGCGATAGAAAATGGTAGGCCGTGAAAGTCATGGATGAATGTGGTGGAAGAGACTCTAAAGAAGAGGAATATTAGGAGTCTTGAGAATCCTTAACAGTCTTCAGTCCGATAAATAAAAGGAAATATGCTAAGCAAAACTACTAGCAAACAACAACGAGAAAAGTGTAGATATATACAAGATACTTAACAAAGAGGTAACCAACGTGCTGGGGGGAGCAAATAGAAACTATTTAAAAATTAATTCAGAAGAGCAGAAGAATACAGAACTCACAATAACTGCAAATACTTCTATCGTACAACAGGCTTCTTTCGATAGATATTTAGTCCTACAAGTTTTTGAGTGAAGGACAGCAATGGAAAAACCACTTGTAACAATGAACATAAGGAGGTGCATACCATGTAGAAAGACTATTTCAAAAATTTACTTAATACTGAAAAACAGAGCATTAATGATACACAAGTAATCCAAAATGTCTAGCCTACAGTGGAAGACTCTATCGAGGAAGAAGTGGAGGGGACTCTGCTAACTCTTAAGAATAATAGAGCTCCTAGAGAGGATGGCACACCTGCATAAGTCCTTAAATCCGGAGAAAGACCCCTTTAGCTCGCATTACATGCTCTAATATTAATAATATGGAAAGTTAAAATAATTACAGAATAATGGAAGGCAGCAATGTGCTGCCAATACATAAAAAAGAGGACAGATTAGATTGTTATAATTATAGAAGAATTTCTTTGCGTGACACCACACATAAAATCTTCTCTAACATTGCAAGTAACAGGCTATGCAGAAGAGGGCTATGGAAAATGAGAACGAATAAATAATTAAGAGAAATATGTACATATCCTGACAAAATAGCATTGGACAAATGCAGAAGGTGGAGATGGGCTGGATATGTGTGCAGGGGAAAGAATATTCAACCCTTAAGAGGGTTTTACATGGAAAACCAAGTGGTTTAAGACCGCTGGTAAGGCCGAGACTCCGACGGTGGGATCGTACCAAAAGGGACATAGTAAAAGTTGAAGCGAATGAATGGAAGGCAGAAAGAGATGGCAACGTGCTGTTGGTGAGGCCAAAACTCTCCTTGGGTTTGATTGGCCACGTAGGTAAGGTAAGAATAGGAGAGCATGTATGGAGCAGTGCATTTTTTTTAATAAATAGTTTATTATTTAAGTGCATGTTTACATTCATGTTAACAGTTAAAAAAAATATATGAATTACAATTTTTTTTCTTCTTCCTTTACAAAATAGCCTATGAAGTCCTGCTAAGCCTTTCCAGGCTTGTCAGCAGGTGCTCTTTTTATGTCTCTTTATTTTAACTAGGTTATTCAATACATATTTAAAATCGATTAAATAAAATATTTATACATTAGTTCAAGTTTAAAATTTAAAAAAAAATTTGAATAATGTATTTAGTTACCTGTTCAATTGTCAGAAATTAGCATTTATGAAAAGTAAAAGACAAACCCATTTAATAGGCAATAGAAGAGAAAAGGCTATGCAAGGATAGGGCATCATGGAGGAAATTATTAAAAGAGAGCGTTTTCTATGCCTAACAGCAGTATTATGTAATCAAACATACATTCAGTATACATGCATGCACGTAGTATTGCTTGTTGTAATATATATAAGTAAGCATTCATGTCACACCACCTTCCTCTAACACATTCTTCGCCATTCTTACTGCTCCTCCCCCTATTCTTTTGCACTCTCCCTTCCCACTTTCTTTCCCATCTCTTCTCTCTTCTCTCTTTCTCTCCCTGTCTCCCCCATCCTTTCTCTCGCGAGCCGTGATTTCCTCAATGGGAGGCCCTCAAGTACGGTGGCGCCACCCCACTTGCCGGCGGTCTGAACTGGAACTAATCGCACTTCGTCATCGGAACGAGACTCTCGCCATATAGCCAGCCACCCTCTCCCTCTCGCCCACCCACCCACCCACCCACCCATCCACTCAATGGTGGAAGAGGGGGTGAGGAGGGAGGGCATTGGGATTATTAAGGGGGGGGGAGCAAGTGGCAAGGAGGGGAGAGTGGAGTGGGTGGGAAATGCACGAAGAGGACGGAGTATCATCGTATAAGGGGAAAATGGAATTAGTAGGAGTGTTGCTCAGAGGTTGGAGGATATATGGGGAAGTGCACAGGAATCATGAAGCAGGCATCGTCTCAACGATGTTAAAAACATGAGATCGGATTTTAGAAGGTGCTCTCAACGGGCGGCACAGTTTGATGTGCACACAGTTTAAAGAATTCAGCGTTGTGCATCTCCACCTCATATTTATTCAGCAATAGTACTCTCAGTAAACTATTACTGATGAATTTATGGAAGTCTGAGTGAGATATTTCTTTATTCACAAGAGAGACCATATATTAGATTTTATTTTTTTAAGAAAATATAGGATTTGATATGAAAAACAATGAACCTCACTTGCTAATGTTTTGCAATTTTTTTTGCTTCATCGGGGCTATAACTAATCCACACCATTTACAAGGAGCTAGTATCTACCTGAATTTTACTATTGGTACGAACTATAACAATTAATAATTTCCTATTAACCAAATGCCTTCGAGACATGGTGCTGGAGGAGGATGCTATAGATCAAATGGACGGATAGGGTGAGAAACGAGGAGGTATACAGAAGAATTGGAGAAGAAAGGACACCGTGGAGCACCATACGCCAAAGAAGAACACGGTGGGTTGGTCATGTTATGAGACACAGCGATTACATAAGTAACATAATGGAGGGAAAAATTGAAGGGAAAGTCCCCAGAGGAAGACCAAGAGACAAGTACTTGGGGCAAGTCAAGAGGGATACGGGGAAGAGGAACCATAGGGAAGTGAAGGAAATGGCATGGGATAGGGCGAAATGGAGGGCTGCAGTATACCAATCCTAGGATTGCAATACTATGATGATGATTAACCAAATAGCCAAAAATAATCTGCACCAAATATACGAGGAATCACACAACAAAGCAATCTCACTTGCAACAAATACTCTAAGGTTAATGTCTCCAGCATATATTATTGATGAAATATTGTTGATAATATGTGTAAACTAATATTTCCTTGTGAAAACTGGAATTAATTATATCCCTGATGAATAAAAATAAACTTGCACAAGGTTGGAAAAATAATAAACAACATATTTTACATCATACCAAGACCTACCTTCTCCTGAATAAGGCAAAGTAATTTAAAAAGAGGTCGAGAAAATAATTTGGATTTCAGAATTTTAATTTTAAGTATTATCAGTTGTAAGAAGAATGAAGTGGATAAGTAAATTAACATAAACGACGCAAGACCTTGTTTCACAGTACTGGAATTATCAGTACTTAACTAAATATATTTACATAAAAAGCTTTAAATTATATGCTTTACGCCGTACGCTGAAATCGCCATCAAAACCAATATTTTTATTTTTTGTACATTGGTAAAAAGTATTACGTTGAGCAACAAATTGTTTTTTTTTTAATAGTTGATAAAGCATATAAACGCGATCAATGCGTCAGAACACCCTCTTTTTTCCAAATAAAGTCTCTCTTGAGTGCACACTCAGTGGTGCACCTAGGGTGTCAGGCACCAATGGAAAAATGGAAGGGGTGGCCTTCCCCCCCCCCCAAAATTTTGATAGAAATGTTATTAACCTTAAAATATTTGCTAAATTATCCATCAAATCTTATTTTTGAGTCAAAGAAAACTATTTTTAAATTCTTTTTAGAAAAGGATTTGGCTAGAAAAGGAATTGGCATTTTTCTTTTAACATAGCTCAGAAAACGCCGCGCCACCCCAGTCCTGGCTGGGCACAGCCCCGGGTGCCAGGTGCACCACTGCGTACAGCCGTTCACGCGCTCTGCGCGCTCCACGGAAAACTGTAATTCTACTGCCACCATGTGTCGCTACCACTATAATATAGCGAGGATAAAATCATGAGGCAGATTCATGACGGTGCTTTCAATGGGTCTGCTCGATCAGCTGGTAATATGGAATGTAATTCGAAAGAGTAGTCGGCATTTTAACCATCCAAAACCGCATTGTAAGTTTTATTAATTTAATTAACTTTGTCACGTACGGAGAAAATTCTTTCGAGAGTTAATGAATGTGCGTACGTACAACAAGAACCCGACCTGTACCGATGAACCAGGAAAGGAGTTATGATGGGCGTCGGCGCACCAGGAATAGATACTGCTAATAATTCTCATACTTTCTCTTCACCTGTTCGCGCTTTGAATGGGCAGTGCTGTTCGGGGGAATGAGGGACCACGATCTCCTCTCCTCACTTGGGACAAAAACATGCTGGCTTACGTCACATCAACTCGATGTTGAATTTAGAATCATTAATAATATTGCTGATTTCAACCATTAAGTGTGCTTAACGGCCATTAAAACACGCCGATTACATTGGAATGCTATCTTTTCGATGATCCTTGGCATTATAATCTGATTTCAATCAAATGGTATAATCCAAATATCTCTTCTAATATACAAACACATGACTCCATACCTAAAACAGCTAAGGTGGTTAAAGGCACAAAATTAGATAAAACACTTCTTATGTGTGCACTTAACTACTTATACAAACATTTCGAAAGAATATACTCATATTACCTACTTGAAATATTCAATAAAAACCCGGGCCCTGATTGATTTCACCCGATCAAATCCATATCTTGTTTATTACCTCAGTCACCAATACACCACTTATCAAAACTCATTTAAAACAACCTCATGAAAATATTATAAATTCCTCCCTATCTTTAAAAGTTTGTCAGTTAACACATTCAAAACCAAGTTATACGAATATCTTTGACGAAACTTTGCAGCCTCTTTACCAATACAAAGGACTACAACATTCTAAAATTTGAGATGGACAAAAGATGGGGTACATTTTGCAAATTTAATTTTACAATTTCAATTTTTTTTAAATTTCAAAAAAGTAACTATTTTCAAATTTGACTATTGAATATGGTGCAAGAATGCCTTTTGTATAAAATGATTTTTACCGGAACTTTCTAGCTTTCTTATATCTGAAAAAATGGGAACATTCTGGGAATTTTTTTACAATTGCCGAATTTTTCATATCCCCGTATCTCCGCAAAAAAAATTAAAAATTTTCATAAAAATTGTGTACACAAACTTAGCTAAGTTTGTGTACACAATTTTCTAGGGCCTTATAAGGAAAACACACAAAAACTTTTGTGCAAATCTGAGATAGTAAGGACAACTCGTTCGTGATTTCTCATGGAATGACCCAAAGGGAATGTTAAATTCGTCAATGACGTCCTAAAAAAGTATTGATGAGCAATGTTCTTCAAAGTGGATTAATACTCATTTACGACTTGCCTTCTGATTTCCGAGATTGCATGGTTCACAATTTTTAGGACTGATCTTTCTGAACCGCGCTAGTATGTTTTAATGTCTTCTTTAAAATGCGAATAAGAACGATAATTTTGCTTTCTCTTTAGTTGGTTGAGTATCTAGAGAATCCCCACAGTTAGAGGATGAATCGGGGCCATCATTGATACAATCTTTTCCTTCGAGAGGTTATTTTTCAAGATAGTATTTTGATCCTTTTTCCTCCATCCCTCCACTAATTAGTTACAATTTAAGAAGCAAAGTGGAAAATTATACGCAATTAAATCTCATTCATCGCTTTCTTTCCTTGAAACTTTTTAATTTCGAAAAATTATGCGTCACTACACGTTAAAAAATACCGATGGGGCTGACATAATATTTAAAATAAATAATCTTTACACTACAAGTTTTTTCTCATGATCTTTATAGCAGGTTAAATTTTCGGCATTAGTATTGGTCTAATCTATAAAAATTCCAATTCAACCGTGAATAAAACCTAAGCTGCTGATGTAATTTTATCTTTGGGCCATTATTTTTTTTCTCCTTTACTAAATATTGTACGGTGGTAGCGAAACATGGTGGCAGTTACACAGAAGAACCTTCACAGTGGGAGAGTCCATTTTCTACGAACTAGTTTCGCACAAGAGAGTAAGTTTTGAATACCAAGGTTCCCAAATACGTAAACCTTTGTTTCCAACTTCAAAATACTCCGTCTGTTATTAGAACCACCTTTCTTGCTCTCTATGGCTCTTAATCCAATTGTTTAGATTGGCTTCTTCGATGGGTTTCTGCACAATCACCGTATTACGATGCAGCTTTGTTTAGAACGTAAATATTGTCGTGTTACGTGCTATTGACACTGTGCCGCCACCTTACGTTAAATGCAGTTATATAGGCAGCATTGACTACCTTGTGTTGTCCTCTCCCCTCCGCTCCTCACCCACCGACCCATTCCACACGACCCTTCCCCCTCAATGACGTCACGATTCGCACAGGCGGCTTCCTCCAAGTTTCGATACCACTATACAAGGGTCACACTGATCATTTTCCACTTTGCAACTGTGCAAGTACACGATGCTGGGATCTTCCTCATATTTCAGCATGTTCTACAGGTAAATGAGTTCAATATCATTTCTTTCACACTCGTATTGAAATGCGTGTCCTCTTCCTCATTATTTCGAAATAAATCCACTCTTCCACATTTATATTTTCTTTATTATTTGAATTTACACAGCTTAAAGAGAAGAATTGGTGAAGCAAAGGTAAAAATAAAACCCTTCTACCATTCATTCATTCATTCATTCATTTGGGAGCGTGGTGGCCTACTGGGTAGAGCGCTTGGCTACTGATCGAAGGGTCCCGGGTTCAAATCCGGGTGAAGCCTTTGAACGGCCCCGAGCAAAAAATCCTTGGAGGCCCAGGGAAACTGGCCCCCCTACCCTGAATGTGTGAAATTCACACGCCTGTGGCTTAGGCCGGGTTGAGCTCTACCTTCAACTATCCAAACCAACCTTCGAGTTGAATCACTGAGTGACCATTCATAAATTTCAATCTTGGGAAAAAACTGGTGTAAGAAGGGAATTCTGGCGGTAGCTTTAACGGAAATGAAATGAAGAGACCAATTTTTACTAAGCAGCATATTACTACTCCACACATTGACAGCAAATGGCGTTATTTCCATAGATATTTCACTGCGGCAAACTAGTTCTGGTAGAAAAAGTACTCTTTATCATACATATCCGGCGGCTTATCTGCACCTGACTAATCTTTTATATCTTACTTATGCTTTACAGCAACTAGTGAATGTATAACTAATCAGAGAAAGACGTGTATTTCAAGCGACACAAATGATAAGGTAGTATATCTCATTTGCCTTGAAGGAAGAATGCTTAGGGATCTCCAAATGAATGGATACTTTTTTAAGCATCTACATATACATACTAACCTGCGAACCGCCAAAGAGGAGTGTGGCAGGGGATGTTAGGACACCAGCCATTGAAATGGGAGGGAACGGGGAATGAGACAGAAGAGAATTATATAATCATGGGCAGTGGGCACTTCCTTATTGGTATTGTTGATAATAAAGTTTTTTTTTCAAATATAGTTTCGCCTTTCTTGCATAATCATTTTCGCTATTGTCCGTCATTGTAATTTCTCTCTAAGAAACTTATTCCTGCCTCAAATTCTTTCAACTCTTGGAATACAGGGCGTACATCACCGTCAACAAATATCTCATCTAAAAATTTGAGAAGTATTTTTAAAGGGGCATTCCGTAATAATGATTTGCTATAATTCGTTTCTCTTCGTGCACCTCCTCGTTCTTTCTAAAACATCAACCCTGTACATGTTCCAAAATTCCGCCTTTCCATATCCCAGAGATTTCCTTTCTGTAGAATTCCAACCATACAATTATAATGCCCTTGTTGCTAAGAACCCTTCTGTCGATCTATTTTCTATGACCTCCTGCAACCGCTTCTTGTGACATCTTATATTTGTTGTGTTATATCTTGAGTTATTGTGTGGTTTTTAGTGACTATTGTTGATTTATGTCAAAATTTTGATTAATTTATTTATCTGTTATGTTCATCAATTTAAAAGACCTTTGTGCTGTTTTATGTGTAAAATAAACAAATAAAATTATAAAGTGGAATGCAGCTACCTCTCTGAGAGCGTGTTTGCGGTAGTTAAAAATAAGGCATTGACCTAACAAGCGGTCACGATGCACGCAGTTTTAATATGTGAATATTTCCGTATAATTTCTTTAAGAATTCGGGATGATACCATCAAACCTTGAGAAGATTGATGCCTCAAAAAGTAGGTACCTACCGACTAAAGTGCACCCACGGCTCATCTCCGAAAACCTTTTTCTCTAACGAGGCGGAATTAACAGCAATCGCGAGTCACTGGCCAGACCAAACTGCACACACTATTGAGTGAGCACCGTGGATGGCGGCTTTTTTTTATTACTCTTTAAACTGTGCATCATCCGTGCGGAAATTTTTAAGGCACTTGCTTCCTTCCGAAGGAAAGGAGAAGGAGAGAGTTCACGGTCGCCGAGCATTTCGCTTTAGAACCGCAGAGAACCTCGGCGGTTGTTTACCCAAGTTTCGGGGAGGGGAGGACCGGCACTCCGAGATTTCAAATTACGCCTTCAAAAAACGTTATTCGTTGTGTAAACACCCATGCGTAATGGCTTAAAGGGCTGAACTCAAATAATTTCATCCGTGCTAATGCCCTCCCAAGGACCAGCGTCGTAAAACGATCTGTTGTCGAGTTCGCTAATAGGCTCGAAGTGACTCTCTCGCACATACCCGAGTCGCTAAAAGTGAGAGGAAAGGAAAAGGGAAGAGGTGAAAAATTAATCTTAACAAGAAACCGCTTTCTGGAAGTCGCCGTCGGCATTATCCGTGGGAGGGAATCTTAATGCTTGAGGCGATGATTGAAGCGGAAATGGTGTGGGGTGGTCTGTCCTTGGCTATCTGAATTAATCGCCCATAATGTCCTCACTTGAATTTTTGGAGATGTTTCATTCGTTTTCGTTTGTTAGCTTAAAAAATGGATGAAGCTCACAGGAAAACATCGTGAGTTTCAAATTCAGAATATTTTCTTACCGGGCCGAACGTAAGAATGAGAGGAAAATCAGGGGATACAGTTTTAGATAAAGCTTGGCTTAAAGCCGATTTTATAGTCTCATTAAGTAACTGGGGAGCGTGGTGGCCTAGTGGGTAGAGCGCTTGGCTACTTATAGAAGTGTCCCGGGTTCAAATCCGGGTGAAGCCTTTGAACGCCCCCGAGCAAAATATCCTCCGAGTGCGAGGTGGCCCAGGGAAAGGAACTGGCCCTCCTACCCTGAATGTGTGAAATTCACACGCCTGTGGCTTAGTCCGGGTTGAGCTCTACCGTCAACTATCCAAACCAACCTTCGGGTTGATTCACTGAGAGAGTTTAAGTAACTATAATTGCGATTATTTTTAAGCTCGGTAGAGGATTTAACTGAATTGAAATGCTTCGTAAGTTATAATAATTCGAGAATAACGGCATGTACATTGCTTACAAATATTCTGCCTTTTAAAACTGCTATAGTTGAAATTAATTACACTTGGGTACAATTATTCACATATTTCGGTATTCCGACGAATCTTGGTCATATAAACCTTTACTAAGAATAAGCATGCATTTGGTTTTTATGTTATTGCTTCATTGATGGTATCTGGCGTATGTTTATATAATTGCTTCATTATGGTTCAACCCACTGGGATTAGTTTTACCACATTATATGTCAAATCTGCCGTGCTCTCAACCCGATCTCCGCTGATTTTCATTAAATGAGACAGGCTGAAGGAACTCATTACAAAATCACTGGGGTATATTTAAATTATTCTTGAATAAATTGTAAATCAATCAATTGTAGAGTTATATTAAATTTAAAACCGACAAACTGCCGCAAAACTCACACGTAAGGCAAGGTATAATGAGTCGTGTGTCCTGATCCAACTCATGATGTTATGACAGAACGAAACACGGGTCGGACTTAAATATGAAATCTGTGGAACATCTGGTAAGTTTAGTTTCATCATCATACTGTTTCGTAGCCGTTTTTAAATTGTTATTTTGTACTAAGTGACTTATTCGACTGATTACTTTTCCTCAAAATACTTCGTCCGTCTGTTTTCTTGGCACGAGCCTCGCGCCAACCGCGGTAGAGGGGATAGCAAAGATTGATAGCAGTCGCTTGTGAAGATTTCTGACGTCTGAGAGAGAGAGATAGAAAAAATCATGTTAGAGAGATGGGCAAAGGGGCTTAGGTTTCCTCCAGGGGTTCCCACAGAAGTCATTCGGTACCTTCGGGCCGACTCATCAGTAAATTCACTCTCATCGACCTCAAACTCTCCGCTGGCGAATGACATCAAATTTTGCTATGTCTATACCCGGTAAGTAAAAGATTGTGGGTTCGAATTCCATGTGAATCTATGATGTGTTGTTTCAGGCGTAACTTTATAGAAATGGTTCATCTTACAATTATAAACTATAACTTTGTGATTCCACATTATTTGATTTAGGTACGACCCGGGTTACGACGTTCAGCGTCATCTTCAGGTGCTGATGAACGTCGAAACCTGAAGATGACGTTGAACGTCAAAACCCGGGTCGTATCTAAATAAAATAATAATGATATGATGCGTAATTTTCTCTGGTACATTCCTATTACTTCGTTCTGATGATCAATATAACGACCGCAGATTGCGCACATAAAACTCACGTTACTGTAAGAGTAGTTTTCAATGATCTTCAACCCCTTCATCGCTGAATGCGTCGCAGCCCTATGCTTCTGCGTCTAGAGTCTTTGATTCGATGGATAGAAGAGATAATCCCTGACCCACAGAGTAAGTAGGTACTCATACTCCTTGCGTTCACAATGATCACCAATGCTGACAATGCCCCTTTAAGTCATTACCCACGCAGCAGAAACCACTCTCCTCCGATTGACTCATTGTTAGCACTGCCCCAGCGTCGCGGGCGGTTTCTGCCCTCTATGAAACCTATACGATTGAAAGGGTAGTGATCCTTCAAGTGGTTGTAGACAACGGCTGGGCGCTCCAAGAAAGGAGCTTCTGTCTCACTACAGAGGTCATAGGGCGCGGTTATTTCTTCCCTCACACTATTCTGTCCTCAACACGGAACAGGCCATATAAATATCACCTTCTAGGGGAACTCTTTTTTGGAATTAAGAATCATTTAGTAATTTCTAAACTTTTATTTAGTCAACTGAGCGATTTCAATGTTTACTAAATCGTCATCAGAGATATTACTTCCTCTCTTACTAAGTGATTCGCCATTCCAATGTCGAAATTCCACAAGGTTACTTCGCCTACCACCGAGTGAACTCTTTTTTTTTTCAATGCCCTTATTTCAAAGTACAGGATCATTTATTTGTCATATTGATACTTGTGTTGCTCTTCGATCATGAAATTTCTAGTTAATCATGCATTTTATGGCTAAACGAATGTTATTACCCTTTAATTTTAAATTTGTTATGGGTCCATGAAGTAAAATACATAATTTTATGTCTTTGATAAATTAATACAAACTCTTTTAAATAAACAAAACCATTCTAACTAGCTCTGAAACAACATTCAGGTATAATTTAGATTCAATTAGATAGCAAATGCATGGTCCCATTTTAAAGCGATTTTGCTCATGCAAAGGTTAACAATTTAAAGGCCGTAAAATTATTGCCTCTGAATGCCGCGTCCAGAAATCTTGATATAGCGTTGATTTCTCGGTAACCTTTGCTCTTCTCGGCAAAACAGTGCTTTGGGTTCAGCATAGTTGTTATTATACATTAAAGATATACCTATATTTACGAAAAACCCGATTCTCAGCGTAATTATTGAAGTTTGAACATGCATTTATACATTTTCATTTGTTGGTTTCGGAAATTACGAGGAAAAAAAATTAATTTTTCAATAGAAGGGTCTTCTGAAATAAAAAGAGGAATAATACATAGCTACTCAATGTCATTTCTTACTTGAACCAGTCCAATTGAATACCAAAGTGATCAAGCTTAGTAATATTTGCGAAATATTGAAGGATAAATGAAGACATTACGAAAACGTACGAATAGAAATGCTGGAAGTATAGTTTTTGCTAGTACGTAGACCATATCAAGGAATGAGTGTATTTTCATGAAAGCGAAAATCGCAATATGTATGTGTAATCCTCCCGACGTTATAACATGGCAACTAAACTTGAGTATGTCAGGATAAACATAAGAATACGTTATCTAAATGCAGTGCAAAAGGGACACTAGAGAAATGTTTGCGGAAAAGTTAGGATGGATAGGGTAGAATGATTGGGTTATGAAAAACCACGTAAAAAATGAGGATTGGATGCTCCAATACCTAATGGATATATATGAAAGAATGTGCGTCGTTGCTTTTTCCGCGTCGAGAGAAACATTTTCATGATAGAGGAGTGAATAGTGTGAGAGGAAGGTATAGACTAAGGATGAGTCGATTCCAAATGTCGATTCTCGATTCCACCGATTCTCAGGATTAGAATCGGTATCGAGAATCGATCGCCTAAAGTCGATTCCGATTCCATCGGCTACAGATAGATAAATATATTAAACATTGACTATATGTTGAGGATATATTTGCTATTTGTCAATAAATATACTTTTCGAGTGACTTAATTGTCTTTGTTATTTTATTCCAGCCAGTACTTGGATTTAAATAATAGCCGTATGCTACTGGTATATCAACATCCCACCTGTTATTAGAAATAAGAATCGATGAAATCGGAATCGAGAATTGGGAATCGATTTGAAAGAATCGGAATCGAAAAAAAGTGGAATCGATTCATCCCTAGTATAGACGGTATAGACCTAGAAAGTCATGGGTGACCGTGGTGGAGCACTTATCAAGAGAAAGAATATTAGGAGTCTTAAGAACAGAAGGGCGTGTATGAAGCAATGCATGAGGGTAACTGAAGTGAAAGTTGTACGTAAAGATATGGCAGTGAGGAGGGAATTATGAGAGCAAAGTCCTATCACCGAGAATTAAACTGTTTTGAATGTCCCTAACCCGAAGGGGAACGGCGCGGCGTGGCGGGCATGTATGTATGTATCCATCAGCGACCTTGGAGGATGGCGGATAATTTCTCCGCGCACTCCGCACGTAGGAGAATCAACAAACAGTCGGAAGAGATGATGAGGCGATTGTCTCTTTTTTTCCACTCTCCTTGCCCCCAAGCATCACCACGCCACTCTAGTCGTTTACGCGGGAGACTAATACACATGGATACAATAACTCTAGCTATGTTCATGGAGCGTTATCATCACGAGCGGTAATGGAATGGTGCATGGCGAGGAAGGCTTTTTGAATCACCAAACGCACTCAACTCCTCGTAGCACTTGACCATTGGTGACTTTTCCTCCTCTCCAGACGGCGGCGTTTTAAGGTTATTTAAAATTAATATTTCTGTGGTTCTCAAGCTGCGGCCGTGATCAGTTACTTCAAGAAATGAGAGCCTATTTCCTGGAACACATCTCAGGAATGAGCAATTGTATTAGAAACGACAATTAAATAGGAAGTGCTTTTGGTTGGGTATGTGGGCCTTTAATTTAATGCCAAAATACACATATCCCTCAGTGGCAGGATAAAAATTCGTTTAACTATTAATTCAGTCAAATTCTTTAATAACTTAAAACACGTGGCTTGGATCATTATTATATTGCTGAGCAAGGGCAACCAACTGTCCGCGCATAATAATACAATGCGCAATGCCATAGTTCATAGATGAAAAGAGAGATATATTTAGTAAGATTTATCTTAGTTGGCCGCTGTTCTCGTTTTCATTCGATCAGCTCTTTGTTTATTGCTAACTTAATATTGATCCATTTATGTACAAAGAAAATTGATACTACCCTTTTTACAAAAAACAAATCAGTAAAATATACAAAGAAGATTTTACTCAAGAGTGGATTTGCTCTCGTAATTTTCTTATTCCTCGACCCATTTGTCTCTCACTCAGATTCCCAGCTCTCATTTCGTCATAGTCTATAGTTCAGCTCGCTTTATAACCCCTAAACACGAAATATTCCGATGATATTCCGTCTAGGAATTTTTTATTAGACCATTAGAGTCGTCCAAATGCTTGCCTGGTTAACGACCTTTGGATGAGAACCTGGGCCTCGTGCATGTTTAAGCCAACTTTGTGTAAGTGGCATCAGAATTTCAATAAAACGTTGGATTAAATTGTACTCCAGGACAATTACTATAGTTTTATTCCGCAAAGTTACTCGTGGCTCTACTATTTTACTTGTAAATACATTTGTGTTTTGCTGGCGGCCTGTGGTGGTAGGAGCGATTTTTGTTTACATACAGATTTACGTGAAACTAAGCATACGTGTTCTCATTAGGAATATCTATAGATAAAAGTAAACAAACTGCATCATACCGATTTGGATTTTAGGCAATTTAGTGTTATTTGAGCACGCAGCCTTATGGCACGTGACATAAATTTCGTAATAATTCGAATACTCATGTAAAGATTTTCTTATAAATACGAAATAATACATTTCATACTTTTACTATTGTTGCGAACAAATATTAAGGTGTCACGCCGAGTCCAAGATTTGAAGAAAAAAATATTTTAAATATAAATTTGTCTGAATTTCGAAATCCGCGCCAAAAATTCTAGTCACAAAATGCTTTTATTAAGAAAAAAGTTAAAAATATAATTATTGCATAATTGCCATTACTGCCTTTACGGTGAGTTCCAAGGGAAAAGCAATGTACTTGAACGAAATGTGGTCATAGAAATTTTTTCGACAGTAATTATTAAATTATTAATATGTGCACTCAATGACCCACGATTACCGCTCCTGCCACCTTATTCACTAGCTCGCCTAAATTCGTGCGATTAAGAGTTGATATTTAAGGTAAAGATTATGGCACGTGGTGAATATCTGAATTATTCTGCTATAACTGATCTGTGAGAGGAACTCAACTCTTTTCTCAGTCAAGGCCAACTGGCTGGCACCGGATGGTGTCCGCTAGATTGCGGATCCTGAGTCGAAATTCGTAGCTAAGTTCTTCTAGTTCGGGTTTATAGCCTATTCCAGCAAGCCTTATTAAATTTTGGAGTGATCTTCATGCCAAATACCATTAAAAATAGTTTCTTTACCAAAATCGGGTAAAATAATCTTTTGAAATACCAAACTAGTTTATGCGGAGCGTTCAAGAGAGAGGAATAAAAACAGAAAATAAGGTTTCCAGTTCTTGCGGCCACAAGTGAAGTTGTTATTATTAAGGTAATCTACCATTTAAGATCAGTTTGAGTGGAAGAGTAGGAAAATCATCTGGATTTTTACATGTGCAGAGTCCTATACTATTTCTTTTTTCATCTTAGCTTACTTCCTACCCGTCTTATCCCGTCCATAAAACCAATTCAATTTCTTCTCCTTCCCCGTTTGACCTATAAACTTCTAAACTAAAAGTTTCCCTCTATCATGGCCTTAAGCAACCCTTTACTCCTCATTACCTCTTCCATCCATCTACTTCCAGCCTCCTCCTAATCTCATCCAGAAGATACCTTTCCTCACTAACCATACCAAGAACTTCATCATTTGTTGTCCTTTCCCGCAAACTGGACCTTCTCCATCCTCTTTCACACCCTCATCTCATACGCCTGCAGCCTATTCTCGTCTTCTTCTCTCGGAGTCCACATCTCACCCCACACTCTTCACATTAAACTCTTCACCAGCCACATCTTTATATCCTATCTCAATGTCCCCGTCATCAGCTCTCGCCTATTACTGAACGCTTCTTTCGTTAGCACAAATGTCCTCCTTATGTCATTGCTACCATGCCCATTTTCATTTAACGTACTACCCATGTACTAAAATTGCACCACTTGCTCCACAGTGTGTACCCACCTGTTTTAATGACCAGTAAATCCTCTCAATTATTACTTACTTTTCCTAAAAAATAGGCATAGTATTTTCTACAGCTTGTTAAGCAACTCAACCCAGCCGAGTATTTCACATGTTTCTCAAAATTAGAGACAAGCATTTGGACAAGAGTGATGAGAATATACTGTGTGGCGAAAGTCTGTATAGTGACGGATTCCCGTGTCTTTCGATCATTTTTGTGGTTTATTCCAGCTCTTCATTTTAAAATATTTTCGGCATATCTCATGAGATGCTAATTAGATACTTGCTGAAATGAAAGAAATTTTTGTACTCTACCGTTATATTGAAACATACATGGCTTTTGAAATGACATAAATCGTTGAAACACTTTATGTTAGTGCTTATATTTCAAATAAACGGTGGACAACACAAGAGCTTTTCATAATTCAACGGTTTTTAAACTGTTTCATGAAATCTCGCCAAAACCGTTAATCATTATTATATACCTGTTCAGATACGTTTAGAGAAGAATTTGTAGCGCGAGACTTCCGCTGTAGCGTATAGCTCGGTTGCTCTACTGCTTACGTACAGAGTAACTACGACTACTGCGAAGGAGCACGCAAAAAAATTAAAATCAGCTGGGGTTGAAACAGTAGTGCTGCGGTGTTTCGAGTCCCAGCCTATGGTACCGCTTTATCATTTCGTCGCTGGAGGAGGTCAGTTTGAGATGAAATCTGATATGGGGACTAGGGAGGGAGGAAGGCGGGCGTGCGCGCAGAAATGGAGATAAGGTCGAAGCAGAAGAGTAAGAGGGCGAGGCCCATTTTGTTGGGTTGGGAGGGAGCGGTTGGCAAGGGGCTGGGAAGAAGTTAAATGGTGACCGAGGAGGGAGTGAGTGATGGCAGGGAACCAGGATAAGTATCATGTCACTTGGCGCCTCCGTCAAGGATTCGCTTGAAGGAAAAAGTGCCCTTTACTTAGGGTAGTTAAAGCAAGATTTCTCCCTAGTCATACTGGAGACCATTTTAAATTTAAATTTTTAAATTTAAGCAATTATAAGAAGAATCGAATAATTGTTGTAATGATGCTAAAAGTTTTATTTAAACTTCTGGAATTCTCTGTTACTAACTAAATGCACAAGTCTAAGGATTCAACTTGACTCATTTTTTCACGCCAAACGCTGAAACGCCTTCACATCCGAAGATTTTTTGCGATTCTGTAAAAATTTACTGCGGTAAGTAATTGATTTACTTTTAAAGATATTTAAAAAGCATACAAACTGAACACTGTAAAATTTTTCACAAGATTCAAACGTTAAAAATTTCTCATTTTTCAAATAATATCTCTCTAGACTGCTAACACACCATTTCCCACATGTACGGACGCACCACTTGTAAAATGGATGGTATATTTTGACAAACATCATGATATTTAGTATGGCAAGTGGCTGGTATCTTGGTATATATATTAGAAAGACATCTTTTACTTTATAATGAGACCAAATTAATTTATTTTTATTGGAATAGTTTTATTGGATAGAGATGTTTTTGTCTCGCTGAAACTACCTTAATGGATATTAATGATGAGTTTTGTCTTGTATTGAGAGAGGTTGAAGGTACGTGCATTTTAATTCAAAATTTAAGCAGTTATACGAAGGCTTAAGTAAAAATATAAGTATTATGGTGGGGTAACACTGGCAAGTTTTTGATTCAAGATATGACCCAAGCTTATTTAGATTGTTCCACGCTCTATTCATTTCGGTTTAAATACATCAATGAGTTTTTTTCAATACCGAAACAGTAGGTCACCTCAGGCTTTACCTTTATGTTAGAGTAAAATGTCATTGATGGTAGTGCTTCATTCGTATTGAAAGATAAAGGTACTCTACCGGAATCCATGCAGAGTTTAAATATTTAAAAATAAAATTCAAACAACTGCGAAATAGACCGCGCAATAGCACCTTAACCGATTCAACCACTAAAGACCGTCCAAGATAATAGCGCAGTTGACAGTGAGAAATGCAGTCGATCAGTAGACACGTCCAATGCCGACTGGGGAGGCAAATCACGTGACCGAAGAGTCCTAGAGGGGGGCCTTTGTTTACATGATATGGTCGTGAAAAATTGTTTACTTTTCATTACTTTCTTTGCAAAATCAGTATATTTCATCGAATATATTATTGTATACACCTATTGTTCAATGTTTTTTGCAAGTAATTAGGTGTATTTTTGTCTTATTGATAACGCTGCTATAATGTTTTGATGCAAGTATAGCACGAAATGATGAAACTGTGACTTGAACTCGTCTCTGGTAATTTCCGTATATACAAGTTTTCAGAAGCAAGTTTAGTTTTTAAAAGGTTCATCATGAAATTATTGACCATTGACATCGAATAGCATAGTACCAAAAAGTTTCATTGGAATACGCATCCACTGCTACCCATCCTTGATGGCGTTCCGACGCCACGTCTGCCTTGCCGAAAGGCATTTGCAAGCCGGTACCCTATTGGCCGTAGATTTAAGTGCTCAACTGCGCAATTGTCTTGGACGGACTCTAGTGATCACACATTTGTGTGAAATTGTAGCTTAACTGTTTAGGGCACTCGGAGCTCTGGGTTCAATTCCCACTTCAGACAAATGATTTTTTTCACGGTGGAATTCTCACAATTGTGTGATCACCAACGATTGACTCACAATCAGTTAAACAGTTACAACGCGACCAGTTCCGCAGTTCTATCAATTTTTCCACGGCAAACACTCCAAACTTGGACTTTACCTCGTGGACAGTGGCGCTTAACGCACGAACACGGGTACATAATGTTATAATGTGCACGGTGCCTGTGATGACATCTCACTCCTTAAGGCCTCCATGAATTTCACGTTGGAAGAGAACGCCTGGGTGGCATAACTGGTTAGAACACTCGTCGCGATTTCGAGGGGTCTTGGGTTCGAATCTCAGTCCAGGAGAATGATTTTTTTCACCGAGGGCTCCACACAATTATTAATTATGTAAGAATTAGGAAATCATTATGTTATTAGGAAATTATTATGTAAGCATTAGGAAATCAAGGATCGCAGATAGAAGAGTACGAAAGGGTTAAAAGCCCAAGAGTAATGAAGATAATGCGTTGGATTGGGATGCAGTGGAAGAAAAGGACTTAATTGAACTGAATGCAGCTAATTGTCGGAGGAAACGAGTCGAAACGGCTGGAAAAGTAATGACTTCTGGGTAAATATTTCAGTAGCAATTGAAAAGACACTAAATAAGGGAATTGCACCGCCAGATAACAATGGAAAGCAGCCACAGCAGAATCAATTAAATTTCTGAATCCAGCTCTGTAACCGTTTTCCCCTTGGTTCTGGAAAATTTTCCTTTGTTTTGCATGATTACCGTTAAATGAACTGAGCCTCTGGTATTCGCGAATTAATCTGGAAGCCTATACTTTCAAGTTCCTGAACAATGGCAAATAACTGTTTCTTATTCACATCTAAAAATAAACCATTTCCTTTCCAGAGATGTAACCTCAAAAGGAATACCTTTTTTAATGGCATTTTGATACTTTTCCATTAACGAAGCAATTAAAATGGCTCTAAAAATTTAATCACTTTTTCGCACCGAATGATCTATAATTAGATATTAGTGTAATAAAAAAAGAGGTCATGGATAAGAGGAGTGCGAAGAGTTCGGTAGACAGGTCGGAATAAGTTCAAAGAATTGAGAAAATTTCCTTTATGTGGCAAGTTTCTGTGGTACACATACTCGATATTCCATCGTATACTTACTTCTATTAGTTACATTAAGTTTTATCTGCAGCCCTCTTCAGTGCATATTTTGATCATCTCACCATAGTGATTCGGGGACACTGATTTTCTTTTTCTTCTGTAAATGTGCTTCCCACTTCCTTCCTCCCCCTATTCTCTTGATATTTCTCTCAATACATAAAGATGTATTTTTTTCAATCCATTTCTTCAGTGTCAGATGAGGTCAACTATTCGTCGTTAAATTTATTTTGAATTTTTGATGAACTTTTGAGAAAGTTTACCAAGATATTGAAAACATTTGTCTGCGTGATATCAGATGACTGAAAACTAATAAGTAATAATAGGTAACTTGGATGTGCTGATTTCAGAACTGTTATTTTTCTTCTATCACGTATAGTTTTTTTTTCAAAATGGACCCAATTTAACTTTTAGGATTCATTAATAATTGCATTATATGTGCCAGTGGGTATTTATTGTGCGAGGGATATTTCTCAATACAAGCTAATGAGCCTTAGGTTGGCCCAAGCTAATGAGTCTTGGGTTGGTACGACTGCTGCTATTGTTGTGTGACCTTGGAAGTATTAATCATCCTTCATTCCTTTTTTTTACCATAGTTCTTATTTTGTGTAAAAACCTAAAGTGATCAATAAGGGAGAAATCAGGCTAGATGTTGTGGAATATGAACATAATAAGAACTAAGATATTGCAGTTTTCCACGGATAAAGTTTTAATCTACCCGGGTTTCGATCAAAACTTTATCTGTGGAAAACTGCAATATCTTAGTTCTTATTATAACCTGAAGTGATAGAAAAAATGGAAGTTATTTTTAGAGTCAGCATAAAAAAATTGATTCAAGAACACCTATTCTTAATAAATCATCCGACAAAAAGTTTCAAAATGGAGACTGGTGAAATCATTGGTATGTACCTAACTAGTATTCGATTCCTACTAAAATCCGAGATTTTTATTTCGTAAACATATCTTTCAAAAAGTATTCAGGTGATGCAGTGTTCAAAATTAAAGCAGCGTCAGCAAAAAACCCATCTTGCACCACACAAGCACGTATTATTCTAAGGAATATCCACCTCAATTAGAGAGCATGTGGCTCTTGCAGCTACATGAAAGCGATATTCACATTCTAGGAAGAAGACCCTCGACTTTCAAAGAAAACAATGAGTATATATGAATATGCATGAGCAACAACATTATGAAAGCGGTCAAATGTTGACCTCAGACAATAATTATTCAACCATAGGCCGGTATCTTAACTTATGCGTCCTTTTTTGCAAAAAAAAGTATTCATTAACGGGATGAAATAATTAATTTCCTCTACGTGTTTTGATTCTATGTTTAGATGATGTCAACTTTCCATTTCACACTGCTTTTTGCTTTCACACCCTCTGAAAATCTTAAATGCTTTTATATCGTGCTTTACTCTACGACGATCAGTTCATTCTTCTCTCATAACGCTGCATGTATACCTCTTCACACTAGGAAAAAATCTATGTTGTTGTGTTTCCGGTTGCATTCAATAATTTACGATTTGGTATTATGATAATAAATCGTGAGTATTTTACGCATTTTTATTTTATAAGTGTTTAGAAATTTTTGATAGTGCAATGTTTCCTAATTCCTTTGCCCGAACCCTAAAAAGAAAACATTGACTTGAATAGCTCCAGTTTCAGGGCTTTTTTATACTGCTCACTATTTTAGGCGTAACATCGGGGAAGTGTATCATTCATTAAAGTTAATGACTTAGCACTTTTCCCCTTAGGAAATGTAAAACTTTACTCATCGATCAGTGATGCCATTGAGTTGAAAAAATCAATTTTGTATAACCTACAGTAGCACGTCAAATGAACTATTGTAAGCAATTCATTTACTATTTTTGAACGGCATGAGTGACGATAAGGGAAAGTATGTTCCTATTTACGCGTCACTGCATAGAAATTATTAAAATACGTAATATAAAAAAATAATACGGTACACAGTGTAGGATATTTTAATTCACCACATGAAGTTTCAAGTAGCCTCCATCGATCTGAACAAATCAGTTCTCGGAGTAAGGAGATTTCGCAAGGGAAGCCTTGTCGGAATGCGAGGGAGGGAATGTTTCACTCGGGACGATGAAGGAGTGCTTGTGTTTCGAATGGTGTCGCATTCCCGAATAAATGCTCATTGACGGTTTGAAAGAGTCGAGAGAGATCTTAAGATTAAGCCTTCATCCGCACCGAGGATACACGTTGGGTCTCCAAGACCGGCCACAATTTCTCTTGAAGATATCCGGCCGAGAAAGCCTTCGAGTAGTTTTTGGCTTGCTTCAAGGTCGTGAGCAGGAATTCCGCCTTGTGCATGGCCACGTGTTGGTGGCTTAGCGATATTCACAAATGGCCAAATTTAAAACGACGATGATCCACACGGGGAGTACGGAGTATCACAGCTGATGGAAGTACTAAGGTTAACGTTTAAGCCGGTATGACTCATGTATCTCTGTGCATTTATGTAGTTGCAAACACATTAAAACAAATTCTTTCTCTAATATTGTTGGCATACCAATAAGGTTGAGTATGTTGGTGAAATTTCACCTCCTGAAGAGTATTTGTAGGTTTTGCCATTCCACCAATGGTCGGAGCTTCATTAATTTTATTTAGGTACAGTGTAGTGTACGTTGGTGATAGCTCCCCCCCTGCCACATACCCTTGAGGTGGCTTGCAGAGTATTATGTAGATTTAGGTGCAGGTTGGGAGCCACTAGAGACTCGGAGGCTACACGCTAGGCTTAGAATACTTATACTACATACTTGCAAATTAAAGATCTTAACTTAGACAAAGACTAGAGCCGTGCTCGAAACGGCACCTAAGGGCCTTTGAAGGGCGCTTCGGTGGTTGCGGCCATCTTGCGAAGGGTGTCCGAAACGTTAGGGGCCGCTTGAAGGCCCCTTGGGAAGGGGTCGGAGCAAAGGGCGCAAGCAATGCACACTTTCGACCACTTTCGACCCCTTCGCGTTGCGCTCCAAGCCATCTTGAGGCGGAGAATCATGGGACTTTTTTGTGATTGGTGCTTTCGTGCTGTACTCCGAAGTCCGGCGGGATAACCTTGATCATGTTCATATATACATTGCTATGGTTATCCATTCTGCTCAAAATTTGACATGGCTTCTAGTTGCAAACAATATAATCACACAGTAAAAAGCATCTAATGAATGTTTGTTTTCGGTACTACTTCATTATAAAATAATATATCTATGTTTTACATGAAATGTTTATCACTCACAATTAATAAATATGTAATATTGTTTATTAATTCTTATGAATTGTTAGAATGCCCATTAAAAGCATTTAAATCTAAGGTATGGTGTTATAATGGCTGGTTTACATTAACCCAAGATGACGTTGATTTTCCATTTACTTTAAATTAACGTAAAATTTTGAATTTTGTACAGTAAGTAAGCCTGTTGGTTAGTTGATGGAAGCTTTATTGAAAGGAGATGTACTGACATAGTTTTTTTCGTAGCGAGATAATAAAACCGGGTCTTAATAACTAAATAAATTACAATCCAAAGGTACTTCACTAGGTAAACTAAACAACCAAAAGGGAATTAGAAAAATTTCAACTAGATAAATCTCAAATACCTTGTCATTATAATGACGCTATAGCATCATAATACCTACCATTGCATGTGTTAACGCTATGTATTATTTGAGAGCTTTACTTTTAGGTAACAGGAAATCTTTCTGTACTTAAAGAAAATACTGAATTAAATTGTGTTATGTAGATCTTATAATATATCTCTTTACAAGCCATCAAGAAGCTTACAGGACGAGAAAAGAAAAGATTGAAGTGGAAGTGACTTTCATTGATATACAGGTATTCCACGAAATATCACTGCAGATACCTACGCAAAATATTCAAGCACGGAATGAAGAAAGTGGTTAACTACGTATAGCAATTAATCCGAATGACATGAAAGCTGCAATTAAAAGAAATGCTTAATGCTGCAAAATTCGGACATCGGGAGGGAATATTAGACAAAATGACATGAAAAATTGAGTAAAACAGTGATATTAGAATATGTATAATAAATATAAGAACAACATTGAATACCCTATAGCTAAGCATAATTAATTACTGTTTTCATTTGCATTACAAGGTATTAAAACAGCAAATAATGAAATGGAAAAGATCGATGCAAAATTTAACTGCTCCGCAAAGAACTTATTCGGACTTCATTTGTTCTGAGTACATTTTTTCGCCTATGGTGGCTCTAGCGTTGAATCGGGGCTTGAGAAGTGCCCTTCCGAAGGGGGCAGAAGGGCGCACTTGCCCCAACGCCTTTCTTCCCTCCGTTTCGAACACGGCTTAACAGAAACTTAACTACTTACAAATTTCAGAACAGGCGTGCTTCAGGATGACAGGGAAGATATTATTTAGATATCGCTCTATATCTCAAGAAAAATATCGACAAAAAGAGGGAGATACACTGACGAACTGATAGATACAAAAATTCCTTCTTTTCACGCACCATTAGTGATAATTACAAAAACATAGCGTGACATTAACATAAGACACTACGTTATGATGCAATTCACTTTCGCTCTCTCTATCATGCAATTCACTTTCGTTCTCTCCCTCTTCCAATTCCTTTTCCCTTACCCCTAACCTTTTCATGGTTGCCCTAACACCCTCTGTCACACACCTCTGCGGTGGCTCGCAGGGTAACTTGTAGACATACATTTAAAATTAAAGAATAGGATTAACGTCCTGAGTTAATTCAAGGCCACTCACTTCTCAGATGTAAAAAACTTGTTGAAAACCCATTTATTATATATTTAGAGATTTTTTATTTATATATTAAGTTTATAATGCCTACATGGAACGCTAAATAATTTTATATTTTTTACAATGTTTGCGTGTCAGCATGACCGTAGAGGTACGAAGACGAGACAATGTTGCTCGTTGGATTAGATTCGTACTCCTGTTTATTAATTTGCCATTATTACTATCCCCTTACTATGCTTGAAATGTCACACATGATTTTACTTTCTGCACGAACTAATATCTTCTAGTATCCGAGAATTAAAAATATGAATTAAACTTATCAGTAGTTGTATTTTCTTCCGTGTACTGCATGCTAACATCTTTGTCAAAGTAACACTCTTTTGATTTCTGGTTTGGTCTTGCAATTTTCTCATGACTGATTTCTGGTCCTCTCCAATAGGCAGGGGGAATGTACCAGGTTCTGATTGAAACTGGACGAGCATTGCATGCCTGGCGTGGAATCACCCCGTGCCACACATCCTGGAGGTGGCGTGCACGGTGTTTCGTAGATGTAGATGGAATTTATCTTGGGATGATGGAGAATCTGGAGATGAAGGGGCGAATCTTTGACTTGAAAGGATTTTCTTATGGGTGCGAAGAAATCTCTAGAATGTCTGGTTAGGAGAAAATAAATATGAGCTGTGCCGGAGACTGGAATAAGCGTTCAGGAGAAGCCGGGGATACGGACTCAGCACCGAGTCTTGGGGCTCGGAAATATATCTGGTCCCCTGTCCGTCCGCCGAGAGCCGCTTAGGAAAAACAAAAGGAACATCTTGTGAGGAGAATGAATGGGGAAATAAATGCGTGTCAGACGAAGGAAGAGGAATAAAAGGACTTGGGGGAAGATGGAAGAAGTGAGAGATGTAAAGGCTGTGAGGAGAAAGAAGGTGGGTCGGAAAGCAATTGTGAGATAAAGAGGGGAGAAAGAGGAATATTTGGAAAACGAGAAAAGGGGAAAAGATGTTTTGGGGAGGGAAGTGAAAAGAATGCCAGTGGCTTGAGGAGCAGATAGCGGATAGAGGCTTGTGCCCATTTCACTCCACCAACTTGCGTGTAGTGATGGAGAAACATGGTGGCAGTTGCACATAAGGCATTTCAGTGGAAGAGTCCATTCTCTACGAATTGGTTCCGCCAGAGGGAGTAATATAGTCTCTACTTTGACTACCAGGGTTCCTAAGTTTACAAACTTTCAATGCTAACATCAAAATTCTCAATCTGTTATTCAAATCAACTGAAATGCTCAAGCCTCGATGGCTCTTAATCCAATTATTTAGATGGTCTTCTCCTGTGGGTTGCAAACATTGAAGTAGATGGAGAGGGCATGACGTCATGAAACTGTAACAAAATACCTACCATATTCCTATACCGTTCTTTCTTTGCTTGCCCTTGGAGAGCAGGGAAAAGTGGACGCATAAGCGGATATAAAGCAAGAATATCTATCTACCTTCTATTGAAAATATAGGACTGGTAAATCTTGAAGCACACATTAGTTACTTGAAGTTATAGATTCTACTCGATTTTACCAGGATTTTTCGTTAGGAATACGGATTATTATTAATTTCGACAAAGAAAAAATATATTTATGAAAAATGCATTTTTTAGAAGTAAATGCGTGCTATTTCAAGTGAATTGTCGATCGAAAACATCCTGAAAATTGCACAATTAGAACGTCAGTCGATAAGCACTAGAGTACAATTGTAAATCAGGGGAAACAAAGACGGCGGACCGGCCACGCCCACGTTACAGCTCCAAGCATTGGCCACTGTAGCAAGTGCTCTCTCCATCTACCTCAATGGCTGCGAACAATGTCAGCGCCTTTCGATGCAGCTTTGTTTGGACCGCAAACATGTTAGTTCCACGCTAAAGACACTTTCCCGCCCTATCAAGTTATACATATGTATATACATATCGACATACCCGTGAGGACCATGCGTATACCTTTCTAACCATCAGCGCCTCACTGCCGCGTACATCGAAACGGCCGCGGCAGTGAGGTCCACTATAGCCGCTGGATTTAATAGAGGAAATCGTCGCCTATTTAAAAATTTTCTAACGCGACAGGAAACGTAATGAAGGAAAACGTGGGTTTCAACGGAAAGCTTTCGAGATTGCAAATTACTCAACTCTTATTATTATATAAGGTTTGAAAAAAACGTAGTTTGCAGATACATCTACTTGCACCACACTCGCATACATTTTGGCGGGAGTCAATATGGCTGCCACCATGCAAGCACCAACCTGGCTACGAGGCTAAAACTCAAGTTTCTTATCAATTTATTTTCATTGAAAAGTATTATTGAGGGGTATAAAAATATCATAAAATTATTAACATAATGCAAGTTCGTCTAATTAACGTATAACTAAAAATTTACTTTGCTATAGCAGCGCTTCTCCGGGAGATCCTTTAACAAAAGAGAGGCGAAATCGGGATTTTGTCGCCCGTTTGGTTATTTATGTAGTAATGTTGGTGATGTTGGACGCTCCGGGCCCTCTCAAGTAAAATGCAGTAATGTTGTTAAGCGTGGACGGGGCATTAGAAGAAGAGGCGCAGCCGGAGCAGGGGGGCCGTGGAGAACGACCGAGATGGGAGAGGTGGTGGGTGGTTGAAAAGGGGAGGTGAGGACGTTAGCAGTCCGTCTTTCATTCCTCCTCCCTCCCTCCCCCCCAAAACGGCTAACACGGAGACGGTCTCACAACCCTCCCGACCACCCTCCCTCTTTCATTCCAGAAACTATCCCAATTACTTAACCACTCCCACCTTTCCTACAGGTGCATTCTCATTTATTTCTTCCTTTTTCCTATTTCCCCAGCCAGCCTTCACGTTTTTCTTTCTCTCTCTCCCCTACAACCTCTTCCCACCCCCCCACATCTCCCCTTTTCTTCCTTCCCATCTCACCCACAAGGCTGTTCTCTTTTATTTCATTTTTTCCCTTTCATTCTTTTCAGTCGTGATCACCTTCTTGTCTCGCCTCCTATTCCTCGTCCACGTGCTCCGCTCCCGGCTCGTCATATCTTTTAAGACTTGTGTTGTGCGGGTCGGGACTTGCCGTCAGCATTTTGGTTGACTAGGGAAGCGATGTAATTGCGAGAAGTGCTCTAAGGTGATTGGAGCAATTTTTGCTATGTCTATAGTGATTTTGCGATATCCAAAGATAGGTAGCAATGAAAAAATTGCATCATACCGATTTGTTTTTTTGGCAATTCAATCCTATTTTTACACGCAGTCTTACGGCACATGACATATTTTGTAATAATTCAGTAACAAGTGTGCAGATTTTCTTCTAAATGCGAAATTATAAATTTATAACTATTATTCCTGATGGTAGCAAATATTAAGGTGTCACGCAGAGCGCAATATTTGAAGAAAACATGTATCAAATAATTTCGTCTAAATGTCGAATACCACGCCGAAAACGCTAGTCATAAAATACTTTCATGAAGTAAAACAATTAAAATATAATTCTGGACGGGATGGAGACCCGCGTGGGTGATCTTCTGCATCACGGCGAAATTAGACCGTTCGTTGACAGGAGATACTTGAGCTCCGCGGAAGGTATTTGGCGTTTGTTCGATTTCAAGATGCACGATCAGTCGCACAGCATCATTCGACTGGCTGTCCACCTGCCGTATCAGCAGAACGTTTACTTCCGAGAAGAACGTATTGAGGATGTGGTGCGTCGTGCAGCTGAAAAGGACACAACTCTGACCGTTTGGTTTAAGTTGAACCATAGCGATGAGAAGACGGCACCGCTACAGCGGGGCTAGTGGTTCAACGAGCGCAGCGCGTGTTGAACCTCTAGTTAAAATGTAATTCTATAATCGTTTCCATTATTGGCTGTATTGTGAGTTCCAACGCATAAACTAATGAACTTAAATGAAATGTGGTCCAAGAATTTATTTTAGATTAAAAAAATTATTAAAATGTCCACTCAATGACCCACGATTTTCACTCCTGCCACCTTAAATACTTATTTGGATTTAAAAAAAAACTACTCAAAATGTTTATCTACCTCTATTACCTATTCTCACAAGAAATCTTTTGCTTCAGGCGTCACTTCGTTGAATCTTTTCATGATGATCAGATATATAGAAATATATTCTACAACATTCCCAAGCAAAGAAGGTAATATACCAGAAAGGGAGTCTGATAACAGCCGGTAGAGCAAGTCTGGAAGTAAGGACGCACGTGTAAAACAGCGTTCTGTAAAATATCCTTTAAAGTCTAATCATTAGACAAACACCACACCTATGACCGAGTCGAAATTCGAATCCGCGCGGGGTGGCGATTTACCGATCTTCCCACTACGGCAAGCGCTTTCATCAATTCGAGGATTTACTTTGTCACCCGTGATCTTCAATGGATACATTGAAGAAGTAATAAATTAAATAAAGGAAAAATAGAAGCAATAGTAATACGTGCATGGAGAAATAAACAGCATACTACACTTTGCTGATGAATTACTAATTCTGTCAAGACAAAAATTTAGTGAAAATCCTTAAACGTATGAGCAAAACTATGATGAAACACAACTTCAATATTAATATGAAGAAAACCAACATTATGAATTACGGGAAAAATTGAGAAGATAAAAGCACTGCCATACTTGGACTTCATATATTTGGGCAATTCGAAGAATTTTGCCATCTAGTAAACAGGATCATTTGCTATAGAAGAAGCAAGAAAGATTTTGTTAGTAGAATAACCCAAGTAAAGAAGGCATTCGACGTCGAAGCGTCGTTTTCAGGTCATCATCTGCCAATACCCGCAAAAAACATCGAATGCTCCAACTATGAATATATTTTGATCTTGGGGATTCCCAGCTTCCTGATCTATCGATGGAACTGTACCCACTTCATGCCCCGAAGTTATTTTCTCGAATCAGCATTCAGAGAAATCAACAACAGGCTTTTCCTTCCTCCTCCGTGCAACATTTCCCTCAGCAGGGCGTCACATCTCTTCCTAGAACTTGACAATTCCATTTCGGTTCGTATCGCGTTTAGAGGGTAGCGATAGTCTATTTGTGTCGACCAGAGATATAGTGTTTTCCTCTTTCCTACAGAAGTTTACTGCGCAACATCCTTGCGTTGGTTCCTCTAATGCTTAGCTTGGATTACCAATTCAAAAGTGTTTCCGTAACCCAGCGTAAGGAGCATCGTCCTCTTTCGGAATGATTCATAACACCCCGTTGCGTCGAGCAACACGCTGGTCTAGTTTTATCATGACGCAACTAAATTTCCACATCATCTAGGTCTTTTAGGTTTACTGAGGTTCTGTCATTGAACTTCCGTTTTAGCGCTCAAAATAATTAGCAGAAATGACATAATACTATTAACATGCCGTAACAAAAATGATTTTTTAAATCAAAGTCCCCAATATGCGTGTAAATCCCAGGAAAAATGTTTTTACTGCTTTTCATATTTCTTTCTAAATTTGTGGCGCTGTTCAATTAATTCCACCCGATATATTTATTTGATGGAATAAGACATTTTCACCTATAGGCTTAAATCAAGCCTTCTAAGTCAAACTATTTACCCTTTAAAGTCTGATTAATTCTAACAATGAGTTCTAAAACCTGTGATATTCAAAAGTTTTAAGTATGGGATGACCAGTTCCTGCCTTATATTTCGACTTGTAATTCAATGAGAGTAAATCGAATCACCTGCGGAAACTTAGTTGATATACCTAATTCGTTATAGGCTGACATAACTATGGCATTTTTTCCAAAAAAGCTAACCTGTGACTCGAATACAAATGAGCAAACCGTTGGCAGTTTCTTAAGGTGAACTCACATTTAGTTCATTATTGCATCTCTGTCACTCTCACTATTAGCTATCCCATAGGGAAAAAATTATCATTCAGAGACAAAATAAAATGATACGCAGGGAAAATGTTTATTCGTGACAGCAACTTCGAATATATTTATAGGCAAATCATTTATTAATTACTACACATTTCCTCAAGCCTAAAATATCGCTATTGATCCCTTCATTTGTAATTGAATCTCGATCAATTTGTATCCATCGTTTTTGCACACGATGGTAATTTATAATCCTTTCCCACCCTCTCTTTCTTCATTTCGAGGGCGGAGAAAATTTCGGTTGGAATTTCCCGGGCGCACACTCTCTCCGTTTCTCCTCCGGTAGCATGCATGCATGACTCTCCCCACAATATTCTCCCACACTAAACAGCACCCAAGGGAGTGCACTTAAACAGACAGGAACCAACAGGTTCTAAACTCGGCGCCCAGTCTGCCTTTTCTCACTCGTCCACAAATCTTCCCTCCTAAATAATCTCTGAAATGCTCCCACCCCAGGACCTATCCGTAGGAATGCGCGATGTATCGACGGCGATATGCGGAAGACATCAATGATGTTTCCATTGCAATGTAATGCTATTTACTTCGATACGGATAAAATGCGGTGTACGACGTAAAGCCCCAGATGCACACAGGAGTTGACGTATATCTGATCGATTTATATCCAGTCGACTATGATGCCCGACTCCACTTGGAAGGCCAATCGTGTCTACACGTCGTAATTGTCGCGAAATTTGAAAATGTCGGAAGTTTCGAGAGCCGCAGTGTCAACACGTGGAATACGCAACTAAAACAAATAACTCAAAAATTAGAAGAAGAGGTATTCTTGAGAATATGAGTACATATAAAAGAGCCTTATGACATTAAATGACTTTATTATTGGAAATAACATTGTAAGTATATTTTAGGCATAACATTCCCTTCATTGAGTAATACGTTATAATATAATGACAAAATGACACAACAGAGAAACACACGAATGTTATAATTTTCACCACATTACAGAGAAGGCTCAAATCATATGTTTGTTTCAGAACTCGAAATAAATAGGAAAATCTTTTCATTTACCCCAAAGCATGTTTTTCAACTTGTAATAAGCCTATTAGATATAACTTGCGTACGACTTGTGACTCGCTGCCTCATAATCCATCTAATTGGCAGACGTTTTACATTTATCTCTGAGGAAGGTTCATAACTTGCATTAACATCAACTCAAGGATTCATTATTGCATACCTATACACCGCAATTTAAGTCTCTAAACTTGTACATATAACAACTTGGTAAAAATTCATACACATCGCAATCCAAGATTCTCAACAACTTTAGAAGGAAAATGTTTCACGTAAACTTCAATGTCAGGTTCTAAATTTGCACTAAAATGTACTTGGGAAAGCTAACATTTCATTTCAACCTCAATAAAGAGTTAATAGTTTTACTAGCATCAACTTGAGCAGGCAAACCCTTTTCATATACGTCGTATGTGAGTCGGCATCAATTTAAAACGTGCAATTTCCACTCGTCCGACTGAACAGTTGGTCGATAATAGCTTCCACAACCGTCCAGGTATCTAACTCCACGGCTATCGATGGTGAAAACGTATAGGAGTAGGTATGATACGCGTCCAATTCCACCTTCCAATTGGACTCGTATAGAAGTCAACTCCCGTGTGTAATCCCCGCTTAATGCTATGTGAGGATTTGCTATAAGTGACGCAATGCGATATGCTAGAGACATCACGGTGATATATCGATAGCAATGTAATGCGATACAATTCTATACGGAAGGCATACGGTACATGACATAGTCTAATACAATGATTTTCAATGATCTATGACATTCAATTAGATATGCCATACAGTGCGATGAAATACCATTATTAAATTATACTCAATGTAAATATACATAGTTTTAATACTTTCCATATACCTATCAGCCATTCCTATATCCTCCTTTCAAATACAGCCACATATCTAATTATCTTTAATTCGGTGGGGGATTAAGTTGTATAATGCCAATCCCATGTAAACAAGTGACATCGATGATGAGAGCTTCTTTCTTATCAGAAAGTGTGTTGAGTTTAGTATTATAATTATATCTTCTAAAATGTGAAAATGACTGTTTGTTCGTAATATATGCGTTCCAATACCATTAATCGGATTACGATGAAACTTTGGTGAGTCGTTGAGTGCACGCCCACGAAGGTTTCTAAATTATTAAATCGCAATTTTTTGGGTTGTTTTTACTCCATTATTGAAATAACTTTTACTCCCATAAGAAAAATCATTTAATTCGGTGTAGGTGTTTCTTTATTTGCGTTTTTAGATTACTTGCACTCAAGATATTTGATTGAAATTTGTATCATAGAACGCATAAAAGAATTCGGTATTTGATTATTTCATTTAACTTTCTTATACGCTTCGTTTTTGTCCAATTATTGCATTTTAATCTCTACATTCATCAGTTTTTCTTCCTTTTCAACAATGGAAATATCCTTGGCAATGAGGCGTGAATATCCATTTAATAGCGATTTCATGAATGGCTATTCACGCCTGCAGCATTTAAATGCCAGGTTCAGTGACTTATTTGATAGTTGTAGTCAAACGACTACAGTTCCCCATTCGCCTTGCCTTCTCAATGACCATCAACAAGGCACAAGGTCAATAGCTTCACGTTTGTGGATTAAATATGGAAAACCCATGCTTTTCACATGGTGAATTACAGGTATGTAACATGCTTACGAGTGGGATAGCCAAAACATTTATTAGTTCTTGCAGAGGGTGGTAAGACCAAAAATATTGTATATCCCAAATAACTTGAATGAATTTTTTCAACTTTAATTTAATACACAAAATATCATTGTATCTTATTTATTTTGCACATGTAAATGTGTCTGCTTTGTATATGTGTGCCTACTTAGAAAGAAAAAGAGGCATTGCAACCCATGCCGAGCACATCTAGTTATTTATGTAGCATAGTATTACGCCCTGTGTTTAGCATCGCTCTTGCCTCTTCCAGCTTGTAAGAAAACCCATGCTAACTAATTTTAGAATCGATTTCCACGCGCTTCATCGGCGGCACAATTTTACCATTTCTCATTTCATCCGCCGACTTTCTCTTTCTCCGTGCGACTCGCCCGCGCATATTTTAGGAGGCGCATCATTCCCGTAGGAGGCGACCTTTTCCCTCGGCAGGGCGACCTGTGAGAATGTAGTCGGCGGCATGGGAGGAGTTAAAAGAATTCCACACCGCTTCCCTTCCCCGGAAGCTTAATGGATGGTACCGTAGTAACTTTTAAACTTTCGTCAAAATTTCTTTTAAAACGTCCCAATTACAGTTTTTCCATTGCTCCCCCTTGGGTAAATCTCACAGTTTTCCCCGTCTCGCAATGTTCTGGTCAGAGTTTCTCTCCATAGGCCTGATATTATCATCATAAACGGTCTTTTGCAAAGAAAGAGGTATAGTTTTGGATTTCTCCTGGAAATGTTTCCTACTTGTAACCTACTTATAAATATTTCCCAATTAGTCTTACCAGCGGGATATTTCCAGAAGTGATTAAAATAGTGGTTGTCAAATCTCAACTATTTAAAATGGTGATTTTCGCCAAATTCACTGTCAAAATCTCGAACTACCGAAAAGCCATAGCAAAAGTTGACTCATATTAATAATTCTGTTTATCGGGAAATATGAATTGCTCGATTGTTTATTTTTATTAAGAAGGCATTTAATAACTTCGATCACCATATTATATTTTTCAAGTTTGAACAAGTAGGAATTCACGGAATACCTCTGCCATGATTCCAAAGTTATTTAACTAAGTAATCCCAATAAGTAATGGTGGACAATAATTTCTGTATTTACAAATGGATCAGCTCTGTCATCCCTCAGGGCTCAGTCCTGGATCACAATTTATTTTCGGTTTCTGTAAATGACTTGTGTAGTTATAAACTTAAAGGCTATTTAACGGTTTTAGCTCATGATTCTGTGTGTAATATGCACCAATGAATCAACTTGGGAAGGAAATAAAAACAACATGCAGTCAAATGTACATAAAACTAAACATATATGTTGTAATGTTTTTAATGACTTCTCATGTTATTGGAATTAGTTATATCACCATATTAGCAGTTCACCACATTAATGTCACAATTGTGCTCTAGTTGAACGTGAAAACAGTGTTGCCTCCCTGGAAGTTAATTTAGATCAAAGTTTAAAATGGATGAAGCATGTAGACTCTGTATTTAATGTGTTGCATTGAATCCTTTCAATATTTTATCACATTCGCTAAAAATGGCCATCACAAACATCATTTAATACTGCCAGTCCTGCAATCAATCTCTCTAATTTTATGCATGTGTTCGAGGCAACCATAGTGGCACACTTCAACTAATACCTTCCATGCTGTCCTACCCTGATATTCCATATCCATGTTTTGTCTCTTTTTTATTCATATACTGCAACAAACTTACTCCAGACTATCATTGCCATCATTCTCTTAGACCATCAGTTATTATGCAAATCTAGTCTTTTCGACCACATTCACGGAACTTTCTCCGTATCCAAACCACTTCATCATTCTTGAGCTATATGACTGTTTTGCGGGTAAACTCTCGATATAACCGAAACAACGCAACATGCTACTTCTACGCTTATTGAAACCGAAACCTCAACTTTACTTCCTTTTGTAGATCTCTCATTTTTCACCCTTTACTCTTCTATAATGCACACCTCTCAGGCATCAACCAAGAAATCGAAGCCAGTAATCATTTGTCTAAACAAGTATTACAACACCAGTAAATAGTTGGTAATTTCATTGATGACTATCGCTCAATAAACTTTCCCTCATTTTCTCATTTTTCTTTTGTTTTGTTTTTTAATTAACCATCGTTCATCTAGTGTATTTACATTATTTGGGATCACAGCGTTCACAGAACCGCGGAGAACACCCAGCAGCTACTGCTAGAGAAATTAAAATATGTTTCGCATTTCTTTCAGGCGCCTTTTAAACCTACCGCCAATAATGAAGTAGATTTCCCAGCTTGTTGTGTAACTTGTATTATAAAAACCCATCCAGTAACATTATACACGGAAGCATAATAAAATATGCTTATGTATTCATCGGGCCGGTTGCCAACGTAAACGGCGTGTCAATTCGATGTCGAAGAAATACGTGAGGAATTAATCTTCAAGTAGCAAACTGATTAAGCTAATGCCATGAGAGTCAAGAGGTGAAAAACGAAAAAGTGAGTGAATGTTACTTAAGTTTTTGACGTGTTATTCCGTGAGTGATTCATACCGTCTCCTCTTCAGCGGTTATGAGGGTCGACAAAGAGACGATTCGCGCATTGCTTCACGCTCGTTCACTCTTGCATCACGGCATGGTTTCCCTTCGTGATGGGACAGTTGAGTCCTTGAATCTTCAAATCCCGCGAATCTTGAAAAATATTCGAGGTTCAGATACTCGAACCCAGGGGCTTTTTGCGTCATTCGAATCTTCTGAATCCTAGGTTATAAATTGTATCAATGCTTAACTTAAAATTCTGGTAAGGTTAATTTAGTTCCACTGATGTCCATTTATTTTTTTAACTAAGTTTTGCGCATTTCATTTTTTTAATATTTCGCCTCTTCTTGGTGAGTGCAGATGCTGTGTACGAAGGGTCTGAGTACCAAAATTCTAATGCTCTCCAAATGTAAAAAAAATGTTGTGAGCTACCGATGGTAGAACGAAAGTTGATTATTACATTCATTTGAGTCATACACCGTCGATCACAAGCTACTGAAAACATCACCATGAGCTTCCAGAGCTCACGATCGACGGATTTCCGACCTTTGGTATAAATATATGAGAAGTATTTTTATTAAATATATTCTTAAATTTAAGATTCAGAAAAAGGAGGTGTCAAATTTTGATTTGAAAACAAATTAAAAATAGACACCTTTTATGTTCCTTTTCTGATAATTACTAAGCAAAGGAGTCCATAGAATCAATATTAGATGCAGGGAGGGATTTGAGAAATTTTCTGCACGTGGATTCCAATTTCGATTCGAGAAAATATAGAACTTGTCTCGCTTCCTTAGAATGGTCAACTCGGTTTAAACCTACTCTTAGGCAACTCTGAATCAAGTGATAAGACTATTGAAACTCAATTCCTTTCTTTTTCGCAAATAAAATGTAAAAAATTACTTAGGTTTTGAATGATTTTGAATGAAATTTATACGGGACAGAAATAAACATATAGTCCTCGGGTTCTTATTCAGCTTTGGTGGTTCAATCCTAAGATACTGAGATCCTCCATACTTCCCTATCAAATCCCTATCTAGGTTCTCATTATGGGTGGTAAATCTTCGAGGCAAGGCTTTCAGAGCACGATCCTTTTAAATGGCGACGCGACGGCGAATTTTTTAGGCTGTTCATCCCGTTGCTTTTATCACAATCGTTTAACCCTGACGGAAAGAGTTGAAGAGGTAATTTTAGTTGAATATATTAGAGCAGAGTATTTGGTTAAAAATATTTAATTCTGTAAAAAATTGAAACTCTTTCATTTAAACCGCTCGTTCCGAGTACGGAGAAAGCCTTGGTGGTCATAAGACTCTTGTTGCACTCCTGGAGGTCCCATCATTTAGAGGACATGTAAAATGAGAGCGCTTCACTTCCTCAGAATAAAATATATTACTTTTACGAAGAACTCACGGTTGCAAATGCGTAAAAATATTACTTAGAACAGTAGACCCTTGAAAGTCAAACGGTTAGATGCTTTAGCATTCCGAATCTCGATTGGATAGCTCCAGGAAAATTGGATCTGGATCTCGAACAGACGCTCGGTTTTCAATTCTCATAAAAGCTACCTTCAGAATGAAGATAAAACTAATTTTAGCTCAATTTTAAAAATTAGTTAGCACATCTCAACATCAGCTAGAGATGGACATATTCCACTCCAAAGAATGCTTACTTAAGCGTAGCAGAGCAACTGGAAAGACTTGATGAGTTAAGGAGCCGCTACGAAGAAGAATGAAGCAAGACTCGAGTTCCTCACTCACGACCTTCCGTCTGTTCTCCATTTTTATTCAGCCCGGTTCCCCTCCTTTGAACTCGGGAAGATGCACACATGACGCGAGGTTTTCGGACCTCCATTTCGCTTTCGTTTCACGTTTTATGGAATAAATAGCTTGAAATTTATCTTACTCTCGAATTTTACGGTCCATGCCCTCTGTTAAATTGCATGCACACGAGTGTGTGTGTGTGTGTTTGTATCTAAAGGTACATTAATTTTTTTTTTGGAAAATCATTTCCCATCCGGGACACTTAAATCCTCAGAGTTCGTTTTTATGCGCCACTGAATCACTTTTCCTCTCTCCGAAACGCAATCCATCTATCCCACCACTCTCCCATACAGCCAGCCATCCGCAAACATAACACCGTGGCGGCGTCTCGTTTCTCGACAGTCGAGCCAAATAAAACTGCTTCAACTCGGCAAGGGGAGAGAGGATGCATTCGCAAATTGTTGCCTTTTCCTTTCCGATGAATCGGAATATCAATTTCCGAATCGGACGAAACTGAGACAGAAATAAAGCTTGAATTACACTTCCAAGACCTGGTGCTCACGAGCAGCAATACAACTGCATTAATCAGTAGGTTTCTTATAATTTGTGGTGTTGTGTGTTCATTCTCTGACTTGTAGTGTAAGTTCCTGGTAGAGATCAATATTGCACCAATTAACCATTCCCCAAGACTTGATCCCAATACTCGAAAAATTGACATACGCAATGGATGGTTATATGACCTGACAACATAGCGAAAAACGTAAAATCATGGTGTATGGGCAAGATTAGCGGCTGTTTGTAAGCGATGGGAGATCATTTTCCTGGTGAATTTACTAGGTTGTTGTACCATCTCCGTTGTCAAAAATAGAGATTCCAATTCACTGCTCAATCATTGTATCTTTATTTTGTTTCACAATGACAATCTTTATTATGTTTTGCTACTCTTCTTTAATCTGTCAAATTTTCTAATACATGATTATTTACACCATCATGATGCGCAGGAGGGGCCTTATGAGATGCGTTTTGGAAGTCGATCCATGGATTTATGTGTTGTCTTTTGTTTTTGAAGGTGTTTACCATATCCGAAAATTACGGCAATGAAAAACTTGGGCAAGAATGGAAGCACGGGCTTTGAAATGAGCGGCCAATGTTGACATTTCGTAGGCCACGAAATATTTTCAGTTAAAAATTCGGAATTTGAATATGAAAATCTAACCTTTGAGTTTCGTTAAATGTTCCTTAAAATGATTGCCTTTTGAATTAGACGGACTGGATAGTGTGGTGGCCTGCGCAAGAGCCCCGTCTAGCTGGAGTTCTCAGGTTCGATTTCCGGTTACCTCTTCAAATGACAGAAACTACGGTTGACGAAGCAAATAGCGATGACATGTTAAATGCCGATGTTGTAAGTACATATAGTGCCAGAAGGGTCTCTTTTGATCTCGGATTTAGGAACGAGGCATCCCTATCCAAAAGTACTCGATGAATAGAAACTCGGCAGATCTTTTCAGAATTCAAACACCTGATTACGATTTCAGATTACTGAGCAGATAGTTCCATGGATCCGCAATAGTATGTTTCCAATTTCTTTGATTTTCATGCAACCTTTTATACTTATGTATACAGTATTGAGTGTAGTGTAAACGTTCTATTCAACGTGAGCATTTTTAAATTGCTCATTAATATTGATCAATTGAAGAAAATAGTCAGTGTGAATCTTGACTTGTGGGAAACCCATCATAGAATGTGAATCACGAAATAACAATTAAATAAATGCCTATTTTCGCTTCTAGTCCTGTTAATTTACTGAAATGATCCATATCAGTATCATAAGCATTTTCACTGGATCGTCTTATTTTTTTCCTGTATTTAAAGAGAATCTCATCACATTATTATTAGAAATTTTTTTCTAAATTATGTGAGTACATTATAGGATTTTATAAGCATGTAATATATGTTCATTATACATAATTATATTATAATTTATGATTGCACTAGTTGGCGAGGTTGAGTTGTGTGCTGTTTGAATGAACTACAAGTGGACTTAAGTTCCACGGTTTTCGGACCATCCCCTGTTCAACCTTCCTCATTCATTTCATTTTTTCCGAAGAGCATGATAGTATATGCTTATAAATCTCCTCCTCAGGGATGTCAACCGTAAGTAATTTAAATTTTCACTGAGCACTCCATTTTATTTTCAAGGATGAGTTATTATTCCAAGTCCTCCTACTTTCCTGGAATCGAAGTGTTTTTATCAAGGGAGGAAATATAACTTTGATAAATTACTTTTTCCTTTTGAAGACAGTTATTCTATAAAAATGTTCTGAGAAAACCTGTGGTTAGCTTTAAAAAAATTTCTGACCAGAAAACGGCATTTGATAATGATGAAATATGATTATAACTAGTATTGACTACATAACTACATAAAATAAACTAGTAGGGCAGTGGTTGAATTTATTAATTTGTAAAATATTTATGTAGGCAATAGCCAATCCTAATGGTGCAAAATACACACAAGTATAATCACGGTACTAAAGTAATAGTATATACTAAAGATGTAAAACAAAGAATGAATACTTACATAAATTGCTAGTTATCATTGCTCGAAACCAAATTAAAATGTATTCCACGATTGGCCATTCTCCAGAGATTTCGTTGGCGGTACGTAGATAAAAATTTTCAGTAGGTTTTATGTCACCTATCAATCTTTGTTTAATTATTGAGCGTTAATGATAAATACCAAATGGACGGAGAAAATCGCTGATTACGAAATACTAATAAGAGCTGGGAGGTAAGAAGCAAATTATTGAACACATTCTGTGATCTAACGGCCTTCAGAAAACCATAATGGAAGCATCAACGAGTGAGAATAATTAATGAGAGAGATCAAAGATGATATACGTGAAGCCAATTATGAGGGATATTATGGCACGGAGTTATCTGGGAATGAATCTGTTTGCTGTAAAAAAAAAGAATAGAGTTGAAACATGCAGCCAACCAATTTTCGGGCAATTCAAATGGTGACACAGTTCACGCGGTCAAGACTGGATTCATGATTCATAAAATGAAGTTCACATGATGGTAAGACTTACAGATGAAAGACGTTTAGTCAGAAGGCTACGTGATTGAACTCATTTCTGGATAAATGTGATCATGATGACTTAAATACTATGTATTTTCATGGACCAAATTTACATAACATTAATGAGACAGCAGAACAGTGAAAAGCAATAAGGATAACACTCGGTGACCTTGGGCTCAATCGCAGGCTTATCCTTACTCATCGGGGTCGGATCTTTGACAGTAAAAAAAATCTAACCGAGAGATTTTGTAATTAAAGGAAAGGGCAATTGAAATTTTGATTTAAATTAAATATTAATCTAAATTCTTCTGCTTTTACTGACACTATTGATTAAACTTTAATCTAGAAGTTTTGGTTCTGTTCCAGAGTGGGCAGTGGCCCGGCAGGCACCCTAATCTCACGTCGCAGAAAGTATGCGATCGTGAGTTTGACACTGGTTATCTCGGGAATTTCTTGCCCGCTTTTTATGAAACATAGTTTTAATTTTTTTTTTTCAATCCAAGTTGAACTGTTACAGAAGTGAGTACACGGAAGATAAATTCAGCTACCTGTTCTACCTCCCCGCGTCAATGCAGGCATTCTAACATACACTAAACTTAAAATAAATAAATATCGCTTCGAAAACACCTTCATTTTCCTTGTATTTGAAAATAATTTGGCCGTAGTTACGAACTCATGACAAAGTCAACGGGGTCTCCAAGCAGTGAGAAATGGGATAAAGTTGTCACGCAAAAATAACTCATCAAAACAAATAAAACAATAGCTCAAAAATGTGAGCAAATGCTAGTAAATATTGCAGCATCATTGTGGCATCATCATTTAATGGCAATCGAACTTGGGATATTTGCTTAGTAGTCCCTGAAAGTTGGGAATTGCTTCTTGAGATTAAAAAAATTGGGCTCTTTTTCCCTTAACACCCGGGAAACAAACTTTATTTATGGTCCGAAAAGGTTTATCTGTAATAATTCAACTTCAACTGAAAGAATCAGAGTTTCAATCTTTGTTTCATTGAAATCGGCCCAGGCTTTCCTTGGATAGATTTTAGTCTCAAGCTCAGGGTCGCATACTTTCTTCGCCGACAGTAAAGAGCAAAAAAAAAACAGGATTATCTCCGCTGGTCCGTTGGTGATTGATCATATTTACACAGTAAACTCGAACTTTAGAAGATAACGAAGCGGCCGATTCTAAGGGTGAGTTTACACTGGCAAGTTACTTCAGCATCTTTTTTTGCAAGAACTTGCAGAGGATTTTACACTGATGAGAAATTATTTACCAGTTACTGCGGAGTTGGTTGCTGTTTTCACTGGTACGCTTCTGCAAGCAACTTGCGGAAACTTTTTTAAAAATTCTGCAAGCGGAATTGCAGAGCCATTTACACCTCAAATTTGAGTCGATCATTGTTTGCCGCAAGTAACTTGCGCAATAAAATTTCCAGTTCACACACAATTTAAGTTTACTTCACGGCGTGTATGCCTCCTTACCCTACCAATTCCACGAATATTCCCTTCCCTCTGTGCTTAGCTTCCTTCTCCACCTCCCTTGAAAGTGTTCGCCATTTCAACCCCTAATTCTCATTCTTTTCCGTTTTCCCAGTGCGGCCCTCGTCTTCACAATTTCTCCCACCGCCTCCCACCCCTAAACTTTTTTATAGCACCTCCTTTTATTTCCCCCTCCCTCCTCCTCCCTTTTCGCCCCGAAGAGTCACGAATTCCTCGCCCCTTCCACCACATCCTCCGCCGAATTCGCTTCATCCACCTAACGACTGCCTTAACAAAAAAAAAGAAACTCACCCCTTCATTCCCCGCCCCCACCTTCCCCGGCATCTCCAATGGCAACCTCCTCTCCCTCGAGCATCAGCGCAGACGGTTAGCCTCGAGCCGACGTTGCCATGACTACCGCGTGATATTTAGATCCGATTTATTTTTATTTTCAAACAAGCTGATAACCCACCAATAATAATGGGCAAAATATCCAGCCATGCAAATATTATAGGTATAGATTTTATTTATGGATTAATTTTGTAAAGGTAATTTCACTTTTAATAATCTAATATCAGTAGGCCGTCACTAATGTTCAGAAAATATCAATATATGTGCTAAAGTGCAACGTTGTCAACGTGGTTGCTATGCAAATACAACATGGGGCTTATGAGTTTGAGTTAAAGGCGTGTTTATTTTTTTCAATTTACAATTTATCTGTGCCGCAAAAGCAAATTCGAGGTTTTTTCCAGATGAATGTGATTCTGCACGAAAATTATGATGCCAACAAAAAGGGAGGAATCAGGCGAGATGTTGTGGAATATGAACATAATAAGAACTAAGATATTACAATTTTCCACAGATAAAGTTTTAATCGACCCGGGTTTCGATGCACTGCATATCATATATATATATATACAAGAGAAGGTGGGTGAGGGAGGTTAGGAAATTGGAGGGAGGGAGTGGGGAAGGGGAAAAATTTCAAGGGGGGGAGGGAGTTTTATTTACACAAGAAAAACGTTAACATTTGAATTTTGAAAAAAACATAAGTTCGTTGAGGTGATGTCCCGCGGCGCGTCGAGGGGGGGGGAAAGGGACAAGCATTGGAAAATTGCACTTTGTCACTGGTTACTGGGGAATTTTTGTGGGGTACACAACAGTAGACGTTTCCCCCCCCCCTGGATATTAGCTTTTATCAGAAAAGATATAAATCATATCAGATTAATTTAGAATTTGGTTAATTACTTAGGAATGCTGTCCTAGTCTTACAACTGTTACATGTAACTTCTAGAAAATACTCCCAATATTACAACATTTAATTGTAATTTTGTATCGTTGTATTGAATAAATGGAGATGTGGTGCTATCGAGGAATGATGAAAATCAAATGGACGGAGAGAACCACCAACGAGGAAGCCATACGATGAGTTGAAGAGAACATAGGTATTGCGCAAACTCCGTTAATAAAAGAAATATACTTATTGGGCACATTTAACGAGCCATTCGCACATTTAAAACTATAATGGAAGGAAAAGAAGAAAATATACATAAATATGCTATCGTATAGTAAAAACACTACTGGAGAAATAAATTTTCATTTAATTTTAATTTTTTTTTCATTTCATTTTTCAAAAGTGAATGGGAATAATTACAGAGGAAGATCTGGAATGGAATACATCAGGCAAGTAATGAAGGACGTCAAAGTGAAGAAGTATGTAGGAATGAAGCGGTTGGCTGAGAGGAGAGTAGAGAGATGCAGTAAAACAATTTTCGGATTATCGACTGATGATATACTTCATCAATTGGCTCATATGTTCAACAGAATTAAAATTTCATTATTTATTGAAAATAATGCAAATTCTCAGATGATCTGATTGTAAATGCACGGGAAAGTTGGTGGAGGAAAACGTGTTTTTCATCTTTTGGACCAAATTCTCAGTGAACCTAGGGATTTATACGTAAAACGTGGTCAACAACGCAAACTCTCGAATATTTTTCTTCTTTATTATTATTGACTCGCACTATTTACCCAGAGATTTATGAGATAAAGAAACCACACGATCAGATTATGATTTGGGTTGGTTGGGATGGCAGGATATGAATAATGCTCCATTTTTGGTGGGTTGGTTACTTGGAGCGGTAACCGACTCCTATGGAAATTTGTTCAATGAAGGATAGATGGTACTTGTTGAAGGGGAAGGATTATTGGAACAAGGAGGGCGGACAGAAACCCAGAATTAGCATTAGAGTACTTTTAAGGTAGAACGCAAAGGTTTAATTAACGAGGCCACATGGTTCACATCGTTGGAATCCGACGGACGGAATATTCAACTGAAAAATCTCCTCCGATTACATTCAAACCCGGGCCATCGAAATGTGAACTCAGTACTCTAGCCAACGCACTAATTCAAGCCCTTACCTTCTCCGTGCTCATCTTTTCCCAAAAATATCTTTTCAGGTATGGGGCATTGATACCTCGAAGCTCATGCTAACAAGTATCGAGTGAGTAATTTCTGCACTTTTTCAGTTCCCGACGCAGGTTTCAGTAGCCATGAGCCAATATCGAAGGAGGGTACATTGCGAAATACTCCTACTACTACTGAAGTGTCCTTGATTGGTTGATGGAAGAGAAGTGTTGTATATGCTGAGTGCAGTTATTAATTTAATACAATAATGTCTACCGCTCAAGTTTTTTCTTGTAATTTAGTAAAATACCAAACTACAGGGGCTCGGAGTCCGAAAGTAAAAGCGTTTGGCTTATACTTAAGAGTAAAAAATGACTTCAGGGATGATCATTGCTGCTTCCAAGGATACGTTCGTTGGAACATTTTCACCAGGGGTAGGAAATAGTTGAGATTTGGGTAACATTTTATGTCGTTACTGCTGAGTATTTCTTTGCGTGTGCCTAAAGAACTTTTTAAAAACAGAAGGATACACGATCCGAGTTTTATTATGTTTTTAAAATAAAGTTCTTGCGGAATAACTAAGTAAATCTTTAAAATTACGAACGGTTAATTCGAACAAGTCATGCCTCAAACAATGGCTGCACAAATTTTTAAAAGTTTTTCAAATTTGTAGTCTCAGGCCTTCGTACAAAATTCGACATGGAACTATAAAAGAGAGAGAGAGAGATAAAGAAGCAATTGAAAGTTTTCGGCTTCAACCATGTGAATATACATCTAGAATGATATCACTAGTCTGCATAATAGCAGATGACTGAAAACTAGTAAGTAATAATAGCTAATTTCGATGTGCTGATTTCAGAACTGTTCTTAGTTTTCTTCTATCACGTAGTTTTTTTCAGAATTGACCCAATTTACCTTATAAGATTTATTGATAAGTAAATTCATTATATGTGCCAGTGGGTGATTATGGTGCGAGAGATATTTCTCAATACAAGCTAATGAGTCTTATGTTGGTACATAAGACTCATTAGCTTGTATGCTGCTATTGTTGTGTGACCTTGGAAGTGTTATTCGACCTTTATTCATTTTTTACACAAATTGTCAATCTTGAAACCATACTTTAATTTTGTGTAAAAACCTGACGTGATAGAAAAAAATGGAAGTCATTTTTAAAATCAGCATAAAAAATTGATTCAAGAACACCTATTTTTAATAAATCATCTGACAAAAAGTTTCAAAATGCAGACCGGTGTAATATACAAAAATTACAATTATTTACAGAAATTTCTATTTGGTGCCAGTTTCTACGCATTTATACCAGTTTCAACGCATATGCTTCGATAGATGTCATCCCGATACCTTAGGCTGGCGCCTATGCGTTGCAACTGGTAGAAATGAAAATAGTAACTTACTTAAAAAAGTGATAAGTAGTAGTACTTACTAGTAGTGATTACACTTCAAAAGAATTAACTTTCTTCTAGTGGAATTTCTATTTCCTTTGTTCTGGTAGCTTTTTCTTATGGAATCATAAAGTTGCTGCTTTCATTTCAATATGAATCGATTCCATTAAGTTACGCCCAAAACTGCCAATTGTACTGAATCTGGTAGTACCAAGTAAAATCTTGAGAAAATTATACATTTTGGTATGAATATTCTCGCAGATTCTATTACCAATGAAAAATTATCATATCGGCATGTACGGCGTATTTTTTTATTTCTAAGAAACTCAACGTTCGCTCTTCGTACTGTCAGGAAAATGAGATTTTTTCGGCGTTCGATCGAGTTTTTATGCTGGAATGCGACCGTTGCTCTACTGTTGGGTCGATTCAAATTGTTTTAAATTTAATCGAACCCCGTTCATTATTTTGGGGCTGTCGCGGTTGCTGAGAACCTCTTCCAAATTGTGCTTATATTGTAGTAATCATCACCATTGAAAATCTGAGGTATTTTTGCCATCTCTATGGCCTCGCGAATTACCGCGCGGATTGCACTCTTCTGCGTTGGCTAACACTCGTGGTATGTCAAAAATGATTTTGTGTCCTATGGCTCGAGACATGGCTAGTCCTCGTTGAGTTTTTAGACTTGAATAATATGCAGTGTATCCCTAAAGGATCATCTTTTTTTATTGATAAAATTACGGATTGTTTTATATTTTCATTTACATCACATATTTCATTTTTTGTAATAATTTATAACAAGCTATCAATGCTACAACTATAGTGATGCACATAAAAATTGCTAATGACGTAAAAGTACTTTGATAAAAATAACTAACCAATTGTAAGCATATTGCTGTAATAATCAATCTTCCTGATATAAGTATAGTAGTAATCCTACCTTTAGCATTTAGCATACTCTCTAATGCAAGGATCCATAAAATATTACAAGGAAATATGCTACCAATCGCCACTAATTTCATTACAATCGTTATTATTAATGGATCATTAGTTTCAAGCATAACCAGAACTATAGCAGCAATTACAAAAGCTACAACTGCGGCAATACTAAAGAATAAACAGAGTAGAGTACATTCAGAGAAAGTAGAACCGATCGGGTAGTCAAAAATATTATTTTAGCCCAATAATTTTGCTTTCGTGGATCCAACGCGATATGTTGCTCCGGCAACACCGCATCTTGGGGGTCCTCCTACACAAACGCGCCCCCCCCCCCTCCTTCCTCCCCTCTACTCTTCCTCCCACTACCCCTAACCCCTTCCACATACGCACCCCCCCACTCCCTATCACCCTTTCCCTGAGGGTGGAGGACTAGCCATGTATCTGTCGCTCGTTTCCTTTTCAATTTGCAAAACAAACGGGGTGGGCAGTCAAGAGGGTGGAGGGAAGGAATTTGGAGGGATGGGGGAAAGGAGGAAGATGGTGGGATATCCCGGTATTTTGTGAAAGAGGTGGCCGAGGGCCGTTGGCGACGTTGGAACGCGGCGAGGGGAAGGCTAAAGAATGAGGTGGAGGTCAAGGGAATGTAATAAGGGTTGGGACTGGTTGGTGCGCGCATTTGTCCCCCTCCGTTGCTGACACGTTCTTTTACCTTCCGTAATCATAGGAGAAGGAATCCGTTTAGTTTGGTGATTAATGGTCGTTCGCTAAATAATGAATATCATTTCTGAATCCTTGCTACAATCACTTTATCCCTATTCTTTCCTGAGAATAAAGCTTTAAAGAGAAACCATCGAAACCATAGGTTTCTTGACACCTTAAAATTCCCATTAACTTTATATCCATCCACTCTAATTTGATATTATGTCAATTAGAAAAAAGATGCTTAGTGATTTTTAGACCTGCCCAAAAGAAACGAATTATACAAATGAGAATTGATTATACGAGTAAATATGGAGGTCTTTAGTTAGCAGAGAGTGAATTAAAAGTTTTAAAAACATTTTTCTCTCTTGTTAACGATGAAATCCGATGTATGTCCGATTTTTAAATTGGAAATAGAACTGTAAAGGCGATCTGACCTTAATTGAGGACATTAGTGAAAACATACACATATCCAACTAACTTGCCAAGTAACTAGTCAACGAAAGAACAAAATACATTTGGTTTCCGGCGCGACTTTGTGGAATTTACTGATCAATGTGAATGGAAAAGTAGTGCTTTATTTATCCACATAAATTCACTATAGTACGACCAGGGTTTCAACTTACGCCATCTTCAGGTCAAACCTGGAGATGACGTAAAGTCGAAGCCATGGTCGGACTACATTAAATTTATGTGGAAAAACAAAGCACTACTTTTTTATTCGCAAGAAAGAGCCAAATGATCATGTTTAAAACTTGTGTAAATCTCAGATATGATGAAATTGTACTTGGTTAATAATTGCATAAGTGATTCATCATTAGCTTTTATCCATCAACCCTTGGCCTTGAATCGACTCCTCTCAATGTAATTCTAAATAGGGGGTCTATATCGACCACTTTTGGGAACCCTGATCTCAACTATCTCCATGGCTGAGCAAATTATAGGGATTATAGCACTTGAAAAATAAAACACGCGATGCATTAAATCTGTCTAGAATGCCGAAAGTTCCTGTACAAATATGATCGATACATTTGTCCCATATGTGGAAAGCTCCCGTATCGCTACGCATGTCATCTACATGAATTGCAAGTTAGTGCTGCCTCAGTTCTTGGAAAAAACATAGTATTTTCTTTGCGCCGAAGGTTCAGCTTTGTCGTATTACCTGTTATAAATTCTTGTTTAGCTGCTGTTGAGCAATATCCCCCTAATTTTAGGACGTCCAAATATGCAAACCATCCGTGGATGTTCCCTCAACAAGGCTACTACTTCTATCAGAACAACGAGTTTAGTGTACGTCAGAGCGAGTCTCTTTGCTCTTCAGTTTCACTTACGGCGAAATTGTAGGAATTATTTGAAACGTAGATATTTGTCATTATAATCCTTTTTAGTTAATTAGTATCTTTTATGAACAATTTTAACTTTTGTAATATTCAATTTTTTTGTTTATGTTTTAATGAGCGTGGTGGGTAGAGCGCTTGGCTACTGATCGAAGGGTCCCGGGTTCAAATCCGGGTGAAGCCTTTGAACGCCCTCTCGGAATCTCGGAGTGCGAGGTGGCTCAGGGAAAGGAACTGGCCCCCCTACCCTGAATGTGTGAAATTCACACGCCTGTGGCTTAGTTCGGGTTGAGCTCTACCCTCAACTATCCAAACCAACCTTCTGGTTGAATCACTGAGTGAGTGATGTTTTAATATCACAAAAATAACCTCATAAATCGCATTTCAAAAAAGAGGGTAGTGTATGAAGCGTCCATTTCTTGCTGTAGGTAACTTAAGTTTTTTAAATTCTTTTGGAAAATCCTCAGTCTAATATTATAACGGAAGTTCTCGCATAGAGGTTTACGAAAACTGAGCTATAAAGGAGCTGTAAAATTATTCGGCTAATGGAATGGTTCGGCGGCACCGGCGTAGAATAATCTTCTTTGGCATGCATGTCTGTCTTGCTACGGCCAGCCTTATCTCTTGCAGGTCGCGCTTGGAAAACTCGTTGTGAATACACTCCGTCCTGCTGATTCCCAGAGCGTGCATATCGAACGGGATCCAGTGAGCTCCCATACTGTCATGCGTCGATCGCACCTCGCGTGCAATACGCATCTCCTCACAGTGGAGGTGATCAAACCGACAGCGCACAGCCTTACGGCCATTTTACACAATTCTTAGGTCAGCACTCAGGACTGAATTCAGTATTGAAATCGTCGCCGAAATTTCGGGACCAAAATCGTGTTGAAAATCAAATCACATTTATCAGATAACATTATCACAGAAAAGGACACTTCGTAAATTTCCACACTGAGTTTATTTCACCGACCTAGGTTTCGGATACTCATGCAATAAGTTTCAGAAATCTCGGTCGGTGAAATATACTCAGTGTGGACATTTACGAAGCATCCCTCTTTTTACCACGTTTTTATTAGTAGTTCGGTTTCCGTCATGTCTGTCCGGGAGGAATATTGCAACCGAGGTTAAACTAACTTCCCGATCAGATAGATACTTGAAATTTTAACCATAGCTCAGAAGTGGCTGACAATGCAATATTAGATATCTATTATAAAAATTAATTGATTAATTAATTAACAATTAATTAATAAACATATTTCATGACGTGCTAGTAGAGGCTTGTAGTTTTAACCATAGCTCAGAAGTGGATGACAATGGAATGTTAGCTACATGTTATAACAATTAATTAATTAAAGATAAATTAATTATTTCAATTCCACACACTGTCAGCTGAACAGAATCTGAAATACATCGGGAGGTTCCGATGTGTCCCTGTCAGAGTCTCATCAAGATATATAAAATCGATTGGAAACTTTCACCCGGGTATAAGACTAAAAAGCAGAAAATTATTAATTTCATAAAATTTTTTTAATATACCACGTATTTAAAACGGACTATAAAGTATAAAATAATTTTCCCTTGGCCCTTAAAAATTTTTGAGGGTGAATTTTTAGTAGCTATGGAGATATTTGTAAGACTTGAAGAGAAAAACGTAGGGCGCAGGCAGTAGATAATAGAAGTAGATAATCTGGATGAGTTCACATCAATTTCAGTGCATTGCAAATGGTATTAATTGTGGGAGTTTGCTCAACGACACCGGTTCCCTTTACTCCTCCTTAATTATCATGGGTTGCCTGCGCCCCACGTTTTTCTCTTCAAGTCTTACAAATATATCCATATCCACTAAAAATTCACCCTCAAAAATTTGGAAGGGCCCAGGGAAAATTATTTTATACTTTTTAGTCTGTTTTAAAAACGTGGTATATTAAAAAAATTTTATTTGATTAATTATTTGTGTTAATGTTATCGATCGTTCATTTCCACAAGTTTTCGCCTGATAGTTCAAACTTTACGCAATGTAAATGGACTGCGCCATATTGTTTTGGCATATTTCAGTGATATCATGGCATTTTTACTGTTTCCAACAATTTTGAACAATTCCTTGAGATATTATTTTGGCCTTGTTATTTTGGTGAATTCCAACGCCGCCAGCGGTATTCTCTCGAAACGCTTGACTCGCCTGCTTGCCTGTGATTTGTCGTTGGATCCAAGAATCGGATGGAAAATAAGTTTCGTACTTATTTTTCTTTTCAGTACTATATTTTAATATAATTTCGTCAAAATTCGAATAATGCGCCGAAAACACTAGTAGAAACATGCCTTACACACGAAAAGTTTAAAATATTATTCTTTTGCCATTTCCATTATTGCCAGCATGATGAGTCCCAACGCATTAACAGATGCACTTGAATTAAAAGTGGTCCTAGTATATTTTTTCGGCTCCTTAAAAAAAAATGAAATTTGCACTCAATGCTATAAGGCTACGTGCTAAAATAGCACTGAAGTGCCAAAAAAAATCAAATCGATATGATACAATATTTCCCCTTTGTCTATAGAAATTATTATTGAGAACACGTATGCAAAATTTCACGCAAATCTACATAAACTAAAATCACTGCAACCACATAATTACGAACTTAGAGATTTCTACCTACCGGCTGGTTACCGAACGTTTTGCTATCGCACATCGTTTCAATCATGGCCATTCGTGTACTCCATAGCCACCAGTTTGCCGATGTGTCCCGATACACGCTGAATTTAACACATTGAATAATATACTGCCATAGTCTGCATTAAGCTATGCTTTCAAAGCGTGCTGTGCACGCTCGGTATTGCACCTACGCTGAAGTTAACAGTCTTCAATTTTTATGCTCACAACGTGACCCATCCTTAGGTGTGGAGGAGCTATGTGGTATGTCACTGAAATCCTTTCCCTCTGTATGCCCCTAACTTCCCTGTGACCCTGAGCTTCCATTTAATAAGCCCATTGAGCGCACGCAAAAAAAATAATACGAATCGTTATGTGACAAGAAATTCCACGCACCTTTATCCTACTGCCTCACGAGTCCCGCAATTAATGGTGAAAAAAAAGCGGAGGACCTGAATCACAGCAGGGACTTGAGCTACAAAGCAAAATGAAGGGCCGAACTACGGGCAGACGAGGAAACATGTCAATGGAGTGAGATATGAATAGACTCATTACGGGACGCTGGAAACATTGTGAGGCAAGGACATTCCACAACGGCAAGAAAGAGTGAGGAATGCGAGGTTCAAGAGGCTCCTCTTTGTTCGAGCACGCAAACTCAGTAGACACATATTCAACTTCAAATCATATGCTTGATATAAACAGGGAGACAAACAATGAGGAATTCTTGCATAGATTCTTTCAAAAATAAAATAAAACATTTATTGTTTCGCGTTTCCTGGTTGCAGAGGCCATCCAACGCGTCGCTTAAACTTGCAACGTCTCTTTCGATTCGTAACTCACAATGCTCAGTCAATTACTCAGATTATGTGCGATATTTTACTTTGTAAAAATATGCACAAAGTCCATTATATTACATTGGCAAGCCCAATAAATGTGAAATGAGTGGAATTTTTGGCTAAGGCCTTTTTTATGCAACTAGGATGCGGCAGGGTTAGATAATTGACGTTTTTGGCTTCAGCAAGAGACTTTTCAGATTTAATCAACTAGGTTGATACGTGAAACCACGTTATCTATGAGCAACTCATTGTTAAAAAAATTGGTAATGAGTTGACTGCGAAGTTTTGCATTTATAGTAGGTATTTTAAAATGGAACCAAATATGTCAAACAGTTTTTATATGACAAGTTGTCGACATCGAACAGGATATTAACAAACATTGGCACATGATTGTTGATTCAATATTATCATGATGGCACTCGCGCATTTGGCTTTCTTTCCTGTGGCTCACTCTGGTCCAGAAAAATAACTTAAGAATCGAGATTGGAAAGAAAGAAATATTTTAAGTTACGAAAATGAGTTATTTTCATATTTTAAAACAGCGCTACTATCTAACAGAAAATTGCGACTCAAACAGTCGTTAAAAGTAGATTTTTGAATAACAAATTGTGCTGAATAACCAGTCCATCATTAGCAAAGATTATTTAACATTGAAAGGTAAAAGTTATCTATCAAAGTACCTTTCATTCAAGAGAGGAATGATTACGAAATCAAGAACCTTTACGTGGAATTAACTTATGAAGTTAAACTGTTGAGTAAAGCAAATATTTAGTATCTTGCTATTCTTTACGCTCAGATACATTTTGTGAGTTGGCACTTTATATTTTTCAAAATGAATTCTCACAAAAATTATTGATGCATAAAATAGAAAAAGAGATAATTAGAGTGAAGTGAGAAGCCTCAATCCTTTTTTTGATCGTTAATGAAGTTATATAATTATAATACTCTCGGAAAAAGTTGCGAAAGCAAAGAGAATTTCTTCAAAAATATCGGTGAAGTCAATAAGGTTTAAGACAAGTGAAACAGTAGGTATTTTCTCACCAGAAGGAAAGGAAAAAATCAAAATATAAGCACATAACGGAATCGTTCGCGTCGCGTTGAAACAAATTAGCTTAATGGGACATGAAACGCGATGCTATCAAGCCAAGAAATGTCATTTCAACGATTCCCTTGCGCTAAATAGAACACCAGGCGTTAAAAATGATGGGAAGGAAGAGGGCTTCATTAAGAGAAGCCTTATGAAAATAGAATCGAAATTAACGGATTAAAAAATACCGCATCGTTTGGAGGAGTGAGAAAAAGAATCTTGGAAACATAAATGGGTTACCCTACTTCTTTGTTTGTCTGTTTCCCTCGTTTCTCACAGCTCGCTCCTCTCTCATCCCACCACCTCGACCAAATACAGCCGCCGACTCCTTCTCTAATCTCCGTGACGGAGAAGAACGAGCGCGCGCCAAGGCTCATCATGGGAACCGGGCTTGCTTACCGATCACATCAATGCGATCTACTTCCGCACCCGACGAAACAAGGGGACAGACGGGAGGAGAGGCAGGGAGACATAAGGGAGGAGAGGCAGGCAAAGATAAAACACAAAGGCAGGTCGGAACCTGCTTCCCAATATGAGCTGCCGCCTTGACTTGCCCCTCACCCACTCCCACCCTCGTTGTGGCACAACAATAATTTCTCCTGTCAACCCCGCACGGCCTCTGAGGTGGGAGGAAGGTGTGGGCCCTGAGGGTGGGTTCTAAGAGGGGGGAAGAGGAGGACGACATAGAGGAAGAAGAGCACGTCACAAAGGAACATGGCGAAGCGCAAACAAATCTTCTCCTCCCATTTTTCGGGAGGGGGGGAGAGGACCATACATATTTTTTTTCGCGCGATAGTGTCATGGGAAAGATTTTATTAAGTCTTAAGTGGGGGAAGATGGATTTGGACAGCTTCTTTTTCGGGTGACTTAGGGGGGGTGCTGTTCAGAGAAGATGGTGAACAGGTGCTCTCGTTTGGGAAGCAAGTGGGAGAGAGGGTTGGATAGGATTTTTGGTCGCTGTGCTGAGGAAGCATGCGAGGGTTTGTGGACTATGAAGAATGGGGCGATGTTATTGCACGTCTTTCGGTGGCTCATCCCCTCTGCAAGAGTTGATCTTCTAAACCAAGCATGGGCAACCTTCCATGGTGAACAGGCAGATAGCGTAATAATGTATATGATATTGATAAAGCCCTTATAGCAACTTGGAAACCGCGGGCCAATTGAAGATTAAAATCGGGTAATTACAATGCCCTTACCTGTTATAAACAGTCGATAATTTATACGTGTTTTCCCGATTATAACTATCATCACTGCAAAATACTAAGTGCGTCGGTGCCTTTTCTCTAAAAAAAGACTCACATTTAAGGAATAAACTCATTACCGTTTACGTAATAATTAAATCGGCAACAAATATAGAACCTTCTTCATATTACAGTTAGTTAATATTTTTTTGTTTACATGAAGGGTTCACTGTTGTGACCGAGGAATCGATCAATATTGCTTCATAACATTTTTCAAAATAACTGCATACATTTTTACTAACACCAGAACCGTCTGAATACTTTTAAGAATTCAAATATTTAAACATGTATTTTTCTGAAAGACAATCACAGTTGTAGTTAAAGAGAAGCACCCACCCCAATACGCATTCCCTCAGCCTTTCATTCGTTAAGAATTAAATGATCATTGGTTTCTATGGTGAAATTCTTTGTGTTGTGAATGCATAACGTGTTAATTTAAAATGGCTTTGAAATGTATAAAAAAGCTTTCATCGCATGAAAAAGTATAAGTAATCTCTTTAGTGCTACTGTGAGGATTTGCTATTATTCGATAATTGAAAAACTTTTCATTTCTTTATCCCTTCCGGTATTTTTATTTACATTGTCGACAAATAGTTTTGAAAAACGTGAGAGTGACCTCAATAGGTAATATCAATAAAATTAAAACATTTACGGAAAAATTTAAAAACTCTAATTGTTTTTTTCTATTTCATTACTGCATGAATATTTACTGATTGTCTACTAAAATATTCTGAATGAGCAATTAAATCCAGCATATTGGAATTTTGTTTTTGTTATTTATTTAAATTCCCTGGAAACTGCCCCAAAACACTATCCCTTTAGTTTGACTTGTTTGATTATCGCGCTTCATCTTTCCGGTCTTCCCCCCGTGACGCCAGCGCCAACCACTGTAAGCTGGCATAGTTAGGAATTTCATGTAACAGTCTTCCGGATGCTCCTTCCCGCAGCGATTTTGGCCTACGGACGTGAGAAGTGGCAACATGCATCTGTTAATAATAAATGTACGAAAAATTTACGTTCTATGCATTATATTACACTTAATAAAGCCAATATTAACCTAGTGTAAAATGTCCTTTTTCTTTAATGGGCGTAAAATCTACAATATTTTATCAGTAAAAAAAAAGAAAGTAAATTATTATAAAAATTGGTCAAAAAATTGCTTCCTTCTCAAAAAAATATTTAAATGTGGTTTAGAACATGTATTTAAAACGAAAACTTTTAATAACTCAGTTTTTTATAACTTTATTTTATGGGAATCCCTTTTTAATGATATTTTATGATAATGTTTTTTCTCTATTATATAACGGTGTCTCAACTCAGGTAGCAGGTACCTTGGAATCTACCTAAAACTTCCAAATATAATATGGTGCTCTTTTTTTGCAGTATTGTATCCAATATTATTTAAATGGTAAATTATTTTAGCTACCACATAAAGTATTAAAAAAATAATAGAAATTTGAAATCAATATAGAGGAGAATAAAATAATTCACTCATAGTGCGGCCCAGCCAAAACTTATAAGGTTTGTCAACAGGCTCCGTTGTGTCAACATAACTCATTCTTTGGCTCCACACCTTATAACGTCGGCCGATACACAAATAAATTCAAATTTATTTGCTCATCACTACATGAATATACAGTTAAGGGAACGACAAAAAGTTACTACGATACTATGGCGTATTTCAAGACATACTTTACATCCAATTTGCATAGATAGCAAGCAATTTCTTGCTTTTTACATGGAAAACAATTTTCTTTGAGTTTCATACTACGCTGAATTAAGAAACATTCTAAGTCTCAAATTCATCGATCCTATCCTACAAGGCCTATTCAGATTCCTGATAAATTATTGTGCATCATAGATACTTGAATATTTAACCTAATTTCCGATAAACATAGTAATACCTCGGTACAAAATATTTAGGACTTTGGACTTAGGAAATATTTACGACTCTAACTCAAAGAGTTTCTTTTCTTCATACTTAAGCATTTTTATTAAAATAATTTTTTACAACTACCACTAATTCATACAAGTCCGTATCATTAAGTATATTCATATTCGCATACATTTTTGTGCACACGCTTTTTTTTATTTGGAAGTAATAATATTATTTCAAGAAGTTCATTACGTAGTGAATGATTCATTATGGTGAAGTCGATCTCAAATTTGTATGTTTTGATAACATGTTTATGAATATGATTTTAAAAACTGTGGATTGTATTTCTGATGTATTCTTAATAGTAAATTGTAATTTAATTTGTTGATTCTATTTTTTTAGAGCGATTTGTGCACTTTGGGAATCGTGGTTAGCATTTGTTTCTTTTTACTTTGCTACCACCTGGCAAAATCAGCCAAATTGGAAGATAAATTATTTTGATAATATTATTTACTAAAGGTCCGCTGGTAAGTACGTCAGTAGTGGAAAGGGGGCATATTTAAGACATCAGTTGTCATGAAACTATGAATTTGGCCTCGTTATAAATAAAACTATTTCATATTTCCAGTGAAAACAAAATATTAGCCACTTTTAGTTATATTTTTCGAGATATTTTTAAAATATACAAGCCATTTTCCATGGCAAATGGTAGAGGTATGCACTCCAGAGGGACTTGTTATAAAAATAAGGAAATTCAAACGCATAGATCTCGTTAGAAATTAGTACTTATAGAGTCTGCATGCTTTCTCAGCTATATTTAAAAATAAGTCAATTACACATTGCAGTAATTTTTACATCATCGCAAAAAATCTTATATTTTGAAGTTTTCAACGTACGGCTTGAAAAAAATAAATCAAGTTTAAAACTATAAATGGATATTTGATGCTCTCAGGCGTTACTTGGTGGTACTCCATAACTAATTAAAAGGAAGGTTTGTACAGCCCATGAAACTTTTTACTGAATTAATAATAGCTGTGTAAGTCCAAACCTTGGTCGGAAAATTGAATTTTAAAAAATTCGTGGGCATCACAAAGTTTCTCTTACTTAGTCATGGGCTTTTAATTAATTACTGACAATTTCAGTAGCCTAAAACAAAGTTTTTGCATCATTAATTTTACAATACTTCATGCATCATTCATTTGCTTAAATTTTTAAATAAAATATTAATGTATTCTTTACTTTGACGAGAAAACCTCGCTCAAACTACCTATTGTAAAGGCCCCGTCCGAAATCCCAACATCTCCAGGCCCATCCGAGACTCAATCTCACTCTCTTTCGGTCGCAAAGGCCCATGGACTCCTCCCCCTAACCCCATCTTCTCATTCGAAACGGCGACCGGGGGGGGCTTTTTCTTCTCGCGGCGGTGAGAGGCATGAGAAAGAGACGATGACTCACTCCGATCCCTCCTCCTCTCGCAAAGGAGAAGACGCTAGTTATACGAATTGAGCGAACCACTGCTCCCTTCTTCCTACTCATCCATGGGGTGGGGGCCACTGGGGGGTAAGCCGAGAGGGCGCCCTCCTCCCTTCCTCCCCTCCCGCCCCTCTTGCGAATGGAAGAAGAAGACGGAACTCCTTCCAAGCTGTGCTACAGCTCTCTTCAAGAGTCGGTCGGTCGGTCGGGTTTCGGGGCTCCTTTGCGCGTGTTGGGACATGTCCCCGCGCGAAGGAGGTTCGTGGGAATCGGTCGAGGAGCCTGGCCCTCCTCTTCCTCCTCTGTGCATTTGGATGGGCGGAGTATGCAAGGGAGGGGATGTAGTGAGTATGAGGAGGGAGAGCGGTGGGAGGGGAGAGCCATGCAGGGAGGCTGGACGTGGGTGTGAGGGTAAGGGGGAGGGGAAGGATAAGAGATTGTGACGCTGTGTGTGGAAGAAGAAGGGTTGAGGCTCTTCGGGGGGAGGAATATTTTTTGAGGCGTGAGAAAGGTTCCTATCGCGCGGCGAGCCAATTTTTTTAATCATACTACGGGCGCACGAAAAAAAAAACTTGCGAGGCGTCGACGTGGGTGCTGTTGCGTCTCGAGCGCTTTTCCAGGAAGCCTTGGAAAGGATTTTTCTCGAAACCCTGGGCTATTTATACATCCGGGAGATATTCGGCGTTTTATATGCACATACATATATGGTCCACCATTGCGCGTAACGCATTGCATCATTCTAAGCTCGAAAAATGTTATGAATCGTGATTGTTTCATCCACAACAACGTGACCCCCAGCTAGCAACCTCAAGGGTGTGCGAATGGGGTGATTTCTCACCAGGCATGTCCTAGCCGTTTAGCACACAATCATAATGCCATTAGCTATGAAACTGATTATGCTGTTAATTAACGTATGAGAGGAGATTTCACATGCAATACGGTGTTTAACATTTCACCCATGAGGATTAGCTGTCAATGACACTTTTAAATAGGTTTGTCGATAGGTAGTGTAGTTAATTAGTTGATATGCTATTAGTTGATATAAAATATTGAGCAACTGGTTTCGTCGGTTATGGTATCATTAGGTGCAAATGCGTCTCATAGTATAAGTACCTGATATTAATAAAAGTACCTTATGATGCCATTGTCGGCCAAACCGTTTATGTAGTATTTTAACAAATTTTAATTCTACCTGGAATTTAATTCTAATGGAAACTACCGATTCTTCGGAATATTGGTCCTTAACAATGCACTGGGTCCACCAAGTAAAGCCTAGCAACTTTGGTTTTAATTTATTAAAATACATTAAAATAACTCTTCAATTGAGTGGAACGAATTAGGGCGGAAATGAATTCAGTCGTCGAAAGCCTGCCAAACCAACCAAACCAAAACGAATGAAGATCTCCGAATAAAGCTGGAAGTATTTATTACCAGAAGCAAAAAAAAATAATTTTAAATAAATTTACCATCAAATCTGAAACTGACATAGTGCATACAATATAGAATTAGTATGGAGTATTTCATTTAGCCGGGGAAATTTTATTTTGTACAATGAATCGTGTCTAAATCTTTAACCCCTTCCACTTATACATCACTTAAATATATGGCACTTGCAATATTAATTATTATCAGATGGTAACAATAACACAAGTATATCACTATGCATTTAAAAAAGATTTTGCAACTTGTTGTAAAGAAGGGTCCCAGTAAAGGCTTCTTACTGGAAGACTTCAAGTTACAAAAATGTTTCCTAGCTGTGAACATTGCAGAATAAAATTTCCGTTTCCTCTTCTAATTGCTCGACCTATTAATTCACAATAAATATGAAAATCCCCAGAAAGAGACAAGAATTAAACTATATTTAGTCGCAAATACTTCAGCGTTCGCCTCTTTTTAATCAGGGATCCATAGTAATTCGTGCGATCGTACTTCTTGCTCATTAATTCATAAGTGCTAATATTTCATCGAGTTCCAATTCCATTCCTTAATTAATATTAGCGAATTCGTGCTGCATAACTCACTCTCAAAACATATGGAATTAGTTAAAATATTAGCATTAATTAAATATAATGGGTAGGGGAACACGGGGCAGAACGGGATACTTTATGTTTAACCATGTTTACAAAAATGGGTAGTAAAAAGAAAAACATATTGAAGGTGTGAAACATTACTTTATATAGTTGAATAACATATGCAATACAAGAAGTAAGTCTACAAACACTATTTACTTTTTTTTCAGCAAATTTCCCGCTCTGCCCCACATACGGGGCAGAATGAGATAGGGGTTTTATTGTTATGTTTAATCATTTAGAAATAAATAAAAAGCAATCTAAATTTTGCCTTATACCTAATAAAAGCAATTTACTCATCAATAGTTGGTGGTAAAAAATGATTGAAAGAGATGTAAATTCTTCAAAATTCTTTTGAAAGATGATATTAATAAAACGAAAACCTCATGTAAATATTTTGCACAGCGTGAATACTTATAGCTAACTATATCTAATAAGGCAGCTAACCTTTTAATGGAATCTCTTTGTGTTTAGAAATAGGGCTAAGCACGTTTTCAAGTACCCAGTGAGCAATCATCTAAAGTGGTGTATTACAAATAATGAATGCAATTCACATCGCTTGTACGTTTTTGTTCTTGTAATCAGTGCTCGTGAATTGGGCAGTGTTCCCCGGTACTTGGCTTTCTCTCGTGATGTTTCCATCATCAAATGAAAAACCTTGAGTCCTTAGAATGGGAAAAAGCAGCGGGTCTTCCGCGACTTTGGTGAGAAATGTGCCAGCGGAGATATAATAGGGGCCATGACCGCGCTTTCTTCTGGCGATATGGTTTTGGAAACAGCCTGGCCCGGTTGATACGCGACCAGTCGGGACGTGGGTGGTGTTGCCGTTGGGGCGAGTGGGGAACTAGTTTGGAGTGGATAATGAAATCTCTTCGGTTATTTCCAACAAGCGCAGCTTCCTTTTTTGCAACGCTTGGCGAGGCCGTCGTTCAAAATTCTTCCGAGCTTTCGACGCGTTTTTTTGTTTTATTTACTCAGATCCATTCACCAACGATAATTCATAACTTAAACGCAAGAAAAAGTGTTGTAGGGTAAATCGGGGAGAGATGCCGCACATTTTGTAAAATAACTATATTTTGTCCTATTTTGTACTTTTGATTAAACTAAGTAGTAAATATGGTGACTAGTCTTGTTTCTGACGTACACACCAAAACTTATACTTATATCACTCTTCTCTTAGCTGTAAGAATTATTTTTGTAAAACATTACCTCGCGGCGTCTATCCCGTATGGTACGGGTGAGACGCCGCACCTATAAGGGTGATACGCCGCATGTCATTAAAACAGACTAAAATTGATTTCTCTATTCTGCAGCTCCATTTTTTTTTTAACATTTTGTCGCATTAATGAAGTTATGAGGAAATTAATCTATTAAAATACTTTTTATATATTTTTACTATTTTTCTAATTAATAGTACATGCCTACGATTTTAATGTAACTGAAATGTAGGTTGAAAAACTGCAGCTATGTTAATGTCATTATATTTTAAACATACACATGTAAAAACAAAGAAATTTAATTAACATGGGCTATATTTATGCAATTTTTACTGAAAAATACATGTTGAACGGAAGAAAGTCAGTTAACAGAGACTTAATTTAGGAGTTTTTTTAGAATTCCAAAATACAAATTGAAAAATAAATTAAGACAATTAACTTAAGTTATGCCTTGCTTAAGTTAAAACTTGCTGTAGCCTACAAAGTTAGCATAGTAATATTTATAAAAAACTCATTTAGGGTAATAGCCTAAGTGTAAAACTTATTTGGATTTTTTTCTATCTTCGCGACCACAATCGACACAAAACATCAAAAATTGTGCAATCATCGTGCAGCCATGATTTGCATGTAGCACAGCATAACCAATCACATCTTTTTTGGGTTTCCTGGTAAACTTCACCACACTCCTTGCAGCTACTATCGTTGCTACTTTTTTTTAGTTTACTGGGTTTACGTTTTGCATTTGAACTATCTTGTTCGCTATGAAAAGTAAAATTGTTGTCAGTTTCAGGGACAAGATCAAAATTTAAACTTTTCCTTTTAGGCCCAGTTTGGATAACTTTTCCCCTATTTTGTTCTCTTTTTAGTTCATTTTGATGTTTTTCATCCAACCTTTTTTTCAGGCACTTCCGGTTTTCAGTAGAGGTTAATACAACTGGACCATTTTTCCCACCAATCTTTGACTTTCCTTCTTTAAGTTTTGGGACAGGTGAAATTTTTGTTAGAAGTTTGGAGGGTGTTTCCTGTGGTTCAAGCCCAATGATGTCTTTGCTACTGCAAGGTTGCGGTTCCAGTTGAGAAGATCCTGTAGCACAAGGTCTAGTTTCTCGGTGAGGTTGGGTAGGTGTAATGCATAGAACAAATTCCAAATTATCTGAAATAGAAAACAGGTAGTCTGGAAGAGCATTTCTGTTCAGAGGGAAAATTCCCGAGGATCTGAAGCCACTACTACCGTTTCCCACGGAGGCAGATTTTTCCCACGCCTCACAAATTAAGGGCCCGACTTGGTACCGCGTTAGCTTGCGGCCGACATGTTGTTCAACCCATTTGTTGCTGGCGGTTTTAAAGTAGCATTTAAAAGGACCAAAAAAAGATTTATCTAGTGGCTGTAAAGCATGGGTAGTGTGAGGAGGTAGACAGAGTAACGTGACTTCATTGTTTTCAGCTAGCTCAAGAAGGGAAATGGAAGAAACATGCGAACAATGCCCATCGAGAATCAGGATATTACGCCCAGGTGCTTTCCGGGGCAAAAACTGCTCACTAAACCACTTGTGAAACATGTCACTCTTGATGTACGCTGACTTCTGGTTCATGTACACTTTGGATCCTGGAGGGAGACCATCTTGGAACTCTGGTTTTGAGTTTTTTCCTTTGATGATTAATGCAGGGGGATGAAATCTGCCTTCTGCCGAACAACACGCTATCAAGCTCACTGTTTCACCTTTTTCTGCAGTTGTTATTTTATTCACTACTTTAACACCTTTTATTGCCACAACTTTGCCAACCTTGTTTATTAGCTGCACTCCGGTCTAATCTACATTGTGTATATTTTGTGGCTTGTCCTGAAGTTTATGTTCTTTTACTACTTCCTCTAGAATATCATATAACTTTTCTGCTGCTTTTCTTGTCAAGCCCCTTCCTCTAGCTGTTGACAAACCCTCTGCTTTCCGAATACTCAGCTCAGGATGTCTCCTCAGAAAAGACGAAAGCCAATCATAACAGCTATTTTTTTCTCGCAGTTGAATTTATGGCTGATATTCAAAGCCACCGCAAATTCATACGCCATTCTCCTTACAGCTGGCTGATCTGGGCAAAATCCGGCATCGCCAAGTTTTTGGATGTCTTACGAGATTTCTTCATTTTATGGTCCGAGACTGCCTGAAAACCCACACGATTATTAGTGCACATATTTTTAGACTAATAAGCACATAATTGGAGTGACTATCTAGGATAAGTTAGGCCTATTTTTATTTATAAAGTAAGAATTAGTAGTTCAATACTTCATATCAAGAGTTATTTACAAAAACTTACTTGTTGGGCCATGGCCGGAGGCGTTCGTTTTTCCCGTGTCCATTCTCCTTTTAATAGTTCTCGCTGGTACCCCGTAAAATCTTTCTGCTTCTCGAAATGAAATATATCCTGCCTCTATCCTAGAAATGGCTTCGATTAACCTCTGTGGGTCCCATTGTCCACGAGGTTTTACCCCCACTTTTCTTTTATAAACTGTCGGCATTTTTAAATTAGTCTAAAAGTAGATTTAAAAATATGTTTCTACTTATTTTTAAATTTATTGTTCAAAATATCTGTACAAAAAAATTAAATAATACTAAACAACACAAAAACAATTGTCTTAAGTTTTAGTATACACACTAAAACATATAACGTTGCTGAAAACGTGTTATAATTCATCTGAAATCAGAATTCATTCCGTGCGGCGTATATCCCGCATGAGAGAAGTGCGGCATGTGTACCGAAGTTCATTGCGGCGTCTCTCCCGTTCTCTTCGGGAGAGACGCCGCACCTCGTGGCTCTATGGCCTTTAAGGCCAAGATGGCGAAACTAGACTGAAAACATCCCGAGCAGAACTTACTGTTGCTGCAAACCACAAACAATCGTAATATAGCATTAGTTCAACGTCTAATACGAATTTAGTGTAAGGCGAGGAAAATTTTGAAGGTAAAATACAAGACTCACCTCAGTATTTGCGCTTTAAAATCTGTAAAACCAAAGAAATAAAAACGGGACCACCTCACTTATTCCCTGGCATCTACTGCGCCTCTGCATTGCGCATCTGCCCGCAATCTGTTGGGAAACGCCGAAACTAGGGGGGGTGCGCAGTCTATCCCGTATGCGGCGACTCTCCCCGACTTACCCTATAAAAAAGGGAAGTGGGTACTTACAATCATGATGGCCGCCGCTAAAATAAATATACCGTTAAATGGTCCCCTGGGGGCATAACTAATCGATTAATAAGATAAATAATAATATTCCAGTCAATGGAGATTTTAACCCGGACAAAATACATAACTTGCTGAAAATTGGAATGCATATAGTTTAGTGTGTGTACAATTTATAAAAAAATGGTTTCGCGGAATTCGGTTATCAGAACCCTAAAAATATTTGAATTTAAACAGAAAAATGTAGTTTTCCCCATTTTTCTCAAAGAGTGTGAAACATTTTCAAAATTGAATTCAACAAGAGGAAAGAACGTAAAACTCTCGACAAAAAAGGTAAGAATGCATTTATCACCAAAGTACGTTATTTCGTCAGGAAATGGCATTGAGTATATTCATGACACGCGGTTCAGGTTTATTCGCGGTATATTCAGGTTTCGCGCCATTGAAAAATACATGAAATCCCATCGTGCCGGCCCACGGAATCCGTCATAACTCGGCAAAAAATCATTTGATTTTCAAATACCAAAGTGCCCGATGTTTATGAAGCCCTAGGCTTTCATATTCCTGAAAAAGGTTCCTAATTTTGTAACATTGAGTAAGTGTTTCACTTGAACTCAGAGTAGTTTTACTGGAAACTTTAGTTGAGCTACTAAAATACAGTATATTTTCCACATTCCTGGATGATATCATGAATCATTGTGCATATAGCTTCCAGGTACCATACTTTTTGGATTGCGATGATAAAAATGTTTGTCAGTTCAACTGGACAAAAATGGAGTTTCTTTTAATTTCTTGGTATTTTATGAGGTCACGGGTATGCGCCATGCTTATTCCCTCATGTTTCTCAAACATGAGGGAATAAATGGGTCAATAAGAAAGTTATCGAAAGATAAAGATAAGGAAATTGATCCTTGAGACCTCGTCTTGATGATTCTGCTTCTCAAATTTCGCTAGGGATTGACAAATTTGTTGAGATTTCCAAAATGCGCAAAGACACGAATTCTTCAATTTTTGAATTAAAATTAGAATATTATCGAACTTCAGGACTCGGGATAATGTGTTATCGGTGGAAACGCAAGAGGACGAGTTCCCCAATACGTTCCATATAGTGAGCATATGCTTGGATTATCGGGACAAAAGACCTTACCCCAACAAAAGTCCCATTCGCGACTGCATGACGCGAGAATTTCTACAGACACCGTGATGCAAGAGCGCCGCGCTGCGGGAGACGACAGAAGCCGGTTGTTTATTGTTATTACTCGACGTGTGTTTACATACCCGCATTTCGGAGTTTTCAAATTGTACTGGAAAAAGTGAAACATTTGTGAAGATTTTTAGTTTTGGAGATCGTGAAAATGAATCATCAAAGTAAGTACATGTTATTTGAATCTGTAAATGAACGTGAGCCATGATTGTACTGCCCTACAAATGAAGAAGAACGGATTATTCTGCAATTTCAATTAAGAAATAGCCAGTGAGAGCGATGAGTCCGATGATGAAACCAATGCTCCAGTAACCCAAAATGAACTTGAGGAAGACGATGAATTTTTGTAGTATAGAAAGTATTGAATATATTTATATAATCAACCGTTTATTTATTCTCAAATGTCCTAACCCCTTCCATCGATGCTGTAATTATAATCATTCAGCCTGGGGAACTGTTTCCTCAATAATATAGTTTAAGAAGCAAGAGTTCACTGGATTTTCATGGATGAATTTAATTAATGTATTTAATATGTTTTACATACTTTCTAATTGTAAAATGCCAATTTTTTGGTCTCCTTCCGCTTTCCATATTTTTTCCTTATTCCACATTCCGCATTTTTTACATGGGACAAATTTTCTCGATTTTTTATTTTAATCGGGCAAATCTTGGAAAAAACACCTAATATACTTTCTTATGCTGAATTGCGTGCTCTTTTACCCTGTAAGAACCGTTTGTGAATAGCGCCCATACTTTTGGAGAAAATGTACAAAAACTGAATTTTTGGGTTAAATGCAAAATGTTTTTAGTTCTGATAACCGAATTCCACGGAACAATTTTTATCCCAATTCTATACGCCCTTAGCTACTTACATGCCAATTTTCAGAGAGTTAAGAATTTTTTCCGGATTTTGGCGAAAATATGACTATGCGTACTGTGTTTAAAAAGCATGTGGAAAGGCTTGAAAAAATATTTTATTTGATTGCTCCTTAATTCAAAGAACGTTGATGAATACGAATGATTTTGCAAGAAAAAAAAATAAATGTAGTGGATAACATATGATTATAAGAAATGATTTCACGAATTCTTTACAAGAAGAAGTAATTTTTTTCACAGTTTGAAAATATTTGAAATCGGACAATTGCAATGGCCTTCAAAGGCTAATCCACTCTAATTCAAACTTAATAACAATGCGATAAATTTATAGTAGCTGAATGAAAAACCACATTGAAATACTAAAAATATACCAAGCAAGGCGTGAAAAAATTAATTGATGGCTCTCTAATTGTTGGTGATCGCTGTCAAAATGTTAGTTGTACTCCTTGTTTTAAATGCTTTTGGCTGTGCTTAATTCATGGCTTATTGTTAGTTCGCTTCCTTCGTTAATAATTCAGCATAGAATTAGATCCGAAAGAATGTGTTAGAGTTTACAAATTTTTTTATTATTACAACATCCATCACAAAGCTGCCAGCTTCTTCGAACAGCATTGGCATCTTTGAGTCTTGGGTATAGAGGTGTTTGTAAACTTCGCTATTAGGCATTACCGTAAATCCGTTGAAATATACACCAGTGTGGCTTGGGAGAAATTGATTTTCACACGAATGTAAAAAAACCGATTACCTGGATGGCAATCAGGTGGCTGTTTAAGATTTATAAATTCCTCTAGGTTCTTTTCCGCTGTTGCGGACTTCCTTTCTCACACTAAGGGATTTATTTTAATGAAGGCTGTGGTTTTTGCTCATCCGGAAACATGTATCATGGAACTCCCTCCCTCGCAATAAAGTTGACCATTTTACGATAGTGTGGCAAGTGTGCTCATTCATAAGTCGAGACTCTCTCGGGCCAAGCAAACAGAATGAATAAGTAATTGGTGTACATTTAACTTTTGTTAGCTTCTTAGCTTTTGTTTCCTCCATTTGCAGTCCGTATCTTTTGACAGGTTTGCTGCTAACTTTTTACATCCATCCGAAAGAATTAATGAAAAAAATGTTTATTTCTCCTTATATTTTCCGCGCTTGATCCAGATTTTTTTTATATTTCCGGATTTACTTCGTTGGGACGTTCGGCCCTGGGAAACGAAGAGCAGCTTTTCTTTATGCCTGTATTCATAATTTTGTATAACTGGTATTTGGCTGGTCACGGGACGTACATGTGCGTACATGCACGTGGATGTACGTTGGGTGCTTCGGTTGAACAAGTATTTGCAACGTCGCGTCGTTTTAAAACTTACCGGCTGGCATTAATCCCACCAACTTCAGGCCGGAGACAGATTAACTTATGGCATGCTGTTTTAACGCTTAAGTTAGAACTCATGTTGTTCACAAATACATCAACTGTTTGACCTCATCAAATCTTCGCTCAAAACAGGAATAACAATGGACCCTGTAACCGGTAGATTACTATAATGAATTAATTATATTTGTCAATATTTTTTTAATGTTCTGTAGTTGGTGTTGTATTAATTTAATTCCAAATTTATTTGTTCTCACTCGTACATACCACCTAGCGGAGAATAATTAAAAAATAATATTCGTACCTTACAATAAACATCCGCAGCAATAAAAAATAACACTACCAATACCATCGGCATGTAAAATCATAGCTCCATGGAATATAAAAAATTTATATTCTCAGCTTTTACTTCATTAATCTCAGAAATTTTACTTCTCCCAAGCTGAAGTTTAGGCCATGACTTACTTGACTTACTTGACTATAGTAGTACTGTTAACCTAAACCGGCTGCAACCGCAAGTTTAGAGATTGAACGCGCTCTAGTCTCTCGAACGCAAAAAAAACGTTGAAAAATAAGAACAAATGAAGTAAGTAACTGATTAACAAATTTAAAAAAAATTGTTTTCCAGCGAATATTCTCTTGCAAGCGCGTTACTAGGGAGCGGTAAAGGGGGAATATGTTCAACGTGATGTCCCTTGTGGATTGCTCATCTCCAATGGGACCGGAGTGCCTCTCGCCTAAAACTTTGGCAATAAGTTTGGCCTCACAAATCATATCGCCATAATATGTGGAGTTTCTCTCGAAAACTACTTGAAATGAGTTAGTCTTATCTTATTGGAACCGGTATTTGCAGCATCTGTTTCCCTCAGACTATATTAATGACACTGTAATACATTCCGAAATTTTGGAGAGCCAAAAATAGCAGATAAAAATTCGGAATGGTAAAAGTTACTCCGTAATTACTACGCAGTTTCCCATCCATCATCTCCCGGCTTGATGTTGTGATGATCTTATACCGCCTTTAAGTTTTATCCGTTTACTACTTTGTTAAAAGCCTTTAAAAAACTCCGAGGTGAAATCGCAGTTCCTTCTTTTGCGTTGCCCTTATCTTTATCCAAAACGCAAACCACTGTAGAGGGGCAATGTTTACAGTTACTGTCCTAAGGACGCACTCCATCAATTACAACTAGAGCTTCAAAACACTGAATAAATTTAAAGTAAGACGATAACGTTTTCGCTCTCATGAGCGGAAATATGATAATAATGAAAAATAACGATAACGCGATCTCACGCGTCATGGAGAAGTGATTGCGCCCCAGAATTTTTTCACTCCGTTCCACGCAGGTTGGAGCTCACTTAGAATATGCATACAATTTGGCCTATTACAAAACAAGCTGCGATGATTTGAAAAGCTTGGGTTTAAGCTTTAGCATTTAGTGCACAAAACCATCCATTTCAAGATTACTACGACCAAATTGGATGATAGGTACCACATCGCATAGCACCAGTGACCATGAGAAAATGCTGACACATTGGAAAGTAAAAGTACAATGACGTTTGGAGTACTTGTTGTGGTATTATAATTTTTCAATTATCAAATCTACATATCTCATGGCAATCAAAATACTTTGCTTTTGATGAAAATATTAGGTGACCGAAGATAGAGACTAGAGAAGCTTCATTTTGTCTTCGCTCGTTTTAAGCACTGAGTTTTTTAAACATGAAGTTTGAAATGTGGCTCTCCGATTCCCTATTAATAGAGCTGTAAGTTTTTAGAGATAAATGTCACCGGTGAGCGGGTAAGAGTTTTCTCAAATAATACTTCTGCATTGGTACACATACATCACTCTGTAATTTACATGGTGAGCATACATAAAATTTGCATCGATTATCTATTACGTAAAGCCTCCGGGAATCTTAGTTGTTCCACGCACTGCTCGTAAGTTCATCTGATCGTCTCCCTACTTTAAATGCAAGAACTAAGGAGCCTATACTCCCACAGGCTTGGGAAGGGATTACAGGCTCCCTAGCCACAACCTTCATATTCTAACTAACATCATGGCTGTATGCTCTTTTCTGTAATCATAAACGTTTCATCCAAGTGTTCGGATCTTATCTTTTTTTCGATGCATCAACGGAGAATCATAGCGTATTTAATAAACTGTCCGACAAGAAAAGAAAGAATACAATGTGTTCTCGTAGTAAATATTTTTGAAGCTCCATTGATTTCGTGCGGATTACAAAGGAAATAATTTTAAGTTAACTTTAACAACACACAAGTTTGGAAGCTCATTTCTCATATCACATCCGTTCTTCCTTGTATTTTCCATGGTAATTGCGAGGGCCATTCATTAGTTACACGGTTTTGGAGGTAAATCGCTTGCATTGAGTATTTATAAGAGTCGTCTGTAACGCGATCCCCCTTTATTAGTTAGGGCTTTCCTATCCTACGTCTTCCATTAACCGCGCTAATGCGCGCTTTCATCTCCGAAAAACATTTTGAGAGCTCCATTTCATCTTACTCAAATGTTAACAAATTTCTTTATATGAGTGAAGATTCATTACTTTATATTTATTCATCAATTGTTTTATGTTTATTTCCCAGGTAGAGGATTCCCATGCGCTCCGAATGAGACCAGACTAATGGAAAATCACGCCGCTCCTGCACTTCCTCATAAATATTTGGAATTAATGCTGATGAAAGAGATTCTAAGGAGGTATATTCAGAGTTTTATATGGGCAAAAATTGTCTATTCTGCAATAGACGAATGTAACAGAAGTAAACGGTCGAATCCAAGGCAATGACGGGGGAGTAAGGGATAATTAAAACAATTTAAAAAGTTTTACATGTCTGCTGCCGGTTACTATTCGTTTTAGAATGCACAATTCTCCTAAAAGAAAAATGTAATGAGTAATTTGTTCGATACAAAGAAACTATTCAAATCCGAATCAAATATAAGAATGTATGTTTCGTTCATAGTTCGAATTAAAACAGTTACAAATCAAAAGGTTCAATAAATTGAAATCTCACTGATTTGTATTTCAAATGACAAAACATGTTTTTTTTTATAAAATAACCACCATACGGGTGCTACTCTCGATATTCCATGAATCAATCTATGTCGTGGGAAGTACGACGTGTAAAAGAATGAAGATGTGCTTTTTCTAACAGACCTTAATTGCATATCTTCAGTGACTCAATACAATGAAGAATTTGCATATAAAATTCGATTCAATTTATCATGAATGCCTGTATGTATATTCCATTATTAGCCTAGCGTTCATGATGAAAAGGCAAGTACTGTGTTCGAAGAAGAGTCAACTTCGAATTAGGAAGCAGTATGTGAAAGAATTCGTGTGGAGCGTGGCACTCTGTGGATCGCAAACATAATGATGAAGTTAGCTGCCACCCTCCATTCTTCCCTAGCCCACGCTACCTCCGTTAAATACCTGCAGTTCTTTTTCCCCATCTTCCACCATATTTGCCTTGGAGATTTATTCCTTTGCTCTTCCTCGAGGGACTTACCCTAACTAGTTTCCTTTCGTAACGTTTTTAAAATACTCACTGTTAGCGCTCTACCCCTAGGCTAACTCTACCTTTGAATTTGACTCATCATTATCTCCAGTAGTCATCAATCAAAGGATTGGTTTACTGCATCTCTCCAATCTACTCTCCTATCAGCTAATATCTCTATTCCTGTGTCTTAATTTTAACATGCCTCAAAATATTCCTCTTTTAATCCATCCTTGGTCTAACTCAGTAACTTTAAGATTCATTTTCCTTCCATTACTGTTTTCAAGAGTTTGATATGACACACAATGTGCGTTATGAGTTTGCATCTTCTAGCTCGCAGAGTTTTCAATAAAAATCTCATTTATACAACTATTCGTTGGATATCTTCATCGGCGATTTTGTCATCCATTTATTCTTCATCATTCTTCCGTAACACCATATTTATGTTGCATCCGATTTTCTCAGTTCTGCAACAATAAAACATTCGATTAATATTAGGGTAATCTACCGGTTAAGATAGTTTTAAATGGAAGAAAGTAAAAATCCTCAGGTTTTTTCTCGCGTAGACCTTTATCTACCTAAACAATTTCTTTCTTCATCTCAGCATACGTCCTGACTTTCTTCATCCCGTCTAAAAAACCTATTCTCATCCTTCCCCTTCCCCGTTTGCCCTACCTCCTCCACTCCATCACGTCCTTCAACATCCCTTCGTCTCTCATTATCTCTTCTAACCACCAACTCTGCCTACACCTAATCTCCCACAGAATGTTTCCCTTACCAACCATACCAAGCACTTCTTCGTTTGACTTCCTTTCCGTCCACCGCACACCTTTTCCATTCTTTTCCACACCCACATCTCAAACGAACGTCCTTCTCAGAGTCCACGTTTTTGCACCACACAATGCTACAAAAATAATTCAGAAATGTGATTTTCTCCGATGCTTGGAAAACGTGATTTGCACATCTATGTGAAAGTGTCTATGTTTGTATGCTCCCGCCTAGGGATTGGAAAATCGATTTCGATTTTAATCGAAAATCGATTATCACACTCCGATTTTCGATTTAATCGAAGTCAACTTTTTGTTTTGAATAATCGATAAAAATCGATTCTAGCCGATCGATTTTCAATTTTTAGCTTGCTACAGAATTTTAATTTTGCCAATCGAGCTGCGCCAGTTCGTAAACCGCTCTCCAGTCGACCGCAAGTCCAACTCTAATCCACTACAAGCCTGGAAGAAGATTAAGGGAGAATCTCCCCACGTATACAAACTAGCCAGTAGGATTTTATCTATAGTTGCCTCTACCGTCCCGTGTGAGCGACTATTTTCTCACACCGGGTTAATTGCAGCACAGGTGCGAAATCGATTATCCGGAAAACATATAAATAAGTTAGTTTTTTTAAGGTCCATCCCTGAGGAACACTGGTTCCACGGCTTTGCAAACTAGAAATTAATAAAATTCTGTTTTTCATTTTGTGGTAGGTGTATACCCACTTTTCAATATAGGTACAATTCTTATTGCTACTAAACTATATGTAATTATCTGGTATGGATTATTACTTCCCTGCATACCTTATTAATATCTTTAAAATAATATATTGTATTAATAAATTTAGCCGTATTCAGTTCTTATCCCTAGTGCTTCCACCTACCCATATTTTGCATTTTGTTACAACAGCACATCCGTATTTCAGCAGACAAATACTTGACTATTTTAAAATATCGATTTCGATTTTTCGATTATTTTGGACAAAAAATCGAATTTTTAGAAAATCTATTTTAAAAACCAAAATCGAAAGTCGATTAATCGAAAATCGATTCTGGATGTTAATTTCCAATCCCTACTCCCGCCATCCTTATCGATTCTCGGGCACCAAGCGGCACCCGAAACAGCAAGCCTTTCTTCAATTCTGAGGACGTTTAGCCCCCTTTTCCTCTCCATCATAGGCCAACCCCATTCTCCTTTATCTCTTCATAAACACACACAAACACATCAGTATCACTATTATCCCATTCCTTCTCACCGCCGGTGCATCTGGGTCCTTCCTCCCGCAGGAGCAGGTTGAAGGGTGGGGAGTGGGTTGGTAAGTTGGGGTAGGAAAGAGGGGAGAGGAATAAGTTATTTTTTCAAACAAAAATAACAGAGTGAAAAAAAGCCGCGGCACATCGCCGTGGGAAAAGATGAAGGGAGGAAATGGGATGAAGCGAAGCGAGCAGCGAAGCTCCCTCCGGAGGAGGAAGAAGATGCAGAGGGGGAGGGTTGGGTGGGTGGGAGCACCCACGGGACGATAAAGCGGTCTCCCCAACATCCTTCCACCCCCCCATACCCCCCGTGCTCGCATTCCCTCCCATAAAACCGTGAAAATAGTCCGTCGTTTTTCACTCAACACCATTCGTACTGTGCCAATATTGGTAGATTCTGTTTCTGTTGCTACCATGTTCTTACCCAAAAAAATTATTGTTCCATTCTAATCTAATCCTATCGCTGGTTATGTATTTCAGCTCAGATTTGTCACCTAATAAACCTGATGGCTATTTAACCCTCAGATTATCTACATAATACCCTGAAATTCCGCTCAAGGGTGATTGGCTGGGGTAGAGTTATCATCAACATGAACTACACCATACCCTAATAAGGTTAATGAAACTAAGACTATGAATGCACTATCAAAATCCTGTAAATTATGTCAGGAGTGATATTTCACCAACATACACTACACTATATGTATTTTACCAATGTTGGATAGGATATTTATATTCATGGTGCCGATAAATAGGCTCATACTCCTATATAAGTTATTTTAAAGCCAAAGATCTTTTATTTTCATTTAACTTCGTTTAATACAAAAAGTAATTATAATATGTCTTAGGTTAAGTTTTTTATTTAAACAGCATTTTGATATAGGATTTACATTTCAATATAGGCACTATATAAAACCGTAGACAGGAGAAAAAGTTAAAATAAATAGTCGGTTTCCGGAAATTAGCCGCGAGCTTTCTATGAGTAAAAAGGGAAAATGGGATGGGAATAAAAACATAAAAAATGGCTAATCCAGGGAATTCTATCCATGTATACTGTCGGGGTTTAACTGATTTGTTCAGAAATAAAAAATGTCCTTTATTTATTCCAATTTCAAAATCAATAAAATTTGCACTTAAATTTTTATAATATTTTAGTACTAGTTTATTGTGTGCACAAATTTAAACTACACTATGAATACACTTTTTTGTAATCAAATTTGTACTACCAATATTGCTTCAAAGTATCTAGACCTTTGAGGATATTTTGGAGGATTAAAGGGAACAAGATGTTTTGCCCTTTGCGGTCCATAAAGAATAACAACGTATGGTAATGGATTAAATTTTCACAAGGATTCACAAGACAATTTAATTCTTGGGAAAAGGCGAAATGAAAATCGGTGAACCAAAAAAATGTCCTATTTTTGCCGTATTTTATGCTCTTTCATAAGCCTTCCGTATAATTCGGGGTGGCCTCAGTCCACACCACCTCGGATAATCAAGACTGCTCGCACAATCAGTGCCGCCGAGGGCAATGCAAGCAAAAGCCACAGGCGGCCGGTCGCAGGAGCGGCCAGTCTGAGACTTATTAAGGTGGTTGGAGCGTTTTTTGTTTGTACACAGATTTGCGAGAAACTTTGTAAGCGTGTTTTCATTACTGATGTGCACCCTACCCATTTTGTGTTTTTGGAAACTCAATGCTATTTAAACACGCAACCTTATGACACATTGCATATTCTTCGTATTAATTCGATTTCATGTGCACGGATATTCTTCAAAACGCGAAATAATACACATAAAACATTGCCAACAAATGTCACGATATCATACCGAGTCAAAAGTTGGAAAAAAATATTAAAAAATAATCATCCACCCACCATCATCCATCTTAATGAATGCGAAAAGGGGACTGAAATCATGAAAAACGGATAATATCATTAGCTTCCAGCGTGTACTTCTATCAAAAAACTGACCTTCTATAGTGCCTATATAAAAAAAGTGACTAACACTCATAACTTTCTTCAAATAAGAACACAAAAAAGTCAGCATTTTTGTTAGCATTTTTGTTAACAACCCCTTGAAATAAATTGATTGAATTGCACTATAAATGTGGTTGAAATTACACCCACCCTAAAGTTCAAGTAAGTGTAATATTTATTTCTACAATTAGCTACAATTATTTGGGACCAAACTTTTTCTGTATATTACCACCCAATATGTGTACTCTTGAAAGTGAGTGGAAATTTGGTAGATCCTTGAGAGCTTGGCTGATGGAGAATGGGGAGGATGAGTTTTACTCACATATTGCAAGTAATGTTCAATGCAATGAGGATAATTTCAGGCCCTTCTTGGTGAAATGGTTCCAGCATTCAAGTGTTTTTCTTTTAAAGTCTGTATGCAACACATAAACCTTTTTGTAAAGAGTCGGCAACCCCAAAACGGGACAATAGTCCATAAGGGGTGTCTCAATTTCTCATTTTGGTATGATGAGTTGTATCGATTGTATTTTGCCTTATGGGGAATAAGAATTATTATTATTATTTTTTATTTTTCTTCCGTGTGAACTGAGTTTTAAGTAAAGAGTACGGGGTTTCGCAAAAGTCGCTCTTTACTTTTCTGCAGAAAAGAGAAGTTTTCTTGTGATGTGATACGTTGAAATTGTTATAGCTATTTGTAACTCAATATACGTGTTTGAGTTCAGGTTGAGTCTTTTAAAACTATTTTGAATTTGATTCGGGACTATCCCGGTAGCTGAAATGACGATGGGCACTATATAAACCTATTCCATATTCCAGATTCTTTTTATTTCTATTGCTAATTCTTGGTACTTGGCAACTTTTTCTGTTCTTGTTTTCTCGACGTTATGGCTAAGTGGTACTACAATATGTGCTAAAGAACATGTTTTGTTTTGCTTGCTAATTAGAATTATATCTGGTCTATCGTTGTTAATGATTTTGTCTGTTTGGATCGTCAAATCATAATAAAGCTTATATGAAGCGTTTTCCAGAACTGTTTCTGGGTTGTATTTATAATATGGTGCATAGTTGTCTATTTAATTATTATTGCAATATCTAATAAATAAATAAATATTATTATATACACACTTTTCCTCGTAATACTAAAAGCATGAAGAAAACTTGACGGTTAAAAATTGAGTTTACGGCGGGAAATGGAACGATTATGTTAATAGGATCGTTCTGAAACCTCAGAGTACCCCTCAAATTAAGGCGTGCCTTAAGAAATCAGAATCAGGAAATAAATTACACAAATTAAATCACAATCGGTCTCTGTTAAGAACGGCTAAATAAAATTTTGCCCCCACTTGTAAAATAACTTGAGCCGGCACAGATTTCACTGCATTATTGTCACATCACACGGCTTGATAACCCAGTGGGTAAAGCTTTGTTAGTATTAGTCTACTGACTAGAGGTGTTGGGTTCAAATTCGAGAGAAATCTCTGAATGCCTCCAGCTAGACCGATGTTACGTGATTTCCTGTGTAACAGTAGGTGCTAACATTACTAAGAGATCATAAGATATTTTAAATTACTTCTTTGATTAAAAATTTGTAGTTTACTGTACAGTTAAACGACGTTCAACTGACGAGAGCCATTGCCTTCGGAGGTATTATGATCACGTCAATTTAAGAGATCCGCAACTTGAGTATTAAGGCTGAAAATAAATATCTAGACTCATTTATCATTGGTCATGGCAAATTTTTGCAGAGATGCGTCCGAAAAACATCCCCATCTAAAGGTTTCTGGAGATGTAATTGCAGGTCATTAAGTGCGCATTTTAATAATGTTTTAGTTAGTTGGAAGAAAAATCTTGAAAAATTTAATAAGTGAATTTATTTATGCGTTGAGACTCACTACACTGGGAGTAATGGAAATGATAAAAGAATTATATTTTTAAACATTTTTGTTCATTGATGAAGCATGTTTGGACTAGATTTTTCAACGCTGTTTCGCTGTTTTCAAAATATAGATTTTGTAAAAAGATGTTATTTTTCGAATATTGGACTCGGCGTGACATCTTGATATTTGTTAGCAACAGATTTAGTATCAAGAAATGTATTATTTCGAGTATAGAAGAAAACCTGTACAAATTTAATCGAATTATTACGAAAATACGTCATGTACCATAAGGCTGTGAGAAAAAAAGCAGTGAAAGATTCGCTTTCTAGTCTCAATTATTATATTTTTGGATTTTTGTATCAATTATTTCTGCTTGGTAAACCTTTGTTTTCTGATTTCCCATTTTATTCCCGATGCTAATAGTGCCAGTAAAATATTGAGAGCTAATTTTGCAATAATGTAATTCAGTAAGCAAAAGTATCAAAGAGCATACGTATTTCATGTTTTAGCTATCGTTCATTACGTTACAAGGGCACTCAAATCATTTAATAGCTTATATTAGTATGAAAAATAAAGTGGCAAAGATTGTTGCTAAAATAGTTGGTGCATACCATCATTTAGCCTTTGATCAACTTAAAGGTACATGTATTGTAACGATCGTGTAAACAAATTTTTGGGAGTATTCCGAAAATCAAACTATAGAACATTAACAGAACGATTAATAATACTTTAACAGTCAAATATAAGTTACAGTTACTATTTCAAGAGTAATGGAGTGCCTAGTTGAATTTTCCTTTACACCAATTGTAATTTAAACGCAATTCGGGGTCTCAAGAGTAACTTGGTGGGATCAATGCATACTTGGAATGAAACTTTTCAGTAATTATCGTAGCGGGGACTCAAATTTTGTATGTAACGATTGACATAACTTAAATGAACCACAAGTATTTCTCACGGAAAGCAAGATACAATTATCAAATCTACCCTGCTCTCAGGTAATTTAGTGGTACTTAAAATATATTTGGACTTGCGGCCTTAAGTCTTCGGTTTGGTCCCAGAAAAACTTTCAATTTACCTCCGTCTCCAAGTTACGCACTCGGCCTTGGTCCGTGCACGGGAGTCCTTCTGCGGTGTATTTCAAACTTTCCAGGCAGAGGTTAATGCCAGCGCATGGCAAATCTCCTCGGAAGACGTTGCACAAAATGTGGAGAGACGAACGAGGAAGGCCTCCCTCTGGCGCGTCCTTGGAGGCGGTCAAAAGGAAGGAGGGGCCGCCGACGGCGGTCATGAAGGGAGAGGTTTATCACCTCCCACCACCCTCAATCCTTACCACACCCACCTTCCTTAAAACCGCAACAACTTCAATTACATTGAACGTGCCTGCGTACGTTTGGGATCAATTGTCGCGCCTCGTGGCGGAAAGGGTTTAGGGAATATATCGTGAGAAAACAGACAAGCACAAGAACTTGCCCTTGGTTCGAGCTCTGGTTGGCAAAGATTCGTAGCCAATGACTCCATTGGCATCTCAAGACTTACTTATTGTAACTTTGATGATAACCACACACTGACCTTGAATAGATGACTCCTCGATTTAAACCTTGGCGTAAATTTAACGCCGATAAAAAAGATTTATGCATGGTTGTCTTCATATCATCTTTGGTAGCCTAGTGGATGGAGCGTCGGGCTACCTAGTGGAGATTCTTGATTCAAGTATGGTCTTTTTACTCAAATTCAGCTAAAACGCAAGCTCTTTCCTATTCTGTTAACCAACAGTACTGAGAAATCACAGGCTAAGAACCGAAGAAGGAAGCTGGCTTCCCTCCCCCAGATGCATAAATGACTAAGTAAGCGTCTTTTGTAACCCATATTGTTTGGCGAGGTTTGCCCTCAAAAGTCAAACCGTCCTTCGGACTGAAGAATTAAACTTTCGGTTGATTATGTAAGTAAGCAATTGAACTTCATTTTTCTGGTTCTACCGCGTTGGTTGCTGTGCAACACACGCGGTAGAATCCGAAAAATGAAGAAGTTCATCGTAGACCACCGCGAAAATCTTCGTTCTTACAAGTAAGCAATTGATCGATAATTGGAGGAATCAAATCTATTAACCCGTGAAATATTACGGATAATTCGTCGTTATAATCACCTCCTCCACCTCCACCACCATTATATGCGAAAATATACATTATAGGATGTTGGATCTGATCATAAGCATTACATTAGGAATATATGACTATGGTACAGAGGTTTGAATTCAATATATCTTCACTGTCAAACTCCAATAAAGAGGAACTATTTCTCTTCAAAATAACGAGCAATGCAATTTCATTGCTCAAAAATAAAAAGTCAACCCATGAATTGCGGTTCCACTTTAAAATGAAGGAGTTTGTCTCTGACTAGTCGATTCTAATTCAGTTTTCTTCTCAAAGTCTTACAATGAAAGAAGAGAACAGAACTTTATCCGTATTCTTTGGCAATTTGTTTTAATTACTCACAAAAAATTAAATGACTTTTTATAAATTTAAGTTACTTTCAGCATGCTGTACACAATGTTCTTTTTTCTCTCAAAAAACGAACCAATTACTCTTCAACCCGAGGATTGCTTTGGTATAGAAATCTATTTGACCATTTGTAGCTCCCAATTAATTTTTAGCACTAAACTTAGTGGATGTTAGGTCAGACCCTTCCTCTCACTCTTGAGGTAGTGCCTAGAACACTCAAGTTAATTAGATAGACATGAGCCAAAACATAACCATAACTGTTTGTCAATTAACGTATTCTATGGCTTTCAATGCGACCCTAACCCAGTTCTAACATCCTATAGGCAAACGCTTCATTCACTGCATACTATTCCCAAATAATTAGAAAAAATCGGTTGGAAATAAATTATTATTTATGGAAAAGGTATTATTTATGGACTCAGTATACCCTAGTTATTTTCGGTAATTAAGCATAGAATCAAGAATACCATCATGAAAATTAGTAAGAGTCGAAGCATAAGTCTCCAAGTCAGTTGAGAAAAATCGGAGTGTTGGTGGGATTCTTTCATGTCGGGAACTAAATATGCCTGGAATTCTGTGAAACCACGAATGGGAAGCGAGAACGAACCCTTATAATGGCTCTCATGAGTTACTCCCCAGAAAATTACCTTGAACGACGCAGCATCATCTGTGAACAACAGACATCGCACATTTTCATCTCCATCCATTACACCGACATTGACCCTGGATGCATATCTCACACTCCTATTAATAGAAACCGAAGTTTAGTTCCGAAGATTTGGAAAGCCACAATGGGTATAACTCTTGCACAGAAAAGCAGTAATATTATTAAAGAATTCTTTGGTTAAGGACAACCAAGGCGTTCGATATCCACGATATCCGCCACAAGGAATGAAGGTGACATTAATAGGGGTCAAGGATCTTCTACTTACCAAACTACAATTACGGAATGTTGATAAAACTTCTAAAAGTTTTTATAAAAGACATTACTCTACTCAGTTTCAACTAACTGACCGTCGCGTCGTCAGTTCTTAAGTTTGCGAGCCTTTTACATTGCCAACATAACCTGGCGATCATGTTCATGAGGTCAAACCCAGGTTCAATATGTTTAACAAACACTGAATTATAAATAACTACCCTTAACGAATTAATTTCGCGTTGGATGATTAGTGACATTAACCTATCCGGCCGACATAACTTTTGCTTGCTAAATATTTTCTAATAAGCAGAAATTGCCGCTTAAAAAGCGTTCTCCTTTCCATTTTATTACATAGTAGTGAAACCTGCGTACGTCAAGAGAATAATTAGAGTTGTCTCAATGCTAAGGGAATGGGGTACCTGAGAAGTGTACCCGGTAAAGGCAGGAGGTTTTGGAATGAGTGGGTCATGAAAAATATGTGAATTGGATGCTACAATAAGGAACACACATGAAAGAAGCGTCCTTCATTGGTTCGGCAATGTCTACAGAATGTGAGATAGTTGAGAAACAAAGCAGGATAGAGTGAGAGGGAGGGGTATCCCACGAAAGCCATGGGTGAATCTGGGGGAACAGTTGGTGTCTTAAGAGCGAAAGGTCGTGCATGAATGCTACTGAAGCAAAATAAGCGTGCAAGGATAGGTCAAGTATGGAAAAGTGATTGAAACAAAGTCAGTTTTACAAGCCTAACTCCAAGAGAATTAAGCTCTTTGAGACTATGCGTATCCCGAAAGGGAACGTCGCGACGGGTATATATGCATTTCTGAATTCATTTCTCGGGCGAAACGGCATCGCCTATTCATTCTCCTATCTCATCGCCTCGGTTAATCTTCAGGGAAGTATCCCATGCCACTTAAACTAACCGTCGCCTTCTTATTGCTCACTTGTTGATTAAAAATTTCCCGAAGGTAAAGGAAAAGTTTTTACCCATTTCCGACCCGAAAGTAAACCATAACGGGTAATTTCGTATTAACATGATGCTAGGCGAAGTTACTTTGTGGAATTTTGATGTGATAAAAAAATGAATCACTTATTTTTTAATACAAAGGAACGGTTTCGATGTCACAACATTGAATTTTGTACCGGAACTGAACGAATAGTTCCGTACCTGACCACATCCCTGTTCAATAATAAAAAAAATCAATGTCCCTTTTGCCGGAGCCTGGAACCATGACTGTTAACCGAAAGTCCATTCCCCTCATAACTTGAACCGAAACTTTACTAAAGCAGGAACAGTTCTGAGACGTTATATTTCGTTCATCTTCAACTTTCGTTCCGTTACCGAAACTAAAGTCTAGCTAAAGATATAGTTGCTTTCCGAACCGAAATTACATGAGAAAAGAAAGCTTATTGTTTCGCTGCGGAGCGAAACTATATGTTGGTTCCGGTGTCGTTTAACATTCCTGGAAAACCGCTCCGTCTGGTAGCTTGGGCGAGATTTTTCCCTAGCCATATCAGAGGCCATCTCAATTTATATTTTTTAGTTTAAGGAACTGTAAGCAGTATGAAATAAAAATTGTTACGCTTATGACGCAAGACTTTGCTTTTAAGTACTAGAGTTCTCAGTAATTATCTGATAATTCATTCATACAGCTCACACAAATGAACGAAACACTAAAATTTACTGAAAATGCATTCACAACCGAAGATAATTTTGTGGCTGGGAAAATTTCTGCGGTTAGTAAATGGTTGATTTTACAAATAAATCTGAAAGCATGAGAACTACTCACTGTTTAGTTTCTGGCAGATCGATGCGTAAGAAGTTCCTTATTTTTTAAATAGTCTCTATGGGGAGCATGCCTGTACCATTTCCTGTTCAAAATAGCTATTTATTTTTTTAATGAATTCAAAAAGACTTTTTTCACAGTTTTTTATTCTAAATCGACCGGTTTTTTCGCATAGGCGACATAATCAAGTACATGAGCTCAGTAAGTTGCAGAATATATACAATTTGTGGAAGAGGGGTTGGAAATGCAGAGGAAAGAAGTATTCTCCCCTTCCAAAGATTGCATATATTCTGCAGCTTACTTAGCTCATGTTCCTGATGATGTCGCCTATGTAACGAAATTGGTCGACTTGGAATAAAAAACTGTGAAAAAAGTACCATATCTTTTTGAATTGATTAGAATGGATTTTCACAAAGTGAAGCCCGAAACCCGAAGTTAATATATTTTAGCTAATGTCTTGAGAAGTACGATATTATCGTAATTGGCTGATATTTTTTATCATTGGAAAGATGGTATAATTTTCTTGATAACGACGCCAAATTCATCGCATTTCATGTTAACCGATATCTCGCTCGAACAACCTTAGGATAATCATCCACCAAATGGAGTAAATGTAATTTATTTCTTATCCGTATCACTTGCAGAATAACGTACCTGTTATCAGACTATGTTCGATCGCAAATTTCGCTCTGGTCAGTGACATGGTGGAGGAAGTCTTCGTTAAAATAAATTCTTTGTTTAAGTTGCATCGATATATTTGTTATCTGTAACAAGAAAATAATCACAATGGATAAAAAGTATTGAATATTACCTTTGAATTACATTTAATAACAAAAAAGGCATAATCCTCTTAAAAGAGTGTGAAGGTTAATCCTCTGTGGACGCTATCCATTTGCTCTAGCACGCTGCTGACTTCGTAACACAACAGCACTCTTGCTTTCCATTCGTTTCAGACCACACACACTAAGCAGCACACTTAAAAGCAGATCGTGAGCAGAGTTAAGTGAACTAAGCAATAAAAGAACTTCGATAATCACATCCGGTTTTTTGGTCATGTGCTGATTTTCAGTAAAGGCGTCAAATATGGACAGTGTAAACTTATAAATTACTGTGTGGAAAAAAGCTTAAGTTATTGGTAACGTATTTTGAATTAAATCGATAACTATAGACGAAACAATCAGTCGTTACCGTTTTTAACCCATAGTTATACAGAATGCTACCAAACAACATGTTACCAAACTAATGGCAATAACACTTTTGTGATATTTTTTGCGTCAATAATTGATTAATATCCGACGTTTCCCCTCCAAATCCGGAGGCTTCTTAAAGGATGTGAGGATGGATTCGTAGAGGAACTCCCTGCGTTGGAATAAAAAGGAACTTCGCTCCAAACCTCCGGCGTTGGTTGACGACAAGTCGGATTTTAATCGATTCTTGACGCGTAAAAAATATCCCAAAATCTGTGACATGGTTTCCGTGAAAGATTTGATCAGCAGATTACCAAACATTTCGCCTGCTCACATCACCATCGTTCGTATGTGGTGAAGTTTAATTATTTGTTCCGAACTGCGCTCATTTCAAAAAGTTGAATGGAAATCTCTCTCTATCGGCCAAGGAGAAAGATAAAACTTCGACCCTAACACATGCACGCAATACTGTGGTGATATGGGGACACAAGAGAGACACCTCAATGCCCACCCACTGCCGTGCCCGCTGTCATCCAAGCGCTAATCTTGCGGCTGGCTGTGGTGGTGAGCAGCAGCTGTCATTGCAGTGTGGCGAGAAAGAGTGGATACATACATAATCTTATACTTAGATGTAAGATGATAATAAAGAGAGAGAGAGAGAAGAGATATTATTTAAAAAAAAGAGAAAAGGTGGTCTTACGGTCAAAGTGTTTATGGCTTTGAAATAGGAAGACATGCACCGGATGCCACCGCTTACCTATGTGACAGAAAGGAAGGAGTATGTCGATTCCTTTTGCTCCATTTGGGAAATTACGCGTGATGTAGGTGCAAGGCACCGAGTGTACAGGATGAGGGATTTTATTCTTTGTTATGTTTCAAACGGAGCTATGCTCTGCTCCGGTTACACCGTTGGAAAGCTAAAAATGTAATGACTCCTAATGGATGGGGATTAAAATCGTAGCGGATTTAATGCGACATGGGAAAAAAGGATGCGGTTTTGTTGTCCTCGAGTTTTACCTCGGAGAAAGAATGGAAAGAGAATGGCCTTGTTGAGTTTAAAGGCAATCTGAGGACTGGAGTTTTATTTATTAATTCGAAGAGTAAATTGACACTTCGTCTCGCTACCACTAGCATGACGCAAGCCTATAGAATATCAAATGTTCAAGTTACGCCATACGCTATAAACCGTGGTAATTATAAAAATATTCTTGTTTGAACATTTTGGTAGTTGAGGCAACACTTTATATACCTACCTATTTGCCTATATTGTGATAAATACTTGAGGGTGACAATGCTGAGGTAATGGTTGGGGATGTAAAAGTGCAAAACTACTATTCGTCAATGATGCTGTGCACCTGTTTGAGATGTGAGATGTGAGAGTTTGAACTGGAATTACAGATGCACCTAAATATTTTGTAGAGCGACAGAGAGAATGAAATTTAGGGTAAATGCGTCAAAGACCAATGTAGTGTTTTTTTAATATTTATATGAAAAGGCGTAGGCTATATGAGGGGATTAAAAGGTGTACGATTGCAGATAGAAAAGCAATAGATAATATTTGGAGTATATCAAGGAATGAATGTTTGTCTAAGGAATTAAAAACTTGTCTACAAAAGTGTGCTCCTTTCTACATCATTTTATGGTAGCAAAACTTTGGTAGGCCGGGATAAACCTAAAAGTTGCTTAAATGCACTGAGTGTGAGGTATCTGAGAAGGGTTTGAGTTCAAAGCAGAAGTGATAGGGATAGGAACGAGAAGTTGATTATAGAATGTGGGATTGATGCTCCGGTAATAGACCTGTGTGAAAGGAGCGTGCTTCGTTGGTTTTATCATGTGGAGAGAACAGGTAAGAATTGTATTACGAAGCAGATTTATGATAGAGGAATGAATTCTGTAAGGGGAAAGATTAGACTGCGAAATATGGGGTGAACGTGGTGGAAGAGAGACTTAAGAGGAATATGAGGAGTCTTAAGAACAAGAGAGCGTGCAAACTGAGTGTGTATAGGAATGTGAAAGGATAGGGCAGTATTGAGGAAATTGAGGAAAAATCAGCTTTGCTGACCTATCACCGATAATTAAAATTTTCTGACTGCACCTACCCAGAAAGGCAACGGCATGATGGATACGTATGATGTACGCTCGTCAACCCCGTAAGCATCCTCAACATGCAGCCCTCTACATCGTAACTTACTTTACTTTTACTTTACGCGATCAGGCCCAGAGGACCGCGCGATGATACAACTAGGGCCTTCCATTCTCTTCTGTCCTCCGCTATGTTCCGCCAGTTCGGCCAGGTTTCTAGCTGTTTCAAGTCTTCCCTTACTCCATCTATCCATCTCTTGCGAGGTCTCCCCACTGGTCTCCTTCCTTCTATTGTCATATCCATAGCCATCTGAGGAAATCTTTCGCCACTCATTCTAACCACATGTCCAGCCCATTCCAATCTCCTACTCCTTAACACTCCTATAATATTCGGTTCTTGATACAGATTGTACAATTCTTCATTATGTCGTCTTCTCCATTCGCCTGTTTCTAAATCAAGGACTGGACCAAAAACCTTCCTTAGTACTCTTCTTTCAAATATTGCTAATCTTAAACTCTACATCGTAAGCACTTCAAAAAAACTAAAGACTTACACAAAATTCCAGTTCCTGGAGAAAAAAACTCATCCAGTTGGAAGTCGAACTAGTTACCTCTGAGTGAGAAGATGGAAGAATTAGAAGAATTCACCCCTAGAAAGAAGAATACTGAGGAATTCACCCCGTCGCCACCGAGATCTTAAATTTTAAAAACACAACATAAGGACCCAGTTCATGCAACACTCAACATGCCTTTTGGCTTATCCGATACAGTCATTATAACTCCTTTTTCGGGCGAAGGATGAAATGAAACGGTTTCCTTGAAAATATTTCATGTGGCACTTAAGTCATTTGACCTCTCCGATAATGTCGAGGGCGACTCCTATTTCATGAGAAGGGGAATTTCACGCTCATGTTTACATAATTGGGCATATATTTAAGTGAGATGCAGGAGTCCAACTCAGGAGAAATCTTATTACCGAGGATTATAAATTAAACCACACTATTAAATATCCCCGTTCATTTTTTTCACATGGAGAAGTCGGCTTCTACAGGAGTTTCACTCACTCAATAATTACATTTGACGCTCAACGCTGGTTTAGTGTTTACGATACCTATCTAATCCTGAAATGAAAAAGTGTGCCAGTCTTTTGGCTAGTGTCGGGCTGCTCATCGTGAGATTTTTCTCTCAGCAATCAAACCGATATTTGGGATGAAGGCAATAATTTAATCGAAAGTTATTTTCAAAATTTGAAACTGACACGCTTCGTCGTTGTTTACATTGCCAAATCTATGAATACCAAGTGAAAATTAAGTCCTCATCCTTTTACAATGGATACATTTAACAACTTCCGCAGTATTTATAAGAAAACCAGAGGATGGCAATGTTTTTTTTCGAGGGCGAATTAAGCATTTGAAAAAAATCTGTTAAATTGGATGCAAAGAAATTTCACCGGCATTGGAAAACTATTTGGAAGCAAGCGTGCAAAATTCACTCAAGAAACATCACTCACCTGGATTGGGGTCAAACCCAGATCCCTTGAATTTCGATGCTTAAACCAATTATGCTCCCCAGGTGTAATTCGAAAAGCGAAACTCGGTCGCTTATGCGGGGGATCGGAGGATCTTGGTTCGTATTCCAGCACAGGCGAATGATTTTCTCCATTGTGAATTTCGCACAGACGTATTCTCCGAGGAAGTCTCCCATTTAAGTTGCAATTATTTGAATTTCGTCATATGAAAGCAAGGCTGCATCTTCTAGGGAGAATAATGTGGTGGTTTCCCGTTCTCTTCCACATCTTTGTACTCCGGTCGACTCCGTGAACTTCACCCTCGCCCGAAGCTGTGGCAGTTAATATCGGAAGGATCTTTTTGATCTGCGCCATCAATGCCTTCTACTGAGACTGCTATCTCTCAGCAGTGGTTCCGGGTAGTTTGGGTAACACGGAGAAAACTTCCGAGAAAATTCTCTACGAGTCTTAGAATGTGCTAATATTATTCCCTGAAGTAACTAACTTACTTAGCGCGGTTTTGGAAATGGTGGCCCACATGGTCTAGAGAAGAGTACACGGAATATGAGTTTGGCAACAGTGTTCCCCAGAAGGCCCATACTATCAACTAGATGTGGAACGATCAGTTGCCATATAAAGGATAGGTACTACATGGAAGGGGATCGGAAGAGAAAAGAATATCCGCTAATTTGACCAGGAACTTCCAAGATTCGATTTTTTTCCGATAACCTTGGCCTTCCGAGTCACCAGAGACTTCCAAACCATCCTTTTTAATAGTTTTTTCGCACTTTCTGTTCACTCGTGGCAGATTTTGACAAAGCTTTCTGCTTTTCTTTGTACTTTAATGTGCTTCGGCATTAAATCTATTTGATACTTTGTGGCTAATGTTCCTAGCGCGTTGTGTTTTTGTAACAATAGGTCCGTGTTCATGGTAAAGCTGGGGTATCTGACATCATTAAACACATTCATATTTATACGTTGTTGTGACTACTTTCGAAAAAAGTAAAATGCATTTTCTAGAATTAAGTTCGAACTCCCACTCTACTTGACAACAAGATTTTAATGTTTAGGATCCAATTAACTGATCTCAAAGTCCACAACTGATCTCGCTGTCAATTTCTCGGTAAATTACAGCATCGTCGCCAATTAATTCAATTTTGCTGTTATTCTGGAGTAAATATCGTTGATACAAATGAGGATTAAAATAGGACCTTTTACGCCTCCCTGTGGTACACCGAATGTCACCCCTGTCATGTTGGAAAAACTTTTATCAAACTTTTTATTTGTAAACAGCCAGAAAGCCACGTTTTCAACTCACTACTTTATGCATTAATTATTTCCTATGGAATCAATAGTTATGAAATCCAAAATATTATCGAACTCCTTACAAACTCCGGGTAGCAGAAACCATTGCTATCGTAACTTATACCCAAATAGTTATTTCATTGAACAATTGGTTTATTCTCTAACCGCTGACGAAAACTCAACATTAATGCTATTTATACATATTATAATTAGTCAGCATGAATAAATAAACTTGTCAACCACCACATACTAACTCTTCTATCGATTTGTTACTCCATTAAATGGTTGACAACAATTCCCCCATCTTGGTTACCTAAGGCACTCATAGTTAACGGCATTTATTTCGAGCAAAAAGACCAGTGGAACGATAACGTCATGAGATGTTTCTGTAATTCATATTGAACGAACGCCTTGACTTATAGATCTCACAACTTGATTGGTTTCATACTGAGAGTTTTTTCTACAACAGAAAATAAATCATTCATTCAACAAGACTGCAGTTTGTTGCACTAGGATTAGGTAACTCCTTTAATAACTCGTGACGTGCTGGAGGTTTCCTGAAATTTAAAGCCGTCTTCAACGGGACTCGTGTACTACTTGGAAGTCGCGTGCCGTGCGAATCGGACCTTTACGACCAATGAGCAAGGTACAACCCCGCTCCATTTACTTCCACCAACCTCCCCACCCAATTTCGTTCGCGCCGTCTTCTGTTTACTCGTGAGCACTCAAGTGAGATTTAAGCCTCCCCCTACCCCCTCTTCATCCTTCCTTCCTCTTCCCTTCTTCCCCTCCCCTGAGTGCAACCTCCGATTCATTCCAGAAAACCTGAGCCGTATGGCTGTTGAATTGGTCGCGCGAGCCTTTTTCGAAATAAACACGCAAACATTTTCGTCACACTCGGGATCTTAGTTTGCACGGTCAATAAAGCAAACCTTCGTCGAATCCGAGAAAGATAAGCCCTCTTTGGCCGCTATAAACGGACCTCCTGAGGCATCGAAACTAACATGACAGTTCCCCCTTCTATTGAGGAAACGGTTTCAATATCGGTATCGTACCATTCACTGCACGATTTTTGTCCGTAAGCTCAAACGTGACATGACATTCTACCCCACATTTTAAGGATATGCTAGGATATCGCTCGGGGAATTTTGACAGTAAGGTTCGTGTTTAATCATTGATATATAATGCCCTGCCCCTCTCGATGATGAGTATTGGAAGAAGAGTTGAATAAGCGTGTCAATGCTCTACTACATGATGGTTCTCCATTGAGTTCCGAGAGCTCATCACGTGTTTTTGATGCGTTTTTATATCCTGTTTTGCATTTGCTCCGTGACTTTCTTTAATGAAATATCAACCACTTAGAAAGTATGTATGTGATATTGTTTCCGATTATTTCTGCTAGCCCATGCTGCAAAAGCAAAATGACCATTATTTGCCGTTTCTTTTCGGAGTCTCCCTTCAAAGTTTGGGAGTTAAACTTAGACCTGAGGCTAAGCAATTCTAAAATAGTTAAAGATTGAATGGACGAAAACATAATGTGTCCTTTTTTCTGTTCGACGCATTCTTACAAGTTCTCAATCACACGAAATAAAATTTATTCTCTTTTGAATATTCTATCGCACAAATAAAATTCCTAAAAAATGACAGAATGGACCCGATTCTACCAATTCATTCTTGCGAGTTGAAATATCGCAATTTCCCACATCAATCACTCAGGATAAGTATAGCGCTTCTCAACCATATCGCTCGAACACTTAAGGAAACTTAAAGCGATATTAGATTATACCTCGCTTTTCAGACAGGAAAATTTAGTGCACAAATTTTAAAATTTAATCCATTTGGGTCATGGACTGGGTGGTAAAAATGTATTCAAGAAAGAATTAAACCCGTGATCATGTAACTAAAATGTAAGGGTTTCATACTCTCATCGCCTAATGCCTCTACCTAAATAAGCACCATAGAGGGTTGTGACATCATCATAGTCATCGTACGTCCCTTTGGAAATAAAACAGAACTATCCACTACTGACTTTTAATTGGCAGTGCAAATAATTTCAAAACTGAAGTACACTACAGGTAACACAACACAACAAGTAACTACAGGTTCAATCCAAAAATAGCACGAAAGATTGGGTACGAAAATGTTGCCAAAGCGTTGAAACGCGTTGCACCGCTAAATAAAAGTTATCAGTGGGAAGTACGAAGTGGTTGATTTCAAATCCTCAATAATCAGTATCTCCACGTCGTACTGATGAACCTTACACGGGTGGTTCTATAAGGACTACTAATTTCCCCTCTCAAGAACACAGTGATTAATTCTGAAAAGTTAGTGCCAGCTTCACTCACCGTGATGTCGCCAGTTTGCAGGAATTCAGCGGGGATGCCATCTGAAAGTCAAGATCTGTCAAACTCGTCCGATTCTCTTGATCCATCCTACGTACTAGTTCCTCTCCTATTTCGTCAGAAGCTTCAAATCACGTAATACGAACTAAAGAAACTCACTTCAGCGAAATGTCTTGCATGCTTCCCTTAAAGCTGCGTAATGAAAGTCCTTGCACCAACACTGAGCACTGGTAATTCAGCAACGCTTGGTATGGATTCGAAAGGGAGACTAACACGAATGAGTGCAGTTGCTAGACTGGCATTGATGAATGCACGTTCAACTTCTTATCGGCGTGAACATGCTGTTGAACGTCTCAAATACCATCGTGTTTTTGAGTGAAATACGTATCTGTGATCCCTCACTTGAAGTTAAATGCAGCTAGTGCATCGCCAGTCTAATGATGGAAGGAAGGAAGTTCAAACCTGCTTGCCGTGCCTGATTCGATTTGAGATTCCAAAACTTTTGCGCTTAACACTTCTCACGCTCTAGCATAATCAAATCGTAATGAACACTGAGATGCACAATTCGATGGTAATTGTAACGAGGACTAGGATAGAGGCTAATCCCGCTGGTGGGAAAAAACAAATGGCAACTATTAATGTCAATTGCAGGATCAAAGGACTGCCGAAAGAAGCCGACGGTCAATACAGGGGAAAGAATTTGGACGTTAAAATTAAATGAATTGTCATGTTCCCATTCACTGGAGAACGTATTCCGCTGATAAGATGTTCTCTCTTTTAGCCTGTTGAGTTTTATCATGAACAAGATTCTCAATGCCTGCTCTGGTCTGTATGAAATAATTTTCAACTGCGAAACATCAAGTCGTGACGAAGAGTCGCTACGGATTGCCTCGATATCATATCACTTTAGCCAATAATACATTCTCCCGAGAAAGTCGTTACCTCATCTGGGGTTCTGCTTAGTATGGTAGACAAGAGTAATTAACGGGTAACCGTCTCGAGGACCCGAGTTCTAGGCCCGTGAATGGATATTTTATAATGGTTTCTCAATCTCTATTCGGGTGTCATTTGGAGATAACAATCAGTCCATCCATCCTTCGGTTGGAGCGTCAAGCTGTGGACCTCTAGGCGTCTTCCGTTGATTCGGCTATTTCATACATTAGATCGGTCTCTCTCTCCACCCTTTCTCAATTTCGGGGTGTGATACTCGGTACAGCAGCTACCATGTTGCTATCTCTTGAGACTCAGCCCTTAATCTTTCATTATGAATCCTGCTAACCTATTCTTCTGGGAAATAATGACCTCAGTTATCGGTCGACTCCGCAAGTATCTAGTCAGCCGACGAAAGTCCTAGTTTTCATTGCTCTTTGGCAATAGAGATTCCTCATCTTTGGATTACCTTATGAACTTATTAACACCATCTATATAGTTTCGCTGAAGTATCACTTGCGCCCATGTATTGAAAAGTTCTTGCTCAGCTTTTTTCTGCTCATTGGCAATATAATTCATCTTTGGTTTACCTCATGAACTTATTAACACCAATTATATAGTTTCGCAAAAGTACCTATAACTAAAGCTCATGTATTTAAAAGTTCTTGCTCAGCATTTATCTTGCAAGTTGACTGAGTCCACTATTAACTGAAGGTATGCATGTATGTACTTGGAAAACTTATCTAATCATCCAGCGAAAGTGCTATTTTTCGTTGCCATTGGCAATAGAGATTCATCATCTTTGGATTATCATAATAGAACTAAGTTCATAGTGACCTTTAAGGATCACTAAAAATGTATTATTCGTATTTCTTTCTCAACTTTGTTCGGTTATATTGACTGAGTCAACTATAAAGTAGGTTGCAGAAGACTTTATGACAAGCAAATGCCCTAGTTGGACTTTTACTAGCGTAGTGGATAAATACCACTGTTTCAGGCTGGATATGGTGGAAGTTCTCGATATTCATAATGAATAAAGACACTTGGTAATCTTCCACAGATTTATTTCTTTGACACAACGCGTTTCACCACACTGCGGCATAATCATGTGCAGGGTTCGTGGAGCGTAGTGGAATTTCTGGATAGATAAAATGAAGACATCAAGTATGCTTGAAAAAATAGTCAAAAGATGACTTTTATTTATTGAAGGCTAAGTGAACAATGATATTGACAAATTTTTATCTATTTACATGATATTACACCGTTTCTCACTTTTAAATATACAGTATTTTACAAATTCATTTCAACACTTCATTTTTTTTAATTAATTTTTTTTCGTATTTTTAACTTGTCCAAAAAAACAGTAAGTACAAATTACAACAATTGACAAAACTACTTCTTTGATAGGGGTGGGTATAAAGGGGTTGCCATCCCCTCAAATATTCATGGAAAAAATGACTTAGTTTTTAGTTATTTTTCATTTCAACAGGAACATCTTGATAGCTTTGTAAAAAATTAAACAATTTTTCAATAATAATAATTACTAACGAAACAGAGGGAGTGGGAGCGTTTCAAATACCAGCTCCCACTCAACATTGGAAAATATTATTTAACCACATTGAAACAACCTTGACCACGATAAAGGAACATGGTATACGTGGCAAGGTAAATTAAACCGCAACAGTTAAACCAATAATGGTTGTTTTTGTTAATTTAAAATTTTCATACCCGGATATAATTTCAAATTCTAATGAACATTTCCAAATACATCTTACATTTATCCTCATTTTTATGAAAAGTTTTTTTTCACACCAAAAATGTTGCTCAAAAAATGTTGCATCAAATGTATGAACATTAATTTTTTTCTTCAAAACCATACACATTTTTCCTCTTTGATCAGTCAATAATATTAAGAAGAAGCCACCCCTAGGAACACATATCCTTCCTTTATTTGAAATACTTTTTTCCACTTCAACCTTTTATTATACTCTCATAATTTAAATATTATTTATATTCTTGTGACTTAGCTTCAAAATGTTTTGGGGGATAAGGGGAGGTGAAATATTTTTTATAATCAATTGGAGGAGATAGGGAGCAGATAAGATTGGGGGGAGGGAGAATAAATGGGAAATCACAATATTATTAGAACACTAATGAGAATTTTCACTCACTTTTCTTACACAGAGGTCATGACAACATTTGAGCTGTTTGCAATGGGGCCATCTTTTTGAGTTTAAATGAATATCATCTTTCAAAAATGGAAACCATTTCTTTTTTCAGAACCTCCATTCCCTCATTATGTTTGCATGCTTCCCATCATGACACAATTCAACCTAAATGTATGATATACCACCTCTATAAAGTTTTGTTTTAATGGATGACCCACGAACAACTTTTATGCCTGGATGACTAATTTTTGTGCGCATACATAAGGGCTGATAGGACATAGATAAACACAAAAGTCTTGTCCCTTTATAATCACCATTTACGCAAACACTACTACAAATTGTCATCACCCCAGTGGTTATGATGGAAAACTTGTTAGGGTGAGAGATACAGAAATGATTTGCATTTCATGTGGGAGCTAATGAAAGTATTCATTGCATACAGTCAAAACTCGTCAATTCCATGCAAATCACTCATTCCTTCTAATGTTCTTCAGTACATACTTCCACATATTACAATTTTTTTCATGAGAGAGACTGAGAGAGAAATAGATATATCTAGAGAGAGAGAAAATTGGTATATGAGATTCCAGCACAGTTGATATACTCCGCAAAAGGAGTCCACAAAGTATAAATAAATTAAGAACTGTACAGGGTTTTGTGCTTTCATCTCCTTATAAACGGTTTCAACTCCTCCTCATGTTTTTTTCATTAAATACATTTCACTGTCTCAGACCCAGCATTCCAAATAAAAGGCGTCCAGGAGCTTCAAAATTCTCTAGAAGGCTGCCATTGACCAATTCCTGCTGCCCAAAAAAAAACTTCATGTAGAATTACTTCCGTTTGGCCAATCAGAAGGGAATGGCTGTGGGTTTAGAGACTAGAGTCCAGTGTTTTTTTTTCTTTGTTCAAAAAAAATATATTTATATATTTTCAACAAACATCTCATGACGACAGCACACGCACAAACAATAATATTAATAGTTATTAACACTTATTGCAGCCCAAATGGCTCACTCGATCCCCAACTTGATGGTGTCTCTTTTTCATTCTCGTGGGCATCCTCGTAGTAGTTGGGCTGCAATCAATACTTTTTCTCTTGCAAACATGCACACAAACACTCACAGATCACAATTAATGAACACGGGATTTTTTTACACAGACATACAATTTGGCTGGTAGCGAGCCCCAAGTTCAATCCGCAGCCCAGAGGTTTAAAAATCAGTGCTGAGGTGGTCAATATGAGTTCCTTCGTGGGGACAATGAACCAATGGGCTCATACGTATCCAACTTGGTGACACACTGGAGGAATTTTCTTTTTACCTTCACCCCGTTATATCGGAGCAAAGCACATACACACTAGGTTGAGAGGGCTTCCGGGAAAGATTTTACACTTGGGACCACGCAATCACTATCAGAAGCAGGGGGCATTATGGAGACCCAGCCCCGTCCATTGTCTCAGTTTTTGGTGCGGACACACCCACCACGTCACAGACGTTCACATCACGGCACAAGAAGCACACATATGCACGGAGGAAGTACCCTCCAGGTCAGGGGGCTCTCAACCGGTTGGCTCAGACCTCTGTGGCCAGCATGCCGCTGCCCACAACACCGCCCCCTTCCTCTTGCAAGTGCTCCCCTATGACGTAGACGGGGCCACCACCATTAGAAGGTGAAGTACATGACACCTCCTTTTCTAGGGACCTCTTGGTCATTGAGGAATCACTTTGGAAGAGAAGAGAACCAGAATAAATATACAATTTCACAATGACACAATAGACATGAATCAAGCGTGATATATTGGAATATAATGAAGACAGACATTGCAATTTTCCAATGAGACCTGTTGATTATGAAGTACATCCAAATCAAGGATGAGATATATTTATTTGACTGGTGGAAAATTACAATTTCTGCCTTCATAATATACCCATGCCAAAATAAACAGCTTCCCTTGCAACTAGCATTTAACACCTTGTAAATTGGCGAACTAAAGTGAAGAGAATTTGAACGAGAGTGAAGAGCTAAAAGGAAAAATTGTATTCTCATTCAAAGAGCATTGAGGTGAGACTTAAGCCATGACCTGTGCAACATGAAAGGGAGTATTTACTGAGAAAGCTATTAGAAGCCAGTCTTAATTCAAAACACCTTATAACTTTCAGCATTACATATAATAATCAAGTCGCAAATGAATGCCTCAAGTATTGAGGAATTAAATTATTGATGAAATACTTCTTTTTAAACAGAGGAGAAATTATGAAGGATGTTAGACTCGATGCTTACCTCGTATTACAGATCCCCACAGGAGACACGAGCGAATCCACAGAGAGAACTGATATCCTCTTGTCGATGCATCCTGAAACCATGGATGCCCTCCTGAGGTTATCGAAGTCCTTCTCCACCAACTTCCCCCCACAGCCACCACCCACCACACTACCACCACCCAGGCCTTGTGAGAGGCCTGCGCGGTGCGCTGCTTCTGTGTTCAACTGTTTGTGCCCAGTGCTCTGTTGCTGCTGCTGGGCTACGGCCGCCGCCCTCTGGAGGGCGTAGCACAAATCACTTACACTAGACACGACACTCGCGTTCGCACTGACGTCCGCCGGAGGAGGCGCTACCTCCTCCACCACAATAACGCTATTGACGCACTTGTGACGGTTCTTGGCGGACCCGTCTTCGGGGAACCCCCACGTGTTGCGTATCATATGCGCGTCCCTCAAGAGGGACCCGCCGGTCGCCGGGGCCGGCGGAGGCGGCGTGCCCGGTGGGTGCTGCTTCTGCCGCTTCTCGGCACCGAACACCCCGGCGTTCCTCTCATTCTGCATCCTCGCCTCCTCGTCTGCTCTCCTCCTCTCCCGCTTCCTCCTCCTCTTGGCCAGGGCGACGACGGCAGCCGCCGCCAGGGCCGCCGCTGGTACGGCCGTCGAGAGCGTCGCGATGACCACGACGTGCCCGGTCGACAATGGTGCGTCCTCTGCACCGAGCTGCGAAGTTGCCCCTAGGTCCGCGGGGGCCACTCCGGCTCCAACAGTCTCCTCTTCACCCTCGCCGGCAACATGACGGGACAGATTCCCCGTCGACCACCGTCCGTTCTCCGGCAGTTGTGGCGGCATCCGTATCGAGCAGTCCTTGCCGGTGAACCCGGCCCTGCAGCTGCACTTGTAGTCGTTCAGGAGGCTTAAGCACCTCCCTCCGTTGGCACAGGGCCTCGCGGCGGCGCAGTAGTCGACCGGACTCTCGCACGACGCTCCAGCAAAGCCGGGGACGCAAGAGCAGTGGAATCCGCGCCTGCTGTTGTCCACGACGCAGGTGGCACCGTTGAAGCAGTGGGCAGCGGCGTCGGCGCTACAGGGAACGCGGGGGGCTGTTGGTGGGCTGCCTACCGCGCAAGTGGGGCCTGAAAAGCCCTCCGTGCAGAGGCAGTCGAAGATGACCCCCGTGCCGTTGGCTCTGGAAAGGCATGTGCCTCCTGACAAGAGAGAAAAAGACGTCAATAGAGCCTCAAGGGTGGTCTTTCACCGAAAGTATAAAAATTAAAGAAATCCCTGGCATTTGATTAGCCGTAACAATGTAATTAATATCCAACTGCAAAAAAGCTAATGATTCCACTGATTATACAGTTAACAGCAAGGTTATCTGAATAATTAAATAATTCAAGAGCTCCTAGGTTTCCAAGAAAAATTATCTCTACCTGATAATTTTATTTTGTTAAGGTAGAGCTAATCTTGTCAACATTTTGCAAGTTGAACAATGTGTGTCGTATCCCTGCCCAAATTTAGCTTAAGCCCATTTCTTTGATTGGTGGATGCCTTTAATGCTACTCTTCAGGTTAGACGCGCCTCCCGACATTTCCATGAAGGAATAGTGATCTTAAGGGTTTGAAGAAAAGCGTCTTAATGGGAAGGTAATCTTAGGCCCAAGAACACCACACGCATCAAATCCTGTTAATATTTTTATTCGGTGGTTGCTCACCATGTAGGCACGGCCTTTCGGCGCACGGGTCCATTCTCCTCTCGCAGTGATCACCCCCGTAGCCAGGGGGACACTTGCAGGTGTAACCGCGGAGGACGACGCTGGTCTGCCCCCTGCCGGGACCACCTGTCGACGGCGACGGAGACGAGAGATCTCGGTCGAGACACGTGGCGCCGTGGCGGCATGGGGAATCCGCGCAAGTCCTCGTCTCCGGGGTCTCGCAGTGAATGCCTCGCCATCCCTTGGCACACTCGCAGACGTAAGAGCTGGGGCCATTAGCCTGGAGAGAGAGAGAGGAAGGAAAACGTTTTAGAAGGGCAAAGACAAAAGCCACGAATTCCTGGCGCCGATATAAGTCAACCAAGAGGGAATTCCGCAACCTTGCAATTGAAATAGCACAATGATGAGACAGTACAATGCTAGGGGAAACTTACTCGACAGGTAGCCCCATTCAGGCATGGATGAAGGTGCCCGGATCCCGGCCCTCCACCGCATGGTGGCGTGGAGGCGGTGGTCGAGGGAGCTGCTGGAGGTGATGGATCCACGCGCTTCTCGCAGTCGGTGCCCCCGAACCCAGGAGGGCAGGAGCATGTGTACGAACCCTGGCCGGTGTTGAAACACGTGCCTCCAGATTTGCAAGGGCTGAAAAAAGGATCGGAATGACAATTAATAAAGTGCAAAGTCAATAAATAAATACAACGCTACACTCCTCCGCAGACAATTACGAGTCGCTAGCCGGAGGAGATTTCAACGGTTGAGTAAAAATAAAACCGCCCATGGCAGAAATTGGAGACTTCAACGTACGTATAAAACGAATGGATACCATTACGCGCAATTACTTGAATGTTTTTAACTTACCGGTGATTAGTACAGTAGTTGAGGTCCTGGTTACAGAAGAGACCTCCCCAGCCCTCGTCACAAATGCAGTTCCAGGGCTCCACACATCCGCCATTGAGGCAGCCAGGGTACCGCTCGCACTGATCGCACAAGGGACCTTTCCAGCCACTGTGGCACCTGCGAACGAGATAAGAAAAACGGTCATCAGTAAAAAGGAAGATATTTTCCAACAATCTAAAAAATTTTAAGATCAAATCACTTCACAAAGTAAAAAAAAATTATGCATTCCAAGAAAATTCATTTTTTTCAAGCGTACAATTCAGAAATCAGCTGTGAATAAACTTCTTTTCTATAATCTATACGAAAGTGTGGCGTGGTATGAGGAGCCTTCCCGTCAATCGAGTTCCATAGAAGGTTGTTGACACTCGGGGATTCGCTGAAGGGGTAAGGAGGGAGGAAGAGAGGGAACACTGGAGGACGGGAAAGAGGGCGCTGGTTAACAGGCAGAGGGAAACGTAGAGGAACGATTATACGGCGAGTTCTGGAGGAATCACACAAAAATATATCATTCCCCAACAAGAATGCCCTTTATAAGAAGGAACGAACGAGAAAATTCCCGAATTTGCCACGGACTACCCCTCAAAAGAAGTCACAGAATAATGGCATGCGGCAAAGAATATATCATACCCAAGACGGTTAAAACAAGAGAGAAGGTGGGAACCTTAAAAACGAAAACATCACTCAACAAACGCTAAAGAGCAGGAAGGCAGGAGCAAAGATAGTAGTAGAGAGAGAAAAGCGATGGTAAAGATAGAAGAAAAGAGGAGGAAGAGGGCTAAGGGAGGAGGAATAGAGAGGGATGAGATAAAACAGATAGGATGGGTGGAGAGAGAGGGAAAAAGTGGGAAGGCATAAGGTGAGAAGGGGTAATGTAAGACAATGTCTCATTGAGTTGCAGAAGCGATGCCCACGAAGGAACGGTATTGGAGTGGTGGAATGGGAAAGGGGGGGGCCCGGACTTTGAGGGGGGTGAGGAGAGGGGAGGAGGAGGATGAGGACGCAGAGGAGGGCGGAGAGGTATGCAATGGGAGGGAGGAAGCAGACACGGGGTAGTGTAGAGAGTGTGCGAGGAGGGATGAGGAGGCGACAGGTAGGTGTATCGGGGTAGGGGGTGAAGGAGCAATGGGGAGGGAGGGAAAGCAGAAAGGTGGGATTGATTGAGGAAGGGAGAGGGGTGGAGTGGGGGGAGGAGGAGAATCCGGTGGCGGAGAGAGGGAGAGGGAAGGGGGATTACAAAAGACACCACGCCCATTTTCTCTCTCTCCTCTTCACCCTTTCTCCCACTCCATCTCTCTCTCTCGTACACTCTCCCTCACTCGGTAGTTCCCACGGTATGACACTCCTATATGCAGGTGAGGCAGCGCGGCAGGCAGGCAGAGAGCGGTAGTGGTGGAGGGGGACAGTGGAGGAGAGGGAGAGAGAGAAATCCGAAGGCATAGTGGGGATAGAATCAGAAGGGAAGGACATTCGGTTCGGCGTGAGCTGGAGTGAGTGAGTGAGGGGACACACACACATACATACAACATTTAGAGAGGTGTGCAGAGGTGGGAGGGAGGGAATCCGTGGAGGCATGACGTCATGGATGATGTACAGAGAGAAAGAGATGCGTGCAGACCGCTCTCTCGCACAGCGGGACGGCAGCAGAAAAGAGGGGGGAAAAACCGATGACACGCGAATAGGGAAGAAGAAAGGTTTCGCGAGGCTCACGATGCAGGGAGGAGAGAGAAGGCGAAAAAAGAAAAGAAATGTTTGCTCGTGGAAAAAAGTAAGTCAAGAGAACAGAAAAGGGATGGATTCCAATCGAAACTGCACGTTGTGGAGGAAACCTGCCTTATTCGCGAGGAGAGGACGTGGCCTAGGTACGTGAATACGGGATCCGTACGGCGGGTGTGAAGAGCGGGTGAGAAATAGGAGTAAATGTATTCATCGACGTGCCGTCGATGGAGGAAACTGGAGTGCATTACGGTACTCAGCTCCACGTCTTTTCTCCGATATCATTCGCTCAATTATAAAAGGGAGGTGCCAAATTTGAAGAAAACAAAAGTTCAACCCGAAATAATCACCAAAAAGGTGACACGGCACGTCGCAAACAGCCGCGATAAAAACGTAAGGCCATGCATTATATTCAACTGCGAGGTAGAATTACCTCACGCAGGATTTCACCCAGGGGAACCTCATGACACCATTGAATCATTCATTTCCTTCTGTAGAGATATCCTCGGGGAAGTAGACATAAAATTTATAAACTATTCACTCAATAAAATTCACGCCTTTTACTCAAAACAATTAAGTCGCTGGAGAAGTACCCACGCAAACACAACACAGCACACAACAAAGCTCGACCCGAATAAAAGCACTCACACGGTGACGGCAAATCACGTGAATCGTCTAGACGAATATCTTGGCCGTGCAATATATAATTCTGGGAGGAGGTGGTTATCTCAACAGGGCCTCCCGCCTCAAAATTCACGACACAATGGCGCACAGCCATTCCCCATTCTCAAACGAGAGTAGTATGGGAAGGGAGTGGCGGGGAGGGGAGAGTGAAAATAAAGAAGAGCGACGACCTCGGGGATGTCCAAAAATAAAGAAAGAATCTTTTTGCGAATCGGGAGAATACCTCAACCGCCCGAAAGGGGAGATTTTTCTGCGCCGCGCGCACAAACCGATTTTTTCGGGGGTCGGGCCGCGTGCACTATAAAAACCTCAACACGTACGGTCTTCACCTTCACGGCACTCCACGGCACACATCACGCACAAAAAGGATGGGACTTCGCATCCCCACTATCAATGAATCTAAGTCAATGACTGCCCCCTTCCGAGCGCGCGCGCGTACATACTAAAGAGAGTCCAGACAGTCCACTCTTCTGAGTGAGACCACAGCACATCGCACCGCACACATGTCACACTAACTCGCACGAACGGCTAAAGCATACACGCCCAAAAGCACACCTCTACAAAACTTCTTTCTATCCTCCTCAAGTCTGATTCTCCTCTCCCTCTCTGTGTAAGCTCGCCTCCATTTCCTCGACATGTTCTTTTTTTTCCTCCCGCAGCTCTTAAAACTCATTTACAGCGCCACCCTTTTGCTTCCTCTTCATGCTTCCGCCTGCCGGTGGCTGGCCGCGAATCTCCATCATCTCATCACACCCATTAGGTACGCCATTACGGTGTGATGATAAAAAAAAGGCCGTGGGGGATGTTAACAGAGTGAAAATGGTCGTATAACGCTTAGGGGATTGGATGCATTACGGAAAAGATTTACCGTCCGAGATGTAATAACGGAACAAGAGTAACATCGGCAGCCAAGACACAAAAATTAATCCAATCAGAATGAGTGAAAACATACATGCATACCGAACGATATTTCAAAAGATTCGCGATTCTTATTTTCACATTAAAAAAACAGGACTGAAGAGTTTTACAACTTCCAAGTCCTGCATTGCGTACAATGAACCCAACTGAATGCACGGATATAATATTATCTGAAGAAGTGCATACTTGATATTGGGCTAAAAACATAGCATATCACGAGGTAGAAGAAAGCGATGCATCCGTTAATAATCAATTATTATACTAGATTGTACTGACCAAGCTCTAAATAATCCAATGTCACTCCGTGGACCCAAATATATCTTGCATTCATCACGTAATCCTTAAAACCTATCCTTCGCTGTGATACTGAGTAAGCATTTAAATACTGAAGTACAGGTGATAAAAATACTCGTACAGAACATGGCTCACGGAAATTGCTTTCACGAGGTGGATGAGAAAAATGGAATAAAGAGGGATAAACACGAACTAGATGAAAGAAATGCGATATGTGAGATTTCTCAGTCAAAGAGACTATCAGCAAGTTTAGGAGAGGAATCATTCGTCTACACCAATCTAAGAGAGAGGAGCTTGGGCATTAAATAATCAAGATAGAAAGTACTATATATGCAAAGGGAAATGGGAGTTCGAAGACACATAGAGGAGGAAATAGGGGAGAGGAAGAGACGAAGAGAAAGAGCGTGAAGATAGAATACAAGAAGCGGGAGAAAGCGGAGGAGGAGAGGCAGAACGTGGCGAGGAGGAGGAATAGAGGGGAGGTATGAGAGAGGGAGAGAGGGGCGGGAGGAGGAGGAGAAGGAGACGGCTTGTCGTGAATGCCAATGCCTCGTACTACTCGCTAAGAGTCACAAGACCACATGAGGCCACACGGACAGGTGGAGTGAGAGCACACGGCAAACACACTCCATCCCCGCGGGAAAAGTTGCGGGAGCGAGCGAGGGGATGGGAGGGCGGTGGGGGATGGGCTGGGGGGGGGGGAGGAGAGTCACAGAATGAGGAAGGAGAGAGAAAGAGGCAGACGCGGTAAGAAGGGTGGGCGAGGTAAGGTAGGTGGCGGTGAGCCGGGCACTCGTCGTTCGCAACGCTTGGGATGAGACGATCATCTTGTATTTTATATAGATGTGTGTGTGTACGTAAGCAGTGAGACTTCTGCAGGAGTGACGTTGGGTGAGGACTGGCAACAGGAAAAGGGCTGGGACGTGATCGTGTGAGGTGGTGGAAGGAGGTCATATCGAGAGGAGGTAATAATGAAGGAGGGAGTGAGCGGATATATATAAGAGGGTGACGATCGTTTCGAAAATGTGCTTCCACCCAAGTAGTCAAAAGTCGGTTGCGGTTTTTCATTGCTGCCGATGGGTGGAATAGTCATCTCAAGCTGAGTGGCGCCACTTGGATTGAAGGAGGATTCAACTTCCTATTCGTCTGGGTATGACTTGAGCCGTGACCGCAACGTAAATTCTCGTTCAAAGGCGATAGATAGACCCCTTTGGGCATTGAGGCACGGAGGACCTTCGGTTCAATATTTCCTGGGTTTTGCCGAAAAAGCAATGGTCGGACTATGTATTTTTCACAGTTACTTCTGCACATTATTGTGAATAACAGGGCATTTTGGTCACCCCGGAAACTTAAATATTCTCAAATTCGCCTGGTAGAGCATATTAAATTGTTTATTTTTTCAGGTGAAAATGAGAAGTAGAATACACAGGCAATTATAAAGCCCTAAGATCGTCAAGTTCCGCTTCAAATTGGTCATGATTTCGTAGTTTCAACAGCATTTTAAACATCCATCGGACAACAGTCGAAGGTACACAACATTAACCGGACATGTGGTATCGAAAACAGTCTCGCTTCTATCATCGACACAAGATGCACAAAAGGGACACGCAGTGATTTACAGCTGACAGCTTTCCCATTATTAAAAGAATCCTCAACGCTTAGGTTTCCTTCGCTCCAGTCATGATTCTTGGGTGGTTTAATTCCCCTGTCGGCGCGGTAAGTGGAGCCGCTTACTGCATTCGAAGACTTTTCTATCCCATAATAATTGCCCCCGGGGAAAGCGTTCACTGAATACGCGGAGCTGAGAGGAAGCAAGAGATTTTCTCCTCCACAAGAGTAACCGTAGTGGGAATCACGGACATGGGTCATTATCACACGATACCTTTTCAGTGCTCACAAAGACTAACAGCAATCTTAAGCACTTACGGCCAGTGACAATCATGTTGATCCCGCTGAAAAGAGGTAAAGAATTCTCGCTGCATTCGTTATAATTACGAATCACGTGTCTTTTAACAGAAATCCAGACAATCTTCTTACCAGACATCGTTCTGTTGTTTTTATGTGAGGGCAGAGAAAATAAGCGACGTAAAGGTGATGTACCAGACTTGTAAACCGAGGTAAAATGAGTTCACATTCGGAGGTGGCAGAAGGAACAAATATTAAAAATGTTGTTATCCCGATGCTGAGCGGATCGTCACAAAGAGCAACACTGATTACCTGCCTATTCAGACGAAAGGAAAACGCAGGTTTTACACGCGGTTGCAAGTTAATAAGAAGTGAAATTCTCAAAATGAGAATTCCAGAGGCGAAGGCAACGACACAAAAAGGAAATGACATCACTTGCGAGGCTCGATGAAAAACGGCTTTGCATGAAGTTTTTACGGAACTACTTGAAAGGACTCGTCCAAGATCGAGAGTAAATGGATTCCAAAGATTGGAAGAAATTCAGTCGCGGAAGCAATGAGTGTTATCCACTAAGGAGATGGTGCTAAAAAATGGATTGCAGCATTCCAAGAGTTCGAAGGTGTAAACGGAACACATCAAGAGAGTTAAGGATAAATGAGAAAGAAAGTAATTGCATCCGAAGGAGAGAGAGAGATAGTTGGAAAAGGTCGACTAAAAATCAAAAGTAAAGTAAAAAAATCGAAGGCCATTGGGCTACAATTTTCAGTATAAGCTGTCACCAAAAAATCTGTTTGATTTGAAATTATACATTAATTTCCTTATCAATGTGTTGATGTAGAAGTCTAAAAGTTCTAAAATGTCCGTCATAATTAAATTGAGGAACTTTTTTTTACAACCCATGTTTAATTTTTGTCATTTTATCCCTATATCCATCCTACCTTTAACGAAAGAATGAGCGTTATTTTCCTACATATAGACAGCGCATGCTCCCGTTTAACATAGTAAAGAAGGCATACCAATTATCGGGTTTCTATCTAAATTCTTGGTGGTTGTAAAATTAGCGAAATCCTCCAACTTATCCTTTTGGGAACTAGGCATAAGGCGACGAAGAAAAAGCAACACACACGATAAACGAACCTCCTCCCCTCGGCAGTTTTACAAGCCTAAAAATAACCCATCTAATTTGATCGCCGGGGTTCCCTTTCGTTTCGCCAGCACGCAACGGCGAGAATTCCGACGAAGGTTGCACAGCAGACGGGACGTCGCTTTGCCCCCCTAAGGGGAAGAGGAACGGCGACCATAAGAGGGCAAGAAAGGGTGAGGAGGAGGACGATCGTGGTGGAAGAGAGATGATCGTGCCGGTCGAAGACGGGCAAAAAGCGAACAGAGAAACTAACAGGAGGGGATGCCTTGTGGATGTTAGAAGTAGTAGTCCGTGTGCCCACGTACACCGCGGACTATCTCTCGCTCTTAACTTGAGTCGTTCACACCGAATAAAGCTACAGGTGAACGACTCAATTCGATCACCGGACATGCAAAATATAGTTCCGGGATTACTCAAAAACTTTGTATTTCACCAAAATATTTTAGCCTTGCAAACATATTTAGTTTTAAAAAATGTCTCCTCCTCCGCCTGGATAAACCAAATTTGAGTAATTGCAAAAGGAAAGTAAGATCTTATTGTTAGGAGCCGCAATCATAGATATCATATTAAAACCCGAGTTAGCCGTGGCATGAGTATTATTATTATACAAAATAACATATCACTTATGTCAAGGGGATTTAACAGTGTGAAATTTGGCATTTGGCTATACCACACCACTTTAAAATCTGGTATTACAATTTAGCTTTCCGCGGGTAAAAAGCGTTGGGACTGAATGCCTGTCCAAGAGAGCACGACAACGCTCTTCAAAGTTATCTGACAGAAGCGCCGGAAAGAATACCTTAGACTTTGTATGACAAATGCGCACAGCAAAAGGAACTCCACCGTAGTCAATAAACACACAGCGGCACGAAGGAGAATACAAGTGCAAAACAACCGGCCATCAGAAAAATCGCAATCGCGGCAACCACACGAAAGATACTTTGCCGCTTAAGTCCTGCCGTTCCCTCTCGTCTGGGAATCGATGGGCCGAATCAAACCGGGGGCCGAAGAAACACCGAAGAGCCACAACCGTCCCCATATCGAAAGAAGCAGAGAGCAGGAACACCCCACCATGAGAGGAAGGGAGCAATGATGAAGACTGGCAGAGAGCCGAGCGGTAGACCAAGTTTTATCGAAAGGGAAAGAACAAAAAAAATCATCGGGATGAGACAAGGGGAGTGATTGAAGCGTGGACAAGGCTGCAACGAATGTGAAGGAGGAGGGAGAGGATGTGGGGTTGGTATTGGGGGGGGGGAGTGGGGAGAGGAGACGATCGAAGAGAGAAGGGGGGCGAGGGGAGAGACTGCCAGCATGGGAACGGGCAATGACCAACTAACACGCCCACCCTGAATCACATGCAACAGACGTTCAACTCCCACAAATACACACAGAATCCGACCGCAAATGCGTCGGCCTCTGTGTGCATGTATGTATACGTGGGGTTGGGATGGGTTTGACGACAGTGGGAGAAAAAAATGGGAGAGATGAATCACATCCCCCATCCCATATTCCCGCCTTGATCCATTCCCACCCTAATCCCAAACCCTTAAAACCATAACAAAACCTCACCCATTCCCCCCAAGCGATCAAAACCTTACCCCTCCTCCCTTTAACCCCGTGAAATCTTTCCCCAGGCTGCGTCCGAACCCTCCTCCAAACCCAACCCCTGCTGAACGCAGACCCAATGAAAGCCCACCCACAAGCAGTCGTTCCCAGAATCATCTGCGTCCCTTCATATCTCTCTCTCTCTCAACAGCTTCCCAGTCTCCATACCTTCCCCGTTCGAGTGGCATTCCTATCTCATTTTTCATTCCCGGCTACCAATATCATCGGTAGATTTGATTTAAAGGTGCATCGACCGGCAAGGACTTTTCTTTATGCTTACAAATACGAAACCTTATACATTAACGTATCGCGCTTAATAGATGCAGCCGTAAATTTGATAAATACAGTATTTGAGGTGAAATTGATTGGTTACAACTGAAAAATATGTTTGAAAGAGGATTTCCAAATTTGATTAGATCTTTTCAACATCGTAACATTATATGAATTATATAACTCACCATTTATTTTTGGTTGTGATTGAGTGAGACAAGGGCACACATCGTCAAAGCAATCATAGCTTCTAAATTTCGATAAAATATTGGCCTTGCGGAGCAGCATCAATTCGAAAAGGATGTTAAAATGAAGGAACGAGTTTAGGCTCTACGAACAATTCCTAGCCTAGTGACAACAACTTCATCCCGGGGACTATTCCCAATCGAGGAATTCCAAACTACTACATCAACATTATTATGTGGCGAGGTTTGTCGAGAACCTTACCCACATCATCCCATGCATCTCCTGATTCCTCTCAAAGTCCCCGCATTTAATAAAGACATCTCGGGAGTCCTCTTAACAGCCTCAGGCTCCTCGTCTTTCTTGAATCTTGACTCTTCGAAACCTTTCAAGCCTTCCCACACACACATTGCCACCCCTCACCCCACACACTTCATTAAACACCCCTTACCCTCGACACACAACCGTCCACCCCTTTCCTGCCTTTCCTCACACCTACACACTCAAATATCCCTCCAGAATACATCTCATACTCATCCCCCCCACCTACACCTACCTATTTCCTCAGTCTCTTTCTCTATCCGTTACGACTTATCATCCACTTCAGCTCAGAGTGACTAGCACATATAATATGTTATGTCTGTGCATATACGGAGCCAAGTCGTCGGGTTATTTTTCTTAAGTTAAAGCTTTCCCCTTAATCATCTCGATAAACTTGCCCTTCCCTTTTTTTGTTTTTATCTTCTTCCTTAAAGGAGTGTGATGCGAAATTCCCTAATATCCAAGCTTAAAAAAACTCTCTCACACACACACATTTAAGAACAACCAGAGAAACAGACCGGGGCAATGCCACACGGTGGTAATCTCATTAAGTAGTGTGTGTTTTTAAATTCTTGTTTGGCGCGTTTGGGCCGAGCAAAGAAAAAAAAAGAAAGACGAAAACGTTTGCGGACGAGTCGTGAGTCGCTCCTCTTCTTTTTCTCGAGATGAGGTCGTCGCACTGTTGAGTTTGAGAAGAAAAGAGTGCAATTATTAATGACGCGGTGGGAATTACGTATCGTCCATTAATGGAATACCGTAGAGAGAGTTTGGGTTCCAAAAAAAATGCTTTCGTCGAGTGAGAGATATATCGGGGGGGAAATGAACCACAATTTTCCAACTATATCACTTCTGCTTTAAGTCTCGGTCGAAGATGATGCGATGTAAAAAATGAAGTGGCACCACCAAGATCGATTAATCACCCGAATCACTAAAGTCGTGTCAATCGAATGGCTTTAACTCAACACAAAGAAACCAGGGCAAATTAACGTCCACCCCTGAATTTCGAGAAAGAAATTATCTTAGGAATATCAGGTGCAATAAATATCATTAACCTATATGACGTATTTATAGTATTACTTGTACATTAAAGATTAATATTATTGTTGCTAGTAAGGAAAGGGTCAATATGTGCGACAAATTTGCCAACATTCAAAGGAGTTTTTTATTCTATGGAGCTCGCACTTTAGGGTGACAATTTTTTTTCTGAAAGGAATACGGAACAAAGTATCATTTATTCGGCCAATATTACCCCAAAATTCTGATTGGTTCATTTTTTTTTTATTCCACGTTGAAATCACGAACGAAGTCGTTTTGGCATAGAGAGATGTGCTCGGGTAACCCCTCTCAATACACTTCGCCCATCTCGACCGTCATCAACAGCTTCAACCCCCGGTGCGGCTTTGGTAATAGCCGTCACCCCTTGCCCCATTCCTCGACGCCCTCCTCCACACGTCCGTGCCTATTCCTCCTCGTCCCCCCACACACTTTGTCGCAGCGCTAGTGACCAAGAGACGTGAGAACGCCCAGCTCGCTCACGCATCGAAGACGAGCTCTCAACCAACACGCACGCATTTCCGCACTTCAATCGTCGTCCTCGCACAGAGAGGCATTTTGTTCTCCCCTCCTCACTTACCCCTCCTGCCCTCCCGCCCTCATAACACCACCGCCCACACCAGAGGTGGAGAAGGTAGAGAAGAGACATAGGCGCATGCAACGTTTGTTCTTTGCCTTTCATTTTATTATTTTTCGTTTGACGCCGCATCAGAAAAAAAACCTCCCCACTTGCACCCAACCCCCCTCTTTCCTTGGAAGGAATGCCACACAAACAGAAGGGTGAGGAATCGAGGATTTAAAACAATAGATGGGAAAAATCTGGTGGAGGGAAAGATTTCGGAGAAGAGGACCTATGGCGGTGAGTATAAGGGCGTCGACTGTCTTCCTTTCAACCCTTCATAAGAGACTTTGGATCCTCCCCTAATACTGTTTCGTCCTTGATGTGATATTAAGATGGTACAGGATCGATAGTAATTTTAAATTTCATTTTCCTTTCCTTAACCACAGACTACCCTACGACAGAAGATCGACATGATACACTATTACTGTAACTCGAATGCAAATTATAATTGCCAAAATGCAATTCTACTTCTTATTGGGATTGTAATTGCATTTCATTTGACTTTTACAAGCTTGACACTTTTTCCTTGCAAAGGAGGCAATAGTACCGATTACTATAGCACAACATACACACCTTAAAAAAGCAATGCAGTTTGAAGTTTATTCACTGGTTTCGAACATTTATTTGCTCTGAGAAAATGGATAATAATGATATTTAGACAGAAGGTAAACATACTAAAACGTTAGGTTATAATAATCAAAGGCAAAACTATAATTACCAAAATGTATTCCCACTAAGAGAATATAATCGTATATCATATGAATTTTACCTAAATGTACTAATGAGTTGATCCGAGGAAAGATTGAGAAGCATATACATTTCCGTTAAAAAAATTATATTCATGTTAAGAATTATTCATGTGATTGCACACTTTTGGAACACATTCGATCCTGTGCACCACAGTGACGTAATCGACCACACCTTCCTGCGTGGTGCCATGAAACAAGCTACACGTGGAGAGGGAGAAATGGAGGTAATGCGAGTGGCATGCAGGACACGGGAATGAAGAAGGAATGGAGACGAGGAAGGGGTGAAGGACGAACATAGTGAACTATTAACATGAATTTGTACTCACAGGCACTCGTTGGGCTTGTTGCAGTGACCATGTTCGGCGTGGCATCCAGGCAGGCAGCGGGCTGTAGAGGGAAAAGAGAATAAAAACATTAGCTACCCATCGAGAGTAAACACAAAAGAGCACAAACACGCACACGCAAAAAGCACGAGCACGGAAAAATGCGTGTTTTTCGCCGTGATTAATTGCGTCGAGAGGAGGCGAGTCAGTTTTTTGCTCCCATGGCTGGAGAGAGATGTGGTATTGTGACGAGTTGACACTGAACTAAATTACACTCCCTTAAAAAAGAAAAGGAGTGAGTGATGGATACAAAATGGAAGTTGATAGGTGTAATACACAAAATTAAATAGAGAAAAACCAGAGCAAAGAATCTTGTCGGCATTAACGGGTGTGCTCCTCCATGAGAAAATTGCGTCGTGACTACTTATTGGTCGGCGAAATCATAAAAAAATACCACAATACATATTTTACGACAGTCTTACTAATTAAACCCAGTGCCGTGATGTGGCTCCTTAAACCAAGAAGAGAAAACTCTAGAGGGCCACAAAGTATTTTACGACCCAAAATCAACGAGTCATTTCTGTTTTTAGTATGCCAACACCCACGCATGACGCAATCGCTCCAGACGAGATGTTTCGACCCTGATTCATAAATATGAAGCCAATCACCATCGCCAAATAAATACCTCAAAAGAAGAGCAAGTGTTACGACTTTGCACCGTGGGACAGACACCAATTCGTGGCACAATCGGTATTACTGCCCGCGGACAAAGAAGGACGATGAGAGAAAAAATACACACACTTTTCTGATGATGCCTTTTTATTTTTCTCGACAAATCGAGTGTCTCACCTTTTGGTTGGATGGCCCTCTTTCGATGAAGACCCTCATTGATTAGATGGTGGGTAATTTTGATGGTCGACTGGAAGCTGAAGTCATTAAGGGTAAGTGAGGGAAGGGGTTGGTGAGAGAAGGAATAACATTGGGAGAGGAGGAAGGGATGAGAGAAACCCGGTGTCGGAAAACTTTGTCTGAACTGAACTGTAACTGAAAGTTCAACGCCCCAATCGACGGAGTGCTGTAGTGGAAGTGCTCCACGAATAGTATCCGTATACGGGTCCGGATTCTAATATACAATAGGTAATAAAAATCCCAGCCACAGAATCGAACCCAGGACCTATTGGAGGGGAAGCCACTCTTGGATTCTAGCCTCTACGTAAATCGATCTCTGGCACTGAAAGTGGAGGAAGCAGAGGGGAGAACTAGGCGGAATGGGAATTCGGTATGGGAGCACTATTTCGTGGGATGGGCGGAGAGATTGCGGAGGGGGTGGGGCGGATCTCATGACTGCGGGGGGCGGAGGGGGCACGGCAACGCACCAAAGTGGGGTAGGGAGATGGGTGCGGAGGCGGGGCCCCCGGGTGCGGCTGCAGAGGGACGGCAGGGGAGGAGCAGAAGGGGGAAGAGGACGAGGAGGCAGAGAGCACAGAGAGAGGTGGTGGTGTTGTGCGGATGGAGTTCGAGAGGAGAGGTCTGAGGGAAATGGATGGAAGCGGGGGAGTGAGAGGGGGGGAGGGAAGAAGGGTCCGCCAGGCAGACCTCTCTCGCCCCACCCCACATCCCCCGCCACACACCCCTCTCCGCCCCTGCCGCCTCCCGAGCGCTGGAATGAGGGGCGGAGAAGGAGGGGTCGCGGGGGCATGGCTGTGGCTAGGAACACGTACGACTGTGCGCGCCGAGGGGACGGACGGCTCTCTGGAGTTATGAGGTGGGAGTGGACTGGAGGGGGGTGGGGGGATGTTGGATGTGTGGGGGAGTGGGTGGGGGCGGGAGGCATTGCAAGGTCGCGCAGGCGGGATTGAATGAGTCGGGAGAGGAGTATGGGAGGATTTTCGGGGGAAGAGGAGACGGGACAGGCATTAAAAAAGCTTACACGCGCACCTCAGTGGGATGGGGGTTGGGGGAGGGATAATAGGCAAGGAAATGTACGAAACACATCCGCGTATGCATATTCATTAACATTATCATCATTTTTGGTTAATGCGCGCAGCTATTTCCCCCTTCGTTGCTTATACACGGGCACGGTCTTCGATGTAACTTACGTCGGCGTCATTAGTTCAAACGGGAGGTAAATGAGTAAATAACACCGTGGCGAGGGACGCGACCAGATGTATTTCTTCAACTAGGGCCCTTTTGCGGGAACGGGATGAGAGGTTTATCTCTTGGAAATCGCATAAAATGAATTAGAAATTATTAAAGACCTACTTACAAACTAAATCCGGATAAAAACTAGATTTCCGAGAAGAATTAAAACCAATGTGCTTAGAGGTAGCTAAAGAGAAAGGTAGAGCTGGATCTTAAATCAAACATATTTCTTCGATTCCGAATATGGCAATGATTAGGCAGCTTTGCAAAAGGCCCAAGATACAGAAAAGATTTGCGTTGGACTGTCTCATTTAAAACTTACGTGGAATTAGCATAATACCAAAAATCTATCCTAAATTTAATGAAGGACACGACGAAGGACAATGTAGTTACACTTTCGACAGTCCATTTACGGGCACAAAATTATAGCAGTGTTTCGTGAATACTTTTAGTAATTAGGTCTTATTATTTGTATAATTCTCAATACTTTCCTTCGGAGTTAATTTCGGTGCGGTATGGTAAACAATGCGACAGCATTGGATTCTAAAATGGATACAGTCCATCCTGCTATTGCTATCACGGCCGTAAAAAAAGAGGTTAAATGATAGATGAACTCTTGCGCCAATCACCGAGGGATAAACATCTGTAAAGGAGTAATTAATGTGAGAAACCGGCCTCGATGAGGAGTTCCCAAGTCCCTAAGGAGGGGAGGATTCGAACAACAAACGGCGCAGTAAACGAGGCCGATTTCGCTTCCGAGAGAACGTGGAGCAAATGAGATATCGGTTGGTCAGGAGGTTGAGAGAGGGTGAGGAGAGAGATATAAGAGGAATAAGAGGTACGGGGGGTGACGTTTGCGTGGAGGCAGAGCAGCAGAGGTCTTGGCTGGAAGGAGGGCGGCGCTTAGGGGGAGAGAGAGAGAGAGAGAGAGAAAGAGGGTGGAGAGGATTTTGGAGAAGATGCAGGAGGGCAGGTGTAAGGCAAAGCGAGGACGGACTTAGGGGCCGAGGCCGGGTGTGCTAAGACGAAAGGCGTAGCTAAAGAAAAGAAAAAGACGGGAGTGGGCTGGGATGAGTATAGCAAAGCGAGCGGGGTCGTCCTGGAGTGGTCAGTCGGACTCGGGGGAGAAGAGGCTAAGATTCTGTCATGGGAACTCTTTCCCACACACACTGCGAAAAGTCTCTGGTTCAAAACAAACAAATTTCGATGGACATAATCACGACTGAACGGATTTCTTTTAAGATTCACTGGTATAATTTCAGGGTAAACAACTCTAACAGGGTGTAGATGCAGAAATTGCGATACTAGAAGTCAGGCATACTTTTTCTCCTAAATTTTTTTTGTTTACTCATTGATGAATACTGACTCATAGCCGATTCCGTGGTTGAAAACATAGTTAGCCCTCATATTACCGCATTCGACTGATTTTTTTTAAATATTCACTAGTATAATGTAACAAGCTCTAAAAAGTTGTTGCCACTGGAATTTTGACAAAAGAGGTCAGGCATAATTTTCCGTCTTTATATTATGTTTGCGCTTTCATAAATAATGAATGATAGTCGATACCACGGATATTATATTAGGAGCAATTAGAATCGCATCGATCACATAAAAGCAACACAAGCATAATGTGATAGCAAAAATTAATTAATCTGTTCACTTTAAACTAACAATAAGTGATGTCATGTTGGCACCAATTCGACGAAAAAGAATAGTCGCTATGACTTAGCGGCATTTATTCACAGGAGTTTGTCCAATAAGTGGACATAAAACTAGAACTGTTTGAAGAGGAAAATAAGTGAAAATATGCCGAGGTTTCCCTCCCCAACGCGGGCCCATTTGAGCGCAATCCGAAAAACCATTAACATTGCTAAAATTTGCCCTTTTTGCGAAGTAGGTCTTTCGTCGCCAATGCGAACGGATACAGTCTTTTACCGCCCTTTTTTCCTCGGGAGAGCTCCAACGATCAAAAACGAACGGTTCTCCTCCTGCTCTGCCGATACATTTTCTCACACACGCGGCCGCAGATGTCTTAGGTCCGAACAGGGCGTTCCTCTCTATCCCTCCTCTCAAAACCCCTCTACCACTCCCTTTCCCCAGCCTCCCCCACTCCCAACCTCTGCCCGTGAATCACACCTGCTCCAGATGGGAAGGAGATGCAAACGACTCTTGAGCCGGGGCGCCCCAAGGACAGGATGGCCCGAGTGAGCGAACTGGCGGAAAAGATAATCGAGCAAGCCTGGATCTCCTCCGATTCACTTCTCTCGCACGAAGAGTTATCAGTGATTAAGAGGTCCGCGATTTTGAGGCAATTCAGCCAGGAGAAGAGAATTGATTACTGGCAGGGAAAATCTCATTGGGAAAAAAGCAAGCTGCAGCATTATTTACTTCATATTGAAATAAGAAACTCTACTAAATACACAACAAAACAACGGTGAAGTTCCCAAGTTGCAACAAAGATGTGCCTTTAATGCAATGTAGACGATTTCCATAATTTGAGGCATGGTTAAATATGATACTAACACTTTACACGATTATAAATGGCTGTCAAATTAATGCGCATATAACCGTGTCAACGCAAATTCGTGCCAACAGGATTCTAATAACCCCTCTAAATCTTGCGCAATATATAATGGTAAGTATCTCAGGGCCATACGCATCGAGATAACTTCGCTCAGGATCATTAAGCATACCGCCAGTATTTTGACCAGGTTAGCCGATCCAGCACACACTGTTTGCCTCAAATCCCAAAGTTATAGAAAGGTGGCTATTTTGCCATCAAAACTTTCAAATAAGCAAACGGAAACTTCACATTCAATGGCCCGACATCCTAAAAGATGGCACTCTTGCCCAATCACCAAAATTACGAAACCTGCCGAAGGTCAAAATGAAGAATGTTTACTGAACTTGACGGCAGATGGGCACGTCGCAGGAGAAAAGATGGCATTCCATCGTTTCCAATTTCCATTTCCAAGCGAGTGATAGAGAGACAATGGGGCATCCGAAAAAGAGGAACAAGGTCGACACGACCCCACGGGGTAAATTGTCGACGGCGCCTTCCTAAAAGTGCATCATGGGACGACGGACGAGCGAAGGCATCTGGGGGGGAGGGGTTGGGGGGGGGGAAGGCATAACGGTCGAGCGGACCCGAGGACAGCAGTGAGTGAGAGCAGTGAGTGCAGCAGTGAGTGAGAGACTATTTACGCAAGAGACAGAAATAAGGGTTCGAATATCTTAGGAGCCCAATAAGTGGGACAGTTGTAGCGGAGCGGAGGACTGGCTGGTGTTGTCTGGAGTGAAGGAATAGCTAGCTAGATGACGGCTAGTCCCGTCGTGATTTCGAGGAGAGCTCGAGTGCCGATAAGGTATTGCAACTATGAAACTATTGCCAATGCGGTATCATCTAGACAGCGCTGCCGGAACAAGGCTATTACTAAAAATAGGTATCTGATACCGACTGCCATACAGTCATCGTCTATAATAAACTATGGAGCTGCACTCAACAATAATACCTCTGGCAAGTAAACACTTTGGCAAAACGCCAATGCAGGTGTAATGCCGTAGATTACTACAGTATAGAAAGTCAATTTAAGGACCGAAAAACATCGATGAAGAACACGACTTAGAATAACGCGCCTGTTGCCTTTAGATTTGTCACATGATAATAAATCCAAATCCGAGACTAGTATGAATCGCAGACCTTAATACCTGTCATGGATACCCGGTTAAAAAATTGGAAAGCAAGTCATGAAATAATCACTCACTGTCGGTTAATCATCTTCCCATCCCCTTCCACCTTCCACGAGTGCACTAAAATACGACCTAGGGAAGTTTTTTTTCCTCCCAAGCGAGGCAAAAAGAAATTAATCGGACGGAATTCTCATTAGACCCCGGCAGGCATTGCGAACGCTCTCGCAGCCTATATAACCATTCTCACCGAGAGAGCAAATCTTCCCAGGGCATTCTACCGACGAGCGCATTCCCATCTAGACTACCGAGATTAAAGTCTCACACAAGAGGAGAGAAAGAACACTTCTTATCGTGTGCGCGAGGTTGAGAGGTGGGGAGGAGGATTTAAGAAGAGAAGGCTGCACTGGAATGGGAAGAGTTGAGTGAGGGAGACAATTGGCAAGGAATGAGGGAGGAAAGCGGCAAGGGAATGAGAGCCCGGACACCTCTCTCTCGCCTCCTTTTCTTTCTCCCGTCCTACCTCACCCACGCAAAGATCCAAGAACTCTCCGAGGCGGTAGCCGAGCCTCAGGGGTGGCAAGGTTGGGAGAGAGAGCTTGCATGCCCCTCGGAAATCACTAAGCTACCGCTTTGATATAAAAGGTCGCTCGCGGTGGGAGAACGAGGTGGGCAAGGCAAGGTGAGGTAGGTAGGCGTGGGTGGATCGGCGGGACTCTCTTGTCCGCCCGCGTGTGTGTGTTGCATGTCCGTGCTATGCGAGCTATAGTGTGCGGTGAGAAGGCTGTGTGTGCGTGGAGATGCAGCCGTATGCTCGCTGAGGGGCTCTCTGTCGCTCCTTCGCAGCCAAGAGAGCTTGAGGCCTCGCCCGCCCGTGAACGAACGAGACTTCCCCAGAAGAGGAGGAGAAATGCGTACACGGCGAAGAGTAAAGGGATGGGGAGGAGTGATAGTGACTGATGTGGGGTGTGAGTCGGGAAGGAGTGGGAGAGAGAGGGAGGAGGAGAGAGATTGAGAAGAAGGGGTTATGAAGACGGTGGAGGAGAGGGGAGGAAAAGAGATGTTTGGTGCCTCGAGTCTGAGAAAACTCAGGAGAGGAGAGAGGGAGGATTTCCCGAGAGAGAGAGAGGGTGGTGGAGGCGGAGAGGGTGAGGAGGGAGAGGCAGGGAGGGTAGTGGGGGAGGACGAGGAGGAGGCGGCAGCAAAGGAGGGGAAGCTCTGGAGAGTGAGGAGGAGGTAGCACACAGCGCACAGAGGAAGGCGTGGGAAGAAGGGAACTCCAGAGAGAGACTGGTGGCTACTCTTACAAAGCCTGGGAAAAGTTGGAATGGAGACGGAGGGGGGAGGATGGTGGGGGAGTAGTGGGCGGGGAGAGTGAGCCGGGTGGCGGGTGGGTGGAGTGAGGGGGGGGGGGCGAATAGGTGCAGGGGGGTGGCGGAGGGGAGGGGCGGTTGCAGCGGAAACCGTAGTGGTGGTAGGGGCCGGAGGAAAGGAGTGGGGGTAGGAGTGGCAAGGAAGATCACCAAAGATACGGCGAGGAGTGGAATGAGCGGAAAAAAGCGGGTGAAGGATTGAGGCGAGAGGATTGGGATTGAGGGCCGGCTCTGGGCGCGTGAATCGGGAGAGATTGCAGAGAGGAGGAGAGGAAGAGGCCGAGAAGATGCGTCGATATTGTTATTAGCTATCGCTTAACGCTGTAGATTCACGATGCATGCACTCATACTAATGCAGCCCATTGTGTGCGAAGAAAGTAACTAATTCCCCATCCTGAGGTTAGCCTCCGAACGTGACCCGTCAAGTCAAAAGTTGACCCCGAAGAAGGGGAGGTTTGAAAATAGAGCAGCTGAAAGAACAAATGGAACACTTAGAAAACAAACCCCCCAATGAGCAATGTTGAATGATTGATACAGTCATCAATGGTAGATACGAGAATAAGGTTTTTTTAAATCTGAAAATCTGCAACATAACTCAGGTTAACCAGGTGAAACGTGCTAACAATCCGTCGTCATATTGGCATAATTATTTCAAAAACCTTCTTTAAGAACCATCACTAGCCTCGAAACTAAGGAAAATACAAATATTTTATTGACAAAACATAGTCTGACATTACTAAAGTACGATACTAGTCAGTTTGAACGGTCACTACATAGCACGAAATGAAGAAGAGAGCGATCACAGTCACGCAGATACACATCTGAAAATATACCGTCCATTCTTTGAAGGAAAGAATGCACACATTCCCCAGCAGGTCTAAAGATGGCTCTACCTGGAACGAGCATCTTTTTTATTCCTTGCGCCAGACGAAAAAAAAACAAGCGCAATGGCCAGGCCAATCAGGGAACATTCCAGAGGAAGAGAATAGGATAGGCCTCCAATGGTTTAAGGTCACAGGTTCAGATCCTGGTCACGCCGTCTTGTGCAAGTATCACGACGCAAAATTTTTTTCCACCGTGGAACGGGAGGGAAAAATCTTCCGCAACCTCCACCCTCCCTGCCTGCCTTCGTACAATCCTTGTACATCTCTCTTTTCCTTTTGACCAAGACGAAGAAAAGAAAAAGAATAAATCCAACCCCCTTTCGTCGTGAAGACGGCACTGGGAATGCGATGGGACAAAAAAGGCATAAGGTAGAGAGAGATATATAGAGAGAGCATCAAATGCCAATATTGATCAACAAAGCCACGCGTTAACCAAAAGCGCAGACCTTGAAAAAGGCCTTTCCTCGCTCCTCGCCTCTCTCGGCCCGTCATTACCGCGGGCGGGCATCACAAGGTGGCCGCCGCGCGCATCAAGCTTTTTTGCTCATCGCACACACACGCAAGGACTTCTCTCCTTCCCTCCCCCTAACCCCCTACGCTCGCAAAAGAGAACATCGCCCGAGAAATATTTGCATTCAGACGGTTAAAAAAAAAAACATGCAGCGTTTTTCATGGCCTAGACACCGCACTGATTCCTGGCTCGTTCCGGTGAAAGAGAAAAATCTTTAAAAAGGCACAGAGCTATAAAAAAGTGAGCATCGTAATGACGATCATATTGGCAATTTTTAATTTGAAAAATATTCTTTTAATTTTTCACTTCAAAAACACAGCGTTGATTGCCTTGGTCACAACGTCACAATTGCAGACTCCTTAATGGCTTATAAGGAGCATATATGCAATGTTCGTGAAATAAAAGTGAAACATTTACTGTGGGAACAAAAACTACAATATCAAACACTGAGAGACTTTTAAAATGTTAAAGAGGGGACTATTAAACTGGTTGATTGGGTATACGCGTTCAAAACCCATCCGACGCCAAAAAAAAAACGTTCATAAGTGAAAGTGACAGTGAAACGAGAGACACACAAAACTCGGTCAACAAAATGGGGAGAAATAACACTTGATAAAAAAACATGCATAACTTGAATTCGTATTTGCGAAAATTATGATGAACTCGATATTCTCAGGCGTAATTCCATATTGAGAGAATTAACACAGACTTTGTATTGATTCTGTTGCGAAATTTCGTTGAAAGATCAAAATAATATATCAACCCGTACACATGAAGCTAGAGAAAGTGACAGTAAAACAAGGGAAGGAAACACAACCCTGAGTGAGGAAAAAGGGTAGAAGAAGCTGTTCGAATAAAAAACGAAAAACGCTAGTTTTCATCCACGAAAACATGTGGAAAGACCGAAGAAACTGGAAGACCGGGGAAGATCGTGAATAAGGCAGACAGCCAAAGGTGGACAGCGAAATACCTCCTCAAGGCAGGGAGATGAGGGGGGCAGCATTGAAAGTGTAGAAGAGGCACAAGCTGGGCTGGTGAAAAAGGTACGAGACGGTGTAGGAATGAATGGTCCGGAGGAAGGAGGGTATATATCGGTGGGACTGAGTGAGTGAGAGAGAGATGAAGAGCGGGGATGATAAAGTGAGGCAAAAGAGGGAGGGAGAGGTACAGGAATTGAGGATGATGATGATCGGGTCTCCAGACCAAAGGGAAGAAAGTGGAAGGAAGAGAGACCAAAGAGAAGACTTGTGTGAGGTTGGGGGACGAGTCGAGAACGGTTCGTGGGGGAGGGCGGGGCTAAAAAGGGGAGGACTGGAGGGAGTCTATCTAGAAGATAGTCCTGCAGAGGTTTCCTCCCCCCCCTCGCTACCTCCTCCCGTTCCCCCCTTCCAACTCCCTCCTCCACCTTTTATACCTGCTACCTTAGCGGCTGCATCCAGACCATAATAAAAAGCCTCTCATTCTTTCGACCCTCAAGGCAAGAAGGTATCCCAGGGGCATGGGAACCCGGAGGGGAAATTGAGGGGTTAGGAGAGTCGGAGTTGGGACGTTGGTCGGTCGGGTGTAGTGGGGGAAGTGGTGGGGGGGGGGGAGAGGAAGAAGATGATGGGATTGAGAGACTCTCCTCTCTGAGGAAGGAGTGGGGATGAGATGGGAAAGGGTTCTTTACTGAAAGGGGGAGAGGAGAGAAGATGAGAAAATTTCGAGCTGGCACGCACACGGGAGATAAGAAGGGGAAAAAACGAGGTGAAGATATTGTGCTGGAACGTGTTTATGTGAAAACAGATAAAAGAGCACCGTAATAATAATTGTAAATGGAATAAAAAAGAACCAGCTACTCTTCCACTGTTTTGGGAAAAAAATTTCCCCCATTGAAGAAGTTCCAATTTTCAAAATTTTTATGACGGAGAGAAAAATGACCAGTTGCGCTCTCTTGTATATATTTTTTCAATTCCTAAAGAGGGAACGAGAACCCTGAGTACCAACCCGAATAATTTTTTTTACCTCTCGACGAGGCATGATTGACCAAGAAAAAATACGAAACTGTGACTTGGAACATTCCTATCGTGGAAGAAGTTCCACCATTCAAATTTGATAATGGCGAGGAAAAAGACCAGTTGTTATCTAGAATGAACTTCTCCGGGTTCTGAGAGGGGGATGAAAACCCAGTGCATCTTACTAGTTTCACTCGCTCGACGAGGCGTGATTAATTGAGAAGTAATTCGAAACTACGGATCGGAGGTATGCCTATCGTAGATCGTCTTCGGGAGTGTTTTACGAGGATGAGAGGAGAGCTTTCGATAAAAAAACATTCAAGTGGATCGAATTTCGTGATGGTGGAGTTTGTTGGGGTATCACGAGAAGGCTCTTATCTCTTTCCCCTTCCCTGAAGGGGAAATGTGAATAATGGGGTGAATGAAGCTAACGCGGCGTGAAAAGGCCGGTTCGACTGATTCTCCGAGGATGCCGAAGTGAATTTGTCGAGGCCGAGACGGGGTGAGCAAAATAAAAAGAGATCGCAGGAACGAGAGAGATAGAAGACTCATGAGGAGGAAGGAGAAGAAGGTATGTTGTAGGTACACCACTACATTTCTACGGCCAGCTCCTGGAAAGGAATCGACTTTCAATAACATGAAGACAAACTCTCCAAAGGAAAGTCCCATTAAAAAATCACCCGAGAAGGAAATTCGCCAAGAATTCAACAAGAACGAGGAAAGAAGGAGAGAAGTATTTGCGATTTAGCCCTCTGGAATAGGAAAGTGGTGGGACAGGGCAGGAAGGGAGGAGGAAACATACGAAGGAAAAACTATGAACCAAAGTCAGAAACATATTTTTTTTAAACTTTTAAAACCATGTCACGGATCGGTTAGAATTCGGTGTCACGAAGCCGGGTCCCCCTTCTCTCTTTCTCTCTCACTGTTCACCTTGAACCGTGGAGACAGTGAAATACTGGCCGGGCAGTTTGGGTGAGGCCACTAAGGAAGGGGGGAAAATGCGATGCCGGAGAGAACGCGGGTGGGGAATTGAGATGGGAGAGAGATCAAGGAGGAGAAAGGAGTGAAAACGAAAGGAAAAGGAATGAGTGTACGTACGTGAATCGGAGGAAAGACGACACACGCGAAGGGAGAATTTTTTTCTGAGGCAGGCAGAGGAAAATAGAGGAGATAGAGGATATAAAACAAAGAAGAAGGAAGATAGAGATACTTCACGGGCGGAAAAGTGGAACGACGTGCAGGAATGAGAAAAAATGAAATGAGGTAAAAGAAGGTGGATAAAACTGGAGGAGAGGCATCAAGTGGGCATCATGCTCCTTCTGTGACTTGCTTGTGTAAGGAGTCTCTCGTCTCCTCTCTCCTTCAACCGGGCACGAAAAAGGCAGGAATGAGTCATCAGTATTCAATCCTTTGATTCTGTCGCGGGACGGGGAACGGCGGAATAGGGAGAAAGAGGGAACACGGTCGAAGACAAATTGTTTCCAAGTCAGAAACGGCAGCAGCGAAGTCTCTCTCACTCTTTTCACGCAACACTTCCATCATCGCAACTCGTGTGCGTCACTTGTTTTGATTGGCCTACTAAAAGCGCCACCGATGGCGTCCCTCGACACGAGTTATGTTATGAGATGACCAAAGACAAACACATGCTTGAGCACTTTTAGAATGCTCTAAAACTTAAAAAAAAAAGATAAATTAAGACCGTAAAAGGGCGGAGCACAAGTTTATTTTTTTTAAAAAAGCTTCACTGTGACAACACCAACGAATAACAAAAGACCCTCTCAGGTGTTGACTTGAGCAGTTAGCAACACTTCGCGCGGAGATGATGCGCCAAGCACATCCCTTTCTCCTGTTAAGAAAGACTCGTTTTCCTTGAAGTATGAAGGAGCTAACTTTCACTGACACTTGAAGATATTCATAAAAAAACACGCGGGCAATGGAGCAAGACGCCGTGGCGACATGCACAATAGAGACAAAGGGAAATACTCACGAGTGCTGCAGTAGTCGCCTTCCCATCCGGGAAGACAAACTCGATCCCCGGCCGCGGAGCAGGTGTAGTGGCCGAAATTGTCGTCGCGGGGACGACACAGGTTGGCACACCCCGACCCGTAGTACTGAGCGTTGCACGTCACGCGGGCTCCGAAGCGAATGCTAGCCTTGCCTCCCACGAGGACATCTCCCGAAGGGAGTGTCGTCGCCTCACCGGTGGACATGGCGTCGACGCGGGACCACGCCGCCCCAACCTCTAGGATACCCTGGGTTGTCAGCCGCGCCAAGAGCGTCTGGTTGGTATCTGCAAAGAGAAGACGAAAAAAAGCGTTTAAAAACACGTGCTCTTCCAGGAGGAGGCGCCAGCAACAGGAAACTGCAAAGGAGGGACGGGGCAGAGATTCAATTTACGAGACAGAACGCCCAACGAGCGTTGAAGTCTCCATTATTAAGTGCAAGCATCCGGTCGCAGAAAGAGAGTTTGCCTACTCGCGGTATTAAATTCCCGAGGTAAAATCAGTGACGAGAGTAAATAAATAACCGAGATTCAGGTGCACACACGTGTTAAGGCGCTGAATAACAAATGCAAACGTCAAAAATAACAAGAGTTACTCACACAAAGGAGGAACAAAAATGCAAATAATTTGCAAATAGAAAGGAAACTTATTTTTCTTTGAGGTGATACACAGTCTGCTGGGTTTACGGACAACCGCTTCAGATTACAGGCCTTGGTAAGAAAAACGCTTAACGATCTAAAAAGCAAGGTTGAGCAATTGTCTCGGCTGCTACCTCCGTGGAGAGAAGGATTGGAAAAAGGGAGGGAGAACCCGAAGTGGATTATTAGATAAGAATAATGCCGTAACGAGTGGTCGTACAACGTGATAATAGGATAACGAAGCACATTAGAGGTGAAGACGATGGAGACAAAAAACGAAAGGGAACGAGAAATAGGGTGGAGGTAGCGAGAAGAGAATGTATTCGTGGGAATGTAATTATCCAACACCAGACTGCCCCATCCGCAGAAGACTTCAAGAAACTCGATCTGAAACAGTAGAGTAACCAGAAGGGGACTTGTTTACGAAGGTGCGTAATCACAATAATAATACGTGTGCTGTAACAGCGGCCCCCGCTCCCGAAAAACATTTCGGCTCACTTTTATCGCGCCATACATTCCAATTTTCAGGTTTTAAAAGAGTTTTTGCGTCTTCCCGAAGAGGCCATAGTTCTCTCTCCTCGAAAATTGTTATGTCCCTTCCGTCCACTACAGCAGCAGCGGCAGCAAAAGGTAAGCAATTTCCCAATTCCATAACTTTTTGCGGTCCCAGTAGTTTCACAGCAGACGGAAAAGCAATTATAATGGGTTTTTGAACAAAAAGTTGCTTTTTTATCTCCTACGCCTCTTTTTGTTCCTCCGACACTAAATTTTTTCCATGGCAGGTTGAAAAGGCTCTCAAAAGAGGAGCGGTTGACTTTCCCGAATGAAGACTCAGAAAATAGCCACAAAAACAATACCTATCCAACTTAGCTAAAGCTCTAAATTTTCCCGTTTCCCTAAAAAAAACGAGCGTCGACTTCGAGGCTTATGAAAAAACAGCAAAAGCGACAGTTAGATCATTTACTTTAGTTTAAGACGCAACTTCAGCGAATATATAATTTTCAAAGCACAATTACAGTGAGACTTTATCTAATTGCAATTGACAAAATGGCCCGTAGACTGATCATGTCGTTCGTATTGATTATTTGTCGTAAGTATTCCCAGCTCTTGAGGTGACAAAAGCTAAGAGGGAGAAAGGTAAAAGGCTAGTAAAGACTTTCAGAAAAAATAACACAGCCAAACATCTTATGGGCGTGCTTACAGAGACCTGCGTTTTATATAAGACAAAGGAAAATATCTTGAAGAGTCATCATAAGCACTCCCCTCTTGTTTTTCCGACTCATTCGGCAGAAAAAAAATTGCATATAGTTCGCGCTTGGCGAGAGTAAAAAGTCGTGACCATGCGATGACTCAACGGGACATAAGCAACAAGAAAAGCATAAACCTCTTTCCCCGGTCGAGTAGAGCTTCATCTTCTAAGACGGCGGGGCCATCACATGTTGGCAGACGACCTTCACCGGATCAAAGCTCTCTCAAGAAGAACTCCTCTTCCCTCTCTTTCCCCAACTTTTCCCTCTCTTCAACTCGCCTCGCAATCCAGCCAGCGGTGCCGATTATACACGAGGCCTCGAGGTGAATTTCTCCCCGTGCCCTCGGGCGCAGACGCTTTGGGCGAGAGACCGCCATTAGCCTTCCCAGAAGGGATTTTTAAGATCTCCACACAGAAAGAGAGAGGTGAAGAGCAAGGCCCGAGGGCCTCCCTATCCTCACCTATATCATCGCTGCTCTTGGGGAGGAGAGCCCGTAAGTTAGAGAGAGAGAGAAGGCGAAGGCGGGGGAGGAGGTAGGTATTAAGTGGAATGAGAAGGGGGCAGCCCAATCCAGTTCTTCAACCCGCGGCCATTTTCTTACTCTCGGGAGGCAAAAATCTCCTTCCCCCTATCTCCCTCCCCCCACACGATTCGTCTCCTTCCACAGCCACTACTCCCGCCCCATCCCTCCCACACCCTCCCAGAACTATTGGCGGGGAGGTGGGTGGATAAGGTAGGGTGGCTGAATGGTGAATCAGGGGTGGAGGTAAAACAGAAAAAAATTATAAAAATACTAAATTTTGGTGGGATTGGGTAAGTAGGGATGTAATAAAGGAAATGAGTAGATGTTTGAGTTAAGGGTATTACGCATTCAACGCGTCAATGGAGGACACGCGCACAAGCTCATGGCAGGCTCACGGACACACTCAACTTCCCTTGACCTTCCCCTTTCCTCCCGCGCCTGCGCGTAACTCTTTCCCTTTTACATTAATCTCTCTCTCTTTTTTTCTCCATTCCCTTCCTTCACTCCCCCAACCCTCAAAGCGCTGTTCCCCAAAAACGGCGCTGGTACCACAGGTACTTGTTCTTAGCCCCCCCGTGTTTTTTTTACTTTATTTCACGCCCACTACCACCACCGCACTTATTCCGCCTCAAATGACGCCCACCGATGCCACACACACCAAAAGGCGGCAAGCCTCGTCTGCACTCACCCCACCACTATCGTTACAAGTCTCCTCTCCCCCCCTCTTTCCGTTTATTCCCAAGCTCGCACTTTAATTGAGCTCATTAGTCAACCTTGCCTCTCCTTCCCAGGGGAGACGGAGGCGGGTGAAGGCTCATGGTCGAGGATATATTAATGCATGTGAAGGAGAGGGGGATGGTATTCTTTAGGGCAACAAGACCCAAACGGGCGATATCTCACAGGTTGCTGACGTTTTTAGAGAACAGCATCAAGTATCTTTGTAAAAAAAAAAAACTCAATATATTTCCGTCCAGTTTGTGGCAGCATTAAAGATCATGTCTGAATATGTTTTCTCGTTAAACGATACAAAACATTTCCGCTAGAGTAATTTATTTGACAAATTATTGAAAGTCGTGACCTTTCCATTACAAAATGTCACTCTGCCTGTAAGTAAAAAAAATTACATTGACTTGGATCCCTTGATTATTTTCTATCATGAAGGAATTTCATCATTTTTAAGATAAAGGTGGTAGACTGGATTATACTGACGCAGCCAGGGCCGAGTAACGCACAAATTAAACATAATACCGATGACTTAAAATCTTAACGAGCGTCGGTTCTGTAAAGCAGAACGAAACGCTACGCCGAGGTGCACCGAGAGTTGCCTTTTGAGTAATGAAGGGACAACATATGAGAATTGGAGAGTAATTATCGCGCCTTTCTTTAAAAAAAAGAATGTGAAACTTTCCGAGCCATTTCTCATGATCCGAGAGAGCTGTCATTAGTGAGAGCATGATTTACATAATAGGTTCATTCCCGTCGGTTGAAGTTCACTTTGAAATCCCTCCAAGCATGCTCAAGCAAGGGTATCGAAAAAATGCTCAAGGGTGAGAAACGTAATGGAAGGGATGTTTAAGTGAGTTATTAAGTATATTTGAACAAGTTTCGGATGAAAATGACGGTTTACTCGTTGAGGATTTCATTTCATAGCCGCTCGTACGTTGGAGGAATAACCGCGAGCTACCATTGAGCAAGAATGATAACAACAACCGCCTCTGAAGCCGTAGGAACATTAATTAAATCGCGATGCACGATGCCATTCAGCGCATGATCGGTGGGAACGAAGCGGACTGAAGAAGCAAGCGAGGGTGGGCAAAGTATTTAGGACAACCATTCAGTCACTAGAACATAAGAAAGACACACGGAGCAGGTCGTAAATAATCGATTAACGATTAGGTCAAGGATTGTAAGGTGAGGAGTAGAAAAGGAGGAAGGATGATGATGGACGCATGGGAGGCAGGCATTTCTTTCCCACCCATTCCTCCTCCAAGTCTTGTCCGTCATTGATGGGGTGATAATCTCGGGAACTGACGTGAGATTCTCGAGAAAAATCTGCACAAAACCCACTCAACGTCCTTTATTTTTACGGGAGGCCGGATCGAACACGGTCAACCGGTAGGTATGTGAGGGGGGAGAGGAGGATAAAAGGAGCAAAGGAGAGGTGGAGAAAAGAGTCATTTACCAAAGCGCCGTCAAAAAGTCGAGAGATCTCTTCCCGCAGAGTCAGTCAAGTCCTCTCTTGCGGGCTTTTTACACCCGCCTGTCCTCCATTCGACGCCCTTCTCTCTTCGAGCTGTCCATCAACCCCTCGTTAAGGTAGCCCCATAACTCCCGCGAGGACTGTAAAAAAAACAAGTATCTTTCTCCACGCCCCTTTCGGAATTCAAGGAAGTCCGGAGACGACCATTTTCCCCGCTAAACTCTCCGTGTCCTTTCGTCCTCCTCTCCCTCCCTTTTTCTACTCATCTTCCACGCACGCTAACAGACCACCCTACCCAAGTCGCGGACACTAGGAGGGTGGTAGGCAAAACCTATTCCGGAAAACCTAAAAATCCCCCATCACCAGCACGAACTCTCCAGGGGGAGGGGGGGTGAAGAAGTCGCTAGGGGAGAGTGAGAGAAAACAAATTGACAAATGACCGGTAGAGAATCGCCTGAAGGAGTCTCTCCAGAAGACGGTCTTCCCATTAAAACTTTACAAAACCTTTTTTTTCGTGAGGGGAGGAGGGAAGCGGGCTACCGAAAAATTTTTGCTTCCTCAGCGACTACTCTTTGTCTCGTTCCTTTACTTCTCCTTCTCCCTCCCTCACCTTCTTTCCCATTCTGAAGCAGAGACTTGAGACCGCTTAATACATATATATAACCTCACGCCATTTGGAGGAGCTCCTGGAAAGTCAGTGAAACTGCAGTTCCTAGAAACGAGTTTAAAACGGGGCTCTCGGCTGAAATCGGCGGAACGACTTCGCTCAGTGGGGATGATTACCGGAGGGGTGGCGGGCGGGAAACCCAAAGAAAACGACGATCCGCACACATTATGGATCGCGCAAGGTAGTACTTACTCTTTACACTCGGCCCACCAAGTAAATTGCTTAATTCCTGCCACAGTTCTCGGCTTAAAAACTTAAGTCGTAACATTCCCACTGATTGTATTACGTGGGGCGAAAGCTATACTTTGCGTTTTAGGTAATCAACAGGCACACAGTTTTTTTTGCATTTTCCTAACAGGCATACGACCGTTTCCTAGTGAAATGCTGTTCTGAAAAATTCACAAACGGTTTCCTGCCGAAAACGATCTAGCCCAAAATTATCGCGATATGTTTCTCAGGGTAACAAAATTAGATAAATTGTTTTTTTTTAAGAGCAGTCTTTTTGCACAGGGTGTGACTAACAAAATAGCTGTTCTGAGTCACAGTGAACCAACCAACAACCTTCCAACCATAGGCATCCGAGGACATGGTCTTGCATTCATTACTAGAAGGTAATCTGACGGGAAATAGTAGCAAGCTACTCGGCGATCTGTACAGTATAAGGTAGCAGGAAATTTCAGTGAGCGCATTAAACCATGCCCGGAGGAGCTATTCATTTGCGACAGCAAAAAGAAAGGTCGCCCGTAGTACATAGTAGTTTGGGGACACAGGTAGCAAGAACCTCTTACAGAAGCGGCATAAACACATCCCTCAGCTTTCAACAGTAAGGAGAGAGAGCGCGTCGAAAAGCCAAAATAACCGCGGCAGGAGGCACTGACCTCCCGCCGAGTGCGACGAATAATGCTCCCGTCTTCCTCCCCCCATGACGAGAACTTTGTCGTTAAAGGCATGATCGTCGCAAGAGTATCCCCCGAAAGGAAGACGAAGAAGAAGTAATTGCCCCACTCACGAACAATCACGGAAAGAGACGTCCGGAGCGGGGAAGGACAAAAGAGAGGGTGTAACATGCGTATCGCTTGAGACCGCCATATCTTTTGACGAGGCCCTTCAAAGACCAGCGAAGGGAAAAAGCGACCGTCCGGGTAGGAGGAATTTGACGGTACGGACGTAAAACTTTTTCAAAGGGAGACGATTCTCTCCTTGTACCCCACCCTTATCTCCCTCGTGTGTATTTTACTCATGTCCCATCATGTGTCAAACCCCTTTGCGTGAAGACACTCCACTCCCCACACCACCATCCTCATTCCTCCCCTCTCGTGAAGACCCTGAGGAGGACACTTCTAAGGAGGAGGACGAAGAACTATGCATCATCAACGCGGTCGTTCACGAGTACACTCTAGCAAGGGATTCCGCCGGCTCGCACCGGAGGAATCTCTCTCTTTCTGGATGTCCGCGGTGTTTCCTCAGGACGCTCACGCTCGCAAAAGTTAGTGGTAGACGGATCCACAAAACTCTCAATCAAGGAGGTAAAGAGCCTAATGGAAGAGGTACACAGTAAGAGGGTGAGAAGTGGAAGTGACAAATTCTTTACCTCTTAAAGCTTGATTGCTCATGATAGTAGTTGTGACGGTGGGCGCATTCCACACAGGGTCGCCAAAAGTTAATAGTCATTCACCCACAATGACCGATTTTCAAGAAACAGGCAAATTATCGTAATAATAAATTACACTGTCCTTAGATTAGTTGTTGCAGCTAAAAACCTTTATTTTTCAAAAATATGAGGATTTTTCTCGTATCATCCCCGAGGGGCTTTCTTTTATATTCTACTGAATACGAGGAACGCCATCTGGGAAGGACTCAATATTGTCCATAATATCGAAGTTGTGCACTCAGACCCTTCACAAACCCCAGTTATCCAATGAAAAAAATCATGATTTTTTACGAGGATGCGGAGTCAATATGCCGTCATTGCCGGAGTTTGAAAATTCTCAGTCCTCACAGTAAAGGCCCCGGAAATCTTTATGGCCCAAAAATCATCCATTTCGCATGTGCCACGAGCTTCTGTTGGGATGCATGTTCCCAGAGAGTTAACGTTTGTGCTGCTTGGACGACGGACGATGCTCCGTGAGGAACACTAGGAATATCCGTCTGCCTCCACCTCGTTCCCTCCCAATTACCCACCTCCATCTTCCCCCGTATGGGTGGTCACCCACGCTTCTCCGCTCAGGCCGGCCCACCACTCTCTCCCCTCCCCCCCCTGCAACATTCGACCTCAACCATTATACACGTCTCTCCCGCCCTCCCACAAAACGACCGATCCTCCCTCCAGAGACCCGCTTTAATTCCCACCCTCGCACTACACAAGACTACACCCGATTGGTAGGAGGAAAAAGACCTCTGAAGAGGCCGAGGGTCACTCATAATTGCTGAGGGCGGGGTATTAGAGGTCAGGTAGAGGGGATTGCGGTAGGGACGAGAGTATAGTAGGAGGGGGTGGGGTTTTCGTGAAGGGACCTAACCTCACACCACTTTACTCATCCCTCCTACTCCCGAAAAGGAATAGAAGAAGGTAGGAGGAAGGAAGATAATAAAAACTTCGGGCTGAAATTGTTGTGGCACTGGAGTATTGGGTCTGAGTGTGGGCAGGGGAGAATAGATTGATGGATATGAAAAGACTATACTAAACTGATCATTACGGAGGAGCATTGCGGTGGATAGAGGCTGGCGGGGTTCCTTGAAATATAGGGAGGACCCGTGTATGAGAGGGTTTTATGAAGTGTTATTTTGGGGAAGTGGGGAAACTATTGGGGAATTTAATAACGACGGATAGGAAACTCTCTCAAGGTAGAGGATAATTACGAAGGGAACACACAAGAGTTTTTTTCAAGAGCACAGGAAGATTAGTTAAGGAGAAAAGAGAAACAATGCGTAGGTCTTTAACCCGTCAATTCCCATCTTCAAGTCTCAAAAGAGTTTTCATTATCTCTCGGTATATCATCCCAATGATGATTCCGTACAGCCTTAATTGAGGGAGCACTATTTCTTAGAACTGAACTCATGCGCGCAGTAAATATCAAGATGCGTTCATAGCTACACGTGCACCCTCTTCCTCCACTGTGAACCTCATAGATGATTTAATCCGGGGTATCTAGCTTCGAATCTCAGACCAGGCGAATTTTTTCTCACCGTAGATGTCACTCTCTCCTAGCGTGTGAATCCCATTCAACTTTCAACTGCTTGGCAAATCTAACCTTTGTGTAGGACAACTAGGAAGGGTGACAAACTTCCTCATGCCTGAAGTCGGGAAAGATTGGTCCAAACTCCGAGTGCAAAAAACTGGAGGCAGAAAATGAAGGTCGTCATTTCTGGACCCGAGTAGGGAAAACGGGGAAGCCGCGAAGAAGTCCGTTCACTCGCGATTGCCGAACAAAAAATATTACGAACTGAGTCAAAACTCAGGGACGGCAGAGAGTGAAGACATAAAAACAAAGTTAGGGCGGAGTTGGCAAAAGGAGAAGGAAAGTGGAATCCCACCGATGATGAAAAGAAACAACAAGAGAGAAAAAAGTCGACGAAAAATCACTGGAGGTAAATGAAAGGAAATAACCTACCAGGAGAGAGGAGCGAAAGCTGGGAAGAAGACACTTGCCTACTCACACAAACACACCGAGAGAATGGCAAAGTTGAGCTCCAAGTACGCTAATTGAGGAGAGGAGGAGGTCTTACAGAGGTGGTTGGAGGAAGGACTGACAGAAAGAAGAAGAAATTAGAAGAAAGGGGAAGAAGAAATACTCTGACGCGCTCGGTCGAAAAAGTGCAGTGGATGAGAGAAGCGGGAGGGAGACTTGAGGAACAATAATAAACGTTAGCGTTCGTAATTTAATGGTCCCTCCATTCTTTTTTTTCAGACACCCTTCCCACCCTTTACCCGAGAATTCACCCACCTCGGTGAGGAAAAAGGGATTCTCGCCCACTCTTGCTGCCAACTCCTTGCAACCCAATTACAGTGCCTCCTCAATCTCTCCCACTCCAACTTTCCACCTCAGCAGCAAACCAACTCCCTCTCTGTGCCGCATCCATTAGACTGAAGGAAAAAAGTCAAATGTATGGAAGCGTCAGGATTGGAAGCAGAGGAGAAAAGAGACAGAATCAGGAAAGGGATCTCTCACACTCGACGAGCGATTTTTCCGATAAGAATTCGCCCGGGAGAAGAAATTAGTCTGAGGAAAGAAGCAATTATTGCTGACGATTCTTCGGTGACGCGAAACTTCGAAATAAAATCTTGAGAACAATCAAGGTACAAGGTAATCCAATCGCTGCCTTGGTAAACCCCACACCAAGCGGGAGCGCAAACATTTATTGGGGTCTTCAGATTCAATCACTTCACTTCTCCAGAGCGAAAGACAGCATCCTGAATAGCGAGATACGTGGATAATTGCTCAGGCTCTTCCAACGCCAAACTGAATCTCTAGTTGCCTTCATTTCCTACCCTTCGTCTCTCATTCTTGTCTCTCGCCCCACATACAGACCTACCACCAAGGATGCCGGTCTCTTCATGAGGCGAAAAAAATATAAATCGCTGTGATTTATTTCGGCAATGGGCGACTCTTAATTATGGTTTATTTACGGGGCGCCTCGGCCGTCCCCTGCCATCTAACGCTAGGGGAAGAAGGAAGGGACAGGGAACGAGAGAGAAGAGTGGCGCTTGGCAAAAGCGATGACCCATTCGCCGCTAAGCACTGTATCATTACATAATTTTCTTAGGCCCTCGAAAACGGAGAGATCTTTAACCCCCCCTTCTCCCTCCGGTACTTCGAGCGCTTCGAACTCATCTTAAAAGTCTATTCCACCAACCCCCCCACCCCCCTCCCGTTCAACACGTCGCAACAGCATTTTTTGTCCAAATCTACTCTGAGTATTGATGACATCTTAAAAACGCAGAAAAGTGATTTTGGGGGCATTGCTACAACTCTAGCTCTTTACCGAAGAGTCGAATTAGCGGTCAATGAAACAACCAGAAGGAGACTTGGACAAACATATTGTCTAAGCCGACAAAAAAAATTAAGATAGGTAACATTTACCCCAAGATGATGTTATCTTAGTTTAATTAACCTTGAATGGAATTAACGTGTCATCAGTGATATCTTTTACGTTAATTAACCATTAAGCTTGTCATCAAATGGCCTTAAATGACAAAGTATTTAATTTTTTATCTGAAATTAAAAAAAACTTTGCTCTTGAGAAATAATGAGAGGATTTTATATCATAAGATAAGACCGCGTTTCTAAAATGTATTTAATTTATTTTAAGCACACATCCTTTGAACAGCTTGGTAAAACAAGAGTATTCTTACTCTAAATACGTCGCATCAGTTTCCCTCTTCATCAAAAACCTGAAGTTAACAACTAACCTGAAAACTTAAGACTTATTTAACTTTCCTTTCACGTATTCATCATTTCCGCCGCACACAAAACGGCGGCCTATTCCACCAACGAGAGGGGGGAAGGACGGTCGGCGGCAACATCCCTTCCAAAGACACTCTCTCCTTTCTTGAGGTTTGGCACACGAGTCGAAGAAGACGGATGGCGGCAACACGCAAGCCGAGACCGACCATCCCGGGGATGAGAATAACGAGGGCACCAAGCGGAGCGAGACCAGCGTTAAACGCTCCCGAAAAACGGCCCCTTTTAACCAGCCACAAAGCCCCACAATTAAACAAAAGCGAGGCGCCGGCTTTCCCCCGAGTTGGAATCTTTGCGCTGACTCCACCTCGCTAATTATCGCCCCGCGTACAAGACATCCGAGCAAGCCCACTAGAAGAACCGCAGGCGACCCTTGCTCAAGAATGGGGAAACGGAAAGAAAGACCGATTGTCAAAACCTACACTTATTTCTTATTGGAAGAGAAGTGTTACAAAATCTCCCAGTAATTTTCACGGTGAGATATTGGCATTTTCGGTTCACTTTCCGAGTCCAAAAAAGATTCCTGAATGACAGGCATTGATTTCAAATTCCTGCCGAAACACAGCAATTGCTGAAATGTCGATAATTTTCGAGTGGCCGTTAATTGCTCGGTGCGTCTCTATATTTAAGGTTTTGGCAATTGGGCAATTAACTTAAGTGCACGGGCACACACTTTAATAGCCATTGAAAAGTACCACAGGATAACAATTATGGTGAAAAACAAGCATTCGTACTGTAAAACTGCACCAAAATCGATTTAATAACTCATTTCTATTCCTATGGCTTGAAAAATTCCAATGAAAACCTGAATTTATCACACCCCTGGTAACCTACCCGCGCTGTATGATATCGCCCAATGACTAAACTCCAGTTTAAATCAAGATAATGTTAGGACTTTATTCTTTGAAGTTGATTGATGGAAATTTCTTGGAAATTACCAAGAAATAGATGAGGGAGTGAATAAGTTGGAAACTTCCAGAAATTAAAGGGAGAATTTATTGAAAGCTTTAAAACAATATACCAAATTGATGGTAATTAAAAAAGGTAAGCCCTCTGAGATGGGTAGAAATTGAAAAGTCGATTAGGAAAACTGATTAGGATTTGATGAAAAATATTAATAAGAATGTACGCACGCACTTGATAGTTAAACTTCATGGGATACGCGAAAACGAGGAACTGGATCAGGAAGGTGTCCGTCGCGAAACGGTAAACCTGCGCGGCACTATGGGAACACTTTTCAGAAAACGAGAAAAAAAACAGGCTCATGAAAAAAATGGGAATGGGTAAGAAAAAGGAGGGCGAAGAAGGGATGGGAAAGTCAAGAAGGGATGATTTTCGAGAATGGGAGGAGAATTGCTGTAGAGGAGAGAGATCACGAGACGGTCGGCAGGGCAGGAGGAGGAGGAGTCGAAGGAGGAGATGGGTAGGGAATAGTGTGCAATGGGGCGGTCCGTGCGGAGCGGACTACTTCGGCAGGGGAAGCGGGGGGCGGGCGAGAATAACCCCGGGAGGACCGAGATTGCGGGGGCGGCCGTAAGCGGGCATTTTGGCGGAACGGGGGCCGAAAGGGAGCAATGGAGGAGATGCGTAAAGGGGGAAAAGACAAAAAGGGATGGCGGGGTGAGAGACGGCCGATGGGGGGCGAAAAGCTGGCCCGGAAGAAATGCGGGCAGATCGGGACGAGGGATAAAGCGAGGGTGGTCGGAGATGTTACTCGAGGTGGTTTATTTCACCATGATTCCTTGCAAAGAGAATATAAAATATGACTCCCGGGCCCCTGTCCGCTGTAGATCACTGAAACAAGTCAAGGCTGAAGTTGTGGAACTGTTCCATGATGAAGCTGATAAACAGACGTTGCAGTTTTCCACAAGAAATAAATTTATTTCACGAATGATTTCGACTTACTACGTCATTATCCTTCCCCCTTTTCTTCCACACTATGTATGATGTGTGAAAGGTACATCTCGTCACTTGATAATGACGTCGAACGGCGAAACTAGCCGTGCAATTAACTAATTTCTTGTGCAAAACTGAAACATTGCTTTTTTACCTTCATACTAGTATGCACTTATTCTCTCGCTTCCGTAAAGATATGGTCACACGAAACGAATCTCGTCACTTAACCTACTGTTTCGTAACATTAAAATCCCACTTATTTCACTAAAATCTCTTTAACTTACCAGCCATTGGCTCTCTCAAGGCTGAGGGAGTTTCATTTAACAGAAAAGCACCCCAAAGTTAGCGATAGCTGTGATTCCCCCGGTTGTCCACATACCGAAGATTGCTAAGGAATTGAACTCCCGAGTGTGTACGCCCTTGGGCTGATGCATTACCGAGGGAAGGAAGAAGAAAAGCTCCACCAAAAGAAAATGCATGGCAGCATCGCTTTGCGCATCGGTTGAAATTGAAAATGGGAGTCGAAATGTTCGCTGCAACTACCAACTTCCTGAGCAAGTACCATTACAGTTCATGGGTAATTTATATTCCGACCACCCGGGAGAAAAACATCACTGGTTCCACCAGGGTGACGGAAAAATGCAGACGCGAAGATTTTAAACCGGAACAGAATGGAGCATTAAGTGGAAAAACTTATTTTTTTCGAAGTAGCGGATAGCGCGAGACATTAAGCAGTAACGCACCATTGACCCCTTCCGAAAAAAACCTAAATGCACGCCCTGCAATCCCATCTTCTTGAGATCCGTTACCCCGAAGGCGTGAACAGCGAATGGAGAATTCGCCAGATAATATGCACGGAAATTTTGGAAATTACTACCTGCGTCAGGAACCATTATTGGGCACATCAGTAGAGGAACGGAGGAAGTTACGGCAAAAAAAGATGAACAATAAACGGTAGGAAAACCAAGCGTGCAGCAATAAACGATAAAACTGCCTAGGGGGAAACCAGACGCGAATAGTTTTTTTTCTTCCCAGAAGTATCTCCCTGCTTCGATTGATTTCTCACGGCGATCGAAGTGCTTTATTTATTTATGATGGAAGTTTTACTGATCTCAGGAGTCAAAAAGTCGTAAACGAAACAGACAATACGACTCAAACCATTAAAGTAAGGGTAACCAGAAGTAAGTAAAACGCTGGCAACGGAAGAAGAAGAAGCACTACACTAGTAGGTAGTAAAAGCGTGGGACAAAAGGTGAAGGGGCCGTAGAATGAAACCCGGGGGCTGGGATTTAACGATAAGGATCATTTCGGCAACCACAAGGATGCTCCAACTGCCACCACCGCCCGCCTACCCTTCAAAAAGAAGTTTTCCCTTCCGAAGCCTTTCCCCTCCATTAAACCAAAAATCCAATCGAACATCCCTTCCTAGCCTCCCACCACGACAACAACGACGACTCGAAACATCTCCCTCCCACCTCCCACGAGACGACTCCAGAAACTTGGCAACTATATTTTTTCCACCCTCCCTCACCATCGCCATCCACCCCCTTATACTTTTTTTTAACTTCAACCCTCTCGGCTCACTCAAAACTCATCCCGAGAAAAACGAAGGACCGAAAGACCGACCGCCTTCAACCCCGCTTCAGTGAAAACAACGAGGAGGGAAGACGAAGAAGAAGAAAAAATATATCCTCAAGAAAGAGGAGGTGGACCCCACCATCCCTCTCACACCATTTCTCATCCATCCCTCAGAAAAAAATAAACACCCCCACCTCGCACTAACCCTCCACCCGCAAAGAAACCACCACTCCACCCCCGCGATCCGAGATACCGGTCCACACGGGAGTAGGAAGGGAGGCCGGGAGACTTCCTGAGGAGATGAACGTGAAGGGGGAGGGAACCTTCCTTCCTTCCCTCTTTCCCATTGTCTTCCCCAAACCTTGCCATCTCCTCATTCTTTCGCCAGCCCGGACACCTTCCCTCACTCCTCCCCCGCGTTTCCTGAGGGAAGGATTCATCCAGACGTCGCCATCACGCCCATCTCCCATCGCCACCGTCCCGAAAAAATGGCATCCCGTCTCGAATATCCTACTCCTCTGCTCTCTCCATTGCACGGAAAACGCGGAAGAGGGACAGTGTCTACCGATACCGGATGGCTCCCTTATGTACCATAAGTGTGCGTGGTGGGCGAAAAAATGAATTTTTTTGTTCACCTGGTCTTCGCAGAGTGTGTGTGTGTGTGTGTGTGTGTGTGAGAGAGAGAGAGAGAGAGAGAGAGAGAGAGAGAGAGAGAGAGAGAGAGAGAGAGAGAGAGAGAGAGAGTAGGGAAGTTGACCTAATGTAAAGTTGAAAAAGTCAGTAAAGATGAAGGGCATGCTGTTATTCCCCTTACGAAGCTGTAAATGCGTGCATTTGCTACGGTAGCTACGTTAAGATTATGATTACGAAAGAGATTACACTGGTGTTCGTTTTGCCTCCTCTCAAAAACACCGGATGATCATGTCCAATACCACAGGGGCAAAGTAGTAATCAAATAAAGTGAATATATTATATACTTAAGCATAAATTTAGCACACAAAGTATTAAGGGCATAAGGTTTATAAAAAATATGAGGCAAAACATGATTTAAGCGCGACAAAGCATCAGAAAGGTTTCTGGAGAAACGTTAATGGCCATCAATTAAAAACGAAAATAGAATTAATGAGTTCCCTCGGAGCCTGACAAGGAAAAAGCATTAGGAATCGGGACGAGAATAACATAGCAACATTACTTGCGGTAGCGGTAGTCTCTGAAGGTTAGCCTTGATGAAAGGCGTTTACAAAAACAGACAGGAAGCGAAGAGATAACATTGAATAAACGAAATAGGGCCTTCGCTAATTTTCCACTTCGACTTACATAGTATTGATATCGAGAGTGCATCAAGCACAAAACGAAAGAGGTGACTGGTTGAACGAAAGAGTCGAGAGTAATAAAAAAACACGAGATACCCTTGATCACTTGAATGTGGCTGGCAGAGAAGGGGTTTGTGGAGAGAGTTTGGGAGAGAAGTGTATAGGTTGGAAAAATAACGCCCTATGAGAGTTACGACAGCTTTCGAAAGGGGAAAAGGACCCTCGTGGGGGTTTTTAAAGGGCGGTATAATATATCAAGTGTAAACTTTAACTCGGGGCGGGAGAGGGGTGCGTGTCTTGGTCTCGTAAAAGGGGTGTGAGGGGGGAGGAGGAGGGGTTGAAGTAAGTGTTGCATCTTACGGATTTTCGTTGCAGGAAGTGAAAGACGAGCAGAGTGTGGGAGAAAGGAAGAGAGAGAGGAGGGAAGTGGATGGAAACGGAGATGCCGGAGAGAGGTTATGTTTTCACGGAGAGGAAGCGATTTTTTTCCCGAGCTGGCGCCACGGCGCGGCACGTTGGAGCCGATTTAAAAAAAAATTACGATCGGATACGCAAAGAGTGTCTAGCTTATGGTACGTCGCTCTTATACATGCGAGCGTCTACAGTCAAAGATCACACACTCGGGCACTGGTCAGGGAGAACAAAAAATAAAATATGTAGCCGATGTACAAGATTGAATCAAGCTTAACAAAATTACTGAAATAAAACGGGCTTAACTAAAGAGTAGGAAGTTTCGAGCAGGGAAATATTGCGAGGCTTTACGCTTCTGCTTAGGGGTGAGCTTTCCGTTTCAGTTCAGCTTTCATGGACTGTTCATAAAAAGTGTAAGTTCTGACTACCATGTGCAATCATCCCAAAACTCTGCAAATACATCATATCAATCTTGTCCAATAGAAATAATACCAATGATAAAAATATATAACTTTTCCAAAATTATATAAAACAATAAGATATAGAATATAGTAAAAACTGAAATATAGAAAACTGAGGGGAGGAATGACACCACAGTGTCTCGGGACATGTGTTTAGAAGGCCAGGAAAATGGCAGAAGGAAACAAGATTCGTATAACGGTGGGAAGGAGGAAGTTTCAGAGGTAGGCCATGCGATCTCAGGTCGCCTTCCCCACCACTGGGCCAGCTGCTAAGCACATGGAAAATTCACGGACGACCCTTGGGGAAGGGGGTAGGGGAGGCTTTGAGGGCCATGGGGGAAGGTGGTGAGGTGACGCTGAGGTGAGGGAAAGGAAGTCCCCATCCTAGGAAATAGGAAGTTTGGACGAAAGAATCTTGAAAGAATTAGGATTCATGGATACGAGTACGACGACGCGCTCGCACAAGTTGAAGTAGCATTGGTTTTCGCCTTAAGATAATACTGACTCAGAATTACGGCAGGGGCTATTTTCCCATCTCTCGTTCATTCATTTGCGTATGGTTTCTAGCAATTCACCACTGCAAAGTGCAAAAACGGCCTTAAGAATTGAATTTAGTAATCATCAAAGCCAAATTCCTTAATGTGCTGATAAATATGCATTGGTCGGAAAACTGTGCGCAATGAAGCGACGTTGAAATTACTAATTTAAATAATATAATACATACCTATACTCAGAATCCATTCGGCACGAACGCGTGACCAAGAACTACTTCAACGCACGCGCAGCTTTTTAGTGGACGTCGTTAGTGATCCCCGGAAACTTACTACGGGGATAACACTCGTGAAGTGCAGGTAATTCCTCAAAAGCATACGTTGCCTACCCGCTTTTCGACGAGGAATATTCCTCAGGGATTACCGTTTTAAGAGCGGGCACACCCTTGAAAAGGTGCGCCCGAAGATGCCAACTCTTTCGATGACAAAAGCGGAAGATCATCACCAGGGGAAGAACAGGTAATCAGAGAGACGGCGGAACAAGAGGACGAACGAACTATTGTGCGTAGAAAGGTGCGGAAGACGGGCATAGGTGCTCTTAGGATAGTATATGACCAGGAAGGGTTGTGCGCATGGCTTTTGCAGCCCCCTTACCCTACACACAAGGCATAACTTCCTCCTTATACCCATCCCAGCACACTGGGGACATAGTGGTGGGGTGGTCACACAAGAAGAGGTGTAAGGTGGGTGGAAGTCGGCGGTCAAAGGAGACGATGCCACAAGGTGTGCGCAAAGGGGGGGGGGTACACTTGAGTGAGTAGGATAGGCGGTTTGGCTTGCCGTGAGGTGAGGAAAGGTGTAGATAGGGAGGGGAAGGAAAAGGACAGCGGTAGGATGGGAAGGAAGAAGGGAAAAAATTAAAGCCGACAGGCGCACGCGTATATGGTTCCACCACACGAAGTGAATATACGTAGGGATTCCTCTCTCTTTACTAAATATTAAGGTCCCTACTCCGGTCCCCCACCACTCTTCGGCTAATCGGAGCTGAGAGAGGAACGGGAGACGATAATTAAGGAATCTCTTGCTCGTTATATTCGTTACCACGCGTGTCCCACGGGGATTAAAAAAAAACGCAAAACGGAAAAGCGCCACGCTTTTCAGAAAAAAAACAGGGCGTCATGGAGGGTAGAGGGAAGACAAGAAGCAGCAAGCGGTTCGGTTCAAAGCGGTTTCAGTCGAATGAAACAAAATCTACGAACGCTTTGGAAGAATTATATAACAGTTGAATCAAATCAAGTCTTTCTGCCAAGGGAAAATAAATAAAAATGTAAAGCAAATGTCTTAAAGGGAAGACATACGAATATTCAAAGCAGATACCGCTAGAGATTGGGTAATTCGAACACCTACATATCACGAGAATGATATTTTTGCAATGGGCAATAAATCAGTAGAAAAATAGTAACAATATGAAAACGGTGTACTTACCATTATCAGACGCCGACCCGTTGAGAGCCTCCACGATGAGTGAATACGATCCCTGTAAAAATAGAGAGAGAAAATTCATTAATTTAAGTACACAGCAAAACGTTAGGACAAAACGTGTAACTGAACAAAACATCAAAATTTTCAACGAGTAATTTGAACACGAAAGATGGGTCAATTCTTTAAACAAAACAAAACAGATTACGCACTCCACAACCAGACCACCCATCGGCGATCCTGAAGGCATCAAGCGCTCATTTAGACTCCGATTACACATATTGCCACGCATGTAAAAACATTCCAAAACGGTAGTCTTATTATCATTCGAGCAGTTCAAAACACATAAAAAAATACAAATTCCTCGAACAAATTGATCCGAAACGAATCTTTCGTCGTGAATCGTGTGTCCATCACGTGAAATCCGCGGGAAACTGCGAACAGGCTCATTCCGTAGATTGGGAGGTGGTTTGAGCGAACGGTTCACCGCGGCCACGTGATTAAAAAATCACGCGGATCGAATCTGCGTAATGAAACGAGTAACACTCCCAGACGCACGAACACGAGAGAGAGCACCCAGACACGCTCTTTTTCGGGGCTCGTCCCGGCCAAGGAACTCCTCAATCGGAAGATCGCAAACAGGGGAGCCTGCGAGCGGGTCTCTTCTCTCGAACTAACCGAAGAACACAGGGAAGGAAACGGGCAATTCCTCCCATCCCGCACGAGATAAATCCCACGCCCGCGCTCCGTGGGGAAACATTGAAAAAAATAAAAAGGCTACACGCAGACAATCACGGTTGCTCTGACGGGAGAGTTCACATTGGCTACCTCTTTTAAAGGGAATCTCCCATCCGTTTTAATATGTCTCCCACCACAATAGAATCAAGTTCTCAGAAAAAAAACTCCGGATCTTGATGTTCCCAAAACTTCCGTCCGTCCTTTACGATCCATATTGTACGCACAACAGACACTTCCTAGTTTCAAAGGAATCACTAAAGTTGTCCAAACTAAGCTCGTGAAACGCTGTAGTTGAACGATTGATAACCAAACAAACGCACTTTCACAGCGGTTCCCACAAGTCACGTTCTCAGCGTAAAAACAAACCTATTCGGCGTCGAAATAACGGGCGGGAAATGAATAAACTGGGCCACACAGAGTAGAGTTGGCCCGTGTGGCCTACGACCTTAATTTTTGGGAGTCACATGCACCGGGTGGCATTACAGGGGAGAAAAATGGTGACACGGTGAGGTTGAATCGATCACTTTTAAGCCTTTCGGAGTGGTGCGGTGTCACGCTCTTCAGCGCCGCAGCCGGACACGCCGACATGTCACTTTAAACGTTTAACAAATTATGTCGGAGTAGTACTTGGAAGAGCCGTTTAACCTCCCACGGTCTCCAAACGATTGCTGCCCTCGCGAGCGCCAGAACAAGTATTCCAACCCACCGTTTAGTTCACTCGCACCGGTCTTGTCCCTCTGAATAAAATTCATACGGGAGGGTGTTGTGACGAGTAGGGAAAGGGCGGGGGGGGGGGTTTGAAATGAGGTGAATAACCAAAGCTGGGAACGAGAAAAAATACGTATATACAAAGTGAAAGAGTTAAAAAGATACTAAAAAGCCGCTAGTGGGGTGGAGGAACCTCTCCCCCGCGCCTCGACCACCCCGAACTTGGCCATCGCCCGAATACCCGGCCCGGGACCTTCATCAACGACAGCACCGGTCATGGGATCGCTTTATCAAATGCTCGCCGCGGATGCAGTGGGAACTCGCCCATGGAGGCAAGGGAGAATGCGGGGAGGCAGAAAGAGGTGGAGTAGGAGGAGGAGGTCGAAACGACCAGAGGGAGAAAAAAATGAGCAGCGCGAAATAACAAATCATCCAGGAAGCGACCGAATCAATTTCACTTTTAAAAATACACCCGAGGGTTTTCCGGTTGGCGTTTTATTTTGATACATATAAATGTATATATATATATTCGCGTGGTAAAACGAGGGCATCATTACTCCCGTGGGAAAATAAAGATTCAGAATAATAAAGATTCGTAGAGGAAAGGCTCTCATTATTTTTTTATTGAATCTTCTGGTGAGTTCGGAATGGGGCATGATTTCTCCAGAGGAAAAAACAAAAGAGTGACGACTCGGGTCGAAAAATTAAACGAAATAATGAATTGGATAGAATAAAGTCAGCGAGTTCCAAAGACGGAATGTCTCATCGTTGTGCTATCCGGTCGGATGGCAGCGCTCTTGACAGCAAAACCCCACCCGCGCACAAACAGGAAAACCCACGAAACTGCGGATGAGGGTTCAGTTGCTTAGCAACCGGTTTAGGCTCACCGGCACTTCCGGGGGAGGAGCGTGGAAAAGGCAGAGGGAGGGAAGACGAGACAAGGCATGGAGAGAGAGAGAGAGAAAGGATTGCAGGGAAGAGAATAGTTATTGAATGGCGTTTGATGGGCGGGGAAGAAGGAAGATGGACCGACTCTGCTGGTATTTTTATTCTATAAGGATGGGAGGGAACACGGCGCTCCTCAGAATAGGAAGTTTTTACCAGATTAAATGAAATGTGATTCAAAAGGAAAGATGCAAAATATGGGAAAAAAATTACCTGGTGCTAAGTGACTGTATTAAAATCACGTATTTTCAAAGAGAAAGTAGTCACCGACAAAAATAGCGTAAAAATTAAACTAGTGCACATCATACAGTGTCTTTCAATCTTTACTCGACCACGATGTCGCGCGTCCGACACCGCTAAATATTTTCTCCACTGAACAGTTCCGTGATGGGCCGTAGTTTCGCGGTCGACAAGTCAGTCCAGTCGTGACATGGACAAGACCATTAGCGGGCTCTTTAAATGACGCGACACACCGTAATAGGAGCAGGATGGGCGAAGAGATGAGCGGTAGATGGTCGAGATATTGAAGGATAAAAAAGCCGTAAAAGAGAAAATTCACTCACAAGTGGAAATAGGGCTAAAAAAGGTCATGTTGAACAAAAAGGGAAGTGAGAATACATTCATGAAATAGTCCTGTCAACGATGAAGAACTAGATACGTAATTTATTAAAACCCTTATACGGCTGATGGTTAACACACCACGTTAACAACGTCGAGCAGAAGTAAGAATCAATATCGGAGTTGACGACTGGATTGCGAAAAGTCCGGGAAGTGGAAATTATTTTTTTTAATAAAACGAGGAAAGTGAAAAAAATTGCCCTATTAATCGTACCATCGGAGGAGGGCCGAAGACTACAGGCTAGATAATTAGCGATGATTGGACAATCACTGGGACTTATCGACGTGCTGTAGAAGCAGTATTTGTATGTGCTTCCGAAGAGGAGGAGACACAAAAGTTGTTTACTCCCGAGCAGAATTTTTTAATGACCTGAGGAGAGAGGGAATCAGAGGCGGAGGAGAAGGATGTGGGAGGGAAAGGGACTCGGGAAATCGGCACTGGATGAAGACAGGAAAGAAGAACGAAGGAGGGAGGAGAGGTACTGAGAAATGGAGCAATAAAGGAGGAGAGAGCAAATGGAAGGAGATTGGGCGGAGGAGTACAGAGTGGGGAGGGGTGAGAGAAGGATGAGGTGAGGAGAGGAAGGGGACTGCCGGAGTGGCGGTGGAGGAGCGGTGGGGATGGAGTGGCGGGGTACGGGCGCGGTGGCATCCAGCCCTTAACTAGTGCCTTCCTTTCACTCCGTTCCGCGCTCTGAAGCTTCTTTCAACATCCATCTTATACCACCTCCTCCTCTTCCCTCTCTCATCCCTTCCCTTCACCCCCCCCCTCACCCTAGGATCGCATCCGTCCACTGCACCAACGAACGACTCACTCCCACCACTCACTGCCTCCCAATTCGGTCCTATCGCGACGCGTGTTTGTGTTCCCGCGTGTACATGCGTAACAAGCACGAATATACCGACATGGATGCCATCCACTCACTCACCAACACAATCACGCATGTATTCCACCGGGTCTTCCACATTATGGCTACTCGCGCCGTGCATTAATATATTTGTGAACTTTTCATAATACACCACACCGTGTGACCACGTTCTAGCTACTCGCGTCTCGTATTTATGTACGTAAACTCGTTATGTACACCTGCGTACATCCCCCAACCACTCACCAGCACAAGAACGCACACAAAAGAGATAGACATTTCTCGTTTCCCTTGTCAGTGCAGCTTTCTCTCGTCGTAGTCTTCCGCGTCCAATCACGTCGTCGCATCTCACACACTCATGTCATTTGTGGCTGAGGCCGGAGGGGGGGGGGGGGTATTAAAAAAAAAGGGTTAGAGAAGTGGTTTGGAGGGGTGAGAACTACATAAGCGACGTGCGTCGGCGCTTTCCATTGTTTGTCTGTTTTTCGAAATGTCGCCGCCACGCGGTTGTCGGGGATAAATTAAAAGCGTGTGTATGACTGCGTGAGCGGAGGTAAACGAGCGGAATACGCCGAATAGACGCATTCCGAGAACTAGAGACAGAGAGAGAGGAGGTCGGGATACAAATTAGCGCCGGCGAGCTCATGGAAGGTGAATAGGCAGGCCGGAGGAGATTGAGAGGGGGTGAGAATGGGTACCGAACCAACCAGTGAAAGAGAGACATCTCGAGTCGAACAATGGTCCCATCCAGGTGACAATTGACGACAAAAAAACCTAGTAAAAAAACCAACTAGGAGAAATGTCTACCGCTTTCACGCCTGGAATAAAACGCGAAAGATTTAAAATAACTTAACGAGAACTCGGGCGAGACAAAGACACTCTGGTCGAAGAAATAATTCTAGAGTCGTCCGCTACGATAGTAGAATAAATATCTTCCATTTCTATGCGTTTCCTCTTCCATCCCGAAGGGCTCGTATAAGAGGCACGGGTGAGTCGAAAACATTCTGGGTACATCGGACTGTGCGAAGAATTGATGAGTTTGCAGAATCGATTTTAGGCATGAATGGACCTCAACGTTATACGACCAGATTTATATCGGCCCCTTCACAGCCCCAGACTTGATGCCTAGTATCGATAAGCAGAAGTCGAGGTAAAACATCAGCTTGGAGCGATCAAAATATTACTTCCACAAAATGAAACCCAAAATTTCGCTCCGTGGTGAGTTTTTGAGGTAACAGGTAGAAGGGTTCTCCTGAAATTTTAGCAGCAGAACAACCCGCTTTCCTTCAGTCTACGAGAAAAGAAAATATGTTCTTGCCAAAAAGAAAAATATAGAAGACCCCTAGCACCACCCTAAATGCAATATATCCGCCCCCGCAGTACCACAGGGACCCCGCCCACCACCCCCACGATAAATATCCGAAAAATCAAACGTCGGGCACAGAAACCCCTTTTCCAGTTGTCCGGCTCGAACGTATATTTCATCCGAGCGTCCGAAACCACCCACTACTCACTCTATATATCCACCGCCTCAACTCCCAAACTCCTTCCATCCCGTGGACGGGAGAGATGAAAAAAACGGGGGAAACAAATGAAAAACAAAAGTATCAGCCTCGAAATATCCGACCGCCCTCATCCCCTGCCACATTCCCCTCCCTACTGCAACACCCAGCCCCTTGCCACCTCAACAAAAAGATAGGGGTAAAGGAATACAAGAGGGGTGGGAGGAGGAGTTTCTCAACCTCCCCCACAATCCTCCTCCACGTATCTGAAACTTCCACCGCCACACTAATTTCTTACGGGCCCTTAAAGCCCATCCATCCAGTAACCAAGCAACCGACAGAGCGCCACGCTCGCATACAACATCCGAGAGTGCTCAGCCTCATCTTACTCACACACCAATACAAAACACGTACACACACGCCTCTGCCGGTGAAAAGAGAGATAAAAAATCCTAACTCCCCTCCCGCCCCCCACCCCCTCCTCCCACGAAGCCAATTAACGATAAGCTCGCCCACCAACCAACCAACCTCCCATCCCAATCTCCACCTTCCACCCCCTACTCCTCCTCCAACTCCCACCCTTTAGTATATTTTTTTCTCCTGTTTTACACACCTTTCCGACTTTCCCACGCCAGGCAAGCGAGCTCTCCGGGTCTCCTGGTAGACTGGAAGGTTGGGGGGCGGCGGAGGAGAAGGGCTGAGGGGGTTAAAGAGGGTGGGAAGGAGGGAGAGGGTTAGTCGGTAGTAGGAGGAGGGTGGTGGGGTAGGATCTCTTGAGGAGGGAAAGGAAAACGCCGGACCCCAAAAACAAAAACGAAGCGGTAAAGGAGAGGGAGGAGGAGGAGTAGGGAGAGAAAGATAGTTGGAGTAGGAGATGAGTGTGTATGTGTATATATAATATATATATATTTATTGGGGAGGGGTAGTTGAGTTGGGGCAGTTTTTACAGAGTATTCATGAGAGTTGAGAGGAGGGGAGTAAGTTTCGGGGAACGAGTGCAAGACCAGGAAAACGATTAAGAAGCGGGCAGGTAGTACCGGAGAAGTAGACTCCCCCATCACCCGTTCACAACGGGACAGGATTCCTCTTGCCCAATAAACGAATGGGCGATTAATCTTTAAGCACATTAAAAAATATCATTCCTGGGTTGGAAATCGAGATATTGTGTGCTATTTTTTCGGCATAAAAGCGCACACATGAAAGAATAATACTAAAAATTGTAGAAAGGGAATATAACTTTTGGTTTTAGGGAAAAACATTGCCACACAATAATATTTAGATGTTTAGCACTGATAGTTGGTGACAATGTTAATAGTAAAACATTATCATCGATTACACTCGTAGAGTATTGCAAATATTTATCCTTTGGAAAACTCTGGATTCTCTCTCGTAAAAAACAATACCACACATGCACAAACTTCACCCAGTTTCACACTGATTGAGAATGGAAAATAATAAGTACCCGATTATTCTAAAAGTAAGTTTTCACAATGGTCCTCAGATAAAATTGTCAATACACGCCTTGTTGGATAAAACTTATTTCGGATTCGCCCTTGATGGATAAAGACCGGATAAAGAGAATCGGGACGGCTAAAGCGAGACCGAATGAGAAAGAGTTCTGCTCTGTGAGATGATGGAAGGAGGGCGGGGTGTGTAGAGGGGAGGTGGAGAAAAGAAGGGAGAGGTGGGAGGGTTGGTGAGGGAGGAGGAGAAAAAATTAAAAGAGGCGACCTTCCATCCGCCCTAAACCTCCATAACACAGCTCCACCTCCAGAGACGGGAGAGGGAGGTGGAGGAAGGGAAGCAGGGAGGGGATGAATAGAACGGAAGGAGGAGGAGGTGGGAGGGTGTGGGAGGTGCCGGGCCCGGAGGGGAGAGAGCGCGGGTGGGGGCCGACCGGCCTGCCGGCAAGAGGTAAGCTAGGAAACCGGTCCAAGCTTCCGTACACACACTCGAGAAGAAACGGACTCTCCCTTGAGGCTATAGGCACACACACACACAAACACACGCATAAGAGACCTTTAAGAAAAGTGGAGGAAAGAAAAGTTGGAGGAAGTGGTGGAGGTGAAAAGGTGACAATTTCTGTCGCATAGAGAGAGAGAGAAAAGAACGAGATCAGAAGTAGGATTACCATATGATTATTACACTATTAAAATTAACATCTAATTCAATAACGAAGCGGATTCATGATAGAGGCGTGAATGGCGCGAGAGGAAGGTTAGGAAAATTAGGAATCTATAAAATAGGAGTGCGTGTATGAAGAAAGATATGAGGGTATCTGATGATTAAGATGTATGCAAGGACACGGCAGTATGGAGGAAATAACAAAAGGATAGTCAGCTTTAGGGTCTATCACCGAAGGTTTCTGACTGCGCCCACATTGAAATGAAATGGCGTGATTGTTCAGCATGTCTTGTTAACATAATATGATTTGATGACGCTAAGGGTTGCTCCGGATTATAACTCACGGCAGTCATAATTAAAGAGAGAGTGAGGAGCTGGGACATTTGAAGATCAAGTTCTGATCCAACGAGAATCATTAGCTCAGCACATCTTAATGACTGAACTACGAATTAGATTACAGCTAACTGTACAGCGGTAATTTTTCTGGAACAAAACCCTCAAGATTCTGATAATCTGTAATTGGAAACTGGTTCGTCAGGGAATTAGGTTCCTCGAGGCAAAAGCAGAAAACACTGGCGACGGAGGAGCTTAATCCAAAGCATGAACACACTCGTAATTGCCTCGTTGCCTAAGTGCGATAAATATTGATTTACCTCTCGGCATCATCAGAGAAAACAATTTACTGATCCAATTCCGTTAGATAAACTTTGCAAATCATTTTAAGTATAAAAAGGTCAAGGATGAACGGGATGAAAAAATAAACTACGACAGATCTCAAGTTCAAGGTTCCCAAGATTCTTTTTTTAGATTACAAGATTCCCTTTAAGCCCCTTGGGGTACAACGATTACTTAGCAGTCTCCTGGATGTGAGGAAAAAATTAAGAGGACGACGGAATGAAAGTAAGAGGATTAGATTCTTTAGGCGATGGGTGAAGAAAAACGAAGGGATGGAAAAGATTAAACACGGCAAACGTTCAAAGATTAGATACGGGGAAGGTCTTGAGGTGAGGGACTCACGAGGCGGAAAAACATTCTAACAGGTTCGGAGTTAACGCCGCCGTTTGGAGGGGCGTGCTACAACGAGGAGTGGGAAAGAAGGAAGGCGTGGATACCGGAGATGAAAATAGCAGCGGAATCCTCGTCAGGAGGAAATGAAAAACTCAACACGGGAGTGATTTCGAGCCCTAGGAAGACGGGAAGAGAGAGGAAATGTGAGAGGTGGCAGAAGGAAAGTAAGTTGACAGGAGGGCGGAGGAGAAGGGTACAAAGCGAGGAGCCGTGAGAGGCCTTAGGGGGAGGGGGGAAAGGGCCACAGATTTGGTAGCGGGGGCGGATGAGCTTAGAACACGGGAACTAACCCTCAGGGCAGCAAAGTTTTAAGAGGTTTTAGACCGAAGCCCTAATAATTTTCGAGGATGACGGGGGCCGTACTACTGCACCAGATATTTTAGAACTCACACATCCGGTCGAGGAATGGTTCCATGAGATATCTATCAAATAAAATGAGGGTCCAGACACAAAAACACACACAATTACTAGGGGTCCCACACTTTCATTGAGAAAACCTTAAATATGGCTCTAGTCAATCTCAAAGAGTACTCGCAGTACTTGTTGAAGTAATTTTTACCTTGGGATTCAAACTGCAACAGCAGATTTATTTTTTTCGAACAGCCTTACGTCACCCCGAGTATCTTTAAGCATCACTAGCAAACTAAACAGAAAAAAGCGATGGAGGTGGTTTTATTAACCTAACGGAAGTTAAAAAGGGTAATTGAGGATGAAAAAACAATTTATCACGTCCGATGAGACTTATTTTTAATGTAATATGAACCGTAGCTGTAGGGATTCCCACGCCTCAATTGGGCCAGATTCTCAAAATTCATGCAAAATGGGCGTTCAATCAGGCAACGCGCTGAATGCGCATCGAAAAAGAGAAGAACCGGCAGCGGCACACGGACTTTTCCCACCGCTTGATTCCTCTCCAAAGTGATTGCTGAAGCGAGGACGACCTGGTGACCCCGCCCACCCTGCAACATGGGAAGGGCCGGGAACGTGGAACCTGGGAGAGAGCTAAAAAAATCACATCAGCTACAGAAGAGCCGAGAGCGTTACACGAGAGAGTATTAACCACCACCGGAGACACTAAGGCGTCGGGATATGTTCCAAATTAACGCGGAAAATGGTTATGCGCACGCATACAGCCTTGCGAGTCGCCGCAGGGATATGTGACAGGGTGTGTTGGGTCGGCAGCTAATTAAATGGGGGTATAGGGAAAAGGAATTCGATGAGGAAAAGAACTAAAGTGAATTGCACGAAGAGTCCCGCTCTTTTTAGATAGTGGTCATAAAAATGCGTTTTAATAGGGACTATTAGTACCCCTCAGTTCTGTAATGTATCTTTCTCACTGTGTCGCTTCTATCAGTTCTGGATACATAGAGCTGGATTTAAGTAAAGTAAAATCTAATATTTAAATTTGAAATCGTGATCTGAATTTTTTTAGCAATTTTTCAGCATAGCGTGTAGCCTCCGAGGCTCATGCGGCTCCCAACCTAGTTCTTTCATCAGTTGTGTTAAACTCTCTACTTGTACGAACAAGTTTTCATCGAAGCGTTGGGCTCTTGTATTTTGTTTATTTTCCCGAACTTTCTATACATGTTCACAAATGCTCGCGGTGTACTTTTAAATTTGGTGAGCGAAGTATTTCAAACTTGTCTACATTGTCACTCGATGAATCCCAGACTCCTAAAAGTGGCGCCGAAAAATGTTTTGAATGTGTGTTTTCGTAAGGTTGGCTATTTGGTATAGAGGGAGCGAGAAGAGAACCAATAATGGGAGTGGGAGAAAGGCTTAGGTGCTGCGCTGTGGAAAGAGAGAGAGATAATAGAGGACGTTCGAGGGTGAGAAACGGAAGATGGGTGGATGTCCGCAATGAAGCGTGGACGACGATCGGCGGACGAGCTCCCATCAACACCACAAGAGCGACCACCCTCCTCCTCCTCCCTCCCATCCCAGCCACTTATACACCGCCACCACCAACCACCTCCGACTGTCTTAATCGCGCCATGGAGGAGTTGGAGAGCGGAGGCAGGCTGGTGGGACCGCTGCAGCGGTTGGTGCTCTTATTTTTTCCTTCCTCCCATCTTTTTTCTAGAATGAAGCAAAGTGTGGCAGGCAGGATGGGTGTGGAGGGCATTCACTATCCCTGGACCAAAGCGGGGGAGATCCACTCCCTTCACGACATTCAAGATTTTTCCCCACTTTTCCTCCATTGAGTAGAGCGATTTCATTCGCTTCCGGCCGCGTTATTTATACGTGGAGCTTCCCCACCCTCTCTCCCTCCTCCCCCTACATGCATAAAAACAACAGCGGAGTCGTAAAAAAGGTGGGTAAGTAGGGATGAACAAGCCTAGCTGGCCAAAAGGGGCGAGCTTAGACGGCGAGAACCGATGCTTCCCCCGCCGCAGCATGGGCGTGGAGTGTATCGCGTAGGAATCCACTTTACGACTCTCCTTCTCCTCCGTATGCTAATAGAGACTTAATAATCCTGTTACACCCTGATTATGCCGAGAAAATCACGGGAAGTTGAAGCCGAGGCGAGATCTTTCGAGGGAGCGACATTTCCCACCCTCCCAAGCTTTTGGCACGGGTGCTAACAATTTATATTCCACACACACACGAGAAGATTGAGAAGATAAACAACGGCGGACGGAATTCAGAGCCTGGGACTGCATTGACACAAAATGCGAAGTCATAATTATATGATTACGTTTCACCCTAGATGACTGCAACCCTCAATTTGGCCGCGGAGATATTATCTACGTTTAAAGTAGGTGATGAGAGAAAGAAAACACCGTTGAGAGCCCAAAAGAACTAGACAGGACTGTTCTTCGCCCTAAAACTTGCAGTGAAAACAGTTTTACTGCCCTTTTTCGAGTGAAAGAAAACGAGAGTTCAACGCCCGACATAATTTCCCCTTAGCATTTAGCTCACTTTGAAAAACCTTTTTATTACACCGAAAAGTTCAACATACTCTTGTGCTACTAAAACTTTTCCCTCCGCCAACCTACAGCCTGCGCGGGTGCAGTTAGTTCTGGAGAGAGCTCGTCCCCATAGTGTCATGTGAATTATAGGAGGAATTTTCACGGTTGTAAACCCAAATTAAAGAGGCCAACCAGCAGCCGACTTTCAATTCCCACCCAATGTGCCCGGAGCAAACTGAACAGGGAGGAATGGGGGAGGGAGGTAACCAGTCAAAGGGGTTGACAAAAGCGAAACGATGGGCGTACGTCGGGTGCAATATAGGGTGGGTGGGACCCATGTCCTACCGCACGTGACGAGCCAGGGGTCCTTCCCTCTCTCCCCTCACGTCGCACTTTCTCTCGCTCTCCACCTCCCAACACACCTTCCTCCTTTAATTATCCCCAAGGGAACTGTACGGCACGGCTCCGGAATTCCTAGAACCCTGATGCCCACATTAGGACGAGGTTGGAAAAAATGTGGGCCGGTCGAAAGTCGCCGAAACACTTGCCTTTTTACTTTGTTCCAGGACTTTCCGGAGGGAGAAATTTGGGATGGGCTTCACAAGAATAACACAGAGCATTTATTCCATTCGGCTGATGCCTCACCCACAAAAGCTTCGGTGCCTAGGCGGCCGGAGTACCCACATTCACGTGCTAGGACGTGGGGTAAATAATCGGTTATCTGACTCCAGCGTGGATGCTTTAAAGGTAACATTTCAAATACAATATTCCGTCAGTCGGACGGGACGGTAAACCGTCGTTCTTTTGCCGCCTACCGTTAAATTCACGCAAATACCGGTAACCGTATTCACTCCTCCCTTCTGCATAGCCTTCCGCTCGTTTACTATCAACTTTCCTCCCAGTCTTAGGTGCCGATTCGCGCGGGACACACTTGAATCACATAGGTGAGATGAGAGTTTGCCTTGTTGCACCTGTCCTTCCCGGCTGCTTAGCAAAGAGGATTCAATTGAGGGTTCAGACAATCGCGCGTATGCTTATAAAGGTCAGTCTTTCGTGGGCGATTCCCAAAGCCGTGGTCGACTCCTCACACAACGACCCCGCTACCCATTCACCTCTAGGTGGAGTCTCACCCACGTCCTCCACTCCACATTAAGCAGTGCGTTCCACTTGAACTTTTCAGCCTCTGGTGAAGGGATGCATTCCTGGCCACGGGGCGCAGTGAACGCGGGAGATTCCCACGCGAAATCTTCTCAGGAGGCCGTGAGCGAACCGGAAAGAGCCGCGCGCACACTCATCCACCCCAAATTTCCCCCTCGGACTCCCGAAAACAGTTCTGCCTACGATTCCGGGAAACCCGAATTCCCCTCAGGTGAAACAAATAAGCGCGAAAGAGAGAGAGAGAGAGAGCTGACTGACTTGACTGACCGACTGCTCTTAACTCATAAGCTGCGCACCGTATCGTTGGAAGGACCGAGTAGGTAGGTGGTACTCATTCGGTTTGTCCTCAAAAATTCCTTCAGCCCCCGCGTCCAAAAGTGTTCATTCTCCTCCACTCCGAGAGTTTTACAACCGTGAGTCAATGGTGCGGAGGGAGCCGAAGACATAGAGCACGAGAAGTCCGAGACAAATTGACCAGGGGCGGCGGACTCGGGAGAGAAGTGTAAGGTGAGAGAGGTACCCACACAACCACGACGATGCTTCCAAGAGCTCACACCTCACCCACTACCACTGCTGTCCCAGTCATTTTTTTCTCTCTCCTCTCTGGGGAAGAGCACCTCTTCTCCTCTCATAAGAGGGGAGAGAAGTCAGCGTGGCCGAGTGGACTGCCCACTGTGACAAGAGCGCCATAAACCCCGACGACTGACTGAGGAGGACCGCGCGTTGACGTTCGTAAGGTCGGAGATGGCTTGTTAGCGAAGGTTAATGGGTGAGCCAGTCACCACACATCCGTATCCTGTTCCACGCCGCTTCATTTCGACGATGAAATACGCAGCGGGCACCGCAGAGAGAAAAATATCAATATTTATGTTTTCTCTGAGATGGCTCAAAAAGAAAATGAAAAGCTTACGAGAAATGAATCATGTTTCGATCTTTAAAGGAGATTCAGCGACGCGTGTTTTGACCCGTATTCTCATAAGTTAAATGATTCACCAATGACTAAACCTACTGACTGAAATGATGCATTAGATTTTTTTCCTCAGGCATTAAAGAAAATCGGATGCAAAACTGTTTCTGCAAATGAGCAGCCATAATCACAAAGATTTTGAAAATGGAAACGTATGCGTGGCACTTTCACTGTTCGCGACAAATGATAGTTCCCTTTTTTTAAAATTTAACTATTGATACACAAACAAATGATATTTCTCCAGCAACTTCAAGAAAAACTAGCCTATTGGTCATCAATAGCCCGAAAAATCCACGAGGACGATTTAAAGCACGAATTCCCGAAAAAAAAAAAGCCGCAGTGTGTCATTTGGAAACGATGAAGATCCCACTCGAAGTGATATAAGTTGCTACAGGGGCACAGAAAGGTCTACTGTGAATATAAGAGAGTTCCCAGAACTTGACAATCACTTTTTGGGCGCCCGCAGGAGAGTGGATTTAGCAACCACCCGCAAAACACCACCCCCTCATCAATTAAACGCGCCCATCCCAGCTCAACGTTGTTTTATTTTGAACGGCACGAGAGGAAATTGACCGCTCCTGAATTTTCCGAGAGTTGAGCAATAGGTCTGGGGTTCAACCGGACAGGATACTCCCACGCTCCTAACTGAACGAAAAATATTGCGAAATCTCTTTAAAGCTGATGCATCACCAGGAGGCGAGTCTAGTAGACCTTCAGTGAGTATTTTTTCGCATGCAAAGCCGACAAACCGCAGCATATAACACGATTAGAAAAGTAAAAAATCAAACTCTCGCTGAAGACTTACGACGACGCAAAGGCGTAAGTTGAAAAACACATTATTTCAGATTCAAACTGTCATAATAAAATACGACGAGTGCCGCATATTTTCAAGAGCTTTAAGAATTTATCCAGTATAATGCCAACTCTGCTTCAGATTGTCTATAAGTACAATCTAGGAAATTATTTGGTGAATGACGTAAATATCTCCCTGAAATAACTATACCTAACATTATCCCAGCACATAGTCGAAAGAAAATTAAAAATAAACGCTACCTCATGCAAATATATGATGGAGAAGAATAGCCTGAACTAAAAAAGAATGACTCAATGAAAGAGCATCTGCGAGGCCAATTAATGTGACTGACGAGGCAAATGAAAAGATTCCATCGTGAAAAACAAAAACCTCGCCATATTCAAAGGGAAGGGTGGAATGTGGAACATTTTAAAGGGTTCTACGGGAGGGGGACGGCTTAAAAGCGATCCCTCAGGCTCGTTGTTTGCTCGTATGTGCGCGTGCATATGAGAGAGTGGAGGCATAGGAGGGATTTTTTTACAGAGTAGAAACTTGGCAACGTCGGATGCGGCAGGAGGGATGTCTCTTATTATACGGGGACGATCGGTGGGTTATTGAGGGGTGGACGGATGGCGCGCGGTCCATGAGAGAGACAGAGGTCGAAAAAGGAACGGGGAAGGAGTATATGATGAGGGGGGACGAAGCATTAATGGAAAGAAATGCGGCGGTGTGCGAGGGCGAAGAAGTTTTTAGGGGATGTAAGAGCACGTTAACCGGAGGGGAGAGAAGGGGTAGGTACCCTGAGAGACTTAAGCGGGGTCGGCAGTGTTGTTCAGCAACAGCAAGGGGGTTGAGTCAACTTGCCGTGAGCTACCGCTCAGGGTTTGGTGATGTGATCCAAGCCCAAATGGTATAAATCAACGAAAACGTTATTATTACGATAAACGTGTCGAGAGTTAGCCAAGTCATGCCACACCGTGCATTACAGTTTAAATGAGATCGAAGTAGCTCCCGTAAATCACTACCCGAACAAACTCAAACTATGTGATTCGAGGAAAGTTCCCCGAAGATTCGCCTCAAGCACGACAGATAACAATTTGGAAGATTGCAAATTGAAGCAACCAAATTAATGACTACGTGACAGTATTGTAGTTCTTGCAGTCGCCTCAGATAGGTTACGAGAACAATAAGTAAAAAAAAAACGATGATTAAAAAATAGAATTTCGGCTGATATCAATATTAGGTCGATCTCGCATGCCCATTACAATTCCTGAAATCTCTGTAATTTGAATGGCAAGGTGTACATTTAGGACGAATTACGTCTCAAGAAAAAAATGATAGGGGTGCGCTCTGAACCTTAATTTACGCATACTTTTCCACTTGCATCTCAACTGTAATTCAAGAAGAGAGCAATGCACGAGTAGGTGTAATGACGCACGTGTTTACAAGATTTAAACTCTCCCCGTCGATGGTACTCTAGATGACCGAAATACATGTATAGGAGTCAAAATTCCTATTGCTTTTATTGCCTCTATAATGTTCTTTTCCGGACGTTTCCCGTCATAGCAAACAATTGCGAACCGCAGCAAGCAACATTCGTGAATCCGCCGTACGTTCATTTTTTTACGCCCGCGGAAAAACGATGACAATCGTCCGCGTGAGAAGAGATAAGACAGCCCGGAAAGAAGGAAGGCTCACCCGACGCTCCTCCAAGAGGGAGGAGAGACCAGACGAAATTCCGAAGTTGCATAAAAATCTATAGGGGATGTTGTCCGCTTCATTACCATGACAATAGGCATCTCCTCTTTATGAAGAATAAGCAGCCATTGTCCTCCGGGGGGTTCTTATCGCTTACATCCCCCCTTTCGTCCCCACTCGAACTTCCACCATGTCCCCACCCCGCCCGGTATCTCTTCCCCACTAAACGATGAGGAGAGAGAGAGAGAAGATGAGACACGCGATACGGGAGGAAAGACATTGGCCCTGGCCCACATTTAAAGGTGCACGAAACTAAAGGGAAAAAGACGGATGGGTTGAGTGGCGAAAGAGAAGCACCGCAGGAGTTACCAAGGTTACACATTTAAAAAATACTCCCAGAATTCCTGCCCCGGACGTATGTACAATTAGAAATACCATCCGAAAAGATAAACAACTCGGATATGAGTGAAATGGTCGGCAACGCCTCGGTAGGCGATATGAGTTTTGAGTTTTTCCCCATGTTGACGCTTGGTCGAAGATAAAACACCTGACATCCAATCCAAGCAACACGTTTTAATCATGTCGGCATAGAAATGCAAAATAAAAACTTCGAGGTGAGTGACCTCTCTAAAGAAGTTTTCCGCACTAAATCGAGACAATACGTGAACTGCATCGGTCCCGAACTTAACACTTCCAAGTCAAATTGAGCGATGGATCAGAAATTTTAGCGAAACGGGCATTGAAAAATGAATTTTCGCGGCAGAAGTACGAAATAACGCCTCCAAATCGCTTTTCAATCATCTACGGATGTGAATGAAGCCCGTCTTCGATAGGATGCCAGGAACATAAAAGGCCCCGCCTTGAGACAAAGATACAGCGAGGGCAAACCGTATATGCAGCGGAGAGGAGAAAAGCCAGGTCGAAGTAGGATCCGAGAAGGGTATTCGGCCTCCCACAACCACGGGAAGAGGGGAATGCATAAAAATTCCGCCTACATATCCTAAAGAAGAGGCGTAATTTATTGACGCTGTCAGGCAACAGAGGGAGAGATAAAGACAGATGAGGGTAGAAGATACCCACGGATAAATAAAAGTAAAACGACAATACTTCAAGGGAATGCCTTTAAAAGCATTTTGCCCCGAGAAATTTTCACCAAACTCGCAGGCTATATAGCCGAACGCCTTTTGATAACGTCTCCCTCCCCCTTTCTCCCTTTTTAAGCACCGATCATGTACGGCATGTCTAACTCTTGTCTACTCTGTTTCCAAAGACTCCGCTGACATCCACCCCCATTCCACATACTTAAGGTCTTAACGAGTCTAGATATCTTCTCTCCCTCTTTCGACTGGGGAGTGAGAATTCCTTTACGTGCGGCACTTGGGTCTCGTCGAGTTTATGCCCTCCTCTCTCCTCCGATTCCTCAGCAACTTTCATTTTACTTTTCCTTCAGCTTCCTTTCCATTCTCTCTCTCTTCCTTCATTCTTTCCTCACATGACACCAGTTCTAAAACCACCCCTCTCCAACAACTCTCAGAGAGCAGAGTCGAACTGCCTCCATCTATCTCCACACTCGCTTCCTTACTCTCCCTCCACATCTACCCCCACACACATCGCAGTCACATCGCTTGTCTCTTTGGAAGCCTGTTTACGAGACTCTCTCACGACTGTCAACTGGGCTTCCACCCTCTCTCTCCCTCCCCTACTGACTGCCACCCGTAACCCTCTACTCCTCCTACCTCCCCCATCTCCTCCCTCTCCGGGTCCACTTCATCCACTACTATCTGTGGCCTCCAATGCCATTCCAGCCTCCCTTTAAATACCGAGCACATACGGGTACCAGAGTGACGGGGTAAAGGATGGGTAGGTGGAGTAGGAAGGGCAGGTGTATGGGAGCACAGAATCCTTCAAAGTAACATGGCGTGCGATTAGCACCACGCATAAAATCAAATACTTCGTTGCAATGCCACATAACTCACTGTTTTGAGATGCAGTACGTCTACTGATGGTAGTGAGGGTTAAAATGGATCTGAAACGCTACATTCTGAAAATATGCCCCTCGCACAAGTACCTATTTCCAACATTATCGAATGCAAATGTGGATTGTACGTAAAAATGCATGCGATCAGGAAGTGGAAATATTCAACCATTTGGTAAACATTTCAGTAAGTCACATAAGTATTAAACTGCTAGGTAAATTGGCTTGCCACATTGTAACCACGCTACACAATTTCAACACTATCTAGTCCATAATATGCAAGCAAGTGCGCTGTTTTCCACCGTGAATGTAATAACTTGCCAAAAAAGCCTCTGAACAAAGTAACACATTTTGCAAAGACTGATGACATTTCACAATCTTTATATAAAAAACTATGAGACCAAGTTAAGGCCCAGCATCCAAGTTTATAAATGTGTAAGAGGCACTCACATACATTGTTCGGGTGTACATCTGTACACCTAAAGAGTCACAGTGACTCACCACGAAGTTAACTCATTAAGGATGAGGAGGAGGCTATTACCCCCCAATAACCTCCACTGTATCCGCCATTCCTTCACAACCCATACTTTCACATCCCAATGACATATTTCTCCTTTGTCTACCCCAGGAGCAACTTCCCCGGATTTAATCAAACAAAAGGTTTGGGACAGGAGAGAGCTCTAAACTCGTTACGTGATTGAAGGCATCCTTTCGTCTCGCCGTCGGCTTTCGTTTTTGAAACGCAGGGAGAATGACCGCGTAGCATTAACGAGACTCATCAGGGACGATGTGTCGGCAAGTCCTGATCCAGAAAGATGGGAATTTCACCAGAAGGGAACGGATGGAATTGGAGTACATGAGGAAATGAAGCAAAATAGAAAATGGTCGGCGGCCTTTGTTCTTGAGGGACAGCCCAATAGACATGCACTTCTTATTGGTAATATATAACGTAAAATAATGAAAAAAATAACGAAAATATATTATAGACTAAAAAATTGATTAAGAAATTATATTAGCTAGCAAACATTTTTACTTACGCATCTAAATGAATGAAGACGAAGAGGATTAAATGGCATTTTTATAGTCGTAGCAAGTGCACGTAAAATTACATAAAATCTCTCTCAATCCAAGTTTTCATGACCGCCGTGGACGAAGTAACATTAGGAATTATTTATATCGCATAAAACTTGATGTGCAATGAAATCAACAAATATCTAATCATGGTCATGTACTCAACACTGGATGAGTGGACGAAGAAGAAGATTATGCATTTGACCATTTTGTGCCATGGCCTTAACTGGCCAGAAACCCCATAAAACCTCTCAAAACCTGAGTTTTCATGAACTTGGCAGAGGGAGTAAACTTCAGAAGGCAGCGACCGAAGGAAGACATTCCCATACTAGTCAGAATGGGTTGTTGATACGAAGGAGTCAAGGGATGCTCCCTTCTCCACAGAGGGTGAGAGAGGAGGGGGAAAGTGATAAAATGAGAACTACGAGGGCCGAGATGGGGGCGCAAAGCGATGAAATGGGCGACAGCATTGGGAAGGGAGTGACGTATGGGAAAGCAGGATTGGAGATAAAAAGTTTTTTTTTTACTGACGTCTCAATCTTTTTTACTCAAATCTCTTTTCTTTTCCCCCTCTGGCTGCGCATCCGTCCGCAAAAGTTTTCGCTGCGTTCGATCTCTCGTTTGTCTGATGTATATGTGTCCCGTTTTACTTCCCGTATTCTTATTTTTTTCAATATTTCCACAAAGCTGCGATCATACCGAACCGATTGTGGGAAGTGATTCACGTGATGTGCGGGAAAGACGCAAATGCGAGTGAGCATAAACGTCGGGCAAACTCTTTGCTTTTACACTTACGGGTACGATGTAGCAGTAAAATCTGTAATGGCTGAGTTATCGAGAAAGTAAACACGGCACAAGGGTATCAAGAGCATGACACATGACTTACTATAGGGTAAAACTAAAAAAAAGGACCAGTTGTGCGGATGGAGATTGTTCTTCAGTAGCCATGCCAAACATTTTACTTTACTAGGGTATGCGTGCACAAAAATTGCGTAGTTGGCACTAGAAATACGCAACTCATTCCTAAATGATTGAATATTCCTTTCCAAAAATCTCTCATATTCTCCTTATTGCGTTTACCACCAAATACGATAGCCATTTATTGATTGATTGCGAACGCCGAATGGTGATGCGTTTATGATTTCACATCGCGGTCTGTGGCCGTACACTACATATTTTGCATAGCCTCACACGTATGACACATTGGAAGCACACTCTCAAAAGATAACGGAGAACAGAATTCGATTAAAGCGAGGACATCCATCTCCACGCGGTCGCTGCTTCCCTCCCCCCGAAAAATCCAGACGCAATACAACAAGCCTTGACGATCCATTTCGCTCATATCAAATTCCGAGCCGGCAAGCAAGCGAGCGAGCGACGTCGATTTTCAACGAAGAGACTGTAAAATATTTCAATTTCGCTACCAGGCCACGGAGAACGAGTTCCCGAACGAGAGGGGAAACGTTGGGACAGTGGGGTGTGTGGGGGAAGGGGGGGCAAGGGGGGTAGGACGAGCGGCTAGTAAAATAAATGACCATCGCCTAACTGTATCGCAAACACTCCCCGACGCGAACAAAATGACGGGAAGGGAGGGGAGAGCACGAAGGAGGGATGCGGAAGGAAGAAGACAATAAAGGGGAGAGAGGGAAGGGGGATAAAATAAAATAAGTCGAAACACACGCGCAAAACGACAAGAGTTAGAGAAAGACACTGAGAGGAAGGGATTTGTCAGTGGCAGCGAAGACGAAAAAGGAAAAAAATTACCAACGCATACACGTACATACCTATATATATTGGGTAGATGTGTGTGAACAATTATATTCTTCTGACCCACCAAGGCGACGGTCAAACATTTCCACTTTTTTTGTGAGGGCCCTCATTTTGTTTCTGGATTTCTGGATTTTGTTTTGATTAAAAATTTCCCAACCACCTTTAAAATTATGTTTCATAAAATGAAGGGCTTGGTTTTTCATTTAGCAAAGCAATATTTTAATTAATTTCAGGTTCATTATAAATTGTAAAAAAATCTAAGAACTTTATTTACTCTTTTCTATCACATTAAAAATTACGATAAACTACGGTTGACTCTACAATATCCCGGCTAAATCAAATATATGAAGAAAAAAAGCACGTGATTTTCCTTTTTTCACGCGTACAAAAACACACATGAATGCACACATACATATATTTGCCGGGTTTTGCAGACAAAAGGAGATCGAGGAGAAGAAACAAAAACGAAAGTGGTCCCATCCGGTCCAGAAGTGCGTGTGTGGAGGGTACAGGAGGGGTAGGGGAGGGAGGGAAGGAGGAGGTTTGGTTTTGTATGGAAAGACGATGATGCTGGGAGGGAGGGAGAGTAAAGTGAGTGAGGAGGTGGAGGAGAGAATGGACCGGCTCGGGAAAAAAGTGGTGTGAGTCTCCACAATCAAAGAGGGGGAGAGGGAGACGGACTTGTCGGTTATGGATGCTGCAGAGAGAGAGATGTTGGTTGGGGTGAGTGAGAAGGGGAGGGGGGAGAGAATGCGATGAGAAAGTAGCGGCGAGACGTTAAAGAGTCGGTCGGAGGCGGAGAGGAGAGAGAGAGTCTGGGGTCCAGGGTTGTGGAAAACGGAAGAGGGGGTAGGTGGGGGGAGAGAAACAGGAGGAGGAGGTAGGAGATGATGATGATGCTGCGAAGAAGGTAGGCAGATGGGGAGGGGGTGTGCTTTCCCGAACACACTGAGAGGACCGCCCTCTCGCGCCCTCTTACTTAGAGATTGGTGTGTGTGTGTGTGCACGGTCGCCCACGGATTGAGGTGGTGGAGGTTAAGAGACGAACTGGTCGCCCGTAGCAACAGCTTTGTTTTTTTTAGGGTTCCTCCTCTCTCTCTCCCGAGGCGCACATAGCCTTGGGCATTCTCTCTCCTTCCACATCTCAACACCCCCCCCTCTTCCTTCGCCAGAGCCGCCTTTCCGCGGCCAGTGGGAAAAGGGGAGAACAATGACCAGAGGAAATGAAGGGGTTGCGCAGAGTCGATGAGGAGGGTAGGATATCCCCGGATCGAACGCAGCGAACGAAGATTTTGATTGATTTCGAGCGAGCACTCGATAAAAACAAAGGTGCATCCGCGTATGACTCGAAGGGAAGGTTAACAGTGGGTTGAACGGACGGAATAAGTATTCGAATTGTCCCCCGAGATACTCCCCGTGTGGGATGCATCCATCAAAGTGGCGCTTGGAACAGATTAGCCCACCGTGGGAGGCTAGTTCATGTGCATTGAAATGGGCAACACTTAAAAATTCACCGGAAGCAGCAACGGTTTAAATGCAACGGAGATGACGGGGTTGGCAGCCTGGAGGGGAGGACATCCCGGTCGAACGAGGCGACCGAAGAAATTGATTGATTTTCGGTGAACGCTTAAAAACGAATGTGCATCCACACATGACTCGAGAGGAAGGTTGCATTGGGGTGAACGGACTGAAAAAGAATTCAAACTATCCCCTGAGGCTTCTCATGAGATGGCAGGTAGAAACTGAAATTGATCATCTTGAAACTGAACAATACTTAAATATTCATTGCAATAACTGAGAGTTCCGGAATGGCATTTTAATGGGAAGGTCAATAGATTATCTCGATCCCAATCCCAAAATTTTCCCTTGATAAGAAGACCGAGTGCCATTTGGCTGCATGACACTTTGCGGACGAGTTTTCCGGAACTATGAACTCAAATCACCAAAGCACACAAAATAATTAATACTAATTGATACAAAAACGAGCACTTTTATACCGTTTCAAGGTTATGAACATCGGAGTATTTTTATTAAGTAACTAATAAATAAATAGATTGATCTATTCATCAAAAATTGAAACAAATTATAGTTAAACTCTCATTGATTCACGTAGCCACGAAGTGTGCTATCTCGTCAGCAAAAATACAGACTTGCCCACTAAGGCGCCAACGACCACCTCAGTCCAAGCCTACGACGAAAAATAATAAGACGCACTACTAATAACATCCCCATTAAGCAAATGCAAAAGCATTAAGCATAGAGAGGAAGGAGGACAATGAGCAAACAAATGAGAACCACTGAGCGAAGAACGTCATCAGACCACCACGCGATCAAAAAGACCGGAAAGGATGATTTGTGGAAAACCCCTCAATCACGCCGGGAGAGTGAATTGGTCGAAAAATAAATGAGACCCTTACACAAGCTTTTCAAGGTGCTCATGAGAGAGACGCGAGCTTAACTTCCCGGAAATTTCGCGAAAATGTCAAGGGGAGGAAGGCAAACAAAGTTTGAAAGGGGAAGGGGCTGTGATTCTTGTCGAGTGGCAAGGAAGGATGAGTACAGTGGGAACAATTGACAGGCGTGAGAGAGGAGAAAAAGGAAAAAGGAGGAAGGCGTATTCAAAGTACGAGTTGAATTTTTTTTCGTGAAAATATTTTCCTGCGTATGTCCGTGGGATATATGGCGGAAAGGGGAATGGAGTTGAACTGGGGGGGGATTTGGGTCGGTTGATTGATGGGGAGTGACTGAATTTGTACCAAGCACGACGAAGTTCTCCTTCCCAACCCTTCCCCCTTTCTTACTCCCCTTCTCCCTTCAACACTCCTCCTAATCCCTTTCCCTCCACCCCCAAACTCAAACCCTTTTAAATATTCCACAGTCTACCCCCACACAAGAGAAACACGCTATATATATAAGCCACAATAAACTCGACACAAAGTACCTCTACCCCCCCTGACCCATTCCTCTTACTTCCTCCTTATTCCGCTGTCACCACAGCCATTCCTCCCCTCCCACAAACTTTACCAGTTGTGAGAGAAAGAGTGGGGGTCGGAAATAAAGAAAAGAAAAATGTCTGCAAGGAACTCAACGAGGCGGGGCATTGAAAAATTTCGGTCCGACACAAATCAATTACCAACCTACCAAAACAATTTGAAGGTCTGATTGAAACAAAAATGAGCGTTACCCGACAAACCGTGTTGCTAAACTAAAATTGCAAACTGTCTCGTGAGAGAACGATGCAAAGAGTATACTCTGAATGGGAGATGGGCTGTAAAATGATCCATGCAAGAAATTAAAACTCGACGAAACGTTTTTAAGCACCAATAACGAACACAGATTTAGAGCCCTTTAAATCTGTGCTGACTCAATGATTGGAACACAGAACAGCTGTAAATCGACCAACCGAATGCTCTACAGAACATAATGAAAATAGGGTAAAAACGCCTCAGTATGATTTAAATATATACTCTAAAGCGGGAATGTAAAACGTTCCCAGTGGTATGTTTTTCAAATAAAGTTCTTTAAGAATACGAGACAAGAGCGTTGGGCAGACAGATATACGTCGGAAATTTTGCCGAGGCCATTAAAATTAAAAATCGACCCACGATGGCGATGCGATGAATATTATAATAACCACGTAGGTTTTTCTTTTCAAATTAGTGGCAATTCCTAAGATCAAATCACGGATGGAAAACAATGGGGGAAGGTAACGGTGGAAAACCTTGGGTAGGCTAGGACAGGAAACGTTGAGACGACACCGGGGGAACCTGAGGGCATCTCCGTTTTAATGGTCGGAATGTCAAAAATGAACGTGGTTGAACGACCTCGGACGTGAATCCATACATCTCCGCGGAAGAAGAAAAAAGAGTGTTGCGATGAAGAGGAACTCTCGAAAGATGGAACTTTTCCATCCCGAGGAGACTAGTCGCAGCTCACAGTGCGAAAACAATGAAAATATATTGATCAAGTTCTGGGTAAGGCCGAGCAATATACGTTGAAGTTTTTAAGAGGGCGTCGACTGCGGAGAAAACGTTGTGATATCTCTCTCCAGGAATCGAACCAAGTAGGGAGGAGGGTTGCTCATTTGCTCATTTTTCCCACACCCAAACTGATTCCCTCATTCTCTCCCCCCCCCCCCCCTACACTCTCGCAGGGCAGCCAACTACCCCGCCTCAACACCCACACATATACCACCCTCTCGATGTTGTGGGACGGTAAGGCGGATCTAATCGCAACGAGACGGCCTTTTGAAAAAGAAGGGTTTGCCTCTCTCTCTCCTTCGCCGAACGTGGGAACGTCTTTTCAACGGGAAGCAAAGAGCCCGAATGCTTTCTCGCGAAAAGAGAGCTCCCCGAAAAATATTGCAACCAGAGAGGGAGAGTGAGGTGCAAGGTGAAATACGGAGATTTTTTTCTTCTTTTTTTTCTTCCTTCCAGCTGCGCGTGAAGAAGAAAACTTTCGCTTCGTTTACATCGGCGATGTAAGACTAGAGCCATATTGGACGCGTCGGCAAACATTATTCTGAGAGAAGGTTGAGGCTGACGTCACACGAGGGACTTTTTCGCCTGCGTTTTCCCACTCACCCTCTGGATGCTGCTGATCGTTCTTCGTTCCTTGTCGCTCAACGTAAGTTGCTGGAAATACTTCTCTAGGTCACTTTTCAGTGCCATCACGAGCTATTAATGAAAGCCTTTATGCGTTCAGCATTTATGCGTAGAGTTTCTTGGAAGAGAGAACATTAAAAATCAGTGTATCCTAATGTGGCAAAGATTTATACAACTTCCGCTGTAGCAAACATTATTCAAAGACAGCTTCCAGGATAAATAAAAGGAGATTAAATTCAGAGCATAATACGATGGGAAAGCTTTATAACAAGACTTCCTACCGGTAGAAACATCTCTACCAATAGGTGAGCCTGAGCCTGTGATTTGAGCTGGACTACGGATTCTCAGATGTTTAATAGGGAACGTTTAGGGAGATACGATGAAATATAAACAACCAATTCCACAATAACCTGTGCCGCAGCATTCGAGGCTGTTGGAAAGTGGCGAACTTCAGTGTAAGGCCGCAATATATTAGGAAAAATTAACTCTACACTGGAGATACATGACCTTTTCCATTGTGCAATGAAAAATTGATCGCCCATGTGCAGTCGAACCAACATTTTCTCGCCAAGCAAGTCAGCTGGTCTTCACGCGCAGGGAGGTGCCCTAAAATGAGCATGCACTCTTTGAAAAGCCTGTCAGCGGTGAAAGGAAGGCGCATTTTATCCGACATTCACGCTCTCAACAATACGATCCGCTGCCATTAAAGAGAAAGGAAGCGCATGCAAGCGGTTATCCTGTGCCCATTGCACTTCATTACTTTGCGTAGGAGCTCATATCGGCTGCATACCTTCTCGAATGGCGAGCCAAGACGTATGAATTACGACTCCATGCATATTCAAAGATCCAATGCTCACTCGGAAGTGGAGGAATAACCCACAATTAGGTCGAATGAACATCGACAAAGCACGACTGTTACCAAAGAGGTATATCCGCAAATAGTCAAAAGTAGCTAACAGAAGAATCTCAAGGGGCGAATATTTTAATAGATTCCTTATATTGCGATCCTATGTTTCAACGATATGATCATTACCAAAGCGTGTTTACTACCACTAAAAACACATGAAATTTTGTTGGGTTCCGCAATGGTGACCCAAAATATTAACTGTGTAAACATGAAACTGCGGTTGAATAGGCTTAAAGGTTAATGTTAAACATGTGTTCTGAAGAAGCTACATAAAAAAATATGGGGTGAAGATAGGATCTTTTGAGCATCACACCATGACTTGATTCAACAATGGGTGGTATACAGCCTTCCGCATTGAGTGAGAAAGAAGCACGCCTTGATGCAAGTAAAATCGTAGATCTTTCCCACGCTGTGAATTTTCATCCGATGAATCCGTGCTGAAACCCATGCTAGATAACGACTTCCTATCCGCGCCATAAAGGACAAAGGCCGCGTGGCCTAGACATTTCACTTCGCCTAACCAATTCCCTCTCCCCAATCGTCTAGTCACGTCCAAGCGAGAGGAGTATGGAAGGGGTGGTGTTGCAGTTAGCACAGAAGGGCCCGCTCCCCTCCCCTGTACTCCCCCCCTCCCCCGCGTACCCCTTTCCGCCACAGCATCCAGTGTGTACCCATCATCACCGGCCACTTCCCCTCACACCATCTCTCTCCCCTCCACCCCCAACCTCCTCCTGCCGACTTCGCGACGACCTTCCTCATCCAACAATGCTCACTCTCCCTCCCTCCCTCCCTCTCCCGGCCCCAACAATCCCTTGAGGGCATTTACGGAATGGAGCCTCCCTCAACGCCTTGGTCGGCCGGAAGCTGTGAATTACATATTCCATTGGGAGGAGGTGGAGTTGGGTAAGTTAGGACTGAGGAGGAGGAAGAAGGAGAGAGGAGAGAAGAATAGTGATGGATGAAGGCAAGAAAGGGAACGGGTGCTTAAAAGCATCGCTCTCGCTGCTCACGCGTTTGGTAATCACATGAAAGGGCATATGCGGGCAAGTGTGGGCGTATGTATAGTAATTAGCACGCAAATGACACAAGGAGGAAGATAGATGAAAGGATCATTAACCCATTTCGTCCCAACGTTGCGAAAACGCAACATTTTCTTTGCTGTTTTTTTACATTGGTTCTTATATTTTATGATAAATTATTTTAATTGTTATACATATATAGATGTTATTACTTCTTATAATATTTTTTTGAATAATTTTTCCCTATCAGTGATTTTTTTATTTGCTTGGCAACTTGTTCTTTCCTGTGCGTTTTCCGAGGAGCGTTTTCATTATTTTTTTTCTTCTAACATTTTAGAGATATTTAATCGTTTAGGTGATTAAATAACACAACAATGTATCTTCAAAGTTCATTCACGAGATGAAGTAATTATTTTTTATCTAAAACTATATTTTCTTACTTGCGCGTTAATGTTGCGAAAACGCAACGTTGGGACTTAGGGTGTACAAATGTATTCGTTTCCCATTCCAGTGAATTTTGGGACATAGCTGCATAGGAATCTTCAATAGCTTTGCGGAGTGAGGATTTCAAATGGGAACGTAACTTTTGTTAGGTCGATGTCAAGTACAGCAGCAAGCATTCATTCTCAGATGTTGATCATATACATTTAGTACTACATCTGTACTTGGAGACACGTTTTACGTTTCACTTTAGTAGGAACTTATTTACCATTTATCCTCTCACTCTGAATGCCCATGTAAAACAATTAACTGACATTTTATCGGTGCTCGAGGAACTAAACTCTGAATAATTTGGAAGAAGGAAGTTTTCCTGATGCTGTGATCATTCCACCAGCAGTAGATCCCTTCACTGATGCAGAAGACATAGACGACAACGAAATGGATCTAGATGACAGAGCCGGAGAGCTTCTGAGTGATGTAGCGGGGACAATTGAACTGCACCACAGCATTGACTTAGTACATAAAGAGACTCAGACATTCACAGAGAATGATTCAGAAGCTCCTGTCTTGGAGAAAAAACCTCCAATATGGGCGAGACGTATGCCTAGGTATGAATTATTCACTCAGTGCAACGAAGTAGAATCTCGAAAGAAGTTAAAATGTTCATTAGGCAATTTGACCCCAATTAAATCCTTTCAGTTGTTCCTTTTATGAAAAGGTGATGAATATGATAATATCCTATTCAATTAAATATTCTATGGATAAAACTACCATGGTTTTTAAATTAATCGCAACAATCTCAGATAGTTTTTTGGCATTCTCCTTTTGACAGGGTATCATACTCTATATCAGTCCCGATTTTATTGAAGCTGAGACCCAAATAGTGTCAAATTTTTCAGAGAAGCTTTATCCTGTATTAGATTTCAACAAATAAAGAAGTACCTTCATTTCTCCTGCAATGACACCCTTGATTTGAATGATAAGTTTGCAAAGATTCAGCCACTATTAAAAAAAAATCCATTAAAATCTCATCCAATTCGGAATCTTTTCACGTAACATCACAATAGATGAGCAGGTGGTACCTTATTTTGGACGTAAATTATGTAAAATGTTTATTCGTGAGAAGCCTATTAGATTTGGGTTTAAGCTGTGGTGCTTGGCATATTCGTGTGGCTTTCTCTACCAATTTCATCCATACTCTGGCGCAACTTCTAAACCAAATGACGGCCTTAATCTTGGAGAAATAGTGGTAACAAATTAGCTAAGCGTTGTTAAAAATCTAAAGGATCACAAAATCTATTTTGACAATTTATTTACTAGCCATGCACTACTGTCAATCCTTTCACACAAGGGTTTCTTTTGCCACTGGGACTGTACGGGAGAACCGGGTTTCCGATTGTCTCTTGAAAGCAACCAAAGACGAGAGATTTGACAAAAAAGGTTCGTATGACTCAGCGCTTGACGAATCGAACAAGATATTCGTGATACGATGGCATGACAATTTCGTAGTCAAAGTGGCAACTAATGTGGGAATGCTAAAGCCTTTAGTAAAAACAAAATGGTATAACCGCAAAACGAAAAAAATGGATTCAATACCCCAGGAAAATGTAATTAGTGACTACAGCAAAAGAATGGGAGGTGTAGACCTTCATGATAAAGCATTATCGAATTATGGAATTAAAATCAAAGGAAAAAAGTGGTAGTGGCCCCTTTTTACAAGCACTCTGGATAGTGCAGTGGTTCATTCACGGAAAATTTACAAAATATCTGAATCTAATGTAAGACTTGGTGCTTTCCTGGGGCACGATGTGAATAAATTCTTCACTGGGTTTCCCACTAGGTGAGATGTTCAGCCAGAGCCGACGTTTCAATGGCTAACTCTGCCATCGTCCTCAGGGCGTTGAGTGACGCTGGCAGAGTTAGCCATTGAAACGTCGGCTCTGGCTGAACATCTCACCTGCTGGGAATCCCGTGAAGAATTTATTCATATCTGAATCTAACATTTCCCTGGTGAGTAATAGATTTTGGTACTTTATTTGTATCAAAGCGAGAGAGGAAAACCTGCAATAACTGATAACGGAGATACGGAATTAGAAACAGAAAACTTCGAACAGCTGTTTGTGAAGACCATCACACGGAAATCTACCAGTATCTATAAGATTGGACAATATAGGACACATAATAGTGCATAATGATGAACATAAAAGGAAGAGGTGTAGAATGTGTCATTCGCAAACAGTATAACAGTGCAAAACCTGTAAAGTGCCTGAACACACAAATTGATTTGAAGATTTTCATAAAAATCAGTGAAATAAAATGTAACAACATATTTTCCCACATATAAAGAAATACGTTTAAACATTAAGTAGTTGTATTTCAAAATATAGTGAAGATAAATAAATATATACAATATTAAAGTGGTAAAAACACTGTAAAAAATAATAAATTTGAAAAGCCTGCTGCACTCTATTTCTGATACCCCTAATTCCCAACGTTGCGAAAACGCAACATTTTATATTATTTAAATAGAAAATGTTAAAATTTTAAAAACAGATTTGTAACCATAATTGGGACTCATGCGATTGAGTTCACCAAATATTTCAACGGAAAAGTAATTTTTTAGGGCTCGGGACTTAATGGGTTAATCAAGAACTGGCTATATTAACCTTGCCTCTTTCGCGGTTCAAAATTCATCATGACTAAGGACGATAGCTGTGAGTTAAATCCCTAGTTAGAATGTTTAATGAGTGCTAAACAACTCATTGGACATACTAACCATTAATAATTACTAGCCAATTACTCCGAGTGACTTCAAATGATATAATTTTTTTCAAAGTTTTCCATTGTAGCACCACTTTCTCGCCTCCAAATCTATTAACAAATCGAGGAAATTTGGAGTATCGTTGGAAAAAAACAGCCGAATTACATGGAAAATGTACAGCAGGCATTTATCATCATAACTACTAATACTAATTATCGAAAAAATCCTAGGCAACATGATAGTGAGTTCGGTTGGCCGGTGAATATGACAGCGTAACGGATGCACACAAACTTGACAGACTGACTAAACCTTCCGAGGTCACCGATGGGAGGTCTGGTTTTGAAAATACACAAAGCGATCGACTCGCGAAGTTTAGAACCGGATCGTTGCAATCCGTTGGAACACGGATAGCGACAAAAGGAATTCCCCCAACCCTAATGAGAAGACAGGATATTATATGGGTACTCCTCAACGCATGGCAAACGGCTTGGCTAGTGGATTTGAATGAATAGGTTTCTAAAACCTTTATGTTATCTCAAACTATAGAACGCAAAAGTACGGATTCGAAAACCAAGGTGACAGTTATCAATAGAAAAACCCCAGAAGCACATTCTCAAGCAGTAAAAACAAGATGGATTTTTAATAAATCATGGTTTCTATATATATCCAAATATATTCGACATTAGCCGGAATTGAGTAGGAAGAAAGGATTGGTTTTTGTTTAAACTCATTAAAGAAGGCATTCAAGAACGCTGAGAATTATGAAAATACAGAATTACGGTTTCAAAAATTACACATCAGCTGTTAGTTTAAAAATATGTTCCCCTTTGGCAAGTATCACGTAACTTACAGATACGGAAAATGTCGACACAGTGGCCCACGACGTTAAATGCAGATCTTTAAAACCCCATAGGGAAAACACGTCCTACCGCGGGGAGGGCAATCCAAATGAATGCATTAAACCACGCGCGACCTTCATCCGGTCCCGAGGGAGACAGACGGACACCCGAAATCCCACCACCCCCACCCGGAGGCACATTTGGCGATTGGCCCCATCCCACACTCCCACATCCGCCCTCGCAATGAGGAGACGGCGGTCGTGCCACGCGTGTTTCTCCCAACCGACTCACCCCACACACTCATAAACCAACCACGTTACCCTCACACACACCAATTCCAAAACCCACCCCATTAATATGTATGTAAGTATTCCCAACACCTAAAAAAAGGCTTCTGGAATCTGCTATATTCGCATCGAAACTCTTCAGGACCGGGCGCAAAAAAAAATAAAATTAAGAGAAATTTGGTTCGTTCATTTTGGATTTCTGCGATATAATTATACTTTTTTAGCAACAGTTTCGCCGGTTCCGCCGTGCCGTATTTTGCCGGCTTCGTTAGGCTTTCTAAATCAACAACCAAAAATAAATAAACAAACTTCGGCGGTTATTATGTACCATGATTAATCAGTACTTACACTTACCAAAATTACTGAAACAAACTTTGAGAAAGTTACCAAAATTAAAATGAACTGCGAAAATCTACGAAAAAATTAAGAGAATTGTTCATTTTTTCTGGTAAAGCGAAAGGAAGAAGTAAGAGAGAGGGTGAGGGACAGAATTGGGGATCCTAGAGCCTTTAAGGGTACGACCAAAAAGAAGGGTTGGTTTGGTGGGGCAAGGGAGGTTGGGGAGGACGCGACAATCTGCTTGGAATTGGGTTGGGGATATGTCTGGAGAGGCTCGGAGGACGTTGCCGGGGTGGATGCGGAGGGGAAGGACAACGTTTTCTGAAGGGTTGGGGGATGGGGAGCGCATTTGTCGTAACGGAGCCGGGGGATGAGGGTAGTTAGGGTAGGGGTCCGAGGGGTAGGCCAGCCAACGGGCACCGAAGTGCCTCTCCCTGTTTGGGGAGGATAGGGGAAGTGGACGCGATTCAAATTCAAATATCGCCCGGGCACATATTCGGATGTCTACGTCACGCGTTCTGGAGGCTTGATCTCCTTTAAAAATGGAGTAGTCGGGCCAACGAATTCATTACAGACGAGAGAATGCATTCCTCCCCCCTTATTCAATTCCCTTGCTTTTTAAACGTCTTCGTTTTTCATTTTTATATCGCCCCAAGGATCTTCTTCTACCCGGACTTTTAAATGCCAATATATATGATAAAGCGAACGCATCTGCCGAGGGCGCTGAGAGCATGTCCTTCGACTGTGCCGGGCTAAGTGCACGTGGCATGAGAGAAAGGGGGGGTTGGGTAACGCAGTGCAAGTCTCCGTGGCTGGTAACTACGTCGTTCGCTTTCCATACAAAGCGCATGGTATAAGGAAAAGATAAATGTAACGAAACTCAATTATTTTGGAGCCTTCGTAAACAAAATGTTGAGCTCTTAAACTCTCTCTCTCTCTCCCACAAGCATAAAACCAGGCATCGAGAAAACAGAAAATGAATGATATTCATACATTTAACGACCGGTTAATATACAATTTTTAGCGTTTAAGTACCTCTAAAAAAACGAAAAGTCATCCCGTACCTACCGTCTGTAAAATAAGTCCACACACCCGAGTTTGAGAGGTCATATCTCCTGATAAAGGAAACTGATTTTAATGCAACAAAATGCTAATAGCTAGTTTAGTTTTACGTTCAATAGCTAGTTTAGTTTTACGTTCAAACTTTCAGCCCTCCCTGCACTTGTACTGATTTTTGTTTGCAAAAAGTCACTGCTTTTGGTGCTTAAAAACGGATTTCTCGTGTTTGAACGCTTGTTTTTTTTTAGTAGTACAGTCTTCTTATTCATGTAAACTTGATTAACTAAGAAAGATCACGGACGAAAACAGTTCCAAATGTGAGATGGCGTGGTTATCTCTTTGCAAGCACCCCAAACTAGATAACCTACAGGAAGCAAGACTGCGAGCCGAAAGCAAACAGTGGGGAAGACTAACGGTCTTTCTTTCACATAGGGGGATAGAATAGATAGGATCCTTGCGGATCAAGTTTATGAGAGTTATCGACCTTCATGCACGGATAAAATAACCGTCAAGAGCGCCTGAGAGAGCAAAATGCAACGAGTTGATCGGATGGGGTATATGCATTACCTATACGAGCGAGTCTCGCGCGCACAGTCCAATAACCACCCCCGATACCTTCCCCCTCGAGCAGGTCACGTGATTTAAAGCCCCTTTCCACCTACCACCATGGTCCCCCTTCCATCGTACCAGGGGAGCCATGTGCACCCTCTCCTTTAAATCCTCCCTCCAGCTAGTCCCCCCCATATCCCATCCCACTGTCCCCTCCACGCAAGCCCAGCCTCGTTTTTTAACGGTTTTTCCACTCATTGTTATCAAGTTGGCTGCCTCCGGGGGCGACCAAGGCGAGTCGGAGGAATACAAAGATACCAACGCCATCGTGTGACGTTACTGCCTCCGCCTTTTTCAGGCGTTGAGGTCTCCGAAGGAAGCAGCTCCCGAAGGGACGGAGCGTCGTCATGCGCTAAACGATTATGAGTCGGTATGAATTAAAGCCGGTTGAGCTTTGAAGAATAAGCGGTATAGAGGGACAAAATAATACCAGCATGGAAGGCGAGGCGTTTAAAATCCATTCGTGTTCAAATTGCTCAGGGTACGGAAAGAATAGAATTAAATCCCTGGAATGACACGAAGATGAATGATATGTGACTAGAGATCCTGGTTTTACAGTACCGCATTCTGTTAACGACGACCGAAAATTCAAATTGTTCATAAATAGCTTTTTATAGCGTGAGTAAAATGCCTACTCTAAGATTCATGCTTACTTTGTCTACGTTAAAATGAAAATTAAGACCCTGTACTTCCATATAACTTTAATGGAGGCGACCGCGGTATTGAAGCCATCTCGTCGTAGGCAAGACAAGATCTAAATTTGATACGATAAGGAATACGAAGATACGAAGAGTGAAGGCCATGGATATTAAATTTATTATGTGGACTCCATGGATAAGGCTTACTAGCCGGCCGTACCAGTCGTACTAATAGATATAATAAAACAAGGACATACAATAACGTCGAAATTATTGCCACGTCTTGAAAATTACATACGCGAATGATTATAAACAACTGTAGAGTTAAGAAATAACGTGCAAAATAAAAATTACATAACTTAAAGCGCAGTGGGTGCAATCTCAGAAAGCTCTCGCCCGGAGACAAGGAGCACACTAATTTGCCACATTTTCGACCCGCTTCCGAGATCACGGGGGGAGGGAGACACTTTCAAAGGTTGGCACCACCACCGCCATCGTCGCCGGCGACGACGACTACAACGCATTCGCGAAACTCCATTTGCACGACAAGTTCTTCAATGCACGCGTCCCACCACGTCTACATCCGGGACAGATGGTCCGGCCCCTCTTCGCCGCCAACCACCTCCACCCTCTTTTCTATCGCCCCTTGAAAAAAACCTCTCGAGGGCGGGAAATGCAGTCTTTGAAGCCGACCTATAGAGGAAGAATTGAGGGAGGGGAGAGCGGGATGGGGGGGGGGGGAGGGCGGAAGAGAGGAAGAAGTAAGAGGTGGCAGTGGTGCCTATGTGGGAGGGAAGTGGTGTTTGGAAGTAAGAAAAAAATTTGAGCGAGAAAGTAGGAGAGAGAGAGATATAAAGGCCATTTCCCCTCTCTTCTTCTTCACCCGGGGGTCTTACACACAGCCATTGTGTGCCCTTTCACATCTCACGGCTAAAAAACCGACAAAACAACCCTTTGCTTAGCGCGAGCGTCTTAGGGCGTCTCCGAAGGCCCTTCAAAAGGAGTTTGAGGGCTAGGTCGAACCTCGAACCTTGGGCCGATTACGTTACTTACACCTGACAGCAAGAGCGAGAGAGTCTCTTCATGTAACAATAATTACGAATTTGCTGGAAACCAATCTTATCCTAAGAGCTGAGAGCAATTTAAAAAATTCTATCGTGCCAGAGATAGGACAAAAAGTTAAAATTCCGCTCGGATTGTAATACACTGCATCTATAACTAAAGGTGCACTAAACGCTGTTGAAATACAGTACAAAGAAGGTCAAATATCTCAGATGCGCATAAAGACCATATTAAAATATGGTTTGGTTTTGGTTGATATTCCTTCTTCTATCATTTTCGCTCGCGATGGCTTATAGACGGCCAAAAGAATCATAAGACGAGTAATACCTACTCTTCTCTTCTATCACACCTTCCTCCCAGCAACACACCAGTAGGGAGCAGGAAAAAACAGGAAGGGCATTCATTTTCATTTTATCCACCGGTTAGCAACAATGACAGAGGTTGGAGAGAGGAACCCGCAGATGGTTCGACGGTGGTGACCCGGGCGTTTAAAGGGCTCGCAACACGAGACGATTCCGATCGACGAGGGCAACCTCGTCGACACACGATTACCCATGTAAAAATTCTTGCATGCAAAATTCATGACGGATCATCCCATCGGATCCCTCCTCCACCCGGAGACGACGGATTCTCTGGTTTATTTATAGCGGGCGCGGCGCAAAACTATTTCCGATTTGGATCGGCGATTAATGCCATTTGGACTGGAAGCAAACACTTTTCCGAAATGGTTATTGGAATGGCATTCGAGCGAAAATTCAACAAAAGGAAAGGATTTTACACCACGCATTCCCCTGCCATGGGATGAACACTTAAGAATCAAATTATTTACAAACAATGCTGACCAACAGCTACAGCATGCACTAAAGCGTAACAAGAACACAGTCACCTGAAATAATCCTTATATTAGCCCCTTAGAAATATCAAATAACCCTTAGCATGTGAAAAACTCGGGACTGAGCAAGACTGAGATGATACATTAGACTCGATTAGAAGGGATTAAAACCTTCTAAAACCAAGACAAACGATGGAAGGCAATAAATTGATTGAGATACACTGCTTTAACACGAAAGGAATAGGTTTCGTAGCTCTCATCTGTGGTCTTAACATCGGGGAGGCCTAGTGAACCGCGGTCTACGCTGCTATGTCATCAACGCTAAGGCTAACTAGTCAATACACGAAAACTCCCACGGGAAACACCAGACGGGGTTCCACCCCTTGTCCAAACATCCACTTGAGGGAGGCCAGCCAAACTAGACGCACGCTCCAACACCGGCGGAGGTTACAGCACACGCCGGTCATGGATGAGACGCGTGTCGCCCATATGGAGTTGCACGTGCTTCGTCTCCGAGCCGTGTTCTCCCCTCACAGCTATGGGTATTCCACCAACAGCACACTTCACATCCACTTTTCCCACGCCACATATCACATGAGTCAAACGAGAGCAACACACATATCATCACAATCTTCTGTCGTATCATTGAGTGTCCTTGACAAATCCTCTCGTGGCCTAATTTACACGACTCGTGGGAGACGATATATGTTGATCTATGCCACCACTAGAAAGAGAGGTGGGGTACTAGTGAAGCCGAACTCGCTTTGTTGGCTTCGTGAACGTGATACCATCTATCATGAGGGGCAAAATAAAAATCGACTTTTCACGGAGAAATGATTTTGAGGCATGATACGGAAAACATCAAAAGGGTATTGATAAAGCCTTCCATAGTTTGTCAAATTGGTTGAATTCAGGCTTGAGTTTCATTAAAGGGGATATTTAAACCTTATTCGTTCACATGACCCAATTTTTTCATAGTGTAGCGATTGTATGCCATTTTTGGAATACTCCCATGATGCAAGGAGAAAAAATGTCGTAATTTTCAACTTGGGGATTTATTATTGCCAACCGCCGTTTTGGCTACTTAAGAGCTACTGCCAAGGGTATGACACAAACATATCTGTTGATTGACATAACATTGCAACCATTTACGTATTCAGACATCGAAAAGGCAGAATATTGTTCAATTTGTGGACTGAACCAAATAGGTATCTCGCGTGAAGAATGAACAATATTTATTTTATTTACAACGCGACATCATCTTCACGAAAGGTGACCCATTTAAACGGCTGCGTACACAACGTCAACGTAAGCAATACCTGACTCACTCTGTTGCACTTGAAACACGAATGAATTGGATAAAAAGAGTACTCACCGGCCACGCGAAGTCGAACCGGAATACAATGGGTTCTTCGAGGATTCCGCCGTCGCTGTGGGCGTTGTTGGCCACGGAGAGGTCGACGGTCGGCGTGAGGAAGGATCCAAAGATGCACGGCGACGAGCTGTCTATCCTCGCTTGGTAGTGCTTGAGGCAGATGCGGAACCTCGCCGTACAGTCACATGACGGGTCCCTGGGAACGGATTTGCAGCACCTCATGCTGTCGGCCGAGAAGGAAGAAAGCTGCAGCTCAAACACTCCCGACGCGGATGCCTGGTGGTGATGATGATGATGAGAAGAGGGTGAAAGAAATTTATAAAATTAATATTACGCTAATTAGTAATAATGCGCCAGCTTTAAAAAGATTTGTTGGCATCAACATGGTGCGTGATGGAAACACTCGCAGGCTCTGCGTTTTCATATCCCCGGAGAGATAATTGCAATGCAACGCAATTGAAATATATTATAATATGCCAAGTAGCTCAAAATAATGAAGCATTGCTTAGTGTAAAAGCTTTCCGGACCGTATTAACTCAATAAAAATGTATGAATCACAGCTGAAAGAAACTACTCAATGTCCAAGAATAGTTTACACTATGATTCCCAACTTTAAACAAATTGAAATCAATATGAAATTTATTTAAATGTTAACAGTAAGCGCTTAGAGCACAGAGCATCATACATATTAAATCTATTTAATATAACAAACAACTTGTACATGGAAAGTTCTCATATAAGGGATAAAACCATAGCGAATGTTATAATGTGTAAAAACATTCAGTAGACGAGCCGGCATACCAGGGAAATGACAAATGAAAACGCCAACTTTTCAGTGAAATACATCTGCATGAACGGCTACTTAAAAATATAAGGCAATGGACTATGAAGATTAAATACGCAACCAACTCGAGGTATTGATCATCATTCCTTCATCATATTGATCACTCGAGATACCATCATTCCTTCTTGTGGAGAAGAGAGAAAAATATCAGAGCTACGCACGCACTATAAAAGATTTTTGCAGCCCTCTGGGTTGCTTTCCCGCAAACGACGCGTGTCCTTGCGCTAATCACATCCCCGCCACGACGCTGCCTCCACTTTGCTTGAAGAGGGGCGGACAAGTCTGCAAGAGGACATTATATAAAACTCCCCCGCGAGACCTCACAACTTGCACTCGTCCGGGTTTCCTTCTAGCCGAAGGGGTTTCACTGGGGTCTATTGGAGGGAGGGAGGGTAAGGAGAAGGAAGGGATGAGGAGGAGAAGATATGCAGGCTCCCTTTAAACTGGAGAGGAGGGGGACGGTTAGGAAGGAGGTGGGAAAGGGGGAGACGGAGGTGGAAGGCTAATGAAAACGGAAATCTCGAGATGTAATCGACTTAAAGGCATTCATTTGGTGATGACGACACCCTCCTTTATTCAGTAACCTCATCGCCAGACTCGGGAGCTTTATGGGGGGCAGGGAGGCGGGGGAGTAGTTGAGAGGGGGGAGTAGTTGGGAGGGGGAGGAATTGGCACTCCTCTCCCCCTTGGCCTCCTCATCACGGCCGTGCACATCCGCGTGCGTCAGAAGAAGAGAGAGAGGCTGGGGAAGACAGTGGTTGCACTAGCGAATGATGATAGAGATGTTAGCTTTAAAAACGTTTCGCAACGATCTCCCGTAGACTTCTCCAATCCCTCCCCTACACTCTCGTGCCTTCTCCTTCCATCCTGGACCACGGTCCACAGACTTCCCCCATGCTTTGCGGCCTCTCACCGCGCATCCCTCTCCCTCCTCATGGCAACTGGGCCGATCTTACGGCAGGAGGGCAAAGTGAGGTTCGCGTGTGGAGGGGAGAGTTTTATTAGGGGTGAGTGGTGAGAAAGGGAAAGTCATCCGTAACTGCCCCGAAGGTCTTATGATTCCTCCCCTACGCTCAACTCCACCCACACCTCGTCATTAGCATCGCCAAACCTCACCCCAAGATCCGAAAACTTAAAGCCATCCAACTTCCATACATTAGGCTACCCATACCCTTATCCCGGGGCAGTTCAGATAATCATGTAAATGTTCCAAGCTGATCCGAAAATTTCCGCTGCTATTGTTGAAAACATCTATAAATCTACTAATTTTGTAATAAAACGGATTTATAAACTAATAACTGGAATAACTATAATTCTCTGGTAATAATACTTTTTCAGAGGTATACCATTATATGTTTAGAGCTGTACCTATGGATTTTAAAGTGAAGCGTGAAAATAATTGTAATGTTTTACTATCGTAGTTCACAATATGTCCCATTTTTTACAATTCGTAAAAAAAATTTTCAGTAACAATGTTTTTATTTCAGATCTTAACTTTGCTTATTATGAAACATTATGAGAAACCTACACTCTACACGTCTCTTCTTCAGCAAGGTCGAGAATAGTTCGTCATCATTCCAAATCTAAATCCTCTCTCCTTCCACTTCGTGAAGAAAGAACCTCTTTCATTTTATTCAATTTCTGATTCAATCTCCACTCCACACCGGGCATTCCCACGAGGAATCTACATTTTAATCCCACCACGTCACCTCCACCGCGACATCACACCATTAACCTCGCCGGGATGACGAAAGCAAATAAATTTCGGGTTATAAATAATAATGAAAAAGGACCTGAAAACGGGTAGGGGATTACCTCGTACGTTTTAATTTCTAGAAAATCCGCGAGCGTGCCGCGCGATAAGACTGCCTTCTTTTTACCGTTTCGTCATTTTCTCTCAATTAAAAAGTTTCATCAAAGTTTTTTTCGGGGAGAGATCTCCCACACCACGAGTGGAAACCGTTTCCTTTGGGTGCTTTACGACAGCTTTATCCAAGTTTTCCAAATGCGGGAATGGAAGAAGAGATGAAAAATTTACATCCCAAACTCTTTATAAACCCTCTCAAAAACTACCCCTGAAGGGTTCGATGGGAAATACTGGCTCACGAAATGTGTGCCGGGCACGAGAATTCGCTCCAGCCAGAAGGTCAGGTGTGCCATTTATTAAACTCAGCTGTTCGCAGTCTCCGTCACGTTTCCTACCCGAATAATTCGACAGCCGGGAACCTTTATATTTTTCATGATTTACGAAAGCATAAGCGATGCTCAAAATGAGATAACAGGAAAACAGAGTGACGTAACGGAGAAACAATTTCTTTCCAGCAGCCGCACGAAATTAAAGATATAAATCGAACGTTTCCAACTGCCGAGAGCGATTTTATGAAGGAGTGAATTAATACGAAACTTTTGCACGCTAGCTGGATTCAAAAAAAAATAAAATGAAGAAGCCATCCCCGAAGCTGAACCTGTGACACAAGATCGTGAGAAACTTGGTTGTGATGAACCGAAGTGGAATTTTCCGTGATGCTCTAGCTGCTCGCCGGGGTTCTACCCTCGAATTACGACCGCATAAGCTCAGACTCCAAGAAAAAGGTATGTTTTTTCATTTCCTATAATACTTTCTTTTCTCCTCAGATAAGGAATGAGCACACACAAGACTTGCTTGAATAACTCGACGTCACAAATAATGAAAATATTCATCATCGGGGGATTCGGGGAGAGAGATTGAAAAAATAAAAGAAGCAGAGAGAGAGAGAGAGAGAGAGAGAGAGAGGCTGACACGGTGGAAAAAAGAGGATTGATGAAAGGATGGCAGAAAAAAACAAAGAAAATAAAAAGGATATATTTTCCTGAACCCTACATTTGACTCCCGATTCTTACGAAAGAGAGAGAACGAGAGACACAACCAGGTAGATGAGCTTCAAGATGGGGCGATGGAGAGAAAAAAAAATGGATTATGCAGGCTGAGCAGGGATAGGAAAAGATACGACCGGCAGGACGAGGGGTGAGGAGACTCACGAGTCTGGTAAGGGACAGAAGAGCATAGCGAGGTGAAGGGGTTTTCTGCCCGTGCATTCGTGGTAGGGGTATATTGAAGAGGAGGCCCTGTGGTAGAAGCAGAAGAGAGAACAGGGTTAGGGGACTGTGGTGGGGAGGGGGAGCGAATGGGGGTAAGGGAGAGGGGGAGAGGGATACACCACGAATAACGGACACACTACACGGCATCGCAGCTTTTAGCTGCACCGACAGTATCGAGCGACTGTGTGATGGGGGAGAGTGAGAGCAGGCCTGGATGCCGGGGAAATAGAGGAGTATTAGGCGGGTCCATTGCCGGAGGGCAGAATGGTTGGGAGCCTCCGGAACATTTCCAGGAGGGGTGAGGTGAGGGAGACTGGGATGGGAGGAGTGTGGAGGGGGGTGCGAGGGAGGTGTAGAGCGGGAAGCAGGAGCTGTGGAGTAGAGGGGAGAGAGCGAGCTTTAAACGGAATAGGGCCCTCTCATTTGCGTCCGATAGGGAAGTAACGTAAGGGGATGCGGGAGCTCGCTCCGGCATTGTCGCCTCCGGGGAGGACGGGCAGGGTCGGGATGGGATGAGGAGAGGAGGGATGGACCACCTCCACCGGCATGGCTAAGGAGAGGGAGGAGACGATAGACTGGTTGACTATTAAGGAAGAGAGAATGCCTTTTTTCATCTTCCGCATCGATGGGATACGGTGCAAGTTTTGGAGCACGAGGAAGACAAAAATGTGGTCGCTTTTTTTTTAACTAGGCCGCACGCCTTGGGCACTCGTTCTTTACCGGCACATGGAACCGACGGGGAATGTCCATTACGGTGCGGGAAGCTAAGCGAAAATTGCGACTCTGCAATTAGGCTAACTATGAAGGCACATGGTAAACAGTGATTTTCACAACATGGCTGAGGAGGAAAACATTTACTAGTGTCAAATCACGAGTAAGAATTTAAAATAGGTGAAACGAAAAAGTTATAAATACCGATTAAACTTTTACATTACAATTGTAATGTTATGAAGTACGTTTAAGTAAATTAACTAACAAATTGCTTCAGATTAGTAAAAAATGACCCATTTAATACCCTAATATGAAACTGCATGATAAAATTAAAGATGGATTCATCACTAAGAAGAGAACAGTAATATAAATGCTGCATAAAATTAAAGGTAGATTAACTATGAAAAAGAGCAAGGCCAAATTAAAATTAGGTCGAAACATAAGTTTTCGACACTCAAAAGACAAGCGACACTCACTTTTCCCACAGGAGATTCATAAATCACGCAAAGACGACTCATTGTTTTCCGAGATACTGACTCGATCGATCAGGGAACGTGTTTCATGTGAAGAATCACCAGTTTCCCACCACCGCACCTCTCCCCTCAACGGCATGGAGAACCCTGCACATGAACTGCGATATGCTTTCTTCCTCCACTCTCGGCGAGCGCATTGCACCGGAACTCATCGCCCCGAGGGGTCCAGGACGAGAAGCAAGCGGAGAGGAGATCTTCCCAGAGACGAGTCCACTCCCGTGCCTCCCTCCCCCTGGGGAGGCCGAAGGACGACAACCAAGCGGTCCGAGGAGAAGGGAATCTCGCCTTGTGGACGAGAAGAGATGAGTTTGACAGGAAACAGGCGAGAGGGATGGAATGGAGGAGGATGCTGGGGTATGCTTTGGATGCCCTTGCATGTTAGGTACCCACCGCCACTCACTGTCGGACGACTGAGGTCAGGGAACGTGGAGGGGACATACGTGCCTTCTGATGTGGAGGACGGGACTCGTAGCTTTCCGTTTGGGATGGGGAGCAGTCGACGGCTGCCACACACGAGAGGGGGAATGGAGTGAGAAAGAGAGAGGGACAGTAAGAAAAAAGGCAGAGAAACACACCGTGGGAGCATGGGAGGGGATTTTTTAGGGTGCTATTCAAACACAAGGGGCCTTCAACGTACGAGCCCGGTCCAGGAGAGGCCTCTATAAACTAAGACAAAAGGACCACGGGACCTTTTATACTTCTCGGAGAAGAGTTCATAGGTAAACACAAGCCTCTTCTACACTAAGAAACACCTAAACCGCGCAAACCACGTAACAGAATTGACATGATCATGACAATATTTCAGGTCACTGCCAAGTAATAAGTAATACAATCCTTCTATAATTTTCTACTACTGAGATATATGTTTCTATACAATTAAAAGTGTTCCTGGAAAGGCATTTCAGAAAGCGTTTCAATAGTCACGACGGGAAGGTATCAGTACTCTCAACCTCAAAATACTCTTCCTTGAAAATCATGAATTTTCTACCAAAATGTAATGTTTTCATGATCTCTTACAAACTTGGGGCCGGCAAATAAATCACAGAGAAAACTACAACATAGGTACATCTAAGGAACACGGGTAAGTCCGAGTAAAAACGAGGAAAACGTGCAACTTACATTAGTCAATCGGAAAATTCCTTTAGCGGGGGAAAAATTGCCTTTCGCTTGGGAAAAATACAATAAAATCGAGTTGCACCACAACCTAAACTCTTTCACTGATCTTCCTCTTTAAATAAAAAAGACTACCGACACCATACCGAGCCGATAAAAAAATGCATTTCTTTTTTTCGTCTCTCCCACCCGCCGAAGGAAGAATAAAAACGGCGCCTCTGTTGGCAATTGATACCTGCCCCTTTAAAGTGGCTGGCAGCAGGGGGGGTAGCCCTAAGCTAGCCACCTCTCCCCCTGCCCTTCCATTTCCTCCAACTCGCTTCCTCCTTCTCCCTCTTGTCTCGGCTAAACCGTCGACCACGCCATCACCACCAACAGAGCAGAGCGGGTACGGCAGCACAAGCGGCACACCGGCTCCCCTTTCCCTCCCTCCCGCCAGCCACCATCCCCATATACACAACCTCTCACGTCAGTGCCACTTTGGCGAGTTCTTGTAACCTAATCTCTCGACCCGCCCGCTGAACCCACCACCCACAACACACACCCATACACACACATACGAGATCCCGTCTCTCGGGGAGGCTGGGAAGGGGGAGTTGTGGGGAGGGAGGAGTAGGGGGGCAGACTCCCACTCAACTCAACCTCCCCTCACCCCCTTTTAACCCGACCTGCACCTACGTAAGGGGTTAGGACACCACCGACACCTTCCACTCGCCTTGATCCCCCGCGAATCCAAACGCCCTCACTCCATCCTCTCTACCCACTTCTCTCTCTTTTCCCTCACGTTCCATCGTTTACTCTTCATCCCTGCTGTACACATTGAGAGGCTTTTAGGTGGTGTGTATGCCATATCATCGGCTAGATTGTGCCGTAAGAAATTTAAAACCACTCCTTACTCGTCACTGTCGATAATTTTATATTGAAAATATTTACTAGAACATAATACCGCAGAATATTTTGACAAAGGTGTTAAATTGATCAAGATTTGCATGCCAATTAAGTAAACGCAACTGATTGTATTTCCTGGTAAGTTAAAATCTATTCTGGAATTTGAAAAGTCTCTAATGTGTCGATAACCGTTATCTATCTCTCAAAATTAAGTTAATGTATAAGACTTACACCGTGAAAAATAAGAAAGCTAACCTTATATATTTAGGCATATCTACAGCCACAGTTACTTTTGCATTCAGGAGATAAGAAAGGCCTTTTCATAACATACATTGCATTTTTTTAAAAGGCTACCTTCGGTAAATGTATGACTTAGCATCTCTTAGAAGTCTACATCGACTCACGACCACAAGAAGCGACATTGCATCGTATGTCCTGATGTCAAAACACCGAATAATTTAACACTACTCTCAAGGAACTCAAGCCTTCGCATCAACTTCGATTCAAAACAGTTTCCTACTGGCCCTCCTTCCGGGGGGACTACAGCATCTGTCTTCACTGTACCCACGACCATCCTAAATATCCCAAACATTCTTAAGGAGCGTACGCTGTAGGCGGCACGTTCCCCTGCCTCCGTCGTCCACCTAACAATCCCCTCCCACACGCAACACTCGCGTGCCTGCAGCAATCCCCTCTCTCCCGATGCTTCCCAAGATACGTGCCCGCCAAGCCACCCAGGCCGACTCCGACCAAGAGAGGACCGACCACATAAAACATGCCTCTTAAAACATGTTCTCTCTTTCACACACTCAAAGTGGGGGCATGCAAGAGGGAGACATGGTGTGCGTATACCGCGAGCAGACGCCCAAGGAACTTAACTCCCACATCTTCCACGCTGCACACTTAGCACCGGCACGAACTCAGCGCAGTCCCTACCATTCCATCCTCCCACATACACACGCACGGCCCAACCAACCCAACCCTTCTTCCCCTCGTCCTCAACACACGAACCTCACGAGAAAGAGAGAAAAAGAAAAAACTGTTTGACCTCTCCCCCAACACACGCCGATCCACACGCGGCCCTCGTTCTGTCTCCACCCCTTTCACCAAAGACCACCCCCACTTCACAGATTGTCCAAATTTCGAGAGAAGATACGGACACTCACAACCACCCCAGGAGGCTGCTAGCACTTGGGAGCAGAAAAGGCGCTCGTCTAAATCATCGCGAAGACCCTGATGGAGGGTTCCCTAAGAAAGGAAAGCCGAGAAGGCTATCCATGCGTGTGGAGGGAATTGGATTGCGAGGAGATCATTGAATCAAGGCTGCACCCGCACCCACCGCGCCACATAATATAGAACGACGGTGTCCCAGGAAACGTATGATCGCAGAAATGAAGAAACCAAATAGTGAAATAGTAAATACTCGCATAAATTTATTAACCATTCATCATGACTCACAGTCCATGCAATTTTTAGGTAATCCATCCCGCACTTAAATAGCATTGCATTAATAGAACTGAATAAGTTAGCGGTGAGCGAATGCCTTTTGAAATTTCTGAGCATGCATGAGTATATCGATGAAGGTAAACTGTTCACAGCTATCATGATTTTTAAACTTAGGAACTCTGGAATCAGAACCGCATTAACCACTATATACAACCTGCGGCCTTAAAATACCGCTAGTAGGTTTATGTTTTATTTTGATCCATTGCTATATTACTTCACAATCCCCTTGAATGTAATATAAATTGAACACATAACGTCTGTGATAACTATAATTTCCTACCTAGGTTTTTCCACCAACTCAAGAAGAATACACGATAAATATTTTATCTTCATATATAAAAAATGTATACTAATTCACATATAGGTTAGGTACTCTATTCCTGATATTTAATACGACGCCTAGGTCAATAGCACACTTAAAACCGAAATAAAAAATATCTTCATGCCCTCTAGCGGCGGAGGTGTAGACAGCGTGCAAGGGACTCGAGAGGCGTAAAGATGAGGTCACCGACCTTACTACAATGATTCAAGTTCCCACGATTCGAGTCCAGAGCAATTAAGCACATGAAACAGAACACCTCATATATATTGGCGGCGAGTGATAATGACTCACATGGGGCGAACGGAGTTTGCAGCCCCGTCCTCCGGATGCCGCCACTTCCACTAAAGGGGGCCAGTCCACTTCATACCTCGAGGGCAGAGGAATCGACAGCATTTTAAAAGCCTCGTCCCAACGATCAAAGTCCTCAAAAGCCTTCCGCTCCCATTTCTCCCTCTCTCCCATACAATATAGGAATCCCAACTCTCCTTACATGCTTACTCCAACCCTCACGAGTATTATATGTGTGCACATCTTTCTCTCCTTTCCTCTCTTGCAGCCTGTCTCTCGAGAAATTTCCCACCTCAACCCCGGCGCAACCCATATAACACCATCTAGACTTTCTTCTCACCCGTGCATCCAACACGCGCGACATCCTACACTACATGTCTTTACCCCCTGTTCCGGAGAGTACCTCGTCCGACCCCTTCTGCCTCAAGCTCTTACTCATCACCCTTCGGAAACCTTCCTTAGATATAAATGCGACGAGACTTCCAGAGTATGTGCGAACTTGCATGACTTTTGCTTCATACAAACGCATAATTCATGGCAGATAAGTAAATGTTTGTTAAACCAGAATATAAACAGGTCACACTATTCAATATTCGTGTCATCGGAGAAATGCAATACTTTCAGTAGAAATTAGATTGTTCGAGCACGGTAGGGTGCCAGGAATGCTATTTCTCTGGAAGCCATTATCCAGTAGAAGATGAAAAATCAATATTGCTCTGTTTAAGTTTACAAAAATTTGTTTTGCCAAGTCTTTCGTTTCCCAATACTGCCAAGGAAAAAATTCGGAACCAATCAAAGTTTGGCTTACCTATAGAATCTCAACATAACTTGCATGTCGGTAAACCCAATTGTGCGACAAGCAGAAGTACAATGCAGAGCTCATTAGGAGCTTAGCTTTAGCTGCCCTTAGCTTTCCTAAAGCTAAGGGCAGCACCTTTATAGAGTAGTTGTAATTAACAGGGAAATTCTAAACCGGAGAAAAGCATGTCTGATATGAATCCAAACTCCGAAATCTTCGCAAAAAAATCGACTACCACCAACACTTCTGGCAGCTTTGTACGTGAAAACTTTAAACACTCTCATCGCGCAACCACGAGTAAGAAGAAGAGAGCGGGAAGGTAAGGTGGTTTAGCAACCACCGGAGGCACCGCGAAGGAGGTTACGTCCCGGACGAGAGGGACCGGAAATCGCACGGTGCCGAATTTTCAAGTCTACCGACGGTGCTCGCCGGCTGGGGAGGGGAGGGAAATTACGAAGCATTTCATTTACACTCTCTTCTCGACACACAAACACGCACGGCGGATACTGCATTTTAAAATGGGACGACGATGACTGGGGGAGGAGGCAGAGTATGAGCTGATCAATTGATGAATGAGGCCCCCGGCTCACTCTCCGTGCGCACATACAACTCCCGTGAAAAGAACCCCATTAGTGCGCGGAGAGCGGCCGGAAATGACACGAGGCATTCTCTTCCTTCCATGCTATGGGGGCGAATGGGTAGAGATTAGATTCTCCCAATGAAAAGGAGAGAGAGAGAGAGGTGGTAGAGAGGAATTCGCGGGGCAGAGAGAGAGAGAGGAGGGAGTGTGAACTAACTTTTAAAACCGTTGAGTTGGAAGAGATAAGGGGACCGGAGGAAAAATATAAAAAAAAACTCGAAGAAAGTGATTCAATTGATCGACGCCAACCCGAAGAACTGGCCGATTTGGAAGACACATGAATGGAATTTCTCGACGATTCCATTTCAAAATGATAACTGAATTTTTATTTGAATACCTCCTTAGGTGAAATGAGAATTTATATCAATTCTGAAGGCTACACTATGAGGGGCCATCAATCAACAAAAGTTAGTATGAACCTCTTCATTCCTTTTCAGACAACTACTTTGTACCGTCATAGTTACGCTTCACATATCCCCATGATGTCATCTATTAAAAATTATTAGACATGTTCCAAAAGGTAACGAACTCCTGAAATTGATACAGGGAGAGCGAGCAATGAAAAGAATCACTGAGGAAGGTGGTCATGAAGCAAGTTACGAATATTTCGAAACGAGGAATTGTGAAGAAATTCAAAACGTTCAACTGGAATGAGGAACGGATTGGAGAGCTGAGGCAAACCCATCTTCGGATTGATGGCTACCGATGATGACGGCAAGCAAGTGATGGAGTGATCGAAAAAGCCCGCTCTAAAGTCATGTTCAAAGCGGCGCCTATCCGTGGTCACTACCTGAGACCGCGATAGATATCCGCGGAAAAACCGCCAGAAAGTTGACTTTGCCCCGCCTGTACACTCACATGTTGTTGGGAGAGGGATTTTAGGGATTACACAGCGGGGCCCCAAACGGGATAAAAATACGCATCTCCTGCGGCAAGGACATCCTTCAACAACGGCCGCGTGATAGATGATAAAAACAAGCACCACCCATGAAGCCACTGCTGCCGCCACCCACCCCCGCACACAGAGCAGAAGGAGAGCGCTGATAGCGAGCTGACTCGTCTGTCTCATCCCATTGGGGAACATGATTCGCGAGAGCTGGCGCGCGGAAGTAGGAATTCCCGGGAAATAAGGACATATCGAGAGAGAAAGAAGGGTAATGCGCGGCGTTCGAGTGTGGGTTGGAGTCTGGGTCGGCTATCAATTTCCTCCTCGTTTCGGTGAAGTGCGAAAACGCACGAGTCAGGGGACTAAGAACTTGTGAGAATATTGAAAATGTAACATTCAGGAAGGTTTGGTAGAAAGCATGAGGATAGGGCGAATTTATTCGATTCTTCTTTTCGCCGGCGATCGCACGAAAACAGTCTCAAGCGTTCAAAATCCAAAAAAAGCTATCTCATCTCCCTTTGTGGTCGCGGCGGAGTTGGCCATCAAACGTCAGAATTAATTGGTTCACGGCGCAGAGTATGCAACAAGCCATGCACATGAGGGTCGTTCACTGCCGCTTCCTCGCGCTATGAGGTGTTAGAACGGGCAAAACTCGGTAAAAAAATATCATCCGTTCCCAACCATTTCATGATGTTACTCATTACACAACACCGATCTTGAATTTGGAAACGCCAAGAGATTAGGCGTGACAATGAACAATTCGCATGAATGTAACACGACCGAGTATGCACTTATTGGGCTTACGGATAGGAACATTCGTACACCGCCGTACATTCGAACAGAGTGAACCGGTTGTAGGTACCGAAATGCACACGACATCCAAAGCATTATTATATCATTTACGTAACCCGTATAGGAGTATTACTCGCACGTCTGTACAGACTTCAGTACACAATTCACACTTTAATTCACGTAACGCAAATGGGTATAGCCAACAGCCGGAAACTGTTTTAACTTCATAAGACTCACTATCCACAGTATCATTATACCAATCGCGGAACGTGTATAGGCATGTGACTTGTATTTCGAGGTGGTAATACGACGAAGCCAGCCCATCGAGCGGGTGGAGTGTGGTATTGGGGCAGACGGCAAGCCAAACGCCGCCGCCTCCGGGTGAAAAAACCCTCGAGCATCCCCGAGTGGACGCCAGATTAAGGAGGGGAACAGACCGGTGGCGTCCTCTTCGATTTGGCCACTAACTTCCATGCCCACCGTCTGCCACAATCTCCCGCTGGCTGCTGCTGCAGCAACCGTCCCCGGCTCTCGAAAAACTACTCCTCTCCACACACTCTTCCCTCCCGCCGCCGTTGGAGAAGTATTCTCGGATACACAACACTACGAGGCAACCGACACACACACTGACTCCCCCCTTCTCTCATACTCAAAGAGGTTCTAACATTCCCTTAAAAAAACTACAAGGCATAAAGCAGCTCCACCTTCCCCGCAGCCGGTTAAGAAGTGCCTGCGCTCGGGCGGAATAAACAAAATGTGCCTCACCCCGTCACTCTACCTGGGGAAAAGCTCCATGTTCATCGTTGTAACGACGGGAAAAGAGATGGCTTTTCTCCCTTAAAGAAAACGATCGAGATTACATAAAGCTGCCAGAGCCGACGCCTGATTTAACGTGCAAACGCTTTAGAGCGTAGGTACTCTAATTCAGGACTTCCGGCGGAGGGCCCTAAGGTGAAGACGCCGGGGTTCGACGGTTCCATACGCCGATGAGGAACCGAAGCACCGGGGTTGCGTTTTGAATGCAGGGTAAACGGACTGCGATCGCATTCTACCAACGAAAAACATGGCAAGAAACATTCAAAGCAATCGCCAAGACACCTACGAATACTAAAATACCAACACGCTGTGGAAAAACGCTCTCCGCTAATGTTAAGTAAAGAAGATGAAAAGATCAATTCGATGGATAAGGCACAGAAATATTCTCACAATATTCGCAGCTACTGAGGCTATTATTGAGAATTACCTAGTCACAAACAGCCTACCACCATGAGGCACGCAATCCTAAGTATCCAACCTGATGAGCACCAAGACGCGAAAATTAAGATCACTAACATACTTCACGGAGCTGTGAAAGTGATTATGACACTTTTACCCTAAAATGTCATAGCAGAAAACATTCCACGCACAAGCTTTCCATTGGGGACAGACACTTTAAAAAATACTAATTCAATTAATTATAGAGAAGAGGCACTTACCTGTAGGAATAATCCAAAGGTGACGAAGCAGGCTACCGCGGCCACAATATTTGATATTCCCATCATCACTTTTGATTGTTGATTCGAAAACACGAGAGTTTAAAAAAAAAGATTGGTCGTTGTTTCCTTCTTTGCAGGGCCTGCAGTTTGCTTAGCAGACAAATCTTGATGCCCTCCTTTTTTTCAATCACGTCAACACGCCGTCGAAACAAAAAATATATATATCTATGAGGTCGTTGAAAAGACGTGGTGGCGTAGAAAACAAAACGAAAAAACTTTTTTTTCTGACGGAGAAAAAGACACGATGAAACTAACACATCCGTATAAAATAAGACACACTTAGATATTCATCCCGTATCCGGTAAAGCGGAGGCTTCGTTCCAATATTTGTTGAGTATGCATATGGTGTCGCCGTCGAAGGGAGCTCGTCCAAAATATAATTCTTATATCATTTGTAGATCTTACGGCTCTGCCTTGTACCTTCCTCCTTGTAGACACTTAAATATCCCATTGGACCGCCTCCGTGCTCGGTTTGGGGTGTCGACGGTGGTCGAACCTCAGGCCTTAAGACACTTGATGACACAGGCATACTCCGTCGAGGATGTTGAGGAGTTCAGTTCCTACCAGCACCTCCTCCGAAGCTTTAGCAATGTCTATAAACAACACAGCGCACACGAAAAAGTAGACGGTCTGCAAGAGTTAAACAATTTTGTCCTGCCTCGTGTAATTTCCAATTTGGTGCTTATCCGTCACCAAAGCATGTCGGCAGTACCCGCTCCGCACAGCCCATGGCCCGGCATTGCGTTCACAACTCCCCCTTCAAAAGGAGTCACGCCACACAGGATTGTTAAGTAGTCCCAGAGGATCGACGGGAAAAATAAAAAGTCCTTGGAAGTGGTGTAGTCTGCGGGGAATTCCAGTATTCACGAGGCACGAGTTAAACTGGGGGAACTATGATATAATCCAGGTGTGACTTGTCAACTCCACCAGAAAACAACACAGGCACGGTATAAAAGGGCCTTCGGAAGGTCCCCGAAAGTGCGTCCCGGATAAAAAATAATCTTCGGTCAACTATTCGGGGGATCCAGTATTTGGGGATTCGATGTGGGGAGGGTCAGAAGAAGTAGTGGACTCCAGCGGCGAAGAATCCACACACGAATCGTTGCACTCGCGGAAACGGGGATAATAAACGGATCGAGACAGGATCAAGTCGACGAGCGCGGATAAAAACAACTTTATCCTCCGTCGGCGACCGTTCACCAAACCCCGGAGATCACCGTCGAGGTAGCAGGGCGTACAAATTTTATCCAGGAAACGGTAAAACACGCGGATAGTATCTTCAGAGGTCCTTCTCGGTGGGCTGTTGCCGAAGACGCGAGTGAGTTTCGAGAGACGCGGAAAATAATTACTTCTCAACACGACCGCGGGTAAAACATGGAAAAATAACACTCCGCGCTAAAACGAGAAACTTCATACACGGATCCGCGCGAAATTATCCGGGCGGGGAGGAAAAACGATAAACACGCGCTCAGGCGGCCGAAAAACGCGAATAAACAATTTGAGAGAGTATGTGTATGTATAAATCCCAGCGTACTTTTCTTCCGGAGTTAAAAAAATATTGCGACGACGATCAAAAAAACTGCCGGTGTTGTAGATATATGAGGAGCACACGAATAAAAAATAAACACTATGCACAGCACACAATCCAGTCCATGAAGGGAATCCTCCAGACACGGCTAAAAAAAATGTTGCTGGGGAAAAATGGGAGACGATGGCTTTTTTGACAATCGGCTCAGCCTCAGTATATATCTCTCTCACTCTCAGGGAACACAGCACGAGAGAATGCTTGCAGTTTGCCGGCCACCGACTGAATGGAGGAGCGGCGTAAGCTTGGGCCTCCCTCTGCCTCCCCTCCTTTCCCCTCCGCGACAAACCTCCCCCTTCACTTCCCTCCCCTACTCTCCCTCGCACGGCAGGGTCGCCCCCACCCCACCCTTCGCAGATGCCTTGCCTCTGCTTCTTGCCTCCCTCTCCCTTGCAACAGCCCCTTCCCCTTCCCACACTCTTTCACCACACAGTCCCCACACCACCCCCGAACCAACCAACACCACTTCAGGGCGCACGGAGGCACGGCCTCCGGCGGCGGGGGTGCTTCGCACACACACAAAACACGCGAGTCGAGAGACGCCTAGGCGGAGTCGGCGCGAACTACCAAGGCTGTGGCTCCTTCCACGGCCGACAGATGTCACTGGCGGGCGAGAGAGCCTTGTGCATGCCGCTGGCTTGAGTCGCTCGCTCGGCGGCGAGCCGTGAGGATCCGTTTAGTCTCCAGCTCGTCTTCCTCTTCCTCCTCGGAACCTTCTCCCTCCTGTAAGGGGTGGAAAGAGAGAAAAGAAAGTAGTTTTAGGCTATTTTTATTGAAATTTTTTTAAACCTACGGCTGATTGACGTGGGGTGGACTTTTGCTTATTTTCTAAGATTTCATCAGGGTAGCGGATTATACTGTGATTCTCTGTACATAACGCTGATTTTCAGAATTCGTGAAAAAATTATTTCTACTTCCGTTAAGTTATTGCCAATTAATTTCCACCGCTAAAAACTGATTCTGGAAAAGTTTCGTCGAAAAATTAACTCTGTTAAATGATGTAAGAATCAAAGTCGTAGACCGATTCCGGGTTATCAGAGTCTCAAAAGTGAGGACGAATTTTACTCTGCGTCTCGTCACTAGCTTGAAGAGGTAAGCCGTGATTTTTAAACTCAGGAGTGAGATTAGCTATTGCCGTACCAATTAAGCATAAATGTGCATGACAATCAGCAAGCATGAAACGACAAGAGGTAAAACAGAGAATCAATAAACGTAAGATATTAAAATCAACCGAATGTTTAATTCTTCGATGCCAAGCAATCTCCCCTTTTTCCTTTACCTGCGGCGGTTATGCTTGCTATTTTCCACCTTATTGAGACATGAATCATTTCAGTCCAACTGACGATATAACTTGATGGATATATCGAGTGAATGATTTTCAAACACATATGCCCTCTCTGAGTTTGACGTTTGTTAACTTGGAAAACCCATCATACTTTCCCCTGAACGAGTTTTCCAATGCTAACCAGTAACAGTGTGATTTTCTACACTCGACAAAGAGGTTTAATTTAGTGCTTGGAAAATTCCTTGCTCAATTAAATTTGGCACTTATGATCATATTTTGTAAAAACCATTAATTTTGTCACAATTATTCATCGTATTTCATTGACATTTTTACGCATAAATTACTTCTCATGTATTTTCCCATCGGACAAGTGATCGGATATGAAGTACGAATTTCATAATCTTTCATTCCTTATGCTTTGAGTTACCTTATTTCTGTAGACAATATGCTGTAGACAATAAAAGACACAGTATGTTTCGAGAAAGCTCCACAAAACCTTTGCTATGTCCAACTTTCGAAAGAATGGAGTAATTCGCGATTTATATCCACAAACAAAAGTCAGGACGAATACAAATGCAACTATTTATTCGTGCGGAAATCGGCGCATATAAAATTGCTTCGGTTACAAAATTTCCAATGACTAGTCCCCACGCTTGCAAAGGAAAATCCATGTGAAATGTAACACCAGTGAAGGACTCAGAGAACAGCAATGGTTCTGGGACAAAATTTTCCTTAAACTGCAATGGCTGAGAAAGTTATCATGAACCACTATTGCACTTTTAAAAAAAATGTGCAATGGGGAATATAATTTTTATTGCAAAACTTGAAAAAAAAACTTTTTTTTCTTCAACTAACAGCAATCTTTTTTATTCCACCCCCGCTTAGCAGTTCGTGTCAACTGTTCGGGTTTGTTTGCCACCCTGACCCATATCCGATGGTCGTAATCCCTCAGAAATGTAATGCCACCCGATCAGCAAAAATGATGATCTAAAAACAGAAAATGTTCGACTGCCGTGAAATTTTAAGGTGCACCACCACTGGCGTGCACCACAAGGACTCATCCAAATCGGTGGATAGTCATGTCTCTCCGACTCATAAGCGCCAGGAAATGACGTGCGTATTATCGTGGAATGCTTCTTTAGCAGCACTATGCAAATGCGGTTGTGACTCGTATATAGCTTCCCAGATTTAATAAAATTTACACCCATTTCTTTGAAAAGATATGATAACACGTTTGTAAAAGGTCCGCTCGTGAGTGGAGTAGAGAAAGTTCTTATATTTGTTAGTTGTCTGGTTTTACAGGAGAAAAAGATAAAAATTAGCGATGGTGACAAAAAAAGCCTCGTGACACTAGATAATTAGTGAATACATGAATACTGCTGAAAGTTTTTAAACTGAGCTCAAAATCTGTAACCGGAGAGAACTGGTGCATTCAGTGTGATCTTGTTGCCAACCTCAGATTTATAGTGCTCTGGAATACATCTTCGATACCTACACTACTTGCCGATGCGGCATAAACTAATTTCATGAAATTACTACTTGTAATGTATATCAGCAAAGAAATAAAATGCCATGGAAGCTGACTTATTAAAGCTTTAATTATCGGATGACCGTTACAGGATCCGGATATATCAGCTGAAGGATCGATCACTCGGATAAAGTGGGGATATTTACTGTTCCGTCGTACTGTTTCTTTAACAGCAATTAAATTAGCTCATTACCATATTTAAAAACAAACAAACTAATTCTTAAGCAATGACAATAAAATTACTATTTAGGGTTACGATCGTTTTATCCCCTGAAATAAAAATAGCTGTGCGAACGCTTCATTCTTCCAAACCTACTCATTGCTTTCACGTACACAACCGTAAGTTCTATCAAAAACCTCACAAGATATCGTAAAACACTAAAGGGATCTAATTGTAAAGTAGTGCTCGTATTGTGGGTTAAAACAACAGGTAGTAGACACTGAATTGAACGCAAGTGATGGTGTGTGTGTGTGATAAGAGTCAATGTAATTTGGCTACATTGAATTTGAAGGGATAAAAAGCATATAGGTAAGTAATCGATTACTTAATGTTCATGGCAAGTTGAGTAAAACAAGAAGGGGGGATATTTTATATTAAATCCTACTTTTTTGCATACAAAATTGAAACTAGTTCAACTAACGCAACTAGAAAGGGGTTAATGTGGGTGACACGCTGGTATGATCCGAATGGACCAAATCAAGAAGACACAGCTGTTGTCGCAAAACGGATTCACTTCACATATAAAAGAGCGGGGAGATGTCTACTCACGTTGGAGTGTGGACACGACGGCGATTATAATCCAACGTGCACATCCATGTTATGACGACACACGAGTCTGCTGGCTCTCCTGTTCCCGGGACAGCTCCGAGAAACCCTCTCCGCTCACGGAAACAATCGCCCACACACACACACAGAGGAACACGTGAGGATGAGACACCGACTCGCAAAATCTCGGCGGGAGCAACACCACCAATGCACTGGCTCCTCACGCGTCGTCACACCCACGGACGTCGATATCCCGGCTGAAATCACGCCGCCTCGTACTCGGATGGTGAGTATTTCGCGAGCTCCGATTGTAATAACAGCGTGCGCACACGAATAACACAGTCACACAAATATGGAATCTGGATGGGTGATGTGGCACGCCTACTCAAGAGATCCACCACCGATGCGCACCTACAACACTCTTGTCTTGGCACACTGTGTGCTCGGCGCACCTTGTGTGTAGCGAGTGGCCGCGGGCCCCGGCTCCCTCCTGGGTTTTATATTCCGGAAGATGTTTTTTGGACGTCGAGAGAGACAAGCGGAGGTGGCTGGCTGGTGGGGAGGCAGATGCAAGCCTAACCCTCCCCGTCACCCCGCCCTCCCTCCCTTCCCGACAACACCCACACGAGCGCGAATGGGTGTTGGTGCACTGCAAACACCTTTCGCCAAACCTTGCGAGCCCCGTCCCATTCCTCCACACAAACACACGTGCACCCTGCACTGTCCCCCACCACCGGTTGGCTACACCACGCCCATCTTCTCAAAGAAAACCCTTCCCTTACTCGTGGGGGTGCATACATGTGGTTCGCGAATCTGAGACTAACGCTTCGACATGCTGATCACGTACCTGGGGTGCGCTATCACGGTCCTCCATAACGCGTGCGCTCGCGTTTTCGTTATTTTTCAATAGCGCTCATGAGAGGGAATACGTAATCTCGCTCGTATGACGCGGTCCTTCTTCAAATTTCGTCACGTGATTTGAATCACTAGTGTTTATTGATGGAGTGCGTTCTTGAACAGCAACTGAGAGCATTGCCCTTGTAGAGTGATTTGCGTTTAGGATAGCTATAACGGCAATGCGGAAGAAAGAACCGTGATCCCGTCCCTGATCGCCGTTCACCAGTAAATTGTGTTATTACTGAGTAAATATAGTTGAAGCTAACTATATTAATTTGGTAAATATTTTATTGCGCTTCTATTTTACAACTATGACAATAAAAATAAAAGCATTGGAATTATTATGCTCAGAGTAATCCTACTCAATAATCACTTTTTTAGTTATCGTTTATGTTGTATTACTTTAATTCCAAATATATCTATTCTCGCTCGAATGACCCAGCGAAGAATACTTCAAACACAATATACTTAATAATATATACTTAATATCTTGCAATTAACACTGACAGCGATAAAGAATAATTCTGCCATTGTAATATACATGTAAAATCAAAGCGCAATAAAAAATTTAGCAATTAATGATGAACAATAAAACTTTGTATTGTTTTCACATTTATTTTATTTGCCAACCATGGTTTCAATATATAAGTGTTGTTATCAAGATAATATTGACACAATTGTGGTGAAAACTTGATAGGAAAATAAGTGTGAAAGTAGTACAAAGTTATAATTTTTCATCATGAACGTTAAAAATTTTCACAATGTGATGCCACAAGTTACTTCTTATTTTTTCAAAATTGGCATTTTCAACTTCAACTAAATTTGTCTAAGTAATTACGCTATTTTTAGATCCATGAACGACCATCAGTTTCGTGATCAGCATTTCGTATTCATTAAGATAAGACGCCTTTTCTTTCATTTTCTTCATCACACATCTGTTATATAACTAAATTCTGGTAGAGAATTTAAATATCGATAAATATACTCCTAAAGACGACTAAAAATTCTTTCGGATCAACCAACGAATTTGCTTCTCTGATGTCTAGAAAATCACTTAAAATTGACCAGAAAAAATATTTCATATCCTTACATTATTAAGATGCATTGTTTACATGTGCGAATTAATTCGAGATTTCCCAAGATATACTCGACTCGCACATATTTCGCAGTCTCCCCGTCGCAAAATAGCACCGACTTCCCATCAATACCAATGTATTCCAGTATATTTAGGCCAGTGGTTATTAAACGTTTTTTCCTCAATTCTCCCTTCCACCTTAGTACAAAATATCATTCCCCTTCACAATATAAATTATCAATTGATAATTTTATTCCCCCGGTGAAAATAGTGCGCATGTCCAAGAATCGATTTTAAATTGTGAAATTCACAAAACTTAAACACCACAGAATAAATTAAAATAAACTACAATTTTATAGAGTTCACACAATCTACGGATTTTTACATTTTGCTGAATAGAGGTGCCAATTCCTCCTTAATCCCCCTAAGTTCCCTCCCTGGGGAGGAAATACTTGGTTGAGAACTTATGATCTATGCCCAACCTTCTAATTTTAAAACAGCTTGAAAACAAGACCAAGAACGTGTTTTTGGGACCAACTATTACTAAGGAAAATATGTTTTATAAAATCGATAAGAATTTTTTCATGTAAAATTAGAAATAACTGAAATTTGAAATTTATATTTATAAAATTGTTTAATGCGCTGAATAAAAACTTCCTTACAGTTGAACATTAAGTTCTTCGTTAGGAAATGCCAACGAGAATGTGTCAGTGGTTCCAGTGGTCTCTGGAACACAAAAAACCCGGCACTTATTTGTTCTCATCGCAATAAAAATAGGTGAGCTGTAAAAATGATTAGTAAGCGTGGTTAAGTACAGAATAAAGTACGCAAAAGTCTAATATAATTTACGTTCATTTAGGTGTACTAGTTAATTCTTAATCGGTATCCAAACTCGAGTCTACATAATGTTGTACACCTGTCAATTCCCCTCGAGCATGCAATGCGTGGGCGAGGTGGTTGAGTGTGGAGGCTGCAGGGCAGGAAGGGTGCAAGCGAGAGAACTCGGGGTTAAGGGAAGGGAGCTGATTTAAAAGGACGAGTGGAGCGAAAGGGATAAAGGACGACGGCAAGGTGGTCCAGGGGTTTCCACGAGTTGCTTTTGAAGCGCCCCCGTTGGGTGGGACCAGGGGAGTGATGAATGATACCGTTCGTGGGAGGAGAGACTTCGTTCGACTGTTAGACAAATGCATTCTCCCGGGACCGTTTTTCATTCGGAAAAGAACTTTTGAGACGCCCTTCGACCCGTGTGAAACAATTTAAGAAACCAGTCGGTTGGTTCTCGCAATGTTTAGAGAGTCATTATTGAGTCGATTTCCGGCCCACATTGTCAACTTTGCGGCGCGCTCACCTGCTGACCCCAAAAGGTTGCGGGTTCGAGCTACGCCTTGTGCGTTGGCGTTGCGAAAAAAAATATCTCGTATTTTGGTGACTTGGAAGAACATGACGACGAGTGAAATGTGTTTTTTTTGGTAGAGGAACACTTTTTTCAAGATGTAGGGCCACGCGACGCCTGAATCCCGTTGAGACGTTATCCGACTGTTGAGTCATTGCGTGGTTATGTGTATGCAAGTGCTTCGAATTAAGGACGTTCGGTGGTTTCACTCAACTTAAGGGAATTCGACGAAACTTGCTGGAAGCATTGCTTATGTTTTCCTAAAGCTACCTGAATTTCTTCAAAATTATTTACCGCAGATTTATTAAGATATTTGATCGAGAAGTGGACAAAAAATTACATGGGTTCTAATGGGAACACAAGGTACGAGTAGCTTTATTCATCAAAAAGAACCTTTTTCTAGTAAAGAATAAGTTTTTCTAGTTTCTAGTTTTTCTAGTTAATAAAAAATAAAAGTAATTTAAATCATCAATAGAATAATTTATGAAAATCATTTGATGTTTTTTATTTTTCTTATTTTTGTTTTCTTATTATTGACTGGAAAAAGGTTATTTTTGAAGAATTAAGCTACTCGTACATTGTGTTCCCATAAGAACCAATGTAATTTTTTGTCCACTTTATATATTAGTAAAAATAATCGGAGAAGAAGAGTGAATTATTTAAAAATGTGGCTCTACAGACGCATTTTAAGGATCTCTCGGGTGGATCATGTGACGAAAGAAGAAATTATTCACAGAGTGAGTTGTCAACTTGAACTATGTGGACGATTGAAAAATTGAAAATACAATATCTTGGACATATTATGAGGCACGGAGACAAATATCGACTTCTTCAGTTAACTAGATATCCCAGGAAAAGTTAAAGTGATACGAAACTCTGGTAGACGACGAATTTCATGGCTAGCCAATTGAAAAAGTGGCATGGAGCAACATCATTGGAGCTAATCCGAATGGCATCAAGCACGCCAGACATCGGCATGGTGATGGCCAACGTCTGGACCGGATAAGGCAGAAGAAGGGAAACAATCTGTACTTATAAGAGGAAGACGAGATATTTCATCATTTTACATGACTCTGGATTCGTCAAAGTGTTGCTCTGGACATTTTGAAGTACAAAAGTGTACTCTTTCCCACTTTATTGCATGGTAGATAAACTTGGGTATGCCAGGATAAGCATAAGAGTAGGTTGTATGCATTGGGTATTGAGTACCTGAGAAGAGTTTGCGGTAAAGGCAGAAGAGATTGAGTCAGAAATGAGTGGGTGATGAAAGAGTGAGAACCGGATAACGAGGCACAATAATGACGAAGGAGTGAATGGTGCGAGTGGGAGGGGTGGACGGAGAAAGTCATGTGTGAATGTGGTGGAATATACTCTTAAGAGAAGGGATATTAGGAGTCTTAAGAACAGGAGGGCGTGCACGAAGAAATGCATGAGCGTAACTAAAACAAAAGAAGCATGAAAGGATTGGGCAGTATGGAGGAAATTATTAAATCAGAGTTAGCTCCACATGCCTATCTCAGATAACTAAACTTTTTTTACTGTGCCTACCCCGAAAGGGAACGCCGTGATGGGTATGCATCGCGCCGCATCTATGGGTGCATCTACTACGATATTCTACCACTCCAGGTCCAGGTCGGAAAGTAATCCTGTTCATCTTGCTCTTGGGTGTGAGCCCTATAGCTAGGTGGGAGGTAAGGCGTGGGTAAAAGTCGGAGAGGGAAGTAGGGAATTGCGATGCAGGGAAGAGGTATTTTTTAAAGGTATTAAGAAAAAATAATTATTTTTTCAAAGGTATTAGACACTTGAGAGTATTTTTCCCGATTGTTTTCCTCTATATTTGTGGTTTTCTTGGTACCAAGTTTAATCCAACGAGAGGTTCAAGGCTTTTTGACGGTTTAGGGGTATTCAGTGGAGAGAAGTTGGAGTCCCTTTTCTTTCCGAAGATATTCCCCTCTTGAGTCAAAACGAAGTGGTACGGAGTGGGATGTTACGACACTGTCGTTTGTCATGCATTTTGAATATATATGAATCGCTTTTAAATAATATTGTCTCTCGACCAATTACGCAGTAATTCATCCTTGTTTTGTTTTGAACATGAATTTCCCGAGAGAAATGTCTATACCTATATACCTGTATATCCCACCAAAAATAGGTCATTATGGCCTATTTTCCTCATTATGACCTATTTTTGGTGGGATGTACTTCCATTAATATGAATAGTTTCAGTTTCCAAAATTAGTTCGAGTTCATAAATACCTTGGAGTTTGTAGTTAACCCAGGCTACAAGTTTCTTTCTAGTCTGGAAATGATACTTCCTGATATATTTACGCCTGTATCATCCTTCGTAATTATCCTTTCATTATTGAAGATAATTTTAGCCTTCATGCAAGTGTATTTGAAGAATACGAGCAAATTCGAACTGGAATAACGCTTCCCATGCCTAGTAATGGTTTACTTGCTATAACTTGCGAAATACTGGTACCTCGATTTGTCATATCTTCTTAGTAACGTCAACAGACGAAACCGGTATTGTTTTTCAATTGAAATGGATAAATACGGGGAATTCCCTATCCACAATTACCATTCAAACCCATGACCACTTAGTCATTGAATAGTAATGAAGGCAATGGTAATGTATATAAAAATAAATAGCCTCATTGTACTAATACATCCTCCAGTTAAAACTCAAGTGCCCATATTCCGGTTTCAGGAATATATTTGATCACACACACGTTTTCTGAGTGGTTAAAGATCAAATGAAGAGAGAGCTGACAGCTCAATAACCAGCACTTAATGGATAATATTAGAATTGGGTTTTAGACGGTCAAGTTTTATCATGTCGTTAAAAGGCCTTATTTGCACAACAAACGCAAAGTCTTCCCTCGAGGCAGGATTGGAATCCGCGACCAGCATTTAAAATCATGCAGTAGTTCGTGTCACTTAGTGTTTATGATTCAGTATCGAGCGTGAAATGAATATGGCAGGGTTTATAATGTTACTCAGAAAATAATAACACAAATTCCAAGGAGGACGCTTCATGGGCATTAAAATATTGGAAAAGAGTAGCTTGAGGGTGGCTGAGCACGTAAGGCATAATTATTAGCTTCTTTGAATAGTTATTGACCATTTTAATAATTCATTGGATAATTTACGGAGGTTTGGTCATGTCTTTTTTAAGAAACTCAACTTTCTTTTTCCGCCGATGTTTCACCTTTTAATTTAGGCTTCTTCAGGGCTACAGTACAATGTAAGCAATACAGTTAATAACAATTATAATACTACAAAGATAAAAAAGTTTTAATCATAAATTTAGTACCTCAAAGGATTAACTTTCTTACTGTGACAATGGTAACAAAAATTCTTCCTCTTAGTAACAAAATCAACATCAAAAAACAAAAACAAAACGGATAACCAAGCTAAACTTTTGTTTAAAAAATATAATAAGTGAAAATAAAAATATTTAAAATGAATAGTATAAAGCAAGAAATTAACAATTACATATATCGTAACTTAAAATTTCGAATGTATATTACATATTTTACGAATATAAAAAACATATTCGTATTGAAATTCTGGAGAACACTACATAATACACAAAAAGGCGAAACGTCGGCGGAAAAGGGAAGTTGAGTTTCTTAAAAAAAACATGACCAAATCTCCATAAATTAACCAATGTATAATTAAGAGCCCAATTTCGATATTTTTATAAGGACACATCCAGGCAATTAAAAACTACAAATGCTCAATTTAAGCGTAGATTCTTTACCAAATCCTACCCGAATTCGTAATTCCCTACCCTTTTGCTGGTCATGTACTTCTATCCACGTTGATACAAACATAAAAATGTGATGCATATTATTGGGGCACACAATTTTCGAAATTGAGAAAAGTAATGTTTTCCATCTCTAAAAATTATGCATACCTATTGAACGTAAATTCACGCGTTAAAATTCCGTCAGCGTTTGTTATCGGCGACCTGTTCTTCAAGGGCTACGAGCACGTGTTTTCGGACAGAAAAAAGCGCTCTATCTACGTCATACGCAGTAGTAAAGCCTTTTCCGAATTTCATTTCATTGCCGAAGAGAATTACACATAATTTAGATATATAATTTAAAATTTGAATGAATCATTGTTTTTACGATCAAGTCATCGTCTGTATGTCGGGGGCCATTTAATAACGGATGGAAAAGCACCCTCACACTGCCCAAAACACGTGGCGTGGCTTCGGTGGAAGAGAGGGGGGGTAGTGGTAGACTAGGTTATCGCCAGCGAACAATATGCTCGAGGCCTCTCCCAACAATGGACCACTGAGCCTCCCGTCCACAGGCAGAGGCGACGCCCACGCTGAATGAGAGACCACCAGCCGACCGACCAGTGTGCAGTGGTGCCCTCGAAGCGAGTTCAACATCCCCTCCCTCCAGGAGAGCACAAGCCATTTATTCTCTGTCGGATCCAACCCCCGTACGCACCTCACCCTCACAAATCCCCCGCCCCTTCCTCCCTTCATCCCCCTGATTCGGACATTTAAACGGTCCACGGCTGTGACGTCGTCGATGCACGCCCCCTCCCTGTAGCCGGGAGGGTCTCGCAGGGCGATTAAAGTGCAGCTGAGGGGGGGGGGTGCATTTTTCAAGGGGAGGGAGGGATGCTAGACATGGGACGGGTACAGTCAATGGCAAAAGTGAATGTGGGAAGGTCTGCCGCGCCACGATTGGGGCCACAGTACTTGAATCAATCATATCAGCTTCCATGCTTGATTTATGGTGCATAAACTTTTTGACATGTAGGTACGTTGGCAATCCAATTTCATGTATTTCCTGTTTGTAAATAAACTTACTGAAAAACTTTAAACTGCTGATATCAGTTCCTTACTAGGTAAAGATGTTAATATTATTTACTTATATCTCAATATCATCAATCTGTATTTCATTGTTTCTATGACACGCTTGCATCATTTTCTCCCATGTGACAAAGGGATAGGTGGGTGAGAGTGGACTCAAAATAGTCACAATCTTGCTCCTTGTTAATGAAGTCATTCATTCATCTATTCACTCTCATGGTAGTTTGACACTCCGAGTACTCCGTCGTTTTTGGGCTCGTTGCATCGTGCGATATTACTCCCTACAATCGAAATGAAATTTTTGAATCTTCCTCTTCCAGTAATTTGACAGTCGCAAGAATAGAAACGTCCATAAGCCCAACTCAGACCGTTCGTGACAAACAAGCCAACACTTTGAGGGGAGGACGAGTGGAAGGAGTGATAGGAGGTGGAAAGAAGGGAAAGAAAAGGCCAGAATACTATCAGAGAAAGAGGTAATTTTAACTTTGTATTCCAGTACGCGATGAAAGTTCATTTTATCTAAATTGGCATTTACTAGTTTTCATTGCACATCCATAGTTCGACAGCATCATAACAAATTTGTGATTTCGACTCATATTTTTAACAAATTGTGTGTTGAATAATAAAATTTTATAATGTAATGACCGTTCCCACTCTGTTATATAGATCTATGTGTCACTGTGCTGAACAATGAGGCAAAAAAACTAAATCAAACATAAAATTTGCAAATGAAATACTTCCGATCAGTAAAACGCTGTACAAAAGCAGATAGGCTGAGCTTTACAGACCTAAGAAAAGAGGTAGGTACTCAATAAATTACACAAACATTGAAAAATACAAACCAAAATGAAAAGAACATGCAAAGCAGATGCCAAAAGAGATAATTACAAAGAAAGCTATAGAATATAAGCCGTCAGGAAAGAGAAGAATCGGAATACAAAGGACCAGTCGGTGAAAGTGAATCCCGAACAGGCATATTGCCTAATTCTGGAAGGGAGAAGAAAAAGATTATTTAACCGTGACGTGCAATCGATGATAGCCTCTAGGACATCATGGGTTACTTTCATAGCGGCGGCTGAAACCCGGGTGTAACGAATTGTAACAAAATAACAGTGGAGATTAGGATTATCTGATCTGAAAGTTGATCAGAGTTGTATTGCTAGATTTAACCTATATTTTGCCTTTCAATTTTAGGGAGATCCCCCCGCCCTTATTCATCAAGCGGGAGGGGAGATGTATGTGAGTTGCAAGTGTTGGGGAGAAGTTCGGGCGATTCCCGGTGGCTGAGCCGTGGGGTGAATTGGCCAGCGGGGTTCTATGCCGAGAACGGGAAGGGGAGGCACCCCACCTTCCTCTTGATCTCCATGGGTACGTCAGCAGATGTTATTCCAACGTATACTCACGACGAAAGTCCCCCCCTCCCTTTTCCAATCCGCGACGCCAGTGACGTCACGCAGAGAGATTGGGGGGTCGAAGTTGGAACGCTTACGTTCGTGTGTATCGAGGGGTGGAAATGAAAAGGTCTCTCGTGAAGCGGGCGACGTTATTCAGTTTTTTTTCTGTCGGGGAGCTAATGCGGATAAAAACTCTCACTTTCCCGCCCCCCTGGATCTCCCTGATCGTCCGGGAATCACAAGCGTGGATAATTCCTTGGGAAATCGCCCTAATGAATACCGTTTGCTTCGAATGCCGCCGGCATATGGCACGGGCCGCATACTTGAATTCCTTTTTGTTCGCTCGCGGGCTTCCGTGGCGTTCGGATGATGAGCTCCGCATTTCTCCAGGCCTTCGTCTGCCTATGCTGAATTGGATGGCAACGCTTTGGCTGGCTATCCAACCAACGTATTCAGATCAAAATTTCTTCAAGTATTCAGGTCGAAGCTTGGTATCCTACCGGCGTCTTATGTCCAACGGTCCCTCAAGTTGTCAAGGAGACGTTGGTTATTATGTCAGCACTTTCAGATCGTTTGTCCTCCAAGTCTTCTGGTCGGTAATTTTACTAGCGCATTCAGGTCGAAGATCCTTCAGGTCTTCAGGTTAACAGTGGTTATTACACCAACGTCTTCAGGTCGAAGGTCCTTCAGGTCTTTGGGTTGACGGTGGTTGGATTTCGGCGATGGTGGTTGTTCTGCCAGCATTTTCAGATTAGAGCCCTTAAGTTCTTTAGATCGAGGCTGGTTTTTCCACCGGCATCTTCAGGTCACAGGTCCATCAAGTCGACGCCACCGGCGTATTCAGGTCTTAGGGCTTTTAGATCTTCATGTTGACGTTTGTCATGCTGCTTGCGTCTTTAGGTTGCAGGTCCTACAGGTCGACGCTGATTATTCTACCGGTGTCTTCAGGTCACAATTCTTTCAGGTCTTGACGTTGACGCTAGTGTCCTGGGAAGCCGTTGTCATAATAGCCGACGTACGCGGACGAAGACTCGGAGATCTGCAGAGATCATTCATTAAATTCCATTTTCATTCTTCCTGCTCGGGCGTCCCGATCTTGTGCTCTTGGGGAATGGCGTAGAAATCTTCCTCCGCCCTGCGAGGCAGCGGAACGTACAAATTAAACCCTCCTCTCTCCCTCTCTGACTTTCTTTTTCCGGACCAAAAGACAAATTACGCAGGCAGCCGGAATTTCCCATACCGTGCGTCACTTTCACATGATTTCCACATTATCTCGGGCCTTTTTGTGTGGGCTTGCGTTGAGGAATGCGGCATTAAAAATTAGTAACATACGTACTGGTGGTCTTTACTCGGTGATGAAATAAAGTGAAAACATGATACATATCATTGAAATTAAAGTATCTGGGTGGAGCATTTGCAGCCAGATGGATTTTTTATTTTCCAAAGGTGTTTCCAAATTAGGCACGACCTTTTTTGTGTCACTTTCACGAAATAGTTTGTATCACCTAGGATTTACTTCCTAACATTTTCCACGCCTTTAACCGTATTCAAATTTTCTACTAAAACAATCAGAAAAAATCCCATTCCAGGCGAATGATTTTTGCCTGTGAATTTCAAACATTTGTTTAACCTTATAACTAAGGCCTTACCTAGATAAACATTTACGGGTGATAGTGTGTGCAACTTAAATTATACCTGAGTGAGAAAATTTACCAAGAAAAGATCATTTAATTTGTCCTGAATACGAACCCGGATCTCCCAATCGTCCGTCTGGTCTGTTGCACGACCAGTAAACCTAACTTGAAGGTTTAAAGTTTATTTGAAAACGCGAAATTTATGTTATCGCCTCCAGTATACACTGTAGCGTACGAGGCGATGTTGTGCCTACTTAATCACAGTCGCGTCATCATTTTTCGCAATCGATATGGATTTTAATTCGTATCATGACCTATCACTGAAATATTACGTAAGTGTTTAGTTCACATTAATGCATGTATTTACATACTTACCTATAGCATAAGAAACATTTTAAAAATTTGACAAAGACGTGTGATTCATTTTTGGAGCTAACACATATGGTGTATGCTCAAATTTATCAATTTTACTTGACTATTTATACTCATCAAAATATTTGATCTCAACGTTTATAACTTTTGACTGCCTTTCTTCCGGTTGTAAGTTGAAGATATTGATATTAAGGCAAATAATCCTACGCACTTTCAAAGAAGAGAAGAAATAAGGACCTATTTTCCGTGTAAATTTTAAGAGAATTTCTCATTCGAATAGTTTGAATATGTTTGTGGAGCACCTATAATCAAATTAAACACCAGCAGGTGTGGATTAAAGCGTTTAGGTGGTTGAACCAGTACTAAGAGAAGACACCGCATATGAAATCTTGAATACACGAGTGGAAAGAGAGGTTCAACTATGAAAATATATTTCATTGTGAAACAAAAATCTTCTGTAAAGGGGAAAAAACGTTTTGAGCGACGAATATAAGAAAGAAATACAAAACTCTCAAGGGGCCGAGAGAACGACTGGTGACTGTTTTTAACCTACGAACCTTTCCCTTCGCTTTTGATGGTTCAATCAAATTCACCCAGGTAATTTTCCCGTCCTAAACCGTTTACGATGCAGCTTGCACACCTACGGAATCATGTATAATCTAGAAAAATCTGGTAAAAAATAGAAAAGTTGGCCGCTGAACTGAAAAAAGCACTCGTCCTCTTATTCGACTTCTCCGTCGCTCAGCACCTGTGCTTGGGGCCCCAATTTTGATTGAATCGCCCCTCACCGCCGTTGATCAGTATATCCGTCAGTGAACACCTTTCCTCCGGGAACACTTAAAAATCTCTCTATTCCGACCGAACGCGGATGAGATGCGGCAGAGGAGGGAGTTAACAAATCCCCAAGATTTAATGCATTGGTCTCACGACTTGGTATTTTTATTCCTTCACGATATTTTCCTGCGATGCATTGCCGGGCGTTAAACTCGATCAAGACGGCAAATGGATAGGAAAGAAGGAGGTAGGCAGGAAAGTGAGGCCACCTTCTTCTTCGGATGGCACCACCACACGCGCAGTTTTATAAGGCAACACCTGGGATTCTCCCCGCGCGCTTACACCTGACGCCTTTCCACCAGAGTAAATCAATCCGATTAAGGGGGTGAGGGGTTCGGGGGGAACGATGGGAGAGGCTTGAGACCCCGGCACGCGTCCGGGGGGACAGAGAAGAGGTGGGCGCGCCGCCGCTGGCCACATTTCGCTCGGCGCCGACGACGCCGATCTCTTCGTCGGCGCGCAGTTGGCGAGTGCAATTGGCTTCTGCAGCCAGATGCCCTCGTCCTCTGCGCAGGGACGTACGTCACGGCTCATGCGTCATCAATCCGAAGATTGGTTTACTACAGCTCTCCACTCTACTCTCCTCTAAGCTAATCGCCTCATTCCCATTCCATTCTTCACTTCCACGTGTTTCATAATTTGCCTGAAGTATTCCATTCCTGGTCTCCCACCGTAATTCATCTTTTCCGGCGCAGCTTAAAACTATGCCCTTTTGTTTCATTTTTGTAGCTAACTTGGCGTTTTAAATACTACCACTTATTGTGATAAGTATTTTTTTCGGCACGGACTTTTGATCGCAAAATTACAAAAGCTATACAAAGAGATGAATGATTAATTCATTCACTCATCAACGTACAGTCCAAGCCACTGATGATAAAAACGTGAAATTTTGAGGTTATAATTCTATTATGGTATAGGCACGCACTGAGAAAGGATTTTTGCCAAAAACAAGTTCTGGGTGGCTTTCCCCGTTGTTGTTCAATTTCATTTCCACGAGAAAAGCATAAAAATTCGGTGCTCATGTTTCTCCTTTTGCTTTCTTCACAATAATATGCACTCAAAGTATTTGATGGACATTTTTAGCATTGGAGAATTACAGTGTATTAGGGGTATTTTTCACAACAACTTCTTCATTTGTAGTTAACGAGTGCTACATGGCATGGCGTATTTACGGAGGGGGACGTTCAGGACTGGAACCCCGGAACCCCCTCAGAAGCAACTTTGTTAAGGGTACCAACGTTAATGTATAAAAAGAATTAGGAAACTAAATATCTTCAAATACTTCACTGAGGGCTAGAAAATGCAGTTTTGTTGAAATAATTTTCAAAACTTCCCGGGGAAGGGTCACACAATGCAATGGGCCCAGACTCTCGGTACTACATGTATCAAAAATATCATGGATTCCACGCCCCCTCCCCTATAGCGAAATTCTAGATAAACCCCTGCTACATTTCATATGCATTTTCCATGTCACAATGTTTAAGCCACAAATAATTTTACAGAATAGTAGACGAGGAAAGGACCATATGGAGCACTATGCAAATAAAAGAACCAGAAGTACTCTGAGGCACAATGAGTTTGTGAAGAATATAATTGAAGGAAATATAGAGGGAAAAGTCCCAAGAGGAAGGCTAAGGGATAAATTATTATTACATAAGAAAAACTACGAGGGAGTAAGAGAACTAGCATTAGATAGGGAAGGATGGAGGGCTACAGTCAACCAATCTTAGGATTGAATGACCAATTACAATGGGAGAAATCTTTTATTCACTTGCAATATTTTTTTTCTTCCCCACCTCCCCCCGTTGAAATTCAAAGGCCACCCTCTGCTAGTATTAGTGTGTTTATTCCTCTCGGTCGAATTCTTTCCCGGCAACTTCACCCAACCTCCATTGGAACCGCGTCCCCACCATTCCACGCTCACATGTCGACGCCACCTGTGACGAGGTCTTCCTCCGCTCACCCTCAGTAACACGCCTGCCCACCTCATCGTATCAACACAGCGAGCCGAGTGTTCAGGGGCGATGAATCCCGACAAGACGCCCGCGTCTGCAGACCCCCCCCTCCACCCCCCCCCAGGCGATCAAGGTGCGCATTCCGCTTCTGCTTTTTTTCTTTATTTTCGTCATCTCGACTTCTTGTACTCACCTCCTGACGCAATGTGGGACGGAGTCGCTTTTCAGCTGGACGAAAATTCTTCACCCTCACTGACCAAGAATTAAAATATGCTCGAATCATTGAAAAAGTACGATATCCACGTTCACTTGCAAATGAGGGTTTCGTGCTTTCATTCGATAACATTTTCGTAGCTTGGATTATTAGCATAGATTCTCTCATGCAGCTGCAGAGCGTCTCTCGAAATTTACTCAAAAGAGGCACTTTTTATATTTCTGCTTATTATTTATAGATGTATCTCTTTACCTTTATTTTACCTAGACGTATCTATAGACGCCTTTCTTCTATATTTCCGTATCTATAGACACATTTCTTTTATCTAGACGTATCTATAGACGTATTCTCTATTGTATTAATTCATGTAGCTATTTGTTTAATGTTACTCTCCAGTTCTCTTTCTCGTGCTGGCTCATATATTTTTTGCTAAATTTTCCACTCAAAGGATTTAAAGGCATTTTTGTTCTTTTCTGCCAGAACCATACTTCGCGCCCACTTGTAACAAGCAAGTTAGCCAGAAATAAAGAAAGATGCAGAAGGAATCGGTTCCATAGTGATAAAAATGAGTGATCTCTTTCACCCTAGCTCATTTGATGTTGATGATTCCATCATGGTTTAACATTTTGTTCCTTCTCAAAGTTTCGTTACCTGGCATTAATGGAAACTTGTTATAGTTTCGTCCAATATACTAGAAAATACGACCATTAATGATGACGCCTATCATGTATTTCGCGGACTCCTTTTGGTAACGCAAGAGAGACATCAGATTCTCGGAATTATATTCTGAATCTGCCATTCACTCTTAATGCTCCATCCTTAATGGAGCGGGTATGTGGAATAAATCTTTGCTGGTTTCTCGGAAAGACATTTGTCAAATTCTTAAATTTCTTAAACTGCGAATAAACATGCCTGCTTAGAAATGCGTATCACCTGCCCCAGCATGTAGCTTCAGGATATCAGTGACAGCGTGTCAGGCGATTCACACGACTATTAGGAACGAGCTCGCATGAAAAATGTACATACGGTCGGATTTAACTTCTCGTTTCGAGAGGGGATGGTTACAGCACCAAGTATAACTCGTTCACTCGACGTGAGTTTACATGCCTGTTAATGAGGTTGGTTTGCCACCATTTCCGTAAAAAACTGCGAAATATCCCAAGTTGCTTGCACCCTCATATCGCAGATTAAAAATATATTAAAGTTATTGTAAATTAATAACTACAATAAAAAACGTTTATAGGTCTTCCAACATAACTTAACACTGGCAGCCTTAGCCATGGGGTGAATTTAAAGAACCTGAGCCTAATTTCTTTCTTTAGAAATTCCCTCAAAATAACTGCAGAAATTCTCTAATGATTCGGGAGCGAGACGGCACTGTCAATTTATTACCGTTTTAATATCGCATGGAACACATAGTGCTATTGAGCCACTGAAATTAATGTTTTAGATATATATGTCGTCCAACCTTTTAAATGTAGAATTCATGTGAAAAATGGCATTTATTATTCATATTTTGCTCTTAATAGCACATGATCTACTTGATGCAGTGAATATGGCAGCCCAATGTATCACTGCGAGCATGTTTTCCGAGAGAAAAAAATCAATAGTACCGGTAACTTTCACGAGTAAGTAATTTAATAATCCCATGGCAATTGATGTGACTGGCTCTTACGACTGCCCGTCGAGTCCGTTTTTCGATTGATAGACCAAACAGGTCGGTGCTGAATAGCAATCAAGTATTTGATACTAATTTGCTCTCATGAGTTACTTGCATGAATGAAATTTTAATTTATTTCCCAGTTTTCGTCTTCATATTGTACTAACAAATCATGTATCCTTGACTTCTTTTTAAATGTGTAATAATATACTCTTTGCTACAAATTACTATCACTTGTTGACCACCATATGCCTCCGTCTGTAAACTGGTTCAATTTCTTATTTTTTCCGTTTGTGTTTTTTCTGGATTAGCAACGCTTGATGGCGAGGAAAACAAAAATATCTCAACACACAAAGGTAGATGTAAAATAAAATGAGGTTAGAAATGGTTAATCTTCATATGCATTGTTTTAAAGAGCTCTGGAATACATTTTTTTCTACAATTAAGATAAAATACTTTCTTTCGTGTAAATCCCATATCGTAATTTTCCATCAAATATTTTTAAGTGTATAGTTTTTATATTAGTTTATATTAGTTTTTATATGTTTGATAATTTGATAATTTTGATAGTTTTCAATTAGTTTGATAATTTGATAGTTTTCAACTCAGTTTTGTGAAACCTCACAATGCTAGTAAAGCAAAAATGTTTGCACATTTCTAAGGATTTAGCTGTATTAATGGTAGTTTAAAGTATCTATGCTCCGATGGTGTTTTTTTATACCATTCAACTATTACCTACATTTATAGCATTTGCTAATAGTACGTACTAATCGATGTATTGACAGTGCTTCTCAAATGAAAAAGTCAATGACCGGTTTTATCAAAAGGTCTGCAATACATGATCTCCTGAGAAATACACAAGGTTTTTATCCTTTGTTAACATATATTTCAGCATGTCAAGATGCAAAAATCTCAGTGATGAACACTATTTCTACATCCGAATCTAAAGAGAAATTTGACGAATCATAGATGCAACTTTGTTTGCTTATTTAAAGAGTTCCGAAATGTATCTATAGATAGAGAGTATATACGAAGAAGTTATATTGGTTTCTCCGTATGCTATATTATGTAATTAATGCTGAGTGATTTTATTATATTCTAGGTGAAAATCTTGAAATTATTGCCGTGAACTCGGTGCTTTTGATGTAACGTATGTTTTGAAGTGGTACAAAAAGAAAGTTGTGTACATTGTAAGTTTAGACTCAACTAAAACTTTGGGCAAGAAAAGGAGGTGATTCCGATTTAAAGAGAAGAAAAAAATCTACAAACCAGACATTTTTTTAAACTGCGCATAATTTTATTGCTTATGTCTTGTTCACGCGAGAGAAATATGGAAGAATGATTGCAAAACTATTTCACCAGTTCACATCACAGAACTCATTCAAACACCAAACGTATACCGAATTTTCCTTCACTAAACCTTGCCATGGAGTCCATAATTTTATTATTAGACTTCCGAATAAATTCAAAGGTCTCTGGCTCTACTTTGTGAAGCCAGCAAATTTCTGCTCGTTGAAAATTATTAAAACGCATTGTATTTCCACACGTTATTTAATAATAGTCGAGCGTGTTTTCAACGTAAGAACGTCGTCTTACGACGGTCTTGCGTTGAAACATTGGGTCAACTACGTTTCAACTAACGTGTGAAAATATGAAGTGTTTTAATACATTTCAACATTACTTCCTCCTTATCTTTTCTCTTTTAAAAGCTATTTTCTGCCATTGGTCGCCACTACTGAAGCATCAACTGGCCGGAACTGAACTTGCGAAGAATATAGCGGATTGCTCAAAAAATTATTTTATGCATTGTCGCTTTCGGCCTCTTTGTATGTACTCAAGTGGTATAGATACGCGGATCCACTTCGCAGACGCTGAGAGCGCCACCAGAGTTGCAGCGAGGAATAAGGTTGCATTCCAGCCCCTCTGTCTCGACTGCCACACACCCCCCTAAACCCCCTCCCTCACTTCCAGGTTGCAGCAGAAGTTCTCGCGGTGGCGTGCGGAGGAATCCGGGTGCGGACGGACGACTTTGGAAAAGGGTTGGGCAGAGGGACACGGGGGAGAAAGGGAGGCAGATAGCTGGTGGGCGGCTACAAGGGGAAATAAAAACAAAAAAGGATCGGAAGGCGGCGCGGCGGAATGCGCGCATTTTTTTTTGTTTACGATCGCATCCGCTCGCGTTACCGACTCGACGAGATTAATTAGCGAATCGGATGAGCGTAGCGGTGATTGGCCAACTCGGGGTATTGATTTTTCGAGGAGTGTCCCAGCGCGCTATGGGCCTCGTGAAATCCACTTCGGCCACTGTAGCTCTGTCCATCCATTGGTCAAGCACCTTCAATTAGCACTAATTGTCTTAGGCATAAAAGTTGGGATAATCTGGTAATCTGAATAACGCAATAGGTATCTCCGAAAGCAATCCCTTTAATTTGGGCACACCAACTCTGGTTCCGGGAGCAGCATTTCAGCATGTTCCTCTGCAATATTTTCTCGGCATTATGTCATTTGGTAGACATAATGGAGCATAATTTTTCTCCATTTATACGATTGAAAATTCGATGAATCAATATTATATTAATATTATTATACTCTGCCTCTATAAGAATGTAGAAAAAGAAAAATGTCATAACGATTAGGGAAAGGAGAATTAGGTTCTTCAACCAAATAATGAGTACGGAAGACAGTAGAATCACGAAATGAAGTTGCAATTATGTTTATTATAGTACGAATAGCAGCGAATGAGTCCAATGGACAAAGAATAACATGCAAGAGATGGGGAAAATGGAAGATATAATATAGGATAAAACTATATTTAGAAGGTTTATACAAAGTTTTCAGAAGATGGAATGGAAAAAAATAACTTACACCTAGACGAAAGAAAGGAGAAGGAAACAAGGATGAAAGAATATTGGGGAGCGAGAAAAAAAGCGGAACATAAGAAACGAAAATGAATGCTTTGGGTTATTTGACGTGGTCCTTAGACGGCCAAAATCGAGAGAAGAAGGCTATTACTGTACATTTCCTTGCTTGAGAATGATTTCTCTTTGAGATATGAGCGATTTTAAATCGCCTCTCCCTTAATCTAGGAATTAATCCAAGGGTTTTTCATTCCACAAGTTTATACAATTCCAACTACGGTGAACCTACTAAATATCTACTGGGAAAATCGTAAAATGAGTCAATGAGACAAAAAATGTGATGTTTGTTCAAAAACTACGCTGAATTTTTAAAGTTCGAAGATAATACAAGAGTAATTGTCTCAACGTTTTGCTGTTGTGTTGATGCAAATGCCCCTGACGTATGTTGATATTTGTTGCCACATTGGTTCTTGACGGTTGGTTATTGAAAAAACTGGACGTGTTTTTATGTACTCGGTGATTTAGAACTTATGAAAAAATGGGAAAAAGGCTTTGCATTAAATATTGCTATAAGAACAGAATAAAGTGCAGCACTGTATTTTTAATGTTAAATGTTGCTTTTGGCGGATCATCTATGCATAAAACAAGCATTTACAAGTGGTACAATCGTTTCCAAGAGGGCCGTGAAGACATTGAAGATGGCGATCGCACAGGGCGCCCCAGCACATCAACAACCGATTAAAACTTTGCAAAAGTTAATAAAATAATTATGAACAGTCACCGAATCACCATCAAAAAAGTTTCTAATGATGCTGGCAAATCATTTGGCTCGTGCGAAGGAATTATTTCCGGTACTTTGGGCCTGAGACGAGTGGTACCAAAATTATTCCCGAAATTGTTGCATTTCGATAGTGCACCTGCTCACACATCACTGCATGTTCGTAAGGTTTTAGCGAAAAGCACCTTCGTCATGATGCCTCACCCTCATTATTTGTCAAATATTTGGCCCCCTATGACTTTTTTCTAATCCCTAAGATTAAAAAGTACATGAAAGAATGACGTTTTGCCAATATTGAGGAAACTTTGAACTTTTCCTCACTCTATTTAAAAACTACGACTGGTTTCACCTTAATAAGGCATCTACAGGCCAGAAGATGCCGTATTAAGGGGAAACCGGTCGCAGTCTTTAAAGAAAGTGTGGAAAAGTACAAATCTTTTTATTCAAAATGGATATCTATCACTTCCACGACGTCAAGACTGAAACAATCAAATTTATTCAACATTGAGGAGATAATGACAGAATTGATGAAGGATCTTTAGCTCTTCTTCCCTTTAGGCCATACCGAAAATTGCGTCCCAGAAGTTCTTTGAAGATTGGGAAAAGCGCTGGAAAAATTGTATCATATCTGATGGGGACTACTTTGGAGGAGACATAATTAATGTTGATGAATAATTGAAGACTTTTGAGAAAAAAGAAAATTATGCATATTTTTTTAATCAAACCTCGTATCTATCTCCGGCGTTACCCTGAAAAAATCTTTGATATTCTTCATATAGAAATAAATAACTTGGTATGATTCTACACTCTTTTGCTCAAACCGACCCAGGTTTTGGCATAATTGCAAATGGCATAATATGCCGAAACATGGGTTGGTTAGAGTATACAGTGTGGAATCTAACCGAGTTAATTATTTAATAGAAAGACTCACTAAGAATTTTAAGTCATGAAAATATGCCAGTATTTCCATGACGTGTACCTATGTGAGACTTACTGGTGAGAAGATTTTTGATGTTACTAAGGAAAAGAGGAAAATGAGAACCTTAATTTTTTACGGTGTGATATTTCCCGAACATTTCCGAGGAATGCGATTAAAACATTCCAGAGACGATAAGGGAAACTTCTTTGCCGATTCAATTACTCAGAACAGAAGAGCCGATTTTCATTCAACCACAAAGCTTGAGATCTTTCACCTCTGTCAGCTCTTCTGTGGAGAGAAAGTCTGAAATTCTTTGCACATGAACGTGTACTCATTAAAATTAGTATGGACGATGAAGAATTGATTTCTAAAAGTGGAGGGAATCGAAATTATTTCAAAATGTTGCAATAAATGAACGGATGTTACTTTCCAGCCACAGTTAAAGAGAACGCGTTACGTATGAATGAAATAAATTTTGAAAGAGAAGGCGAGTAATATTTATTCTCAAAATATTGGAAAAACAGATGATGCTTCAAAATTTAGCTTGAACAAACGCATCTTTGAGACGATATCCAAGCCACAAAATGTAATCCCTAAAAATCCCTAAAGTCTTGGATGGTTTAGACTATCCGAAACGTATGAATCCTGAAGAATTCACTTCCATGCGGAGGATCTTGATGGATACGGAAAATCAGCAGCCTCGAACGAACTACTTGATTCCGTTTCCTGATATGTCGGCAACTTCAAAGCAGGCACCCACCACTCTTCGCTTCAAAAAACTAACCAGAGTAATCGCGATTCACTTCGCCACGGACGAATGGCTATATAACCGGCAATCCACGATTTTTACGAAAAGACTCCCATTTTCAAGCACTCTGAGATATATTTTGTTTCTTTACTTTCAGGTTCTCTCGCATTGTGAAAATTCAGCAGACATCAGCATCTTTAACTTTTGAAACCTCTAATTCAAGAAGAGAGCAATTGGGAGCTAAAACATTTAAATTAAAAATTAATCCATATTGCCAATGAAAGCATTAAGAATTTTGTCGCCTATGCATATCTTTCAGTTATCCAGGTGACCAGTGACAGGGAAAGTTAAAATTTCGTTAACATGCACATTTACGAGATTTTAACTCTCCCTGTCGATTGTCACCTGGATGACTGAAATGCATGCACATGAGTAAAAAGCCCACTATTGCTTTCATTGAATTAAAAATCGTCACTAGCAAGCAAGATGAGGAATCTCCCCCTGCCTCACACCCTTGAGACGGTTTACGGGGTATCACGTAGTTGTAGATAAGTGATAAATGTAGATAATCCACATCCACGTATATATCAGTGTCCATGGCCAGAAACCCTGAGGAGAACCTCTCGCTTGTATCCCTATAGTTTAGTGCATGCTTGTGAGGTTTCGCCTCCTAGCAAGCATTAAAGATTTATATTAATGCATCAATAGTCGTAGATACACTAACTTTAATAGGGTATAGTGTAATGCATCCTGGTGACAGCTCACCCCTGCCACACACCCTTAAGGTGGCTTGTAGGGTATTACGTAGATGTAGAAGTGTAGATGTTAGTACAAGGTTTAATGTAGGACTCTCGTTCACTGTATTTTAATTAATAGGCCTAAATGCCGGCCTTCCAGTGTCATCAGCCCAAGTATTATACGAGAGCATTTAAAGGAGTTCCAAGCTTTTCCATCCCGCTAGTCTCCCCCTTAACCCATGCTGCTCCCCCCTCCGCCCCCCTCCCCAATCTTCGGGGGACAGCTGCCTCCCCTCTCTACCGTGGCCATCCCAAAGGGCCCTCACAGCCGGCTGGGTCGCTGCCCACTCCCCACACCCCTCTTCCAATGGCCCCAGTCAAGCCCTCAACCCCTCCCCCCTCAGTGTCGAAAAAGAACCCTGCTCATGCTTCCGTTGCTGCTTGGAGGCCTACCTCCACTCCCCAGTAGTGTCCTTCGTCTCCAAGCAGGCCCTGGGCGGGACCCTGAGCGCCCACATCCACGTATATACCGCTGTGTTCATGCACAGAGACCCTGGGGAGCACCTCTCGCTTGTATCCCTAGGGTCGAGTGGAGCATTTGGTCTGGAGGCTCACCAGGGACTGCTACCACAGAGACTGTACCATCCGTCCGCAAAGCTAACGCACGACTTGGTGGATCCACCCAGTGAAAGATTTCATGACATTCTGATCGGAGGAATGGATATCACGTTGATTGGTTGGTTACCTAGCGTCCTAGATACACGGGCCTGACCACTTGAATTTCGAACACCATCTGTTTTTTTATATAGTGGTCCAAAGATTGTCAATACTAGGGGAAAAAATGCTCAAATGGAGGACTATTATGGCAGCAAAGATTGGTAGATAACTTAAATTTACTCAGATCCTAACGAATCGGCTGGAGTGCTGTGTCATCACAGTATAAGGAAACGAAAATTAAGGACGCCTGCTTAAAGAAGAGATATTTATCTGGATCATTTTATTCTCAAATGAATAAAACCTTGCGTATATACCTAATTTAAAATAAAAGTAAAAAAATAAATGCAAAAACGGCTGCATGGAAATGTAGCTTAATGCAATTTACGTGCTCTCCACTGCTGGGATGAGTATACCACAGAAAAATCTTTGCCCTTGTCGAGATTCGACGGTCTCGTTGGCGGCGGGGTAAAGTTCCCCGCTATCAGTACGGGGGTCGCGGGTTCGATTAGCTGCTGAAACTTAATAATTGTGTTTTTCGATAGGTAGTGTAGATAATTAACTGATTTCTCTATAATGTTTACATTTTAATTACATAGTAGTAGCACTGCGTAACTTTGTATATCTGTGCAATTATGTAGTTGTAAATACATTAATGCTCATAGTTTCTATAACACTCAATATAGTGAGGAGAATGTTGGTGAACTTTTATCTTCTGACAGGTATTTGCTGGTTGTTGCTAATTTATCAATGGTCGTAGTTTCTATTACATTTGTAGGATATAGAGCGGTGCATGTGTTTGAAAACTCATTCTCCTGCCACACACTCTTGAGGCGGCTTGTGGGCACTATATGGAAGTGTATTTAGAACCCGGGCCTTAAGAGGGGACATCGTCTCGCCTACCATATTCCCATAAATATGTATTCTATCATCATGGTTCTCGAAGAAAATATGAATCCAGGCATTCCATCCGAAAAAGAAAACAGCGCCTTTAAGCTCTAGGTTCAAATGTCGTAAACATTTCAACTTTATGGAAACAATTTACAACCATTTATCAACCGCAAATGGTCGCTGTAGATAGGACTAAAACGAATGGCAGCTAAAAGAGTCACTGAATCAATTACTTTTCTCCGTGTTTGTGTCGTGAAATAAAAAAGGGATATCCGAAGGCATCTTCTTAATCACAGCTTTGATAGCTAAAGATCATGTCTTGACGGGCAAGGTTTTCATTTTTGGGTTTTAGACCTAAAGTACGATATAATCTACCGAGACACTCAAGACTGACTGGCTGACAATTAAGAGAAAAATCACGCAGACAGCCAATGAAGGTTTTTTTTTGTTTCAAAGGAATTATTTTGGGTTAAGGTCGATATGGTCTCTTGGGAGGGAGAATGGTTAAAAGGATCTTCTCTCACCTTTAATTGTATAATTTGCAATCTTGATAACTGCTGAAAACACTTGTGAACGCCTCCGAGGTGACGGCCAATGGAGTTTTCAATACCAATAGCGGCACGCAAAGGTGAGATCGTAAGGGATAGAGAAAAAGTCATTGGAAAAGCAGTAACAAAAGTTCATAATTAGTTGGAACCATTCATATGCACGTTCTCCTTCTCAGATAATGATTAATTCTATTGAATGCTTCGACGGCAATGGTCATTTTGCACTGCGTGAATATATGCATATTCATCCTAGATAAATTAGCATACGTTTACGAATCTACTTGTTCTCTGTCGGTTATACGGGCAATGGGTCATCTGTGTGAAATTGGTATTGTTTATGGTCAAAATTTACTAATATAAGAGGCCATACAATCCTACTAACTTAAAAAAATGCTTTTATTGACTCCGATAAAACAGAAATATGGTTGATTTCATTTAATTGAAATTTCATAAAAACCTTACTAGATAAACTGAACATAAGTAAAAAATGCCTCATTTATCATATTGTTCACAAAAATTCGCTATCGAACTTCATTCTTTGACGCTTGCATGCCATAGCAAATATCTAATGCCGTGTCATTCGAGATGACTAAGGTGCGAAATAAAATGCCCTAATATTCTAATTGAAACTAGCATTAAATATTTTAATCGCTATAACTATTGGACCTGCCTAGCATTCCAACCTCAATGATATCAGCGCAAAAAGTCGTTGAGTCTCTAGCGAGGCAAACAGTTCCATCTTCAGAAGTAAAATGTTAAGACCACAATTGTGGTAGCCGCGGTAAAAGGCTATAAGATACAAGCTGATTGAAGGACAGCTAAAGGTATCGTCAACAATGACAACCTTTCGATAGACAGGGGAAATATTATTGAACCCGGGAGAAATATAATGGCGACATTCCGAAAAGTTCTTGGGTCTAGCTATTTAGAATATTCTATTTTAGTATGGCTATATTTATTGCTTCCTACCTTTGTGGCTCCATTAAAATCGGTCTCCCTCCGGCAAAAACAGCGGACACCGTAGTCGGTGGCAATACACCATATCGGACGCCAAAAGGTCGAATGGGATCCGTCGCAAAGAACAAGGGGTGGGCCGATTAAATACAATCGCCGAAATTGCTATCTCAATCTCACATCGAAGAGAAGAGTCAGCTCTTGAACTTAACAAAAGCCAAGAGGCAAGGGCGGCTGCAAAGCAGGACGCACTTCGACAAGCCCACGAGATGACCCCCGTCCCGAAGAAACCTTAAGAAAAAATATTTTCTCTTAAGGTCCTTTTCCCTCCATCCGCAGTCCACACAGTTTTATCCGACGGGAACGTCTTCCACCAGCTCACCCGAAGGTTCTTTATCTCAGCCCTTCTATCTCTGCTCTAAGGATTGGTAGGGACGTGGAGGAAGGGACAGGAGAGGGGAAAAGGAAGGGATATATCCTATCGGCAGTTTATCTCACCCCCTCCCTCAAACTTCCCCATTTGGACGACTAAAGCGTCTTCCCCTTTACCCTTCCCACTGCCACCTCGACCTTCCGCACAATAAGTACGAAGTTTTATCCCTCAACCATTCCCCCTACTCACTACTTCCTCAACGTTTTCCTAGATTTCTCCTCCAATATATACACCTTTCGATCAGAGCAGTTCGTCTCTTAAAAAAAGGCGAATTTTACGCAAAAAAATATAGCCACCCCTTTTTTTACGTCAGGAGATTGCTGGCTTACTTTTTTCGGTGCTACCATAAGGGATTCTCCGTTTCTAGGAGAGAAATGGGAGGAAAGGAAGGCTTTCTTTCTACCTTTCCTTAGCCAGCGCTTCACCCCCCCTCTTGAGCCCTCCTCTTCCCAAACGAAGCGGAAACCCTGGTCGAGGAGGAAAATTGTGGCCGGAGGGTGGTGGGAGGGTGGAGGTGGGTGGTACCGGTGGTCGGGGGGGGGGAGGGAGAGGGGGAAGTGAGCTCTCAACACCTGCCGCCTCTCATACGCAAGCTCTCAAGGGTCTTTCTTGTCAAGCTTTCTTCCCGAAAATTCTCCCCGTGGAGCCCACCTCTACCCACTGCGAAGCTTCCCTTTGTTTACATCCTGAACTCGTGTGCCGCAGCCGACGCAAGGACGTCTACATCTACATACTAGTACCCTGCAAGCCACCTCTAGAGTGTGTGCAGAGAATGAATATTCACCAACATGCACTGCACTGCATCCAAACAAATTCCACTGAAAGTAAATAACTAAGTAAAGTAACTAATTCACTAACTAAGTAATACTAGTATTGATGCATAAACAAAAACCTGCAAATACCTGTCAGGAAGTGAAATTTCACCAACACTACAAAATACCAAAGACAGAATATATAAGTACCTACGAATGTGCTTGGCAACAGATTAAGTTTCAAGAGTTTTCGTAGAACTTCTCCTCTCTTCAAATGTTCTTAGAACTTCTTCGTTAGTGGTTCTCTTGGAAGATTAAATGGATAGAAATTAATTATTTGCGGCAAATACTCGATGTAAAAGGCCATAGGACCTGCCATAAAGCAAATGGCACATGAATATAGATGTAGACCAAAGAAATAAAGAGCAATTCCAAAAGTAACCATATCTCTGTCTTAAACTACCTTGCCTCCTTTCCCAAAAGCATGTCAATTTACGTTAGTATCATGTTTTTCAAGAATCGTCTTGGCATTGAATTATTTGTTCAAAAACCAAGGAGTGAAATGAGCTCAAGGTGATTATTATCTACAAAAACAATTGCACAACAGTAAATTAGTAACCATCTATGCAACAGAAATCTTAAAAATCATCTGCCGGACTTATTCCAGTTTTATGATTAATGGTCTCCGATTAAAATAATTCTCAGCTTTAAGAACCATATTAATAAAGTATTTCCATTCATTTTTGGGATATGCACAGACGATAATGCCACCAGAGTGCGCACAAGTATCTGAGGTGTCATAGATGTCTCTCAGGTCCATGTAACGAAAGAGTTCAGAGATAATCAGCATGGAGAACAAGCACTGAAAAGATATATTTGTATTAGCGGGAAAAAGATAATTATTAAAGAGACGACACGTCAATATTAGCAATGCAGATACTTTGTGACTTCCACAGTTTATTTAATACAGAACGACCTGCATTATTTTTCAATGTACAAATGTTGAATGTACCTGAAGATGTCTTGACAGCCGAAACCGGTCGTTCTGTGTTAAATATACTGTGGAAGTGACAAAGTCTCTTCATTGCTAATATGGAGCCCTTCCACCACGTCATAGCTTCCAATTTCGATTTAATTAACAACACGTCAAGGCAAAATTAAGAGACGCCCTAAGTCATTCAAATAAATACGGAATTGACATTTTCTTTAAACAGTTAAAACCTATGCTCTAACACGCTGATCAAAATGAACTGCTGCAGAGTACTTTATCCGACAAATTTCTTGAATGAAGTCACGCCTGTCTTCTCTTTGCGAAAGCTCCTGTCTCTTGATTGCACCGTGGTAAGGTTTCAAGATGAAGCCAATCGTTCAGTTTTAGGATCAGGATAGGGGTGAATACCTTCATCATACATGTGAAAATGAAGCATATAGGGAAAATAGTACCGGAAATTCACAGCCACCTAGGTTCATTATTCTTACTTTCAATTCCAAGTCTCTACCTTCAAAGTTCTAAAAACGCAGTGAAAACATCATTGAGCAAAACTTCAGAACATGTGTGGTTCTTCAGATTTCAGACGCGGTGACTTGATCGCGATCGTGGATACACAATATTTTAGCGTACGACTACTAGCATTGACTAACGTAAATAGTCGTACGCTAACAAATTTTGACATTTCAAAAGGTATATAATGGAGGTGAAGCCACAGCAAGCGTGATATTCATAAATAAGTGTCTTTAGCTTCCTTTCCAATGAGCAAATTGAAAAGGTGTATTTCCAGATGATTCAGCCCGCAGAGCCAACATTCCTTCAATACAGGTTAAGAAATATGTCCGTTTTGTTCGCTTTGTGTACCCTATAGGAACATTTCAGCCAATTTTAATTCCAATATCAAGCATTTATGAAAGGAAGATCGTGCTTGAGTGTAAAATTGTTTGCACAATCAAGTAAAAGGTATTCAGAAATACTTTTAGATTACCTTCATCCTGAGACTCTTTCGCCAAAATATCGACTAGAAAACTATCACTGAAACCAAGGGTTGAAAATCACAAGGATGCCACCATCGACAATCATTTAGAGCGATAAAGGGCGCTAAACGACGACAAAGGAATATGGACGTATTATCTTAGAGATAGAATTCACCTACTACATAGTTATTTAGTTCGGATCAACGAACAAAAACCCTATATGGACCGAAAGCATGGTTCCTTCGAGTTGTTCCGGCAATTACCATCAGCTAATATCAAATTCTAGCACCATTTGTACATATGCGTCGCAATAAATGATAGCGTTTGCAAGTAAATTACTCATTCCAAAATAGGCAGCACGTTCCTGGTTTTTTCACGCAATCGATTTTTTTTAACACTTAATACTTAGGGAGGGCATTTAATGAAAATCGTGAGATTCTGAGAAATTCATATATTGAAACGTTGGAAGAAATGATTGTAGATTTTCGGCGTTGGCGGTGAAATTGACCTGCCCACACGCGTCGTGCGCAGTTTAATGTAAAAGGATGAGTTATTTTTCCTATTTGCCCGCATACGCATGCGCCGGGATTCAATCTGCGCTGAATCCATCTGGTCGTAAATAAGAAAAAAAAATAGCGCCCCTAAAATTTTCTGCATTCGCGAGCATATTAACCTTGAAAGCAGACCGATGATTACCCACTCGTCACGCTACCAGCCTGAGCGGACTTAAATCAAGGCAGCCACCTTGACAAAGAGCATGGCTAACGGACTTGCCTGGAGTAGACGCTCATCGGTGGTCTTATTCTGAAAACCTTTAACCTTGCGTAATGTCTCCGTAGCTGTTCAATTCTTTCTTGGACAAATGTGTGATAGATGCTTGCAGTAACAATGTCAGCGTATTGGTCAGGGTGTTAATGCGCGAGTACTACTACACACCGATGATGCTGTGTTGCTGTTTGACAGCCTACAGGGATTGCTGAGGCTCCTTGGTAATTTTCGTAAAGCGATAGAGAGATTGGCATTGAAGGTGAATGCGTTTACGATCTAAGTATTGCTTTTTGACAAGGAGAATGGGAAGATTTAATGCATAATGAGTATGAATGATGAAATAATTGAGCTAAAGAATGATTTTCTGTACCTGGACCGAATGTTTGTGGAAGTATTGGGTAAATAAGTGGTTGGAGCACCTTAATAGGTGGTTGGAGTTGTAATCGTGAGTCATTGTGAATATTTTAATGGGGTAGTGTCGATTTCAGGGGGACTGCATGGCGGATGGACCCAGGTAGTCTCTAGAACACCCTCATTAGGAAGGCCCTCGCTCGCTTTCGAGCTACTTGCTCTAACTGAGAGTCTCATAGCGATTCACGAAAAATTAATTTTCTATCACACTCTTCGATAAACTATCGAGAGGAAGAATGACTTCACAGTGATATAATCTCACCTAACAGCGCTGAGCGCGAAAAAGGATACAGTTGATGAGCCGCAAATACACACTACCTAGCCAACAGCGCTGAATTATTCGCTCGTGAACTGATCATTCAGTCGCTCGCCCGTTCATAGGTACTGAGGTCTCCAGGACTCCACATAATCTTGAGAATCTGTGGAGCTGTTTCATAAGAAAGCCCAAACCACCTTTCACTCTCCTTCCTCTTCTCAAATGGCTGAGGAAGGAAAGAACGCACCGGATACATCACCGGAACTATGGGGGCGGGGAGGGTGGGAGGGCGAAGGAGAATGGGATGAGGATTTTGGAGGTAGGCGAGGAGGAGGAGGACGGCCTCCAGCGCGTGCTGCTCCCCTTCTCCTGCCCCCCGCCCCCCCGTCCCCGCCTGCCTCCACCCCCACACACCGCCTCCGGAGTCCAGGGGGGCAGAGGAGGAGGAGGCGAACCCCGTATCGTCACGGGGCGGTGACCACGCCTAAGATACCCAAGTATATATACACTCTTTTCTTGTACATAGGTAAGGTGTACATACACATTTGAGGGACGCTTCTTATTATGGATCTGTTCGTGCACGCGCCGCTGTGTTTCTCCCCCTCCACGCGTGCAGAGCGAAAAGGAAGGAATTGTCTCGTGCGATTCGCGAGGGAGTGCCGAGAAAGAGCAATACAGAATGAGGGAAAAGGGAAGACAAGATTCTCATTGCAAGGGGGATGCACCGGCGCTTGTTTTTCTCCGTCCCCGGCGACGCGGCGCGCCGGTGAAAGAGAGGGGGAATGATGTCCAACCGGCCCGGCACGCTCTCGGATCTTGAAAACCCTCATTCATACAAAGTGTTGGTTTTTTGTTCCCCTCTCGGGGATGGATGTTAATGAATGGCTCTCCGGAGCACGTGAGGAGGTTGCTCATGCACGATCATCAGAAGGTCGACTTGCGAAGGAGGCAGTCGAACACATTTTTGTATGAAGTCACCACTGAACATTTTGAGCGATAAAAATACTCGGTTATATCCATACTATATAATTTTTGACCGATCATAGCTTCCGTGATATGTATGTATATCATCAAGGTACATGCATAATACCGAAACCATGATCGATTACAAATAAAAAACGTGGACATTATGGAGTTCCTTTACTGCTCAGAATTTTGAACGCAAGACAATTCCACCACTACTTTTTTCTAGTTTCTACTCCTCGGAAAATTAAACTAGGCGATTTCGAGCCAGTAAAACTCGCAAAATTGGAGATTTGCGGCACTCGATTCACAGCAGGACACTTGAGTATACCTATCAGATAATCTTAGGCTACATATTCAATCCTGATTCTACGTTAATCGCGTGAAATACCGACGTATTACCAAATTCCAACTTTCATATGCTATTAAAGCGTGAAAACGAATATGATCAATAGTGTGTACACAATAGGGATGAAATTCGTCTTTAAAAAATTATTTGACTTGGCCGAGATTCGAACCTGGATCTCCCAATTGCCCATGCGATGTGGTGATAATGGCTAACACGCCTGACCTGGCGATCGGGAGATCCGGGATCAAATCTCGGTCAAGTCAAATGATTTTTTTCATGACGAATATCATCAGATTTGTGTACCTATATATTTGCACCCGCGCGCGTGACTGCGTACCACGTCATTTGTGCATTTCGCAATGATTTGGCAAATTACCAATTTTCTTGATAAATAAATTTTATGCCACTCCAATTCCTATTTCGCATTTACCTAAAGAGATGCTATACTTTGGTGTAAATTACTACCACATTACGAGTGATATTGACCAAAAATGATGGAAAAACGAATCGCAAGAATAGCGGGGATACCTTTACCCCTCATAGAAAAGAAACACACAGAGGAAGTAAAGAATCTGCGGAGTGCAACCTTATTCGCCAGGAAGTACTACTCACCAGAACACAAGAGGACTTCCTGGCGAAACGTTTCAGGGATTGGGGTGAATAGAGGCAAGAAGGGGCTAAGGAGGGATAGCTCCGGGAGGAAGGGGAAAGGGTAAACAATGAGGGGACTTCATGGAACGATAAAGAAGGGCGGATTTTCCGAGATTTCCTACCCAGGCATCTCTATCCTCAAACTCAGGTCGGTCGGTCGAAGCAATTCATTGAAAGCTCCTCAGACTTCCGGTCGGTTTACCTCGAGCATAAGAACGTAACTTAAGGTGGTTGGAGCAATTTTTGTCTACGCAGAGAATGGCGCGAACCTTGACATACATGTTTTCATTAGTGATATATATGGATAAAAGTTTAAAAAATAATGCATCCAACCGTTTTGGTTTTTCGGGCAATTCAAATACTATATTGCGCCTTATGGCACATGAGATATATTTCGTACTCTTTCTATTAAATAAGTATGTGAATACTTTCTCCCAAACGCTAAATACTAAATTTCGTATTAATAAAATTGTTGCTAACAAATATTAAGGTGTAACGTCGAGTCAAAGATTCTAAAAAGCATATTTAAATATAAACTTCGCATCAATTTCGAATACCGCATCAAGACCTTATATCGTATGAAGGCAAAAATGTAAAATATGATCCTCGAATAATTTCCATTACTGCATTTGTGGTGAGTTACACCGTATAAACAGATATACATACTCAAATTAAATTTTGTCCTAGAAATCTTTTCGACTTCTTGAAAAATTATTAAAATTTGCACTCAAAGCCGCTTAGAAGGTTGAACTGAAACATGTATGCACGTTAAATAGGGAGCGTTCACAACGCTCCTGAAGAACTTAACGCATAAGATGGTTCTTAATCAACTCTATATGTATGTCACCAAGTTGAACAACCACGAAGAAGAAATGTTTTTCTAAGGTTGACTAATCAGAAATTGCCTAGGTGGATTGACATAAACATCTACACAGTACCCAACAAACCACCTCAAAGGTGGTGAAAAGATACCTCGTTCGAACTACAACCTTACCTAGTACCTTAGTACAACCTTACCTAGTACCTCAGGTAGTTAGAGGGAGATATCACTTCTCATAAAATTCTGTAAAACTAGACTCACTTTGGAGAGAAATATCTCATCTCTCTAATGACACTGTAACATCAGCCTTACTTCATTACCTTACTTCTTTTCGAGATACTTGGCAAGAAATAAAAGCCATTTCCCACTGGGTAGGTTGATGCGCTCTAAAGAAATTTTATCTAAAAATTGAGGAAGCTCTGACGAATAGATCACGTCAGAAATTTGACAGTGTGTAGTGCGTATGATTTCCCAACAATTTAAAAAAGTAAATTTATTACTCACCGAAAAAAACTTTACAAAAACGCAAAAAAAACTTCGATTGTGAAGGCGTTGTGAACGTACAGAATATAACATTAAGATCATGTTAAAACCTTAAATGGGTATATTTAGTTAATTAAAGTGCATTCTAATCATGTAGAAACGAAGTTTTTGCGTCTTTAATATTCCAATACTGAACGTGATAGCTGGCTTTACCAAGTGTCCAAGCATTCCTTCATGATGAGGGTAAAGAAAACACTGCATTTCCACAAAGTTATATATTAAGGATGAGGATACCGCACTACATTGGAATCATGTTTCTTCCAACTGTTTAAATTTAAGTATAATATTCGAATAGAAATAAATTTATTCAATTACTCCGGGTACAAAGCCCTTCGAGCAAAAAAGAAACAGTACATTTCCTTCGATGGTGCACTTAAAATACAGGCTAACTCTTGCAGCGTTAATAAAACTTAAAACATTGCAATACAGAAAAATTTGCATAAAAATAAAAAAAAAACGAAAAATGAAAAATATGGCATTAATGTGGCGATATGAAATTATAAAATATTTCCTTGAAGTTTTGGAGAGTGCTTGCATTTTTTATTTCAGGTGATAATCAGTTCCACGAGAATATAGATTGAACAAACAATGGTTTGTCAAAATGTGTAGTGCGATGAGCAGAGCAGTATAACAATGATGCACTACTCTTTGTAACGATCAATGTTTCTAGACAAAGGTAGTATCTTAAAAGCATGAAGAAAGTTCAAAGTTTCTTTACATTGAAACAGCTGATACAGAAGGCTACGCAAAAGGTATCTGCGTCCGCGAATAGGCACGGTCTCTATTATGACAAGAGAAAAATCTCGATCCAACTACCCTAAGTTACGTTCTTATGTTCAATCTGAACCGGCATATCCTAGCGCCGACTCATTTACGCCACTCCTGCTTTCCACTTCCTCCCTCCCCTCAACTTATTTATCCCCTTCCGCCCATTGCACTTTCTTCATCCTCGTCTCTTCTCTTCTTCTTCTTCTTCCTTCTGCTCCTCCTCCGGAAGGTAGAAAGAAAGAATGGAAGGCTTGTCCGTCGAGAAGCGTGGCGAGAACGCGGGTGTCGCGAGCCGACCGGGAGACCCCGCCTGCAGCGATACTGGCAGCAGTTTCGGTAATCAGTCCACTTCCTCCTCCCCCGTATTTTCCCTCTGAAGGTAGGCAATTGAATGTACTTAGACGTAGCTTTGAGGAATACTCTCACATCTACATCTACACAGTACCCTGCAAGCCACCTAAAGGCTATAGTGTAGTGCATTTCGGTGAGGTTTCACCAAAATACACTATACTATATCCAACAAAAGTTTCTACGACTATCATCGCTTCAGCAAAAACCTGTCCGGAGAGGAAATTTCACCAGCAATTACTAGAGTACATGCTACCAATGTTATAGAAAATATGAGTATTAACGTGTTTTGCAAGTACGTAAGTGTACAGATATACTTAAGTTGTACAGGAAGCATGCAAGACGTGCTTATAGTACAACGTAGCACATTTTGACTAATGAATTAGAGAGCAAATAAAATAGTTAGCTACACAACCTACAGAAAAACCTAAGTTTGAAGTGTCAGTGGCAGCCATTATGGTCCCTTACCGTTCGTGAATAAAATGGCTTTTTAAGCGTGTACGTTCTGCGTTCTATTTACCTAATATGTTTAGCACCGTTGCGCTGAGTACCGATCCAAACGATATTTTTAGCGACTCAAGGGTTTCACCTCCAGAACTATGTTGCTAGATACATCCAAGTCACAAGAATTTGAGGCTGGTACGAAGAATACTTACTCAAATGTGCTGGCTTCGAATAACATCTTGGGCATTGCTGTTTTGATCATAGTGGCGATAGATATTTCTATGAAATTCCCTCTCTCTCTAGACTTGGTACTTGTGTTCAATAATTTAACGTTATTACTTAAAACTCACCCCGCATAATTTAGCTTCCTGTACGAACTCATGCCACATACCTTGGAGGTGACTTTCACGGTATTTCGTAGACGTAGATGAAGATGCATTAGCGTCTCATTGCATCCATTAGTAGTGGTTATAGTAATACTAATCAATATTAGTAGTTCAACCAGTGTACTGCGAGTAAGTATATTCATCAACGTAGCACTCTCCTAAATTCTGGTTTGGCCATGCATTTTTGTCCTGCCTGCTTTTTTCCTCTCCTCTACGAGTCAGGGGAGCGTGCAAAGTTCGACCTTCACCTGTGTTCAACTGGGGTGAGTATCGGAAGCCTAGGAATTACCTATGGAATTACCACGAGCCATTCCTCTTAAAAATGGAATTCACTTTCTCTCCTCTTTCCTCAACTGCAGGATTTTCTGTTTCAAGAAGGCTATTCAGCACCTCTCGTCAAAAAATACCCATAAACACTTTTAAAAAAAGTCTTTCTTCTCCCGTCTACTAACGCAGGCGATTGGCGCTACGCGACGGGCGAATTAGGTGATGGGGGACCGCCGCGATGAGTATAAAATCACGCAAGGGACTTCCACAGGTTGGCGCTGAAGATCCGAGATTAGAGCAGAACACGGCGCGGGCGATTCGGCGTCTTTATTAGTCGGCGTATTATATTTCTCATAGGGAGACATCACGCAGCTCATTCTACCGGAAAAAAACATGAACATTTTTCTCGAGAGACGAATAATTATTTCCTGAGTTTTAGGAAACAGTTAATCGAAATCGGCGTATCGAGTGTACTTTTCTAAGGCTGATTAATGTTGAGAAACAAAGGCTCCAGAAAAAATCGGGTATGCTTGTGTCGGGTGTGTTGATTAGGTGACCGTGGGTTTTGAATGTACACGTCTGCAGTAGCGAGTGTTATTTGGTGGCCGTAGATGTGCTCACCCTCGCTAGGTAGACTAGACTTTGTACGCACCTGTGTCTAATAACATATCTTTATTGCTGGCATCTCACCTCACATGAAAGGTTCCGCAGGAATTTCCGCAAGGATTGGTATATCCTATTATTCATTAATTAAAGGTGTTAGTTTGCACTAACCAGTAGTTGTGCCTTAACTAGTGTATTGAATGTTTAAATGTTCAACGTAGCCCTCTTCCTATTTTCTGGTTTATCCATATATTGTTTTCCTGACTGATTTTCGCTCCGCACCTAGTGGCTACGGGAGCGTGTGGTGTTCGAACTTAAACTGGGACGAGTATCGCATGCCTATTGTGGAATCACTCCGTGCCACACACCCTAGAGGCGGCTTGTACGGTACTTCGTAGATTTCGATGTGCTTGCGTCGTCGTTTGCTGCGCACGTGGCGTCGAATTACCGACGTTTCCAAAGCCAGTCCTCCACGGGCATAGCGATACTTCTCGATGGCTAATAAGATGCTCCTTGCGATAAGGATCGTTCTCTTTTATTTTCCCTGGGCTTTTCGGTGAATGGCCGAAGTGCTACTTGTATTTCATTTTTTACCAACCAGTACTGTACCAAATCGATTTTTAGTCATAGCTAGACATATATAAACGAGATGTTTTACGGCACACAAATCAGCGTGGTAGCACATCATAGCCGCGAAAGATGTAGCGCGAAAATATTTCGCCCTCGCCAAAAATGGCCATTAGTCGCCGCTGGACAACATCCGAGTCTCGCCTGTGTGTGGGTGGCTCGTCAATTCAAGTTCGTCCTCGCGTCAAAGTTGTATTCTCACACGAACGAGACTACGTTTATTTAACTCATCTAATTAATCATGAATTTAAAGTTTAAAAACGGATCACCCTGTGGGCGTTACACCGACCTTTTCGTCATGATAACTTATAGTCAGACAGATTTTGATCTGATCTGATCACGTCAAAATAGAAGTGTGGAAGATATGGATGTGTGGTACATACAACCGAATAAAGTTGAGAATTTATTAGGAAAACCGAGTTACTTTAGAGCACGTATTTTTAAAAGTGGTAGTTGACGGAAAGAACTTGAGGAGGGAATAAAAAAATTAGATGAAAGTTGATTGGGCACATTTTGAAGAAGAACAACGTCATTGCAATGATGAATAGCTGAAAAAAGTGGCTGCGGACAGCACATTTCCTCCCACTAATAATTCAACCTCCAGTATTTATTTAAAAAATATTAGATGTTTTTCCACAGTACGAAGCCTATAAATTAAGAGGTGGAAAACGATTGAATTTTAAAAATAAGTGGCGAAAATTCTAATCATTTTTCTGACTCTTGGTCTGGGCAGTGTGAAAGGTAATATTTTCTTAGTGACCAACTCTCATTGTCTACGCCAATAAATTCAAATACCCGTAGTATCCTCAATCTTCACATCAACAATTAGATTAGATTCAAGGTTTAATTTTTTTTATCTTTTCTTGAAAGACAACCTGACCACAACTAAACGTAGTTACTTAAGTGGCAAGATTTTCTGAAACTAGGCATAAAATATAAATCCTGGCTCAATCCTAGTATTTCGAAGAATCTTTAAACGATCGGGCACCAACTTCGACGGATATTTGTTTGCCAAAATGTCCTCCGACGGTTCAAAAACTTGATCAAGTGGACTTTTAGACATGTGACAAAGACTGGCAAATGGGACTGAGAGAGCTATCACTGGTTGCTCCAGAAACTGATCAAAACAACATGACAGCCACCGAGGAAGATTTTCGCCGAGCCAGATGCTCATCTCTGGGGACACTCTCTCTGTAAGGGGCCTTGGGGGAAAGAGCGAGTACCTACCCCCTGAAGGAAGTGGACGAAAGAAGGGGGAAAAGAAGTTGTTGACAAGTAGGAAAGAAAAGGCTACCGTTGACTGCAAGGGGGCCGACAGTGAGGCAGAAACACTGCCATCCAGCTTGAGCGAAAGATACGGAGGTAGGCACGGAAGGAGAGGGAGTAAAGAGAAGGGCTGAAAGGACTTATCTTCCTCTCCGTGTTTACGATTTTCTACCCGGGATCTTTCGACGGGAAGGCAAAGGGAGGATCATGAACGGTTGGAGTAGGGAGACACCTTCCTCCTCCACCACCCACAACAGATGCCTCCGCTTGCCTCCTCACCAGGAGGAGAAGGAGAGGAAAGACTGTGGACGGGCATAGGAGGTAGAGGGGGGATTTAAGGGAGAAAGCCTGAGAAAATCTCATCGGTCTTCCGAGTGGCTTCTTCCAAGCGAGGGCATTTAGGGAGGAACACAGGGTCCATCTGACGGTGAGGGAAGAGAGGGAATGAGGTTCGCCTGATGCCTCGTTATCATTACTAACATTCCTGCCATTTCAACTCTCATCACTCAACATCGTTCCGATTTCCCACATCAAAATGCACAATATAACTTTGCTGAATCTTTCACGTACGTTCAACTTTCACCACTTCTCGGAAGTCGTCAAGCATACTTGACAACTCAGACGTACATACTACGGAAGAAATGACCATAAGTACAAGAATTGGGATACAGGTAGCAGAACGAATGGCTTTAATGTACAATTTTCCCCGTGAAAATATGGGACCTCTATAATTGCGCTAGATATCGTCTATAAAAATATAGCTCTAACCTGAGGGAATAAGCTAAGTAAAAAATGTCCCATCATTGATACTAACACCTCAACCCTCAAGAACTAGCGTACCGCACCATTTGGATTTCGGCATGAATTAGTACCACTTACTGATCAATAGAATCTTAACCAGTGTATTTAACGTGAGCATATTTCATTTCCAAGCACGCTCCTAGTTATGGTATAACCTTGCATTATCCTCCTCACAGCTTTTGGTTCCTCACATAAAAGCAGAGGGAGGGTGAGGAGTTTGACTCTCATAATGGAAGAAATGTGCATTCCTGCAGTGAAATCACCTCGTGTCACACACATTAAACGTGGCTTTCGCGGTACTTACAAAATATAGATAAAGCCAGGTTGGCCAGAACTCATATTCCGTACTGACTCCTTTACCTATCATCGGTTACCTTCGACGACCACACTGCGGGCCCTGATTAAAATTCCGATGAAATCAAAAATTAATTGCAAAGGAGCCGACGCACAGTGGGCTGAAATCGAAAAAATCTGGCCAAAAGTCAAAAAGTTATTTTTGCAAGCCAGGAGGCTGAAACTTTGCATAAATATTTTCAAAAGACCTGTGCATGCGATGACGCCAAGAATTTTCCTTAGTACTTAACAATTAACAATTTGCATGAGGTCAAAGTTCCACAAATTTTGCAAAAATGGTCTAAACTCAATTTTCTCACGAAATCTTCAAAATCGTACCCTTGCTAAGCCTTAATGGGTAAATAATTGGAATAAAAAGTGATGTAGGTAGATGTAATAGTTCTTTATCTTTATTTTAATGTAGTCTACTTACTTTGTTGTCTTTATTTACCAAATATATTAAACAAAATGGCGACCCTCATTTTTGGTAATTTTTAAAAATATAAGTATATAGAGAAATAGTTATTTGCATCGCGAAGTAACATAAATGGGAAAACTCTACAAAGCTTCCACAGTGCGAATCCGATGAGTTATGCTGCGACGGTTTGCGACGCCGAATTTCACATCAGTTTTTCGATCGCGCGGTCGAGTCTAGTCCAACCCGCCTGCAACGGGGAAAGTGTGTGGAATGGATTGTAGCCGCATCCACTCCGCTATGGAGATTTTAGAGATACAAACATTGAAAATAGCCTCCATGTATTATATTTTGGAGAAATCGCGGAAAAACTTACGTATTTTGTCACATGGGGTAAAAGTTTAGGAGGTACTGAAAGACTGCTTTCTTCGGGTGCACCGCCCGAAGCTGTGGCAGTTGATACCGGACAGATCTTCTATATCTGCGCCATCAGTGCCTTCTGCTGAGTCAGCATGTAGGGTGTAGAAAATTCTCGTCGTTTCCTTCCCGATTTTCCAAAATCAGTAAAATATACAGCGTCACTTAGCCTCAAACGTAAGACATTGAGATTCGAACACGCAACCCCTCGGCCACCCCGGCCACTGTGTCGACCTGGTATGATGGTAATAATGTAAGTGAAGCATGAGCGGCTCGTTCCTTACGAGGGATTCTAGAGGAACACGGAGTCTCCTCATTGAAGAAGATCGCCTGAGGAGTCGGAGAGGGGGTTGGTTTTGGAGGCAGAGGGAACAGAAAAGAGGCAGGAGAGACGAGGTGAGGAGGTTTGAGGAAGGGAAGGCCCACAGGGTGACCGAGGCTTTCGGAAGAGCAGGAGGTTGAGGAGGAGAAGGCCAAGACGCGTGCCTTCAACCAACCAGAGGCCTTCCTTCGTTCCCACGCAGCTGCCCCCGGGACGGGATGGTCCGAAAGAAGAAGAAGGGGGGCTTAGAGAGACGGTGAAGAGGGGGGAAAGACGAAGGGTCTCTGGGTGTAGGGAGAGGAAAGTGTCGGTAAGGTGGTGGTGGCTGAGGTCTTCGCCACAGGCTTTTTTCGGGTCTTCTGAAGATGAATAAAAGGAAGGAGATGGACCGAGGGAAATGGTGGTTACAAGGGGAGAATGAGTCGGTGGGTGCTCACTTCAGCTGGGAAGGGGGAGGAAGGAACCGGGGGGTGGATGTTGACGGTGGTGGGCGGGTGGTTGGGGCGTAGCAGAAGGGGGAGGATCGCATAAATGACGGCGGGGGAAGTCCGTGTGATGCCCCTGAGGGAAAGGAAGGAGGGCCGCGGTTAGAAAGACGCTGGGAGAAAGAAGATCTTCTACGCGAGGCTACACCACTATTCGTTGAGCCACCATTACAACACTGGTAGGGAGTGAATATATTAACCCTCCATCCCAGCTTTATGACACTACCCAGATGCATCAGGAGAACTCTCAGGTGATGCTATGATGAAATCACTTTGGATGGATTTGTAATTAAATGTGGGTTTTTTCCTTGATTGCAGAGATCCACTGTGTTCATTCTTGACTAGCAAGCTCTTGAATGCACTCATTCATACCACACCATCATCTGAATTTGATAAACCTACCCTGGGAGCGTTGTTTACATTGAATATTATAGACGACTGAAAGGGACAAAATTAAAATATTCGTCGAACTAATAAAATTGAAACCTTAGGTCTTCATACCAAAAATGACACTGTGCCGGAAAACTTATGAGTGATGAGACGAATTTATAAATGAAAAAACTCGCCTTGTTTTATGTAAATGTAGATGTACACTTGAAAATTCTACACGGGCGCAAAAATATAATTTTATTGATTACCTAGTTGACCTCACATGAAAAAGTGAACGAGAAATTATCGGAGCAGTAAACAGGAAAAGTAGGTAGACATTAAGGAAATACGATGGTGTTAATGGCAAGCATTATCTAAAGATGGATCATGAGCCGAGTAATGGAAGCCATGTCCTTCGGGACGATTAGGAACGGCGAATTGGAGGCGGGCTTCATGGGGGAGCAGTGACTGTCGTGTTGCATGAAGGGAAGGATATATTATTGAAGAGGACGGAGACTCGCGGGACATATGGATGGAATATCTGTGAGAAATAACCGACCAACCCTCGTTCCCATTTGTGGTGGGTTCCTTCCTCCTTTCGGGGATATGGTCTCCGTCCTTAACGCGTGTCTGTGTGCCTTCATAAGGGCCGGACTGACTGACCTCTTGCTTCCTTTGTGAGTCCTTTGGCGCCCTCTCACTCTCTCTCCCCACCCCACACGTCACCCTACTTCCCATAAACGCCATGTGTCAGATGCGGTGGAGGCTGGAAGCGGTATGGCGGAAGTTTGCATACTGCTTGCTTCCGTCTCTCTGCTCTCTAACCTAATCCCCCTTCCTTCCTACGCCCTAACAAGCTACGGCCCCTTCAAACTTCTACGGGCTCATGGTGGGACCACAAGAGAGGACATCTCAATCTTACGAGCACTGCCAGGTCTTCCGTGTACCATGACATAAATATATAATATACATTTAGCTCTTTTATATGCATATTTATCCAATTCGATGATCTGTACATCGACTTCGGAGATTCAGCTATATAGTTTCTGCGAGGGTAGATCGGAAATCAAAAAAATTTACTCCCGGTCAAATTTACGGAATTTAATGAATTCCATCATTAAGGCTTAGAATAAACTTGATAAAAACTCACGCTTCAGAGTGAAAATGTTTTCGTCCAATTAAACCAAAAATGGTCGTGAATTACTGTGGGCTGTATACTATATTGCATTAAGGCCTATATTATTGCATGGATAGTACAGGCATGAGTGCAATGAACAAAATATTGTCAGCAATATTCTTGTACATTTTTACATCTATTTTCGGTGTAACTGTATCAAAAGATATACACTTTGAAGCTTAAGTTTTGAAAAATTTATTCTAAGTCCAGGTGTTGGAATTCATTAAATTTTGAAACGTTGGCATGGAGTAAAACCATAATCAAGATGTTTTCAGATTTCAATGTGTGCATGGGATGCTAGCTAACGTTATGTTTTGTGTGTGTGAAATTTTGTAATAGTCTTTGCTTGTCAGCGTAACATTCGAGGTATGAAGACGAGACTGAATGTCGCTTGGTGCACTACACTTTTTGCTTGTGTTTAATAGCTTATAATTATTACTATCACCTTATTCTTCTTGAAATGTCCCGCATGGTTTTATTTTCTACATGAATTAGCACCTCGTAATATCCATGAAATGGTAGTCTTAGTAATGCTAATCAGGAGTGGTATGTTAACCCGTGTACTGCATATGAACAATTTATCCAACGGAGCACTCCGTTGGTTTCTGGTTTGGTCGTGCATTGTTCTCCTGACTGCATTGGACATCGCTTAGGGGCCATACAGGGCGGACATACGTGGTTCAATCCTGAACTAGGACGAGCGTTGCAGGTGTGAAATCACCCTGTGCCATAGACCCTGGAGGAAACTTGCATGGTATTTCGTAGATGTTGATTAATTTTTGTTACGCGGCCTCAAATTCCCTCAATTCCAAGAAGAGTGCAATGCCTGTGGGCCATCCGAAACTGACTCTGTGGATAACGATCTTCTTTCGTACTTAACGATAATTTAAATTGTGAGCTCAGAGTAGGGGGGAATACCGAAACCAACTAATTGTAAACCAAAACGAACTAAGAAGGGTGCTCATTTGAGACCTAGGTGTTCAGTAGGAGATGAAAGATGTAGTAGGATAGACTGATGAGAAATTTCATAGAGCTAAAATGATTCCAAACCGTGAGAAAAAGGTGATATTTGTATCATGAAAAAATTCCGCAATCATTGTCAGGTGATATATTGTTTGAATATTTCTAATACGGAACGGACTTGATTGGTCTTGTCTACTCTGCTTATCATTTTCAAACTTCTCTACATCTGCACTCTTTTTCCCCATTATACTTTCCTCCTTTATTCATGTCATCTAATATGCCTACCCCTTTCTTCCTCTTTCCCCTTTCCAAACATTTCACCCTCAATAATATCTTGTAACTTCCTCTTTCTCATCGCTAATTTCTTATTCCATGAACCTGCTCTGGCTCTTCCTAATCTACCTCCTCCCCAACCATGCCTGGCATTTCTTCCTCAGTCTTCCTTTCCGTTCATCCAACTTTCACGTTCTGTGTTAATACCATAACTTTTAAGGTATAATTACCAACAAATATTCAGTGCATAATTCAGGGTTGCAGCCCCACTGCAATCCCAATCAAGCCAACCCAAATGATGCTGGCCTAAGGAGGTGATAGGAATACTAGCATTTTCAATGATTTTACCCCCCAAAATGGTAAGGTTTCTATGAATAGTCGTACCTATCCGTTATGATGATTAATTGTATTCAGCAAATGTTGATGGATTAACAGCTTCCTCTATGTCAAAGGGTTGTAATTTAGTTATCCTGCCACTCTCGATTTTTAATTTGTTGCTAGACGAGTGAAACTTGTACACTTCTCTAGGTAAATGCATGTGAATCTCATTAGAAAATAACCATTTTAGATTTGAATTATCAATCAATGCGTCTTTAATAATAATGAATTTGGTTTTCAACGTGAAAATATTTTAAGAAAAATGTTACATGCCATGCGCTCATAATTCTTTTTCTGGAAAATGTTTATGCTCATTTACTTTTGCCCTTAAGCAATCAATAGAAATGGCAATACAAACCAGAAAAAATGTTTTATGCGTTTATTACTAAAAATTATTCGGTCTATAAAAAAGAGACCTCTATAAAATTATTAACAACAATTCTAGTTTTTCCTCACGAAGTACTTTAGTATGCCGTTGATAAAAATATCCCCTCACCAATAATGAGAGTAAATGAATAATCAATCATTTGGGAATGTCCAATCATTTTGGTATATTCGTTAAGGTATCTCGCTTTCCTGTTTCAACTTTCCTTTATACATAAATGAGGTAACATTTTTGGTAAAACATGTACTCCCACGCAAGAGCCAACGAGAAAACATTCTTGCATAATTTCTTTGCTCAACAATTTTTCGCTCAAGTTGGCCGTTGCTTAAGGCGTATAACTTTCGGAACAAATTTTCCTACCAAGTCCTCTGACGGTAAAACATTGAACAAGTTAGGAGCTTAACTGAAAAATTCCAAATATGATAAGGTTTCATGATTTACGGAGAAGGAAAGTACCTCCAAAATGAATTATGTACTTTTACAAGAAGCAGATGAGAGGAGGAGGCTCAAACTAGCGACGATGCCCAGAGAGAGAAGAAAGCCAGCGCCTATCCATGACGAGTCTTAAGCTTTTTTTGATTTGATGTTGTGTCGTAGCGACAAAAATACCCCTATTGATGTAGGCGGTACTTTATCGTACACCTGACTATAAGGCCCTTTTTACAGTCTGGTGTTTTGGAGGTGGCAGCGAGGCCTCTACCCGCGACAGGCGATCCGAACACCTTTATTCGAGAAGATATGATCAATCAATGTGTGGTGGGTGGGAGAGAGAGGTGCGAGGGGGGTGGGGGGGAGAGGAGAGGGGGTAAGAAGAGGAGGGGAAGTGAAGGAAGGGACGTGATGAAAATGAATAAATGATCCGACGCTTCAAATCGAATTTATGAGCCCCTTCAGTTCCTAGAAAAATGGAGCCCATATTCTACGCACATCGTGGGAAAGAAAGAAATGTTTGGAAGGAGGGAGAAAACACAGGAAGACGTGTACGTCACCTTGAAATGGAGTACCCTAAGGAATAGCCTTCATGGAAAGTTATGTGAATGATACGTGCCTGAATGATTGAAATTATCTTACGTCCCACTCTTCTCGTTTTTTTTCCAAATCAAAGAGACCTTTCGATGAATAAACGTTTTTTCCTTCGTTCTTCTTTGTGGAAACATTAGCGGGACACAAGAGCGACTTCCACAAACTATCGCGTCGTCATGAGTTACCCCTGGTCATATCATTTACTGTTAATAAATGGCAATAATATTTATTGACTGCGCAGCCAACATTTTGTAGAAAGGATCTCGTCAAGAATTGAGCAAAAAATACAGTTACAACATAAAAATAAGTAATTATCCATGAAAAGTAGGCTCATCCTTATACACATTTACATCATTCACAAGTTCGAGTAATTGGAAACCAAAAGGTTTCCAAGTAATTGGAAACCAACCAAGTTATCATTGAAGCACCATGAAAAGTCAGTTCTGATATACCTAAGCTAATAATTCATCAATACACTGTAGCTACCTTTAGTAAAAGATTGTAATCACCTTTTTATGCTCCTTTTGAAGTTGACTTCATTTGATACGCTAGCCTTACTATTAAACATCTAGAAACATACTTCATCTGTTGAACATTTAGAAACCCAGCACATTGAAATTTTTCATCATGGAATCATGTAAGCTGTTTATAGAAACGAGAAGTAAAATTAAAATACGATGCAGTAGGGAAATCCCCTTCAAAACAGAAAATCAAAATGAAATATTATGTTCATTATTACCAGTGCTGAGGAGTACTTCAACTTGATCCTTTAATCAAATCCATCACTAGCAGCGATAAAAACTGCTTTCAACTAAGCTTTGATTCACCAAACACTCCAATACACCTGATACAGAATGGATGTAAAAATGGACTAGGAGGCTGAGACCCAAGAAAATTACGAATCGTGCTAGAAAGTTACAAGTTAAGCCAACAAAAATGATGTTTGTAATAATGATGACCGTTTCTGACTTGTTTCATAGTATGGAAAAACAAGGATTTAGAGAAAGAAACCTGCACACAAAAACATTGATACGAACAGGGTCACCCTGAAACGCATTCCTGTTCTTGCTTTCCCACAAGATAACCCACACGTTATTCCTGGAGTTATCTCACAAGAGACCCCAGAAGAGAAAGAACGACGGGTTGGAATAGAGAGGACAGAGATACTCCGACGAAGGGTCCTGCCGATTTCCTTCATCCATCTCCCAAAACCATCTGTAACCCGAACAAAAGTCAAGAGGCTTTGATAGAGACGGAGGGTCTTATGGGAGGAAAGGTTGAAAGAGATAGAAGGGATAGGACAGGAGATGAGAGTTCACGATTGAACAACAAAGGAAAGAACTGGGAGACTGATGGGGATTGCTTGGGACTGAGGAAGACTTTTTTCAGATGTGCTTGAAGATAAAAAAGTTCGAAGAAGATGATGCCCATAAACTCTAATGATAGTGAAACGGTAAATCGAAAGAATAGGAGTAAAACCTGAGTAAGAAAATCGTCGAAAAATATACAACCTTTGACTATGGTGAGTTGGAAAGTGGGAAAATAATATCGATAATTTTTAAATAATTATTAGGAAATAAATATTCTATGCGTTTCAACTTCTAGCATCAGCTTTCGTCTCTATTTCATTGCGATCTTCGTAACAATTATTTTTTACAGTCAAGCACAAAAGAATCAAATGTTACTAGGGTGACACATCCCATAAATGTAAAAATTATTTTTCCGCACACTTGACCGAAGGGGTTTTCTGGATATTTCTCAAAATTCGGTCGTCATCCTCCTATCTTCTTTGCTTTCTATTAGATTAATAGGTAGGTAGGTGCTAGAGATAATACTCGCTGTCACATAAGATGTAATGAAGTGCGACTATCGACTGATACGACCGATTTGCGAAACCCTGAATCAGTTCATAGTATTCCTGCATTGAATGCTCATGCAGTGGGACATGTTCGTTTCATTTGTAATTACTCTCACATTTTCGTCGATAAATGGGATGATTTAATCTAGCCACATAGTGGGTGATGGACAGACTCACGAGTATAGACAAAAATAACATGGAAGGGAACATATTATTAAAACTAGTAAGATCGTAATTTTGAATACTTTTAACAACCTCAAATGTAATTATTTGTATTTATGAACTCATGCTCTAAATTTACGCTGTCAACTCATCGATGATTATGAATTATCATAAAAAACACAACGATTAGAATATTTGCTTAGCATTATCGTTCCCCTGGCATTTTCCATTTTCACTCTCAGAAAGCTCGCGGCTTATTTCCGAAAATTTCGACTACTTACTTTTTGTGTGTCCACTGCGTAGCCTATGCCAAATTTATTTTAGATCCTCATAATATAACTCTGTTTAAATAAAAAATTAAACATAAGATGAAGCATTATGTTATTATAAAAAGAAGTTCTAAGAAAAGAAAAGAAAAAGAAAAGTTCTTTTTTATGAGCCAATAGGTATATAGAGGGAGGGAAGCTTCCGGATGAGATTAGGAGGAAGCAAAGTAGGTGGTTGGAATAGGTAATGAGGGGCGAAGGGTTACTTAAGACCATTATTGAGGGGAGGACGTTGGGTTAGCGGGGAAGGGGAAGAAAGAGAATAGGTTTTATGCACGGAATGAAGAAGGGTAATGCGAATACCGAGATGAAGAAAGTATTATTCTAGGTTAATAATGCCTCCATTTGTAAATATCCTGAAGATTTTTACTGACCTCCATTTAAGCCTTCCCTAACCGGTAGACTACCTAAATATTAAGCATAATATCGGCAACATATGTGTATTTTAAGGCTTCCTGAGGTAGCCGATACATCAGCACCTTGAGCGTCTTAAGGGTTAAGATTCAAGCTGCATAGTCATATATTTTCCATACAAATTTAAACACGCTCAGTAATCTACCTCTACGATCATAATAATGGGCTGGGATCGTTTTGTCTGGAGAGGTGTTGTGTGATTCCCAAAAGCTATAGCTCTTTTCCTTTGGCCCTTTGTTTTGCAGATATTCTGTTCCGTAGGCCGAACCTTAAATCCGTAGAAGAAGAGGAACTATGGGGGGGGGAGGTAGACAGGGAGGTGGAAGTAGGGATGGAGAGAGAGAGAGAGGGTGACCCTCGCCGGTCGTGGGAGGATGAACGACCTCTCCCCACTCATCCACCCTCAAACCTCCCGCGACTAAGCCGCAGAGCAGGACCGACTTGCTCCCAAAAGCCAATCACAGTTTAGGGAGGGGGAGGAAACTTTTTTCTCTCTCTTCCTCCCAACCTCTTCCTCGCTTCCTCTTTCAAAAAATCCACACTCAGTCTCATCTCTTCATCCACCCACACCTCCTAAAAGGACCCCCCCCCTCCCTCCCCCGTTTCCCTCACTACCTCCTCCCCCAAAAAAAATCTCAGCGAAGAGCTCACACATCCTCAAACCTTATTCCTTCCTCCCCCACCACCGGTCCCGACCTACTCCCGAAGAACTCTCCCTGATCTTCTCCCACCCGTTTTCCCACGCATCGGAACTTCTTCCACCACCTCTCCCCCCTGAAAACATCCCTTCGAAGGGCAAGGCACACACACACACAGGAGGCCGGGGGCGGGGGGGATAGCGGAAGGACCAAGAGAGGAAGGGTGCAGCCGTCTTTTTCTCCCACACTGTTCACTTCCCCTCATCCCCTATATCTCCCTCGTAGTGAGGTCATCTCCTTCAGCACCCACAACTTTTTCCACCATCCATCCATTTCATCCCCTAAACGGCGAACCCTTAACTCAAATCTTTGCCCTCGCTTTCCCCTCTACCTGTTTCGACCGCACCTTCACTCACGCAGGATGCGAGAGCAAGGTGTGCGTATGTTGAAATAAAAGACCACCCTGTAAACAACTGGGCTTTTTATATCCTATTTTGAAGTATTTCAGGAATGAAAGTTCACTCAAAAATATAGTTTATTTCTCTTGTTAGAAGCAAGGAGCCCATTAGACTCCATGTAAACTACTGGGTATTTTATATCATATTTCAAAGTCTTTCAGGAATTAAATAGCTTAAAATATCATATATATCTCTGGTTAGGATCAAAGCAGTTCTTTAATTCAGAACCCTTATGCAAAAAATCGATTGAAATGAATTAGAGAGTCTCTAATAGGGAATTAAGATATTTTGTTACCATGTTTACCCCGTCTTTGAAAACTATGTGGGATATGGAGAACTACTGTTGAAGTTATTCAAAAACTATGTCAAAGGAGATTATTGCACTACTAATTACTTTTACATATTATTATCAATAAAGGAGTATGTGATAACTTGACAAGTAGGCTGAACGTGCTTGTTCAAAGTATCAATAGCCATTAGAGGGCATTTTTTGTGATGAATTTAAAATTACTAATGTAAAAATAGGTACTCCTTTAAACAGAATTCCTCCGATACATATTAGTTCTTGCACTGGCTAAAATTTGTATAAGAATCGAAAAAAGTATGTAATATTTTATGTAGTACTTCGGCCAGAGTTGACTCATGTATATCGTATTTGTAATTGATTTAATTTTAATATTGTTCACCTTGTAAATATATTGATCTGTTTAGTGAGCGATAAAAAAAATGAATAATTAAAAGTAAATAAATAAATTTGATTCTTTGTTTTAAGTGAGCTCAGCTTCCTTCGGCTGTTTTAAACAGCATCTCATTTCTGAACTGAAGTTAACAGTTATTTTAGAACAGTAGAGTATGGTTGACATCGGTAGTCATCACCTGACTTCAAACTAAAGTAGTTTACATGACATAGTTTATAGTACATAAACGCCTATTCCACTCATTGGCTCTTGTTCCAATTCCCTGGGAGGTACTAATGTAATTTCCATTGGTCCTATCTCAAACCCAACCACCCTACCTATTAGAATAAGTTGGGGCAAATAAATAGAAGATTATTTAATCATATCAATGTAAACGTCCAGATAAAGAGAGAGATTGAAACATTTTCCTCCATGAAAAAGTCGAAGCAGGAAAAGTTCATTTAAAGCCTCGCCGTGAGATTACAGATATATGAAATACTTCAGTTACACTTTACTAATAATCAGCCATAAAACTATTGCTACCTTGGGGTCATAATTGTGAGTGAAAAAGTGGTTTTTTTGCTATTTTATAGGAAACGTGAAGGAAAATACAAAATTTTATACATGCACTGATACTTAACGTAGGCATAGGCTCAACTGGATCGACTACAAAACGAGTCATGATTGTCGATTTTGAGTCTAAGTAAGTTTTGATTCACGATTATGCAGTTAAGAACCGAGGCTTGCTCCCTCTTGCTGGAAAATTATTATTTTAGTTAGTTAAACCTCCTCAAAGCTGGTCATTGAAAGTTGAAACAAGCCCTATAAAGAGCATAAAATGAGAAGGGCCAAGAAAAGAACAGCGAGTTAGAGGAATGAACAAAGATAAGCATGCATGGCACAACGGCATTTTTATAAAAAATTTGTGAGTTTATGTTCGAAACACGTTAAGCCAAAAGAGGAATTATTATGCAACACAGCTCAATGAAATTATGCAACTCTACGGCTTCAGCCAGAAGGTGGCTTCGAGTGGTGAGTCAAGAGTCCAGGAATAAAAGTAGCAACTAACAATTACGCGGTGACGCGCTCAGTACGCGCGGCACATTTGAAAGAAGGAAGATAAATGAACATCGTTACGAATCCAAGGTTACCTGACGACCTCCGAAGGAACAATAAAGGCGATTTGAAACGGCGGATGCCGATGCGATACCCACCGGGGAGGACTGCAAGAAGTAGCCAAGACTGGCAGGATGCACCAAGGGCCACAGTGGGGGAAAGAGAGAAGGTATCGAGTATAATTGCCACCGTAGCGTTTGAAAAAAGCAATTGTTCCCCTGCCGGTGAGTTACTAATGCAGGAAGTTTGCCATTCAATCAAATTGTTCTTCAAACTGTGGTGGAGATTAATTGGTGCTGCGTCTTGGATTGCCAAATGCCGAGGTCATAGATTTCGAGAGCCTCAATCTCTCTAATCGCTAGGGACTCTATACGCACACCATTTTTTTCTCCATTTGCAATCACTATGAGTAACAATTAACAGTTAATGACGTTTTAGAATGTCCAAATCACGACGATCTACGTAGGGCAATGAAAAGTTTTGGAGGCATTGGATAAATCCTTGAGGATAATCTACTGGAGAATAACCGGGACGTGACTTCTTTTTAAGTAAGCAAAACTCAACTTTTTTAAACTTTTTCAAATTTTATAAGACAGAATGATAAACTTAGTTGTTTCTGACGTATACTCGTATTTGTGAAACTCCTTTATCGTTCATAAAAAATTAATTTATATACCGACATAAAATATTTATTCATGACCTATGTTTCGTTGTAGAATATAAACCTTAATTGGGTGACGATGTTGAGCTTAAACGTAGCCTGACCGGACCTGGATCTAATGACGTCTTTATACAATGAAAACTGACATGACCTAATCCTAATGACGTTGTATTACAACAAAGCCTAGATCCTGAATAAATATTATATGTTAGTTAATATTTTTTAGTTATTTAGCAAATTTAGTTATTATTTAATAATGATGAAGGCAGAACTTAGTGATGGGCAACATTTTGATTAATTATATATTTCAAACATAGCAAGTGAAAGTCTATATTAGCATTGAACACAATTTATTGTCCTAGAGCAGCAGCTCCGTAAGAACAAAATACAGTGAATGAGTAAATGAACTCTCATGAGGATTACAATATTGAAATTACATACTGTTATGAATAATAATACGAACAAGAAATAGAATAATGAACTTTAAATCAAACAAAACAATCATGATTTTGACACTCATAACAATAATTAACAATTTACTCTCAATATTATGAGCCAAAGAAATAGAAGCATTCACATGTTATTTTCATGAGATTTTGTTTCTCCATCAATAAATTATAAAAATTGGATATGAACAGATGAGGGGTGGAGAAATTTTTTATACACCCAAAACAGTTGATAAATATCAAATTTACTATTATCTCATGCAAAATTCAAATTCTACAAAACCATCATCAGACCAGTCCTTTAGAATGGAACTGAAACATGAATAATGGATAAAATGTAGTGAAAAAATTAATATCCTCGGAAAACAAAGTCTTTGATAAGATATTTGGACTAACAGAGGAATACAACACTTGGAGGTTTAAGTTCGATAGAGAGATAAGGAATCTCTTAAGAGCACCAAGCATGGTAGAAAAAGTAATAGGCAGAAGGTTGAGATAGGTTGGCTACGCAATAATAAGTAATGGCAACAGCGTAAAATAATGGAAACCCAATTAGATAAGACTACGGAAAACACCCAGAAAACTTTGGAGTGACCAAGTGAAGATAGACATGGGCAAGATGAGGGTCACTGAATAATATTCTGAAAACTGGAAGAAATGGAGTCAGACCGTTTTCGAGGCCAAATATCACTTTGGGTATAAATGGCCATAGGAGTAAGAGTAAAAATATAATTTTTATGTTGGACGACCTTTTTAATAATTGACGAGGAATACTTCATGATATTGATTTTAAAGCGAAATTTGCTGTGGTGAAAATGACCACGGCAGTCTTACAAAACGTACTTACAAAACTTCGAACCCAACAACGTATGTTTTTCCTCTGCTTGAACGTGCACCCAGATGAGGAAAAAACACCTGCTCCAGGCCTCAGCGCTGAAAAGCGATTGGCATCTGTGCATGGCATGAATAGCGAGAGCGAACCGTTAGAAAGGGCACCGTCGGGAAAAATGGACACACATAATTTGCGGCAGACCACTCACATTATCTTATTTCGCACCTCACATCCGGCCCCTAGCTAGACCCGCGGAAGTGAAAGGCGGTCGATCATTGTAGTTACATTTACAACGTATTTTTTTCAACTAGAGCGAAACATTGTATTGTGAGGCTGACAGAGGAGCGTGATTTTTGAAACGGATGGACTACTTACGGTCGAACATGAAAACGAATCATATTTACTCTCATATCCTTTAAAGAGAGAGAGAGAGACAAGTATGGCTTCAGAGAAGGATGGAGTAAGGTTGAGCTTACGACCAAGAACTCCAAATCCGTGCATGACTTCTGTTATAAATCCTAATTTCGTAGCTCAGCTGGCCATTTACCAGGAATTTAAGTTTTCAGCACTGAGTAAACATAAAATTACTCTGTGATTTTTAATTTCGTAGATGAGGAAAACCAGGATAGTGGGAATTGAAATTTCGGAAATGTTAGGACAGTGAGCATTTCGTGACTAATCTCAAGAATTCGATTATGATTCAATTGTCACCAATTTTAAGCATTCGAAGCATTATATCCGCGTAAAGACATTGGGGGTGTAAAAAGAAAAGCTATGAATATACTAAGATTTTGGAAGATTCTAAGATTTTGGAAGGACCCTTGATTCACACTCTCGAGGAGGCTTACACGGTATCATGAAGATGTGAAATAAAATTTGGCATGAAGAGGATGTTTTAACAATTCTTCAATGAGGATAGTGTAAATACGACAGACAAATTTTCTTTGGCTTCGTAAGAGTTGGCTTCGTTAATGAACGCATAATTTTATCTGAGAGAGAGGGGTAGCGTAATTGGCATTTATAGTCATCATAGATTAAAAAAGAGAGTCTTGACGCATGGGAGTGACACCTTATTTTGTGAAAAATGATCCGACAAATATGGCTATCGTGTGCCATTTGTCAATAAATATTATTATTATTCATGCAGTGTACATTTGTGTATTATTTCCGATTTGGGTTTCAATAGACAAATATTGTTGGGGAACGTGGTGGCCTAGTGGGTAGAGCGCTTGGCTACTGATCGAAGGGTCCCGGGTTCAAATCCGGGTGAAGCCTTTGGACGCCCATGAAAAAAAATCCTCGGAGTGCGAGGACGCCCAGGGAAAGGAACTGGCCCCCCTACCCTGAATGTGTGAAATACACACGCCTGTGGCTTAGTCCGGGTTGAGCTCTACCCTCAACTACCAAACCAACCTTCGGGTTGAATCACTGAGTGAGTGAGACAAATATAACGGTGCCGCGAGGTTAAAGCTACTGATACCAATGTTTACAGGGTATACTATACGACTAATCATTCAATATGGCCAATTGCCCATTTTAATGGCTTCACTATTCCCCTGTGAAATCGCATAGCACGGTTCTGTGTATTCTCTTCTTAGATATATGATACTCATCACCATAGGCTGTCATTAATCTAAAATTTGGTTCACTGAAGCACTCCATTAATTCGATTTTTAGCATTTACAGTGACCTTTATAGTTTCATAGTAATATGGCCTTATCGTTAGTGGCAAAGACATCGGAAGGAGAATTGTGCTAGCAGAAAATCGTCTAGAAATAGTAGAGGATGTAAAGAAGAGGCTGGCGAAGAGTGTAATATGGAGAGTAGCTTTGTATGGTTCCCCGACTCGGAGAAGGGAAGATGAGAATAGGATGCAGGCGTTTGAGATGTGGGTTTGGAGGGGAATGGAGGTGTGGCGGACGGAATGAAAAAAATACGAGAAAGTCAAACGGAATAAAGAAATATACGAGTTGCTTGGTATGTCAAGTTAGGAAAACGTCTGGAGGAGATTAGGAGGAGGCAGAGTAAGTAGTTAGGAGAGGTGCTGAGGTGTGATAGAATGCTGAAGGACGCCATCGAGTGGAAGACGATGAGTAAGCGGGAAAGGGGAAGAAGGAAAATACGTTTAATGGGCGGGATGAAGAGAGGCAGGACGTATGCAGGACTATTGTACGCGTAGATAGGGGTCTGCGCCAGTTAAAATTAAGATAATATTAACCGTCGTCTTTTAATACCTAACTACTTTAACCTGTAATTAACCCAAATAATAATAATCCGCACAAGCATCATCTTTACAGTCACACACGAATTCAATCCGATTCATCGCGTTTTTGTGAACAAATTCACGAATTTCCATTCCCCACCATACGAGTGACACAACTTCCAGTACTCCTGAGAGTGAAACTCGTACGTTTTCTTCAGGAGACTGGGACGAGGTGTCGTAAAGACATTTATTTACAGTTAACAATGGCCAGTTAAGACGCGGCATGGACTTCACCGGTTGCGGTGTGCAAAAGTTTTGAGGCTGGTTGAGTCACTTTTGGTGGCTCCCCGAAGAAAACCTCGAGGTCGTCGAACCCTGACATACGCCTAAAGAGAGAGAGAGAGAGAAAAAAACTGCGCAGAATAAGAAGGCCACGCACTCGTCCGGCACTAGAGCAAGCAATTCGGGACTGTGCGCAGAGGCGTGACGATGGTCGACGGTGGGTTAAGGAGAGGGTGGGGGGGTGGAGGAGAACCAACCACCTAACACCACTTCCGGAGTGAGACGAGAAATTCTGCACCCCCTTCCGGCTGCGATGGAGGAATTGAAAGAAATAAGGAGATGGTGTCCTAAGCCTCGCGAGGAAACCACCTGTAGAGTGGGTGTGGGCTAATTCAATGACGCTAGCAGTCGGGGACGATTAAAGTGCTCGGAAGCGGCGCGGGGGACTAAATAAAGAAATTATCGGAGACGCTTAATTGGCAGTGAGCGCTGGTGTTTTTCAATTCCTTCTGATATACTTTACGAACTGCCGACCTCATGGTGGATACATTACATGGCTACATATACCGCTATATACCGCATATGTTCATCTCCCCCATATTTGAAGTATTTCATGCAGGTATAGCCATATAATTTTATACAAAGGTATAGCCATGTAATTATATTAAGGTATAGCCATATAATTTTGTACAGGTATAGCCATAGGCGTGGCACCCTAAACATTGACGGCACGAAAATAGAATACAAAATGCGATATATTCAAATATTCCGTGAGAGTAGCAATTACAGCCGATTTACCCCGGAATCACTGACTCAAATAACCCCATATGTCAATTTGTATACCATATAGCCATATAATTACAACCACCTCCAACCGCAGGCCATTTATCCTTCGCCGCCGATTTTGTTCTCGACGTGAAATCAGTGAGGGTATTTGGCTCTTGTAACCTGATGCAACCAAACTAGAGAAGGAGACGTTCAGAAACAGGAAGGAGCTGATGTCGCAAACCATGAGAAAGACTGTAAAGAGTAGATTAGCGAAGAGTTTATTATGGAGTGTAGCGTTGTATGGTGCGGAAACGTGGGCTCTGAGAAAGAGAAACGACATAGAGTGAAGTATTAGGCGTGATAATGTGGATTTTCAGCATAATGAAGCACAGAAATGGCAACTTTCCACCAGATAATCCACTTTATCTAGTAGAAAATTGCCATTTTTGTGCTTTATTGTGAAGGGAAACGAGAATAAACTGCAGACGTTTGAGATGTGGGTGTGGAGGACACAGAAGGTGTGGTGGACGAAGAGTAGGATAAACGAGGAAGTGACTGGTACGATAGGTGAGGAAAGGAAACTTCAGGAAGAGATTAAAAGGAGGCAGAGTAAGTGGTTGGAAGAGGTACTGTAGGGCGAAGGAATACAAATGATCGTCCATTTTTAATAAAAAACTTTGTACTATTATCTGCTTATTAAAAATGGATATCTATCACTTCCACGAAGTCAAGCCTGAAACAATTAAATTTACAAATGATCGTGATATTGGGTATGTGGGGAATACGAATAAAGAGAATAGGCTTTATTACCGCAATGAAGAGTGGTAGGATGTATGCTGAGATGTAGAAAAAAATCGCGTATGGAGCTGGGGTTCTGCGCCTATAAAAATCTACAGGATATTTACTCCTTTGCATCTAAACCTATCTTATCTGGTAGATTAACCTAATGATAAAATGTTGAGTCGTATTGGATGGAGAATGGCCGGTTAGTATAAGTGCCACCAACATACAAATCCATCTTTGTATTTGGCTATGGCAACCTTATACACAGGAATCCCTACTCACGCCTACATCAAATAAAAAGTAAGAAATATGAACCGTTTTCATACGAAAAGACACACATACGATCAGAGACCAATATAGCTATGATCCATGCCTCCAATAGCATTTAGGTAGGTAGCATTGTTTTATGATCTTTTTGTTTTATTCTATCAATTTTTTTCAGACGTAAATGTATACGCATGACCCTAGTTAATTCTAGGTTTTTATGCGCCCGTAATTTTGTAATAGTTTTTGCATGTCAGAATGACTGAACTGTAGCCTGTAAAAATCTGTAGGATTTTTACCTTTTCGTATTTAAACCTACCTTAACCGGTAGCCGGTAATTTTATGAAAATAATAGTTCATATCGCGCAGCGAAACCGCTAGCTAGTGAAGTGTCACCCGTAATAAAGTCCTAATCAAGTTCCTCCCCGGGAGCGTGTACCATGATGAACGACGGTAGTGTTCGAAGAACGTCTACTTCCAATATTCCCGAACGCACTTCCTCCGCTCCTAAAAGTCTTATGTTTGCTTGACCCTTAGAGAGGACGCGACGGGAGCTAGGGATGGTGAGACCGGACGCAAGCAGAGTGGGGACACTTCCCAACGGCAAACAACGCCGCAATAAAAAAATAAAACACCACTTGACATCCTCGCGCCAAAAAGAAACCCCATCACACTCCGGAAAATATACTTTTTTTGCCAGTATGCACACCTATTATATTGCCACTACTTCCTCCATTGCATCTTCGACTTCCTCCATTCCCAGCGCCAAGTCTCCTCTTCCCCCAAATCCTCATTTTTTTTCTGGTTAACAGCGCGAGAAAAAGGTTAGCGAGTACCGTAAATTTCTCATCCCTACCGAACCCCCACCGAAGTTTACCAACCTGTCAATAGTCCCCTCGGCGGGGGAAGGATCTCAGAGTAAGCCACATAGGCAGGTGGTGAGCAAAGCATCATGAAGAATTTATTTATTTAATTAAATTTAGTTACAAGTAGGCAACTAGTCTAGTGAAAACGTTTGATTTAAATTAAAATTGGAAAAAGAGAAAAAAGGAAAAAAAAATAATTTATTTAAAAAATAATTTTCTCTTATTTCGAAACACTTTTACATTCTCAGGATAGATCTTAAAAATGACTTCAGGCAACTCATTCAATTCTTCAATTCCTCAATTCAAGAAGAAGTGCTTTAAAATGGTGGATTTTAGTTGTCAACATTTCATTCTATGTTTTTGGTCTTTCTTCCCAAGTACCAGGGTGTACCCAACCATTTAGTAATGCCCTCTAGAGCCTCTTCTTTCGCGATTTAAAAATTCAACATAGTCTATTTAGTGCCCTCCTTACTCCCATATATTTCAATCACAGGGACCCTTTAATTGCTGTGGCACTGTCCGTCCTTTTTTGTCTGCCTAAAATATACCTGGAAGCTTTCCATTCTACTTCACTTTGTTTGAGAGCGCTAATTTTTCCGTCGGAATCCTTAACTTCAGTAGCAGATTGCATTTTTGGATGAACAGTTGCTGTTTGCAGGCCATTTCTTTAGGTTCCTCACTTCAATCCCTAACATTTCTCACTGCCCTATTTAGGTGATTTAATGGCCTTTAGGGGATACCCAGGGGCCTCCGGCAACCTTATCAATTCGTGGTTCCCAACACGAAATCACGAAATAAAATAGCACTAAGACCCGCTGTTTTGCATGGGCCTAAATCGTGGACTCTAACAGTGAGGAAAATATGGTGCGCAGGTGTTAAAGAAAAATTCTATTAAAAACTTATGGACCAAATAGGGATAGAGGAGTGTATAGAAAAAGAAGAAATGATGAACTGAAACAGGTCGATTGAAGAACCTATGAGAATTATTCCAATTAAAAATAGCAAGAATTAGATGAGCAAATCATTTTTTAAAAATGCTGGACTAAGTAATTCCCAAAATAATATTTTAGGGAAGACCAGGAAGAAGGTGGACGATTTAATTGGCGCAACATTGTTAAAGAAATGCACACTGGAATTATTCATGCTGTTTACAATTTTGACATGTTATAACCGGAAATCTGTCGGCTAAAAATGGTAGATTTTTGATGGATCATGAGAGAAATTGCTCTGACTACAATTGTCCTGAATTCGCTTTCATCCCCAGTCATACAATTTCATCAATCAAGCCAGATTTTTCCGCATTTCTATCTGCCCATTTTATTTACTGACATCCTCTTCCATGCCCACACCAATAAACCCTTCATCTCCCTCCACCTAAGAACAGGTTTGAGAAAGGCCACATTTTGTAATTGAGTGATACCTAGCCACGGTGAAAATGCTTTCATGTTCCGATAGCTCCTTGAATGGCGCCGGTGGAAGCCCTGATGATTGCTTCTGGTGGACTCATCCACGGGAGGGAATGGTATTTGCGTGTGGGAGTAGGATGAAAGATGGGTTGTCAGCGTTTGTTCCACATGGGTCTGTAAAGACGGTTGACGTTAGAGGGACGGCCATTTATGCAATTGTGTTTCGCTAAAAATCACCATGGAGGGAGCCTTTACCTACATACTACCCTGCGAGTAGCCGCAGGGGCATTCCATTGATACAAGGCACTATTTTTTCTTTGACAATGTCCCAAAAATGGGCCTACAGATCATATTGTATAATCCATTTATTAGTTTTTCGTTATTATATATAGGGTTAAATAATTGTGAATTAGGAGTAAGGTGACTTAGGTTAGGTGTAAGTGGAGAGACAAAATCCTCAATCTCGCACCAAAATTAAAGACATTTATCAATCAACTTGTCTTGATTAGCTCCATATATTTTTCGCCGTGGGACAAGGTTGAGAACGGAAAGCAGGCTAAACTTACCCCGCGACATATCGTGTGATCGCACCAGAATGCGAAAATCAAAATCTCCTTGTTATTCCACGTTTGAAAATTACAGTGGGCGTATCGCGATGGCTCTAGTCCCTTCGACACCTCGATTCTGGTTCTTCCTGACCATAGCCAAGCGAGATTTAGCAAAAACATAGGCGAAATTTTCACCAGTCCGTATTCTCGTTTTCCGTACCATGTGTTTCGCTATCATTGCTTCGCCTCGGCCCTTTGGTGAAAAAAAAGTTATTCTCGTTCTCCGGTGGCGATAGTAAACGTTCGCTAACGAAGTATTTCGCTATTGACGAGAAGGATGTCGTTGCAATGCGTGGGAAATGAATAGATGGCGTCTTGGAAGCCGGAAAACGGTTTGTGCTATACTAGTTCTACATTGTATAGGCTGCAATTAATTTGGTACTAGGTAGCGTATGAATCACTTATTGACTTCATATATTTATTGCATTTGGTAAACTTTTGCTTTCACTGCGGTTTTTGAGCGGATAACTAATCTCCTAACTACTCGACAGCTCTTGTAACACGAGATACTCCGACAAAGTAGGCATTAATTTAACATCGCTCCCTGTACAGCCACCCGAAGTAACACACCCACCAGACATCTTCCAAGAATTCCCACTCCCTACCCACACACACTTCCCACACGCAACCAATGCCTCGCTCCTCTCTCCCCTCTCCTTTATAGAATGTTTACATTCTAGCTTCACCTCCATTCCCACTCCGCACAATCTCCAAATCTTGACGATTCTCTCCTTACTTTTTCCGCCTCCCCTCTCTCACACCCGCATCCCTTAGCCTCATTTGGGTGGATTAATGGTTTTATGGTACTCGCACGGCACGCTCAGAGATGGCAAAGAGTAAGGAAGGGAGATGATTATCACTCTAATTACGGCACGCGAAACTGGACGCAATTTCGTACTTCTTTTTATTTCGTCTTCCCCTACATCCACCGGGTGGCGACCCCTCACGAACTGCAAGGGGAGGAGTTGGATTCTTTATAGGATGAAGACACGGAAGAAACGAGTGTCGTACGCGATTAAAGTGTATTCACATAACTAAGGAATTGAGAGGCACCTGCTGGGAAAATACTGGGGCAACGTGACAGTGAGTTACATCAGATGAAGATTTTTAAAGAGTGGGATAATTTTACTCATTTCAACCATCCGTAATTTCACTTTTAAGCAATGTTGTAACTTACTACAAATAAGAACCACAATAAGTAGGTATTACCACAGATGTGATTACTCAAGAGTATTACCAACGCTTTTAATAAAAATAAGCACAAAATTCATGTACAGTATTGCACTGCATGGCTTTGAGACGTGGAACATTACAAAGTTGGAGCACGGGAGAGTAGAGGCTCCCGAAACTTGGTGCTGGAGATGGATGCTGAGGATTAAGGTGGCTGGAGCGGTAATCGTGAGTCGTTGAAGGCACATTCTAATAACATTTCAAATAAGTTGAAAAAGATATTCTTGGACCACATTTCACTCAACTACACCTCTTTATACGTTGGAAATCACCATAAATGCATTAATGTATATGATGCAAGAGTTATATTTCAAATTTTCGCCTTAATTAAAGCACTGTTTTGACTAGGGTTTTCGGCACGAAATTCGAAATTTACGAGAAAATCACATCTAAATACTCATTTCTTACTCGGCATGATACCTTGATATTTGTTAGCAGCTTTTATAATAATATGAAACTTATTATTTCGCATTTAGGAGAAAATCTGTACATAAGTAATCGAATTGTTTCAAAATATATGCCGTGTGCCATAAGAGTACTTGTTAAAATAACACTGAATTGCCAGGAAAAAAAATCGGTAGCATGCAGTTTTTTCACTTTTATCGATAGATATTACTAATAAGGACACGTATGCAAAGTTTAACGCAAATCTGTACATAAACAAAAATCGCTCCAGCCACCTTAAATCAACGGATAGGATCAGAAACTAGAAAGTGTATAGAAGAATGGAAGTGGAGCAGTATCAGGAAGACAAGGTCCAAGTGGATAGGCCACACTTGGAGACACGATGAATTTATCAGGAAACAAATGAAGGAAAAATAGAAGGGAAAGCCCCATGAGGAAGACCGAGGGACAGACACGTAGGAAAGCAAAAACAAATTATGAAGCAGAAGAGTGGGCGGTGGACAGTGGCGGCGAAGGACGTTAGAACATAAAGGAGTTAGCGGTGGACGGAGTAGAATGGAGGGCACCTGACACGAATTCAGCACCGGCCTGAAGTCCAAGAACTCCGCTCCCTCGCTCCCATAGACTTCGCTGAGTCTCTGGTTTATGCCTTCCACTCGGCTCCAAACCATCGAACCCCGATCCGTCCTAGATACCATGCTGCATATGGTAAGCCTAAAATTGGTTTACTTTAAGTCGATCGGATCAGAAACACAAAAATGAATTTATTTATTCATTGCTAACGTTGGGGTAATAGATTTATCATCGGATCTTATAACCCAATCTCTTTAAACCATTTCGCATCAAACACTGCCTAAGTTGATGTCTCCGCTCATTGCAACGAAACGTTGGATGCTGGTAAGTAACATTGAAATGCTGGTTATTTGGAGGAGAATATAGGGAACTGAGGTCATTTGCGCCATTAGGGAAAGGTTGGAGGAATGATATGGGGAGGAGAAAATATTGGAGATAGGGTGACAGAGTGGAGAGAAACCCAGCGTGGCATTAGCCCTCGCCAATCGAAAGGCGTACTACGGAGTGCTAAACTTGAGCTACCCACCACAATGCATCACAGTAAGGAACGAGATTCCTTTGAAAAATCTCCACCACAGCCAAGATTTGAACCCAGGACCTAATAATGGGAAGTCAGTACAACTACCCTAGCTGTAGTCTAGCTATCACACAGACGCTAATGTACACTTACCATCACACCAAACTGATACACACCACGTTGGTTGATAGGTACAAATGTGTAGACACTGCACAAAACATAAAACCTCTGCAAAAGTTTATTCACTGTTTTATTAATGTCCGGTTTTATCCAGCAGAGGACATAATCAGGTGGTATTATCCATTGTTGCCACTTTCCCTTATGATGTCCTTTGTCGGATGAAACCGATCGTTAATAAAGAAGCCTGTGGAATTTTACAAAGTTCTTCTTATCTTTTGTGTGACGATGACATTTTACAAAGTTGAGCCTGACTCAATCGAATTCACGTGAGACATATGTACACCTCTGCTCATAATTTCCTTCATGCTCGTGTGCCGGGCTGCAATGAAAATCTGGGTGGACAAAATAAGTTTCGATTCGCGCGAGGAATAAAAATAATGCATGCGGTGGAGCCTCGTGAGTGGCCGGCCATTTAAGGCGCATTAAGAGGAGAAATGCCACCTCGACAGTAAGTCCTCCCCAAAAGAAGACATGCAGGCAATAACACCGGCAACATATATGGACCATCAAAAACGTCTCCGCCCTCGGTCACCCCCTCTCCTCCCACCTCTCCCGCCCCTCCCCTTTCAACCCCCCACTCCCTTTGACTTCCGCCTCCACCCCTCACCTCTTCCCTCCCGTCCCTCCCACTGCCTTCATCTTCAACTTGCCAAGCCTCCACCGTTCTCTCCTTCACTCTCATACCGCTGCTCCTCCTCTCCCCACAAACCTTCCCAACCGCACACACCTCTACCACACCTTGAGCACGCGGGGGTGAGTTGGAACAAACATCCTCTCTCTCCGCCATGTATGTATATTACTCTATAGAATCAGGTTGGGGTAGGAGGGAAAGAGCAATGGGTGTGGGGAGAGTAGAACAAGGCCTTTTTTCGGCTTTCGGAGCCAGAATGGTGAGGTTCTCCTCTTGAGGGTTTCACACGGATCCTGTAAGGGGGAGGGAGAGGTGGCTGGAGGGAGGGAGGAAGAAAGGCATATCCAAAAACAGGATGGAGTTTTAGGGTCCTCCCTCCGAAGGACTCCATCGTTCTTTCGCTCCTTTTACACCTTACCCGCCTTTTATCTAATTTCCAGATCCGTGGTTTCTCCGGTGGCGAAAATCTACAGGCATCCGTCCTCTCTAACAATCCCTTTGCCCTTCACACCACAGTCACAATGCGTGAATGACGGTCGCTCTAATTCACTTTGCCTTACTCCTTCCCGGCGGGATAGAAGACCTTCCGATAATCAGATTCCTACACCTGAATCATTCAGGAACCTCAATACAGTGTTGCTCCTCGTTTGAAAGAGTCCATCATAGAACGTATAGTGTGTGAGTGTTCTTCTTTTTGTGTTTCTATATTTATTTCCGCCCCACCTGTGGCAAAGTTTATTTTTATTTATATATATATATATATATATATATATATAATAAAAACACTTGACAGGGGGTGGGGAAAGAAAAGTAAAAAGAGAGAGAGGACTTACTGGGACGTTTCGGGCATGTAGGCCCTTCTTCAGCTGTAGAAAAGAACACTTTTCTACAGCTGAAGAAGGGCCTACATGCCCGAAACGTCCCAGTAAGTCCTCTCTCTCTTTTTACTTTTCTTTCCCCACCCCCTGTCAAGTGTTTTTATTATATTGTGGCCTATTGGCGAAATTTTCGTTTCGTGTATATATAGATATATATATATATATATATATGAAAAACATTTTGGCAAGGACTCTATGGCTTCGCATTATTACAAGTACCCTTAATTACTACCTATTCAGTTAGCAAATTCCTCCGGTTCATATTCCATTTCAGGGATAAATTAATGGTCTTAAACTAAACGCAATTCTACAGAAGAGTGGTTGAACAAATAAAGATTACTTACTCATAAGTTAAACGCTTTCTCTCTCCTGCAATTAAAACTAACTAGGGAAGCTATCCACTGAAATTTTGAAAATGATGGATAGCACCGGAGGTTACAATGAAGGAGGTACTCGAGTCCAACGGCCGGGAAGAATATCTTTCGTACATACATTATATAACTCTTCAGGAATAACAATTTGGATTTTAGACTTTTTTGCGTTCAGATATACCGTAGAAGTAAAGTTTCCATAAGGGTGGGGACAAATTCAGGAAATCTATGCACCGTAATTTAGTAATAATGATAGAAGTACATATTTCTTTAGATATTCACAATCTGTACATTCAAAATGCATATTAAAATCGATTGTTCACCCTTCTAATTTTACTAGTAAAATATTTTTAGTGAAAAAAAAAATATATATACTGAAAATTGTACATCATTTTCCTGTTCACGCTTATTTTATCAGCCAAAATTCAGGAAAAACCCGCATTATTCATGAAGTAAGGCAATCATGCGTAGAAGCCGAAGATGATCGAAAATCATACCTTTAAACGGTACCCTTTTTAGTTGCACCTGGATGTGCAGCATATCTATATATTTCTCCGCGGCATTTCCTCTCCCAAAGATCCCCCCGAACGCAGCAAATATCCCACGCTCTTCATCTCGGCCGCCCCCGCTTCTCTCCAACTCCCTCCCTCAACCCCTCCACAATGGCAAACAAGGGGAGACCCTCCCCCCACCACCCGTAAAATCCTGCTTCCGGTACGGAACACACTCCCGCCGACTGTTTTCTCCTCCCCAATACCTATCGCATCTCATAACCTTCCATCTTCCTCTCCCATCCCCTCAAATCTTCCCCGTCCCCTTTTCCGCGCTCCCGAAAAAAGGACCTTTTTGTGTTCACTCACGCTCCTCTCTCTTTCTACCTTTGCCCCGCCTCACCTTGGCTGGTGTCGCCGACAGCGAAGGTGGTGGGACCCCCTACCCGTCGGAATATGTGTGATGAATGCTCCTCCACCACTTCTATGGTCATCGATGAGAAAATCCAGTCGCGAAGCATTGCTGAGAAATAATCATCTTTATTTATTTATTTATTAATCACGTCCAAAAACATCTCAAGGCCAATTACAATGAACAAATAACAACATTAATCCAAGAAATGAACAAAGGACCACATAACAAACAACAACATAAAAATAAATTAATAATCAAGTAGCATTTAAGACTTAACAAATTACAACCAAACAGGCAGAGAGCGAAAGACGAGAGGAGATCTAGGATGAAGGAGGAGCGCGGCAGATACGGAATGAATGGAATGGATCGAATTCAGGGACTCTTTTCAACGTTATAAATTTAAAATAGATAAAATAATTCCTTACAAACTGGATGAAGTAGAGCAATTCAATTACTTTATTTGTACGCCAGAAGAAAATGGGAATAGTAGCAAAGACATTAGGAGAAGAATAGCGGTAGCGAAAGAAATGTCCATAAATTCGCTGGCAATCAGGCGTTGGTTGCCCAATCTTTTGAGGAGATTGAGAGCTTTAGCAGAGCAGTGCGGAAAATACGGTATAAAGCTTAATCATAAGAAAACAAAAGTAATGAGATTCACTAGGACAAAGAAATTGAGGCTTGTTATAGGATTACGAGGGCACAAACTGGAGCAAGTAGATAAATTTTATTACTAAGGTAGTACTCTAGATGAAATGGACATAGTAGCAAAGGCATTAACAGGAGAATAGCGCTATCAAAAAAAGCATTTAGTGATATTAGGGAGCTGTTGAGGGGGACCTTGGGTAAGGATATAAATAAGAGGCTGGTGAAGATATTGATAAGAAATGTGCGTTGCATGGGGCAGAAACGTCGACCTTGAGAAAGGACGACGAGAATAGGCTGGAGGCTTTCGAGATGTGGGTGTGAAAATGGATGGAGTAGGTGCGGTGAACGGAAAGGAAGACAAACGAGGAAGTGATTGATTAGTATGGTGGATGAGGAAAGGAAATTTCTGGATGAGATTAGGAAAATACAAGGTAGGTGGTTAGAGGGGGTAATGAGGGGCGAAGGATTACTTTTGGCTGTGATACAGGGGAGGATGTTGGGTAAGCCTGGAAGGGGAAGAAAGAGAAGAAGTTTTATGGATGGGATGAAGAAGGGTGGTACGTATTCTGAGATGGAGAAGGAAATATTATTGGAGGATAGGGCTCTGCATAGGTAAAAATCTATAGGATTTTTGTTTACTTTCATTAAAACCTAGCTTAACCGGTAGATTACGGCAAAATATAATTAATCCTATCTTAGCCCAAGCATTCCTTATACGGACACTTAATTTCAATGATGTATTGAATTTTTGCAATAAATTAACTACCTACTGATGATCCCAAAAAATAATTGCCCAACCTCCAGCCTCCATATTCATATAGTTCGTGTTAAACCTGGGTCAAGGTTTTACTTAGTTCTGGAATGAGGGAGGATTCTAATGGCATTGAAATTAAACTAACCTTCGAAGTGACTTAAACGTTTTGACACTAATTCAGAACGCCAAAAGTTTAACATTCTCCAAGCTATTTCTACAGGGAAGACCGCAATTTACTATTTCTGCAGGGAAGACCGCAGGAGTTCTAATCCATATGCCAATCTTGTGAATATTTTTACTTTACACCAACTTCCTGCTTAATTATATTAACAAATATAAAAGTAGAATCAGCATGAAGCTAGGGATTTTGAATTATTTATGAAGAGAATATAGGATGAATTGAGAAATAAACGTTTTTAAATAGTTGCAATGTAATCAGGACCTCGGTTACCGTAAATCTGTTCATAATTTTTTCCGAGATTTCTGCTATCGTTACACTCGTAAGTCGACCAATTAAATATGAGCCTATTCAGCAATATTTGGACTTGACAAATAACTTATTAAAATCAAATCGGAGGTCTTAAAAACTTACAAGCTAAATAAAAAACCATTGGTCTCCCTAACCAAGATAAGGAATACATTAATTTTAATTGGGTACATGTAGTACAGTGTTGGTGATAACTCACCCCTTGCCACACACCCTTGGGGTGGCTTGCAGGGTATTATGTAGATGTGGATAAGCATTCAACTACAAAAATACAGACATTCTTTTCCAAATAAAAACTCGAATCTTATCATTACACGAGTATAGAAATTGTTATTTCTAATACCAAGATTTCCGTTAAGGGAAAAGCAACGAGACAGCTATTCAATCGTATTCAAGGGCTGATGTAGCCTTTATATTTTATCAATATTTCACGATTGTGATTCTTTCTGCCCAACTTCATAACTGTTACGAGGGGTGATTAATGTCTCGTCTTCCGAAACTGGTATTCAATTCTGCGGAAGCTACGAGATATTTTGGGCAATCCGGGCTTGTTTACTCTTTCAAGCACCCTGGAGAACAGAATGGCAGGAAGTTATAAAAATGGGGCTGCTCTCTTTTAACGGCGGACGAGAAATCTGACGCATTCGCAAGCCCTCACAGTGGTCTCGTGGTCATGGATTCACCAGAGAATATAAGTCGAAAGGATAACGTAAAACTTCAAAAGGATGGTGATGGTTTAACGGCTGTTTTATTACGGACTCCAAGGCTTTACATCGTTACATGAACCCTTAATTACTAAGCCATTAGCAAATTCCTCCGGTAGCTACGTACATATTCTATTTGTGGGTGAAAAGCTATGACTAGCAATTCAAGTACTAAATAATTTCAGGGCATTCAGTTTTCCTGAAAATGTCATAAGTTAAATAAATTCTTTTTAAATTTTTTAATCTATTTTTATTTGAACTTTTTTAAATAACATTTTGCTGCATAGTGACTGAGCTATTGAAAAATTACTCCTAAGTTAAACGCTACATCTCCCCTATAATGAGAACTAAAGCATTTGAAATGGATTAAAGTTAATATAAGACAGCTACAATTGACGCTGGTGACTCTGAAATAGATAATCTTCCGAGTCGAATGGTATTTATATCTACGTGATATTCTGAAAGCCAATTCCAGGATGTGTGGAAGGATGTGATCCCACACCCCCACACCAAGCATGCACAAATCGTCAAACACGCTATCGTTCTGAGATTGGCTATTTACTAAATGTACAATAAACTTAAAATATGTTGCCTTTCACCCACCAAATTCTGCTAAAAGCCTCTGATTCCATAAGAACCTATGTTTTTAATTGCGAGTTAAAAATGTCAAGAAATATCGTCATTGGTCTTTATCCAACAAGAAGAAAACAGGTATCAGACGAATTAAAAAAAAACGATTTTGAAAAAAATTAAGAAAGATTATCCTCAATGTATTTACATCAGTTGAAATTCAATATTTTTCAACCTAAAAATCAATATGAAGTGCATTCCATAATCTAATCAAAGATGTACGGCGGTCACTTTTTACAGCCATTAATGTCGTAACTGGAAAAACCGGCTGTGGAAAAAATAAAACAGCCTTAGGAATTTTCCAACAGAAAAATTAGGCGGATTCCACGAAACAACGCCTAAACTTGTTCCTTGCACTGATCGTTCTGGTCGTTAATTGTGCTTTATACATGCTGTGATGTCTTCTGGATTGGTCAATGAGGAATTTTAATGAGCGATGCGCTTTAGGTAGTGGCATAGACGGGATTTAACACGGACCTCCTTCCTATTAGAAGCCTCAATTTTGAGTCTCTGAAAGGATTGTAATACTTGAGCATAATTGACTTGCTGGTTTGAACAATTAATGACAGCTCTATATGTTGATCGTAGCTTGTTGGTCTTCCCAAAACCCGGGGAAATGGCTGTTGCCCATGCATTTTCCGCTTATCAAGAGAGATTGGCGTATATGTCCAGAAGTTACCACCTAATAACCCAGCAGTTCTTTTACTTTCGTGTATTTTTTTAAGGGAGAAAATTTCACTTTCATAAGAGAGGACTATAGTCCTACATCAACATTAGCTACACTGGCGGCGAGGCTCCTTTTATTGCCATACAAGAATTTTCGCTGTAAATACGTTTACTTTCTTCATAAAGGTGATTAACGCTACATAATGAATCGAAAATGGATACTGTCTCATCAAAATGCTGTTATTCTCAGAATTGACTATCAGTATTAGTTCAAGCTACAGTATTTTAATGCAACCACTTAATTGCTGCTTTTTTATTGCGCATTATATCCTTATCCTCCCTCTTCAGTTTTCTATTCAACGGCTACTTAGATTATAGTCCTCAAGAAAGCTAAAACCATTAACCCTACGATGAGCCCAAAAACATTATGGAATGATCTACTTACTTTCTCGTGAAAGAACTTATTTGTAAGCCACTCGTTCTGTGCTTGCTGTTTCCATCAACAGAGTCTCACCACCATAGCTTCCTATCTTTGTTTATGATATCGATCGGTTGGTTTTATTATTAATATCGGCCGATATAGGTTTTTATAATTTAGGCTTGATTCAGAGTGAGTCGAGTCTAAGTCATAAAATGACAGCCTAAATCGTTAGATAATACTTTTTTCCGGCGTGTTGTCCAGTAAAGAAATCAGCAAGCCAGTGACCCAAGATCCTCGGTTTGAATCTACGTGAGGTCTCAGGGAACGTCCAAGTTGTTTGATTTTCATAATCTTTGATCTTTCAGGGAAGCTGTCAGCGTCAAATTTGCCCCTGTATTCAAGAGTTGCTAACTCCGCACGCCATTGATATTACTACTTGGTAAGCTTATTATTTGGCGATCTCAACCCCTACCAATGAAATTGACCCTAGATTATAACACTGGAGTTTCATTTATTACTTTAGTAAGAGTACGTCGCCAATTTTCAAACGGAAATGCCTATCCAATAGTATAACATAGAATTTAATACATATACCTGCATGCATCCATATCCATCACGCCACTCCCTTTTGGTGTAGGCAAAGTCAAAAACTTTCGTTATTGCTGTTAGCCCTGGAAAACTGTCTTCCTTTTCATAATGTCCTCAATAATGCCCTATCATTGCATACATCTTTCGCTACTCTTACACTCATGCATTGATTCATACACGCTCTCCTATACTTACAACTCATAATATTCCCTCTCTGAAGAGTGTCTTCCACTACATTCACCCATGACTTTCGAGGTCTCGCCCTTCCTCTCACACCATTTTTACAATTACGATTAATCTGTTTCGTTATTCGACTATCACCCATTTTCTCAACTTGGCTAAACCGACGAAGGAAGCTCCTATCATATATGTTCATCACTGGAGCATACAACCTTCTCTTTCTCTTATTTCATAACCCAAATATTCCTAATTAAGGTATCTTTAGTAAAATAACGCATAACATTGAGACTGTTTTGACGGTTATTGCATGCCTGGGGAGGCATAATCCACTGCCACAAACCCTTGAGGTTACTTGCAGTATATCACTCGTACTGTTTGTGGCAGAACTTTGGAACATGTCTCACTGGGGCGCGGTCGACGACGGAGGACTTAGACTTCCAGGATAAGTCGCTCTTCAGAAAGCACAGCGTGAACAAAGAAGGCCTTAAAAAAATCATCCGCCACCAGGAGGATTCCTCCATCTCGTCGAGGATGGAGGGATTTTCCAGGACCTCGTCAAGGAACCAGCCAACCAAAGGGACCCCCTCCGAGGGAACTTTTCCCAGGGGCGCTACAGAGGACGGGGCGACGCGACCGTCGAAAGGAGTCGGGAGCAGCTGCCGTCTTGTCGACCGAGACTGAAAGAAGGAAAAAGAAGAGCCAGGAGGCCCCCAAAGGCCACTTGGGGCCCTCCTCCTCACTGACTCCACCACCTCCTTCTCGCATACTCTTCCACCGGGAAGAGGGTCCTCTCAGTCTGAAGGCCTCACTCCCAACACACCATTTTCATATTCCCTCACGCACATAACCCACGCACCTATGTGAAAATGCCACCGGGATATGAACCGAGCGGAAATGTATTTTGAAATAATATCCCAAAGTATAAGGAGTTCCGCAATCCTAGTAGCCTCGAATTACTCCTCCCTTTCAAACAAACAGCAAAAAATATGTTATACAGCGTTTAGGTAGACATTTATATGTTTTAAAGTTCTGTGAATATTTTATGCCATAAGTGAAAACATGCCAAGTGTCGAAGGAAAATGCCAATTTAGCTAAGGAAATGAGCTGAATAGTATATCGCCCAAACCTAGATTAAATTTGTATCAAAGATCATTCCTATCTATGGGGGCCTTAAGTATTCAATTTACTGCCAACAATGACAAAAATATGCAAAAATGGTATTAAATATTTATAAATAATTAAACAATCGCTTCTCTCTTACGAAAATGTTGCATTTATTTTCTTCTGATTTTTTGTTTGTATTAAATTTAAAAATTTATTATCCTACTCCATAAAAATGTTAAATTTGTTGATAAATATTTTTAGCTACAGGTATATATTTAATGTACCTTCTTGAAGATGAAATAAATAAATTGTTATTATCATATCATTTATAACGTTTTTCTGGTAAATTTTTACTCTTCGAACAAACACTTTACTATGAAAGTGTGGCATGAAAACTCTTACGAAAACATTAGAGCCGGTCCTAAAACCGGACTCGAAAGGACGCAGAAAACTCCGGCCAAGAAAGCGTGCGATTCCTGTCACGCGATACAATATTTGGTATAAACTGTCGTCTGAGAGAAACTATTAATTAATAGTGCCTCGGCACAACCCCGTTCTCCTTCGTACCCAAGCTACTCCAACTCTCGCTACCTCCCAACACCACTGCCTCTCCTCATGACCCTTGGTACCCTCCTGATCGAGGTACAGACCTCGGAAGAAAATCATCGACGATGGACATTGCGAAGTGCATCGGAAGTATTCTAACGCAGAGGGAAAACGCCTCATACCTACCTACTATTGATATTTAAAAATCAAATTCAAAATCACCAATGGAAGCCAGGCTTAAATTTGAAAATTTTTGTGGTCAAAACACGTTGTAGACAAGTTTATTTGAGTTAGAATTTTATCGCTTTATTTCACGTGTCTTTGGAGTTTCTAAATCATCGTTACGAGTATTCTTTCGATGGATGTAGATTTTTCTGGACATAAAATATGCATAGTTCTACCTGTTCTTCTACGACCGCCTATCTTACTTCATCATTTGACTTAGTTCCTTAGTTGGAGTCATTTCCTACTTCCTTCATCTGATCCCAAAGCATCTTTTGTCTTTCTACCCCATCCTCGAATGCGTAACATTCCCCTTCTCTTTTGGCCGCCAGCATCCTATTTCTCCTCAACACCTGCTCCATCCACATACGCTGCCTCATCCTAACTTCCTTCAGCATCTTCCTTTGCTCATCCATCTTTCCAAGTTTCATTTGTCTTGCTCACTGCCTTCCTTCCTTCCTTCCTTGTATGTACCTTCTCGATACCATTGCGCTCAATAGGTTATCAAATGTTCACCCCATTTGTGAAGCATCAGTTTAGTCGTATTGTTTTTGTTTCAACAGTTTTAAAACTAGTTCACCTACTTACATTGTTTTGTGCGTATCGTGAATCACTGTGAGAAAATTTTCCTTTCTCGCCTTTCCTCAGCTAATACGCCAGGTACAATAAGCTACTTTTTTATAATATAGGGCAAATCAGCGTAAATATTTCCGTTTAGTATGCTGTATGCGCGTATGTTGCAATACAACAAAAATGAGTGGATCGTCTTACATCAGTTTTTACATTCACAGCCATCAAAATCTACAATGTACCGTGCAAGCCTCCACCAAGGTATGTGGCATGGGGTGGTGTCATACCAGGCATGCAGTACCTACTCGACCAAATTCAAAAATAAAGCCTCGCACGTTCTCCCGGCCGCTAGGCGCAGACGAAAATGCAGTCGGGAGAACAATGTGCGGTCAAACCAGAAAACAGGAAAGTATTACGTAGGTGAACATGCTAGCATGTCGCACACATGTTAAGATACAGCTACGGATTTGCATTACAGATACTATTAATTCATGAATACAACTAGATACTAATTCATGCAGAAAACAAAATCAAGCTGGGAATTTCTAGCGGGGAGAGGTATTATTAATGATGATATGTAATTAAATACAAGTATAAAGCCATGGATGTGTATATGAGTCTGAGGAGCTGAAGACTAACGAAGATAAACGACGATTACCGGTGTAAAGAGAGGTTGACAGCCGATCGTAAACTGAAATCGTAAACGTGACTCCAATTAACGGTAAACGTTTTTAAGTAAACCCCAATCGTAAAAGAGGCTTTGCTGGTTCGGGCGGTGTCTAACTCTCGAGAGCGTACCTATTGGGTAAAGCCATTGATTGTATCTTCCACCTAAAGCTGTAATTAATTATGTCTTACACGACACTTAGGTCAGCACTTATATCAGCACCGAAATCAGCGCTGTAACTGCTAATATTCGTGCGCAGTGGCACTTTCCGGGCATTTGTTGAAGTACGTAACCTGCATAAACTGCACAATATTGTTTTGGGTGTTCATACTGTAGTCAAAGGAGATAAGGGCTACGAATGAGAAAACTATGTGCAATAATTAGTGTGGAGCGTGGCACTCTATGGATCGGAAAAATGGACCACTGGATAAGCAGACCAAAAAAGAAAGAATTATTCGAAACCTGATGTTGGAGGAGGATGCTGAAGATCAAATGGACGGATAAAATAAGAAATTATGAATTATAAAGAAGAGTAGAAGAATAATGGACTGTATGGAATACTACAATGAAAATAAGAACAAGATGAATTGAGCACACCTAGAGGCACAATGGTTTTGTGAAGAAAATAATTGAAAGAAAAATAGAGGGAAAGGTCCCAAGAGTAAGGCCAAGGGACAGATACATAGACTAAATAAGGAGTAAGAGAACTCTCGTTAGGGATGTATGGAGGGCTGCAGTCAACCAATGTTAGAATTGAACGACCAATGATGATGATGATATTGTTTTAGCATATTTACTATATTTTTTACAAAATATTCTGAACGAGTTCCAGTAAACCAGTTCTGTAAGTCTTACAGAGCACATTATCTCGAATACAGTTCCCACAATTCCTTCGGAGATTGTTTTGGTAAAGCTCTAGATTGGGAAAGTACAGACTACGCAACTAAAACAGACTTATTCAGTACATGGGGAAGATAGAGAGTAAAGATGTTCCTACGGGAAAAAATTTATTGCCAAGCATTTAAACGAGTTCGAGCCATGTGATGCCATCAATTATGATGTTTTATATAATACCTAATACAAATATTTAATTCCACATATCTTCCTCAATTAAATCGGTTGTCGGTATCGGTCGGGGACAAACGTTGTCCGTACTTTTCATATCAAGAGCCTTATGTTTTGGTAGATTCCAGCTTCACCCCCGGAATTCTCTCGAAGCACTTGACTCGACTGCTGGCCTGTGATTGGTTGTTGGATCCGAGAATAGAGGGAAAATAGGTACCGTACTCATTCGTGTTTTCAGTACCTGCTGGTCATCTAATTCGATTCTTCTATGGGATAAGTATACACCTAATAACTCGGAACAATTTTAAGCGTGCTGAATTCAGTTCGAATTTTTAGCACACTTAGGCAAGCATCGTGCAAAAGGGCCTTGAGGGCTGTGAGATATTCTGAGGGCAAAATTGAAGGGTACGTTACGAGTGAACTGGACCTTCCCGCCCAGTTCACTCGTAACGTACTCTCTACCTCGTCTTCTCCAAATGAAACTTCCCCTTGCCTCCCTTACTTATTTCCTTCCTCCTTCCAAGGGGACGCTTCACTTCCACCCCCGTGGGAAGGGGGGAGAGGGGCGCGTGGGTGCGTTGGGGAGAGAGGGTTTGGTGCTTGCGGGGCGGGTGTGGAGAAGAGAGACCCTGGGTGGTGGTGGTCACTTCCGCCAGCCAGCCTGTCCACCGCAATGTGTACTCTCTTACCCCACCCAACCCTCCCGCTCTCATCCCCCCCTCCCTCTCCTCTCTCCAGATGAGAGGCGAAAGAGTGAGGAGGGTCCGTTGCGGGGGTGTCTTCTCCTCCTCCCGAGCATGTGTGTCCAAAGGAGGAGCCAGTTGCACTCCTCCTCAGAAGGAGGAGGATGAAGAGAGAGAAAAAAAAAAGAAATAGCCCCCCACGGACATATGTGCTCGGACGTGCTGTCCGACGGGCTGGGCGTTGTGATACGCTGGCTGCTGGCTTCCCGCCTCTTTTTAACCCTTCTCCTTTTCACAACCGACGGCTGCGTCGAAATGTATTCCTCCTTACACGCCTGCGCGCCACGTCGCTCATGGAAAAAAACCCCTTTGAAAGAACGAGAGATAACTTACAAAACTTCCACTTTCTCTCAGCGTCAACCATCGCTCATTTCAATATCTCCTATTTTATCATGTTAAAAAAGATTACAATATTCACTTCATATTTACATTGGTGGCTGACTAAAAGTCTCTCTTAATCCTTCTCCTTTCACGACCGACGACTGATCCGGAATGTATTTCTCCTTGCAGCCCTTGAAATTAAGAGAGATGACGGACAAAACTAAAATATTATTGTTTATTGAACTAACTTTTATGAAATGTATGCAAAAAGATTGGTTTACATCATGGAAGTAACGGAAAACACCTATTCGTAGTTTTTCTTAGTTTATCGTGTTCAAAAGGTTTATGATATTTACCTAATGTCCCTGGCTGTTGCTTCCCACCTCTTGTAACTCTTCTTTCACAATCGACGATTTTGTCGGAATATATTCCTCCTTACACACCTGCATTTATTATTTTTCTAAAAATTCAAGAAATAAAAAAAAATACTTGAAAGAGCCGAACTGAATAACCTCTGAAACTGGTAAGTAGACCAAGAAAAGATCGAATATGCAATAACAAATGAGAGGGACGCAAAGTAACACCAATAAACACGTGAGCTAAAGAGTAATGAAAGATGTGGAATGTCCACATTAGCAGAATAGAAGACAAAAAGGATATTGAGGCTTTCGATAGATATGTGCACAGAAGGAAAAAGAAGTGCAGGACGACCAAGGAAGAAATGGAAAGAATGCATGTGAGGTGAATGAACTGGTAAAAGCTGAAAGCCTACAAGAAGAAGAAGAAAATAAAATTCAAAATTTCCATTGAAATTACGAGAGATTACTTGACAAACTACAATGTTTGGTGCATAAAAGAATAATTTTGATTAAATAGAAGAATATATAAGTACGTAAGAACAATATAAGTAATGTAAAACACCTATACATTTGTGGTTTTTCCTATTTTATTGTGTTGTTACTTTATGCTAAACTAATTTCATGTACACACTGGCTGTTACTACTAGGCCTCTTGACCCTAATCCCCTTCACAATCAACGACTGTTTCGGAATGGATTCCTCCTTACACCCCTGCATTTTTCATAAATTTCCTTTAAAAGTTTCGTAATTTTTATAATTTCCTATTTCAAATATTTAATTTTCCCAGGCAAGGGCCTCTAACAACACTAAGTTTCCAAGTTGCATCAATATAGTCATAATGCTTAGAAAAAGCATTGTCTCTTTCGATAATGCCAAGCATAATTTTGGACATCATTATATCGCATGAAATTAATGTTACAGTAAAATGTCGGCCAAGACATTACAGTTGCTAAAACAAATGAATAAATCAACGAAGGAATGATATTTCGATGTGTATTGAAAAAAAACAAGCATTATAAAAAGATGAAAGGAAAGAAAAAGATGATGATGTTTGACAATTGGCAAGCAACATTTACACCCTCTCAGTATCAACCTAGCTTTTTATTTTGAAAAACTACTAAAAAAGTATATATGAGCATATACGAAAGGCATCGAGAAAAATAGAGACCACAGATGTCGTACTTACGACTGACTTGGAATTGGGGTTCGATTGGCGACGTTAAGCGATCCTAAACTCAACAACTAATCTGCCGGATTTATTCGATACGAACGGCATGAGAAGTTACGGAATAGAGGATTGGGAGTTAATTTTTTTGCGACAAAGCTTCTTATGGTGTGTCCACAAAATAACAATTCAGTAAATGGGAAAATAGTCTTATTTTTAAGTATTTGTTTATTGGGTACATTGCAAGCGGGATCTACGCCGGGAGGTAACGACGCAACTGAACTTAAATGATTAAATGAAAAAAATACAATTATTTAAAACTTAAAAACAATTTTTTAAGAAATGAATGCGTACATATCTTTAATTACAATAACACCACCAGAAAATACTCTAGTACTGCTCAGCCAACAAAGAAAATATGAAAAAAACAATAAAAAATAATAATAGAAAATACAGTACTAAGTGAAAAAGGCTCAAAGCGTTCCTCAAGTAGACAGTTCCTCTCCTTGATTCCCCTTTTTAAATATAAGAACTTAGCAGAGTTGGTACTTTGTGACCTATATTTAACTTCTTGAGGATGATCGTCTGTATCGATGTAACTCGGCTTTTCCGCTCCTACACTTAAATCTTCCCAGCACATATCCCAGTTGATAATTTTAAATATGGCGCAAATTCTATTTAGTTAAGTTGGAATAATGCCATCCCGCTCCAATCATAAGACGAGTCTAATTCCTCTGATCGCCATTATCCATGCCGACATTCATCCTCAGTCGTCCGCAAAGACTGCTCAGTGTCTAGATACTACTTTATCCGTTTATGCCATCGATATCTATCCCGCGCAAATTACAAGATGCATCCAATTCATCAAGTTCCAATTGAGGCTTGCATCGTCAATCAACTCTATTCAAGGATATCTATTGGGTACGCTTAAGAGTAAACATCCTCGCACGAACACGACGAAAAAAATCGCATAAAATCCGTTGCATAATGGCTCTAATCGATTGGGAAGGCAGCACAAGGCCGAGCGGGAGGGGAGAGAAGACAATTATCAATTCGAGAAATGCATATAAAAAGAGGATAAACGAGTCGATCGGAACTTGTTGAGTATGTGGACGGAGTACCTACTGCTAAGTTGCTGAACACACGCCATAGCGAGAGAATCAAGTCTCATGGCGTAAAATTCGTGGAGAACAAAAAAAGGAGAACGAATCGTAGAAAAGAATTCTTGCTCTAGCTCCAGTCTTTCACGTCTTCTTGGAATACGGAGGAGACGCGTGTCTGTCGCGTGGCTGAGGCCTGGAGGAAGAACCGAGCGAGATCGCCGCCTCCTCCTGCTACTTCTGCCCTCTTCTTCTGCTCCCACGCCCGACCACCCCCCTCCCCCTCTCCCCGCCCCCAACCCTCTCTCCCCCCTCCCTCTCTCAACACCCCACACCATTCCTCAATCTCCTAAACCCATCTCCCCCACCTCCTTTCCCACCCTCAACATGCATAATCCTCCCTCCCATTTTCCTCCTTCGGCCAGCCGTAGAAGAAGGACTTCTATTCGCTCCAGGGGTTTTTCCCTACTCCTCCTCCCTTCCAGTCCTTCCTTTTCTTCCTCCACCTTCCTCATCCTACCGACTCCTCATCCTCCACCTACTGATTCCTTCCTTCTCCTCTCCTCGCACACACATACACAACGTCGAAACTCTCTCGCTTGAAAAGAAGTCTCCTTCTCTCGACCGGCTGGCCTCTTACGTTGTGCCCTCTAGGGAGCCTGCCCGGATGGGAGAGAGGATTGGAGATGACTAGGAGGTGGCCTTCCTTCCACTCGCGTGGCCGGTTGGTATAGAGGAAGCATATGCTCCATCCGTGTTAGGAGGCTCCTCTGAACTAGCCAGGCAGTCAGTCACCGCTGGCTGAAACCGTGTATGAGAAAAGCGAGCTGACACAATCTTTGTAGGACCGTGCTCGAGTCGTTCCACACGACGCAGGAGCGTGGATACAAATATTGCACTAAGGATCGCTCAAATTTTTTTCATACTCCATAGGTATCTCGTGTATGCCGCCATTTATAAAGTTACTTAATTACATGTTGATATAAGTTGCTACGGTTACTGTTATTATTTAATGTTTTGGCCATGGATACTAGAAATTGTTTTGACATTGAGCCATTCTGTTGATGAATAAATATATTTCGCACAGCGAATCGATCGTGCTGTGACTTATACGCCATTCACAAATAGGATAAAGGATAGTAGCCTCTTTTTCGCGGTGTCCTAAAAAAATATTGAAAACGTCTTTTCATCTCGCGTTATTTTTGTCCAAAAATCCGAACCATTGCCGAGCACTCAACACGATATCGAGGGGTCTGGGTTTGAATCCCAGTTCAGGCGAATGATTTTCTCACTATGAATTTCACACATTTGATGGTTTTAAAGGTTATAGCTTGTGTAGTGGCTGTGATAATACCTACATTGCCTAATTCACAGGAAATGTTAATTATTTGTGAAACAATGCAACATTAATAGGAATTCGGGCCTGATAAAGTTATGTCATCAATTGGAACTTACATCAGCATACGCTCCACCCACGAGGGGTCCACGGAGTAGCCAGTCAGGAAACTCTGACTAAACTGACCCAAGTTTGAAAGTCCGCCATCCAGCTTCTTTCAAGGGCAATGTTTCAATATATATTTTTTTATCTCATAATGTGCAATAAAAAGGGAGGAATCAGGCGAGATGATGTGGAATATGAACATAATAAGAACTTAGAAGTAACAATGTTCCACAGATAAATATTTTAATTCGACCCAGGTTTCGATGCACTGCATCATCATCATCATCACATGATGATGCAGTGCATCGAAACCTTGGTCGAATTAAAATATTTATCTGTGGAAAATTGTTAATTCTAAATTCTTATTATAATGTGCAATGTACACCAATCAGTAAGCTTAGTAGACCACACTTTCTGAGTCAAACAAATGAACATCTGTAGTGCAGATGAAGTCGAAGCCGTCCAACAAGAGAGGGAAGGTGACGCTCTCGTCAAACGCTCCGACTAAATCGTGAAGAGCTCAAATGAATCAGTCAATGAGAACTTAAATACGTGGTGCAGGAATATTGAAGCCATTTGGAAAGACAAAAATGGCTAAATGACTAACGCTTACAACTAGATTTACACACAGTTTACGATTCTGCATCTTGCACATCTGACAAGCCAGAGCAAATTAGTGCACCCGATTAGGACAACACGGCCGGCTACTACGGCTTGCCTCATATTGTATTGCATCGGCCTTCTCCTAGTCATAATGTAAGTTCAAAGGCTACGAACGAGACATTAGTTCATGAATCATGGGAAAAAAGAACCTAGGGCCATCTAGTGACGTGGATTCCAATCACCTCTCCTCTGCAGCTCCTCAGTTCAAGAAGCCAAGAGATACAAAAGAAGTCCACTGTAGAGAAGTCGAAGTTGTGGTAGAAGGAAGGACGTATCCCTCCGTAAGTTTTTCTGTTGGATCCCACGGTCTGGTTTCCGTTCCGAGTGGTAGTCTGGCTAATTCGGTAAAGACTGAAAAGCGACCGGTCACTTCCTGAGGTCCGTCATCTGCTTTATGAATGAAAGGAAGCCCGAGTGCGCGGCAGAACTTTTTACTGCCAGCAGCATCCTGATAGCTATACGTAAGCGAGGTAATAATTTATGTTTTTGTGGTTACTTTGAGTTTACATGAAGTACCTATGGAAAGTAATTTTAAGTTTTTGAGTACCGTAGATCTGCCATAACCAATAAAATCAGGATTACCATGGATTAACGGGCAAATATAACTTATTTTTTTAATATAACAAGTTTTCCAACAAAAGACTGACGCAATCCAGCAATGAATTCTAAGTATCTATCATCATCGACAAATATTTATATTGCGATAATTAGTCTTAATATATTTATTCTTCTCTTCAACCTAGGACTATAGTCTCACAGCCATCCTACTCCAATACGTCTTCTCAAGTAACAATGCTCTTTTTCTTTATAAACACATCATCTACATCTACATCTACATTTTACCCTGCGAGCCACCTCTAGGGTGTTTGGCAGGGGGTGACAAGTCACCAAAATGCAGCATGCAAGCGGACCGCCACATGCACACCGCACGGTCATGAATATTAAGGATACTAACCAATTCCATCATTAACTAAAAACCATCATACAGCATGCAAGAGAATCCCCACATGCACGCCACACATGTACGATGACACATAATATTCTACATGCTACTTAAGAGGGCAATCTGCCTATGAAGCTAGAACATTCAAAACATGCTGTTAGAATCACCATCACTTGGGAGCCAAGAACTCTATGACAATTGACTGAACAAATATGTTTATAAATAAATAAATGTGACAAAATGAGTTAAGAAATAAAAATAAAAGTGATTTGAGCTATTAATCCTTGAACAGATAGTTCACAAACTTGGCATGCGACGAGACGTGGGATTATCACTGATTTAATGAAGCCCTTGGTATGCTTAGGGAATAACTATAAGTAACGCCTGTGATAACATGCAAACTAGAAAATAAATCATTTCTCATGTGGAATATCTAAGACAGCGGGTTCATTATGGTTAAAAATCGTACTATTAATCATGAATAGCCATGATATTCGCCTCGAAAGTCAGGGTAATGAGTTATCAATAGGCTGAACTAATTATTAAATCCAAAACGTATTGGACCAACTGGTGCATTAGAGCATTACATGGGACCAACGGAATATATAATGAATCATTACTTGGAGGATAAATACCCATAGAGAGCGGGTTCATCACGGAAGAACATCGCACTGTCAAGAGAGTGACAGTATGAATGAAACCGATAGTCACCTCAAGGCCGTGAGTGGAGGAGGTATCCTAGCCTAGCGCCAGCAACGGGCAGAGAAGCCTCCACGCCCACAACCACCTCCTCACCCCTCTCCCCAACCTCTAACATCTCTCCTGCTGAGGCATCCACGCCCCCCAGCCCCAGATTCCCTCCCCCTCAGCTCCACTCCTTCCACCACACACACACTTGAGGGATGCTCTGCTAATGGGCCGGCCAGCATCCTTGTGTGTTTGTTCTCCGAGCGGTGCGTTGCCGTGCGTGTGAACGCATGGAAGCAGGACAGAAAAGAACGGAAAGCTTAAAAAGAAAGAGAAACGCCGAGTTAGAAGAAGAAAAAAAACACTCCCATTCTAGTTTCCCGCCAGAAGAGGAGGTTTTCTCTCCCTCCCTTCGGCTGCATTATCTTCGGGAGCAACTCCACGGAACGCTTCTCTTCAGAGTTTCAGGGTAGAAGAGTATAAATAGTAAAGGTGTTCCTTTTCATGAACAGATCAGTGTTTTTTTAACACTCCAAAATGTTTTTCCTTCCTTCCTCTCTTTCCGTCTCTCTTTCTCTCAAAAGTCTCTCCCTCTCCCATCTTCCCCACTATCTTCTCTTTTCCTATTCTCTCTTTTTCTGGCGCAAAAAAGTTTTTTCTGATCTTTACCGCCCTTTGTAATCCCACCTAAATATGGAAGGATGGAAGGGTAGTGTAAAGGTTATTGGCCTTGGACGAGTTTCAAGGGAAACCGGTATGAGTTGCCAGAATCTTTTCGTGAACGAAATTGAAATTAATTGATTTCCTCAGGGTTTTCTTCTCTCCTGAGGACGGTGTCCAATCTTTATCCTAATTGTGCCCGTTTTAGCCAGCTGAAAAAGGTAGTTTATTTGCCCCCTCATCGGTGACTGTGCTATATCCAGGAGGGCAATGACAGACCAGTGCGCAGTGTGACGTCGTGATTCGTTTGTTTGATAGTGCGTAGGCATCACCTGCCCGCTACTGGACACGGTGGCGGTCATCTCATCCGTGCTTTGTTCGGCAGCTACGGCATATAATGAAAAATCCATTTGGTTCCCAACGCAATCGCTTCTTGGAGGAGATGAAAATCCTTTAAACACTATTGAATCTGTTTATCCGTGAGGCATGGCGACCTGTATTCTTAAGGATGAGTAGGGAAACTTCTCGTATCCAACATGCTGAGCGAACGTTTTACGGTTTGTTGTCTCGTCGGCGGTGGACCATATGGGTTCGGCCGCTCTGAAACACAAAAAAACCTTTTTTGCGTGATTTGTAACGCCAGGATCGTCATCTCTTGACTCGAACGCTGTATGAGAGTAAATGATCGCAGACATTGTTACTCCAACTGGATTCTTGCCATAATCAATGAGAAAGATACCTATAAATAGCATAAGAACTAGCAAAAGTAATGAAAAGTACCGACCTATAACTTAAATAGCTGAAGATGTGCGAAATCAGGCATTGGCAAAAAACAAGCAAGCATACTACCTTGTTCCCCAGTCAGCCAGCAATATGCTCATAACTTCTCTCTGCACTTATTCTTTCCTCTAAGTTTCTTTCATGTATCCCTGGTCAATGTCCTACGTTTTAACCACGAGCCCCTTTTCAATTTCAGCAACTCAGCAAGTCCCCTTCTTTGCCTCCCTCTTCACCGAAGGAAATTAATTCCTCCATTCTGCGACAAACCCTCTGCACTAAAGCCCTAATACAAGTAAGATGTTCTAACTGTTCTTACATTGACACTCCTACGAAAATGTTTTGTGTTATCTCCATTTCACGTAAATATCTGATACATTTTTAAGTTAACAGAGGGGTGCGCTTCAACTGATGCATTGGCATTTCATTACAAAGTAAAAATTAATTTGATGGTATTCATGCCCGGTTAGGCTTATAGGACATTTCCTACAAGGACAATTGTTACAAGGCACGCCCACGACCATCTTCAAAATCTAACCGACAATAATTTCCAACCCTATTTTGATGTTTACCGTATGCTTGTCCCACGTCTCTCGTTAGACAATTTTAACGGTGTGATTGAGAGCAAGTCATGAGCCATCTAAATTATAACTTTCCAGCACTCGCAAGGTATTTGATTGCCAGTTAGAAACAACATTGTTGGTAGTAAAGACTTGGTCGATTTAATGAAATACACTTTGATCAATGGAAAGAAAAATTTATTCTATCTCGAGTGTTTTGGAAGCCTTTACGGAATGCCGTTCAACATAAAAGAAATCGATTGAAGCTGCTAAATTTTTATGCTCCATACAATAAATAACACAGCGGGTAACAATAGATGACTCCTCAATAAAGATTTTAAAAAAGTTCAGCAAGTGAATTACAGGACTTGTGAACGGGTAACTGGGAAAGCAATAAACTTAACGACGGCGTCAATCGTAAAGAATTTGAAATTCCTATCAGTAAGCATGAGAACCATTAGCCGCTTCCGGTAGTTAACACTACTTCCAAGGTGTAGATAAGCAATAAATTGTAGTTCATTGGCCTGTAAGAACGGCTGTTGCAAACATACATTTACAGATTTCTCAAGCCTCAACCTTACCTCAGCTAAGGAAAGAGAATGTGAAAGAGGGTTTGCCGTGATTCGTAAAATGCGTTATTTAATTTCGAATTATCTAAATAAATTCTGCAAGTGACTTCAATGTAAGTATATATATATATATATATATATCCAATAAGGAGTCACAGGCGTGACAAGTAAAAACATAGTGACACAAACAAAAGAAACTCACACGAATGGTTGTTTAATTTTCGACAGCAATCAACTGTCTTCTTCCGAACTGGAGAGAGTAGGATCCAGTACCCTCTCCGGTTCGGAAGAAGACAGTTGATTGCTGTCGAAAATTAAACAACCATTCGTGTGAGTTTCTTTTGTTTGTGTCACTATGTTTTTACTTGTCACGCCTGTGACTCCTTATTGGGTATATTTTCACCACGTGTGAACTTCGTCGATTGAATAGATATATATATATATATATATATATATATATAATAACATAGCCAGCAAGAAATGGTGTACCATATCCCATTTAGCTGTGTCGTGTTTGCGCTGCGTACATAGATTAAGGGGACAAAGGTAATGCCAAAATTTGACTTTAGCTATAAATTAATGCTATGATTGATTTCCTGAGTAGAAATAACTACTTAGAGTATTGTATAAAGGCAAAAAATATTTTAACTGAAAATTTCGATTGCAGTGGTTGCTTGTAAAATGAGGTTAGGGATATGGACTATGGTTTATAATATAACAGATCAAGTGAAGAATAGAAACGGATGGATTTTAAGCAAAAATACTTTCGAAATATAAATTTCTTTCAAGAATACTTCATTTGCCCAGACGATAAAAGTCTCAATTTTTAAAACTGATTTAGATGAGATAGCCAGAATCAGAGATCAACATATCTTTTATGAAATGTCGCACTTTCACAACAAACTATCAGCATGGGCCTAATTAGGCCCGATGTAAAATTAATAGACAAATAAGCGTTATGGATTTAAATCTTCTTTCAACTTGAAGTTTCGCAATTTTTATCCCCGTGAAATATACTTCGGGCCGTACTTTAACTAAAACGCTTAGTGCCTAGATTATCAGGGATATTCGAGCAATAATTCTCCCATAAGGTCTTTCAAACACTTGAAACTAATTTGAAGTCAATTTAAAAGCTATAGAACATGCTTTCACTTTAATACGCTTTTCAACGTGGATTAGACGAAATGTATGAATATTGTAAATAAGAGCATCGTAAAAGATAATTCACGATGCGATATGTATCTGAGTCTGGAACTCCTCGCCCATATTAAATAGGGGCATCGGAATAAGTAGAAAGGCATTAGAACAAAATCGAAACGCAATAAAAATGCATATCTATATTAGGGCTAATTGAATCGATTACTCCCGGCGGGCCAAGCAAGAGAGAGAGGGGAATATAATACAAAAGCGAGACGGGTTGCAGGAGCGAGACAATGGCCACTATTCGCCGTTCAAAAGAAAGACCGAGCAATCACAACCTTGAATTCTTAATTACCGACTCCACTCCCTTTCTTGAGGCCGGATGTGTCCCGAGGCACGGCCGAGAACGAGCAAAAAAATAACACTGTCCGACGAAAAGACTCGCTTTTTTCGTCAAAATAACAGTATGACAAAGGCATCAGCGATTCCCGTTTCGGAGGAATAGTCATGGATGTGCACGGAACCTCGGCCGAGGCATGAATTAGTCTGTCTCCGCCAATTTTCTCCACGAAGGAGAACGCTTCCCAATTTATGCTGATGAAATGACTGACTTTTGACGCTTCTTGCCCAGTCGCGCGCCTACAGTCCCGCTACTTTGTAGGGGGAAGAGAGCGCGCCGATGAGTCGCCGACGTGGGACCAGGGAACAGATTTCAATTATATTTCCTCTTCTATTCATGGGATGTAAGCATTTATATCGAAAGCCTCACACAACAGCGATCTGATCATTGCATTGCTGACTATATAATATATACTAGAAAAGGTGCCCGTTGAATATCAACAGGAAGAATATTATCATCTACATTGATTGTAATAAACCATTCATATCGAATTTGGCGCAAATAATCAGTGAGTTAATGGGTACACACGGGATCTCGACTTAAACGATGAGTATGGTCGTTATGGGGAAGATGGCTGAAAAACGCTAAAATATTGCGAAAAATCGATACGTTTTAGCAAAAATGTCGAAACTTCCACAGGAATATAAAATTCGATTGAAGGAATAAGAAACTTTATTTTATTTTTTTTCTATTGGTACCTTTCCCAATAACAGAAAATCACTATTTCTAATTTAATTTTGCAAATAAAAAAAAAGCCTGCAGCCAAATGAAGATTCAGCTTCACGTGTATTTCTTGTGCGAAAGTTACTGACATATATATATATATATATATATATATATATATATACTTTTAAAACACAGGCACACGAAAATTAAAAGGACACTCACAGAATAATTTGCGGACGTTTCGACGGGCAAGACGCCGCCTGAGTTAGTCTCTTGTCGTTGACGATGGCGGCTTGCCCGTTGAAACGTCCGCAAATTATTCTGTGAGTGTCCTTTTAATTTTCGTGTGCCTGTGTTTTAAAAGTATATTTATATTTGTGTTTTTATTCGCCGAGTGCGGTTTCTCAGAGGATATTATATATATATATATATATATATATATATGTCTTGGTAGAAAATCGCTCTCGGCGACGATGCACATGCATAAATAAAACAGTGATACACTAAACAAACACAGAAACACGCAAAAAGGACACTCACAAAATAAAACTTGTACGTTTCGGCGTCAGGACGCCTTCGTCAGCGGTAGAGGAATGATGAGTCCGCTCTGTTCCCTTGGGAAGGAAAGGGCAGAGAGGAAGGAAAGGGGGGGTAAGTGCGAATGGATAGTGGTGGGGAGAGAGAGGTGGCTATTGGGCTTTTAATTCAATGGGCTAGGTTTAGCCCGGGCTTTTCGAATGCTCTTGTCACCCAAATATGGGCGTATTCACGAATTTTCACGTCAACATTACCGGCGGATTGAGGAAGGGCTTCTATGATCTCTAGGGAGAAACAATCGTCAAAATTTTGAGAGTGGGAGGCGGTATGTTTGGGAATGGGATCAAGAAAAGGTGGAGTTTTGGTGGCATGGCGGTGATTGTTCATACGGATATTGAGGGGGGTGGTACATTTTCCCACATAGAAGGCAGGGCAGAAATTGCAGGAAAGGCGGTAGATGATGTTGCTGGTGGTACAATTGGCCGTAGAGGAAGATCTTTTGAGGGAGGGGGTGGCGGAGGGGCGGAGGAGAGAGCAGCATTTGCACCTCGGGCGTCCGCATGTTGAGGAAAGTGGCGGAGGGGGGGCGGTGGGTTGCAGGGAGGGTCTAGTGGATTTTAAAATGTCCCGAAGATTTGAGGGACGCTTATAGGAAACTTTGGGACATGAAGGTAGGAGGAGGGAAGTAGAGGTATTGTTTTTTAAGATTGGATACAGGTCTTTCAATATGTTTTTGATCCTGTGTGCACCAGGGAAGAATGTGGTGACAAGGTTAAGTTGGTCAGGTTGGTGGGTCTTGGTCCGAGGGGTATATTTTGCAGTAGGAGACAGGATTTTATTTAAAAGCAACTTCTCTTGAAGTTGCTTTTATTTTTTTTTTTAAATTTTTGATTTTATTTAAAAGCAACTTGAGAAGTTGCTTTTAAATAAAATCCTGTCTCCTACTGCAAAATATACCCCTCGGACCAAGACCCACCAACCTGACCAACTTAACCTTGTCACCACATTCTTCCCTGGTGCACACAGGATCAAAAACATATTGAAAGACCTGTATCCAATCTTAAAAAACAATACCTCTACTTCCCTCCTCCTACCTTCATGTCCCAAAGTTTCCTATAAGCGTCCCTCAAATCTTCGGGACATTTTAAAATCCACTAGACCCTCCCTGCAACCCACCGCCCCCCCTCCGCCACTTTCCTCAACATGCGGACGCCCGAGGTGCAAATGCTGCTCTCTCCTCCGCCCCTCCGCCACCCCCTCCCTCAAAAGATCTTCCTCTACGGCCAATTGTACCACCAGCAACATCATCTACCGCCTTTCCTGCAATTTCTGCCCTGCCTTCTATGTGGGAAAATGTACCACCCCCCTCAATATCCGTATGAACAATCACCGCCATGCCACCAAAACTCCACCTTTTCTTGATCCCATTCCCAAACATACCGCCTCCCACTCTCAAAATTTTGACGATTGTTTCTCCCTAGAGATCATAGAAGCCCTTCCTCAATCCGCCGGTAATGTTGACGTGAAAATTCGTGAATACGCCCATATTTGGGTGACAAGAGCATTCGAAAAGCCCGGGCTAAACCTAGCCCATTGAATTAAAAGCCCAATAGCCACCTCTCTCTCCCCACCACTATCCATTCGCACTTACCCCCCCTTTCCTTCCTCTCTGCCCTTTCCTTCCCAAGGGAACAGAGCGGACTCATCATTCCTCTACCGCTGACGAAGGCGTCCTGACGCCGAAACGTACAAGTTTTATTTTGTGAGTGTCCTTTTTGCGTGTTTCTGTGTTTGTTTAGTGTATCACTGTTTTATTTATGCATGTATATATATATATATATATATATATATATATATACACACACAAAACGAAAATTTTGCCAATAGGCCACAACAATAAAAACACTTGACAGGGGGTGGGGAAAGAAAAGTAAAAAGAGAGAAGACTTTTCATATAGCTGAAGAAGGGCCTACATGCCCGAAACGTACAGTAAGTCTTCTCTCTTTTTACTCTTCTTTCCCCACCCCCTGTCAAGTGTTTATATTATATATATACACACATCGATGATTATTATAGTAGATAGCACAATTAACTAACGGAATAGAGGAGATTAATTTCTTCATGATGAACAATTATAGCCTTGTGCTATTTGCACACTTGTTTCACTGGTTGACCAAGGTGTGTTGATGTTAGTGTCAATATCAAGGTGTAATGTGTTGAAACCTTGGTCGGCTAATTAAATGTGTGAACACTATACCAAGTCATCACATGTTCATCATGTTTGTCGGAAATGTTCACATAGTGACGCCTCCTGTTTTTCCTTATTATATATTAATTTCTGTGGTAAAAAGGAAAACAATGGCTCACGTGAAATAGATCCCAACTTTAAATTAAGAATTAATACTAGGCTTCACTGATAGTAAGTCAGATACCTACCACAAATTCTACAAAACTTTCATAAAATAACATACGTGCAAATATTGCGCGGGTTCATTCAGTTTGATACAATACGCCTCACATTATTGCGATCTGATAAGTTAAATCCTGCATTTAACATTTTACTAATGTATAAAATAATTGAGCAATGGAATAAAGAAGATTAATTACTGTAGTAAAAATGACCATAGTGATAAGATTATAAATTAATAGATCCCGACTTAAAATTAAGAATTAAAAACTCTGTTTTACTAATAATAATAATAGAGATACCTGCTTATAAATCTTCAATATGTTTATAAAACAATATACGTGCAAATATTTCGCAAGTTTCGACAGTTTTATTTTAAACGCCCCTTTAAACTGCGATCTGAGCAGTGCAATGCTGATTTTACCTGGGCTGAAAAGTTTTACTGCTTCTGTTTAGATAAAGCTTCACTGATATGGAATTGAACTTTTCTTCCAAATTTCAAGGTGTCAAAATTAAAATATATTTCTAACTTTCCCATTGTTTTTCATTAATTCCAACCATGATATGAGTGATTAAACAATAAAGTGTGTTTCGGATTATGAGTAACAACGGCATTGTCTTACTGGCATAGAGTTTACAGTGGCGTAAAAGTTTTCAAACACAGCTGGATAATGTGGAAAGATAGTCTATAAAACTTTCAAATAAGTTATTTCAGTCGTGAACTTCAATACATTTCGTAGTTATTCTGTGCACCACTATATTTCAACAGAAAACATATCTGTCCATCAATTCAATCATTTTCTTCATGAAAATATTTTTTTAATGCAAACGTTCTTTCATTTTCTAAAATATATGTATCCCTGAACTGAATACGACTGTGAATTATGTGTGTACGTGTTTAAAAAATCTTCAGAAGTTTTACTCCATTGAATAGCATATCATGAAAAGAAGGAAACATTGTTATTTGGACATTGGAAGTCGGAAACATCTGTATCCATCTATTTGAATCACAAACCCTCTGATAGCCAGCGGAGCTCGCTATTCTAATCGATTGAAGAGCGACCGTTTAAACAGTCATCAGATTAAAGGTATTTCATTAGTTGATTTCTAATTTACCTAAAACGGTTTCTTTTAACCACTAAATACACCATAATTTACCGGAGAAAAAAGTGAACTGGTACATGAATGAAGAACGAGATCCACATGTTTCTAAAATGCCCAACCTTTGGAAACCTTCGTTGACAGGAGGAATGAAGAGATTGCATTTAACACCACTTTCACTCGATGACGTTCGCAACCTCACGATTTTTCTCACTCCTTTCTTTTCCGCCAGTAAGTTTTGCCCTAATGGACCTGAACAAAAAAATAGTTATTCTTGTGAATTCGGTGAATTAACTAATAATCTGCGTTATATTTGCTCTAGTATATATTCTACTACAAGTCTAGGAAAACATTCCTGAGGAAGGCTACGAGCTAAACGCAGCAACTACAATCAAGATCTCTAACGTGAACTGGTTAGTTGAACCACTGGGTATTGCTGATTTTCCTAAGAATCAAATTTTGACGCTTTGTTTACTCCATTAAACCTAATATTGTTGATCACGAACTTAAGTGTACGATATTTTCATACATTTGCATCTATGTGGTACCATGATAGCCATCTCAAGAGAGTGTGGCAGGGCGTTTCTCGTATTCTACCGATCGTTACTCATCACTTATGCACCTATTATCCCGTCAAACACCCTATCATCCCGCATTACCTATGCTATATTACTAGTTATATTGTCAAGTTAAACTAAGTAACGTATGTAGAAGGAGATTTTTTATTTGCAATACGATTTATAAAAATTATTCTAGTCATGCATGATGGACGCTGCTCTTTACCATCACGCGGACTATTAGTTTAAGTTCTGTCAAGCAAACGAGCAAAACAGCATAAATGAATACAAGATTACAAATACATAATGCTTATAATACGATCAGTATCCCGCGCAGATATTAAAAAAATAAAATCAAAAGTATAAAAAATCTACACTACCTCTCCTTACAATACATTATTTACGTATTTGATCACAGTTATTTTATTCGTGCATTGAAAAAATTACAATTTAAACCTTTCTGGATCTATCTATCTATAAAATCGTATGAATGCAATCTAACCTACCATAGTAACACGTAGTTTATAATACGTTCTAAACGTCATCGAAGAAGTATTTTCCCTCAAATATACTCAAGAGATAAGGCATATTCTTTAATAGTGATAGCGATTCCCATTCCTATTCTTCAAATAGCCTCGACACATTGCTTATATAATTCTCAATATCTCTTAACAAGCCTGGCTGCTTTTTGCTTCATGGATCTTATTAATTTGGTATGGGGTGCGAGATGGCCACAGCTCCTGAAGCTATTTCAATCTGACTCAATGCACTGCAACACATCCTTGAGATGGCTGGCAGGGTATTATGTAGATGTAGAATACTTTCTCGCAGCGCACGCACGAGAATGGGAAAAGAGGCATAAAATCACCGGCCTCGACCGATCGACTGAAAATTAATTTTGCAAACGAATCTTCATGTGATTCAAAATGAACATTACGCAGCATACCCCGAAAACATCATCATTTATGAATCTTCATGTGTCTTCATAAACGAAGGAGCAACAGAAGCAGATGGTGGAGACAAGTTTACAAACAGTATACAGTTGTAAAAGTCCAGTGAGGGGGTTGGAGGGGGGAGGGCGAAATCGGTTGTCCAGACCGCAACAACAGTTCGGCGCGGCGTCTCGCATGGGACACATTTGAATGCCGACAGACACACACCCGGGCGGCAAAGAGAAAAGGACTGAATGTGTATGTAAGTGGTCGACGGTCTCCGTTTCAGAATGAGAATTCAGGTTAAAATCTGATTCCGCCCTCCGTGATGAGAATCCTTAAAGGGAGGCGGAGAGGAGAGTTTTTGAGCCGTTTTCACAAAAAAACGTGTGTTCCCCCCTCCATATATTCCAAATAAGGTTAAGGAGAGTTGGAGGGGGCGGATGAGGGGGGGGGGGAGGTGGTCGAAAAAACCTAATACAGAAAGAAGAGTATTATTTTTTCCACAAATTTCGATAAAAAAGGCGTCTGTAGGTTCCCACCATCACATTGGTTAGTGGGGAGGGGAGTGTGTTTGGACTCCCGCGAACGTAGGGAAGAAATCAAAAGAAAATGAAAGAAAACAAAAAGATGTTAGAGAGACAAGAGGAACTGTGTGTAGTTCGGGGAAAAGGAAAGAAGTTGGGACGGTTTTGGAAAGAGGGGGGGGAAGAGAAGGAGAGGAGGTTGTCATGACGACCACGTTGTCGCCACCGAGACGTTTCTATGGATGCGCGTCAGCGTACCCTCCAGACCGGAATTCCCTCGTTACCCTGGTCAGGAGGGCGTTAAGACGGACGCACTGACTTGAGGAGAGAAAGGCGGGGAGGGGCGAGGGGGAGAAGCAAGGGGGGAGGAGGGAGATAGAGAGTCCAATCTCGGTGGAGGAAGGAGTGGGCATCAAAGCGTAAAAGGGGGGTAGGAGGGGGAGTGTGGGGGAAGTAAAGGAGGGAGGGAAGGTGAAGGGGTGGTAAAAGTTAGGAGAGAGAGAGCCGTGAAGGAGGTAAAAGAAGAATGGAAACAAGAGACGACGAAAAGACGGAGGCGCGGGAGTCCCCCGTGGATGAAAATGGTACTAAAAATTTCGTTTACTTCATCGACTCCGTAGATGAAACTTAACATGCACCTCAGCTAAGCTGTCAGTGTCCATGTTAAATGAAACACTTAGCACTTTTCCACAGATATATTTAGTACATTAGTAGTTAGTTATCATGAACATCGACAACTTTCACAAGTTTCAGCCCGGAGGAGTTATATTTACTAGCGGGACGGTGATCCCATTCAAGCTCAAATGGTATGTACTTTTCTACCCTTATATTTAAATTCCCCTACCAAGTGTCCTATCGACCATATATTTTTTGTTATAACCTCCAAGAGAATATAAAACATTGTTAATTTAAAACGAGGGACCAGCCACATTTATACTTCTTCATGACTTTTTTTTAGTAAAGTAAGTAAAATACACAGTTAATAGTTCCATAGTGTACCTACATAAAACATAAGCAATGAATAAATACCATGATTTTACTTTTGAAGAATACTCAACTTTAAAATTATACCTGTATAGATATAATGTGACAATGCTCTTTCATATATCTACAATAGATATCTCAATTTTCCTCTTTAATTCAGTGCGGGGAGAATCAAGACGATCTACACACTTCAAACCATATCCAACACACTGAAAATCTCTTGAGTAAAAGCATCTTTCAGGCAGGTATAACATACCATTATTTCAGGAGTAGTTTCCGTCTTTCGAAATGCATATCCAGGAGAAATTATATAATGCACATTGAGTCATATATTTGTATTGAATATGATATAACTGTGCAATGTTTTTGTGTATGCAACGGTAATACTTCCGAAATGCCAAAAGCCTACATTTTTACCACAAGTTAAGAAATATTTCTTTGAATATGCTATATTGTTTAAGTTAATATAATTATGGCAATTACTAATTGATTTCACAACGGATCAGTTTGTATATATTTACGTAAAATATATGAATATTCGCGTATTTATTTTTTAATGATAAATGTTTTTATTCTTTGGCAATG